>CM060935.1:430223535-431521386 GCA_030765085.1 Allium cepa
TTGTGATGAAACATTTAGCCCCGTGGTTAAACCGGTCACCATTAGAGCAGTTCTCAGCATTGCACTTTCTAAATCTTGGCCATTCATCAAATGGATGTCAAGAATGCTTTCTTGCATGGTCATCTCAATGAAGCAGTTTATATGCATCAACCCATGGATTTTCGTAACAAAAATTATCCGAATCATGTTTTCCTTTTGAGGAGATCTTTGTACGGATTAAAACAGGCTCCTCGAGCTTGATACTAAAGATTTGCTGATTTTGTTGCAACCATTGGGTTCTCTCACAGTACGTTAGATCACTCTTTATTCATCTACAAGAATGGTTCTGATATTGCTTATATTTTGTTATATGTGGATGACATTATACTTACATCTTCTTCTGTTCATCTTCATAAGTACATTACGACTCTCTTAGCTTCTGAATTTGCTATGAAGGATCTAGGTCCTTTGAGTTTCTTTTTGGGTATTGCTGTCACTCATCATGCCCATGGTCTTTTCTTATCTCAGACACGGTATGCTGCAAAAATTATTGAACGCGCCGGAATGTCTAACTCGAATTCATGTCCTACTCCAGTTGACACTAAGTCCAGACTAAGTGCCACCGCAGACACTTCTGATGTTGATCCGACTAAGTAGTGTAGTCTTATAGGTGCTCTTCAGTATCTTACATTCGCTCGGCCAGACATTTCCTATGCCGTGCAGCAGATCTGCCTTCGTATGCATGCCCCGACTAATGAGCATATGAAAGCTCTTAAGCGTATCATACACTATCTTCAGGGTACCCTTTCTTTTAGTCTCCACTTGTACAAATCCAATATTAATCGTATTATCTCATATAAAGATGCAGATTGGGGTGGTTGTCCTGACACTCGTCGTTCTACCTCTGCTTATTGTGTATTCCTTTGCGATAATTTGATTTCTTCGTCTTCGAAACGGCAGCCTACTCTTTCCCGTAGTAGTGCTGAGGCGGAGTACATGGGTGTTGCTAATGTTGTTTCTAATTCGTGCTGGATCAGAAATTTGTTTTTAGAGCTGCATTGTCCAATTCAAAAAGCTACTTTAGTTTATTGTGATAGTATGAGTGCTATATACTTATTCGGCAATCCTGTTCAGCATCAATGCACTAAACACATTGAGATGGATATTCATTTCGTCCGTGAGAAAGTAGCTCGTGGCGAAGTGCGTGTGCTTCATGTACCGTCCCGTTACCAAATTGCTGATATTTTTACAAAGTGGCTTCCGCACATATTATTTAATGATTTCAAGGACAGTCTATGCATACGAGAATTTCTCGCTTCGATTGAGGGGGTGTGATAGAATATATTTTACATATATTCTAGACGTTAGAATATTTCATGATATTTCCTGCATTTAGTCTCTGATTTGATGATATCTTTATTTGGAAAGTATTTATTTAGTTACCGTTATTTTAGCAAATCAGTTGATTTGACGATATCTTTATTTCGAAAGTATTTATTTAGTTACCTTTTTTTTAGAAAATCAGTTGGCTAATTTGTAGTCTATCTTGACTCTTGTAACCATATATATTATTGGAAGTTGAATACAATGGGTAAGCAAATTGATTTTTAAATAGATTCCTATCGGATACCGATAAAAAGACAACAATTTTCAATTATGTCAGAGCCTGGAGAATCATTATCCAACTGCTTTGCACTGGTTAACGCTGCCTTTTCCCAAAGAATTTTGTAGTGTAAAGTAGGATGCAGCGATAATTGGATTTAATTGCCTCATCCTAAATTTTACGAGTTCAGTAACAATATTCACGTCTGCAACTACCGTGGAAATACCTTCATTGCAGTACATGGTGATATGTTTGTTTGTGATTTTGGTTTGTTTAGTTGCAACCAAATTAGTCTTCAAAAGATTATTTCTTTCTCCGAAGGTAGTCCTATATTCGGTATGATTGAAGAGTCTTATTTGGTTGAGTCAGATGGAAATCTTTTGCTTGTTCTTAATCGCTACATAGACTTTAGTGATATAGATGAAAACTGCACTGGCTACTGCTTTCAGGTCATCAAACAAGAGTTTGGATGGCAGTCAGCAAAGGCGGTGTTGGTGAAGAGCTTAGGTGACAAAGCATTGTTTCTGAGTCCACGTACTGCATTCTCTCTCACTGCAAGTAAGTATCCTAGCTGCAAAGGAAACTCTATTTACTCTACATGCACGTATAGAATAATTTAACAACCGGACTGGAGAAATAAAAGAGTATTGCACAATATCTTAAATCATATCACAATGGTTGTTGTTTTAGCAGTATAATAATAAGACATTGTTAATCTATATCTTACAGGCATGTCTTGACTATTAATAATAAGAATTCAATGAACTATAATCAACCGTGTCTTTTGGAACTTCCTAAAATACCCTTTTCACTTAATCTTATCTTACATGTTTCGTTTCCTTCCACACCAGCCTACGAAATACCCTAATCGTCCCCAAATTAAACATCGTTATCGTCGACGATCCATGACAATCATCCACCTTCGCGTTCAATAACCAAAGTGATATCGCTCACTCCGTCGGGCTTTAATTTGCAATCGAAATTTTTTGTTCACTATAGTTTGTCTACTGTGTTAGGAAATTCCCCCAAATCGTTATCATCGACGATCCATGCCAATCATCCACCTTCGCCACCTATAATTAAAGTGATATTGGACATCACGCTCGCTCCATCGAGCTTCGATTTGCAATCAAATGATTTTGTTCACTAGGGTTTGCTTACTATGTTGGGAGATTCCTCGCCTTCACCCATCACCATGATTGTTGCATCAGTATCATACGTCAATCTCGACTAAAGTAATGTTAGCATAGCAGAAATGGCATGAGGTGAACTGTCTCAACATGAATGTGTTCATGTGGTGACATGTCGTATGGGGAGCTGCCTATGAAAGAGAGGTGAGGAGCTATTTGATGATAATCCACGTATAGGGAGTGAGCGAGATAGAATCTGCAATGAGTGATGTCAGAGACTATAAATAGAGATGTGAGCCTGCTAGAACAAGGCCAATGGTATGGGGTATCCTTAGGTGGATGGAAGATCGACAATCGGAAGTTGGGGTTAGCTTTCTTTCTAATCTTATATACTGAATGTGTAGTTACTCACAAATATGTTAATGTTTAATAGATGTGGATTAGTATTATATCACTTTTTAAAAGGGAACTTAATGGATATGAAAACTTAAGTTATGGTCTCACTTTATCACATGATTACAATTTGTGAAACTTGGTAGTATTTATGGTCATATCAGTTTTTACTGGTTTGGGGTCTATGAATAATCACTTTTATGTGTCAGTATATTTTCTATTGGAGAATATAATTGATCTTTTCATATTGATGCATGTGGATGAGTCCTACATTGGGATTTATTAGTTGACCGTGCTGCAAGTGTTTTAACATTTTATGGCATTTTAAATCATGATGACAATACTATAACTTTTTCCTAATGCATTATACTATATATTTGTTTGTTCTTATTAGCTTTAAGCAAGCCTCTAATGGATTTTTTTGTTCTTTGATTAATGTATCCTCCTATTAATTTCTGCTAAATACATACATGGAAACCTAAAGCTGAAAAATACATGAAGAAGATGAAAAAAATACTCAAGCCAAAGTTCTATAACTGTAAAGACTTTTCAGCATACGAAGTCGGCTATTGATTTTATTGTAGGAATTCTAGAGAGTACAAGTTCATTTGGAATTTTCATATGCACATGAATAAAGTGAGCAAAAAAATGCTAGGTCAAACTTATAACCATGTTCACTTTAGATGTCAACAGCTCGAGGTTTCAATTGTCTTTTTTTAAATTGTTTTTCTTCTTAGAATGTTATTTTCATAAAATAAATATTTTTCTACAAGGGTTAAAATATACAAAATCCACATAGACATATTCTATGTCACTGATTTTGTTCATGGAGATTCCAAATCAGAAGCAATGATTCCAAAAGAGCATTAGTGTCAAGTGGGTTTGGTCGTAACTACCTTTTTGTTAATTCCAATTAATTATGCAGTTCTAAGTATATTTACTATATAAGTGCACAGTAACACGGTACTTAGATTATTGTTATGTTATTCTTTTGCATGGTATAGAAGAATTATGGTAGTACTTCATTATGCTTTATTTCTTTACCATTTATAAAGTAGCAATAGATTGTGCATTGGTTTGTCTTTTACAAGAATATGGTTCAATTTTAGTTTAAGGTCAGTATTATCTGAATTGTTCATGTGCTTGAATACTAAACTTATTTTTGCATGTGATTCTAAGGGATTTATATTAAATCAAATCATTTTATTTTCTCTTCCTACTAATAGTAAAGGTTTATTTGCGTTTGTTCATTGGCTACACATCTTTCTAAAGAGAAGTAGATCAAAGATGACCATATATGATTAATATTTTTATTTGCTTCTTTTTCTTCAGATTTTCTAATTTTTATTTTATAGTACTGGAAAGTTCAGAAGGTATAAACATTATTTTAATTTGGATCATTTTACAAATTTAGGTTTTTGATTATTTTAGTCCAAGATAACATCAAAAGTTCTTATATGGAATCAGATGATTTTTTTTTTAAAATTAATAACCATATAATTAACAACAAGTCTACTATTTTCATATGTAAAGACAATTAAATGCTAGATATACTATTTATGCGTTGAACACTCTTCCATATTAGTTATTTGGAACTAAAGGTTTTTCTTTGAAATTTTGTATGATTCACCACAACAAGATGAATAATTTTGTGACTTTGCTGCAGCTTTTCATTAAGTTATGAATATCCGCATTTATCAAAAAAATGCAGATATTTTTTATTTTGATGCTTTTGATCTTTATCTTCTAAATTTTATTTAGTTATGTTTTTTTAATGATTGTTTTGCTTTTAATATTAGGTGGTTCTACTTTTTACTTTTTATTATGAAATTCTGTTAGATAATTTTGTTTTCGATTCTTTAGCATCTGATTTTAGTTTCTAACATAAATTTTATAAGACTGGTTTGGTTATTATCATCAATGGGTCAGATTTTTTTCCTTACTATGAAAGTTTCTAAAATTGTTGATATTTTAGTTCTGATTTACAACTCCTTAATATGATTGGAATATAATCATGATTATTTGTAGTTTGGTTAAGTTATATAATACTGAATGGTGGTACTTATGATAATGATCTATGAGTAACACTCATACTAATATAGTTTTCATGTTCTATTTCACCCCTTGATATATAGCTATGCACATATGGAAGTGCCAAACTCATACTATAAAATTTGTTAAAACATAATGATTACAATAAAGTTTAGGGATATACTACATAACTGAGTAAATCAAAAGACAACTTGAATCATTTGAGTGAAGATGAAGGCAAGAAAATATTTTTTTTCTTTCTTCTGTTATATTTGTCTCTGTGAAATTGCTGCCAATGTATCTTTTAACTTTAATGCATCATTCATTATGTTATGAAATGGACATCATATTATTCCTATTTTTTATGAATCAAATGATGAAATCTATGCAGCAATCTGTTCAAAATATTTAAAGCTTTATCATGTAGGAAGAGCTCTGTAAAGTAAATGTCCTTAAAACCCAATGTATATGTTTGATCGAACATAAACAAACCATGCAAAATTGTACAAATTTATGGATATATACAGTGACCATTTATTTCCTGTATTTGCTTAAAATATTTGAATATTCATATACTTTAAGCAATGTTCCAGAGCAAGCAAAAACAAATATGATCATATTCTACTTTGTTGTATATTCAAACAAAATAATTATCCTCTAACCCAAGTATTGTTTTTATGCATGTGTTTCTCCAATTTTTCCGTGGTGTTAATAAAACTAGAACTTTCACTAAAAATTGAGTGGAATCATGATTGTCTTGCATTAAATTATATTAACTTATATCATTGTTGGAGCATTTATGTCAAAGTTCCCAAATTGGGTTTGATAACTTTATTGCTGTATTATTAGTATGATATTTGTTGGAATAATCCATCATTTATTGTTTGTGTTACAATTTTCTTATACAGTAGTATTTAAAATGTATCAGCGAAATCTTATTTTTAAGCTGCTATAACATTTCTTATTATAGCTTATCTAAGTAAAAAATAATCTATTAACTCTACATCTTCTAATTTGTTACTGTTAACAGGGGATGCAACAAGAAAAAAACTGGAAATATGGTCATCATACTTCATACATAGGATGTAATGTACAGAGATTCGCTGGAGTTGAGGAATAACTGCATTTGCATTTTGATTGTTGTAAATCATCATACAATACGAATAGTTGAGTACATAAAAAATATAAAATTATGGAACAGATGTAAATTTAATTCTCGGTTTGTCAACCAAGCAATCCAATATTGTATTTTTTTGGGAACCGACAATAATGATGTGTTGATTATCACTTTTATACAAGTCAAAATGTTTCTTTGGTTTCTGAAATATTTTTTCCGACGCCAATAGTAAGGTTTCTAATGTGAAAGTCTTCACATCCTGCAGGGTAGAAATGGAACATGTAACTAAAATGTAAGGTGTGAAAGTCGTCACAACCTGTAGGGTAGAAATGTAACATGCAACTAAAATGTGAGGAGTAACATAAAAAAAACGAAATACAAGTTGGGAAAAGTTTAGCTATTCTACTGAGAGCTTCTTCTAGATGAAAATATAGTCTCTGTTAGGTCCTGATGGTCCTTAGGCCTTGGCAATTTGACTATTCCATATTTAGATGTTTTATATTTGTATCAAATAACTCCACACATAGATGGAAAAGTTAGTCTCTGTTAGTTCCAATAATGATATTGCATATCATGATACGGATGCTGTTGAATATAACAAGCACAAAAAATTGTCAATTCATATACAAACCAGTACGTATTCATTTAGGATACAACTCATAATAAATGCAAAGATTAACTACCATGTCACCATATGAATTGCTCCCATTTATTTAATTAGTGTAGTTTTCCCTCGACTAGCTAGGAGGGTTAGGATGTAGGGCCATGTTGATTTGGAAGTCGGGTAGGTAGCGTTTCCCAAGGGGTCTCTATTTGGTTTGGGGTATTTGTTAGGAGTTTGTTGCAGAATTAGGAACGTGAAGTTTGCCTTACTTTATACCGATCAATTTCTAGATTGGAAGTCTAATTTATTTTAGATGCAATTTAAAATATTTTAAATAAAATATAATATAATTTAATTTGTTTACAAAACTTTTAATTTACTTTTAATATTTTAAGAGTATAAAACAACACTTATATATGTATAGCGCATGTGCAACATGTAAATAGTTTATGTACGTTGTTAATGCAATGTTTGTATTTGTTGAGTATATATCCCTTGATTTTCTACACACATTCCAATTTATATAATAGTTGTTTCTAAGTCATACTATTATTTAAATCAGAATTTGCCCTTGAAATTAGTAGGCTAAAGGGTGTTACAAAAACAAAAGTGCTATTGAACGCCTTATATATATATTTGTGTGTATGTGTATGTATACGTATACTAAAATTTAGAATCAAAATTTACTATACCTTAAATAATTTTTAATTAAAAAAATAATAGTAATAATAACTAATTATATTTATACGTATGCATATATTTATTTGATTTTTCAAAATCATCTATTAATCATACACCCCACCCCTCCTTCGGCCATAATACAATTTTTTTATAAACTAAAAAAATTACAAAATAAAATGTTAATTTATAAAAGTACATACAGAAAAACCTTTTTTTATCTACTACTAATAAAGAGAATTCATTGAATAGATTTTCTAGGTGTCCTTTTGAAATTCCAAATATACCCTTTTACATCTCATAGAGAAATAGTATTCAAATATGGGGATATAGCCTGTTATTTTCTAAGTACAACTGTTAGTCACCATGGAATACTACGATGTGCATTCAAAAGATGAAGTATCCGAGTGTACCATATTGCCTGTAATTTAGATGGGAGTTCATCGATCGAAGTTTTGCCTGATTTTGAGTTAGTATGAAGATGTTATTGCAGTCTGTACAAAAAGTAGCAGCTTCTGCACTAGGCGGAGTTCAAATATGGGGATGTAGTAGCCTGTTATTTTCTAAGTACAACTGTCGGTCCTATGAAGAACTACAGTGTGCGTTCACAAGATGAAGTATCTAAGTGCTCCATACTGTCCGTAATTTAGGTGGGAGTTAATCGGGAAGAATCTCAACGGATTCTGAATTAGTATGAAAAAATTATTGCAGTCTGAACAAAAAAATAATCGCTTTTATACTAGGCGGAGTTCAAATATGGGGATGTGGTAGCATGTTATTTCCTAAGAAAACTGTCAGCCCCCATGAAGAATTACAGTGTGCATTAAGAAGATGAAGTATTGGCGTGTACCATATTGTCCGTAATTTAGGAGGGAGTTCATCAGTCGAAGTTTTTCCTGATTTTGAGTTAGCACGAAGACGTTATTGCGGTCTGAACAAAAAAAATAGCGGCTTCTACACTAGATGGAGTTCAAATATGGAGATGTGGTAGCCTGTTTTTTTTAAGTACAAATGTCAGTCCCCATGGAGAATTATAGTGTGTGCTTACAAGATGAAGTATCTGAGTGTTCCATATTATCCATAATTTAGGTGGGAGTTTATTGGTCGAAGTCTCGCCTGATTTCGACTTAGTATAAACAAGTTGTTGCAGTCTGAACAAAAAAGCGGCTTTTGCCTAGGTGGAGTTCAATATGGGGATGTAGCATTTTATTTTCTAAGTACAATTGTTAGTCACCATGGAGAACTCAGTATGCGTTCAAGGGATAAAGTATCCAAGAGTTTCATATTGTCTGCAATTTTGGTGGGAGTTCATTGGTCTTAATCTCGCTCGATTTCGAGTTAGTATGAAGAAGTTATTGGAGTATGAACAAAAAATAACACCTCCTATCGCTTAATTATCCGAGTGTTCCATATTGTCCGTAATTTAGATGAGAGTTTATCGGTCGAAGTTTCGTCTGGTTCTGAGTTAGCATAAAAAAGTTACTGTAGTCTGAACAAATTTTTTTTGTAGCTTCTGCCTAGGTGGAGTTCAAATATGGCGATGTTACTATCAAATCTACTTCTATAGTCACAACAAAAAATGTATGCACGTTATGATTAAATGCAGGACCATCTGGGCGTGCATATGTACTCGTATTAAGAATAGTTGTTCTGTGCTAATGTACAAGAAAAATCTTAGTTAAGAAGTTAGCCGAAGTCAGTTGTTTTTCCAGATGGTACAATGGACATTCAAGAAGGTTCATCAAATCCGCAAATTGGAGCAACATGTATTATTATTGTATTTGATATAAACACAGATTGACATGTTCTCTTCTCTTTGGTTCTACTTCTCACGTGCTTTGTATGCATTGCTGCTACGTACTACTACTTGGAAGAGTGTCCTGACGATGATGAGAATGATGATTCAAGTTAACATAATATGTGATCACAAAATACTTCTATACACGAACGATTTCTTCGGGATAAAGTTAACATCACTGTACGTAGCTACATTGGTATAATTCAAGTGGAATAGCTTTGGTGCATATGTAAATAAATCATCACTTTAAAGTTTAAACTTTTGTTTACTCCCTGTAGTGTACGTTCATTGCATTTAAGACTCCAGATCGTTCCTGTTACAGTTTCAAACATTTAACTCTTAGTTCGTTCCTGTTACAGTTTCAAACATTTAAGACTCCAGATCGATTGACCCTTGTTGCAATAAAAAAAGAAGAAGCAGCGAAGGTAAATGGTAAAAATTAGGCACATTGGTTGTTTATCATACCCAATTCACTAACGACATAACCAACAACAGCTTGTCGTTTCAAATAATCCATTGATCAAGCCAGCATGCTGCTGGGCGTGTCTTCTTCACTTAATAAAAACAACGGATTAATTTTGTGTTTAGACCACTTTTGCAAACAAATTACAAGAATAGTCCACTTTGCAAACTTATAATGGAAATAGACCAGTTTTGGCCACGTAGGACGACACGTGTACTGGCGGCATCTCAAATGCCGCCAGTACACGTCTTTGTGGCATAATAACACTGGAGGCATTCGAGATGCCGCCAGTCAGCGGCATTTGTGATGCCGCCAGTTAGCGGCATGCCAGATGCCGCTAATTCTACTACCCTCTGTTTAGTTTCCAGCCCTCCCTCCTTTCATCCTCACTCCCCTTTCTCTCATCCCCTCTTCAAAAAAGAAACGAACCCACCCCCCCAAATCACCAAAAATCAAAATTTGAAGCTTCCAACTACCAAAATCTACTTAGGGAAGGAAGGAATAACATCTAATTCTTCCTCTTTGACAGGTTATTAGCTATAGCAGGTAGGTTATTTATGCAAAACCCTAGTTCCATTTTTTTAATTTTATTTGCTGTTTGGTATCAAGTGATAATAGTTTACAAGTTGATTGAATAAATTGCAGAATGGCTCCCAAGTGTGTACCGACCATATGTTATTTCGATGGCGAATTGGTTGTTGATGAAGTTAATTGTGGAAAATATGTGGGGGGGGTCGTGTAAGCCAGCTAAAGTGTTGAGAGGTTGTAATTTGATGCAGCTGAAAGAATCGATCTATAAAGCAACGAAGATAAAATCTGAAGAATTTGACATAGAGGTAGTGTGTAATTGGCCGACGGACTCAGGATCGAAAGCCATAAAAATAGCCGATGATGATGATGTCGAGCTAATGTTTCCAGCGACATCGAAATCAATTGAGCTGTTTGTTGGGAAAATTAGGCGCTTGCAAGTAGAAGAACCCGTACGAGAATAAGAAGTTAACAGTGTTATTGAGGAGCACCGAAGAACGGTTGAGGCGGTAAGTATCAGCCGTGGAGACGCGTCATCGAGTTTCATTAACCCGACTATGCCAGCGATGTACAGTCAACAACAAGGTCTGTATGGATATCCTTCGTGTATGACATATCCACAGGGCATTCAGTATACGTACCCCTATCCAAGTCAAGGCACCTTTACGCATTTGCTCGGAAGGTGAAACATTTGTTTATGAAAATTTGGTCCTATTAATATGATAGTAGGGCGCAACTTAACAATTTTTTTCGTCTTATATGCAGTTATCTTCCTTGTCGACCAACACCGCCTAGTCCCGCTGGACCATCACAATGCCATATGTCTCAATTTATGTATCCAACTCCGTCCGAATTATATGATCTTAGTCAGAGGTATGTCTCATGAAAAATCAAATTTGTGTAGGTAGTAATTACGGTAATGATTTTAAAGTAATACGAATGTTTGAATAGCAGATTCATCGCGAACGATACTGCTATGCAATCTAATGCTGATTTGGAGAATGTAAACGTAAACGTAAACGTGAACAATGAAGATGTTGATACTGAGATGGACGGGGAAGAAGGTGAAGATGGCAATGATGAACCCCACATACATAGTATGGATGTAGTGAACGTGGTAGAGAACGACATGTCATGGATAGGTAGTATGCAAGTGAACAATGAACCTTTGAACTATGATTTTCCGGTTGAAGACAATATTTCCGAAGATAGCGATGAGGTGGAAATGGAAGTTTCTTTGGATGATGATTTGTGCAATGCACAAATTATGGCAAGGTCAATCGTTGCAAATCTTGGCTTCAACAATGAGATGTTTTCAACCGTAAGCGTTGAGAATGGATTTAAAGTTGGTATGATTTTTGAGACGAAAGCCAAGTTGTTACAACAGTTGAGCGAATGGTTGATTTTGCATGCCGTATCTTTTAAAGCAATAAAATCAAATAAAACCAAATACACCGTCATTTGTAATATAGATGGAAATTGTCCATGGAGACTTCATGCTATTGTTTCAAAAAAATCGGAGCAGAATTGGTGGATTGTAAGGAAATATCCTAGCAAACACAATTGTGTTAATCCAACGGTGAACTCCACCCACAAGCAGGCGACGTCTAACTTTATAGTGGCAAAAATATTACCTTTTGTGAAAGCCGATCAAAACATTACAGCCGGAACGGTACAAGTTTTGATGGAAGAACAGTTGTTTGTGGAAATTAGTTATATGAAGGCTTGGAGAGCTTTGGGTAAGGCGGTGGAAAGAATTTATGGTGATTGGGCTGAGTCATATAGTAGTCTAAGGCAATATTTTGCTGAAATAACTAGATCAAACCCGGGAAGTGTTGGACACGTTACGACCGATGAATATAGAGTCTTCGATCGAGCTTTTTAGGCATTTGGACCTTGTATTGAAGGATTTGTTCATTGTCGTCCGTTGTTATGTATTGACGGGACACATTTGTACGGGAAATATAAAGGGACGCTACTTGTGGTCACTGTTGTTCATGCGGATGACCATCTATACCCTTTAGCGTACGCAATTGTCGAGTCTGAATCCGGTGATAGCTGGGGGTGGTTTTTTGCCTGCATGCGGCGGTTCATTCACAGTGTAAACAATCGACGAATTACCTTCATTTCGGATCGAATGAAAGGAATACCATCAGCCTTGCAATCAAAATGGTGTTTGCCACATAAACATAGATTTTGTGCTAGACATCTTAAAGCTAATTTTCAAGCTACAGGGTTCAGAGAAAAACGATTAACCGGACTATTTTATGCTGCAGCTTGTGCCGCGGAAGAAGCCGAGTACATCAGAATACGTGAAGAAATAAAAACTATAAGCATCAGGGCTCACAATTGGGTAGAAAGGAGTTTGGGAGCGCACGAGGAGAACTGGGCGTTGTGTAAAGATGACGGCGGTCGATTTCATATCATGACCACCAATTGTGCAGAAAGTTTCAATGGTGTTCTTAAAGGAGCTAGGTCATTGCCTGTCAAAGCTTTAGTTGCACGCACCTTTTTCTGGTCGGTTGATTATTTTTGTCAACGAAGAGAAGCGGCAGCAAAACTGTCTTCCCGTCTAACTCCAAAGTGGGAAGCCAAGATCGCTGAACGAGCTAACGAAGCTAGGCATAAAAGAATTATTCGATTCAGTCAATCTGAGTGGCAAGTTGTACACTATTTTGGTGACGAGTTCAAAGTACTAATCAACGGTAATAGTTGCTCTTGTACGTGCAACATCCCTCATTTAGAGCACCTACCGTGTATGCATGTTATGGCGGCTTGCTCAACGGTTTTCAACGGAGCAAATAGAGCCCATCACGACTTCGCCTCAACATGGTATTTCACAGCGAAATACATGGCAGCTTACACCCCTGAGTTTCACTCGGTAGGAGATAAGCGTTATTGGAGTTTAAGTGACAGTCAATTGGTTCTACCTCCGGTCGCTAAAAGACAACCAGGACGTCCACGTTCAAGTAGAATTAAAGGTACAATGGACGAGATGCAGACCCCTAAAGGAAATAGGTGCAGCAAATGTGGTGTTCATGGTCATAAAAAAAATCGATGCGATACAGTAACTTAATGTTTTTGTTTTATTTTGTCTGTAATCCTAATTTGAACGCATTCTACTTTGTCTGAGAACAAATGTTTACGTAATCTAATATTAGACGAAAATGTTATTTGCAAAGTCATTTGCAATGTTAGTTTTTTAGTGTTTGTATTTTAAATGCCGCTTTGGTACTTGCTCACCGGAAAATACAATGTCGCCTCTAGCGCCATTTGAAATGCCGCAAAATGCGACATTGTATTTTCCAGCGAGTAAGTTACAGAGCGTTATTTCAAATGCCGCTCAAGGCGGCATTTTAAATGACGCTTGAGGTGGCATTTGAAATGCCTCTTTGAGCGGTATTTCAAATACCGCCACCAGCGGCATTTGAAATATCGCCTCTACTGCCTATATATATTTCAACTACCCCACCCACACCCTAACTTTACCAAATTTATTTTAGCAAAAGCTCTAGGTTTCCCGTCCGATTTCAAAAATTCGCAATAACCCCTCCCCTATTTCAATCCAAAATTGGCGCGCCGAAAGTAATTATTATACTTTTCTCGTTCAAATTCATCAATTGTTTTGTCGATTTATTTTTGGTTGTATTCACAGGTGCACAATGGACAATTGGGAAATTGACGACGTAACAATGATGAAAATGTACGAAGAATTTGAACAAAATAGAGGAAAGGGGATTTCAAGCGGCGCCGACCTTGAAGTTGATTTCGTACCAGAGACACAATTCGAAAAAGAACCCCTGAATGAGGATAGTGGAATATCACGTGGAGAAGCAGCGGTTGATATACCAGGCCAACAATCGCTCCATGCACGTCTTCTAGGTGTCCTAGGTTGGCAAAATCGTGGAAGCTCAAGCTCTCACGCTAAATGTGTAGTTTGCAGCTGTGGAGAGGAATGCGAAGTAGTCGTTTGCAGAAATGATAGGAACGCTGGACGTCGTTTCTACCGCTGTGCTGGATACAACGATCACAACATTCGGCCGAATCAGGTTGAATGCTGCAATTTTTTTAAGTGGCTAGATCCACCGCTATGTCCTAGAGGAGTGGAATATGCTTTGGAAATGCAAGCGGAAGTTAGTCGTTTGGAAAAGTTGAACCTGGAATACCAAAACAAATTGTTGGTTCATGGGTACAAGTACTCAGCGTTGTGGCCACGTAGATCGTTGAAGGACAGTTGAAATGTAACGTAATGATATTAGAAACTTGATGTGTGATTGAGGTATGTAATTGAAATGTAATTCAAGTATCTTATGTGCATCGTTTGAAGTATTTTATTGAAGTATAATTGAAATGTAATTCAAGTATGTTATGTTATGTGCATCGTTTGAAGTATGCTATTCATCGATAATTGAAGTACGTTGTGACTTGTGTAAAGTATGTTCCGCATCGTTCGAAGTATGGAATGCAAAATGCGACATTGTATTTTCCAGTGAGCAATTTACAGAGCGTTTTTTCAAATGACGCTCAATGCGGCATTTGAAATGCCGCCTCAAGCGGCATTTGAAATAACGCTCTGTAAATTGCTCACTGGAAAATACAATGTCGCATTTTGTGGCATTACAAATGGCGCTAGAGGCGACATTGTATTTTCCAGTGAGCAAGTACCAGAGCGGCATTTAAAATACAATGGCATTTCAAATGTCCATTGCAACTTTCACACCATCAAATACAACTTCAAAACCGGTAACATTCACACCATCATCGAAACACTAGAGTCAATTCTACAATCACAACGACAAACACTAGTCTACATTAGTTAACAACCAAACAACCCAAACGAACAAATACAGACCATGAGCAGTCATTACTACAGTCAACATACCACACAAACGATCAATAAATAGTACAGTCATCAAATACAAACAACAGTCCACTACGGTTAGCCTAAAATTTCATCTCCCTAGGAGTTTTCTTCTTCGGTCTTCTAGGCTTGAGCATGAATTCCTCCTCTTCCAGTGACAGCTCTTCACTACCCTCCTCTTGCGTCCCTTCCGTTGGGGGTTGCGATGGCCCGGGTTGTGTATGCTGCGAAGATATCGCTCCGGAACTCCCGCCCTCTTTTTTCTTCCTTCTTCCATACTTTCTCTTCGGTGAGGGGGCCGGTGGGACTGCAGTTATGTCCTCATACGACGCGGGAGGGGCAATATCCTCGATAAGTGGTGGCACTATAGGAGGAGGAGGAGGCGGAGGTGGGATGGGCCTTGACATCTTTTTCTTAGACAAACATGATAGCAAAATTTGTTTGATAGAGAAGCATTTTGCCTTGCTCTTTTCAGGAACCTCCTCCGCAAGCTCGTCGACAATGTCCAACACATGATACATACCATCCGCCTGCGTACAACATAAACCCGTATGAGTTTCGTAAGTACTACAAAACGTGTCAATAGTAATACGTACCACATTCCGTTTTAGAGGAGCTCGTGGAGTGTAAGGTGCCACCTCTTGCTCGGGTTCCTCCGCTCGTCTTCGAAGCACATAACGACGAGTGATATTGCAGTATCAGCTAAGATACTCCTCATCGGTCAGAGTGACATCGTGCTCGTCTTCCACAGCTATGAAACGGTTGTTCCATAACTCAATCATCTGTTCGAACTCATCTTCGCCGTATGGAAGCGTGTAATATGGAGCAGGATACGGTAGGTGCTGACGAAGACCAAACTGTCTCATGACTCTGTCTGGCAGATGGTATGCTAAATCTCCGAAACAAAAAACCATAAGTCGTGCCCGCCATAACGTCCTGTCTATTGTACAAATAGCCGAAAGTGCATGAAGGTCTGCTTCGGAATACGGATTCCATGTTACTGCATTGTAATCTAAGACATCAAACTCGTTCCGGTAGAAGGTTAAATTGCATTTGGGGGTCATTTTTGTATTCTTCGGGCCAATCCACCTGTAACAGCAACATGTTATACGAAATTCAAATCTACTGTGTCGATACAACAACACTGTTTTACCTCGCTCCATAAGGCTTTGAATTGTCAATTATTTGCATCTTCATAGATATACGACCAACCGGAAGGTAGGCCCATGACCAAAGCTGCAAGTGGGAAACTTAATTTTAGTTACGGTTTTACGAAATACTCAACTATGCAACAACGAATGCCTATGTCCGTACCTGAAGTAGAGTCATACAACCTCCGGCGGACCGTTGTTGGACCAAAGCAACTCTCGTAAGCTCCGTATAGGTGAAAGCAAGCAACGCACTACTCCAGGAGTATTGCCGACATGAATCGAAGTCTTCTAACAATGGAAGCCATTGAAGGGCTACTCTTGTCTTCGATCGATCACAAAAAAGACGTTGCGTGATGATGTGCAACATAATACAGCGGGCCCTCTGGGCAATCTGCAAAGGAGAGGCACGACGTGGAATATCACCGGCCAACTGCTCCCTAAACCACGTGGCCACTATCGAATCATTTCCCCACCTTACGTCTTCTGGAGGAGCCAATCCAAGCAAGGGCTCGCACAAATCCATGTAATTTCTTGGATAATCCGGTTTCAGGATGGGATCCCCGTTAATCGGCAATCCAAGCAATACAGCTACATCTTTCAAAGTGATTGTCATCTCACCTACTCTAAGATGAAATGTAGACGTCTCCGGTCGCCATCTATCGATCAAAGCCGTCAAAAGATTCCTGTTGAGCTGTGTATATCCCAACTTATTAACAACACCTAATCCAGCTCTATCTAACAGTTCCAACATGCCTGGATGCGCTGACGTGACGAGCTTTAAAGTTGATGAATGGTCAATGAAGCCGTCCGGCTCAACCGCCTGTCGATACATAGTAACAGAGCAAAGCAATTATGGTAATTACCACTAATTTGCAAAAGTAATAACAAATTATTTGACCTTGTACCTACATCATATCGATGTTGTTTGTGCGGTGTTGAGCTTGAAGGTAAAGCACGCTAGGATCGATCGGTCCGGGAGCCATTTCATCGTATTCTACCACAATAACATTGCATAATCAAACTCAACTTTAATGGGTATAGAACCGTAGATTTGCAACTATACAACTTCATTGTATACGATGGAAAAACAATTAAACATGTGCTTTAGGTGAGTACTCAACTTCATTGTACTATACAATCATAGATTTCCAACCATAGATTTCCAACCATAGAACAATTTTAGCTCTAAACCCTAAATTGAAAAAATGACAATTAGAGACAAAATCGATAGATTTCATACCTATAGGATGAGCTTGAGACGATGATGAAGCCATAGTTCAAATCCTAAGTAGATTTTGGTAGTTGGAAGCTTCAAATTTTGATTTTTGGTGATTTGGGGGGGTGGGTTCATTTCTTTTTTGAAGAGGGGATGAGAGAAGGGGGAGTGAGGGCGAAAGGAGGGAGGGTTGGAAACTAAATAGAGGGCAGCAGAATTAGCGGCATCTGGGATGCCGCTGACTGGCGGCATCACAAATGCCGCTGACTGGCGGCATCTCAAATGCCGCTGACTGGCGGCATCTCAAATGCCGCCAGTGTTATTATGCCACAAAGACGTGTACTGGCGGCATTTGAGAAGCTGCCAGTACACGTGTCGTCCTACGTGGCCAAAACTGGTCTATTTCCGTTATAAGTTTGCAAAGTGGGCTATTCTTGTAATTTGTTTGCAAAAGTGGCCTAAATACAAAATTAATCCAAAACAACTATAAATAGTTTTCATCATTTCTAAACTGAATTGAGGGACTGGTTACTAAAACTGCAAATATATTGCTTTTTTAACGCATAAGATATTAAAACGGTAATTATTTTGTCAGTTTTAATGCATATTAATTTATTTAATTTGTATTTTAATTAATAATTATTTAATTAGAAAACTGGTTATGTATTTGATTCGCATGTTTCTAGATGTAAAAATTATTCATAATAAATAACACAAAGATGAAGTGAAGAAAACAGATGTTGGGAATGGTTTAAAATAAATAACCAGGACTTAATTATGATAAAATGGAGATATTATAAAAGCTAAAAATACTGACTATATCAACTAATACAATTCTTTAAAAAGAGTGAAATTAAGCACATTTTTTACAAGCACTATTGTTCCAGTGGTTAAGTGATTCGAATTTGGTGCGAGAGGTCACAAGTTCGAAACTTGCGTAGCGTGATTCGAACATATATTGCCATGTGATTTGTGATATGTTGTCCTGGTGACATGTTGTATATAAAGTACCAATTCAAAAAAAAAAAATCACATTTTAGGAATACTATTCTTCATCTTTTAGTGATTTAACCAAATACGTTAACTGATAGTTTAAGTGCCACGTATGTTTAATTAGTGGGACCCATTCAAATCCAATGCATTCGTTGTATTTATGAAAATATTTAACCAGTGCACTCGTTTTCAAAAAATTAATGGTTGGATTTTATGAAGACATAAGACACATCAATACGAAAAGAAAGGAATAACACTCCTTTACACTATAGCACCAACGTTGAGGATAGAGAAATGGCAGCCAAATTGCAACTTTTCTAAATGAATAGCTGATTGATATAACCACCGTTTTCTTGTTCTAAAGAATCAAGCTTACACAATTTAAAGTGGACCCGTTTTTTAAAAAACCGGCAGTATAGAAATAAAACATATATATCAAACCGGCAGGATAGAAATTGCAATAGGTAAAGTACACCAGAGATTTTTACGCTGGGTTCGAACTTCCTGTTATACGTCCAGTACCAGAATCATTTTGGATTTAAGACTATACTCTTAACCTAAAGGATTATATGTTTTACAAACTGTCTGAGCAGCCGAACAGTCTTCGTTGCTCGAAGATCTCGACAGGAATTCAACTATAAATGATAGCAAGTTTCTTGACTGATTGTGTTCTAGTTTACATAGATAAGTGTATTAAGTATACCCTTCCTACAAACTCTTTGAGGTAATGATTTGTTGTAATTTTAGGAAGTAAATTATGAAAAATATTTGTAAATCAGAAGTGTGTATAGATTAGAAAGATAGAAAGAATTATTCGATGTAAAAGTGAATTCTCAACTCTATTTATAGATTTGAGAAGTTCTAATTGAATAGTAGTAACCATTAGAAGTATTGCAACTTTTGGGGTAGAAGACGACTCTTCAAAAATTTGAATTTCGACTAATACACTTCTGTTTCTCAGGTTCAGATCGCCGGGCAATAAATTGGAGATAGTAGAAACTTCATGAACAAAATACATATGATCCAGTGTGTATTTTGTTTTGTTTGGGCAATCCCGAAGTGAAATCAATGCCGACTTGACTCAACCTCTTCAATGCTGACTCGGAGTTGTAACCAATTGCCGACCCGAAGCTAATCAAGTGCTGACCCAAAGAAAATGCCGACGTGAAGTGATATGCCGACCAGATATTATTCCCCTACCGACCCGAAGCATTTCCAACACCGACCCGAAGGCCTCACTGACCCAGAGTCCAAACTGATGCCAACATGATGCCATCTCCATATGCCGACCAGAAGTCATGCTTGTGCTGACGCAAAGCAGGGACTATGCAGACCCGAAGAAAATGCCGACCCAACCCAAAGCAACTTCCATCCTTGCCAAAATCCATATTCTAAGCACCCTATGTCGTTCGCCCATCAACCATGCTAAATCATGGCCCTATATTATTATCTATAATTGATGGTCCATTCATTCATCTAAACCAAGTCCATAACATTGCAGCCTCAATAATCGAGAAGTCTATTGGATTAAATCTGCATTTATACTGCCTTGCTAAAAGGTGGGTTAACATTTAACATTATTAAAATGACTTGCCGTCTAAGTTTTAAAAGGTCAAGACAGTACACTTAGTCATGCATGCTAGTATCGAGTGCATATGAAGTCATTATGCAAATAGTGTTTTGTTAAAGTCCTCAGTTAGAAGGTCATAAATTCAAGTATGACCTAACGGCCATTAAAGTCCCAAACTCACGCTTCTTTATTACGCACAAGATAAAATAAATGGCTCGTAGAAAAATGACACGCTCACTTAGAAATATGAGTGGTTATGATTTGCTAACATGACGCATGCTTGGGATAACATGTGGCGCAATTCTCTTATAACTTTTTCATGATAATGTGGCATAGCTAATCCAATCAACTAGTGCCACATGGTTAGTCGAGGTGTTAATTTTAGGTGCATACTTTCAATATGTGACAACTTCATTTGTCATTCTACGATAGCTCTCTTCATTTTACGATAGTCCAATTTTTCAATCTTTGATAGCTCTCTATTTGTCAACCTTTGACAACACTCATTTGTCAACCGTCGATAGCTCTTCGCGTGTCGAATTTTCATAGCTCTTCGTTTGTCAACCTTCGACGGCTCTCTTCAACATGTAATAACACCCTCTTGTATTCAATCTGCGATAGTTCTCACCAACATGCAGTAATCCTCTCTTTGTATTATCTTGTAATGTTTGTTTTTCACCAATATGCGACATCTACTTGTCTCCAACTTACAATAGCTTCTTTACAATCATTTTGCGACAGCTTCTTCATACGTATCTTATGGCAACTTCTCCATTCTCAACCTACGATAACTTTTTCACCTTCAACTTGTAACAACTACCTTTACCTTTAACCTATGATGGCACTTTGCTACCATCTTGCGATAGCTCAGTGTTATCAACTTTCGACAACCCTACTTCCAATGGTTTCATACCTTACTAGTTTTTTTAAAATTTTAGATGTAACATTTGCCCTTGCCCGGTAAGAAATTTTCTTATGTTTTAGCTTAAGTAAACTTCTGCCTTTCCTTGGGTTTTCTCTTTTAGATTGTTGTTCCTTCCTGTTGTGTTTTTAGCTTGAGTAAACTTTGAATTTGATTGTCCATCAAATCAAGAGTTAATTGATCGTCCTTCCTTGAACGGCTGCTTTGACCAAGCCCTACAGTAGGACTAAAGAGTTAAGTGACCATTACTCCTTGAATGGTGCTTCGGATAGGCCAAGTGTGGAAATCAAAGGCTTTTTGTTCATCTTCTTTTGATGGGTGCTTAGGTAATGCCTTCCTGCGGGACCGAAGGCTTTTCATCCATCGCCCATGGATATGTGCTTTGGCTAGGCCTAGTAGTGGGATCACATGCTTAACTGGCCATCATTCTTTGAACTGGTGCTTTGGCTAGAGACATTACGGTAGGACTGGAGGATTTTTTTCCATCTCCCTTGGATAGGTGCTTTGACCATGACTGGTGGTAGGACGAAAGGCTTAACTAACCATCATTCTTTAGATGAGTTCTTCTGCTAGGCCTTATGGTAGGTTCGAAGGCTTTTCATCCATCTTCCATGGATGAGTGCATTAGCCAGGCCTGGTGGCGGGACCAAAATATTAACTAACTATCACTCTTTAGATGGAAGCTTTGGCTAGGCCTTATGGCAGGGCCAAAGGCTTTCCATCCATCTCCCTCGGATAGGTACTTTGGCTAAGCCTAACGGTGAGATCAAAGGCTTGATTGACCATCACTATTTGGATGGGTGCTTTGGCCAGGCCTTATGATAGGATCAAAAGCTTTTCTTCCAATTCCTTATATGGGTGCTTTGGCTAGACTTAATGGTAGAACCAAAGGCTCAATTGAATCATCGATCACTCTTTGAATGGGTGCGTCGATTTGACCTTGCAGTAGGACAGAAGGCTTTTCATCCATCTTCCTTTAATAGGTGCTATATCCAGGCCTAACAATAAGAGCAAAGGCTAAGTTGTCCTCTTTCGGGTATGAGGCATGCTTCTACTTAATAAATCCCGCTAACCTCAACAGGTTAGGAGATAAGTCAAACATATTACATCTCGGTCTAGGAGCTATTATTTGGGAAGATCTTTTAGTAGTATACTTTATTAATCCAACATTGTGAAATATTGTATAAAATGTTCGGCATTCCATCTTCTGGCTACCGCATTCCTATATAGTCAAACCCACTTAAGAACAAAGGTATGAAAGAAGATTAATGAAAATGACAGACTCTATTGAAATTACAAGCATCAGTTTCGACAAGGATCATGGAAGAGTGATTCGAAGGCATAAAGAGAGCTTTTGAAGGAGATGCAAGCACCAATCGCCCTTACAACTGATAAATAGTGCAAAAGGCTTTCAAAATAGATGAAACAGGAAGTGAGGCTACCCTTTTGCTTCATTCGAACCTTTCGATGCAGATGGATCTACGGACATAGAAGAAAGCAAAGACAGGCTTAGAACCCCTTTCGAAAGAAAAGAATAATAACCTTTAATATGCGTGCCGAACCTTTTGAAACCAAAGGTTTTTCCTACTTTAAAATTACTCAAAACAACCATTTTGAAAGCATAACTGAGCCTTTTGAACTGGTTGAAGCCAATAAGATCAAGGGAAGGTTCCGCATTAGTCCACAAGAATGCATTCGAAAGCTACCTATCGCATTGAAACCATCAATATTTCAACACTATCGAAACCCAAATAAACAATCTATCAACAGAGTCGGAAGCTCTTATTTGTACCACTTATGGCAAAAAAAGTAATACGAAGAGAAAGGTGCAACTATGGCCCTTTCGACAACGTCGATAGCAGTTCAAGGAAAAGCAGAGTGAAGGACCACTTAAAACTTAACAACAATGAAAGGTGGAAAAAAAGACCCTTTCGACCTGTCGAAAGGCCTATAATTAGAAGATGAGAAGCACAAGGATTAGTTAGGAAAACCTTTCGAGAACATCGAAGGCAAGCGTGGCCTTTCAACCATGATGAAAGGAATGATGTGGAAGATAAAGAGACCTTTAAATTGGGTCGAAAGCATTGGCGGAAAAGGAGGCCGACCTGCATCAATAAACAAGACCCAAGCGGTCCGATTTTGAGGACAGGATTTTGTAGTCCAAAGCCTCATTTCTTTTAATTCTACTTCTTTGAAACAACAAAATCTTTGTAACCCTAAATCAATTTAGGGAAATGCTCGAAAAATTGTAACTCATTTTGGATTAATAAAAAGAGAGAAATGCGTGGATTCATTAAGGATTTCGATTATGAGGAAGATCATTATGATCATTAGCTAGACCGATTATAAATTGCACATGATGCTATCTTATTCTCTTAATTTCCTTTTGTTTATGCAAATCAATAGGATTGACTTGGATAACATTTAGGTGAAACACGCCATTATCATGACAAACACCATATAGTAAAAAATAAGGATTACGATGATGTTTCGACACTGATAAGTTCATTGAACTTACCAAGATGACCTTATATCGAGTATAATAAATGAAGCTTGGGAAATTACAAATTAGATCTGTTTCAAAGGGACAAAATTCGTTTTGACTTGAACGAAAGGGATGTCACGAAGAATCTAGTTTGTAATTAGCAAGCAATCATGAATGGAGGGGTTCATTCAAAAGGAACCTACACCACATAAGCAACCCATTCGAAAAGGTTCCTCTATAAAAGAAACGAGACTAATGAAGTCGAAAGCGGCTATTTCTTTTGAAAGGCCGACCATACCTTTTGACATAGTTGAAAGGGATGAGAATTCAGCATGAATAGTTGTTTTTAACTCATACAAAAGTAGGTTACGAATAAGATGTTCCCTCTACCTTGACGGGTCAATTTGATCAGTGATTCACTAGAAATATACCAATTGTCCTCCGAAAGTGATTCGACCATGTCTACTTGATTGAAAGAGGGGTTTTGAAGGATTTTTCAATCATCTTACGATAGTCCTATTCGTTACACAAATAATCCTATTTGCCATAGCTATCAGGATATTGACAAATTTTTTTGTTAATATTTTTTGGCGCTAGAAGGAGGGCTCGAACCTCCGACCTTATTACTATCTTATAGACTAATTATGGATCGTTTGACTTGACATAGGAAAATGAAATCTAAGATACTTAACGAATGGACGAAGAGGCCATCCATACTGTTGAATATGCGCTTTGCGCTATATGATTTTTGTTTGATGATAATAAACATATATACATTCATATAAATGTATTTGGTAATGTACTATTTTATTTTTCATAGTTTAAATAAATATTTGTTGAATAAAATTAAATTTCACAGAATTTGAATTTGAATTCAAACAAAACAAGTTAAACAGATTTTGAATTCAAACAGAAATTTTATTCAAACAAATATTTTGTATAGTATGTATTTGGTTAGATAAATATCTGTTGAATAAAATAAATTACACAGAATTTGAATTTGAATTCAAACAGAACAAGTTACACAGTTTTTGAATTCAAACGAGTATTTTATTCAAACGAATATTTATTACAAACTTGAATAGTACAAATTCATGCTCTCACTATACATATACATTTCTGATTACATCACGATTACATCACAAATATTTTTACATTGATAACCTCACTACATATCACTCACACTCGTATTTTGTCTTCAACTGCATTCCAGTTTGAATCCAGCATCTGAGCAATCTGCAAAAATATAAACTAACGCAGTAAAATTGAAAAAGAAATATTTTTGCAATTCAAAAATAAAATATGTTTTTTTTTGAAAATAATATTTGCCTCAGTTATTTGGGTTGTTCGTCATCATTTAAATTTGAATTCATCATACACGAACAACTTGTGACATACACAGTGTATTACTGTATATGCCACAAGGCCGTGCACACCGATATATACACTTGATAGATATTACAGGGACAGGTAACCATAAGTGGCTGCAATACACACGTGTACATTCATACACGTGTGCACTGCCTCGCCAACTCGTATGCGCAGCCAACAAGAGCAAGTGTACAACGGTATCAAGTTGCAAACAGTCAAAGGCAAGACACATGGAACAATGTAACACAGACCAAATGCTCAAGCCACCAAGATGACCAAGCAATGATCAGAGACCAGACAGGTCAAGCAAATGTGCAAATCAGTGAAAATATACAATGCACCAGAAACATGCAAGTGTCAAAGTACAGGTGCAAGTGTACATAAGAGAAGTACAAAATGACCAAACAGCAACAGTGAATGGGGCAAAGCACAAAAGTGCACAACGACACAGTGGCAACATGCTCGAAGACTACACAAATAACCAAGTACAGGTGAAGTAAATCATGTCAAAGAAAATGCATGAAAGCTACAAACTGCAACATGCTTGAAGATGGTTACCAACACAAGACTGCAACCAAAAGGTCAGAGATACACAAGTTTACATGTGTGCCAATACCAAATGCATCAGTAACCAAACACTACAAACTGCAACATGGCAAAGACTACAAGAACATGACAGCAAACAGAAGTGCACAGCAACAGGAAGTGCAATTCCAAGTGAAGAACCAGACTCAAGTTAGTGCACAGTGCATATATGATGCATACAAGTACAGGCCACAACATGTCAATGCAAGCACAGCCACAAACATGCCACAAGACTATAAGCAGTGCCACAAAACCAGGCAACATGTACACAAGTTCAGCTACAACAAGCAGTGCAGACCAACCCAATTGCAACAAACAATTGCATCAATATTTGTAAGTGATACAGCAAACATGAAAGCTACAAGATACACAAGTTTACATCAATGCATGTATCTCAATAGCACACTCAAGACCAGACCAGACAAGTCAAATGATGTAAACAGTGAAGAACATGGATGCAGAGATTCAAGCCAGCAAATACAAAGACCACATGCCACAATATAGAGTACATGAAGATGGCATCCAACAATATTCAAACAACAGCAGTATGAAAATGCATACATAATAGAGGCAACAAAGAACAAAGTACATGATCAAGTGGAGCATCTTGTAAACTGAACAACTATGGACAGAGCTCGAGCACAGTTGAAGCTCAAAACATGCAGTGAATCAAGTCAGTAAGGAAATGGACAAATGCAACTGAACCAACTACACAAATATACTATGCAGTGAAGCAATACACAGCAAGTGGATATAAACATCAAGCCAGAAAATCAAAGCATACTGAAGCCAAGAATGTACAGGTATGAAATGGTCAGGGTGTCAACAAGTCAAAGCCGTGGTTGTCGAAGTCAAAGTCAGAGACCTCAACCAAGCAACAAATATATTCAATTATGAACAAGTCAAGGCCGAAGCTGTAGCAATCAAGAAGCCGTAGTCAACAACGTGATGATCACGAAATAAATCAAAATCGTAACCATCAAGCAATGAAATATACGATTATGAACTAGTCAGAATCAATCATCAAGCGTTCAATTTAAATCAAGTGGCCGAGAAGAATTTTTGACGAAATCAAAAATATTTGGACGAACGAAAATCCAGGAACTCGAACGCATATAAAACCCTAATCATCATCGGCTATCAAATCATCGAGTTCGAACAAGAAAAAACCAGAAAAGAAAAAGGAAACAACATATACCAGAAAATCATAAACAACGAACTCGATCAAGTAGCTGCGAACGAGCGACAGTTGAATATCAGAGAAGCAACCGAAGCAAGCTACAAGGAGTCGGCCGATCAACCGTGCATCAAAAGCCCTAATTTGATCAAAGACTCAAGCCCTAAATTTTGCGAGAGGAGCCGCCATTTATTTTCACCAGCCGAAGAATAAATAAATGAAGAAGATAAAAAGCAACGGGTTGAAAAGTGAATAGGGACCGGCCCTGTTAATTATAAAAGGCTTTTATTATAATTGTTTAAAAAAGGGGTTTTGTTTTTATTTAGGGTTTAAATTAAATAGGGTTGTTTATTTTAATTACTGTTTAAATTGTTTTACTTTTCGAGTCAAAAACTGGTAAATCACCACCTAGGGTTTAGGTAGTGTCAGATTGTCTATTTAGAATTAGTTCAGTGAGCAGGGAGTGCGAGTTTGCAAAGCTCTATAGGCGGGAGCAGTGTTTGCGAGTGAGCGAAACTCTATAGGCGGGAGCAGGGTGTGCGAGTCTAGTAGAGTGTTTGTGAGCGGGAGCAAAAGGGTCTGCGAGTCTAGTAGAGTTGTTGTAAGCGTGATACTGTTTAATTCTAATAGAAATC
This sequence comes from Allium cepa, assembly GCA_030765085.1. Lineage (NCBI taxonomy): Eukaryota > Viridiplantae > Streptophyta > Magnoliopsida > Asparagales > Amaryllidaceae > Allium > Allium cepa. The sequence continues at coordinate 430,250,826 of CM060935.1, forward strand.
TGTGAATGCAGCAGTAGGAAGGGGTTGCCGAAGCTGGGTAAATTTTGTGTGTGATTTACTTCTCAGCATATTTATTTCTGCTATTATATTTCTGTGTTTAATTCGAGAAAATTTGCTATAACCCTATTCACCCCCCCTCTAGGGTTAATCTAGATCCTACAAGTGGTATCAGAGCCCGGTTTATTTTTTATTTAACTCTAGAGTCATGAGTCTACAAAATAATGCTTTTTCTGAGGGACAATCTATTGCTAGGCCACCCATGTTTAACGGGAACGATTATGCTTATTGGAAAGTTAGGATGAGTATTTATCTTAGTTCCGTTGATTATGATGTTTGGGATATTATTGAAACTGGCTATAAAACTCCCACTATAATCGTTGGTGGTACTGAGATTCCTAAACCTAAGGATAGGTGGGATGCAAACGATAAGAAATTGAAAACGACAAATGCTAAAGCCATGAATGCTTTGATATGTGCTCTTGATAAAAATGAATTTAATAGAATTTCTCATTGTACAACAGTACAGGAAATATGGCATACTTTGGAGGTGACACACGAAGGAACTTCTCAAGTCAAGGAGTCTCGGCTAGCCCTATTCAGCAATGAATACGAAAACTTTGTGATGGACAAAGACGAGAGCATAAAGGATATGTTTGGACGCTTTTCAACCTTGGTATACAATGCTAGAGCGCTTGGGAAGGTATTCACTGAGGTAGAGCTTGTGCGGAAGATACTACGAGTTTTACCAATGAACTTTGAGGCAAAAGTCACAGCAATCCAAGAATCGAAAGATTTGAGTAAACTAAGCATGGAGGAGTTGATTGGCAACTTGATGACATATGAGCTTGAGTTAAAAGCAAAGGAAGAACGCAACAACTCCGAACCAAAGAAGAAGACGATTGCCTTAAAAAGTAAAGAAGAAAGCGATGAAGAAGATCCAATTGAAGAGCTTGCAATGGCTGTCAATAATCTTAGAAGATGGTCTAGATTCAAGCCACGCAAGAAGAAAACAAAGGGCAATAGGTCAAAAGATTCCGAAAATTCCGATAATGAACTGACATGTTATAACTGCAACAAGCCTGGCCACATCAAACCAAAATGCCCACTTCTCAAAAACAATAAAGAAAAGAAAAAGGCGAAGAAGGTATTTGCAGCAACTTGGGATGATGAAGAAGGAGAGGAAGCTTCGGATAGCAGCCCAGAGGAGGCTAACTTGTGTTGCATGGCAAAATCAGAATCAGAAGCAACCTCCGACGAATCTAGTGAGGCAGGTGAGTTTTCTTATAAAGAACTTGTTTTTATGTGTTCTGATCTTACTAAGGTAGTGGATACTCTTGAATCTAAAATTGAAAAACTAAAATCTGATAGGAGAGAATTTGCTCGTGAAAATTTTAGGTTAAAAACTGAACTTGAAAATATTCAAAACCTAGAATGTAAAAAATGTAAGATTTTAGATTCAGAATTATCAAAACTGAGGAATAACTTTGAAAGTCTTGAAAATGAAAACTTGAATCTTAAGGATACCATCGACACTAGGAGAAAGGATTTTATTAATCGATGCACCTCACTTGTTACTGAAAACTCAACATTAAAAACCAAAGTCCAAAACCTTGAGAAATCCTTAAATAACTTTGCAAGAGGCGAAAAATCTTTCAAAATGTTATTTGGAAATCAAATTTTTGCTAACAATAGAAAAGGACTAGGCTTTGGGAAATCACAAAATAATGATAATGCAAAAAGTAAAAGTGTTTTTGCTCGATCTGAAATAATTGGAAATCATGTTGAAAATCGTAGTCATAGAAACACAAAATTTAATCAAGTCAATTCAATGTGCACGTTTTGTAGAGAATTTGGACATAATCGAAATAATTGTTGGTATAGACCCAAACACGTGAAAACTATACAAATTTGGGTTCCAAAAGGCACAAATATAAAATCTTTGAAAGTTCAACAAATTTGGGTGCCAAAGGGAACAGTTATAAATAGTTTTGGGTCTTCACAAAATTGTTTTTCAAAAGTTTCTGCCACTAACAATTATGGACCTATGAAAACAAATAGGTCACATAAATCTTACATTGTGTAGGTGTGGTGGCAGGCTAAGGAACAACAATAGTGTTATCTGGATTTTGGCTGTTCCAGAAACACAACGGACGACAAAGCAAAGTTCCTTAGCCTAGTATAAAGGTGACAGAATCACGTTGGACAACAACAGAAAGTATCGTAAAGGTAAAACAGGTAAATTTGTTTTGAACGATATATAAATTGTGAAAATCTGCACCATTTTCTGAATAAAATCAGCCAATTATATGATGATGATATGATGATGATTCAATGATGATTTTGATTCTGACTTTTTATTCAAAATAGTTAGCCAATTATATTCTTATGCCAAAAACACTATAAAATTCTCTAGAATAACTTGATATATAAGTTTGGGATAAAAATAGTGTTTTGATTGGATAATACTTTTTGTTATAATATTTTTGGCTAAATCTAAATTCATGGTTTGACACGGCCTCAACTTAAAATCCTAATGAATTCCTTTTAAAAAAAATTGTAAAAAGGATTTTAAGAAATTTTTGAAATTGTTGAAACTTTATGAAATTATTGAAACTTCAAGAAATTGTTTTTTCAATGACTATTGATAGTTGTTCATTCTATGATCTCTAAGATTGACACTTTTATATTTGTTTGAGTGTTAACACGGCTTAAATTCAAAATTCAAAAGAATGATGTTTTGAAATTTTTGGTGCACATCTCATGGTTTGATTCAACAAGTGAATATTGAGTGAAATTTAAATTCAGATGCGGATTACACTGGTAATATAGTTGATAGAAAAATTATTAGTGTAACGTGATTAATTTGTGAAACATTCATTTGCTGCATTTTTTTTAAAGAAAATATCTGCATATTTTTCACTTGAAATAATTTTCAAATAGCAGAAAATTTTCTTATAAACCCCCCTCGAGAAAATCATGTTTGACCATATTTACAGATTAATCATTTTTGAAAAAATTGATTTTATAATGTTTAATTCGATTTTAAATGACAAATTTTTGACTAATATAACTCTCTTTGATTATCGAAAAGATGAATAGTGATTGAAAAAGAGATGAGTGTTGATATTTATCATATATTATAGCTCGAGAAAGTATAATTAAAAATTTCATAACAAGAGTTATAAAAACTTTTTGTTGGGTAATAATTCCATGACCATTTCTATTTCTATCATCTTTCTATCGAACATCACTCATCAAGTTCATATTTAATATGTAAAATTGTGGTAGTTTACAAAGGAAATCATTTGTTCTTCAATATCTTTAAATCAGTGAAGGAAATTATTTGTGCTTCAATTTCTTATATTCAGCAATTTAAAATAAATATCCAAAGTATTCACTCTCATTTAAAAGTCCTCACGGTCATGCATGGGTGAATTACTTGGATTTTTGATTATGTGCTTCCATGCTCATTTAAAAGTCCTCACGGTTATGCATGTATGGAACGCATATTAAAAATAATTGATTTAATAGACAAGTTGATTCTAATCCCATTTAAAAATCCTCACGGTCATGCGTGGTTAGAAGATACTTGATTTCATTTTTTAAATTAAATAGGAATACTACTAATCTCATTTAAAAGTCCTAACGGTTATGCATGGTTAGTAGATATTCAAATTTCCAGAAATAAATATACCACAAATAGACATATCTATATGAATTTTTGATGATTCTATCTCCATCACTTCTGAAAGTGGAATATGCGCTTGACAAGGGTAATTGTGATTTTTGTTTGAGTTTTATTGAAATTTGATATTTATATTTAATTGAGTTAAATGTTTGATTCATGTCTATCACTTCATCCCTATTTTTATAACACTGTTATTCTTTTGCTGATAACAAAAGGGGGAGAGAAAAGTTAAGATTTTGTCAAATAGAATCAAGCAAAGGTCAAATAACTTTCAATTTGCATATAGGCTCATTTACATATTTTTATTTATATGCATATATGTAGGGGGAGCCATATATGTAGGGGGAGTATCACATAAAAAGGAAGCATTCAAATAGGGGGAGCAAATGAAATTATCAAATACATTTAATATATTTTATCAAATACATTTAATATATTCAAAATCTTAAATATATGTTTGTTATCATCAAAAGGGGGAGATTGTTGAATATGCGCTTTGCGCTATATGATTTTTGTTTGATGATAATAAACATATATACATTCATATAAATGTATTTGGTAATGTACTATTTTATTTTTCATAGTTTAAATAAATATTTGTTGAATAAAATTAAATTTCACAGAATTTGAATTTGAATTCAAACAAAACAAGTTAAACAGATTTTGAATTCAAACAGAAATTTTATTCAAACAAATATTTTGTATAGTATGTATTTGGTTAGATAAATATCTGTTGAATAAAATAAATTACACAGAATTTGAATTTGAATTCAAACAGAACAAGTTACACAGTTTTTGAATTCAAACGAATATTTTATTCAAACGAATATTTATTACAAACTTGAATAGTACAAATTCATGCTCTCACTATACATATACATTTCTGATTACATCACGATTACATCACAAATATTTTTACATTGATAACCTCACTACATATCACTCACACTCGTATTTTGTCTTCAACTGCATTCTGGTTTGAATCCAGCATCTGAGCAATCTGCAAAAATATAAACTAACGCAGTAAAATTGAAAAAGAAATATTTTTGCAATTCAAAAATAAAATATGTTTTTTTTTTGAAAATAATATTTGCCTCAGTTATTTGGGTTGTTCGTCATCATTTAAATTTGAATTCATCATACACGAACAACTTGTGACATACACAGTGTATTACTGTATATGCCACAAGGCCGTGCACACCGATATATACACTTGATAGATATTACAGGGACAGGTAACCATAAGTGGCTGCAATACACACGTGTACATTCATACACGTGTGCACTGCCTCGCCAACTCGTATGCGCAGCCAACAAGAGCAAGTGTACAACAGTGTCAAGTTGCAAACAGTCAAAGGCAAGACACATGGAACAATGTAACACAGACCAAATGCTCAAGCCACCAAGATGACCAAGCAATGATCAGAGACCAGACAGGTCAAGCAAATGTGCAAATCAGTGAAAATATACAATGCACCAGAAACATGCAAGTGTCAAAGTACAGGTGCAAGTGTACATAAGAGAAGTACAAAATGACCAAACAGCAACAGTGAATGGGGCAAAGCACAAAAGTGCACAACGACACAGTGGCAACATGCTCGAAGACTACACAAATAACCAAGTATAGGTGAAGTAAATCATGTCAAAGAAAATGCATGAAAGCTACAAACTGCAACATGCTTGAAGATGGTTACCAACACAAGACTGCAACCAAAAGGTCAGAGATACACAAGTTTACATGTGTGCCAATACCAAATGCATCAGTAACCAAACACTACAAACTGCAACATGGCGAAGACTACAAGAACATGACAGCAAACAGAAGTGCACAGCAACAGGAAGTGCAATTCCAAGTGAAGAACCAGACTCAAGTTAGTGCACAGTGCATATATGATGCATACAAGTACAGGCCACAACATGTCAATGCAAGCACAGCCACAAACATGCCACAAGACTATAAGCAGTGCCACAAAACCAGGCAACATGTACACAAGTTCAGCTACAACAAGCAGTGCAGACCAACCCAATTGCAACAAACAATTGCATCAATATTTGTAAGTGATACAGCAAACATGAAAGCTACAAGATACACAAGTTTACATCAATGCATGTATCTCAATAGCACACTCAAGACCAGACCAGACAAGTCAAATGATGTAAACAGTGAAGAACATGGATGCAGAGATTCAAGCCAGCAAATACAAAGACCACATGCCACAATATAGAGTACATGAAGATGGCATCCAACAATATTCAAACAACAGCAGTATGAAAATGCATACATAATAGAGGCAGCAAAGAACAAAGTACATGATCAAGTGGAGCATCTTGTAAACTGAACAACTATGGACAGAGCTCGAGCACAGTTGAAGCTCAAAACATGCAGTGAATCAAGTCAGTAAGGAAATGGACAAATGCAACTGAACCAACTACACAAATATACTATGCAGTGAAGCAATACACAGCAAGTGGATATAAACATCAAGCCAGAAAATCAAAGCATACTGAAGCCAAGAATGTACAGGTATGAAATGGTCAGGGTGTCAACAAGTCAAAGCCGTGGTTGTCGAAGTCAAAGTCAGAGACCTCAACCAAGCAACAAATATATTCAATTATGAACAAGTCAAGGCCGAAGCTGTAGCAATCAAGAAGCCGTAGTCAACAACGTGATGATCACGAAATAAATCAAAATCGTAACCATCAAGCAATGAAATATACGATTATGAACTAGTCAGAATCAATCATCAAACGTTCAATTTAAATCAAGTGGCCGAGAAGAATTTTTGACGAAATCAAAAATATTTGGACGAACGAAAATCCAGGAACTCGAACGCATATAAAACCCTAATCATCATCGGCAATCAAATCATCGAGTTCGAACAAGAAAAAACCAGAAAAGAAAAAGGAAACAACACATACCAGAAAATCATAAACAACGAACTCGATCAAGTAGCTGCGAACGAGCGACAGTTGAATATCAGAGAAGCAACCGAAGCAAGCTACAAGGAGTCGGCCGATCAACCGTGCATCAAAAGCCCTAATTTGATCAAAGACTCAAGCCCTAAATTTTGCGAGAGGAGCCGCCATTTATTTTCACCAGCCGAAGAATAAACAAATGAAGAAGATAAAAAGCAACGGGTTGAAAAGTGAATAGGGACCGGCCCTGTTAATTATAAAAGGCTTTTATTATAATTGTTTAAAAAAGGGGTTTTGTTTTTATTTAGGGTTTAAATTAAATAGGGTTGTTTATTTTAATTACTGTTTAAATTGTTTTACTTTTCGAGTCAAAAACTGGTAAATCACCACCTAGGGTTTAGGTAGTGTCAGATTGTCTATTTAGAATTAGTTCAGTGAGCAGGGAGTGCGAGTTTGCAAAGCTCTATAGGCGGGAGCAGTGTTTGCGAGTGAGCGAAACTCTATAGGCGGGATCAGGGTGTGCGAGTCTAGTAGAGTGTTTGTGAGCGGGAGCAAAAGGGTCTGCGAGTCTAGTAGAGTTGTTGTAAGCGTGATACTGTTTAATTCTAATAGAAATCTGTGAATGCAGCAGTAGGCAGGGGTTGCCGAAGCTGGGTAAATTTTGTGTGTGATTTACTTCTCAGCATATTTATTTCTGCTATTATATTTCTGTGTTTAATTCGAGAAAATTTGCTATAACCCTATTCACCCCCCCTCTAGGGTTAATCTAGATCCTACACATACTACAACCTTCGAGGAGAACATAACTCCAACCTTTACGTGGATAGGTTTGTTTAAGGGCAAGCTTCAGCATTAACTCAGTAGGGCGTTAACACCGCCAAAATCAGTCACTTAGACCAGCAACCATAGGAAATGTTGGAAGTACTTAAAATGGCATTATCTCAAAAGTCCTCAAAAACAGCGAGGTCAACGCAGGAGGAAGAGGTGTTCTCACCAAAAGGAACTTGAAGGCTCATTTGAATGAAAACAAGAGCAAGATTGATCTTACATCTTCAAAAAAGAAGTAATGTCCTCAAAATAGAGTTGATCATCAAGGAAGACTACTGAATAAATCACTTTAGTAGTCTGGTAGCTCAATGTCAAAGGAATACTATCCAAACTATAAAAACTATCATGACGTCGAAGCCTATCTGAAGGATGCGGTGGAGAAATCGATTAAAGATGCGATGAATGCAAAAGGGAAAAGGACTATGAAAGAAAACATGAATGACAACGAGCGAGTGCCGCCATTCACAGATGAAATTATGGCAACAACTATTCCATCTTATGTAAAGATTCTGACTGAAATATCATGGAATCACTGATCCAGATGACCAATTAATGGCTTTCGATAACTAGATGGATTTATATAATGCATCAGGGACAGTTCGATGTAGATTATTTCTAGTCACTCTCCAAGACGCTACAGCTAAATGGTATAGACAATGCCGAGAAAAGATTATTTACTCATGGAAGCAGTTTTCTTATGAATTCTATACCCAATTATGCGAATGCAAAGACCTAACCATTGATTACATAGTCATGGCTAACATAACACAGAGGCAAGGAGAGTCCTCGGAAGACTATCTTAAAAGGTTCAACGTCGACGCATTAAAGGCCAAGGACATGAATAACCGAGATAAGCTCATAGTAGTACACTCTGGGTTGATAGAAAACACTCCATTCTGGAAGCAACTTTTTGTTAATGGATGCTGCAAGATCTCCATTTCCATGCTGATAAGTTCATTCGAATGGATGAGATGTATCACACTAAAAGAAAGGCAATGCCCAAGGAGGAAGGAGGAAGATTTGGACAGGATCAAAGGCATAAAAAAGTAAGATGGAAGAACCAATTGCTAATTCAATCACTTTGTACAAGCCATTGTCTTACGTCTACGTTAAGGTTTTAAATATCGGATTTCGGTCACGTTTCATCTCGTAATTTTTACACAAGTTATCTCGTATCGGGAGAGATCTCGAAGGAGATGAGTACGTATCGGGTGTACATCTCGGATTGACATCTCGGGTCTTATAATGCATCTCAGGAATATCTCGAATGTACTTATGTGTTTAAAATTGATGTGTCAAAAATTTATTTAATGATTATAACTTTCTTAGTAAAAATAAAAATGGTAATATACTTGATTTACATGGAAAAAGAAATATTTTTAGAAGAGTAGTAGCTTGATTAGCTTAATTGATTTGGTAATGATTGAATAATATCCTTTTATTTGAACGTAATAAAGAAGTGAAACCTATCGCTATGACTCATTAAGATAAAGAGTAAAGAATATGTTCAAGAATTTGGTAATTATAATTAGATCGAGTAGTTTTTTTAAATCAATATGAAAATAAAAATTATTAAGGAAAATAAGAAAAATGTATAACTTCGGGTGAGATCTCGGATTGAGATTTTGATCCATATATCGGGTAAGATTTGAATATCTCGGACGAGATGAGTGTCGAGGGAGATATTGAGGAGATTTGATGTCTCGTTTCGTTCAAGTGTGAAAATGAGATCTAGGGCGAGATCTCGGGCGAGATATAGGAGATTTAAAACCATGGTCTACGCTATGGCAAAGGAGTGAGAAAGTTAATTTTCCAATTTCCTTCAAAGCTAAGGACTAGCTAGAGAAAAGAAAGGGAGACGACTACTATGCATACCATAAAGAAAATGGTCACAAGACCGGCGAGTGCAGAGTCTTAGCAGGAATCATCTAAAAACTGATTCGCAAGGGTCATTTAAAAGAGTTCATTCAAGATAAGCAGAAAGCCCCATGAACGAGATATGGTCAATAAAAGCTTCCTAATAATGCTATTAATATTCTAGAAGAAGAAGACCCTTTGAGCTTAAGTCCACTACTGAACAAAATCGATGTAATTCATGGTGGGCCGCATCCGATAGGAACCAGCAAAGGGGCAAGAAACAAATATATTAAAGAGGCTAGAGGGGTGTGTTCTCAGTCTACAAAGAGCCCCCAATGAAGAATTCGCGACTCAATATCCCAATTCCAAATCTTATCATTCCCCCTCAAGAGATGAAGAAGGGAGTGCATCATCCACACAATGACCCCTTGATGATCACAACTCAAATTGGACTATCCATCGTGTCCAAAATTCTTATGGATATAGGCAGTGCGGTCAATGTTATCTTTAATCATGCTTTCGATCAAATGAACATCCCCGAGGATAAACTAGAGCCTTGGCATGGAACCAATCTTTGAATTCAACAACAAAGCGTCAACTCCAGTGGGACAAGTGAAATTGCTAGTGCTACCATTTTGCAGAAATTTCGAGACTCTGTTTGTGATCATCAATCAGCCATCTTAATATAATGCTTTCTTTGGAAGACCTACGCTTGATGAAATCGATGCATTTGCCTCACCAAAGTACCTGACGGTGAAATTCTTGACAAAGAGAGTATGGAGCACAGTTCGAGGGGAGCAGTTTAGCTCTCGAGAAATGTATTTCGCTACAATCGATCAACATAAAAGGGAGTCTTTTGCTTACTTTGATTCTTCTACTGTTTTTCAACCTTCAAATGATGGGGTTTTACATCCAACATTCGAAGCAAAAATTAAAATTAATAAGTGTAACAAATGCATGTATGGAAGGTACGTTCCTCTTGGAGGCAAAAGGAAGAGAATCGATGCAAATTCTACAGAAAATCCAATCGTCCCTGAATTTGATTAGTGAGGGGAAACATAAATAATAAAACCCATAGAAGAACTTGGGGAAGCATGCATAGATTTATATGATACCACTAAAGTAGTCAAAGTGGGAAAAGAATTTAATAGTGACTTGAAGAAAGATAAGATTAATATGGATGTATTTGTTTGGTCTTATTCAGACATGATGGGAGTTGATCCGTTGGTCATGTGCCATGTGCTAAACATCAATCCAGAAGCAACCCCTATTAGATGGAAAAAGAAATGGTTAAAAAAGCATGATCTAATGCCTTAAAATAAGAAGTTGGAAGACCCTAAAAAGATGGGTTTAATTGACAAATATACTACCCAAAATGGCTAGCAAACCCAGTTTTGGTGAAGAAATCGAATGGAAAATGGAGAACTTATATTGATTATACTGACTCAAACAAGGCTTGTCCAAAAGACTGTTTCCCACTACACTGAATTGATCAGTTAGTTGATGCAACTAGTGGGCACAAATTATTATTTCTCATGGATGCATATACATGATACAATCAAGTACCCATGTCCAAGCCAGATAAGGAACATACTAGCTTCATTATTGAAAGGGAATCTACTGGTACAAATCATTTCTTTTGGGCTAAAGAATGTAGGGGATACTTATCAAAGGTTGGTCAACAGAGTTTTTAAAGAACAGATTGGCCAAAATATGGAGGTTTATGTGGATGACATACTAATGAATTCTAGCGAGGCTAAGAATCATCTTGAGGATCTAGAAGTGATGTTCAAAATACTATGGAAATATCAAATGAAATTGAACCCATAGAAATGCTCCTTCGGAGTTCATTCGGGGAAGTTTTTAGCCTACCTTATGAGTGCTGAGGGGATAGAAGCTATTCCTGACCAAATTCAAGCCATCAAGGACATGGCCGAACCCAAAACTAGTAAAGAGGCAGTGAGTTTGAATGGGAGGGTAGCGCTCTAAGCAGATTCATTTCCAAAGCTACTTATAAACGTATCCCTTTCTTCGATGTAATCAAGAAAAAGAACAACTTTAAAATAGGGGAAGATTGTAGAAAATCTTTTCAGGAGTTAAAAAGCCATTTGGAAAAGCCACTTATACTTTCTAGTCCCGAAAATGGAGAAATCTTATACTTGTACATGGCAGTTTTAGAGCATGCGGTCTGTTCAGTATTGATTAGGGAAGGAAGTGGAGCTCAACTTCTTGTGTATTATGTAAGTATACGATTGAAGGTTGCGAATGTTTGATACCCAGAGATAGAAAAGCTAGCTTATTGCTTGATCCTCACAGCATGAAAAGTTAGAGCATACTTTCAAGCAATTGACCAATTCCCCCCTTAGACAAATTTTCATTAAACCAGAAACTTCAAGAAGTTTGGTAAAATAGGGAATTGAGCTTAGCCAATATGCTATAGAGTTTCAGCCATGAGCTACAATCAAAGGGCAAGCATTGACAGATTTCATTATCGAATGCACTAATTTCATTAAAGAGCAACCAGAAAAAGAAAAGGATCGAAAATCCATGTGGCAGCTATTCATCCATGGTGCATCAAATGAATAAGGATCTGGTACAGGATATGTGATAATAATACCAGATGGACATCGTTTACATTTATGCCATGAAGTTAGGGTTTCCCGCAATGAACAATGTGGCTGAATATGAATCGATGGTGGCATGGTTACTTTGGCACTAGAGCTCAAAATCCCATGGATTTAGATCTCCAGTGACTCCCAATTAATGGTAAATCAAGTGAAATAGGTATATAAGACAAAAGACTCCAAGCTATCTTTATATGCAAAGAAGATATTGAAAATGCTTGCTTTGTTAGAAGACTTTTCCATAGTTCTGAAAGGAGAAAACTCATAAGCGGACTCTTTAGCAAAATTGGCTAGTTCAAGTGGAGCTCTAGAAACTCAGATCATGCTAGTGGGATATCAAGCAAATCCCAAGTATGGAAGTGGGGAGATCCGAACAAGGAAATGAATTGTTAGTCCTTACAAGATCCCAAGCCATGTCGCGAGAAAGAAAAGAAAAGGAAGTCAATGAAGAAGTCCTGAATGAGAGGGTTAACGAGCTAAGGGCAGATAACTATTATGATAACACTTGGATGGCTCCTATTGTCGATTATCTTTCAATGGAAAAATTGCTGCCAAATAAGGGGGAAGCTAAGAAAATAAAGCGACAAGCCCCAACTTTCATGATTGTGGATGGAATCCTTTACAAGAAAGGATATGCGTTGCCTTATTTAAGATATGTAAGCCTAGAGGATGGCATGAAATTGCTAGTAGAAGCACATGAAGGATTCTTTGGAAACCACTCTAATGGAAAAAAAACTAGTAAAGAAGAAAACGAGACAAGTTTTTATTGGCCCCATATGGTGAGTAAAGCCACAGAATATGCAAGGAGATGCGAGAAATGACAAAAGTACTTGAAGATTCCCCGATTACAACCAAGTCAGTTAACCCCAATTTCAAGTCCATGGCCCTTTGACGTATAGAGAACGCCATAGAGTATTTCAGTAAAAGGGTTGAAGCAGAACTGCTTCCCAAGATCACTTTAGGAAAAGCACTCACATTTTTCATCAGAAATATTATAATCTAATTTGGAATCCCCTATAAGATTATCTCCGACAAGAGAATGCAATTTGAGAGCAAAGAATTTTCTTGGTTTTGCCATAAGAATGGATTTATTAAGAGCTTTTCCTCCATAGTGCATCCAAAGGCAAATGGGGTAGTTGAGGCTGCAAATAAGACCATAAAGACAATTTTGAAAAAGTGACTGAGTAAAGCTAAAGAAAATTGGGTGGAAGAGCCGCCACTTGTATTATGGGCCTATCGAACATCTACCAAAATGGCAACGGGTCATACTCCCTATTCATTGATAGATAGGTGTGAGGCGATGTTACCAGTTGAGATTGAAATACCCATGCATCGAAGAATCGCATATGCATTCGATTTAAACCAAGAACTAAAAATAGAATCGCCGGATTCGATACATGAGTTGGGAGATGAAGCAGCAACCAGAACAGAAAAATGTCTAAGAAGGATTTCAAAGTATTACAACTTAAAAGTAAGAAATCGATCATTTCAAGAAGGATATTTAGTACTCCGAAGAAAATGACAACCACAAGAAATCCCACGGATGGATCGCTAGGACCAAATTGGGAAGGACCCTTAATAATTTATAAAGTAATCCCCCGAGGGTCTTACAAGTTGTGCTGACCAAATAGCTATATGGTTCTAGAACATGGAATGCAGAACACTTGAAACTATATTTTCCTACGATCAATGAATCAAGCATCTCTTTCTTTCAAAAGGAAAAATCTATATGGTTGGGAGCATAATTCTCCTTATATTTGGACACAACCTTTAACGGTCAAAGCCTCTGTCCATGTTGAGATGGCCAGGGCAGAGCACCTCCTGGACGGAGGAGTGTAAGCCTTTAACCATGCCACACTATAGCCAGGTTAAAGCATCAACGAGCCCTTGGGCAAGTCAAGACACCTCTTAGAGGGAGGAGTGTAAGCCTTTATTCGCGCCATGCTATGGCCAAGTTAAAGCATCGACAAGCCCATGTCCGCACCATGCTATGGCCAGGGCAGGGCGCCTCCTGGAGGAAGAGTGTAAGATTTTATCCATACCACGCTATGGCCAGTTTAAAGCATTGATAATCCCTTGGTCGAGCCTTTGGTCAGGTCAAGGCGCTTCTTGGAGGGAGATTAGGTAAGTCCTTAGTTCCAGCCTCTAAGAATGAGCTAACCAAGAGCAACAGACAACAATAAACTAAGACATCCAAGCACAAGAAGAGGCTCACCAAACAAAGGACTAAAACATCCAAACCAAAGAACAGGCTCATCAAACAATGGACTAAGACATCTAAGCACAAAGAAGTGGGTCATCAAACAATGGACTAAGACGTCCAAGCCTAAAGTAGTGGCTCATCAAACAGTGGGCTAAGATGTCCAAGCCTAAGAGGTGGTACATCTACAAGGGACTGAGATGTCCAAGCCCAAGAAGTTCCATATCAAATGATGGATTAAGATGTCCAAGCTCAAGAAGTAGCCAATCAAACTACAACTACATATGAGGCCTAAAAGGGTCTACACATGTCGAAGAAGACAAAATCTAAGGAGTAGAATAGAACTCCTCCTATTAATACCCGAATCTGGGTTTCAGGTCTCTCACTTTTGGACTTTATATTTCAATACCTGAATATGGGTTTCGGGTCTTCACTAATCATTTATGGTCTTCCTTATACCCGGATATGGGTTTTGAGACTATTATCCGACGTCACTTATTGATGCCCAAATCTGGGCTTGAGATTACTATTATAAAGATAATTACTATAGATTTATGATTATCCAACATATGCCCTAATCTAGGCTGGAGATTTCTGTTATGAAGAAAATTATTGTAGATTTCTGATTATCCAACATGCGCTCTAATCTAGGCTAGAGATTTTTATTGTGAAGAAAATTATTGTGGATTTCTGATTATCCAAAATATGCTCTAATCTGGGCTCGACATTTTTGTCATGAAGTTGATTTTTTTTATTACCACTAATACCTGAATCTGGGTTTAAGAATTCGCTTCTGAAGACTATTTCTGAATTCACTTATTAAAACCTGAATCTGGGTTTTAGATATCTTACTATTAACTAATAAACTTCTACCATAATATAGATTTAGATTACATAATTTTCCAATTCCTGAATATGAATTTCAGGTCTTTTATTGTCAGTTTTGGATTTTGTCTATCGATTCCCAAATCTGGGTTTTAAAGTGGTAGTGTTAAACTATAATAGGCATCTAAGTCATCAACCAGAAACTTCGAGCTGGTATTCTTACTATCCAAATCAGGGTCATTAGATTGCAACTCCAAACGATGTTCACTAACTCTAAAATTCAGACTCCAGGATCATTCTTACCTCCAAGAAGAGTTTCTAATATTTAAGATTTACGGGTAACAAAGACTTATTACAAGGTAATATCTTATGGTCTCTTATTTCCAGACATTGACTGTTTCCCATAGGAAGTTTGTGGACAACAATTATTATATCCAGTGATAACTATTAATTACAGGCCTCGTATCCTTTATTAAATTAGGATTATAATCAACTAACCATTTAAATTGAGAAGCACTGCTATGCTGACTTATCATGAAGCATATTTATAAGAAAATGAGTTAGCAATGGAAAATGTCACTTGCTTTGAATGTTGCAGGAAAATAGGGTTATTTAGAGTAAAAAGTCGTGAAATTTTTGTCCTAAAGAACAAAAGCTTCTTTCGTACGCGGGGTGGGGGTGAGGGGGTGGGGGTGGGGCAAATGTTAACCATAAAACCCACATAAAAACAAAGGATGAAAGAAGTTTAATGAAAATGGCAGAATCTACTGAAATTATAGGCATGCGTTTCAACTAGGATCATGGAAGAGTATTTCGAAGGCATAAAGAGAGCTTTCGAAGGATTTGCAAATACAAGCGCCCTCACAAGTGGTAAATAGCGAAAAAACTTTTGAAAAAGATGAAAAAGGAAGCGGAAACCCTTCTATTTCATTCGAACCTTTCGGTGCAGATGGATTCACGGATATAGAGGAAAGCAAAGACGGGCTCAGAACTCCTTTCGAAGGCTAGGAACAATAACCTTTAACATGCATGACAAACCTTTTGAGACCAAAGATATTGCCTACATTCAAAATACTCAAAACAACCCTTTCGAAAGCATAACCAAGCCTTTCGAACCGGTCGAAGCCAATAACATCAGGGGAAGGCTCACACATCAATCCACAAGTATGCATTCGGAAGCTACTTGCCGCATTGAAACCATCAATACTTCAAAACTATCAAAACCCTAATAAACAATCTATCGAAAGAGTTGGAAGCATTTATCTTTACCCTTTATGAAAACAAAGCAATACGAAGAGAAAAGTGCAACTGTGGCCCTTTCGATGATGTCGACAACAGTTCAAGGAAAAGTAGAGGGAAAAACCACTTAAAACTTAACAATAGCGATAAGTGGATGAAGGACCCTTTCGAAATTGTCGAAAGGCCTAGTATAAGAAGATGAGCAGCGCAAGGATTAGTTAGAAAACTCAAAAGGAAAACCTTTCAACAACATCGAAGGCAAGCGAGGCCTTTCGACCATGACGAAAGGAATGATGCGGAAGACAAAGAGACCTTTCGTCTGGGTCGAAAGCATTGGCGTGAAAGGAGGCCGGTCTGCATTTATAAATAAGACCCAAGGGGTTAGATTTAGGGGATGAAATTTTGGAGTCCAAAGCTCATTTCTTTTACTTATACTTCTTTGGAACAACAAAATTTTTGTAACCCTAAATAAATTTAAGGAAAAGCTTTAAAAATTATACCTCATTTTGGATTAATAAGAAGAGAGAAATACGTGGATTCATTAATGATTTCGATTATAAGGAAGATCATTATGATCATTTCCTAGACTAATGATCAATTGCACATGATGCCATCTTATTCTGTTAATTTCATTTTGTCTTTACAAATCAATAGGATCGACTTGGATAACATTCAGGCGAAACACATCATCCCATCATCATCATGACAAACACCGTATAGTCACAAATAGGGATGATTATGATTTTCGACACTGATAAGTTCATAGAACTTACAAATATCCAAGAGGACCTTATATCGAGTATACTGAATGAGGCTTGGGCAATTGCAAATTAGATCTATTACGAAGGGACAAAATCCCTTTCGACCTAATCGAAAGGAATGTCATGAAGAACCTAGTTTGTAATTGGCAAGCAATCATATGGAGGCGTTCATTCGAAAGGAACCTACACCACATCAGCAACCTATTCGAAAGGGTTCCTCCATAAAAGAAATGAGACAATTGAAGTCAAAAGCGGCTATTTCTTTTGAAAGGCCGAACATACCTTCCGACATAGTCCAAAGGGATGGGAATTCAATGTATATGTTTTTAAATCATATGAAAGTGGGTTACGAATAAGATGTTCCCTTTACCTTGACGAGGTCAATTTGATCAATGATTCACTGGAAATATATCAATTGTCCTCCGGAAATGATTCGACCAACTCAACTTGATAAAAAGAGGAGTTTTGAAGGAAGTATTATTTTTAGATCTTCTTTCGATAGTCTTATTTCATTACACAATTAATCCAATTTCCATAGTGTTGTGGACGTTGAACAATTTTCTTGTTAACAGTAAGTTCTTAAAGGGATCACTTCATAAATGACTCATGGACCTTTCCAGCTTGGTCCTAGTGGGCATCTATTGGATCCTTTGTGTTTGCCATTACTCTCCTTAGCACTAGGTATCCTTTCTTGAACTTCCTTCCTTTTACTCTTAAATTGTAATAGTTGGAGATTCTTCATTGGTATTTAGCTCTTTATATGGCGGCTTGGTCTCTTAGTTCATTAATCAGGTCGAGTATATCTTTCTTTATTCCTTGATTTGATTTTACAATCCCTCGACATGAAGGGACTTCAACCTTAACTGATACCATAGCTTGAAATCCATATGTGAAAGAATATGGGTATGCCAGTAGCCATTAAGTTCTACATGACCTTAAAATGGGGAGAATTTCATCTACCCAGTTTCCTTTTGCTTTGTTTAGTCATTTCTTTAAATTATTCTTTATGTATTATTCGCTACTTCTACTGCCCCATTAATTTTGGGTGAGGTACCGATGGAAAATTTTTGTTGTTCCATTTCTCTCAT
This sequence comes from Allium cepa, assembly GCA_030765085.1. Taxonomy (NCBI): domain Eukaryota; kingdom Viridiplantae; phylum Streptophyta; class Magnoliopsida; order Asparagales; family Amaryllidaceae; genus Allium; species Allium cepa. The sequence continues at coordinate 430,268,852 of CM060935.1, forward strand.
AAAAATGGGTGAATTGTTCACTTTCAGATTGAATCTCATTATCGAAAATGGTGTTATTCGGGAGTCCAAATCTGATAACTATATTTTTGATGACAAACTTCAAGACTTTTCCAATGGTGATATTTGGCAATAGTTCGCTTATACCCATTTGATAAAGTAATCAATAGCTACCATGGAAAACTTTTCTTTTCCCATTGAGAATGGAAGAAGTCCAATCAAGTCAATTTCTCATACATCTAAAGGCCACGAGATTGTGACATGGGTTAATTCACTCGAATGTAACTGTGGAATGCTTGTAAATTTTTGGCACTTATTCAACTTTTTACGTAGGTTAATGCATGCTCAGTCATGCGGGTTCAATAATTTCCTTGCCTCGTTACCTCTTTTACTAGGCTCGACTACATAAAAATGATCTCCACATAATGCTTTATGGATTTCTTTCAATAGAATGACTCCTATTTTTTGAGTAATGCATCACAAATGAGGTGTTGAATACCATTTCCTGTATAATATCTCATCGATTCTAGTATATTAAGGGGTTTGATGGCTTAATTTTCATGGTTCATTTTTTCTTTAGGCAATACTTCTATTTCTAAGCACTCAATTATGGGCACCAACCAACTATTAGTATATTAATCCTCATAAGCATTTATTCTTTTTCTTTCGGAAGCTTCTCCACGAATATTATTTTCTTGAGGGTCCTTCTTGCCATATTGCAGTTGTTAAGCTTGCGTTCAAATAGAACTAAGGCCTCATTATTTGATCCTTCTATCTCTAATTCGATATTAGAATTTTGGTGGAATCCAATGGAGATAATTTTGACTTATGGATCCCCTCATGAGCTTGCTAATTTTTCCAAAGAATCTTCTTGCACATTCTTCTCTCTTGGTATTTGATGAATAGAGAAATTTTCAAACTAAAGTAGCATCTCATGGATTGTTTTTACATACCGAGCAAGCAAAGTATCTTTGGTTTGATAAACCTTTTTCAGTGGTGTACCCTTAACTTTGAATCGGTGAATACTTTGATCCTTGGGATTTTAAGTTGTTGAACCAAAACTAATCCTACTATCATAGATTCATACTCAACCGCATTATTAGTTGCAAAAAACCCTAGTTTCATCGTATAATTTAGCCTATGTTCTTTCGGTGTAATTATCACATAGTCGACTCCAATTCCCTGTTTATTTGAAACTCCATCTACATATAACTACCACCTTGGCTTGAGCTTTATTCCTTTTCCAGTTGCTCTTTAATAAATTCAGTGCATTCTGCTACAAAGTCGGCCACGGTCTGCACTTTAATTGATACTCGGGGTAAATATTCATTTTTTCATTGGCTCAACTCCATCCCTCATTTTATCAATCTTCTTAACATCGTGGGTTTGTCAAGGACTTGCCTTAGTGGATAATTGGTAAAAACTGATACGGTTATACGTACACCCTAGGGGTAATTATGTAATTTGTTACATATATATAACTCTGTGACCAATCTGGTTCAAGTATTTTTCTTTCTATTATATACTTGTTATACAACAATATAGATAATTAAGAAATTAATTTAAAGTATATAGATGGAAATTTTTTAAATGATATGTTATGTGATAGTAATTATAAAGTATGTAACCATGAGAATTTTATCATATTGAAAACAACATATTGTTTTAAACGTTGCTAGTCAAGATATTTCTAAAAAGGATATCAATTCATCCATTAACACTAGAGTACATAACGCTTACCAAATATTGGAATATTTATTTCTCGTTATTGTTGAGGGAACCAAGGGGATATGTAACACCCAGAATTTTAGCTTAAAATTATTCAGGAAATTCAGTTAAATAAATTAAATAGAATAATATAGTGGAACATGGGTATAAGATTTGATAATTAACAAGATCGGCCTTAACTAATTAAGTAATAAGATTGTTTTTAATTTAACATAAGAAATATAAATGAGAAGGGTAAAATAGAAACAGATCTCCCTTTAATCCCTTGAACACTCACCCTCTAATTCAGTCTCATTTCACAATCATAAACAATCAAAAAGAAGTATAGGGTCAGTCAATAATCAAGGTAAAAGGAAGAAAAAAAATAAAAGGTGATTCAAAAGATAGAGCCTAAGGGAACTAAACTCCATCAAATCTCAACTCCAACATCTAATTTAAGGCGAATAATATTAAAGCACCTCTATTATTTTATGTTTAAATTCGGTTATGGGTAATTTTCGAATTGCTTTGATTGTTTTTTCCATGTTATAGATGTATAATCATTGTTTGGATAGAATAATGATTCATGGAAATTTTCTGAATTATTTGGATGGGTTTTAAGGGTAAAACTTAAGTTTTTGATCACCAATTAATATGATTTTCTAGTATGTTGTGCAAAAAAAATATTTTATGAATTTCCTAAGGAGGAAATAGTGTTTATTTTGGGTTTTAATTATTAAAAATAGTTAAATAATTATTTTGGCCTCGAAATTTTTATAGATGTAAGAATATGTTAATTCTGATTTTGGTGATTTTGAGAATTTTTCCCAAGTGATTATTAATTTCTATGAATCTATTATGCTAGCAAAGCATATAAATTAATAATAATTAAGGGTATTGATTAATTGAGTTGATTAATGTTCTTGGAAGTGTAAAACATATTTGCGGCAGCTTTTTGAAAAGAAATTGGTAAAGTTTGTTTTCAACCAATAGAAATTTGACAAGGAATAAAAGTTGGTAAAAAGAAATTGAATTTAATAGAAACATAACATTTTTTATGATAGTTACTAAAATGCAACCAATATTCGGCATTGCCATGCTTTTGGCATTGACAATGGGCGATATCACTTTACAGTTACAAGTGATATCGAAAATAAGCGGCATTGACATGAATTTACCCATGAGCGTTGGTGGCACCAAGGGGTTACATACTTGTGGTTGTTTAGAAGGATCATAAAATGACTAAAAGATTCTTATATCATTTATAGCCAAATCAAAATAGAAATCTCTTAGTAAATATGTAAAAGTAGTCTTTTGAATTTAAGGTATTGTCGATCATAAGTAGCTAGGCTATATTTTGATTATAGTTAGATATTTGGCATGGAGACCTTGTCATAACTATAATTGGATATACATGGAACTAATTGAAGTGAGAATCTATCCAAAAGAGGATTCGTCTCTTTCATTATTGAAATTTAGTATCACTGTAATTGGTATACGACCTAAAAGTCAAAATCTCTAGCCAAAGTAAACTAGTTGATCGATAAATGTAAACGGATTGAATCAAGGACTTTAAAAATTATTTACACAATTAATAAAAATATTAATATAGTTTTTAACCTTATACTAATCTCTCGATATCTAACAGGCACAATGATGATGGAATGAATACATGTACAAGCTGTCATTACTAAATGAGTATTATAGATCGTAACACGATTTCGCCTAAATGATCTATAAGCTTTGAACTTAACCCTACATCATTCTTTAGGAAATTTTGTATAGGCTTTAGTATCTAATTTTTTTAAATATTGATTGCGGATAGAGTTTACACTAAAGAGTCAACACAACCCCATTGCTAGTCATTTTAAAATTTAATCACAGGTAAAAATTAATTTATAGATATTATAGACCAATAATAAATCAGTATAAATGTTGTGTTGATACTATTGGTTGACTTTAATTATTATTTTCAAGCTTAAAATTAGAGAATACGACGTATGAAAGTTATACGATGGTTCCAACAATTAAGGTGCTAGAAATTAATTAATAAATTAAATGGTTATTCAAAACGAGTCAAAGGGATGTTTGACCTTATTTGATCAAAATCTAGGGTTGGCCATATCGAAGGGAATTTGAAGGTTTACCAAGTCTTCAAGGGCTTGAGTGAATGGTGGAGAAAATGGTGCAAACCCTCACTATAAATACACTAGATTTCACTATATTTCTATAAACAATTTTTAATGCTCTCTCTACCCAAGCCACCTATCCCCTCGCATTGGTGAAGCTAACTTTTTAGCTTTGTAACCGAGGAGAAGACCATGAAATGCCAAGTAGAATTGTTCAACAGAGACATGCTAGAGTTTCAGTGGGACTGCTTTGCTGAATGGCATAAATTTTGATCTTCATACACACACACACAGATATGTGTGTGTGTGTATTTGTGTGTACTAACATTATCATCATCACACCATAATATGTTCCGCCTTAATTTTAAAAATATATTTTCATAATTATTTATTGTTTGAAACCTTTTAAATATTAATATTATTTTAAATATACATATTGTGACAAAAGGCACCTTAGGACATGCAAGTCCAAAGCCTATGGTGGTTTTTAGACTCGTGTCGTGCCAAGAAGTGCAAGCTATCAGGTTTTAATTCATTATAGAGCATGAACGTAAAGGACAAAATCTAGAACATTATAAACTTTTAGTTCTCACAATGAAAGGTACAAAAATGTAACGACAGAAAAATACCGTCATAGAAATTATACCAGTAAACAGAGTCTCAACATATACATAGTTAAAATCTAGAGTTTACAAAAATACAACATAAACTCTTGTAAGTGCTAAATACGATGTATAGTTACATGGAGAGTAATGGAGAGTAATATGCAATGCCAATGCCAAGCTCACTTCTCCATGTACTAGATTTGGGCCAATCAGTTACTACGTTGTCCTCCTATGATGAGGGACAAAGGAAAGTAGTGGGTCAGAAAAAAGTTTGGTGAATGAGTTACATCATTAATATATGGTGATCACATGCAATTGACCTCATTCATAATTTATGTGACCTAAGGTTTCTTACTTGTGTTTGTGAATTTCTTACCATGGTTGGTTGCATTAACCTGAGGAAGATATATAGCTCCAAATGCACCTACATCCAAATATCTTGTGGAGGTTTATACTTAGGGTCGAACAACTAATCAAACCATAAGTCAATGATGGATCAGACTAATAACCCATTGGACTGCTCCTAACACAAGATGATATACAATGTCACTCTTTGGACTTCATTACCAACACTATGACTACAATGTATCGTACTTATGCATTGAGAGGATCCCACAACGCTGACTTGCCCCGAAGATGACTTTGGATCCATTACATCTGTGTCTAAACTTAATGGTAACGCCACTTATTGTACCGCGTCGGACATCCAACAATTGTGTCACGTCCTAATTGCCTTATGCACTGAGGAACAGCCCGTTAGTCCAAGGCCCTGCACTGCATCAAGCATCCAAAAATAGCTTTGCACGTATGTCAAGGATCATCCTGATCAGTGACTCGTGATCGAACTGCCTAATATCGCATATCTAATCCGTTGAACGAATAGTGTTTAGGTCTGATTGCCCGCATACACATCCACCTCGTCCTGTAACATCAAAAAGGAAAGAATTAGGGAATTACTTCCCCTACTAATATACTATTGTATATACATATGGTAATATATAAAAACATAAAACTGTGCCATAGGCCAAGTTTCAAATTGCACAGAAAAGATGCCTATCAGTCGATAGCCGGCTACAGTAGCAGTCAACTGCTTGCTATCGGCCTACTACAATGAGCATGTCGATCGGTTAGTTTTCTTTCTGGAAACTATAAATTTGTTTCGATTCATTTGTTTCATAATTAATCACACTTTTAACTGTACATTTTCACTAGTGAAGCCTTTTTTGTTACAGTGATTAAATCCTAACTTATGCCTAGGTTTCACCTATTTGTTTAAATCTATAATTTTTATTGTTGCCATGTATCACTTATATTTCAGTTACATGATCGGCTTTATCCATTTCATAATTACGTAGGTGTGTTTGTATCTCAAATTAGTTTATGGTGAAACCAACTAGTTGTAGATATAAACATGTGAAATTCTATATTCAATTCGAAGTGAACAAAAGGATATGCTTATATTAAAATCAACTTATATCTTAAATTTTACTTCAACAAAAATAAAAAATAAAAAGTGGGTCATATTCATATGATTTGGACTTCCATTAATTTTCTAACTAGTTGCAATTGCAAACTAAATAATATCTTGGATTAAATTGGACAGATTTCGAGATAAAATAGGTGTATAAATAAACTCAATTACATGTAAATCAATATGGTTAATAATGAACCCACTCACCTCTCAAGGGTTTCTTCTTGTTTAATGAACCTTATTTGCCCCTCCTTGGATTAGATTTTACCTTGATTATATCATCTTCTTCCCTAACCTCTAATTTACCTTCAAAAATTTAGTTTCAGAAAGTTTTGGAGGAGACAGAGAGGGTAGTGCGTACATATTAGATTTGGGTTCTGCAGTAATTATCAGGCTAACGTCTTATTCATAGATACTCCAATCGACGACTACCGTTAGATTTGCTTGTATAACATCTATGCCATTTGAATAAGGTTAACACCAGCCAAAATAGTTTGACTGGTCAATTGTTGGTCTAGGGCGGTCAACTACTGCGGGTCGACTGGTTCCAACCACAGTGTCGGCCAGTTTGTCTGTGGCGATCAAACGCCAAGGGCCGACTGGTCCTAACCACGATTTCTATTACAACCAGGTTATTAACTACCTAATTAATAAAATTTAATTATGGATAACTAATGTTAATATGTAATTTGTGAGATTTAATTAAAAATATTTTTTTTTCCGTAAATTATCAATTTATTTATCTAAAGTAATCTTACGGTGATTTAGGGAAATGCTAAAATTTAAATAAATGTTCTTTTTGAGATTTATCGTTCTAAAATGAGAAATTCAATTAATAGTTTACTTTATTTTGTTAACTTGAAAAGAACAACTTTCATTATTAAAAAGTTAGATTTAATTGAATAAAATATTGTAATATTACTGAAAATGAGAATTTAACTTGTTAAATTGTTTTGATAAATTTCGTGAAATCAGATGGGTTAAGTAAATAATTATTTAGTGTAAATAGATGTTATAATAAGTTATTAAGATTAGTAACACTTTTAATAGTAAGGTAAAATTTGTGACACCTCTTAATGGATCCTTAGTGAACCCATTTGGCCCAACTGATTATAGGAGAAGGTTTCTTCTCTTTTTCCTTTTCCAGTACATTTAGTTCATTTTCTATTTCTAAAGAAAAATCAAAATCAGAAGAAAAAAAGAGAAACATAAACTCAAAACCTAGGTTATAGAAAATCAAGATCAATTCGTAGAAAAGTCCTAAAATCAAAATGAGACAAGGATAAGACTCCTTTTCATTTCCTCTATTCAGTTCTACCATTTATTTAAGTTTATTTAAGTTAGTAATTTCTGAAATTATTGGCAAGAGAGGGATTTTTGGTATTTTGATGGAGATATAGGAGTTGTAGAAGAAGGGAATAGCAATAGAGTGTTCAAAGCTATGTTCTTCATCAATTAGCAAGCTTTCTTCATCTTTTGGATTAGAGGTGGGTTCTAAACTCATATATCTATCTCTATTAAGTCTTAATGCTCTGAATTGAGAGATAATTATCATTAAATAGTTGAATGGTTTGAGTAATTTGATGGACGGTTGAAATTTGCAAATTGATTGCTGAATTTTTTTGTGAAAATTGCTGTAGTAAAATAGCAATATCTTAGTGTAAAATAATCCAAAATGACCCAATCGTTTTACATAAGAAAGGCATTTCTGTTAGCCACAACTTCTCTTCTGATAATTTTTCAAAATTACGATGTTCGTTAGGTTAAAATGGAGTTTGAATCTGATAATATTGCTCTGTTCCTCTGTATTTGCTAAGTTGAAACCTGAAATTAAAATGGTCATAACTTTTTCATTACTTATCGGAATTTGATTATTCCTAATGTTCTAGAAAGCATAGATTATTTTCTATAATTTTTATATTTTTAGTTTTGTAATATTTTGTGTTTTAAATAGTCGAAAATGCGTTTTAGTATCACTATCCCAAGAATAAATGATAGTGATGATGAAGTTAAAATCTAAGAACTGTTTTAGTCATAACATTTTCATCACTTATCAGAATTCGATAATTCTTAATGTTATCGAAAGCTTAGACATTCATTTACAACTTTCGTTTTTTAAATTTTGTAAAATTATGAGATTTAAGTGGTCGTAAGTGCAGACATTTAGACCCTAAATTTGAGTTAAATGAAATAATTTGATAAGATTCGTATACAAGTAATTTTACGAAAGAGAATTATTTATATTTATAAATCTTAGAATTGTTTCTAAATTAAGTTAATAGATATAAAAAATGATTTTTAGCAAGTTATTTTATATACTAAGCATAATTAGTAAAATATTTATGGATTAAAAAAATATTACTTTAAAAATACAAATCTAATCTATTTTTATATAAAAGTGATTACGGATTTGGAATATAAGTATTTTCGTTATATTAAGTAAATAATATAGGATTCATGGAATTTGGAAATGTGATTTTGAAAAGTATAAACTTAGTTTATTTCTAAATAAAATGGTTATATTTTAGTATGGATTTAGAAGAGTAATTAAATATGGTTTCAGAAATGTAGTTTTGTGAACAATACAACTATATGCAAATTTGAGACAACCATGTGTATATAAGTGAAATCTTGGAAAAATTCGAGCTTATGGAATATTTTATCAAAAAAGTGAACATTTATTTTAATCTAAATAATAATTGGACTTATGGAAATTTATAACAAGTGTTTTTAAACAATAAGATCAACGAAATAAACTATTTTAAGGTCCTCAATTCTATAATCTGGGGAGCACTATTTTTCGACTTAACATTATGATAGGTTTAAATTCTTTCGAATAATGCTTCATCGAATATGGTATAACTCATTGAATCGAATGTTTGAGTAAAATATAATTACTCATTGGCGAATACTTAAATTTAACTAGGTAATATAGGTTGTCTAAGTTAAATTCTTGTGATTGTATTTGGGGAAGTACTTAACACTTTAGAGTTGTGTTCTATTCTGGTGTGCAAAAAGTGGTTGCTAAATCCTTAAGGCAATGTAGTTAAGGTTTCCAGTGGTATCTGTAATAAGCGATATTTACTAGCTTTTAGTAAATACTTGAATTTCACCATATGGTATGAGATGTATTGGTTAAGTTCTAGTGATTACTGAAAGTGATAGTATTTGACACTTTAGAGTTTATTCTCTTTTGATGTGCGGCAAGTGGCTACTAAATCCTTAAGAAGTTTACTCTTGGATTTGTTTTCAAATGTAATAATATATATTAAATCCGAAAGATTCGGTCATGGCTGCTATCCTTGAGAATGTCTTGTGATCACGTGATTCCCGTCATGTGTACGATCCCCCATATCCGTTGGTGCGATACCAAATTGTTTGTTTGTTTGCTATGATTCTGTGTATGATCATTATGATCATTTTGAATAAGATCTCTTGGATTCTAGATATTAGATTTCTGGACTACTCTATGTTCGTGAAATAAATATATATTCTTGTGTCTTGTGTTCGTAAAATAAATACATATTTTTGTGGCTTGTGTTCGTGAAATAAATATGTATCCATGTGTCTTGTGTTCATGAAATATACATATCTTCTTGTGTCTTACGACGGATGCTAAGTTAAGTTAATCTTGTTATTCTATGTTCGGTGACTAGTTCTTGTTTTTGACTTAAATTTATAACCCTATTCCGAGTTAAATAAATTTCCCGACTCATTATATCTTGGACATCTGGATTTTCTTATATGTTATTTATTCTTATGTTATATTATGTTCTCACCCTATTGTATATTTAGAGATAGTCCGAACCGAGTGTTGTTTTGCTCAGGTTTGACCGAGACTTTCAGGTTATAGGATGAGTAGACCTATGGATAGTTGCGCTAGTGGAAGTTGGACCTTTTATACTTAGCTATATCACCTAAATTTTTTGTTTGAAATTGAGATGCATAATTAATATTAGAAAATTGTAACTTCTATATCAGTTTACTTTAGTATTTCATTTGTAAACTTAAAATTGTTTATGTATAAGTTGAGATCTTATTCCGCTATGATCTGTGGCTATTATTTATATTACATATTATTCTGATTTTGAGAAATCGGTGTGCTTATTACTTTGTAATAATACTGTACATGTCAAATTCAGTTCAGATATTTAGTGAAAAGGGTATAAATGTCGTGTCAGTGTTAGTATAAAGATATATTCATATTCGATCACCTTTAACAAGCCATATTATCTGAATTAGTAGACAACATTACTTGTAATGTTCTTTGCTAATTTGGGCATCACGGTGGGGCCGTTACAGTTGGTATCAGAACCGTGCCAGAATATTTTAGCATATAATATTACAGATCTAAGACCTAGATGACTTAGAGTCCTATCCCTTGGGGTGTATGGTAGATAGTTATATTAGTTACCTAATTAGGGATTGGAATATAAAATGATTATCGGGATAATCATTTAGGGTATAAATTGATTTAAAAATTTTAAATTCATAAATTGGAATTTGTGACATTAAAACTTTTGGAAATTAATGAGTAAAATATTTTAGAGTTTAGAAAATACTGGAATTGAACTGGAATGGATTAAATTAAAGTGCAATATTTTTTTGATAGAAAATTTGGGAAATTTAAGTAAGTTTAATATTAAATGATCTAGGAATAATCAGAGTTGCGCAGCGGAATTTCAGACATTGAGTTGCTTCGCTGTAAGTGGTTATGTATGTTTTGGTTGATTGGTTGTTAGGAATTGATTACTTGGTTGCATTTATTTTAAATTGGATGCATGAATGTTAGTGATAATAAAATAAATGAATTTAAACTTGTGATTTTCTACTGCGTTGACTTACTCGGATGTTGTTTAAGGATTCAGATCGATCTGTGGGATGCCATGTTATTGATAGGGGTTCCTAAACATTGAACGTGACATTTTGACATAAGTAATAATTAAAACATGGAAATTTAAGTATGGATTTCTTTCATTATGTAATATTTTGATGTAAATCTAATTAAAGTGTAATCATAATTGTTAATATCTCCTATATGATATGAATTTGATATTAAATGCTGATATAAATTTGTGAGATTAGTACAGGAATCTGAAGTTAAATAGATATTGTTTAAAAGATTATATATTGTTTGCTAAAGGAATATTAGCGGACTCGCTAATATTTTAAATATAAGGTACGTATCTCGGATTACATATCGCATTTTTTTCCCTACAGGATAACGCTAGCCGCACAAAGGAGAAGCTGACAAAAATTTCTGCAAATTTGAGGCATTAGAATTTTTTTAAGAATTTTGAGAAATTATGATAACTATAAATTTGGTTTTTAGCATTATAACTTGAAGTGGTGTTAACTGAATCTTTGGAAATGAAAATGAGAAAACAGTTAACAAATAATTGTTTTAAGAAGTAATTTATATCATAGATTTCTTTCATTAAAGAAAATTATATATATAAATATTAACTGGAGTTTGATAAGAATATTAAGTAAATAATTTGAAGACTTGAAATTATTATTAACTACGAAAGTCGAAAATTTTGGTGAAAATTAATTTGGAAAGATGTAAACTATGAAAAGACTTAATCGAAAACTAAATTGTAGATTTCTTTCGTATAGAAATTGCGAGCACGTAATTTCTTTAAGAGGCGAAGTTTGTAACAACCCTGTTGTTAATTACCTAATTAATAAAATTAATTATGGATAATTAATGTTAATATGTAATTTGTGAGATTTAATTATGAAATTAAATATAGTTTTGTAAATTAGCGATTTGTTTATCCTAATTAATCTTAAGATGATTTAGGGAAGTGCTAAGATTTAAATAAATGTTAATATTGAGATTTATCATTTTAGAACGAGAAATTCAATTAACATTTTATTTTATTTTTTTAACATGAAAAGAATAACTTTTACTATTAAAAAGTTAGATTTAATTGAATAGGATATTATAATATTACTGAAAATGAGAATTAAACTTGTTAAATTATTTTGATAAATTTTGTGAAATCAAATGGGTTAAGTAAATAATTGTTTAGTGTAAATAGATGTTTTAATAAGTTATTAGGATTAGTAACACTTCTAATAATAAGGGAAATTTTGTAATACCTCCTAAAGGATCCTTAGTAAACCCATTTGGCCCAAACTAATTATAAGAGAAGGTTCTTCTCTTTTTACTTTTCCAGTATGTTCAGTTCAATCTATATTTCTAAAAAAAATCAAAATCAGAAAAGAAAAAGAAAAGAAAAAAAGAATCTCAAAACCTAGGTCTTAGAAAATCAATATCATTTCATAGGAAAATCCTAAAATCAAAAGGAGATATGGTAAGAGTCCTTTTCATCTCCTCTATTCAGTTCTACCATTTATTTAAGGTTTGTTTTAGTTAGTAATTTGTGAAATTATTGGTAGGAGAGGGATTTCTGGTATTTTGATGGAGATATGGAAGTTGCAGAAGAAGAGAATAGAAATAGAGTGTTCAAAGCTATGTTCTTCGTCAATTAGCAAGTTTTCATCATCTTTTGCATTAGTCATGAGTTGTAAACTCACATATCTATCTCTATTAAGTCTTAATTCTCTGAATTGAGTGATAAGTTTCACTAAATAGTTGAATGGTTTGAGTGATTTTATGGGATTGTTGAAATTTGCAAATTGGTTGCTAAAATTTATTTGTAAAAATTGCTGTAGTAAAACAACGATATCTCAGTGTAAAATAACCTAAATTGACCCAATCATTTTATGATCGAAGGTATTTCTGTTAGCCACAACTTCTCTTCTGATCACTTTTTGAAATTATGAAGTTTATTAGGTAAATATCGAGTTTGAATCTGATAGTTTTGCTCTGTTCCTGTGCATTTGCTATGTTGAAACCTGAAATTAAAATGGCTATACCCTTTTCGTTACTTATTGAATTTTGATTATTCTTGATGTTATTGAAAGCTTGTATTATCTGCTATAACTTTCATATTTTTATTTTTGTATTATTTTGTGGTTTTCATAGTCAAAAATACATTTTAATGTCGCTGTCCCAAGAATAAACGACAACGATGACGAAGTTAAAATCTGAGAATTGTTTAAGTCGTAACGTTTTCATTACTTATAAGAATTCAATGATTCTTGATTATTTCGAAAGCTTACACTTTTATTTAAAACTTTCATATTTTAAGTTTTGTAAAATTATGAGATTTAAGTGGTTGTAACTGCAGATATTTAGACCCTAAATTTGAGTTAAATGAAATAGATGGATAAGATTCGTATACAAGTAATTTACGAAAGAGAATTTAAAATTGTTTCTAAATTAAGTGAATAGATATTAAAAATGAATTTTAGCAATTTATTTTATTTATTAAGCATGATAGTAAAACATTTATGGATTTGGAAATATGGCTTTAGACAAATCTAATCTATTTTTACATAAAAGTGATTATGGATTTGGAATATAAGCATTACGATTTTATTAAATAAATAACATAGGATTCATAGAATTTGAAAATGCGATTTTGAAAAGTATAAACTTAGTTTATTTCTCAATAAAATGGTTATATTTTAATATGGATTTAGAAGAGTAATTAAATATGGTTTTAAAAAAATAGTTTTATGAATAATACAACTATATGGAAATTTGAGACAACCATGTGTATGCAAGTGAAATCTTGGAAAAATTCGAGTTTATGGAATATTTTCTCAAATAAGCGAACATTTATTTTAATCTAAATAATAAATGGATTTTCCAAAATTTATAACAAGTGTTTTTAAACAATAAAATCAAAGAATTTTTTTTAGAACCTTAATTCTATAGTTTGTGGAGTACTATTATTCGACTTAATGTTATCGATTGGTTTAAATGCTTTCGAATAACACTTCATCGAATATGGTATAACTCATTGAACATTTTGAGTGAAATCTACTAACTCGTTAGCGTATATTTGAACTTAACTAGGTAGTAGGAGTTGCCTAAGTTAAATTATTATGATTGTATTTGGAAAAGTACTTAACACTTTAGAGTTGTATTCTCTTCTGGTGTGTGACAAATGGTTGCCAGATCCTTAAGACAATGTAGTTTTGGTTTTCTAATGGTATCTGTAATAAATGATATTTACTTACTTTTAGTAAATTCTTTAATTTCACCATATGGTATGAGACATATTTGTTAAGTTCTAGTGATTACTCAAAGTGGTAGTATTTGGCACTTTAGAGTTTACCCTCTTTTGATATACGGCATGTGGCCGCTAGATCCTTAAGAATTTTACTCTTGGATTTGTTTTCAAATGTAATAGTATAAAATAAATCTGTAAGATTTTGTCATGGCTGCTATCCTTGAGATCGTCTTGTGATCCAGTGATTCCCGTCATGTGTACTATCCTTGGTATCAGATTGGTTCATGTGATACCAAATTGTTTGTGTGTTTGCTATGGCTCCATGTACAATCATTTTGATCGTTTTGAGTAAGATCTCTTGGATTCTGGATATTTGGATTCTGTAACTATTCTGTGTTCGTGAAATAAATATATATTCTTGTGTCATGTGTTTGTAAATAAATACATATTCTTGTGTCCTGTGTTCATGAAATAAATTAATATTCTTGTGTCTTGTGTTTGTGAAATACATATATATTCATTTGTCTTATGATGGATGCTAAGTTAAGTTAATTATGTTATTCTATGTTCAATGACTAGTTCTTGTTTGTGACTTAAATTTATAACCCTATTCCGAGTTAAATTAATTTCCCGACTCGTTATATCCTGGGCATCTTTATTTACTTATATGTTGTTTATTCTAGTGTTATATTCTGTTCTCACCCTATTGGATATTTAGAGATAGCCTTATTAGAATGTCATTTTGCTCGGGTCAGACCGAGACTATTAGGTTACAGGACGAGTTGACCTATGGACGGTTGGGCTAGCAGAAGTTGGACCTTTGATATATGTGTGTGTGTGTATATATATCACTTAGGAATTTTGTTTGAAGTTGAGATGTACAATTAAGATTAGAAAACCATTACTTGTATATTAATCTAGTTTAGTATTTCATTTTGTAAACATAAAATTTTTATATGTATAAGTTAAGATTTTATTCCGCTATGATCTATGACTATCATTTATATTATATATTGTTCTGATTCCGAGAAATCGGTGTGCCTATTACTTTGTATTAATATTGTACACGTCAAATTCTGTTTAGATATTAAGTGAAAAGGGTATAAATGATATGTCGGTGTTAGTATAAAGATATATTCACATTCGATCGCTCCTAACAAGCCGTATTATCAAGATTAATAGATGACGTTACTTGTAATGTTCTTTGCTAACATGGGCATCACATTGGGGTCGTTATAGTGTCGACCGGTTGAACTTACCTAATTTAAATTTTTTTCTCATTATATACATACATTTTAATAATTTTTTATTTCAAATCATTAAACTTCAATAAATTTTTCATAAGAACATCGTTACAAAACTTTGTATATGAAAATTGTGCGCCACGAATGCAACAGTACAAGTTTTGTATCCAAATTCCAACCACTGTAAAAATTCCACTTTTACCCTTATTGTATTTATATTAATTTCTTCTATTAAATTTTCAGTTAATTTTTGTGGGGTGTTACATTCATCCCCTACCCCATAAAAGGATTTCATCCCCGTAATCTTCAAGGATGGGAAAACGAAACTCCTACATACAAAAATTAATATCTACAACCACGTACTCAACTATCAACCATTTCAATCATTGTCCTTATTTTTAATTTCTAATGCAACATTTATTGTAGACATGAAATGCATATGAACCTACATTAATGCAAAGATCAAGTGGCCTCTTAATCTAGTCTACCTCCTGAAATGCATGTGCTAATACATGTATTCAAGTGTATGCAAAATCCTATGTAAATTTACTGGAAATTCTATATGTATGAGAAACCGTTCAATTTATATGCAATAATCATATGGATATAACTTGATACAATAAAACTAGAGATGGTGTAAGTGCATGCTAACATAAATATATTCGCCTACATGGGTAAAGACCAATTTAATAAATATATTCATTAGCAACCATCATCCAAAACATGTCCTAACTACACATTCGCAACCATTTCTAGTATTCAAATGTCCCTATCTATAAGGAAGACTAAGCTAAAGCCTAAGCACATATGCAGTTTATAAATATTAACCAAAATGGAAATGTACCGGAAAAGAGTTTTGGATAGGTAGCTCGAATCGTCTTTTCAGGCTCCTATGTACTCTCTATTGGGTCGTCTCCTCATTGGACCTTAACTAGCTTAATAACATTATTACATAGTAGCTTTATACCATGCTCAAGGTTGTGGGTAGGTGCATGGCGAACAAGTGACTCCTTTTCTACTACCACCACCTCTAGGTAACTAAGCTCGACCGCAGCTGTTGTATCATGTGACACTTTTGTTAGTGTGATATGGGGAAAATGTCATGTACTCCTGCTAACTTTTTAGGAAGCTTCACCCTATAAGCTAACCTCCCTACTCCACATATGATCGGAAAAGGCCTCACAAACTTTGGTGCTAGCTTTCTCGAACTTGCAAAGCTCATGACATGCCTAAATGGTGAGACCTTCACAAAAACTACATCGCCTACTACGAACTCCAAATCCATTCATCTCATGTTAGCACAAGTCTTCTGCCTATCTTTCGTGGTTTTCATCCTTCTATAGATCCGGTCTGTCTTCTATGAAGTCTCTATCTCCATGTTTGGTCCAAGAATGATCCTATTCGTAATATCCCACCGAGAAGATGGATTTTATTGTAAGAAAACTTCACTAGTGGAAGGTGATCCTCCCAAGAGCCTCCAAAATCCAAAATACAATCCAAAATAAATCCTTCAATACTTGGTTCACCCTTTCCATCCGTCCATCCGTCCATGGGTAATAAGTGGTACTCAAACTCAACTTGATGCCTAAAACCTCCTTAAAACTCCTCTAAAAATTGGTAGTGAAAATTAGATCTCGGTCGTTGAAAATGCTAGAAAGTACTCCATGTAACCGAACCATCTCCCTCACGTATAGAGTCGCCATAGATGCAGCAGCTCTCGTACTCCTAAACAGAACATAGTGAGCACACTTAGTCAGTCGGTCGACAATGATCCAAATACTCTCATTCTCTCTCCTACTCCTAGGTAGCCTACTAATGAAATCCATAGAAACACTCTCCTCCTTTCACTGCGGAATATTTAATGGTTGCAACAATCCACTCATTTTGTTTTGCTTTGAATTTTCCCTTTGGCAGGTCATATACCTGAACATATACTCTACCATATGCCTCTTCACACTAAGCCAATAAAACACTCTGTTCATATCTTGGTGCAACTTATCACCATCGGGATTAATTTTCATCCTAGAACGATAGGACTTGGCTTGTACCATGTCAATAAAACCATAATGAGAGGAACACATAGTTTACCATCAGTCCATTGTCACTCCTTTGAGACAATGATATAGTGCGTCAAATGTCTATACCACTTTCATTCACCAATCTTCTTGAAAATATCTACTAACCATGCACCTTGCTACTAACTTGACCCAATGTGGTCCATGAGTGTAGGCTGCACATCCAAAGCTGTTACCAATCCTAGAATGATGTTTGTCGATGGTCGAAAACGAACAAAGAGATAAACTCCAAGTACTTCCACTCTAAGAACATAGGACTCGACATCGCATGCTTTCTACTCAAGGTATCGATTACAACATTGTCTTTGCTCGAACATAAGAGATTTCAAAATCATATGATGCTAAGTACTCCATCTGTATCTTCGATTTAAATTCAAGTCCTTCTAGGAGAACAAATACTTCAGAGAATTATGATCCATGAAGAGCTCAAACTGCTCTCTTAATAAATAATATCTCCATAACCTAAGTGCAAAAACAATAGCTGCTAACTCAATATCATGGGCATGATAGTTTCGCTCATGGACTTTCGATTGTCGGCCAGCATAGCTCACCACTCTCCCTTTCTGCATCA
The DNA here is from genome assembly GCA_030765085.1 of Allium cepa. Taxonomy (NCBI): domain Eukaryota; kingdom Viridiplantae; phylum Streptophyta; class Magnoliopsida; order Asparagales; family Amaryllidaceae; genus Allium; species Allium cepa. Next base: position 430,286,744 of record CM060935.1, read on the forward strand.
AAACCACAATCAATCCCATAGCGCAAGCATCGATAAATATTGTAAATTCCTTTGTACCGTTGGGTAGTATTAGAATAGTTGCACCAGTCTACGACTCCATCAGCTTAATAGAATCATCCTCACACTTTAATTCCCATGAGAAAATCAAATTCCTCTTGCTAAGGCAGGTCGAAGGGGTAGAAATCTTAGCGAAGTACTTAATGAACTTTCTACAGTAGCCTGCTAAACTAAGAAAACTTCTCACCTCCGTAACATTCTTCGGCACATGCCAATCCTATACGATGGCAAATTTACTAAGATTGACCGGCAGCCCACGCTCATAGGTAATATATCTCAAAAAGTGAACCTCTTTGTGCCAAAAGTGACATTTCAAAAACTCCACCTTCAACTTATGCCCATGGAGGGTATTGAGCATTTCTTGTAGATTCAACCTATGCTCCTCACTTTTCGAATAGACTAACATGTCGTCAAAAAAAACCACTATGAACTTATTAAGCAACCCTATAAAAAGTCATCGCATCAGATCAACAAAATAGGCGGGCGCACTAGTTAGCCTAAAGGGAAAGACTTACCACTTATAAAATTTATTCAGTTGATGAACAACGGCCTTCTGAATACTATCTTCAGCTACATGAAACTGATGGAACTTGGTAGCCAAGTAAAGCTGAGAGAACAACCTCAACCTAACTAACTGATAAAAGAGATCATTTATGCAGGGACAAGTAATGATTCTTCTATGTTAGCTTATTCATCTAACGATGTTTGACGCAAAGCCTTAAAGAACCATCTGAGTTGGTGGCAAAGACAACTGTTGCTCCCCACTCTAATATACACCTCATATGAAGCACTTCTCCAACAGCTCATTCACTCTCTTATTCAGCTCATGTCTTTCTTCAGGATCCATATGCCTCAATGGTAAGGAAAGAATTCAGTGCCCTCTTCGAGATAAATCTGAAACTCGATCTGCCACTAGGGTGCATGACCATTAACTTTGAAAAAGACATTTGTGTAGTCTCAAACTACTAGCATCAAAGCTAACTCATGGTGTGATAGGTCTAAAGAATATGGGTAACTCGATATAACCGAACTTCTGGGCTCGCAATAGACATCTAGACTGCATACACTATAGGTACCCAAACGAAAGAGCTTCCTGTCACAATCTAAAACCGACCCATACATGGTCATCCAGTCTATATCCAAAATCAACCAAAAGAAAAAAAATCCCAATAAAAAAGCATCACAATAAAACTCGACCCCCAAAATAAACAATTTCAAACCCTTACAAATTTGAGATAAATGAGCTGATCCTTCAACAGGGTTTTGTACAACTACTAGGTTAGGAACTATGCTAGTGTCTAAGTGCAACTCATCTACAAATTTGAGTGTGATGCCTTGTGTCAAATAAGTTATGAACAGATAAATCAAATAAAGTTAACACACCTTCAATTACGACCTTCTTTCCCTTGTCTGCTACAGGGGGCGCATGCAAGCTAGGAATAACATTTAGTGTGCAAGCTGAAACCACTTGGGTAGAGATGTTTAGTGGAACCGGACACTCTCTCCTCATGTGTCCGCGTAGATTACAGTTGTAGCATTTGATCTTTGATATGTCCATCCTACACTCCTTCACAACATGCCCCTTCTTACCACATCTTTTGCACTTGATTTACTACTTCCTAATTTTTCCTTGGGTCCTCATTTTACCCTTGCACTGATTCCGCTGGGGTGTCTTTCCTCTTGACTTCTTGGGCTCACTCCTCACCTCTTCTTCGGAAACAATATTCAGCAAGGCCTTCTCCACTAGAACCTTGTAAGTTTCCTTTATGGGAATGTGACTAAGGGCCAAACCTTGAAGATGTTGATTCAACCCCTTTCCATACTTCAAAGCTTTCTTTTGAGGGACTATCAGATCTAGTCCAATTCTAGCCAACTCATTGAACTATTTACATAGTCTTTCATTGATATCTCTCCTTGCTGCAAATGTATGAACTTCTCCATCTATACTCCCTGCTTTGCTTGGAAAGAAATCTTATCTCAAAACACCTCCTAAACTCTTCCTAAGTTATCTCTTCCTCATTAGTTTCTACCACAACCGTATCCCACCAATGTAGAGCCCATCCTTGTAAAATCCAAGAAGCAAGTTGTCTCTAGTTGGATCGCTCATTCTCTCTATCCATGATTTAGGATTATTAGAACCTCTTGCATAGATAGTATTAGAAAGAACAAGTGATAGCGTTTTTCCTTTTTAAATTTTGTATATATATATATATGTATATGTATATGTATATATATTTGAAACCTTTTGGAATTTTTTTTTCAAAATATTCAAGTAAGTTATATCAATACGTGCCTAACGCCCAAGGAATCATAAACCTATGCTCTAATACCACAAATGACAACCCGCACCTCCGAACACACCGATCCAATGCCTGGGGTGGTTTTCGGACTCGTGTCATGCCAAGAAGTGCAAGCTATCGAGTTTTAGTTCATTATAGGGCATTGTTATAAAGGATAAAATCTAAAATATTTTACACTTTCAGATCTAACAATCGAAGGTAGTAAAATTTGAATATAGAAAAATATCATCTCAAAATTTTTTCTAGAAACATAGTCTAAAAATATACATAGTTAAAGTCTACAGTTTATAAAAATATAGCATAAAGTCTGATAAGTGCTAAATACTATAAATAGTTACATCAAGAGTAATAAAGAGTAATATGCAATGTCAATACCAGGTTCACTTCTCCACATACTAGATCCAGGGCAATCACCTACTGCCATATCCTCCTATGGTGGGGAGAAAAGGAAAGGAGTGGGTCAAAAAAAGTCTAGTGAATGAGTTACATCATTAATATATAGTGATCATTGTGCAGTTGACTTTATTTATAATCTATGTGACCTAGGGTGTCCTAATTGTGTTTTTGAATTTCTTACTAGGATTGATCACATTAACCTATGGTAACGCCACTTGTTGCACCACATTAGGCATCCAACACCAGTGTCACGTCCTAATTGCTGTATGCATCGAGGAACGTCCTATTAATGTCGAACCCTACACCATGTTAGGCATATAGCAACAATGTCCCACATACATGGAGGAACCTATTAACTAGTGACTTGCTATTGAACTGCCTAATATCAAATATCAAATTTGCCGAACAAATAGCACCTAGGTCTAGTTGCCTACGTACACATCTACCTAATCTTGTAACATCCAAAAGTCAAAAATTATGGAACTATATTCCCTACCAATGTACTATTATATATACATATAGTAATATATATAAATCTGCAAACCTAGGCCGTAGGCCGAGGTACAAATTGTAGACAAATGATGCCTACCGATCGACCTTCGGCTACTGTAGTGGTCGGCCAGCTACAGTTAGCCTTTCGATCAGTTAGTTTTTGTTACTACAAACTATTATTTTGTTTTGATTCATTTTTGTATAATTAATCACTGTTTTAACTATACGTTTTCAAAATCGAACCTTATTTCATTATAGTGATTAAATCCCAACTTATGACTAGGTTCCACCTATTTGTTTAAATCATTAATTTCAAAAATTTCCGTTTATCCCTTATATTTAATTAAAACAATTTCGGTTTTATCCATTTCGTAATTACATAGGTGTATTTGTATCTTAAATTTGTTCATAGTGAAATCGGCAGGGTATAAATATAAACACATGAAATTCTACATTCTATTTGAAGTGAACAAAAAGGTGCATTAATATTAAAATCAATCTAAATCAACTTATATCTCAAATTTTACTTTACCAAAATTAAATAAAAAAGGTGGTTTAGACTTCCATCGAATTTCTAACTAGTTGAAATTGCTAAGTAAACAATTTCTTAGATTAAATTGGAAAGATTTCTAGATCAAATATGTGTATAAATAAACTTGAGTACATGTAAATCAACATGGTTAATAATGAATCCACTCGTAAAATTATTTTATGCGAGGTCAAAGATCATGAAAATCAAGTCGTGGTTGAAGTGGATTGCAAACAAAATAAATGTGAGTTAATCTCACTCAGACTGGATTACTGGTTAATCTAATTAGTTAAAATTAAATTATTGGATGATTGATTGAAATTGATAATTATTATCAGTTTGGATGTGATATCATATATAGTAGTATATATACTGGAGTGATTGATATTCCCTCATTATATAGTGGATAAGACCCTATTCACCCCGCATAATAGCGGATGGCCCTATATACCGCGATATCGCCCTCGAAGTAGGATGGGTATTTTTATATTGTGCTAACATCTATGAATGCAGGGAAACAGGTTGGAGGGGTCCAACTGTATTCCTCAAAAATGTTGAATTTATTTTCATTTCAGATATATATGTGTGTGTATATATATATATATGAAATGTTGAATAATTTGTGATATATTATGTTGTAAAAATTAATTTGTTTGATGTTAGTATATTGCTAGATATATTATAGCATTATAAAAATATAAATATTAAATTTTTAAAGGGAAAATAAAAAGGGTTTAATGCAGGAGATTTATTGTAAAGTTGGATAAATTTAAAAGTAACAAATTTGAGAAAAATAAATGGTTTGATTTTAAAATTGTACTTGATAATTTCTAAGTATGTAAAGATGGGGATTTTGAAATATTTGAATAAAAGTATTTAATAATGGAGCTTAAGCGATTGTTCAAGTATATAGGTATTTATTAAAATCCGAGGTTTGAAATAGACTTAAGAAAAGTAAAGAGGGAATTGGAAAAAAATATATGGAATAAATGTGCTAGACTTAAATAAAGATTTTTAAATCAAGAAATAAGTTTCAAAAAGGAATTAATTCAGAAAATCGATTTAGGAATCGATTAAGTGTTTTGAAACTGTGATTAAAAGGAGAATGAGACTATGGAATTTATAAACTGGGTTTATAAATAAAGTGAATATTTATCGGTGGATAATTTGAATTTATAAACTCACGATGGAATTTATAAGGAGATGGTAATGTGTTTTAAAAATAAATAGTAGTTTTATTTTTAAGAATATGGAAATGGAAATTTACGTAATTGGGACGTAAATTAAACTGGAGATAAATTGAGAATGATTTATAAATGATTAGACATGCTGATTGGAGTGGAAAGTGTATTTTCCCGAAAAGCTTAGTATATTTTCAAAGAAAGATTTTTATGTATAAATTCGAAATTTTAAAGGTGTTTTTAAGAAAATTTATTATTTAATTGTTTTAAAAGTGTTAAAGTAAATAGTACTAAATTTAATTGTAGCAGTTAATTATTTTTTAAAGGTTAAATTAGTATTATGATTTAAAGGATGATTATATAATATTTATACTTTATATAATAGTTTTATTTATAAAAGTAGTTTTTGGCTAAAGTTTTACTTGGAAAATTATTATAGAATTTCATAACTAATTGTTCTGAACGAAGTAATTTAAATAGCTTTATTTTAAGTGATTTTAAGTGTATATTTTTGGATAAAGTGATTTAATTTATTTAAAATCTAAAGTAAATAAGACTTGATGTTTTCAGTGAAAATAAAATATTTGGTTGAATGATTGTTTGTGTGAAGTTAAATAATGATTATCTAACCTAGACCCGAATATAACTATGGAAATATCTAGGAGAAGTACGGGAATTATGTGGTACATTTACCGTTCGAGGTGCTGTACTGTACATATAAACTCGTCTGTTCTTCTAGGACGTTTATAAGGAAATCCATCCATTAACGGTTAGGAGGTGATCTACGATCTTATTCTTGTCTGTTTATTTCCTAGAGAACCGGGGTTGAGTTTATCAGGAATAGCGAATGTTGCTTCGAAGAGACCGGGATCAGATTTGTGATCCCAAATCCACTTCGATCGAATAAGTACGTTTTCAAAAGGAAGAAAAGAGCTGGGAGTCGAAGATGGAGTAGTGAAGTGCAAGGGCTAATCGCTGCTAACCCCGGTAGTGATTCTAAAATGGATGTAGTAAGAGTAATGCCTTCGGTTTCGTTTGGACTGGGAACGGACTTGTATGGATAAATGCTATCAGTACATCGTTATTGGGAGACAGTGAGCATTCTAAGTGAATATATGCTAAAAAGTTAATCGTAGCCTCAAGCCTCATCAACCGAGAATGGTTAAAACAGAGGAGGTATAGCAAGGCTAAATCGGTAGCACCTAAGTAGGGTAAGATTTCCCCGTCCAGAGTCCCTTATTTCGGCTGTATGGGCGGTTGCTGATCCCAACCGCTGGGTGATCTTATTTGGACTATCCCATCAGGGGTAGCTCTGGTGTTGTATTATAGGGGATCGGGAGTGGTCCTTGGCACGTTGATCTAGACCAGGTACTGCGACGGGCAGTAACCCAGTAGCCCTGCCATTGTATGGAAACCCAATCTCCAATAAGCGTCGTACGGACTTGATTGTGCCCAAATATGCTGGAACGTAAGATACAGGCATTTTATTTATTTGAATAAGTATTTGTACTTAGACACTACTATAATATCAGAGGATTTTGATATAAAATGTTTTTGGTATCATAAGGTAAAAACCCAGCATGTTTATTTATGGCGTGGTCTTACGAGATACCTTTGATTTCGAAGGATTTTGAAAACTTTAATAACTCAATTGAGTGTGTTTTCTCATGCTGGTTTTCCAGACAGACTCGAGTGTTATTTTATTATAATGCTCGGGTCAGATCGAGTATTACAGATGCAGGATAAGATGCTGTGGAGCTCAGGAGACAAGCTGGATGACAGAGACGTATACACGTATCTGAATTATATTCCACTGTATATGGTATGCTATATATTCAGCTTTGTGAGGACAAGTTATTAATATATTTCCAATTGTGTGCTATTGTTTTGTATGTACTCGGACGATGTGTTGTATAAAAATAGTTATAATTCTTTTGTATAAAGATTAGTTGCTAGCTATTATATACTGTTCCGCTGCGATTGTGAGATTCTGTATTGTTATTTCTATTTTCTTCTCTACCTCATTCTTCTTTCCCTTGCGGTCTGGTATTTTCGGCATTCGATTTCTCGGCATGTTATAGTGAACGTATTGATGTTGATTTTCGAAGGTCGAAAAACTAGGTCGTGACATTGTGTTATCAAATTGACATAGAGAGTAGTGTGTACAGACTGGATTAAGGTTATATAAAATTGTCAAGTCAATGTCCTATTTATAGATGCTCCAAATGACGCCAACCACTAGATCTACTTGTATAAAATCCAAGTTGTTCGGCCAAGGCTAACCCTAGCTAAAATAGTTCGATCGGTTGACTGGTTGGTCTAGAGAAATCGACCTTCAGGGGTCGAGCGGTCCCAACGACGGTATCGACTGGCTGAACATACCAAATATAATTTTTTTTCCATATGTACAAATTAGTTTCGGTTTCAAATCTTTGAACTTTAATAACTTTTTCTTTCAAACTCCATTTACAAACTTGGTATATTAAAATTGTCTAGAAAATCGCCACGAATGCATCATTTCAAATTTGGTACCTAAATTTTGACGTTGGTAAAAATTCCACTTTTACCATTATTATATTTAAATTAATTTCTTTGCTAAAATTTCGGTTAATTTTTGCAGGGTGTATAAACATATGTATACACACAAACTGTTATCATTACATTTTATTATTGATAAAGTTTTAAAAAATTTAGGCATTATATTTCTGTATAAACAATTAACACAAAAATAATTCTTTAATTTATTCGATTTTTAAATTTGTAAATTTATTTCTATTTTTAATATATTTATATATATATATATATATATATATATGGTATTAACAAGTTAAAGTATTTAAAAATTGAATTTTTGAATTTTTCTACCATATCATAATTTTCTGTCAAATATAATTCCAATAATTTTTTTTAGCTGGCTGCTGCAGCTATTTAAAAAGCATATTTGAATAAGTAAAATATATTTAAATTTGTACTTTAAACCATTTTGTTAATAGCTCAAATTAATTTAATAATATATATATATATTTAGTGTAAATGTATATAAATAATATATTTAATATATATATCTTGTATAGTAAATAAAAATATTTTATAATTACACCATATTATTTTTTATACAACACACACACACATATATATATTTACGTATGTGTGTATTTTGATGTATGACTTTAATATTACTATTATTTATAAAATATTAATTTTCAAAGATAATATTGTTTCATTTATATAAGTATAAAATTGATATCACATGATATTTTTTATGACATAATGTAGGGATCTCTTTATCACATATGACACCTTATTGACCATAGGACACAATGATCAATTTTTCCTATGAACCCCTAAAAAAATTTATGAGCTTATGTTGTTGATGTTCATGTTGTGAATATGAATATCATTGCATGTTGGAATATAAAATGAAAATAAATTACTAATTTATTTTAAATTAAATTATTAATAAATATATTTTAAACATTAACTATAAATATTTTAATCATATTTAACACATTAAAATATTTTCAAATCTATTTTATTTATTACATACTAACTTTGATTTAGTATAAAAAATATAATTTACACAAATAGACGTAAAAAATTTAAACTAACCCTTTTAGCCGATTGCTAGTGCACTTGATCCAATAAGTAATGCACTCGTATTATTTTTGTGTGAATATTTAAACAACACAAAGGGCACTATTTTTAGAAAAGTCAAAGTAGATAGGGACCAAAGGAAAATGTATTTAAACTAAAAATAAGTTTACTCTAATTAAGGACCACTTTTGAGTGGAAAACTTGTTAATTTTCTGGCCTGTGCCTAACCCATCGAAATGATCTATTTCTAGGGTATGCCTTTGTAGTATACTTAGAGTCTTTTTTAGTGTTAAGTTAATTTGAATATTATAATTATTATTATAAAATCAATTAAAAAATTGTTTTAAATTCAATAATTACATAATGCAATTTTTTTAAATTAAAATAAATAAATGTAAAATTTATGCTTATAAATTGTCTAAAATTTTCAATTAGCAAAAAAATACATAAGAATATGTTATATAAATATATATATAACATTTATAATTTATTAATATATATATATATTAATAAATTATAAATGTTATAATAAATAAATGTATGTGTGTGTATATATGTATAAAGGAAATAAGAGGTTAAAAATAAATAAAATTCATGAAACTTAAGAGGGCATATATTAGATGTAGATAAATGATATATGAAATCATGAGTTATAATTATTATACTCATCTCTTTAAATATTGATAATGCCCTATAAAATTAATTTTAAATTATGAATTTAAATCGATAATGCGCTTCTTCATTTATAATATAAATAGAGTACCTTACATATCTATGGTGGTCGACCACCCTCAAGCCAAGGAATGCTAAGGTAATGTTTATATTATCTATAATTAAGTAAGAATGTTTATGTTACTTTGTTGAGCACCCTTATATTTTATCGAACTCCACTTAGGACATCATGAAATGGTGTCTAATGTACTTCTTGATTTGTTGAGCACCATCAAGGTCATAAAGATGATTAATAGCATAGTTAAAAGTATATTAGGAGTTATATATGAGATATAACTAGTAAAGCGTTACTTATCGTTTATGGGAAGTACAATTTGTTGATCACTCTCAAGGTTGTAGTAACATAATAAATGAGTCTTAACACGAACTAAGGGAATTTGTATCTTAGTCTCTTAGTTGTTAATGTTTTGAGACCATGTATTGTCTTTTATGAGTTTTGAAATCTAAAGCAATTCAAGCATATGGATATTTGATCATATTCAATCACATGCAAAAGCTGTATGGTGAATAGCCATGCTTGATGAAAATGAGCCCTAGTGCAAGATTATGTATTTAATAAGATTGAATATAATAAGGATCTTGCTGTATTAGAAATAACATTAAACCAAGAACTACAAATAGACCTAGGAATTTGATGAATGAAATGTCTGTTTTGATCGATTTAATGAAGTGAAACTTATTTGATATCCATATCATGTTAAGGATGACCGAATGTGTTTTAGTAAAGAATCCAGTGTAGTCTTATAGTAAAGTATTTCTCTTTTGAATGGTTAGAACCTTCAAAAGTGGGACCAAAAGTTTGAGAATGGTAACTATATTTGTATATGAAAGAATACATCAATTCAGATTTATTGTGATTTTTAGGGATTGTTCCCAACTTATTTGAGTATCTATGAATTTATTATGCTAGAAAAACATTTAAACTATATTAATTAAGGGTATTAATTAATTAAGTTGGTTAATGTTTTGGGAAGTATAAAACTGATTCGTGGTAGTTTTATGAAAATAAATTGGTAAAGTTTGTTCTCAATCAGTAGAAATTTAACAAGGAACGAGAGCTGGTAAAAGGAAATTGATTTTTAATAGTAATAAAATACTTTTATAATAATTACGGCAATGCCATCGATCTGCGGCATTCCCATGACGTCCGACATTAACAATTGGGGGTGTCACTTTACATTTGTAAGCGATGTTGGAATATGCGACAATGACATGAAGTAATGCATGTGATACTTATACCGTATGCGATGCTTTGGGTTATGCATTTGACATTGCCATTATGGGAATACCGCATCTCATGGGTATATGAGATATTGATGTCATGATTTATTAATGCCAACAGTTTTTAGTCCTCTAGAATTAATATCGTAGCTCATCAATATCGGTGTCAATCTGTTTTGCGGCAATGACGCCGCTAATATTTCTATGTATGCGGCATAATAGCCAAAATATAATAATGACGACATACTTATAATGATGTTGTAAGTAATTGATTTCAGCTCAAGGTATTGATGTTGTAGTATATCGATGTCGACAGTCTTTATTTAATTGTTTTCAGTAACTATACCATGCAACATTAATGTCGCAACTCTATATTTCAATGCCGGTGAGGCCATGTTTTATGCAAACTAAAAGTATGTTTTAAAAAGGCAAGATAGCCTATGTTTTAATAAAGTTGAAAACTTTATGATTTCGACAGTTAGTCTTATGATCTATAAAATCAGATATTTGTTTTCGAATTTTGGATAGATATTTGTTATTGTTTTAATGGCATGAATGCCGTAAGTTTTCTATTATGATTTATATTTCTATATGCCCTAAGTTTATGAACTTGACATTATTCATTGGGAACACCAATGTATATTATATTTGACTTGTCATTTATTCATATATATTAGGGATACTGATGTGTGTTACTACGATATGCTATAAGATTAAAGGGTTGTTAACCTAATTAGGGATATCAATAGACCTAGGTTGGGAACTTTGGTGAGTAGGATTAGTTATGAATTAAACTGATAAGTGATAGGTTCATAGTCATCCTAGGAAAACTTAGAATGTGTGATGTATAGTCCACATTATGGCTGAGATGGATTCTCTATATGGTAAATGAAAGGTTCATAGTTGTTAGCAAATAAATTTTCCAACCCCAAAAGTGTTTTGAGAAACTTTGTTATTCATGAAGAGGTGCTGAAGAGGCTCATCGAAATAGTAAGGACTTTGGTATCCATTCTTGTTGTTGTCATAGTCAAAGTCATATATGCAAGATGAGTACAAATTTGAAGTCGTATATTCCAGACATGTTTGAGTTCGAAGTTGTATGTGAAAAGAAAATTCAAGTTCGAAGACCCTTAATCGAAGTTGGTTGCACTATGCCAATCACGTAGTCATAATAATTCAAATATACAAAGTGACAAATATGTTCAATTCACAAGTTTGACTTGATTACACATATGCTATGCTATGTCCTTGTTTAATATTCAAGATCCTATGTGTACAATGTTCTTGAATTACAATATGCTCCAAAATTCCATATTGATTTTGTGTTTACAATGTAAGAAGTGAGAGAAGAGAAATTTTGACCTTCAAAATGACGCCTTTATGGTCATATTTATAGGGGTTCAGCCCTCACTCCATTCCTCATGTCTTCGAATGTGTTGACTTCAGTGACATTGACATGAGTCTGGGGTGGAGTCATCACTAGGTAGTGGTATGTAGGAAGTTCTTCGACATACGAGAATGTCTTCGATATATAGAAGTTTCTTAGACCTTCTTTGGCACTAACCTCTTCGCTTGTAATCTTCAGTTGTTTTGACTTTTAAGGGATTTAACTCTACTCTCTTTGTAGAACAGTGTCCAACATGGTTTAAGGAATATTTGCATGATGCCATGACTGAAAGGATCTGTTCTATTCTTTCAATTTTAACCTTCTAAGTCAATGAGAAGGTGTGTGTGAAGTCGATTAAGTGCGACATCGATGACTTCGTGAATATTGACAATGTCCCTTGTCAACACTGCTTTGCATAAATATTTTGCTTCCTCGAAGTGTTGTGAAGAACTGGCATGCGAGATGGTCTCTTAATAAAGAACAAAGTGGCTCAACGATCCCATGATATTTTCTATAGGAACACCCTCCTCGTCATTGCGAAGTTTCTGTTGATTTGCGTGGAGGTGTGTTCTTCATTTCCTTGCCTCTTCGGCCTCGTGTGACTTTGTTCATTGTCTTTCATCATCGAAGAATAGTCTCCTCGTCATTAGCTTGTAAGTGCCTCATTGACTGCACGCCTTCGATGCTAATTATAGGAGCAATACTTTATCTTTTCTTTTCTTCCTAACGTCGAGGTTGGCTACCGAAACCATGAGCAAGCCATTGTGCACATGTTTTCAATGAGAGCTACTTTGACAGCTATGATGCCATGGAACTTCGACCTACTTCAATGAAACTTATAGTGATAACATTTCCCCCCGCCCCAATATAAAGAAATCCTTGACTTTTCAAGTCAAGAGCATCAGAGTCATCTTCCCGCCTATTAGTCTTTTACTCTATTATCTACCCGTTCATTTGAAACAAATCGATGGCGTTCAACCATCTCTTCTTCTTTTTTTATAAATAGGTGGATTCTTATTTACTCCTCTTCTACCTGCAATCGAAAAAGTTTAAGCAAGCATCAAATTCTTCGATTTAGCTGTGGAAATTTCGCACGATTTTCATTCTTCTTACTTACAAGCACAATTTTTCATGCTAAAATCCTAATTAGGGTTTTATTATTTTCGAATCGGTCATCGAATTCATCTATTTGGCTTAACTGGTCTTAATTTTATTGCTAATTTTGAACGCTGGTTCTGATTTAGGGGTCTAGACTTTTTGGCTAAGTATTGGATCCATACCCGCTTCTACTTTAATCGGTTTCAGTTTGCATTTTCCTATACCATTAGAAAATTTCAAGTAGGTTGTATAATCCAATAATTATTAACCCGTTAGTGGAATGTCTTTGCGTTGCTAAATTAGATTTTAATTTAATTTAATGTTGATTTAAGATATTGCAGGCTTGTTAGTTAGTAAAATTACATGACTTCGATTCTGCTCCTTATCTTATCGACTTCAACCCTCGTCGACGTACCTATGACCCTTAAAGTCGATATGACACCTTTCCAAACTGCTGTTTTGTTTGTTAAAATTTCTAGTATTTTAGGAATAAATTGAATGCGACAATATTGAACTTCAAATTTTAGTAAGGTTTGAAAAGCCTTATGGCGACACTCATTGATACTAAGGAACTCATTGTTTAACTAACAGAGTTAAAGTCATTTCGTACCACTTCGACTAAGTAAAAGAGAAGTTATTCTAAGCTGTAGGTGTATTGGTCGTAGATGGTGCCTATATTAGTTAAACACACTGGCAATATACTCGACCTCAACTAGGATCGAAATCATGTGTCTTCGATGCTTTCTTATACATATCTTTTAATAATGATGTTCCTATTGTTTTTTTACAATTACCTTCAACTCTATAGATAGGGCTTTATATGACTTCAAAATTTTTAATATTTCGGTTTCAATCATGCTACAAAATTGCTTGATTAGATACCATATTTTCAACTTACGTCATTGTTATCTATTGACGTAGGAGTCCCTACTTCTCTGACATTGGTTACGATTATGAGATTCTTTAAGTCTTCATTTAAAAGTTGTTATTTGCCTTCTTTTAAGGGTGAAAGGATTATTTAAATAACCAAACTCTTAACTTTACATGTTCCAAATATATTATAATGATTAACTTTCTAAGTATATGATCATGACTAAGTTTTAAATAAAGAATAATATCACCTTGGCAAGACAATAGAGAGCTAGCAACCTACTAAGAAGTCTGTTAAGAAAGCTGGTGCGAAGCCTAAACCTTCACCTTCAACTATTAAAAAAAAATGTTACTAACCCATCATACATTACATCTCAAGCCGACGTTGACTCCATTCTTGGACAATTTAGGACTACTAGGATTGAGGCAATCCCTGCTAGTTCTTTGGATAATATCTATAATCCTCCAAAAGGATATTTCGCTTCCATTCCTATTCATATTTGGCACACTAGCTACCTCCCCTTCCCAGACTTCCTTACATGATATCTGGAATAATTAGACATAGCGCCAATCCAGCATCTGCCTAATGCTTACATATATTTAACTTGCTAGGAGGTCTTTGCTCGGGAATCCATGCTTCCATCTCCCAGTCTTGATATTCCTAATTACCTAGCCGATCCTGCTAAATTAGGTGATCAACTAGGCCACCTAATGTATTTAGTTTATCCTCACCTGAAAAGCTTATTCTTTGAATTCGTTAATAAAGAAAGAGTACAGAAAACTCAATTTTTCTTCATCAAACGCTTCTCCAAGATCAGAGAATTTTTTTCTACTTCCAGTAAGTTTCTTATCCTTAAATATCATTATTTGATTACCATTATTTATTGATGGATTTCCTTTTCCAAATCCTGCTTCTGAAGGTCTAAGCTTTGATGACCAAAAGACCATAGACTCTTTACTTCTTTTGGTTGAAAATAAGAGAAATAGGCTTACACTCTTAAATCCACTGAAGCTCCTTCAACACTCTATTATCTTAAGCCATCAAAAGATCTTAGGAGAGCCTCCTACGGTTACATGCACCTCTCAGGGAGTTGGCTCGTTAGTGTTGGACGATTCTAGGGCCTTCACGGTCAACTCCCCAGTGCAACCTGATACTGACGGTAAATTTTTCATATGACTGAAAAAATTCTTAATGCTATCAGTTTACTAATTTTCGTTCTTGTTTTAGGTTCAACTGCTCTTGTTACTGCCCCAAAAGAACCAAAAGTTAAAGCTACTATGCCCAAAAAGAGAAAAAATAAGAATGAATGTGATATCCCGGTATTTTTGACAATATCAATTTAATGGTCTATGTTTAAAATTAAATTGATTTGATAATTTTTGTAAATAAATTTGAATTGATTTAATAATCTTCTTTTGTTAAATAATTAATTAGTGAATTTATCTTTTAATAAGCTAATAATTTGTTTTCTATTTATAATATGTATATATATATATATATATATATATATATATATATATATATATTTTAAATGGATGAGTTTGGTTTTAAATTTAATTAATATAGCATATTTTCTAATTATAATATTTTGGTAATTGGGAAATTATGATTTATTTAATATTAAGCTTTTTAAAGCTATTTAATAAAATAAGTAAATGATTTTAAATACATAAGACAAATGTTTTATTTTTTAAAAATATATTTTAACTTAAGTTTGAATATTAATTTAGATTAAAATAAGGTTATTAAAATGTTTGTTTTATTTCTTTTTAAAATATTGTTTAAATATGATTGCAATTAAAATACGAAACATTAATTCATTAAATAATAAGTAATTTATAATCTCTTTTATAAATTTATTTTAAATGATTAAAAATATTATTTTCAAATAAGAAAGTAATGTATTATTTTTATTTATGATCATACTTGGTTTATTCTTTAATTATTATCTATATGTAACTAAGTATTAAAAACTAATTAATTAAGTTTAAACTTTCATTAACACTTTAATTAAAAATACTAATTAATTAAAAGGGACATGTGTAAACATCTTAGAGCATAATTTAACATGTGTAATTTAAACACAAAGATATTAACAAGTGTTAATACTTAAGACAAGTGTCAAAATTGTATTTTTATTTTCTTTGATTTTTAATTTATCATAAATATTGTTATATAAACATATGCCATCTTCTATCCTATTCTTTTCTCATTTTAATTTCATAGCAGGGAAATGTTCAGCTGAAACATTTTCACTCCAAAATGATCTTCATTCTAAAGAAAATCTGCAAAACCATTTTCATCTCCTCAAAAATACAAATCACTCTTCATAATCATACTCTGTAACTCATTTTCAACATGCAAAAGCAAGTCTGCATTTTACTTTCTTCAATCTGTAACCTGCATTCCTTCTTCTAAAATCTGGAAGTTAAGCCACCTGCATGCAACAATTAAAGCAAGAAATCCTGCATTTCATTTTCAAGCAAACCTGCATGCATGAAATTTTTCAAAGATGGAAGCATTTTAAAGCAAGTTTTAAAAGCATCAAACAACTCAAGTCTTAAAAGCATTCAAACAAGTTTTAAAGGATTCAAAGCACTTCAGATTTAAGTCATGCAAGGCAAAGCTTTTCAAAAATACCTGTTCTTCATCTTCAGAAAAACAGTGAGTAACTTTTTAATTTAAAAGCTTAAGTATAATAATCTTGTTGTTTAAGTGCATTTCTGTGAATACATGAATGTGTGGATTTGTATAGATATATGATGTTGGCTTCTGACAGTACATAGTTTTTGCAGTATGGATTTTGTTAAAAATTCATTTCCCTCTTATAACAATCTCTGTTAATATTTATACTTCAAACCAAACTTGATTGTTAGGTCATAAAGTGAAGTTTTAAAAATTTATATAAGTTAGATATTTTTGTATTGCCTGGAAACATAAATAACAGAGCAAAATTTGTATAAGTGAAAAATTCAAACATTACAATTCAATGTTTCAGGATTATAAATCAAAACATCATACAAAATCATGAATTTTAAACCAAGAATTACAATTTTTAATGATATATTCAAAGAATGGTTCTTTATTATCAGTATTTTGTATTTTGGGGCATCTCTATTGCCACAAGTGGTTTGAGGTGCCGAGATTGTTTCTGGAGGAGGAGGGGTTATCAGGGATGAGGGGAAAATTAGTTGTTTGGGTTGCATTGCATTTTGGTGATGATGGATTGTGATTGAAGATTAGAACCCTAGTTTTACTGTGGCTAGAAGAATTGATCATATCGGCAAGTATAGTTGATCGAGTTGCTTGGGGTCTTGGGCATTGGAAGATGATGGGCTGTCGAAGACTTCGCCAGAGTTTTAGGGATAACGGTGGCTGGAGGCGCGTGAACGAGGTGTTGATAGGTTGGGGTTGAGTGGGTACTGCATGTTTCCAGGTTTGGGTGTAAGCTTGGATTCGATTTCAGGTTTGGGTGGATGTTGTGGTGGCTGGATTCTGGTGTTTGGGTGATCTGTGATGATGATCGGCAACAGTGGGGAGGTCGCGATGATGATCAAGGATGTCCGGCGTCGTTGTACATGTGCACGGTGACATTATTTTCTGATGAAGTGGGATTGTTGCAGCTGTAGCATACTCGTGTTTGTCTCGGGTAATTCGAGTTTTAACTCGAAGCAAGGTAGGATATGACTCGAAGTAAAATTAATGTTGCTCGGGTATATCGCTTTGTTTCAGGTTTTAGATAAAACAGAAAACCTATTTTGTTTTTAAGTTTTAAAAGCAAGTTTTAAAATGCAAATTGAATTTTTGTTAAACTAAGTTTAAATCTGAATTTGAATCTGATTTCAAATTAGTGTGAATCTGAGTTTTGAAATAATTTAAGTTTTAAATTTTAAATTTGGTTTTAAAACTTATAAGTGTAAAAAGCATATATGGTTTTGAATTTAAACTGAAATTTAAATTTTAAAATAGAAATTTAAATAAGTTTGAATCTGAGATTTAAAATCTGGAATTTTGACTTGAAATTTCAGTTTTTTTAAAATAAAATAAGTTTTAAATTTAAATTGTTTAAATACTTTAAAAATAGTGTTAAATAATTTGAATTTTAGAATGAAGATGTAAAATGTAAGTAAGTTTTAAAGATTTAAATTAAATTTGGAATAAAGATTTAATCTGTGTTTCAGTTTTGAAATTAAAGTAAAATTTTAAATTGAATTTTTTTTTAAATAACTTGGAATGTTTAAAGTATATATTAAACTAATTTGAATTTAAAGATGAATTTGGTTTAAATTCTTTTAATAACTTGCTTCTAAAATGAATGTTTTCTTTTAACATATGAGATAAAAAGGTTTTGAATTGTTTTAAAACCTTATTTAAGTTAAATTTGTATCTTAAGTTTAAAAATGAAGTTTAAATGGAATTTAAAGTAAATTTGAAAACAATTGTTTTTAAATGCTTAATTAAGTAAGAAATGTTTATCTTAAAGATAAATAAAATTTAATGATTTAGATTCATTAAATTATTAAGTTGGATAGTTAGTTATTAAATTAATTAATAATATGGATGATTAATTAAATAATTAAGAATTTTTAAATTTGATTAATTAAGATTTAAGATTAATTAATTAGGGTTAATTAATATGTAATTGAGGATTACTAATTATAATTTAATTAATGACTAAAGATTTATTAATCAATTAATTAAGGATTAGTTAAGTTGCAGTTAATAATTAGAGATTAATTAAATTGCAATTAAATATTAATTAATTTGTAATTAATAATGGTTAATCTGAGTTAATTTCTTAATAAAGTAATTAAGAATAGTTAATGAAGGTCATTAAATTAAGATTATTTAACAATTAATTAATGTGAATAATTAATTAGATTAATTAATTAATAATAATCATTTGTGTAATTGTTTATGTGTAATTACTGAATGAAGTAATTAATGGATTAATTACTTGTTGTAATTAAATGGGTTAATATAATTGGTTTAGATTAATTAATTAAGTTTAATTAATTTAAACATTTGATGATTTGATAATTAATTACTTAATGTAATTAGTGGAATTGTAATTACTTAGTAAAGTAAATGATAGGTAATTACTGGATGTAATTAAAGATGTTTATTTATGGAATTAATTTAGATTAGATTACTTTGAAATAATCAAGGGACTAATTGAGATAATAAATTAAGGAGTAATTTATTAATGAAGTAATTAAATGTAGTTAATTACTGGATTGTTATTAATCAAGGGTGATTAATATACGTATGGTTTAATTGCAGATTAATTACTTAATGTAATTAATTTATATAGAGAGATTGATTAAATGTAATTAGAAATCATTAATTAATAAAATTAATGATGTAAATTTAGAATTGATTAATTAAGGAATAATTAATAAATGAAGTAATTAATTAATAAAAGGATTAATGTAATTAACTTTAGTTAATTAATTGATTAAGTAATTAAAAGTTAATTACTGTAGTGTTAAGTATAATTAACTTGTGTAATTAATTAAAGGCTAATTACTTATTGTAATTAGAAATTTATTAATCAAGAATGATTAATTGAAATGAATAATGAGAGGGTGGTTAATTAATTGATTTGCAATCAATTAATGATTAAGTAAGCAGGATTATAATGATGAAGTAATTAATTTAATTCATTTTAAATTAATTATAGATAGTGTGATCATTAGATCATTGCTTATGTATGGACGGATGATATTGGTTGCCTTTAATGGGTTGTAATCTCAGCTATGAGATGAGTAATGCCGTGTGATATGGATGCTTTGGTTGCATTGGAATAATAATATGGATTATCTATTATAATGATGATATGGATTATCTATTGTGATGATAATGTTGATTATCCATTGTTATGTTGTGAATTATCTATCTGTGTGTATATAGATAATGAATTAAAATTGTTTTAAACTTTAAAACAACTTGGCCTTAAAATATACGTTTTGGATTTCGATGAGACCGTGATCGGGTTTCCATATTTGGATATCCGAAAACCACATCGATCCAAATTAACGATAGGTCGTGAATCTGAAGTGAAGATGAAGATTCAGAGTGTAAGGGTTATCATTGTTAATTCTGAGGGTGATTCCAAAATGAGTGTAACGAGATAATGCCTTCAGTTTCGTTCAAACCCAGAACGAACTTGTATGGATTGAATGCTTTCAGAACATCTTCAGGTGGACGATGAGCATTCTAAGTGATGTGTCCTATAGAGGTAATCGTAGCCTCAAGCCTCATCAACCGAGAATGGCTAAAACAGGGGAGGTGCAGCAAGGTTAAGTGGGTCATGCCCAAGTAAGACGAGATTTACCCCTGTTTAGATGTCCCTTTATTTCGGCTGTGTGGTGCGGCTGCTGATCACAACTGCGGGGTGGTCTTGTTCGGGACTGTTCAGTAAGGAATGGTTCCGGCTTTGTGTTGCAGGGGATTGGGAGTGATCCTCGGTACGGTGATCTAGGCCACGTACTGTGACGTGCGATACCCCGGTATCCCTGCCATTTTATGGAATCCAAAATCCAATAAGTGCCCTCGGTTTTGATTGTATTACCCACTTTTGTGACTAGTAGCTGGAATTTAATGAATGTAAAAATTTCGGCTATTTCTTATTTACTTGAAAACCCTAGACCTATTATAATATCAACGGATTTCCGATCAAATGTTTTGGTTAGCATAAGGTAAAAACTTTTCCATGTTTATGTGTGGGAAGTCTTACGTGATACCTTTTGTTTTCAAAGGTTTTTCAAAAGTTAAGCAACTTTAACCTGTTACTCACACCAGACCCATGTCTGACCCGGAGTTTATTTGTGTTTTTGTTGAACTCTTGGGTACTCAAATTTTTATGAGTAGCCAAGGGATTCAAGTTAGCTTTGACGAATTGTGGAGGAGCAATGGAGCAGGAGGCTTCCGCGTATAGATATATAGTTTTCCACTGTGTTGGTATCTCTGATTGTTTTCTGTATTGTGTTTTGAGTTGTAATAACTAGACAGGTGTTTATAACTGTCTAGTATGTGTTGTATTGTCTGTATAACTCTGATAATTGTTGTATACTATGTAATATTTATTTTATTAATATAATTTATTCGTTCCGCTGTAGAGATTCTGTTGTTGTTTCTTCTTTCTCTTCTTTCTTTCTCTTTTCTATCCCTTCCTTTCTTCAAGATGATGCGTCATTCTGTGGTGATGAATAGCGGGTCGTCACAGTTGGTATCAGAGCGCTAGGTTGAGCGAATACCTAGACTCTGTAGTGGTGTCTATATTAAGAGAGCGTATTTGTATTTTTATTATATATATAAATATATAATTATTTCTACCTATTTGTTGGGTTACCCGTACAGGTTTTCTAATATAAGTTATAAAGGTAGATGAGGTAGTAGTGTGTGTAACACAACTACCATTGGTTGGAGTTTGAATGTTTGAGATTGGAGGTGTATTTGTCAAAACTGTAGACCCAATACCGTCTCGAGTGATCTTTGTAGCTTGGAGTAAGGATATTATCGATCTCTGAAGGAAACCTGTTAAGGTTCGAAGTTCATTTTTAAAGTGCAGAGTTGGATGAGTAGAGTTTGGATCTTTCAGATGAGCAGTAGCAAATGATGGTATCTTGATACCTCAGGAAGTAATAGCTACGTGATGAGACGCAATGACTATGGATGTTTGCGAAGATGTTTCTTTGGAATAAGAGTAAGGAAATGAGTCTGCTTGGTGTTGTGACTGAATCCAGCAGGGTGTTTCTGTTTGCTTTGAGATCCAAGTTTCTCGAAGAGCTTTGATTTGAAATTCTTTGGCTTTGGTGTTAGCAGTGAAGCTCGTAGTGCTCTGTGTTGGCAGGAAGTTTTCTGTCTGAGTAGTTTTTCTGAAGTGGAGTTCAGAAGCAGCAGAGTGGATCCTTTTCTTCGGTAGATTACATAGGCTAGCATAAGCTGTTCTGATTGGTAAGTGAGAACAGTTTTCTTTGTATATTAGGCTGGGTTGATCACCAAAGTGACTTGCGATAGTTTGAGTGTTCTCTTG
The DNA here is from genome assembly GCA_030765085.1 of Allium cepa. NCBI lineage: Eukaryota > Viridiplantae > Streptophyta > Magnoliopsida > Asparagales > Amaryllidaceae > Allium > Allium cepa. The sequence goes on from CM060935.1 coordinate 430,308,640, forward strand.
GGTTGTGGAAGATTGTCCGAATGTCTTCTAGGAAGTCAGAGCTTTGTCCGCATCTGGTGATCGAGTTTTCTTATCGGCAAGTATTCCAGGATTGGTACCGTAGTTCAGCTTAATAGAAGGATGATTCCTTGAGATAGAAGTTGGTGAAGAAGCTCAGGTTTCGGAGGAATTTCTGAGTTTTTTTATGGATATGTGAACCATATTTCTATGCTGGGTTGTCCAGTCTGTGCTCATGTTCTTCATCTGCATTTTCTTCTACTTCGGATCAGAGTTGTGCAACAGAAGCAGTTTAGGAGTGCATCTGTTTTTCTTTTCCGGATAAGGAGAAGTTAGTTCTGTCTTCTGTTGTTTATGGAGTAGAGTTTGTGTTCTTGGTTTTGGATTGATCTTGAGGAGATCATGGTGATGGGTTGTTTTGGTCCAGTCTGTTTCTACAGGCATCAGCAAGGGTTGAGCTGATCAGGAAGGATGTTGGTGGTCCAGGATCGTCCGAAGAGTTTTTATGGATAAGAGGTAGAGGAATTTGGATTTCCGAATCGGAGATTTGGTTTTGGGTTAAGATTCCTCTGATCCAAGGATCTATAAGTTTTGGTAAGCCTGGGAAGCTAGCTCCGAAGTGTTTTGGGTTTCTTCTGTGTTCTGGTAAGATAAGAGTTTGGTTTTCAGAGTTGAATTGCCAGTTTGGATAACTGGGATTCAGTATGTTTCACGTATCTCTGAGCGAGTACGTGTATGATTTATCTCTGGTTTTAGAAACCAGTAGCTCATGAGGTTTGGTTGTTGAGTCAGACTCGGGTGTAGTCTGATATCTTGTTTAGAGTTTTAGATTTAGATGAATAAGAGCTCTGTAGCTTAGTAGTGTTGATTGTTTGAATTTTATAGAGCGAGTACCTCGATATTTATATCGGGGAAACTCGTGGAAGTTCTATCCAAGGTTTTTCTGGATAATTAGATTTTTTTTGATTGTGTGAATTGGTTGCTTTGGTTGTTAGCATATGATTAATATATGCTGTGTTTTAAAATTAAATCTTTAATGAGATTATTAAATTACCTTTGTTTTAAATTTCGGGGACCAAATTCTTTTAAGGGGGGAGGATTGTGATATCCCGGAATTTTTGACAATATCAATTTAATAATCAATGTTTAAAATTAATTTGATTTGATAATTTTTGTAAATAAATTTGAATTGATTTAATAATATTCTTTTATTAAATAATTAATTAGTGAATTTATCTTTTAATAAGCTAGTAATTTGTTTTCTATTTATAATATGAATATATATTTATATATATTTTAAATGGATGAGTTTGGTTTTAAATTTAATTAATATAGCATATTTTCTAATTATAATATTTTGGTAATTGGGAAATTATGATTTATTTTAATATTAAGCTTTTTAAAGCTATTTAATAAAATAACTAAATGATTTTAAATACATAAGACAAATGTTTTATTTTTTTAAAATATATTTTAACTTAAGTTTGAATATTAATTTAGATTAAAATAAGGTTATTAAAATGTTTTTTTATTTCTTTTTAAAATATTGTTTAAATATGATTGCAATTAAAATATGAAACATTAATTCATTAGATAATAAGAAATTTATAATCTCTTTTATAAATTTATTTTAAATGATTAAAAATATTATTTTCAAATAAGAAAGCAACGTGTTGTTTTTATTTATGATCATACTTGGTTTATTCTTTAATTATTATCTATATATAACTAAGTATTAAAAACTAATTAATTAAGTTTAAACTTTCATTAACACTTTAATTAAAAAATACTAATTAATTAAAAGGGACATGTGTAAACATCTTAGAGCATAACTTAACATTTGTAATTTAAACACAAAGATATTAATAAGTGTTAACACTTAAGACAAGTGTCAAAATTGTATTTTTATTTTCCTTGACTTTTAATTTATCATAAATATTGTTATATAAACATTTGCCATCTTATATCCTATTCTTTTCTCATTTTCATTTCATAGTAGGGAAATGTTCAGCTGAAACATTTTCAATCCAAAATGATCTTCATTCTAAAGAAAATCTGCAAAACCATTTTCATCTCTTCAAAAATACAAATCACTCATCATAATCATACCCTGTAACTCATTTTCAACATGCAAAAGCAAGTATGCATTTTACTTTCTTCAATCTGTAACCTGCATTCCTTCTTCTAAAATCTGGAAGTTAAGCTACCTGCATGCAACAATTAAAGCAAGAAATCCTGCATTTCATTTTCAAGCAAACCTGCATGCATGAAATGTTTAAAGCTGGAAGCATTTTAAAGCAAGTTTTAAAAGCATCAAACAACTCAAGTCTTAAATTCATTCAAACAAGTTTTAAAGGATTCAAAGCACTTCAAATTTAAGTCATGCAAGGCAAAGCTTTTCAAAAATACTGTTCTTCATCTTCAGAAAATAATGGGTAACTTTTTAATTTAAAAACTTAAGTATAATAATCTTGTTGCATGTTCATATCTGCAAATCTGTATGGTTGTGTGTAAAGTTTTAAGTGCATTTCTGTGAACACATGAATGTGTTGATTTTATAGATATATGATGCTGGCTTCTGACAGTACATAGTTTTGGTAGTATGGATTTTGTTAAAAATTCATTTGCCTCTTATAATAATCTCTATTAATATTTATACTTCAAGCCAAACTTGATTGTTAGGTCATAAAGTGAAGTTTTAAAAATTTATATAAGTTAGATATTTTTGTATTGCCTGGAAACATAAATAACAGAGCAAAATTTGTATAAGTGAAAAATTCAAACATTACAATTCAATGTTCCAGGATTATAAATCAAAACATCATACAAAATCATGAATTTTAAACCAAGAATTACAATTTTTAATAATATATTCAAAGAACAGTTCTTTATTATCAGTATTTTGTATTTTGGGGCATCTCTATTGCCACAAGTGGTTTGAGGTGCCGAGATTGTTCCTAGAGGAGGAGGAGTTATCAGGGATGAGGGGAAAATTATTTGTTTGGGTTGCATTGCATTTTGGTGATGATGGATTGTGATTGAAGATTAGAACCCTAGTTTTACTGTGGCTAGAATAATTGATCATCTCGTCACGTATAGTTGATCGAGTTTCTTGGGGTCTTGGGCATTGGAAGTTGATGGTCTGTCGGAGACTTCGCCAGAGTTTTAGGGGTAACGGTGGCCGGAGGAGCGTGAACGAGGTGTTGATAGGTTGGGGTTGTAGTGGGTACTGTCTGTTTCCAGGTTTGGGTGTAAGCATGGATTCGATTTCAGGTTTGGGTGGACGTTGTGGTGGCTGGATTCTGGTGTTTGGGTGATCTGTGATGATGATCGGCGACAGTAGGGAGGTCGCGATGATGATCAAGGATGGCCAGCGTCGCCGTACATGTGCACGGTGACGTTATTTTCTGATGAAGTGGGATTGTTGCAGCTGTAGCGTACTGGTGTTTGTCTCGGGTAATTCGAGTTTTAACTCGAAGCAAGGTAGGATATGACTCGAAGTAAAATTAATGTTGCTTGGGTATATCACTTTGTTTCAGGTTTTAGATAAAACAGAAAACCTGTTCTGTTTTTAAGTTTTAAAAGCAAGTTTTAAAATGCAAATTGAATTTTTTTTAAACTAAGTTTAATTCTGAATTTGAATCTGATTTCAAATTAGTGTGAATCTAAGTTTTGAAATAATTTAAGTTTTAAAATTTAAATTTGGTTTTAAAACTTATAAGTGTAAAAAGCATATGTGGTTTTGAATTTAAACTGAAATTTTAAATTGTAAAATAGAAATTTAAATAAGTTTGAATCTGAGATTTAAAATCTGGAATTTTGACTTGAAATTTCAGCTTTTTAAAATAAAATAAGTTTTAAATTTAAATTATTTAAATACTTTAAAAATATGGTTAAATAATTCGAATTTTAGAATGAAGATGTAAAATGTAAGTAAGTTTTAAAGATTTAAGTTAAATTTGGAATAAAGATTTAATCTGTATTTCAGTTTTGAAACTAAAGTAAAATTTTAAATTGAATTTGTTTTTAAATAACTTGGAATGTTTAAAGTATATTTTAAACTAATTTGAATTTAAAGATGAATTTGGTTTAAATTCTTTTAAAATCTTGTTTCTAAATGAATGTTTTCTTTTAACATATGAGATAAAAAGGTTTTGAATCGTTTTAAAACCTTGTTTAAGTTAAATTTGTATCTTAAGTTTAAAAATGAAGTTTAAATGGAATTTAAAGTAAATTTGAAAACAAATTGTTTTTAAATGCTTAATTAAATAAGAAATGTTTATCTTAAAGATAAATAAAATTTAATGATTTTGATTCATTAAATTATTAAGTTGGATAGTTAATTATTAAATTAATTAATAAATGGATGATTAATTAAATAATTAAGAATTTTTAAATTTGATTAATTAAGATTTAAGATTAATTAATTAGGGTTAATTAATATGTAATCGAGGATTATTAATTATAATTTAATTAATGACTAAAGATTTATTAATCAATTAATTAAGGATTGATTAAGTTGCAGTTAATAATTAGAGATTGATTAAATTGTAATTAAATATTAATTAATTTGTAATTAATAATGGTTAATCTGAGTTAATTTCTTAATATAGTTAGTGAAGGTCATTAACTTAAGATTATTTAACAATTAATTAATGTGATTAATTTTAATAATTAATTAGATTAATTAATTAGTAATAATCATTTGTGTAATTATTTATGTGTAATTACTGAGTGAAGTAATTAATGGATTAATTACTTGATGTAATTAAATGGGTTAATGTGATTGGTTTAGATTAATTAATTAAGTTTAATTAATTTAAAAATTTGATGATTTGATAATTAATTACTTAATGTAATTAATGGAATTGTAATTACTTAGTAAAGTAATTGATAGATAACTACTAGATGTAATTAAAGATGTTTATTTATGGAAGTAATTTAGATTAGATTACTTTGAAATAATCAAGGGATTAATTGAGATAATAAATTAAGGAGTAATTTATTAATGAAGTAATTAAGTGTAGTTAATTACTGGATTGTTATTAATCAAGGGTGATTAATAAATGTATGGTTTAATTGCAGATTAATTACTTAATGTAATTAATTTATATAGAGAGATTGATTAAATGTAATTAGAAATCATTAATTAATAAAATTAATGATGTAAATGTAGAATTGATTAATTAAGGAATAATTAATAAATGAAGTAATTAATTAATAAAATGATTAATGTAATTAACTTTAGTTAATTAATTGATTAATTAATTAAAAGTTAATTATTGTAAGTGTTAACTATAATTAACTTGTGTAATTAATTTAATGGCTAATTACTTATTGTAATTAGAAATTTATTAATCAGGAATGATTAATTGAAATGAATAGTGAGATGGTGGTTAATTAATTGATTTGCAATCAATTAATGATTAAGTAAGAAGGATTATAACGATGAAGTAATTAATTTAATTCATTTTAAATTAATTATAGATGATGTGATCATTAGATCATTGCTTATGTATGGATGGATGATATTGGTTGCCTTTAATGGGTTGCAATCTCAGCTATGAAATGAGTAATGCTGTGTGATATGGATGCATTGGTTGCATTGGCATAATAATATGGATTATCTGTTATAATGATGATATGGATTATCTGTTGTGATGATAATGTTGATTATCCATTGTTATGTTGTGAATTATCTATCTGTGTGTATATAGATAATGAATTGAAATTATTTAAACTTTAAAACAACTTGTCCTTAAAAGATACGTTTTGGATTTCGATGAGACCGGAATCGGGTTTCCATATTTGGATATCTGAAAACCACATCGATCCAAATTAACAATAGGTCGTGAATCTGAAGTGAAGATGAAGATTCAGAGTGCAAGGGTTATCGTCGTTAACTCTGAGGTTGATTCCAAAATGAGTGTAACGAGATAATGCCTTCGGTTTCGTTCGAACCCGGAACGAACTTGTATGGATTGAATGCTTTCAGAACATCGTCAGGTGGACGATGAGCATTCTAAGTGATGTTTCCTATAAGGGTAATCGTAGCATCAGGCCTCATCAACTGGGAATGGCTAAAACACGGAAGGTGCAACAAGGCTAAGTGGGTTATGCCCAAGTAGGACGAGATTTACCCCTGTCTAGATGTCCCTTTATTTCGGCTGTGTGGTGCGGTTGCTGATCACAACTACAAGGTGGTCTTGTTCGGGACTTTTCATTAAGGAATGGTTCCGTCTTTGTGTTGCAGGGGATTGGGAGTGATCCTTGGTGCGGTGATCTAGGCCACGTACTGTGACGGGTGGTACCCCGGTAGCCCTGCCATTTTATGGAATCCAAAATCCAATATGTGCCCTCGGTTTTGATTGTATTACCCACATTTGTGGCTAGTAGCTGGAATTGAATGAATGTAACAATTTCGGCTATTTCTTATTTACTTGAAAACCCCAGACCTATTATAATATCATCGGATTCCTATCAAATGTTTTGGTTAGCGTAAGGCAAAAACTTTTCCATGTTTATGTGTGGGAAGTCTTACGTGATACCTTTTGTTTTCAATGGTTTTTCAAAAGTTAAGCAACTTTAACCTGCTACTCACACCAGACCCATGTCTGACCTGGAGTTTATTTGTGTATTTCTTAAACTCTTGGGTACTCAAATTTTTACGAGTAGCCAAGGGATTCAGGTTAGCTTTGACGAATTATGGATGAGCAATGGAGCAGGAGGCTTCTGCGTATAGATATATAGTTTTCTGTTATGTTGGTATCTCTGAGCGTTTTCTGTATTGTGTTTTGTGTTGTAATAACTAGACAGTTGTTTATAACTGTCTAGTATGTGTTGTATTGTCTGTGTAACTCTGATAATTGTTGTATACTATGTAATATTTATGTTATTAATATAATTTATTCGTTCCGCTGTTGAGATTCTGTTGTTGTTTCTTCTTTCTCTTCTTTCTTTCTCTTTTCTATCCCTTTATTTCTTCAAGATGATGCGTCATTCTGTGGAGATGAATGGCGGGTCGTCATAATGAATCTCGATCTTTGTCTCAACCAACTGAATCTGTTTTCTTTAAGTGTTCTATTGCTAAAGCTACCAAAGTATTTGAAAAAGAAGGGACAGATACTGAAGCTTCTAATAATGCTCCTCCTCACCAAGACAAAAGACCTAAACTTATGGGTGAATTTAGCCCTACGGTCATGGAGGAGATAAATCAGGTGAATATTGACCCGAGTCTTGGAGTAGTTGATTTAGATAAAGCTCCTAAAGAAGTTCAAGTTGAGACATCTTAAGAAGTTCAAACTTCCGACCCTTCTTAATGTTTCTTTTCCTCTCTTTCCTGCATCTATTGATCGTATATGCACTGAGCTTGGTTTGATCCTTTCTCCAACTGATCCTCTTCCCTTAAGGGCTCAGCCTCAGTCTTTAACGATGAATTTTGAGGAATTGGCTCGCTTGGCCATTCAGTCCCCTTATATTGCTTCCCTTAGATCACCATAACCTTCGACCTACTCTGATGACCAACTTTTTTTATTCTCAAACAGCTCATATTAGTACATTTTTCAATTTACTTGACCAATTTCAACTTCTTGAATTTCATTTTAAGTTAATCTAGTTATAAAATTTCAGGTTGGAAAACATATGTTCCTTCGTAGGAATGCTTCTTAAGAGCCTTCTACCGAAGTAGTAGAGCTTAAGGAAAAGGTTTCTTTCCTTCAAAAGGGTATGATCGGTATTGCTACAAAAAGAGACGAAGCAATTGCTGAAAATGATACATTGGCTTCTTCTCTATTGGAGGAAAAGAAATCCAAGTTGCTGTTGGGGGGAATAATGAAACACTTAGAAGCTGAAAACACCAGGCTATCAAAGGCTAACTCTGAACTAATCGAAGGAAACAAATTGCTCGAAGGTCAATTGGAAAGAAAATATGAGCTTCTAGATTTTTTGAATAACATCATTAAGGATGCTAATAAGAAGCTTGCCTTCTTCCTTGATGTTGCCCTTTTTAAAATCAACGAAAAGTACTATGAAGAGGCACTATATGTAGCCCACATTAACAATGTTTGCAAATGCCTAGACTTAGATTTCCCATCTCTTGTGGCCTTGAACCAAAGGAGTGAAGGAATTTTAGTCTAAAAATGAAAAGGATAAAAATTCTTTCGAGGAAGAATTCCCCATCGAGAAAGAAATTGATGCCGCGGAGTTGCTATCCTTTGACGATGTTCCCATTGATGAAGTGCCAAGGCATGATGGAAAAGGAGATAGCGACGATGATGATATTGATGATGATAACGAAAAGGATGATGATATTGGTGAAGATGATGGTAATGATGGTTATAATGATGGAAATGGTGCTGGTGGTGAAGGTGGTGAAGGTGATGAAATGGCTCTACCTGATCAACTGGATAATCAAGATGAGTTTATCCGCGATAGCCTAGATATGTCTACCCAAGATGCAACAGCCGCTGATGCTACTGACCCCTTAAAGAAGGGTCCTTCCAAGAACGACAGCACTTCTCGAAGTCGAAATCAATCTGATAAAGAAAAATCTCATCACTGTCCCAATTTCTCAGGTATGGGTATATTTATATAAATATCTTAGGCTATCAAGTGATTTATAGTTAATACATTAATTGTATTGGCTAAGGAGAAAATCGAAATATTGTTATGACATTACACTTGAAAAAAACAAGCGAAAATCCAACGACTAAATAGAGAGCGCGATAAGCAAACAAAAGATTATAAGGAGCTATCTGAGAAATAAAAGAAGCTTGCTAAGAATGCATCTATACTTAGGCATTTCAAATAAAAAGAGATCGCTCCTCAAATGAAGAAAGCCTATCATCATCTAACCAGACTTATAGAAGAGAATCGTGAATTGACGACCCTCTTTTGGATGCTAATCGACGACAAGAATGCACTAGCAGAGTTCTTGTACATAGTTTATTACTGGGGATCGATCGTCAATTTCTCATATTTAGGTGATAATATTGGTGGTTTTCCCAAAAGCCTCCATCGTAAATACTTAGATGAACGTAAGTCCGATCCTCATCCTGGGGCATATTGAAATCTTCCTCGAATTGCTCCTATCCCAATGTCCATGTACTCTCTTTCCCTTAAGAAACTCAAATATAATAGGAAGAGATTCGTTTTTGAAATGCTTAAGAGATCAATTTTGTACGAACCTGATCAGCCTATATAATTGTAATATGCCGATTGACTTTCTTATGGATTTTATCATTTTTATTTTTTCTCATTTCTTATTTTCCTATACTTTGTTCAATTTCGATATATGGCATAGAATGTAGTTATTTCTGGCAGCCCGGTCTTTAATGATCTTTTAAGTAAGTTTGTCGGGCTAAAGAAAGAGTATTCAAAGAAATTTTTAATCCTTAAGACATCAGGATTAGCAAGACAAGATTTCCTTACAGATTTGTAAGAATTTTACATGCGTTACCCTCATTTTTGCTTTGACTTTTTAGGCAATGAGAAGGATAAGCTGCTTGATGAAATTTGAACCTTCCACACAAGCTAATATGTGCCCACGATAGCCCTCCAACCAAGGAATGAGATTATCATCGTTTTCCAACAATTTATACTCCAAATGGGATCATGGAATTCTTTTGATTCTGTGCCTACTTTTTCTGCTTGGTCGTTTAAATAGGCTAAGGCCGTGGTTCAAAACTTTGAACATTAATTAAACATTATTGAAATGAAATAGCAATGTAATCTTCACTCCTGTTAATTTTTGTAAACTTCGTTTCTTATTAATGAAAGAGTTTGTCCTTCATGTATTAATTTTTATTTTCTTTATTTTTATTAGAACATCCATTTAGCACATAAATCTAATTCCTTGGACACCTCGTGAATTATTGAAGTTAAAGATCCATCGTTTGCATATATGAAAGAGAAATGATCATCTCGAGACGACTCAACTTTACGATTCCCAAATAACCCCAAGGCACAAGGGTGGCAAAGGAACTATTTCCTATTAAAATCAGCTTTAACCATTTACAAAGAAACGAATGCTCTCATGGAGGATGTTATCCGGCATTTTGACCCGACTATATCTGAACTGACTGATATGTTAGACTAGACCGTCAACAAAGCTAGTAGCCCAGAGCAATGACTGTGGGGTCCAAAAATCAAGTACATATGATAATAAAAAGCCATGATTGAATAGAATCAAGAGATGTGCTCTATAGAATGTTCGTAATATGGTATATAAACTAGTCTAGAAAAGGGATTAGGTAATATCCCTTTCTACCAAAGTGATCAGATTACTTCAGCTAAACAGTGCAGCTCAATAAAAAACAATCGATGTCTCAAAATCCAAAAGTTGGATACATATGAACTTTAGGAACAAGAAGCGGGGACTCAAGGGAGTGCATCCTACAGATTGCACCCCAAAAAGCATAAACAAGAAGGATCGCTCTCTTCCCTTTAGAGGGATTAACTAGAATCAAACAACATCACATATTACGACAATGATTGATAGATAACTAAAGTTTTACTACTCCAATTAGCATTAAAATTAGAGGACAAGCATAATACAAGATGAAGAAGCTCCTATAGGGATCGAATCCCCAAAATCACAAATCATAGGGATCGGCCTCGATCCCTATTTATTGGGATTTGGGCCATGATATCCCTCCAATGGGCCTCTATGGTTCTGGAGATCCTACTACCGAAATTTCAGGGGGATATCTTGCCTCTTCCTCTATAAATACAGACTTGAATGTTCGTTTTCGATATATTTATCTTACCGGTTGCTTTGTATTCATTTATAACTAAAGATTTTCACCCGGTCCCTCTTGTACTCAGTTTACAAAGTGATTAACAAAGCTATCTCTTCAAAGTGGAGGCAAACAATGATGAACCGTTATAAATTTTTGTGTCTCTATTATTAGCTTATTCTTTTTACTTTATTACTATATGTCCTCTATTTACATGTATTATTCTTCTTCATCTATTTTTATACAAAATCTTTACTGGGCGTTTGTGCCAATTTTTGGTGCAAACATTTTGGTTCTTTCACCGAGAACCAAGATTCTCAAATCTATTTGGATCCCTTTGTTGCTATTGGATTGCATAAATCTAAGGAAGAGTTTTAGAATTACCTTCAAATAGTTTATCCATTATATTCAGATTTGCAAATAGTTTATCTTCAAATAGTTTATCCGTTCTATCTAGCAAGGAGGCCAAAGCAATCTACCGGTTTATGTCAATGCTACTAATCCAGTTGATGTTCAGAATCCAACTGATTCGATTAACAAAGCCGATTTCCAAAACCTAATGAGAGAGCTCATGGATAACAACCGATGGTTGAACCAACTGATTCAAGCCAATATCAATCTAATGAATCAACTCAAGGATCAACAACGCAGGAAAACTAGAAAGGAGCCGGCTCCCTATTTGTCATTGGATGGCTCAACTTCATCGAATGACCATCACAGGCACAAACACCATAGAACCAATGGATATCACGTAGAAGCATCAGGTATCGACATACGACTATTCCTAGGCTGGCAGGATAGATCGAACCCAATCCCTCTATAGGGACCGGGGCCGATCCCTCCTATAGAGGAGAAACCTTCCCTTTTCTGATGGAACTCAAACTGGGCAACCATGGTTGATCTGGAAGTCGGAGTTCAAGTTAATGTCGATCAGTTATCTCTTTGAAATGGCGATGATGTGAATGCACGTGGCGCACATCAAGAGGGTGTTGAGCTAAGAAGGCTTGGAATGGCTCGTAGACATCGACTGGACAATTCACGTGTAGTGGATCACGACTACTTCTTGGCCCCAACTATCCAAACATTAAACTTAAAGGCTATGATCAGGAAGTTAGTAAGGGAGAGACTAGGTTTGACCAATGATGATTGGGGATCTCAAGAAGCCATACCCCGTTTACAGACAATATTTTACATGCAGAATGTCTACGGAGATTTAGCATGCCATCAATGCCTGCCTACGAGGGAAAAACCGACCCCGGGCAGCACTTCATGAGATATGAATGGTTGATGGATTCAACACGAGCTAATGATACCAATAAATGCAAATATTTTCATATTACTCTTTTTTCCATAGCAACAATGTTTTTCATGAGATTGCCCCCAAGGTCAAACTCTAGATTCGATGATTTAGCAACAAAATTTGTGGAGCAGTTCTGTACGCATACAACTCGCCCTAAAGATGTAATGTCCCTATCAAGAGTGATCCAGGCTCCGGAAGAATCGCTGAAAGACTACTTGGGAAGATTTCGTACAGCCATCACAGAAGTTAGTAATCCAAATGAACGTTTAATATTGATGGCGGTAATAAGAGGGATTGACCCGAAATATGATTTGGCAATTGGTTAGCTGGAAAACCACCCGCAATATTGGAGCATTTCTATGCAAAATCAGCTCAGTATTTGAGGAAAGAGTAAGCTAGATGCTTTAGGAAGAATAATGTTGTGGGACTAAGTGAAGAGGGAGTGTAGAGTAACATTGTAGTGTTACGAAAAAGTTCATGTAAATATCCAAAATAAGTGGTGATAGAAACCGTGAACGAAAGAGGGATTTTGAAAGAGGAAAATCTAGGATCCCAATGTATGATACCTACACATCACTGGATACATCTCTAAAGAATGTATTCTTGTCTACATGCAATACCATGTTGTATAGAAAGCCACCTCCAAAAGAATCTACGGAGAAAAAAAAGCAGAGTGGAGAATATTGTCGATTCCACAAATGCGATGGTCACAACACAAGTAAATGTAGGCATCTCCAGGATGTTATTGAGAAACTGATGCGGGAAATAAAACTATAGTAGTTTGTTAATTCCCTCTATGATGGCAGGTAGGGGACATCCGACCCCAACCGAGGACAAGCGTAGCATAGGGATAATGAGTTATGCGAACTGGTGGAAGATTAGTGATAAATACAATAACTAGAGAACCGCATTAAACTGACAAAAGCTGGCATGAAATGGAGCCCTATGCTAATGCAATCAAGCATGTGAATTTTGAGTGTTGTTCTAATATAGAAGATGGGGCTCCAATCGAATAGTAGCATACAATGGCAGATGACATTATATTCAGAAACAGAGATGCAGATAAGGTGGAGGCACCGAAGATCGACCCAATGATGATTTCAGTCATGATTGACCCGCCTTAGTGAGAAAAGTTTTGATTGATAGTGGTAGCTCGTTTAATATTATCTTTAAAAAGGATTTTGACTAGATGAGGATGGAAGCCGAAGACTGAAACCATGTAAAGCCTGCATTTATGGCTTTAATGGTGTTGCAACGGAAGCGGTAGGCTATGCCGAGCTACCAATGGAGTTAGGAGAAGGTGACCATAGAAGAATGCAGATGTTGCCATTCATTATATTGATGTGGACTCTCCATATAATGCTTTTCTAGGCCGTTCGGCCCTTGTTGAATTACGGGCTGCCATTACCCCATGGCATCTTACTCTAAATTCCCAACCAATAATGGAATAGGAGTTATGCATGGTGATTATGCAGCTGGTCATGCTACTACGTAGTTGCGTTGAGAGAGGCTCAACGAAAAGAGAAAGGAAAGGGTGTAGAGAAGTCCCTCCATATCTAAGCCACTTAAGATTGGCAACCAATGCCTGAGCCTTGGCTCTGGTGCCACGGTCGGTTCTACAAATATATAGACCCAATGGATGATGCAGAGGAGCCCAAAGAGACAATGGCTGCACCAAGTAAGCTGATAATCGACATCATGTTCATCCACGATGACCCTTCATGTGCCCTAAAGATCAGATCATAGCTCAGCTCCTATATGATGAAGGAACTTGCTTGATTTTTCTAAGAAAATCTTAATGTGTTCGCTTGAACACATTCTGATATGTGTAGGATCTCACCTTCCATTGCGAGCCATACATTATAAATCGACCCGAGGCATGTTCAGGTAAAAATATATAAGGCACATAATGGATTCGGAGAGTTCTGCTACCCTTAAAGAGGTGGTACATATAGTCAAAATCAATCGGTTTATTCGTGATGCCTTCTACTTGAATGGGCATCAAATCCTATACTTGTGAGAAAGGCGAATGGAAAATTGTGGACGTGCGTTGACTATTCGGATTTAAACAAAGCATGCCGAAAAGGTAGTTTTCCCCTTTCGAGAGTTGACCATCTGGTAGACTCTACCGCAGGATATGAACTGCTATCTTTCATGGATGCATACTCTGGATATAGTTAAATCTCAATGCACATGCCCGGCTAGGATCATACTAGTTTTAATACCGATGATGGATTGTACTATTATGTGGTAATGCCATTTCGATTGAAAATGCCAAAGTGACCTATCAACGCCTAATGAATCGAATTTTTAAAGATCAGATTAGAAAGACGATGGTGGTATATGTGGATGATATGCTCATGAAGTCATGATGATCAAGTGACCACATTAGAGACTTAGCAGGAATGTTCAATATCCTTCGATGTTGCAAATTGAAGATCAATCCTCTAAAATGTTCCTTTGGCATTGCATCAAGAAAATTCTTTTGTTTAATTGTCAATGCTCATGAAATCAAAACAAATTCATAGAAGATTCTAGAAATTCACAAAATCCAAGTGCCAAACACTATCAAACAAGTATAGAGCCTAAATGGGAAGGTTGCCTCCCTAAGCCAGTTTATTTCCAAAGCCGATGATAAATGTATTCCTTTCTTTAACCAGATAAGAAGAGGGAAGAAGAACTTTGAATGGACACCGTAGTGTAAAGATGCGTTCCAAGCTTTAGTGAACAACATAGAGAGACATCCCATCTTGTCAAAGCCAGTGAATCATGAAGACTTGTATATCTACTTGGCCGTGTCGGGACACGCTATAAATGTCGCACTGCTTCGCAAGGAGAATCGAATCTAGCGATTGGTCTATTAAGTTTGCAAGTGATTAATAGGATCTGAAAGAAACTATCCGAAGATAGAGGAATTGGAAAACTGCATGTTGATTGTGTCATGAAAGCTCTGCCCTTATTTTCAGGCTTATCCCATCAGCATCTACACCGATTAGCCATTACGATAGGTCCTACAGCGACCCAAGACGTCTTGAAGGTTACTCAAATGGAACATCGAGCTAAGCCAATTTAACATTACCTATCTCCCTCGGAGAGCCATCCAGGGACAGGCATTAGAGAACTTTATAGTTGGGTTCACTACGCAAGATGATCTCCCAAAGAGCAGTAAAGCCCCTACCATCCGATGGAAAATATATACCGATGAAGCCTCCAACGATCGTTGTTCTAGAATCGAAGTCGTACTAGTAACTCCAGATGATCAGTCAATTTGCTACGCTTTGAAGTTTGACTTCCCTGCAATGAACAGCGAAGCCAAATATGAAGCTTTGATTGCTGGACTCAAACTTGTCAGAGAATTGGGAATAAAATCTCTTGAAATCTTTTGCGATTCCTAGTTAGTGTATACCAAGTCAAGGGAGATTATGCAATGACCCTAATTTTGGTTAACATTATTTAGTACATTTAATTAGTTAAATTAAATAAAATATGAAATGGTTAAGGGATTGAGATTTGTGTTAATAGAGGTAGAATGCCAATTTAAATAAAAGAACTAAAGGAAAATGAAACAAAGCAAGTTAGGGTAATAGATGAGGGGCAAAGTAGGAATAAAACATATCCTTATACCTTAAACCCTTACCCGCCTCATTTTACATGCTCATTTTCGCAAATCAAAACATAGGAGGCCAGCCATTATTAAGGGAGAACAAGAAGAAGATAAGAGGAAGAAGCTTATGCAACTTAATCCAAGATCAAATTTCAACTACTTAATCACAAGCTAAAGATGAATAATAGATTACATCTCATATTTTTTTTTATATATTTTTGGTTTCTAGACTAGATCCGAATATTTTGCAAAGTGTATTGCCATCTTTTTTATTGTAAAATGGATATATATGCTTGTTGATGATTTATGCTATTTTGTATGGATTTATGGTAACTCTTAATGTTAAAACTCTATTAAATGACATCCTAAAGCCTTGTTATTTAATATAAGGTCAGAAATGATATTTTAGAGACGGTTTACAATTTCATAATTTTCTGAATTAATATGGATTTTATGACGACCCAGAATTTTGGAGATTTGAAATTGAAATATTTAATTGATTTTAAATGTTTGGGAGTTAATTCAAACTTGAATTTCAATTATACATATGAATTTAGCAATTAAAATATTGAATTTAATTTATCGAAGTTGGATAAAAAAATTGAATCTTCAGTTTTAAACTGATTAAAAATATTTTTTAAGGCTTAGAAAATTTATATTGATAATACTGAAGATAAAGGAAGATTTAGAATTGGATTTGAAAATGATTTGTTTAGTTTGAAAATTTATCGTTTAAATCGATATTTAAAAATAGCATTCCGAGGCATAGTCTCGAAATTCGACGAAACCAGTTCCATTGGATCAGTAATATTGTATTATTATCGGGTTTCAATTTTCGTAGCATTCGGAGTAATCGTGTGATCGAACGATAAGCAAACGCGCTAGAATTTATATTGAAATTTAATTTAATAACTGGTTCAAAAAGCTATCTTCCCTATACGATCGAATTTGGACTCAAAACCTTTTGCACTACGTTCGGAATAGGGGTATAATCTTATGAATGCCTGGCGGTATGCCTCAATTGGTGGTTGAGATTTTGAGTTGCGTTTATCGAAGCAATTTGAATTTAAATTCATATTCAAAATATAATAATTATTTTACAAGACAAATGTTACACGTGCTTCCTCTAATCTAACACCTGTCTTTAATTTTTACACACGTCTCCTTTGTTTCTTTTTTCTCCATAAGCAAGCATTTTCTTTTTAAAGGAAAACAGAAATCAAAAGAAAGAAAAAAAATCAAAAAAAAAATCAATGGCTGAGAATAAAATAATATAAACAACTTTATTTCGTTCAAATGATTCAAAATCAAACCCATGGTCGCCTCCTCTTTCCAGAATTCAAATCAAAATTTCTCAATCGATGTCTGGAAAATAATTTCATGGCCGAAGCCAGAGTGAGATCGAAAATTATCTCAATTTAAATATATGGCAGTCGATTTTCAATCAAGTGAACAAAATCCATGGCCGAAGAAAAAAAAGGGGAGTAAACCAAATTCAGTCGCGATGTATAAAAAAAATGGCGAAGGGATTCAAAATCAAGCGCGAACATCTTGGATCGGCACTTGAAGGCTTGGAGCGACGAGGAGGGCCGGGCGTGAGTGCACATGGAACTGGCAGTGGCAATGGGTTTTGGCATCTCAAGGTCGATCGATTTGGGGGTTGCGGCGTCGTATCGGTCGCGAGGCTAGGGTTCGTAAGTGAGGTAGGCACACGAGTGCCTAGGGTTGGAGGCTGTATGAGAGGTGATTCGCCTGTCGCATTTTTGTCGTAGATGGAGTTCTGGGAGCTTGCAAATTGGAGGTCTGGTGGAAGAAGGGGATGTCGATGTCGTCTCTGCTATGTGGTGAGGGTGGAGCGGGTTGTTAACAGTAAGGTATATTTTTTCTTTATTTTTATTTATTTTAGTAAATAATATATTTGTATACATATAGGAAAACCAGAAAAATAAATAGATATATCTACATACATATTTGAATATGTACAGTGAGAAGAAATAATTTTTTTTATGAAAATTTATGTAGGTTGATTTTTGAAAATTTATAATATTTCTTTTTTAAGTATATATATATTCCTCAAAAGGAAAATTTCTAATTTAAAAATAAAATCACTAGTAAAAAATAATATTTCTGTTTTAATATTTACATATACAAGTTAAAAAGGAATGTGGTGGTTAATAAACTTATTTAAATTATTTACTTACCAAAAGATATTTTTTTTTAAAAGGGAAATTTGTTTAAAGTCAAATTGTTAGTTAAAATTTTTTTAATAAAAGGAATTGGTTTAGAGAAATTTAATAATTAGGATAAAATAAAAATCGTTGGTTAATTAAGTTTATTCAACGATAATTAATTATTCAATTTGTTCGAATATTAATTAAATCATATAATTGTTGGTTACAAGGTTTAAAAATCGTGAAAACGAGCTGGAATGGAAGTGGACTGCAAATTAAAATCTAAGGTGTGATCTTCTCACTCAATCAAATATTTTTCTGATTTAAATTTTGAATAGTTAGATTTTAAATTGATTGACTGTGTGCTTGGATGATTGATTTGTTATTAGTTATATTAGTTTAGACCCTGTGCGCCGCATAATAGCGGATGATATTATATTAAACCCATATACCGCGATATCCAACCTCGAAGTGGAATTGGTATTATATATGTATTTGGAGTTGTTGATTTCACGCATTATATAGCGGATGAGACCCTATGCGCCGTATAATAGCGGATGATATTTTATAAATCCCATATACCGCGATATTCCACCTCGAAGTGGAATGGGTGTTTAATTGTTGTGCTAACATCTGTGGATGTAGGGAAATAGGTTGGAGGGATCCAATTGGATTGCTCAAAACATTTTGATTTGTTTTCAAAATTTTGTGTTGATTATTTATAATTTGTGTGTGATTATTTGTGATTGAAACCATTGAAGGCTGAAATTTAGCCGAATATATTTTTGGTAATGTAGGATACCAGAAATAAATAAAATTGGATCTTTAAATTTAGGTAGAAAATCTATAGTGAAATCCTATTGAATAAAATTCCAAAATATGGGAAAAAGTTTAATAAATGGATTTCAATTAATAATATTCAAAAGGTGAAGAATTTATTTTAAAAATATGGTTTTTAAATAATTTGGAAAAGATAAAGGAATTTATTTTAAAAAATAAATTCAGAAATTGATTTGGTGTTAAAAAATAAATCTTTGGGAAATCAATATGAAATTTATTTAAAATCAATTTGGAATTGAATGTGGTAATTGAAATAAATTTGGAAGTCAATTTGAGAATTGATTTGGTGTTGAAAGTGAATACTTGGGAATCGATTTGAAAATCGTAAATTAGTGGATATTTAAAAATTTAAATCCACAATGGGAATTTTATAAAAGAAAGGGAATTTTTTTTTAAAATAAATATCGTTTTATTTTTAAAACCGGAAAGGAATTTACGGATTTGGGACGTAAATTTAAAATAAACCCATAAATATTTATTAATTGATTTGAATAAACCATTTGAGAATGGAATGTGTACTTTCCCTGAAAGCCGAGAATGATTTCAATATAGTTTATAAATATAAATTGAAGTTGTAAAGATGGTTTCACGGAAAGAATGTTTTAGAAAAATTATTTACTCAAGTTATTTTGAAAATCTTTAAAGTTAAAATATATTTTAAACTATTATGGAAGTGATTATTTAAATTTTTTAATTGATATTTGTTTTAGAAATTGGATATTTAAATATTTATAATCTATCTACTAATTTTATTTTAAAATTAGTTTTGGAGTTGAATTTTTATATGAGATATAAGTATAATATTTTTCATAACTAATATTTAAGAAAATATTCTAAAATAGCTTATTTTAAAATTTTCCAAGTATATTTTGGATTAATGATTTAAAGTATTTTAAAGTATTTGAATTCGGCAGCCTTTCTGTGGTAATAAATAATATCAGGAATCTTATTCCGCGAGTGAAAAGTGATTTGAAATTCGTTTTCAAAGTGATGAAGTGTTAAAAATAAATCTTACAAAGATATTTTGAAAATAATAATTGGGGTAAAATTATTTGACATCCACTGACTGTTGTAATTGATGATTGATAGTTAAATAACCGATTATCAATATTGGCCTTTAATCGGCAATTGAATTTCGATGCGACCGAGAGTCGAATTCCAAATGGATATTCGAAAACCACAACGAACCTTTGTGATTTTGGTGGATTTTTTATTTATTTAAAAGATCAAAGTGGAATTTGTTGTGATTTTTTGAATCTGAATGTAACACTTATTTTTAAAATAAGCACTCGTTATTCGGATTAGCCGAGAGAGGACCTTGTGTCATAAAACCCATTCCGAATAATGATACGACGAAATGGGATTACATTTGAAGATGGTGTTGAAGACCGGGTATTTTCGAAAGTGAAAGGATTACCTCGCGAATGTCTCTATACTGGGTTGCTCCGGTATAGAGATTTTGTCACCTTTTTGTGATGGGGATTCCGGACGTGATTAGTGAATATCTGGATTTGCAAGGGCTTCTTTGAAGTGCCTCAGGTTCCGTTCGATCCCGGAACGGACTTGTATGGATATGTGTCTGACATTACACTTTGAGATGTAAAGTTGGTTTCTATCAAATACATTTCTGTTGGTGATGGAGAATTTATTCTCTTAGCTTAACACCCTTCTCTAAGACAGCGCAGAGGTTATATAGTTGATGGTTACTAGTGATACATTCCCAATTTGGTAATGTGGTATACGAAGTGCTGCTGATCATTTGTTGATCAAAGCATGGTTTTTGTGAAAAGCGTAGCTTTGTGGACGAGACTTCGTCGGACCTCACATCCCGGAATGGTCGAAACAGGAAGGATGCAGTAAGGTTATAGGGGGTAGCGCCCCTTAGGGTATGTTCATTTCCTTCTGGATAGAGGTGGTATCATGGTATGGAACCTAGATACTTAACCTATGTGGTTTCTGCAAATTTATTATTTTGTGGTTGTTGGTATTGAGGATCCTCGGATAAAGGTTGTTTACAACCGGGGGATGGCATACTCGTGTAGTAGTTACCTATTTTTGCAGAGGTAATCCGGCCTTGTGTTGGTAGAGATCTAGTTAGGTTCTCGGGGCGTCCCTCCGGAGGCATACCCATGTGGCCCAGGAAGTTCCTTAGCCTGACCATTTGTTGGAAATCCAATCACCAGTACGCGTATTGTACAGTTTCAGTTGTATAACCTGCCATCTAATATGGTAGCTCTAGTAGGCATACTATAATGATACGTGCTGGCTAAGATTAATATTATACTTGAAAATGTTTTCTGCACTATGCACTAATGATAATATTAAAAAGATTTTGCGTATTAAGCATGTTTGACTATCATAAGAAGAAATCTCCCACAAGTGTGCGATTGCATTGTGTGTGTGCCGGGAGGCCTTATGGTAGTTTCATTTCCCAAAACGCATTGCGGATTTCTTTTAAATTCTTCTGTTAAAGTATAACTATTTTTAAGATCTCACACCAGTCCCATGACTGACTGGGAGTTTATTGTTCCCTTTCTAAACTCTGGGTGCCTATAATTTTCCACATAGGCAGCCTAGAGTCAGGTTGTCAATTATTCTAGAGCGAAGTCAAGAAGTTGCTGTGGAGATTAGGAGTTGAAGCTGGATGGCGAGGCGTATCGCTTATATATGTAATATTTCTTTTCCGCTGTTTATTGTTGTAAACTCTGATAATGTGATGTATAAACTGATGTAGTATTTTTGTTTTAATGATTATTCTTTATCTATTTATATTGTTCCACTGCAAAATATGAGATTCTGTTATTGTTTCTGTTCTTCTTCTATCTTCTTCTTTTTAAACCCTAACGGTTCGATTTTCCGGCATTCGATTGTGCGGCATTTGATACAGTGGACGTATTAATGTCGACTTTCGGAAGTCGAAAAATCGGGTCGTTATAGATTGATTATTAGTTTTCTAGTGAAAAAATGGTTAATTGGTTTTAAAATTAAGTACAACCATTTTATATATGTTTTGGATCAGAAATTTAAATATGTTATAAAATATATTAAAAACGATATATGGAAATTTTTGTAGAATTTTCCTAAGTGTTTTAATAAGTGTAACAACCACGTATTTTCAACCATTCGCATCCGCAAATGCCGGACTTGAATTGCTCAAAATGCCGCGTTGTAAATAAAATTTGGCAAATCTTAGGACATACAGTAAATAAAAATCACAAAACACAGATACAGAGTAAGAAATGCAGCGGAAGTAAATGAGATAGTAGTTCATGAAGCTACTATGAAAAGATATTAGAGTTAAATAAAATACAATAGAATAAATAAAGTACAACAAAAGTCTCAAGATGATAACCAAGTACAAGCTGAATAGAACAACAGAACTGGAATAGATAAAACTAGATAAGCAGATATCTCCAGCGATTTCAATCTCCAGAAAGTGGAATCCAAATCTGTGAATAACTCAGGCTGACCCGAGCGTAAATAAAAATACAAACTCTCGAGTCAGTACAATATATACTTATATAATGTAAACCAACTCAAGTGAACTGTAATAAAGTACAAGTAACTTAAAGGATGCCTGGGACCGCCCATCCTCTAAGGATCTGTTAAACTATTTACTATATAGTAATATTGCGCTATCATAATAATGTCTACAGTAAAATAAACTTACTTTTAAATAGCGTTCCGGGCTACCCATATCACCCTTCACACATAATAGTCCCAACAGTCCATCCAATATCATGACATCTCCACACCGGGTGACTGTCAGAGGATACCACACGGACTACGGGAGAAAAACAAACTCGCAGTAAAGGCTCGGTATGGTAGGTGACACGGCACACAAGGGTAGATATACCAATTACGCATATGGACTGGTGGTAACGCAACAGCCACATACGCCCACCTCGGAACACACTCCAAACCAAAATCGAAGGATGGCCATCTAATCAATCACAAGTAAGAGTATAGTATCGAAGGAATGTGTCTGATCGGAGGAATGACCTCACTTGGCCCGAGATTGCTCCTGTTTTAGCCACCTTATGCCAACTCACAGGAGTTGGGTTCACATAATATACCTCAAGAACATCGCCACCATCCTACTTTATTCTGGAATCTCCACCGCATACACGGTTGTTAAAGTGGTTTTCGGTATCGATAGAGAGTATGCCAGATATCGGATCCCGGTCTCTTTAACAACCAATCGTTATTATAACCCATGGTTATAATTTTAAAATATAATATTTTATACTTTGAAATAAAATATCATTTCAAATCCAAATCTTTATCAAAATAAAGATTAAATCATTTCCAAACCATTTCAATATATCAAAATAGCATATCCTTTCAAAACTTCCTTTTCAAATCATTTCAATATATCGAAATATCATATCCTTTCAAAACTTCACTACAAATCATTTTAATATCAAAATATCATTTCAAATATAGTTTATACTTCGAAACAAATCATTTTTATTTCAAAACTATATTTATTTCAAAAACAATATCATTTCCATTCCAAACATATATTCACTTTTCAAAATAGTTTATACTTTCAAAGTTATAACTCTTTCGAAACCAAAACATTGAAATCATTACACTTTAAAAATCAGAACATTTTGAAATCATCAATTTGCAATCATACTTTAATTCTATACATTTACAAATTTATTAAATTATACCCAAATTTAAATTTAAATTTAATTTAATTCAAACCATCATTTTCAATTCAAATTCAGTTTACTAACAAACCATTTCAAATCTTATCAAATTCAAATATAGGTTTAATCCATAAAATACAATATTCAATCTTTAGTATATTTCAAGGTTTGAATATCCCACCTTTCATAAGTCCAATATCATTTAAATAAACTCAAATAATATATGCTTTAAATATTCATTTATCAAATAAATTAAATAAATCATAAATCAAATATCCTTTCAAAATATCAAAATGTCAAAATATTATTCAAAACATCATTCATTTTTATTAATTTAAATAACTTTTAAATCCCTTCATTTTATTTAGGAATTAATTACCATTTCAAACTTACGTTTTAAAAGATTTTATATCAAAAATTAAATCTCTCCATTTAAATCATTTGAAGTCAATTCCTTATATTTATTAATTAAATATTAAATTTCCAAAACTAAAATGCCTTAACTTTTATTCATTATCTTTAGAAATTTAACATCTAATTTCCAAAATTTTATCATTTTCCAAAGATTTTTTTCTTCATAAAAGTTATTAAAACAACAAAAATATAGTTCCGTAGCACTAAAAAAATGCTATGTAAAGTTATAGTTTAAAACAGTTCATTTGACAAAAGACAGCGTTTAAGTGCTGTAATAGATTTCCTTTAAATTTCAAATAAACTTAAATGTTAAATTTAACCACTATAACATTTACAAAGTGCTATAATAACCTTTAATTCAATTTAACCTTTTAGTTCATTTAAAACAACTACAGCATTTACAAATTGCTGTAATACCCTTACATTACATTTCAAAAATGCTGTTAAATCAAATTCAAGGCTTCAATACAAATTTCACCAACAGTTAATTTTAATTTAAACCATTTAGCTTATAAAATCATAAAATTTCACATTTTAAAATCATCATTTCAATACTCTTATTTTTATGATTTTTAGAAAGTTAAATTTCATCCAAAAATCAATTTTTAACATAATTTCTTATTTAAATTAAAGTATTAAATCCCATTTCTTTAATTAATTTTATTACTTAACCATTAAGCTTTGAATTACCAAATTATAACTTATTTCTATTTATTTTACTTAATAAAAATGTCATTTTTAACAAAAGTTCAAAATTTCCCACAATAAGTTATATTTCAAAATTTTGACTTAAAACATTCATTTATTCACATTTTCATTTATTCAAAAATCACTTTTATTTTTATAAAAAATAATTTTATTCATTTTAATTCAAAATATTATACTTTTACTCTTAAAAATAATTTTAAAACATTTCAGAAAATAATTTATAACCTACAGGTCTGTATATAGTTTTCTAGCCTAGGTCAAGTGATACGGATGTATATCATTTCAATCCGCAGTTTACAAAGAAAACCCGGGTTCTATCATTTCAAACCCGCAGTCCCAAGTAAAATGAATGATTTTGAAAATCGCTCAGGCCTATCATTTCAGCCCATAACGATTTTCCCTTATACTAAAGTCCGCTCGGGTATGTATCATTTCAACCCATAGTGATTCTAGTCTACAGAGAACTTGCAATGGTGATAACTGATATAAATAACTGAAATAGCATAAAATAACAGTAACATATGATATAACAGGTTTAATAATAGGTGTGAACATCATGTGATAATAATATAGCAGGTGTAACATGATAATGCATTTTACAGATTCAAAAGGGGTCAGCTTACTAGTTATATAAGTACAAATCATCTGGTGAGAATTACTCACAGTATAAGCTAGAGACGACAACTGAAACACACAAACTGAGATCTTCAGAGGCACGATAGCATGAATATGATTTGAGAGTGGAGAGCCAAAGATTAATAGCCTTGGATACATTCAAACAAAACAAATATATATAATATAAGTTTCAAACTCAAATATACAATTAAACAATGTTAGAGATGAATGCATAAATCATCGCCAAACCACTTGCACTTGCCTTCTACCACCTATGCTTCAGATATAGGTCAGGTTTGCATGGCTAAAGCAAGGACTAGGATCTGGTTTGGGTTCATAAGAGGTCGGCCTAGCATAGGAAAAGATGGTGCAAAGTTGATGCAAGGATATATGTGCATGGATTACAACTATAAGGAAAATAACATGAATTCCATGCAACTAAGGTCACAGCCTAAGAAAGGACAGCCATGGCCAGGTCTGTAGTGGGATGGAGGATGGTGTGGCAGTGGGTTTCAGGTCATCCATGGGTGGTGGAGGTGGAGTAGGTGGCGGCCAAGGGGTGGTTGAAGGTGATGAAGGCATAGGTGTTGGCTACGGTGCATATAGGTGAAGTTTGTGTAGATTTAGGTGGAGTTTGATCAACTATTGGGCATGGCCAGTGGCTTGGGGCTGGAGAGGAGGTGGTGGGTGGTTCAGGTGGTGGAGGAGGCGGCCATAGTGGCTGGAGTGGTGGGGCCGAACCTGAAGTAGAAGAGAAGCACTAGAAGAAAAACTATTTTTACTTGCATTAATTGGTGGTGTTTTAAATTTTGTGCAACTGTTGGTAATTTTACAATATAAAAATAAACAAGAAACGCGGCTAATTCTCCCGCCAGTAATTCGTGGAATTTTTTGCTAAAGTTTTTTGTGGCCGCTCAAATTTCCTTTACCACCTTTTCTTCTTCTCAAATTACTCCACTTAAAAAAAATTATTCGTCTCTTCCAGTTTACTCCACAAGCCCTAATTTTCCTAATTCAAAAACTACGAACGAACTAAATTAAAGCAAACGCGATTTTAAAAGCAAAATTCCAAGTTTCCCGAATCAAAATCCCAATTACCAAAATCAAAACCCCCAACCCAGACTTCGAACTGGATTTAGGTGATTGTGGAATGAATGCAGAGGCGGTGAAGGTGATTTCAAGTGGAGCGGTGGTGGATCAATTCGAGGAGGCGCTGCTGTAAGAGACGAAGGCGAGTTTGAGTTTGAGATTTCGAACAGCTGAAGTTGCGAATTTCAGGTGTGTGTCTACCTTTTTCTTGCTTTTAGTTTATTGTGTCAAATATATTTTATCAGTACATTGCAAATTAGATACTAATAAAATGAAGGAAAATTTATGTATATATAATTGTAGATCACTTTGCGGGTTCAATAAAAACATGCCTATTTGCAAACTTATTAAAAACATGGGTATATTTCTTCCACATCAGTTGTACAATGGTTTTCCCAATTAGAATGTAGCAAGCACACTAGTTCGGATCAAGCCATGTTGCCCTCTTAAAGTTACTTTAGAGCCAAAAGCACTTTGTGTTGCTAGTCCATGGTAAGGAAGTAGCATTAGAATTCAAAATAGAGAAGTGCAACTTCTGGGGATGAGGGTCAACATATATTCTTTGTATGTATTGATTGATGGATAATAAATGAATGATTGATATGAACCATTTTCACTTTTAATACATCAGTTCATCAAGATTTTGGGGCTATGTTATATGTCACTTGTTGATCGCTTGAACACACAATATGTAAACTGTCAAGTATGTTATACGAGAGTAGTCTGATTATGTACAATTGCTTCTTGACCACATATGGTTTCTTTGTAGGGCACAGTGATGAATGTTAGAAAGGTAATCTAAGAAAAGGAAATTGACATGGGACATTGTTAATAAAATCCATTCTTTTTCTTTTCTCCCTTTAAGGTGATTGAAGCAGCTAAGAAGAGACCTGAGATATTGGTTCAAGTAGGGTTGAAACACAGATACATGCCTCCTGTAGCAAAATTGCTTGATATAGTTCACAGTGGCAAACTTGGGCATGTTAAAATGGTTGCTATACGTGAACATTGATTTCCATTTTTGGTCAAGGTAAAATGTATTCCCTTTTCAGTATGCAGTAGAACTATTCAGTACTTAAATGTAAGAAGTGAACAATGTTGGATTATTTTTAATTTAATCAATTGTTAAAACTGAAAATTATTGCCAAGGCACAGCAGAAAGCCTACAAAGAGCATGAAGTGCATCCTATACAAATGGCGAGTTCATTTGTTTTGTTTTCTTATCTAACCTTTTAATTTTGTGGCTTTTCAGAAATGCTTGAGCTGATTCTATATCAAATTATTTCGTAGATGCATGTATGGTCCCTAACAAATTGTCCCCAATTCAACAAGTGTAAAAAATGTGTGTATTGTCAAAATTTAACTAAATACAAGGCATGCAATTTAATATCAATGCTGCATAGGATAGAATTCTTAAGTGTCCATGAATGAAAAGTAATCATTTTATTACATCCATTTGTCAATATTTTTGTATTTGATATGTATTTAGTTATACATGATCCACGAAAAATGGTACTTTGTGTTATGGAAGGTGTGATAGATAGCGTTTTCTTTTGTCTGAAGACCCGATACACACATATCCAGACAAGTCAAATAGAGTTTTCTAAACACAAAGAGATATCTGAAGTTTAGCAATTGAAAACATTTAACCATATAATGTAAACTATAGATGATCTTTTGCTTGTTAATTTCCTAGACTGGGCAATTTGTATAGGTGAAAAACTGGAATCGGTTCAATGTCAATTCAGGAGGAACACTGGTTGAGAAGTACTGTCACTTTTTTGATTTGATGAGGCTTTTTACAGTAGCAAATCCTGTACGCGTGATGGCTTCTGGATCAATTGATGTTAATCACAAGGATGAAATTTACAACGGAAAGGTTAAAATTACATTTTTCCACTTGTCAAATAGATTATTGAAATCAAACATTTTGCAACATCTCTTCTGGTGGAAACATTGTGCAAAATTAAAGATTTCACGATATGAAAGCTAAAATTCATTACTCTTGCATTCAAGCAATTTGCAGTACATGATTCTCACTGATGGAAAGTATGAATCAGGCGCCTAACATAATCGACAACGCATACGTGATTGTTGAGTTTGATAATGGTTCACGAGGAATGCTTGATCTGTGCATGTTTGCGGAAGGCAGTAAAAATAAACAAGAAATTTGTGTAGTTGGCGACACTGGCAAGGTAATATTTGGAAAATATTTGCACATAGCATGTTTATGACATGTTTTTTAAGAGGACAACATAGCGCATATATCCAAATCTACACCCTAATTGCAAGGTAATATTTGGAAAATATTTGTGCATACTAGACATATGCACACCCACGCTTCAATGCACTCAATAACACAGCCTATATCTAAATCTACACCCTTACACACACAGTCCCAAATACATGAGAGTTTATATTCTTTTAGGTATATATAGTGGAGAGAGTTGCATTCAAGTACTCCTCCCTTGTTTTCATTTTAATGCACTGTTTTGATTTTGGATATCATAGTTCAGCTAGTTTGTTATAACATACTCTGTTAATCCATTGTCTTACTGGGACTTGTATGTGGGTAACATATGCATACATCCATTTATATGTATTTAAGAGTGTGGTCCTGTTGCTCTGGTGTGTATACACTTGTTTCTTTTGAATAATTGCTGTCACTTTTGTGGTGTTCATGTCTACAATTGTTTCCCTTCATGTCTATTGAATAAAACAGAGGTAACCCTATAAATCAAATTCATAGTTGTGTATGTGTGTTGTGTGTGTGTGTGCACACACACGTCTGTATGTAAGTATGTATATGTATATATATGTTCATGTGTGTGTGAACTTAATTTTGGAAAAGGTGTCTTTGTCTCATGTTCTGCGGCCTATACTTTCTATTGTTTATGTACAGAGGAAGTAGGAAATAAGAGTAGGCAAATAATGTTGCAGACCAAAATAAATTAAATACTAAAATTAATCACAAGAAACAATAAAACTTATGATCACTTTTTCGTCCCAAAACCATTACATGATAAACAATATCTGGACATGGAGCTTGAATAAATATGGACATGAAAACAATGGCTTGCCTAAAAAGATGTCAAAATATAGGCAATATGTATTATTAATTTTTTCTCATCTTTTAGTCCATGTATACTTCAACCTTATCTTTATCTTTCTTAATATATATTTTTCATGTATATTCTATACATGCAGGGATACGATATTAGCTTCTCCGTAACAAATTCTCATTGCGAAGATATGCATAAGCACATGCTTATATGCTTCATTGTTCAATCTATGGAGGTAATTTTCCTCTACTTGCAAAAACCTGTTATGAACAAACATTTCTATTCTGCAATCTTCACGGTCAGTGTTTTAGTGTCGAATGTTAAAACTATGCTACAATCATAAAAGGACTTTTTTGTTTTTGACTTTAGTTAGGCTAATTATGCTTATGTGTTATCTGACCTTGAAGATCTATGTTTGGACGGTCAAATAAACTATATAGTGAAGGAATTCATATTAAAACTTTAAATTTAGGAACCATGGCTTTTTTCAGTGATTTTGATATTTATTACTGGTTTTGGTTTCAAGATTTGGCGGTGTTAAACAATTGGTATCAATCAAGGATTTTTTCCAGTTTTTATATATAAATAATTACTGAAAATGAAAAAAAGTAGTATGAATGTGCAGTTTCAAGATTGGAGATGAAAGTTGAATGTGCAGGAGTAAAAGGAGAAGAATGGTGGAGGAGTAGAAGATGAAGTATGCGTGGGGTTGAGTTGGTGATAAAACTTGTCAGTTGGGTGGTGTAGGAGTTGTTTGTGGTTACTGTGTTTGTGAAGGGGAGGATGAAAGTGCATGGAGGGAATGGTGTGGTCGAATGTATGGATTGAGGAGGAAGTGATGAGGTTGCTTGCTTCACCTGACGGTCAAGAAGCCCTCTGCCAAAATCTAGAAAATACAGGAGCCCTTCACCTGGCGGTTGCAGAAGCCTAAAAAGTAGGTCAGCATCTCCAGTTAGAGAGCCCAAGAGATTGTTGAAGTTTCGGAAGGATTTGTCTACCTTGTGAGTTCTTTGCATAACTTTCGGTATATGACTCTGTATGTATCTACTTCTGTTGACTTCAATACAGCCATGGTCTATGTCAGTATGGACATGGTAGGAACTACCCTTCAAGTGAGGGTAGTAAGAACGATCTTTTAGTGCAGTGGTCTCATGGAGCAGGTGGCATAGCCCTTATGCTTTGCAAAGCCGCTCAGGTATATATGTTATGTTAGTATAAGAATACTGTATCTTATATTTACAAGTGATTCAAATTTCAAACAACTAAAATCTCTTTAGATATCATATCTAATTGTTGTGAGAATTCCAATTTTAAAACTTGAAACTTAAAACTTTTAAATTAACTTTTAAAACTTAAAAATCAAAGCTTATAATTTAATTTATTTAAAACTTAAAACATGTAAAATAAATTAACTTTTAAAAAATAAATTCAAAATTAAATTAACTTTTAAAAGTTTAAACTTAGAACTTTAAATTAACTTTAATTTTACTTTAAATTAACTTTAAATTAACTTTAATTTTACTTTAAATTAACTCTAATTTGAAATTAACTTTAATTTTAAACTTTAAATTAACTTTAATTTTAAATTAACTTAGAACTTTAAATTAAATTAAATTTAAAACTTAAAATTTTAGTACCTTCAACTAAACTGTTAACTAATTGTTTTGCTGTTAACTAATTGCTTTACATATTGTGCATTAAATTAGAATTTACAAAAGTATTATGAATTTAGGTGCTTACATTGTCATTTTTTTCTTGCTCAGGTTGTTGGATTCACCATTCTATCAAAGGAGGGTTCGTAAGTGTGCAAAATTGATTCCTACTATTTAAGCTCAAGAAAGGACTTTATTTCATTTGTTTTATAACTTTGATAATTTATATGACATCATTTATAGTAGGATATACTTGTATAATGTTGTAGATGTTTGATCTCATATTTGAAGTCCTACGAGTTAACGTAATTGTTTGACTATCTGTTGTGCTTTCACTTGTGTAGGCATCAGACTTTTGAAGAGAGCAAATTTGGACTTGATGATGCTAGCTTTCACTTGTGTATGCAACAAAGAATTATGGGTAATCAAACGTTTTGTTAGCACTAGTTAGATATAACATTTATTAGTACCCGATGTGTAAATTTGTATACAAATGGTTATTGTATGTGAGTTAGGTCATTTTGTCGAAAAACTATTGTATTGGAATGGTTATGGATATTTTATTTGATTATATGGTTAATGTGTTTTTTAACTTATTTGAATATGATGATTATGTAAGTGATTGTTGATTGATATAATAGAACCAAAATAGACCATTAACAGGAAATAATAGCATGAAAAAATAGTATAAAATAATAAACAACTTTTAGTAGCGTTTCAAAAACGCTACCGAAATATATATAGTGGCGTTGAGTAAATGCAACCATAAAATAGGGGTAGAGTTGAAAATTCTATTAGTAGCGCCAAAAAATCTTTTGGTGGCGTGTTTTAACGCTACAAAAAGATTTATGGTGGCGTTTGAAAAACGCTGCCAAAAATGCATTTATAGTGGCATTAAAATAAATGCAACAAAAAATCATGGATTTTTAGTCGCATGTTTTCTCGCGGCGTTTATCAAAATGCCGCCAAAAGTTTTGGTAGCGTTTTTTGAGCGCCACAAAAAATAAAATTTCTTGTAGTGAAGGCAAGTACAATCAACATAAACAAGTAGAAAAACAAGAAGAAAAATAATGGAAAAAGAAAAAAAATTACCAAACTCATGGAGATGATGGAGGCCGAAATTTTTCTCAGATGGAAAGAGAAATGTTTTACGTGAATGAGAAAAAAAAATAGATGGCTGAAGAAATGAGGATATGTGGCCAATTGAATGAAAAGTAAGGTTGAAATGTGAAAAGGTGGGAGATAAAGAGCCATTGGAAACCAAAAGTCAAAATCTTTTCACATTACCTTTATTTATTTATATAAGTTTAAATTACTGAGAAAAATCATAATTTCAGCAAACATTTCGAAAATGCAACAAAATATAAAATATAAATAAATAATTATTAATTAGGGGTTTTTAGGCTCAAGGAAAAAGTTAGAGAAAAATTTAGTTTTAGGGACAATAAGTTTGTTTTTTAGGCTGAAAGACACTTTTTAGTGTAATACACAGAATGATAGTTGTAACTATCATTTTCAGTTTACACTAAAAAGTGTCCTTCAGACTAAAAAACAAACTTGTTGTCCCTGAGACTAAATTTGTTTGCAACTTCTTCCTTGTGCCTATTTACCTGTATTAATTATATAAGGTAAAAATAAGAAAATAGCTTAGAAAATGCAAACTAGTCAAGCAAATTTGAAAATAAATAGAATAAATTTTGGAAAAATTATATAGACTTGGAAAAATATTTAAAAATAAAGATAAAAATAGAAAATAAACATACCTTCACAAAATAAATAAATAAATTTTAACTAAATAAAATTTAAATGAGGAAAATAGCAAAGAAAATAGAAACTAGGCTTTAAAATAGAAAATAAATTCAATAAGCTTTGGAAAAATTCAAACATCACTTTAAAAATATTTAAAAGTCAAAATATACATAATATAACATAAATATACAAATTAGAAGAAGATATATCTAGTAAAAAGATCATTTATATAAATTAAAACAAAGAATATTGTTAAATAACCCTATATACACACAATATTGTAAAGGGTATAACTTTCACAATTTAAATCCAATTTCAACGAAACGAAAAGTAGTATTCATGATATTAAATCTATTTTCATAATCAAAGATAAAATTCAAGAATTCAAATATTTAAATTTAAAATTTAAAAGTCAAAGTTTGACCAGTTTTGACCACAAATCCATTTTTTAGGAAAATATTCAATTTATACCAGTTTGAAATTATAATTCATATAATAATAATAATTTATATTTAAAAATGAAATGTTTGAAATAAAACAAGTTTAAAATAATTTCAAAATAAAATAAACTCGAATTTAAATTATATGCAAAAAAATCTAGGGTTGTTACAATAAGTATATAAATTTATTTAAGGTAGGAGACATAAATATGTTATATATTTATAAAAAAAAGGGTAATTTACAAATGTTTTAAATTGTTTAATTCTGAATTTCGGTAGTACTTTTAGAAAAGATCTTTGGAAAAGAAATTATCGACCAATCATATGTTGACAAATAAACAAGTTAGTTGGAAAGAAATTTCTTTATAAAGAAAGAAAACAATTTTTGTATACTTTTGCTATTTTGCCACTTTTGGCACCTACCATTCGACTAGATACTTCTACCTCCATCTCCATCGAAACCAATGTGCCTAGAACCAAAGATTTAGTACATAGCGAATTGGACATAGGCCTTTGCTTTCAAAAATAATGCTTTTGATATAGATAGCTTTCTACTTGGTAAATGGTTTTAAAGAATGGTTTCGAATGAGGCTGCGCCTTTTTTTATAAAGAAGCTTTCAAATTGGTCGAAACCCCTTGCTACCGCCTTTAACCTTTTGAAGCATCGCCTTTGAAAGGGTGCTTTTGCTTTTATTAAAGAAGCCGCTTCTACAATTCTTTAAATGGAATAGGTTTTAACACCATCTACTTCTTTACTTAGGAAATTACTTTCGAAAGAGTGCTTTCCACTTAGTTGTTTTAAGACCCTTTTGAGATTTTGAGAGTTAAACCCAAAAGATTCGAAAGGAATGTTTTTGAATGGTTTCGAAAGGTTGTTCCACATGTTTGACTTGAGCCTAAATGCTTTCGAAAGGTTTGATATATGTAAAAAACTTAATGCTTTCGAAAGGTATAAGATAAATGATTCGAAGGGGTGGTTCCCCAATGTTTTTAAAAGGTTTTTAATGGAAGGTTTCCAATGGTTTCGAAAGAAATGTTTAAAGTGTTTTGAAAGGAGGATGTCTATGGCTTTATAAACCTTTCGAAAGAGATGATTTCAATGTTTTCGAAAGGCTTAATGTAAATGGTTTCGAAAGGTATGTTTTGGCTTTGCCTAGATTATAAAGTAAAGTAGCTTAATTATATTGAAAGGAGTACTTTCACTGGTTTCAAAAGGGGTATATTCAATGGTTTCGAAAGCGGTGCTTTCAAAGGTTTCGAATGTTTTCATCAGTTTTGAGTAAAGTGTATATAACATGGCAATGTGATTTGGGTAAGCATAGAGTATGTTTTCCTTGTTTAAGTATGATTTAATAGGATTAAATCATTTTGAAAGAAAATGTTTTCAAGGAAAAGTTTAAGGGAAAATGACTCTTAAGTAAAATGACTCAGATATTAGAAAATTAGATGGAAATGGTATGTGGTCATGTCTTGTACTTTAGCTAGTAGCCCCTAGCTAATATAAGTCTAAAATATCAATATGTAGAGCTTTGTCATAGGTAAAACTAAAATGATTACACACAAAGAGGGATATACAAAGAGGATAAGTTATTATGAGCCCGCACAACCATTAGGTTCAGTTGACCCTGGCAGAAGTAAGTTAGGGATAGACTGTCAAGAAGGGGAGCATCTAACAGAAGTTAGATTTTTTGTTAATTTGTCTGATAGGCCTGAGTCAGCCATAGGTTAGTAGTTATCCAAACAAAACTATTGTGTTCGGACATATAGTCCATTTGTTACCTGATTTTTATGCATACATGATATTGCTATTATTGTTGTAACCAGTTTGGTTATAGGATTTTGATTTGCAAAAAATAACTTTTTAAAAGGGTATTAGTGAGGGGAAACCCGTTCCGCTAATCGACGTGATATCACTTAATATCATATAACCGAGATGTATAGTATTATTCAAACCATGCTTTATGTCTGACTCGAAGTTTATGTTTTTCCCTTAAACTCTTAGGTGCTCAAAATATGATTTGAGTAGACTGAAGGTTGAAGGTTTTTTAGGTTTTAGTAGGTGAGCGAATAAAGCTTTCGAAGACATGCAAGAGGCAATGCTAGTTATATAAAGATGTTATTTTGTTTTTATTCCACCGTGTTGTATTAAGATAGTTTTTCTATTAGTACTCTGATCATCCAAGAGGCATGGTCATATGTCGCTTTTGGAGTGTTTTTTAATAATTATATTTGATTTGAATCTAGGAAGCATTTTGGTTTATGTAACTTAGATATGAAATGTTGTTTTAAAATGTAATCAGTATAGTTGTTTTGAAATTTGTGATTTTTTTTCATATTCAAGTGCTTTTGATATTATGGAAACCATTAACATTGCCATATTTGGCCACCGTAAGTTAATACTATGGATGATCGCAGCATCTCTAGCGCTTAGCTTTTGGACTCCAGATAGGGGATGTTACAACTTGGTATCAGAGCATTGGTTTATGGAAAACTTTAAACTGATTTTGAAAGCATAATCCTAAGGAATTAGAGGAAAGATTGGGGTATGAGATAATGCTATAGTAACGTACTTGTATTTGCTATATATAAGTATACGTTATATCTCTATTCTCCAAACTCTCTTAGGTTATTTTTATTTACTTACAAAGGCTCGAATGTAGTACAGATGCTAGAAGAGTTAACTTGGAGGGAAAGCACCACAACGAATGGAAATGCGTGACCAAATACGAAGTGGGACCAAGGTCAGGTGCAAGCTACAAATGTAGGTGTTTGAGTCCCGTAGGTAGACATAGGAGAATGGAGTATGCGACGAGGTTTGAGGAGCCAGCGAGATATGGCTATGCTACAGTTAATACTATGATTTAGAGGAATAAGAAGTTCATCAGGGGATTAAAGCCTAAGCTTGCTAGGGAAATATTATTGCATATTAGGGATCCATGTGATGTTGTTGTTGAGATGGCATTGAGGAATGAGGAGATGCTTGCTTTTATTGAAAGGAATATGGCAAAGGAAGTTCAGGTAGTGCAGAGTCAGAAAGGAAATTTTTTCCATAAGAATTGAGATCAGAAGGGAGGATCTGATAAGCAAGGAAAGATAGAGGTTTTCTGTTTAAGTGTGACATGAAAGGGCATTTCGAAAAGGAATGTCGCTCGGGAAATGGAAAGAAGGTGATTGGGAAGAAGAATATCACATGCTTCAACTGCGATCAAATTGGACATTATAAGAACCGGTGCAAAGGATTAGCTAAAGATGGAAAATGAAAAGTGCTTGCATTGGATCAGCGACCCGAGACCAACAGCAGAGGAGAAAGGAAAAGCTGTGTCAGGAGGTACGCTTATGATTCATGGTATGTCAGTTAGCATTCTATTTGATATTGGTGCATAACATTCACAGTATGTCAGTTAGCATTCTATTTGATATCTCATTGTCTAGTAGATAAGCTCAACCTAGAACCTTCACACTTAGTTACTTCCTTGAGGTTTGCAAATCCGATAGGAGGTTATGCGACTCTTGGGATGAGTTGTGACCACTTAGAGTTTGATTTGTTAGGTCACAACATTTGTTTGTAGTTTGCATGTTTTTGATTTCGTAGGGTTCAGAATTATTCTGGGTATGGGTTGGTTAAGTAAATACAATGCTAGGATATTTTTCCATGATATGTTAATATCACTTAGACACCCTGACTGTATTGATCGGATAGTACACTTCATAGAAAACCCTAGTTATGAATACACTTTGTTGGGTGTTATTGAGGTAGAACACGAGTTGAACTGAGTTTTTATGGTTAGAGAATTCGTTGATGTCTTTGAACCTATAGTGGGATTGCCGCCGAAACATGCTATTGAGTTTTGTATAGATTTAGTACCTAGAAAAGAATCGTTGTGTAGACCGCCAAGTAGAATGACATATACCAAGATGGAGTTAAATGTGCGGTTGGTGGATTTGAAAGGAAAGAGTTTTATAAGACCAAGCAATTCGCCTTAGGGAGCAACCAAAGTGTTTGTGAACAAACTGAATGGATCATTAAGGTTATTTATCGATTATCGTAAGTTGAATGAGAAGACGATAATGAATCGATATCAGTTACCTAGAATTGATGATTTAATTGATCAGTTGAATCGAGCCAAGGTATTTTCCTAGTTGGATTTAGTAACAGGATTCCATCGGCTTAGAATGGCAGGGGATAGTATTCCTTTGATCACGATTATGACTAGATATGGATCATACGAGTGGTTAGTAACACCTTCCGAACAAACAAATGCACCAGCATTCTTTGCAGATTTTATGAATCGAGTTTTCTGATAGCACTTGGATATGTTTTGTTGGTGTTCATAGATGGCCTTTTGATATACCCTAAGGATGAGAGAGAGCATGAAGTTCACCCTAAAGTGGTGTTTGAGACATTGAGAGAGTATCAGATGAAGGCGAAATTTTCATGGTGTCATTCTGGAAGAAAGAAGTGAAATTTCTTAGTCATGTATTTTCAGAGAAAGGGTTGTTAGTAGATTCGGCTAAGATTGAGGCAGTGAATAGTTGGAAGGACCAGAGATGATGACTGAGATAAGAAGTTTTCTAGGATTAGAGGGTTATTATCGACGATTCGTTAAGGACTTCTCGTGGAGTATCTAACATAAGTTAGATTATTTGTTAATTTTTCTAATAGGCCCGAGTAAGCCAAAGGTTAGTAATTGGCTAAACAAAACTATATTGTTTGGATAGATAGTCCATTTATTACCTAATTTTTTATGCATACATGATATTGCTATTATTATTTTAACCAGTTTGGTTGCAGGATTTTGATTTGCAAAAGATAAGTTTTTAAAAGGATATTAGTAAGGGAAAACTCATTCCGCTAAGCGGCATGGTCTCACTTACTATCAGGTAACCGAGATGTATAGTATTATTCACACCAGGCTTTATGTCTTACTCAAAGTTTATGCTTTTCCCCTTAAACTCTCGGGTGCTCAAAATATGATTTGAGTAGACTAAGGGTTGAAGGTTTTTCAGGTTTTAATAGGTGGAAGAATAAAGCTTTCGAGGACGTGCAAGAGGCAATGCTACTTATATAAGGACTTTGTTTATTTAATTCTACCATGTTGTATTAAGACCGTTTGTCTATTAGTACTCTGATCATCCAACTATCATCATATATCGCTCTTGACATATTTTGTAATAATTATATTTGATTTAAACCCAGGAAACGTTTGGGATTTTGTAACTTGGATATGAAATGTTGTATTTAAATGTAATCAAAAAAGTTGTTTTTGAAATCTGTGATTTTGTTTCATATTCAAGTGCTTTTGATATTATGGATACCATTAACATTACTGTATTTGGCCTTCGAAAGTTAATACTATAGATGACTGCAACATCTGTAGCTCTTAGCTTCTGGCATCCAGGTAGGGGATGTTACAACTTGGTATCAGAGCATTGGTTTACGAAAAACTTTAAAATGATTTTGAAAACATAATTCTAAGGAATTAGAGAAAAGGTCGTGGTATGGGATAACACTATAGTGACGTACTTGATTTGCTATATATAAGTATATGCTATATCTCTATTCTCCTTATGCTACATCTCTATTCTCCTATCTCTCTTAGGCTATTCTTCTATATCTGACGAAGGATCAAATGCTAATATGGACGCTAGAAGGGTTAATCTTGGAGGGGGAAGCACCACAACAAATTGAAATGCCAGACCAAATACGAGGAGAACCATGGTCAGGCGCAAGCTGCAAATGTGGGTGCTGGAGTCCCGCTGGTAGATATGGGAGTAATGTATCAATTCTTTGCAGCCTGGTGCAAGCCAGAATTGATGTTGGAGTTGATGGACGAAATGCTTGAGGAGGGAACCAAGAAGCTCCAGTGGTGAATAACTATGTTATTCTGAGTAGAGATTATGATCGATTGGGATGAAAGTCATTTATTGGTACTGAGGATGCAATCAAAGTATAGAATTGGCTACTTCATTGCGAGAAGATTTTCACCGATCAAGGGATCAATGATGGGAAAAAGAGAAGACTAGCTTCTAGACAGTACCAAGGAGCAGCATTGTACTGGTGGAACAACGTTACAGTTGGAGTTAATGAAGAGACCATGAAATGGGAAGAGCTCAAGAGGAGATTTGGGGAGAGATTTATGTCAGGAATTGCTAAGTCCACTCTATTCAGGAAGTTTGCCAAGTTGGAGCAAGGAGATATGACTATGCTAGAGTGCGCGACAAGATTTGAGGAGCTATCGAGATATGGCTATGTTATGGTTGATAATGTGATTAAGAGGAATGAGAAGTTCATCAGAGGGTGGAAGCCTAAGCTTGCTAGGGCTATGTTATCGCATATTAGGGATCCATGTGATGTTGTTGTTGAGTTGGCGTCGAGGCATGAGGAGACGCTGGCTTTTCTTGAAATGAATAAGGCAAAGGAAGTTCAAGTAGTGCAGAGTCAGAAAAGAATATTTTTCTATAATAAAGGAGCTCAGAAGGGAGGAGCTGCTAAGAAAGGAAAGAAAGAGGTTGTTTGTCATAAGTGTGACAAGAAGGGTATTTCACAAACGAATGCCACTCGGGAGATGGAAAGAAGGTGACTGGAAAGAAAAATATCAGATGCTTCAACTGCGATCAAATTGAACATTATAAAAACTGGTGCAAAGAGCCAGTTAAGGATTGAAAAGGCAAAGTGAATGCATTGGAACCAGCTACCCGAGACCAATAGCAGAGGAGAAAGAAAAAGCTATATTGTGAGGTACGCTTATGGTTTATGATATGTCAATTAGCACTCTATCTAGTATTGGTGCATCCTATTCTTTTATATCTCATTGTCTGGAAGATAAGCTTATCCTGGAACCTTCATACTTAGTTGCTACCTCAAGGGTTGCAAATCCATTGGAGGTTATGCGACTCTTGGGATGAAATGCGACTACTTAGAGTTTGATTTGTTAGGTCATACTTTTGTTTGCACATTGCATGTGTTTGATTTCATAGGGTTCCGAATTATTTTAGGTATGGATTGGTTAAGTATATACGATGCTTGGATATTTTGCCATGATAGGGTAATATCACTTAGACACTCTTACTGTAGTGATTGGATAGTATACTCCATAGAAAACCATAGTTGTGAGGTTAACACTTTGTTGGGTATTGTGGAGGTAAAAGACGTGTTGAACCAAGTTTTCATGGTTAGAGAATTTGAAGATGTCTATGAACCTATAGTGGGATTGCCGTAGAAACGAGCTATTAAGTTTCAGATATATTAGTACCTGGAGATGAATCGGTGAGTAGACCACCAAGCAAAATGACACCTATCGAGATGAAGGAGTTAAAGGTGCAGGTGGTGGATTTGGAAGGAAAAAGTTTTATCAGACCATAAAGTTCGCCTTGCAGAGCAGCCGTACTATTTATGAAGAAGCCGGATGGATTGTTAAGGTTATGTATCGATTATCGTAAGTTGAATGAGAAGATGATATAGAATCGATATCCACTACCTAGAATTAATGATGTTAATTCTTGAGATGATGGTTTTCATGGCAACAACCTTAGAATAAGATTATAAAATATAAATACTAACATTATAGTTTAGATATATATGTATATGCAGGATTTAACCATGCAGGTATCAAGAATGAAGACTGTACAGTATAGAGATTCAAAATATCAAGATTGAAGACTCATGAGTATCAAGATTATTAAGAGTTCAAGATTTCAATAATAAGTAATTTAATTAGGAATTTTGTTATAACTCTTAGAAAAGCACTGGCATCTTAAAATCCAATTTATTCGTGCAATGGAATCAACTTCGAGCTTATTAAAGGGATGAAACCCTAAGTAGGATGGAGCCTACGAAAAATCTAGTGGAACATTGTTTTGTATCCGCTAACCTTTTATTCAAATGTTTTTACAAAATTATATCCTGTTTTCAAAATGATTTCAAAACCTTCCTTTTAAAAGAATTAAATACATCTATCCTGATTTTAAATATTTTAGCCTCAAAATAATCTTTATTTTCAAAATTAAATCATCCTTGTTTTTAAACTATCTTTTAATAATAATATATTTAACTTTTAAATATTTAAACTTAGATTTAAACATAAAATTATAGTAAAATTTTATATACACCAAAATATTATTCTCTATACTTATTTATGTATTTTAACTATAGTTAAGTATATTTACAAAGTTTGAAATAGTTTTAATACAAGATAGAAGTTATTTTCAAAGAAAAACAAATCACCAAAATTTTCATTGGGATGTCGACATAGTGGCAGTTGATTTCAAAATTTTGAATTTCAAAAGAAGTGTCTATTCATCACATCCCTTCACGAATGGACATGGCTATTGTTCTTCTATAAATATGGGCTGTTTTGCACGAGATTCTATTCATATTTTTTTGTTTTTCACTCCACTTATTCTTCCACAATTCTTTATACATATTCTTACCATTACTCTGCCGAAATCAACATTGAATCTAACTAAATCTTTTCTAGTTTGATTCTCTACCACTATCTTAACAAGATCTTAGTGTTATTAAGAGTTATAGTCTTCTTTGCAATCAATTTAGCGAGAAAAGGTGTGATTGTAGCCTTGGAAATCAATCAAGCGAGAAAAGGTGTGATTGTGGCCTGGGAAATCAATCAAGTGAGAAAAGGTATGATTGTGGCCTGAAATCAAGTGTCTCTACCCAGAGGATTGTGAATATGTAGCGGTGTACCTCGTGGCCTTAAAATCGAGGGTGTAATTGTACAATTGCTTTTGAAAGGAAGTTTGTACTTGTGTACGGGACTGGATGTAGGGCAACTCCGAACCAGTATAAAATTCGGTGTGTTCTTTCCTTTATTGCTTTTACTTTATTTCTGCATCTGTACTTGATTCTGTGATCATATCTGTGTCTAGATATTACGTACATTTCTGTTCAAATAAAAAAAACTCAAAAAGATTTAGTAATTCCTATAAACACTATTCACCACCCCCTCTAGTGTTAATCCTAGCCTTAAGATCCATATTCCGCTTTTCTCACATTTGGTATTAGAGCAAGTTTTTCAAAGTTTCATAATATGATTTTTGAAAAAGTTTTTAAAATGGCTATGTTTAAAATTTTTTTTATTTAGTTTAGAAATATTCAGATCATCATTGTCTCATGGGTTTGCATATAACCAATATTCAAATTCAAGTTGTCTACTAAGATTGTTTGATGTGTAGGAAACATGCTTTATAGGGGTTGAGGAATCAATCCACAACGTACAAATTGTGCAGATCAGAAAGAATAAATGGAAACTCGATAGTGGATGCTCTAGACACATGACTGGCAATCCAAATATGCTGAATGATATAATATACAAAGACAGAGGACTGGTTAACTTTGGAGACAATTCAAAAGGATATGTGATTGGCATCGACAAAGTCGGTAACTCTAAAACTCCTATTATTACTAATGTTTTGCTAGTTAAGAATCTAAAACATAACCTGCTAAGTATAAGTCAACTTTGCAATAAAGGATATAGAATTAAATTTGAAAAAGATAAGTGTCACATTGAAGATAATAATTTAACCATAATATTTGAGGGAATTAGGAAAAAGAATATTTATATTCTTAGTATAAAAGTCTCAAATGATAACTTATGTCTTTTGGCAAATACAAGTGACCCTTGGATTTGGTATAAAAGATTTGGACATTTGAATTTCAAACCCTTATCTAGACTGTCAAAACATGATCTAGTAAGAGGTGTCCCTAAAATGAATTTTAAAGTAGATAGTTTATGTGATGCATGTCAATCAGGAAAACTCAAAAAAAGTTCCTTTAAATTAAAAGATATGATTTCAACTTCAAAACCTCTTGAATTTCTTCACCTTGATTTATTTGGTCCATCTCAAATTCTGTCAATAAATCATAGTAAATATGTTTTTGTAATTGTAGATGATTATTCTAGATTTACATGGACAATATTTTTGAAACATAAAAGTGATACTTTTGAATGTTTTAAAAACTTTACAAAAAGGATTCAAAATCAACATTCTCTAAAAA
The DNA here is from genome assembly GCA_030765085.1 of Allium cepa. Lineage (NCBI taxonomy): Eukaryota > Viridiplantae > Streptophyta > Magnoliopsida > Asparagales > Amaryllidaceae > Allium > Allium cepa. Next base: position 430,351,687 of record CM060935.1, read on the forward strand.
TTATAACCATTCGTAGTGATCACGGTGGTGAATTTGAAAATGAAAAGTTTGAGGAGTTTTGCAATAAAAACGGAATAACTCACAAATTTTCATTTCCAAGAACTCCACAACAAAACGGAGTAGTATGACGTAAAAATAGGACGATTCAAGAGTGTGCGAGAACTATGCTTTCAGATAGTAAATTACCAAAGTATTTTTGGGCAGAAGCAGTTGCTACCGCCTGTTATATTTTAAATAGAATTTTAGTTAGACCTTTAACTAATAAGACATCTTCTGAACTTCTTCACTCAAAGAAACCTAAGGTATCTTATTTTAGAATTTTTGGAAGTAAATTTTTTATTTTAGACAAAAGAGAACTTAGATAAATTTGATCCTAAATCCGATAAAGGTATCTCTATCGGATATTCTAATAGAAGTAAAGAGTACAGAGTATTTAATTTAAGAATTAACACCATCGAAGAAACAATACATGTTTCATTCAATGAAAATCTCAAAAAATTTGAAGATGCAAACGATGAAGAGGATTTAATAACTTAAAAATCAAGAGTCAACTGAAACTAATAATGAAATCAATCATCCTAATAAAAGGACTAAACTTTTAAAAGATCATCCTATAGAAAATATACTTGGAGATATGCAATCTGTTGTTAAAACTAGAAATCAACTAAGTAAAATGAGCAATGTAGCCTTTATATCAATTATTGAACCCAAAAATCGAAAAGAAGCATCAATTGATGATTTATGGATTTTGGCTATGCAAGAAGAACTAAATCAATTCACTAGAAATGATGTTTGGGAACTTGTTCCTAGACCTAAAAATGAAACTGTAATTGGAACTAAATGGGTTTATAAAAATAAAATGAATGAACAAGGAGAGGTTGTTAGAAATAAGTACGGTTAGTTGCTCAAGGTTGTTGTCAAGAAGAAGGAATAGATTTTGATGAAACCTTTGCTCCCGTTGCAAGATTAGAAGCCATTAGGATTCTACTTGCTTTCGCAAATCATAATAATTTTAAATTATTTCAAATGGATGTTAAAAGTGCCTTTTTAAATGGATTTGTAAAAGAGGAAGTATATGTTGAACAACCACCACTTTTTGAAAATGAAAAATTGCCAAATCATGTTTACAAACTTAAGAAAGCTCTATATGGTCTAAAACAAGCTCCTAGAGCCTGGTATGATAGACTAAAATCTTACTTATTACAATTAAATTTTGAAATTGGTAAAGTAGATAATACTCTTTTTATTAAAAGAAATAAAAATAATATTCAACTAGTACAAGTATACGTAGATGATATCATATTTGGATCGACTAATTTTGAAATGAATAAAGAATTTTCTGAAATAATGACAAAAGAGTTTGAGATGAGTCATATGGGTGAATTAAACTTCTTTTTAGGATTACAAATAAAACAACTAGATAATGGTATCTTTATTCGTCAAGAAAAATATGCTAAAGGCCTAATTAGTAAATTTGGTTTGACTACTGCGAGCGGAAAACCCACTCCCATGGCAACCAATGAGTATCTTAGTAAAGAAGATCTCTCGAAAGATGTAAATCAAAAATTATATAAAGGAATGATTGGATCACTACTCTATATCACTGTTGGTAGACCTGATATCATGCATAGTGTTTGTCTCCATCAAGATATAAATCCCAGCCTAAAGAGACCCACTTAAAAGCCGTAAAACGTATCATAAGATATGTTAAACACACCTCTGATTATGGCTTATTTTACCCTAAAAATGATTCTTTTGACTTAATATCTTACTGTGATGCTGATTATGCTGGTTGTAAATCAGACCGAAAAAGTACAAGTGGAACTTGTCGCTTTTTGGGGGATTCTGATTTTCCGGTTTAGTAAAAAGCAAAACACAGTTTCTTTATCAACAACTGAAGCAGAATATATTTCTGCTGCTTTGGCTTGTTCTCAAGTAATATATATGAAACAAACTTTAAAAGATTATGGTTTAAATATCTCAAAATCATCAATTTATTGTGATAATACTAATGCAATAAATTTATCCAAAAAGTAATACTCAACACGCTTGAACTAAACATATTGATATAAGACATCATTTTCTCAGAGATAATATAAATAAGGAAGTAATTGCTCAAGATTATATTAATTTCGAGAATAAAATTGCTGATATATTAACAAAACCCTTAAGTGAATCTATATTTACTAAATTAAGAAGAGAATTAGGAATTTGTTCAATAACTGAAATGTAAAAATATAAATAACAAAGTATAATTAAAAATTAAATCATAATAAATCAAATAGTGAAAATTTCAAGGACCATGTCGGCATACCCCCTCAACCCATGTCAACATACAACGATTTCTTATTTTTGAAAATTTTCCCACCAAATTTAAATAATTGGTTATATATTCTTCTTATTTTCAAAAATTTGATCATTCTCTCTGTTCTCACTCTGTTCTAACTTTTGAAATAAATTAAACCATGGCCTCCTCTTCCAAGTCAAACAAAAATTCAACCTTTTCATTCCCTTCTCATACTTTTGGACCGTTTCAACGAACTACGCTCACTCGAGTGACAAAAATGGAGGATTTTTTGAAGGATGCACTGCAATTATTGACTGAAATTCAAGTGGTGCAACCTAGAATGGCCAAAGAACATGAGAGGAAAGCAAAAATGCTTAGGAATTTGCAAAAATTTATAATGGACAATCATGCTAATCCAATCTTGATTGACGAAGATTCTTCAGGAGATCAAATGCAAGAGGGCAGTGAGGAAGAAGAAGAAGAAGCCTTCATGGAAGAAGAGCACGCTGAAGATGACAACAAAGTCGTTTGCGTTGACGAAGTGTGCTTTGACAAAGATGAAAATCTTGTCGAACAACATGGAAATTTATGTTTCCACTATCCAAATTGTTCGGTTCATAGATCTCCCATTTTCAAAGACACTCATTAGTTTCTTTTCTCTTTTTCCTATTGTTGTATGTTCTTCCTTACGTTCTCTACGAAAATGTAAATATAACTATATAATTAATAAATAATTTGTGTTCTTATATGTGTTCTATTAAAAGTATTATTATATGGATATTTAGTTAGGATAGTTAGTAGTTTAGGACTAAGTTTTAATTTTTAGAGTTAAGTGTTGATATTTATGATAACACTATCATTATAATCACATGTCATAGAGTATTAGATTAAGGGGGAGTTATATAACTTCGAGTTAGTTTTTTGTGGATGATAAAGGGGGGATATAAAATAGGATAGTTAGGCATATATTGAGGGGGTAGTTTTAGGGGGAGTTATTAGGATAGAAGTAATATTTTTATAAAAAAAGGCTGTCATCATCAAAAAGCGGGAGATTGTTAGTCCTTGAGATGTTGGTTATGATGACAACTATCTTAGAATAAGATTGTAAAATATAAATACTAACATTATAGTCTATATATATATGTATATGCAGGATTTAACCACGCATGTATCAAGAATGAAGACTGTGCAGTATAGAGATTCAAGATATCAAGATTGAAGACTCATGAGTATGAAGATTATCAAGAGTTTAAGATTTCAATAATAAGTAATTTAGTTAGGAATTTTGTTAAAACTCCTAGAAAGGCACTGGCATTTTAAAATCCAATTTATTCATGGAATGGAATCCACTTCGAGCCTATTAAAGGGATGAAACCTACGAAAAATTTAGTGGAACATTATTTTGTATCCGCTAACCTTTTATTCAAATGTTTTTACAAAATTATATACTATTTCCAAAATGATATCAAAACCTTCCTTTTAAAAGAATCAAAAACATCTATCCTGATTTTAAATATTTTAGCCTCAAAATAATTTTTATTTTCAAAATCAAATTATCCTTGTTTTTAAACTACCTTTTAATAATAATAATATATTTAACTTTTAAATATTTATACTTAGATTTAAATATAAAATTATAGTAAAATTTTATATATACCAAAATATTATTCTCTATACTTATTTATGTATTTTAACTATAGTTAAGTATATTTATAAAGTTTAAAATAGTTTCAATACAAGATAGAAGTTATTTTCAAAGAAAAACAAATCACCAATATTTTCTTCGGGATGTCGACATACCCAAGATACCCATGTCGACATAGTGGCAGTTGATTTTAAAAATTTGAATTTCAAAAGAAGTGTGTATTCGTCATATCCCTTCACGAATAGACTGGCTGTTGTTATTCTATAAATAGGGACTGTTTTGAATGAATTTCTATTCATATTTTTCTGTTTTTCACTCCTTTTCTTCTTCCACATTTCTTTATACATATTCTTACCATTACTTTGCCAAAATCAACATTGAATCCAACTAGTTCTAGTTTGATTCTCTATCACTATCTCAACAAGATCTCAGTGCTATTCAGAGTTATAGACTTCTTTGTAATCAATTTGGCGAGAAAAGGTGTGATTGTAGCCTTGGAAATCAATCAAGCGAGAAAAGGTGTGATTGTGGCGTTGGAAATCAATCAAGTGAGAAAAGGAGTGATTGTAGCCTTGGAAATCAATTGGGTGAACTTTTTGCCCCTGAAATTAAGTATCTCTACCGAGAGGATTGTGAATCTGGAGTGGTGTACCTCGTGGCCTTCAAATCGAGGGTGTAATTGTACAATTGCTTTTGAAAGGAAATCCATACTTGTGTACGAGACTGGATGTAGGGTAACTCCGAACTAGTATAAAATTCGGTATGTTCTTTCCTTTATTGCATTTACTTTATTTCTGCATCTGTGTTTGATTCTGTGATCATATCTTTGTCTGAGTATTGCATACATTTGTGTTCAAATTAATAAAAACTCAATTTTTTTTGAGTAATTCCTTTAAACACTATTCACTCCCCTCTAGTATTAATCCTAGCCTTAAGATCCATATTCCACTTTTCTCACAAATGATTTGTTCGATTAGTTAAGTGGAGCTAAGGTATTTTCCTAGTTGGATTTAGCCATAGGGTTCCATCAGCTTAGAGTGGCAGAGGACAGTATTCCTCTGATGGCATTTAGGACCAGATATGGATCATACGAGTGGTTAGAAATGCCATTCGGACTAACTAATGCGCTAACATTCTTTGTAGATTTGATGGACCGAGTTTTCCAAGAGCATTTGGATAGGTTCATGTTGGTGTTCATAGATGACATTTGATATACCCTAAGGATAAGAGACCATGAAGTTCACCTTAGAATGGTGCTTGAGACATTGAGGAAGCATTAGTCGAAGGTGAAATTTTTGAGGTGTCATTTTTGAAAGAAAGAAGTGAAATTTCTTAGCTATGTAGTTTCAAAGAAAGGGTTGTCAGTAGATCCAGCTAAGGTTGAGGCAATAAACAGTTGGAAGTGACACGAGATGGTGACTGAGATAAGAAATTTTTGGGGATTAACAAGTTATCAACGAAGATTTATTAAGGACTTTTAATGGACAGCGACACCGATGACTAAGCTAACTCGAAAAGATGTGAAGTTAATTTGGACAAATAAGTGTGAGGAAGCATGCCAGAAGGTGAAACACTTATTGACGAATGCACCTACGTTGGTTGTTCCATAGGGGAATCTGGACTTAGTAGTGTACACATATACATATGGAGTAGGATTAGGAGCTATGTTGATGCAAAGAGGTAAAGTGATCGCATACGCTTCTCGACAGCTCAAACCGCATGAGGTTAGATATCCGACTCTTGATTTGGAATTAGCCATAGTTATTTTTGCATTAAATTTTTGAAGACATTACCTATTGGGAGAAAGATTCGAATTATTTATGGATCCTAAGTTGCTGAAGTATTTATTCTCTCAAAAGGAGTTGAATATGAGACAGCAGAGGTAGTCGGATTTTTTAGCTGCTTACGACTTTGGCATTGAGTATACACTAGGGAAGGGTAATATGGTTGCAGATGCACTCAGCAGAAAATATCAAAATGCTGTGTTGGCAATAATAGATGAGTGGAAAGATCTAGAAGCGTTGACTACATGCAGAGTACAATGGAGGTCTAGAAGTAGTTCTAGTACCTAGATCGCTATGTTATTATGTTTAGAAGTTCAACCAGTTATGATCGAAAGGATTGCTTCAATGCAAGGAGAGGATCTAGTATTAGCTGAATGGATCAGGAAGATTAGGGATGGAACGGAGAGCGATGACTTGAGGATTTCAGCATCAACCAAAATGGGTGGTTGAGAAAGAAAAGAAGATTATGTGTACGGAATGTAGGATACATTAGGAAGGAAGTTCTAGAAGAATGCCATCATTCGAAGTTCACTATTTATTCGGGAGGAACTAAGATGTATCAGTATGTGAAGAGAAGTTTCTTCTGGGAAGGTATAAAGAGAGATGTAAGCTTATAGGTAAAGCAATGTTTGAATTGCCAATGGGTAAAAGCCAAACATCAAAAACCAAGTGGATTGCTTCAGCCATTAAATGTTCCCGAAAGGAAATGGGATTATATTTCGATGGATTTTATAGAGGGTTGCCAATGTCAAATCAAGGAAATAAAGAATATCGGTTATAGTGGATAGATTGACCAAGAGTGTCCATTTCATTCCAGTTAAGTCAACTAGGATGTCACCTGTTTTGTCTAAGTTATTCATGAAGAATATTGTTAGACTTCATGGAATTCTTAGTAGTATAGTAAGTGATAAATATTCCTTGTTCACCATTGAGTTCTGGAAGAGTCTACGGGATACCTAAGATACCGAGCTCAAGATGAATACCACTAACCAGCCATAGATAGATGGGCAAATGGAAAGGTTAACAAAGTCTTAGAGGATTTGTTTTGAGCTTGTGTATTAGACTTTGGAGGATCATGTGATGACCTCCTACACTTAATAGAGTTTTTGTATAACAAAAATTATCTGACAAGTATAGGGATGGCACTGTTTGAAGCTTTATATAGAAGGCCATGCAAATATCCCCTTTGTTTGTTAGAGACCGATGATAGGTTAGTTCTTGGTCTAGATTTGGTTAGGGAAGCCGCAGAGAAGATTGAATTAATAAGAGCGAGAATGAAGGAGGCTCGGTCTAGGTAGAAGAGTTACGCTAATAAGAGATGGAAAGACTTGGAATTCTTAGTCGGAGATCATGTTTTCGTCAAGGTATCATCGATGAAAGATGTAATTAGATTCGAGAAATCAGGAAAGTTAGCACGTAGTTTCATAGGGCCACTTCCTATTATAGAGAGGATTGGGAAACTCACATATAGAGTAGAGTTACCGAAGAGTTTGGTAGGAGTCCACGATGTTTTTCATGTTTCTCATCTAAGGAAGTGTATTCGAGATCCAGAGACTACTATAGTACCTATTGTGTTAGAGGACTTAGTAGTAGAACCGAATTCCATTATAATTAGAAAGCTAGTTCATATAGTCACGAGAGATGAGAAGAGGCTAAGGAACAAGACAGTCAGATTAGTTAAGGTCTAGTGGAGTGATGACAAGATAGACCGTACTTAGGAAACCGAGAGAAGGATTAGAGGCGCTTATCCTAATTCTTTTCATGGTATATTTTACCTTAATGGCTATTTTGATGTGTACCTTATTGTAATTTTAAAGAAGAATTTTTTTTAAGGATAGGAGTCTGTAACGACCCTAATTTTGGTTAACATTATTTTGGACATTTAATCGGTTAAATTAAATGAAATAACGGAATGGTTAAGGGATTGAGATTCGTGTTAATAGAGGTAGCCGTGCCAATTTAAACAAAGTAATTAAAGGAAAATGAAATAAAACAAGTTAGGGTAGTAGATGAGGGGAAAAGTAGGAATAAAAAATATCCTTACACCCTAAACCCTCACTCATCTCATTTTACATGTTCATTTTCACAAATCAAAACATAAGAGGCCGGTCACCATCATGGGAGAACAAAAAGAAAGAGGAAGAAGCTTAAGCAACTTAATCCAAGATCAAATCAACTCCTTGATCACAAGCTAAAGGTGAATAATAGGTTACATCTCATATTTTTGATGTTTTTGGTTTCTAGATCAGATCCGAATATTTTGCGAAGTATATTGCCACGTTTTTTATTGTTAGAAATGGATATATATGCCTGTCGATGATTTGTGCCATTTCATATGGATTTTATGATAAGTTTTAATGTCAAAACTCTATTAAATGACAGCTTAATGCCTTGCAATTTTAATATAAGATCAGGAATGATAGTTTAGAGATGAGTTTCAATTTCCATAATTCTCTAAATTAATGTGGATTTATTATTAATTTTCTAGTGAAGAAAATGGTTAATTGGTTTTAAAATTATGGTGCTTTGGCATACATCCCTGATAAAGTTTGCAAATATACAAAGCATCCCTCTGTTAAGTTTGCGGTCCCTATTTTCAAATTCGCGCGAGCAAAAAGTCCCAAATACCCTTTACGTTTTTAATATTTCAAACGCGTATAACTTTCTGTAGAAACATCGGATCAGCATACCGTTTTCACCAAAAAATCAAAAAATTTATGATCTTTAAAATTAAGATCCATTGTTGATACAAAAAAAAATCATATTTGCGGTGAAGGTGCATTTATTCCATATATTTGCAGAGAATTCTACAATTTTGAACTTCATCATTTTTCTTCAAATATGCAGCTATATCATATAATTACAGACTTGTCTGCAACTGTTGCATATAATTGTAGACATTTCTACAACTATTACATATAATTGTAGATAATTTTGCAATTATTGCACATAGTTGCTGAATTATCTGCAACTATTGCATATAATTGTAGACATTTCTGCAACTATTGTATATAACTGCAGATATTTATGCAATTATTGCATAGAGTTGCTGAATTGTCTGCAACTGTTGCATATAATTGCAGAAATTGCGGCAACTATTGCGCTAATTGCATACATTTGTGAAATTATTGCATATAGTTGCGGAATTGTCTACAATTATTGTATATAATTGTAGATATTTTTGCACTATTGCATATAATTGCCGACATTTCTGCAATTATTGTATATATTTGCTGAATTGTTTACAACTATTGTATATAATTTTAGACATTTCAGCAATTATATGGTATAATTGCAAACATTTCTGCAATTATTGCATATAATTACTGAATCGTCTACAATAATACCATAAATTGCAGAAAACTTGAAAAAAGTCGATATAAAAAAATGGATCCGTAGATAGCTCGTCCTGCCGTTGTTTTTACATATGCACAATGCCACTTGTTAGAAAGATAGTAAAATTTGTGATTTAATGGTGAAAACGGTTTGTTAATCTATCATTCTACAAATATTTATTGTGTTTTAAAGATTGATAGCTAATGGGGTGAAAATTTTAATTACGGATGTGAGAATAACATTCACATATGAAGAATCAACATTGCTGCAATGGAGGAGAGGGGTATTGTTAATACGAAAATTGTAGTATTTGAAAATAAGGATGTAACTTATATCCTTTATTAAAGAGGATGTTTTGTATTAAGTTTGATTTAATGGACGTGTCCCTTATTTTCACTTAAAATTAATTACAGCTATTTTATATGTAACGACCCAGAATTTTTATTAATTTAAATTTGAATATTTAATTAATTTTAAATATTAATAAGTTAATTTATAAGTCGAATAAATTTTAATTTGAATTATTGGATTTAATTGGATAATTAAATCGATAATTTAATATGTTAAATTATGGAAATAATTGAAAATTGGGTTAAACATGATTGAAAATAATTTGTAAAATTTTATTTTATCATATTGAAGTTAGAACGATATTTTAGAACTTTTAAAATCGAATTAAAAATTAAATTGTGAAAATTGAATATTTTAATATTATAATCGACTAGTGAAAATAGTCAATTTTTGAACAGTCTCAGAATTGAACGAAACCAGTTCCATTGGATCCGTAATAGTTAGTTATTACCGGATTTCAATTTTCGTGTCAATCGGAGTTATCGTTTGATCGTGGCAGCTCGAAACGCATCGAACTATTTTTAATATTAATTTGGCGAGTTAAAATAGCCATTTTTCAAAAAGTCTTGGATTTCGACGAAACCAGTTTCATCGGATCCGTAATGTGATATTATTGTAAGGTTTCAAATTTTGTGTCAATTGGATTTACCGTTTGTCCGGTACGAATTAAAACGTCTAGAAAATCGCTTAAATCGGTTTAATTTAAATCGAACGTTTGTTGCCATAACTCGCACAGATGTCCGAATTAGCTTTCGAAAGCTGTTCCATTGTGTCCGAAACGCGGGGTAAACCCTAGAAACGCTGGTTACGGCGCGTGAATCGGAGTTCGGAATTTCCGGATGAATAGTGTTCGATTTTTTCCTATAAATATACCATATATTTTCCAAAAAAAAAAAAAAAAAAAAACCCAACCCTAATAACTGCACAGCCGCCCCCTCCTTTTCAATGGCCAGAAAACACCCACGTTCTCCCCTCGATTTCTCGAAATCCGTCAACTTTTAAACAAAACCCTCAACTACAAAGAGGTAGAGCACATCGAAAGCTACGAGTTCAACGGTGGTGATGTGATTTGGAGCAACGTAGGGGGAGCTAGGGGAGGCCGACCGTGGCCAGTTGCGCACGCAACTCGAGAAGGAGGAGGGGGCCGAGTGTCACATGGTGGCAGGCGTGGGTGGGGGGGTCGTGCTCTTCGCAATGGAAGTTCCTGATCGAATTATCGTGCGTCGTGGAGGCCGAATTATCTAACCCTAATTTCGTTGTGGTGGGTTTACTTGCGTGCGAACAACCTGGAGAGGGAAGAAGCACATACGCGTCCAAGGGCTCTGATGCAAGCTGAAGCAATCAACGGTGATGATAGTATTAGGTTATAAAATTATAATATATACGTTGTAATTTATATTTAAAATTCGAGTAAACTTGTTAAATGCATAACTTTTTCATACGAGGTCGAAAACGCGCGAAACCAGTTGCGTTGGAATCGTATGAACGAGCACTACGCGATGAAATTGGATTGGAGTCGTTTGGAGTTAGTGAGAATTTTGGGTAAAATTAAACGCGCGTTTAATTTTATTCGAAATAAATCGCTAAAATGAAATTGAAATCAAGGTGAGAACTTCTCACTCAATCGAATCAGTTTCGATTTTATTTTAAATAGTTAGATTTAAAATATTTGAATGCATGTTTGAATGATGATTGTTATCTATTGATTGTTAAAATAGACATTATACGCCGTTATTAAGCGGATGTTATTTATTAAAAACATATACCGCGAATATTTCATAAACAGTGAAATTGGTATTATATATATAATAGCGATATATATATATTGGCATATGTATATATTGGAGTTATTGATTTCCCGCATTTTTTGTTTAGCGGATGAGACCCTATTGCGCCGTCTATTAAGCGGATAATATTTAATAAAAACATATACCGCGATAATTTCGTACTGGAGCGAAATTGGTATTGTGCTAATGTTTGTGAATGCAGGAAAACAGGTTGGAGGGATCCAACTGGATTCCTCAACAGTATTTATTTGATTTCAGATATTTTGATATTTGATGGACTATCATATCGATATATGATGTCGTTGTTGTCGTGATTGACTATTTGGTGTGTAGCATCATTGAACCAAATTTTGGGATTTTAAAATGATTTTAAAGTGATTTTTGAAAGTATACGTTTATAAAATATTTTTCGGAATTTATCCATTTTAAATAAATAAACGTATAATTTTTAATGTTATAAAAATTATGATTTTTGAGAAATATGGATTAATGATTTTATAAAATAGTTAAAACGGGATTTTTGAATTTATTATGAAAAGTTTAAATATAGGATTTATAAAATTTAATTATTTTATGAATCAAAATGGTGAAATAATAAAGGAGATTAAAGATGTTTTAAAGAATAATATAAATTGATTTATATTAAGAGATTTATAAATGGAAATTTATAAATTGAAATATGGACATTATAAAACGAGTTTTTATAAGTGTTTGAATGAAGTGAAAATGAATTTCATAATTGAATGGAATTTATAGAATTTTAAACAGTGAAGTTATAAATGGAATTTTATAAACAGTAGGTTTACAAAATTTATAAAGTTATTGAAAGAACGAATTTTGGATAAATAAACAATCTTATAAGTTATAAGATTTATAATTTGGGAAGTTAAAAGAACGATTTTGTAAAATAATCGTTTTATAAGTGTTTAACTTATAATGTGAACTTTTAGGTTATAATTGAGTTATGAATTGAATATAGGTTAATAAAGGAATTTATAAACGTTGTTTTATAAATCCGCAAACGACTTATTTTGATAAGTAAATTGTTGAAACCTATTAATGGAGTTATATTCACGTTTTTGACTGTAAATAATCCTTTGAAATAAAATGAATAGAAATGATGAAATTTGTTAACAAAGTATATTCACGTTTTTGAATAGTGAATAATATGTTAAAGAAAATGTTTAGAATGTGATATTTTAAATTGAATTAAAACGATCTAACGATGTTTTAAATGTGTTGAGATTCGAAACCATAGATTTCAACATTCATTGTTGAAATAGACGTTTTCGAGAAGTAAAAGGAAATGGTGGACTATAACACTGTTGTTATAGTAAATGATTTCCGAAAGGAAATGTTTTGTATAGTATTGGGATTTATATATCTATTTTAATTTCGAATCCCTATACTAGTGATTTTGGGTTGTCGTAACGATGTTTTACGCAACATTCGTTTTGGCCCAAATAAATATGTTTAAGAGAATGATTTCCTTAAAGAATAGAATATATACTTAATCTCGATTTAAGTATATTGAATATTTTCCAAGTGTTGAAAATAAATAAAATTTGTGAATTACTTATGAATAAATAAGTATGGAAATGTTTTTCCAATATAAAGTGAATATTGGAGAATTTATCTTTTTGAAGATAAATTGAAATGAATAATTGAAATCGAATATTCATAGATATTTTGGATTTTAAATTCACTAAGGAATTTATAAAGGAAAGGGGAATTTGTCTAAAAATAAATATTGATTTATTTTGAAGTGTGAAACTATATATCTTGTAAAGATATTTTGGAAAATAAATAATTTGGAAAATTATTTGGAAACTGGTGATGTGTGCATATCGATTGATAGTTCAATAACCGACTATCAATATTTCCCTTTGAATGGGTAATTGATGTGATTTGTTTGAATTTGAATGCCACACTTATTTTTGAATAAGCGCTCACTATTCGGGTTAACCGGGAAAAGACCATGGGGTCGTATAACCCATTCCGAATATGTGATACGTCGTTATGAATTGCATTTGATGACCGGTGTTGAAGACCGAGTATTTGCGAAAGCGATAGGATGACCTATCGATTGTCTCTGCACTGGGTCGCTCCTGGTATAGAGATCTCCTAAGTGATGGGAAATTCGATCGGGATTGTGAATACCCGGATTGCAAGAGCTTCGTAAGAAATGCCTTCGGTTTTGTTCGAGCACGGAACAGACTTGTATGGATTGTATGTCTGACATTACAAATTGAGATATGAAGCTGATTTCTTTCAAATATATTTCTGTTGGTGGCGGAGAATTTATTCTTTTATCTTAACACCCTTCTCTGAGACGTACGAGCTCAGAGGTTATGTAGTTGAATGTTATCAGCGATATATTCCCAATTTGGTAATGTGACATGCTGAGTGTTGCTGTAAATGATCATTGTGTTGATTATTTGTGATAGGATCGTTTATTTGATCGTCTATCCTGGTGATCATTTCTATGATCATTTGTTGACCCAAAGCATGGCTTTTGTATAAAGTATGTTTTTGTGGACGTGACTTCGTCGAGCCTCACACCTCGGGAATGGTCAAAACAGGAAAGAAGCAGCAAGGTTATGAGGGGTAGCGCCCTTTAGGATGTGTGCATTTCCTTCTGGAAAAGGGTGGTATCATGGTATGGAGCCCAGATACTTACTCATGTTGAAAACACTTTGTTATGATTGTGTGAATTGATTGCGAGCGCTCGGTTAAAGGTCCCAAAGGACCGGGGGATGGCATATTCGGTCAGTTGTTACTCAGTTAGGGGTAACCCGGCCTTGTGTTGGTAGAGATCCGGTTTGGTTCTCGGGGATGTCCATCCAGAGGCATTCTCATGTGGCAATGGGAAATTCCTTGGCCTGATCATTCGTTGGAAATCCAAAGAAACAATACGAGACTTGTACGGTTTTAGTTGTAGAACCTGCCATTTAATATGGTAGCTATAGTAAGCATACTATAATGGTACCTATGCTGGCTAAGATTTATATTCTACTTTCGAAATGAATTTTTTCTACACTATGCACTAGCAATAATATCAAATGTTTCTTTTTAATGCGTATCAAGCATCTTTGACTATCATAAGGAGAAATCTCCTCCAAGTCTGCGTTTGCATTGTGTGTGTGGCAGGAGGTCTTATGGTAGTCTCATTTTTAAAAGCATTGCGAATTGACTTTAAAAATAATCCTCTATTTTGATTTTAAAGATGAATAAACTGTTTTGAGTTCTCACACCAGTCACATGACTGACTTGAAGTTTATTGTTTTCCTTCCTAAACTCTGGGTGCCCACCAATTTCCACACGGGCAGTCAAGAGTTAGGTTTATCAGGATATTCTGGATATTCTGGAATTGCTGGAAGCAAGCTGGATGGCATGGCGTATTACTAGTATATAGTATTTCTTTTTCCGCTGCACTGTTTGTTGTTGTTGTTGTTGTACACTCTGATGATACGATGTAATGAAATGTAATGTATAAAAATGTAATAACTGATATAGTTCTTTGTTTAAAGATTATTCATTTATTTATTATATGTTGTTCCGCTGCGAATTGTGAGATTCTGATGTTGTTCTGTTGTTTTCTGTTCTGTTCCGTTCTATTCTCTTTTTCTTCTATTTTAAAATTTTCTATTTCCTTTTCCCTCTATCTTCTTCTCTCTTCTTTTTCTTTTATTTTTCTTAAACCCATAACTATTCGGTTTTTCGGCAACGAAAAATCGAAAACGTTACATTTGGTATCGGAGCATATGGTTAAGCGACAACCATGGTTCTGTTGGGTATTACTCATTAGAGATAGAGTCAGTAGTACTCCAGAATGAATTTGAGTGTAATAATAGCTATGAGTGCGTATTTGTTAGTGAATATAAAATTGTTTTATATTGTGATGATTGGTTTGTTGAGTGGTATATAGATTCTGGTTAATACGAGTAATTAACGTTGTTGATAGGGATCTCTAAACACTTGTACAGAACAATTCGACACAATATTGTTTTAAATTGGGTAAATGAAATAATTTTACCTTGATTATATTTTGTATATAAAAGAAATGATTTTTCAGAATTATTAAAGTGTATATAAGTGGATTGTTTAGTTGTTTGAATAATCTAAATAAAAGAATAATTGTATAAGCAAAAGAATTATAAGAATTGAATTATAATTAAAGTTATTTACAATTGTGAAATAAACTTATATATATATAAGAAGTGAAACTATATGAACATATTTATGAATATGAATTGTAAATAAAAATGAATTTAAGTTAAGTAAAACAAAGTGATGTTTGTAAAATGGAATATAACTTAAGAGATGATTGAATGAAGTTGATATTTGTATCAAAGTAAATTAATAAAGTTAAGTGATAAATGTGAACTTGAGTTATATGAATGAAATTCAATTTTTGTAATTGAATTGAATGAATCAATTGAATATAAATAAAATTGGTATGAAATAATGGATATAAGTGTTAATTCATTAAAATTTAATGTTATTGAAAGTTGAATAATTGAATGAAAATCAATTAATTAAACCAATTGAAAGCAAAGGAATTTGGTTGTAATTAATAAACATTGGTTATTATTTGATTGATTAGTTGATTGTATATAATTCATTAAGTGTTAATGAAATTGAATTAGCAAAATTTGAAGCTAAAGAAATTGAATTCAAATTAGAAGTAAATAAATTTGAATAGAATTGAATTTGATTTGGAAGTGAACCAACTTGAATATGAATTAGTGAATATAAACTAATTGAAATTGAATGTTAGTAAGAACATCCACTATTAATGAATCAAATGTGATTAAATTGAAAAATCAATTCATTGAATATTAATAAGAATATGAATGAATGTTTATTGGTTATGGATGCTAGTTGGTTGATGGTTGAATATATTGCTTTTGTTTCATTTGCTATGTTGGCATATATAGTTATTATGTTGCTATATGTTGTATATTGATACTATTGTCTATATGCATGTTCTCATATTGTTTGTTGAGTGATCAGTAGGTGCAGATTGCGTTGCTTCGCATTTGGAGCTCGCTTTCGCGCTATATTAGCCGTATATGCTCGCTAATAAAATATAAGGTACATATCTCGGATTACATACCGTACTTTTATACTTTTTCCCTTCGGGATGCCTCATTACTTGATGAGATGTATATTTGTGATATATATACTGTCATTTTTTTTTCGGATCGAGCCGCGCAAAGGAGACTATGGCGAATTTTTCCGGAAATTTTAGGCGTTAGAAAAATTTTGAAAAAAAAAATTGGAAAATTTTGAAAACTTTAACTTTGTTTTGGAATTGAAAGTTAAACAATAGTAGTTGTTTTTGAAAATATAACTAAGTATGATTTGAAAACTTAGTAAAGTATTGTAAGAAGTTTAACTATGAATTTTGGAAAAATTAATAAATTCTGTAACTTTTCTTACTTAATAATTTCGAGGACGAAATTCTTTTAAGGGGGGAAGATTGTAACGACCCAGAATTTTTATTAATTTAAATTTGAATATTTAATTAATTTTAAATATTAATAAGTGAATTTATAAGTCGAATAAATTTTAATTTGAATTATTGGATTTAATTGGATAATTAAATCGATAATTTAATATGTTAAATTATGGAAATAATTGAAAATTGGGTTAAATATGATTGAAAATAATTTGTAAAATTTTATTTTATCATATTGAAGTTAGAACGATATTTTAGAACTTTTAAAATCGAATTAAAAATTAAATTGTGAAAATTGAATATTTTAATATTATAATCGACTAGTGAAAATAGTCAATTTTTGAACAGTCTCAGAATTGAACGAAACCAGTTCCATTGGATCCGTAATAGTTAGTTATTATCGGATTTCAATTTTCGTGTCAATCGGAGTTATCGTTTGATCGTGGCAGCTCGAAACGCATCGAATTATTTTTAATATTAATTTGGCGAGTTAAAATAGCCATTTTTCAAAAAGTCTCGGATTTCGACGAAACCAGTTTCATCGGATCCGTAATGTGATATTATTATAAGGTTTCAAATTTCGTGTCAATTGGATTTACCGTTTGTCCGGTACGAATTAAAACGCCTAGAAAATCGCTTAAATCGGTTTAATTTAAATCAAACGTTTGTTGCCATAACTCGCACAGATGTCCGAATTAGCTTTCGAAAGCTGTTCCATTGTGTCCGGAACGCGGGGTAAACCCTAGAAACGCTGGTTACGGCGCGTGAATCGGAGTTCGGAATTTCCGGATGAATAGTGTTCGATTTTTTCCTATAAATATACCATAAATTCTCAAAAAAAAAAAAAAAAAAGACCTAACCCTAATAACTGCACAGCCGCCCCCTCCTTTTCAATGGCCAAAAAACACCCACGTTCTCCCCTCGATTTCTCGAAATCCATCAACTTTTAGACAAAACCCTCAACTACAAAGAGGTAGAGCACATCGAGAGCTACGAGTTCAACGGTGGTGATGTGATTTGGAGCAACGTAGGGGGAGCTAGGGGAGGCCGACCGTGGCCCGTTGCGCACGCAACTCGAGAAGGAGGAGGGGGCCGAGTGTCACATGGTGGCAGGCGTGGGTAGGGGTGGTCGTGCTCTTCGCAATGGAAGTTCCTGATCGAATTATCGTGCGTCGTGGAGGCCGAATTATCTAACCCTAATTTCGTTGTGGTGGGTTTACTTGCGTGCGAACAACCTGGAGAGGGAAGAAGCACATACGCGTCCAAGGGCTCTGATGCAAGCTGAAGCAATCAACGGTGATGATAGTATTAGGTTATAAAATTATAATATATACGTTGTAATTTATATTTAAAATTCGAGTAAACTTGTTAAATGCATAACTTTTTCATACGAGGTCGAAAACGCGCGAAACCAGTTGCGTTGGAATCGTATGGACGAGCACTACGCGATGAAATTGGATTGGAGTCGTTTGGAGTTAGTGAGAATTTTGGGTAAAATTAAACGCGCGTTTAATTTTATTCGAAATAAATCGCTAAAATGAAATTGAAATCAAGGTGAGAACTTCTCACTCAATCGAATCAGTTTCGATTTTATTTTAAATAGTTAGATTTAAAATATTTGAATGCATGTTTGAATGATGATTGTTATCTATTGATTGTTAAAATAGACATTATACGCCGTTATTAAGCGGATGTTATTTATTAAAAACATATACCGCGAATATTTCATAAACAGTGAAATTGGTATTATATATATAATAGCGATATATATATATTGGCATATGTATATATTGGAGTTATTGATTTCCCGCATTTTTTGTTTAGCGGATGAGACCCTATTGCACCGTCTATTAAGCGGATAATATTTAATAAAAACATATACCGCGATAATTTCGTACTGGAGCGAAATTGGTATTGTGCTAATGTTTGTGAATGCAGGAAAACAGGTTGGAGGGATCCAACTGGATTCCTCAACAGTATTTATTTGATTTCAGATATTTTGATATTTGATGGACTATCATATCGATATATGATGTCGTTGTTGTCGTGATTGACTATTTGGTGCGTAGCATCATTGAACCAAATTTTGGGATTTTAAAATGATTTTAAAGTGATTTTTGAAAGTATACGTTTATAAAATATTTTTCGGAATTTATCCATTTTAAATAAATAAACGTATAATTTTTAATGTTATAAAAATTATGATTTTTGAGAAATATGGATTAATGATTTTATAAAATAGTTAAAACGGGATTTTTGAATTTATTATGAAAAGTTTAAATATAGGATTTATAAAATTTAATTATTTTATGAATCAAAATGGTGAAATAATAAAGGAGATTAAAGACGTTTTAAAGAATAATATAAATTGATTTATATTAAGAGATTTATAAATGGAAATTTATAAATTGAAATATGGACATTATAAAACGAGTTTTTATAAGTGTTTGAATGAAGTGAAAATGAATTTCATAATTGAATGGAATTTATAGAATTTTAAACAGTGAAGTTATAAATGGAATTTTATAAACAGTAGGTTTACAAAATTTATAAAGTTATTGAAAGAACGAATTTTGGATAAATAAACAATCTTATAAGTTATAAGATTTATAATTTGGGAGGTTAAAAGAACGATTTTGTAAAATAATCATTTTATAAGTGTTTAACTTATAATGTGAACTTTTAGGTTATAATTGAGTTATGAATTGAATATAGGTTAATAAAGGAATTTATAAACGTTGTTTTATAAATCCGCAAACGACTTATTTTGATAAGTAAATTGTTGAAACCTATTAATGGAGTTATATTCACGTTTTTGACTGTGAATAATCCTTTGAAATAAAATGAATAGAAATGATGAAATTTGTTAACAAAGTATATTCACATTTTTGAATAGTGAATAATATGTTAAAGAAAATGTTTAGAATGTGATATTTTAAATTGAATTAAAACGATCTAACGATGTTTTAAATGTGTTGAGATTCGAAACCATAGATTTCAACATTCATTGTTGAAATAGACGTTTTCGAGAAGTAAAAGGAAATGGTGGACTATAACACTGTTGTTATAGTAAATGATTTCCGAAAGGAAATGTTTTGTATAGTATTGGGATTTATATATCTATTTTAATTTCGAATCCCTATACTAGTGATTTTGGGTTGTCGTAACGATGTTTTACGCAACATTCGTTTTGGCCCAAATAAATATGTTTAAGAGAATGATTTCCTTAAAGAATGGAATATATACTTAATCTCGATTTAAGTATATTGAATATTTTCCAAGTGTTGAAAATAAATAAAATTTGTGAATTACTTATGAATAAATAAGTATGGAAATGTTTTTCCAATATAAAGTGAATATTAGAGAATTTATCTTTTCGAAGATAAATTGAAATGAATAATTGAAATCGAATATTCATAGATATTTTGGATTTTAAATTCACTAAGGAATTTATAAAGGAAAGGGGAATTTGTCTAAAAATAAATATTGATTTATTTTGAAGTGTGAAACTATATATCTTGTAAAGATATTTTGGAAAATAAATAATTTGGAAAATTATTTGGAAACTGGTGATGTGTGCATATCGATTGATAGTTCAATAACCGACTATCAATATTTCCCTTTGAATGGGTAATTGATGTGATTTGTTTGAATTTGAATGCCACACTTATTTTTGAATAAGCGCTCACTATTCGGGTTAACCGGGAAAAGACCATGGGGTCGTATAACCCATTCCGAATATGTGATACGTCGTTATGAATTGCATTTGATGACCGGTGTTGAAGACCGAGTATTTGCGAAAGCGATAGGATGACCTATCGATTGTCTCTGCACTGGGTCGCTCCTGGTATAGAGATCTCCTAAGTGATGGGAAATTCGATCGGGATTGTGAATACCCGGATTGCAAGGGCTTCGTAAGAAGTGCCTTCGGTTTTGTTCGAGTACGGAACAGACTTGTATGGATTGTATGTCTGACATTACAAATTGAGATGTGAAGCCGATTTCTTTCAAATATATTTCTGTTGGTGGCGGAGAATTTATTCTTTTAGCTTAACACCCTTCTCTGAGACGTACGAGCTCAGAGGTTATGTAGTTGAATGTTATCAGCGATATATTCCCAATTTGGTAATGTGACATGCTGAGTGTTGCTGTAAATGATCATTGTGTTGATTATTTGTGATAGGATCGTTTATTTGATCGTCTATCCTGGTGATCATTTCTATGATCATTTGTTGACCCAAAGCATGGCTTTTGTATAAAGTATGTTTTTGTGGACGTGACTTCGTCGAGCCTCACACCTCGGGAATGGTCAAAACAGGAAAGAAGCAGCAAGGTTATGAGGGGTAGCGCCCTTTAGGATGTGTGCATTTCCTTCTGGAAAAGGGTGGTATCATGGTATGGAGCCCAGATACTTACTCATGTTGAAAACACTTTGTTATGATTGTGTGAATTGATTGCGAGCGCTCGGTTAAAGGTCCCAAAGGACCGGGGGATGGCATATTCGGTCAGTTGTTACTCAGTTAGGGGTAACCCGGCCTTGTGTTGGTAGAGATCCGGTTTGGCTCTCGGGGATGTCCATCCAGAGGCATTCTCATGTGGCAATGGGAAGTTCCTTGGCCTGATCATTCGTTGGAAATCCAAAGAAACAATACGAGACTTGTACGGTTTTAGTTGTAGAACCTGCCATTTAATATGGTAGCTATAGTAAGCATACTATAATGGTACCTATGCTGGCTAAGATTTATATTCTACTTTCGAAATGAATTTTTTCTACACTATGCACTAGCAATAATATCAAATGTTTCTTTTTAATGCGTATCAAGCATCTTTGACTATCATAAGGAGAAATCTCCTCCAAGTCTGCGTTTGCATTGTGTGTGTGGCAGGAGGTCTTATGGTAGTCTCATTTTTAAAAGCATTGCGAATTGACTTTAAAAATAATCCTCTATTTTGATTTTAAAGATGAATAAACTGTTTTGAGTTCTCACACCAGTCACATGACTGACTTGAAGTTTATTGTTTTCCTTCCTAAACTCTGGGTGCCCACCAATTTCCACACGGGCAGTCAAGAGTTAGGTTTATCAGGATATTCTGGATATTCTGGAATTGCTGGAAGCAAGCTGGATGGCATGGCGTATTACTAGTATATAGTATTTCTTTTTCCGCTGCACTGTTTGTTGTTGTTGTTGTACACTCTGATGATATGATGTAATGAAATGTAATGTATAAAAATGTAATAACTGATATAGTTCTTTGTTTAAAGATTATTTATTTATTTATTATATGTTGCTCCGCTGCGAATTGTGAGATTCTGATGTTGTTCTGTTGTTTTCTGTTCTGTTCCGTTCTATTCTCTTTTTCTTCTATTTTAAAATTTTCTATTTCCTTTTCCCTCTATCTTCTTCTCTCTTCCTTTTCTTTTCTTTTTCTTAAACCCATAACTATTCGGTTTTTCGGCAACGAAAAATCGAAAACGTTACAATATATATGTTTTGGTTGAGAAATTTAAATATATTAGAAACGATTTAAGGGAATTTTTGTAGAATTTCCTATGTATTTCAATAAGTATATAAAATTATTTAAGGTTCGGGACTTAGATGTTTTATACATTTATAAAGGAGAAGGGCAATATGAAAATGTACTAAATTGTTTAATTCTGAATTTCGGCAGCACTTTTAGAAAAATCTTTGGAAAAGAAATTAGCAACCAACCATATGTTAACAAATAAGCAAGTTAGTTGGAAAAAAATTACTTTGAATGAAAACAGTTTTTGTATGCTTTTGTTGTTTTGCCACTTTCAGCACCTACCTTTCTACTAGGTACTTCTGCCTCCTTCTCCAACGAAACCAATGTGCCTGGTATCAAAGACTTGGTACGTAGTGAATTGGACATAGAAGAAAGGTATTTAGTCGAAATAAGGAGGTTATGAAGGGGTCGAAACCTTACTTTTCTTTTAAAAGGAAATACGTGTGCTTTGTTTTCGAAAAGAACAATTTCGACATAGATAGCTTTCGACTTGGTTAAATGATTTTAAAGAATGATTTCAAATGAGATTGCGCCTTTTTTTTATAAAGAAGCTTTTGAAAAGGTTGAAAAATGTTTCTGCCGTCTTCAACCGTTCGAAGCAATGCCTTCAAAAAGGTGCCTTCGCTTTTGTTAAAAATTCCGCTTCTCCAATGCTTTCGAAGGGATAGATTTTGACATCATCCACTTTTTTACTTAAGAAATTGATTTCGAAAGAGTGCTTTCAACTTAGTTGTTTTGAGACCCTTTTGATATTTTGAAAGTTAAACCTAAAGGTTTTGAAAGGAAAGTTTTTGAATGGTATCGAAAGGTTGTCGTCCCACACGTTTTACTTAAACAACCATCAACCGAAATGCTTTCGAATGGTTTGATATATGTAAAGAACTTAATGCTTTTGATAATTATAAGGTAAAGGTTTTGAAGGGGTGTTGCATAATGTTTTCGAAAGTTTCTAAATGGAAGGTTTCCAATGGTTTTGAAAGATATGTTTAAAGTGTTTTGAAAGGAAGATCTCTATGGTTTTATAAAGCTTTCGAAAGAGATGATTTCAATGTTTTAAAAAGGTTTAATGTATATGATTTTGAAAGGCATGTTTTGGCCTTCGGCCTAGGTTATAAATTAAAGTAGCTTATTTATATCGAAAGGGGTACTTTCAATGGTTTCGAAAAAGGTACATTCAAAGATTTTGATTGATTTCATTAACAATGATTTGAGTAAAGTATATATAACATGGCAATGTGATTGGATAAAGCATAGAATATATTTTCCTTGTTTAAGTATGATTTAAAAGGATTAAATTATTTTGAAAGAAAAGGTTTTCAAGGTAAAATTTAAGGGTTGATGACCCTAAGTAAAATGACTCAAATATTAGAATACCAAATGGGACTAGTATGAGGTCACGTCCTACACTTTATCTAGTAGCCCCTAGCTAATATAAGTCCAAAATTTCTGTGTGTAAGGCTTTGTCATAGGAAAGACTAAAATGATGTTACACACAGAAAGGAATATATAGTGGGGATAACTTACTGGTGAACCTGCAAAACCATTAGGTTCGGTTAAACCTGGAAGAAGTAAGTTAGGAATAGACCACCCAAAAGAGGAGCATCAAAAGATGTTAGGTTATTTGTTAATTTGTCCGACAGGCCCGTGTAAGCCAAAGGTAATAGTTAGCCAAAAAAAACTATAATGTTTAGCCAGATAGTCCATTTATCACCTGATTTGTACACATACATGATATTTCTATTATTATTTTTAACCAGTTTGGTTACAGGATTTTTGTTTGCAAAAGATAAGTTTTTAAAAAGATATTAGTGAGGGGAAACCCGTTCGGCTAAGCAGCATGGCTCACTTAATATCAGATAACTGAGACGTATAGTATTATTCACAGCGGGCTTTATGTCTGACTCAAAGTTTATGTTTTTCCCATTAAACTTTCGGGGGCTGAAAATATGATTTGAGTAGAATAAGGGTTGAAGTTTTTTTTTTTGGTTTTAGAGGTGGACAAATTGTAACGACCCGTAATTTCGCTACTTCGAAAATGAGAGATTTCGTTTGTTTTAAATTTAAAAAGGGTTTAAAGCTTAAATAAATATGTTATATATAATAGATAATAATGAAGAAATTATTTATTCTTATATAGTTAATAATTAAAAAGCATAAATTTGGATTTTATCACAAATCAACGAAAGTTAAGCTCCGTTAAAAATAAATAAACAATTAAATAAATAGGTTTAAATATTTATTTAAAAAGTTAGATATTATTTAAAACATCCAAAAAAGATGATAAAAGTATATTAAAATATTCAAAAATATGTTAATAATCATTTTACAAAAATAACCAAAATTGGTCGCATTTTGTCAATTTTACATACATCGTAAAATTAGGGATTTTGATATTAATTAAATATGATTTTAAAATATAAAGAGACATGTTTTAATTTATTTAAAGATGTAAAAAAATTTCATTTTAAATTTGGTTTACATAAATGAATAGTTTAACTAAAGCATTAAAATGTGACCGTAAAACATTTTGTCGAAAATCAATGTTTTGTCGATTAAAATTTGTTGCAACGTTGTTGCACCTTTATTTTCTTGTATACGAATATATATTCAAATAGTAAACGTATTATTTAATTCCCTAATCAAGTTTACTTTTACTAAACAAATTCAGAAACAATTAGTAAAATAAACACAAACGGACAAAACATGTCACATCAAAACCAACCAAATATTTATTTTTCTTTACTTAAATATTAAGTAATTAATACACAAAGTGATGATGTGATAAGATGATGGTAGGTGTCAAAAAAGTAAGATAAAGTAAGGATATTTTAGTGATTTTGTAAAAGGTTAGTTTTGTAATTTACCACTCCTTACTTTTCCTATAAATATCCATCCATTCTTCTCATTTTTCATACAAATCATTTTCTTCTTCTTCTTCCTTTAAGCTATTTTAATGGCTTCTCTCTTTAAGAGAGGTAGGAGGGTTAAAAAATAGTGGAGTGCTTAAGCACTAATGCATTTGTTACTCTCCAGCCTCTTCTTAATGCACTTCTTCTTCTTCTCTTCTTAAAAATGGCCTTAGGCCGTGAATTTGGTGGTTGATAGGGGAATGACGTGAGCAATATGAAAGGGGAAGGCTATGGCCAAGAGCAAGAAGGGATGTGGGGTAGTGGCCGAGCACTTGGAAAAGGTGGTAGAATGTTTAAGTAGTTGTTAGTGAAATGTTGAATAAAATGAATGTTGATAGGAAGTTAAACATTTTGGTTAAAGTTGATAAATTTCTCACCACTTTTAAAAGATCATATTTTTTATTTTGCTATAATAATTATGTTATGAAATATGCAACTATACACCCCTTTAAAATGTTGCTATAGATGTTTGGTTATGTTTTAATAAGTAGAAAACGTTTATGATTGTGATTATTTATCATGTTAACTTATGTATGGAGCATAATTATGTTAGTGACAACTGTTAACTCGACCATGTTCATTTTGATTAAATAATTCCTTTGTTAAATAAGACCTAAATTTTGATGGTATGATATACTTTGAAAAAATAAGTCTATTTCAATTGGAATTGAAATCAAAGTCGAAATAAAAAAGGATTTGAAAAATGAAGTGAAACGGGATGGAAAAGGATAGTTAAATTAAAATTAAAATTAAGATGAATAGTGAAATTGAATTTGAAATCGATTTTTAAAATTGAATTTGAGATTAAGGTTGAATTGAAATTTAAATTGAAATTAGATTTGAAATCTAAATTTTATTTGAATTTAATTTGAAGTTAGACTTGAATTGAAATTAGAATTCAAAATTTAATATTAAAATAATGGGAATATAATAATATTATAATATATGGTAATAATGAAAATTCATTTTAACTATTTTAAAAAGTGAAAATATTTATTTAAAATGATTTGTAATGGTTTTATAAGTGATAAAATTCAATTTGCATAGATTATTTCAAACATAAAAAAATAAGTCAAAACTAGGTGCGTCGCGCAACGATAGTTCGCGATTTCACATCGAAAAATCAAATGAGTGTATAGAGTGGAATATAGCTCGGAATTCTCCGAGGTAAGAAAATTCTAGACTATTATATCAATATTTTCAAGTAGATTTTGAATTAAGTCCAAAACATTTAGAAAAATCACGTTAGTGCAGTTAAGTGACCATAATAGGAAATCTGTTTAAATTAACGTTTTTAATTATAGAAAAATGTGGAATAAATTTGATAAATTCATTAAAATAATTTAAGAGATTTGGATTGAAAAATATGAATTATGGAATGTTTCAAAGTTGATTTAATCAAATAAACTTATATAACACTTTCCGTAGCACTTTTATGCTGCGAATTATAAAACTTTTTGAATATGAGTTTAAATTTTATGATTTTTCCTAGAATCAATTGTGAATGTTTTGAAAAGGAAAATTAAGCATTTGAAAGATAATTTGGAATCTTTATATCAAATTCCAAAATAAAGTTGATAACTAAGTATGCAGAAACGACTAGTACATCTGTCCCGCCTGTGAGATCTGAGAAGCTAAAACAAGGTATTTAATTAAGGTTAGAGATGGAGCAACCAGGGCCCTGAACTTACCTAGCCTATGTTTTCTTTTCCTAGGCGAAGGGTGGAACAGATCGAAAGGAAAGCCCGGGTGCTCTAAGATAAAAACACTATGTTAAGTTTTCCAAAATAAAAGAAGATTGGTATTATCAAAAATTTAAGCAATCTCCTAATGAATGATTTTTATGATCTTATTTACTCAAAAATGTTTTTCTAAGATTGATTTATGGTTTGTTGTAAACGATGTCTTAAATAATATTGTTTTTGACCTGCCTAAAAGTTAAGGAATTTGGATCGAGAGTTAAGTAAGGAAATTTGAGTATTTTCCAAAGTAAAAGAATGAATCACTTAGAATTACCCCAAGTCAAAATAAAGAGATTTCGAAATCATCCGAAAAGAATTAAAGTGAAAAGAGACTTAATAAATCCAGTATGCTCATACTCAATTTTTATCGATAATTGGATCTTGAAGGAACTGGGGTCGGATTTGGGCGATTCTTGTCCGAAAACCACTTCGAACTAATGTACGCATTCGAATGTGAAGACGTGTTGAAGATGATGATCATTGAAGATCGTGAATCTTCATACCCTGAGGACTGCTTGTTGAACATGCTCTGGGTAGATCCCATCATAGAGTTATTTATAGGAGTGATCTCCGCGTTGTGGAGATTTTTCGGATTGCCAGGACTACTTGCTACTAGTGGTAGTAGGAGAGTGCCTTCGGTTTGTCCTGTTCCTAGACAACTTGAATGGACATTTGTCTGACATTGCATTTCTAAAGATTACATACATTGATTTTTACGAACGTACATCAATGGTGGCGAAGAAGGAAATTTCTCTTAGCTTAACACCCTTCTTGAGACGTACAAGCTCAAGGGTTGTATTTTTGTGGAAGGCAATTAGTAGTCAACAAAAATGGCAATGTGGCATTCAAAGAAGATGTGATTTATGAAAAGGTGATCATTTACCTCAGGCCTCATCACCTGGAAATGAAAAAAACAGGGTAGAAGCAGCAAGGCTAAGTGGGTCGCTCCCAATTAGGAGATGTCATCATTCTTCAAGATTTACTCTACACATGTCTAAGTATGTGGTGAATGTATGAATCGGGTACCCGTTAAAGGTTGGTAATGACCGGGGTGGTGACATATTCGGTACTATCCAGTGTGAGGGATAGGCCAGTCTTGTGTTGGTTTAGGCACCCAGTATCTGGACCATAGATGCATCCCTCTATAGGTGTACTATCGGAATGTAGTCCCTTACCTTGTCATTTGGTGGAATCCATTCTCCAATAAGTGCCTTTGAATTTGATAGTAGAGCCTAGTATCCAAAATTTAATAATGGTAACAATTTCGATTAAGATTAATAAGTTTATTTGCAATGCTTTCAAAGATATGTCATTAGAAATAATATCAAATGTTTGATATATAAAAGCGATTTAGTTATCATAAGGTAAAAACCCGTCCGTGTTTATGTGTGGGTGTGGTCTTATGAGATACTCTTTTTGTTCAAAGGATTTTATTCAAAGGCTGATATATGACACTATCATTTAGTATTGAGTTTTTCTCACGCTGGTTTATCAAGCCTGATCCGGGTATTTTCAATACGCGGGTCAGATCCGAGTAGTTTTTAGGTTTAGTCGAAGTAGGTTGGAGTTTCCAAAGGAGATCTGGAGATATTCATCTACGTATGGAAGTATTCTATTTTCCATTATGGTTTGTCAGTTTTAGTTTGATGTTTGTCAGCATTTGTAAGGATAGATTTTTATAACTGTCCAAGCTGAATTTAAGTTAGACTCTGATATATGTATTTAAAAAATTTCCACTATAACGACGTGTTTAATATTATATATTATTCCATTCGAGTGAGATTCTTTTCAGTCTATTTTTCTTTATTACCCTTCATGTTCCATCTTTTCGTACAATATGAGTTGGACATGTGTGGTTAATTATCGATTTAAAGGGTATGGAAAAACGGGCCTTCACATTTGGAATCAGATCTTTTGATTGAGAGAACACTGAAGCCCTATAGGGTTCAGTCTCATCAAAGATAGGATTAGTACCTACTCATAAGAGATAGGGTTAGTAACATCCTAGAATGAGTTATGAGAGTACCATATATATGAGCGCGTATTTATTAAATTTATAAAAGTGATTTTTTTAAATAAATTGGTAAATAAAATAATTTTACCATGGGTTTATATTTCAAATATACAAAGGGGATATTATTATTTTTGGGTTAGAAATTAAGTATTTTTATAATTTAGCATAGTAAAACTAAATATGAATATCTTATGATTAGTATTGCATAATTTGACTGTAAGATATTCCATATAGAATCAATTACTGAAAGCTAAAATTTAGAACATTAATCATATACCCGTACACATTTAGTTATTAAGAATGATGATTTAATAATCATCAAAATGGATGGATTTAAAAGCTAAGTATGGATATCTTGTGAAGTAAAATTCACGCTTTGACTATAAGATATTTGATGATAATATTGAAGCTAGATGTTGTAATTGGAGAAAGTAAAAAGAAAATGCATACTTAGAAAAATCCTTATCAACAAGATAGAAAAAAGAAAAATAAATCTAAATTGAGATGTTTTGTAAATATAATATAAATGGGTACGTTCTATAACTTATAAAGGAAATAAGGTAATTTGAAATTTAGACAATTTAATTAGGTTAAAATAATTAAAGTGAAATTGAGGAATAAGAGATATAAGAAATATCATCCTAATATAAAACTTTGAATTAGCGATACATTTGGGGTAACATTTGTAATTCAAAATGAAGTAAGATGAGAAGTGGATAGGTTTAAATAATATGATTAGTAGGTTGATTTTTGGATGAAAATGTTTAAATAACAAATACCATGTGAATTAAGTTTCACAATTTGACTATAAGGTATTTGATGGATTTAAGGGTAAGAAGTTTGATTTAGAAACGGATAGGTAAATAAATTATTTTGATAACCATAATATTAGTAAGAAAATGATGTACACTTAGTAAAGTTGTCTTATTAATATACATGGATAAGATAAATAATTAAGAGCATGGATAAATAAAACTAAGGATTAAGTTTTATAACTTACTAAATTGAGATAATAGTATAATTCCACATTTGTTAAACCCCTTAATTGAAGTATTAACAGTTTGAAGTTGGGGATATATATATACTCTTAGGAAGTAAAGGTATATTATACAAGTTTAAGTCATATTTATATGCTTAAGTAATAATGTATTTAGAAGTAAGTAAATGGTTGTGAAATAAACTTGAATTAATATAAATTTTGATAAAAAAATATATTAGGTAAAAATGAATGTGAATAATAACATAAGTTAAACGTAGATCATTTCGGCACATAAATTTTGATCTAAGATTTGAGTATAGAACTTTGAGGTGTTTATATCAATCCGAAAAAGGATTTATCACTCGATTCTTGATGGAAAACATTAATGAGGGTTTGTGATTATGAACTCAATTTTTCATTCAGAGTTGAGAGCTATGCAAGGAAAACAAGGGTTTGCAATCAAGAAGTCTGATCAAAGTCCGCACTAGAAAATTCGGAGATCGATACTAGTTCGGAAGTAAAGTTGTAGATTCGAATAATAGATCAAATCAAATATCACATATAGTATAATGTTTTGGGTCAGTCAATATCTTAAATAGTAGGCACTCAAATATAGTGGTTGGACTGATATTTTGGTGTATATATATATAGACCTCAGATGTAGTGCATGCTCAGGTCCGAAAATGAGTTCTATGGAAATATTCATTTATTTTGATATAATATCAGTTTGGTTGTTTTTGGATGTATATTCTTGTTTGGTTGTTGTATATTTTATCTTAAGTGTGCAGTATGCACTAGAATGAGTACGAAAAAATTCTGACTTGATGTATGTATACATAACCTTAAGTATGTGATAAGTACTCAAATTGGTGTGGAGAATCTCTATATGTATGTTTGGTATTATTTGTTTTAGCATTGTTATTGTATCAATCTTCTTTTTATATACGCATTATTTATATTATCAATAGAAATAAGCTAGAATGTTTGAGGATACGATTATGAGATAGATTCCTATATCTAACTTTCATTTCGAGGACGAAATTCTTTTAAGTAGGGGAGAATGCAACGACCCCTAATTTCGCCACTTCGAAAATGAGAGATCTAGTTTGTTTTAAATTTAAAAAGGGTTTAAAGCTTAAATAAATATGTTATATATAATAGATAATAATAAAGAAATTATTTATTCTTATAGTTAATAATTAAAAAGCATTAATTTGGATTTTATCACAATCAGCAAAAGTTAAGCTTTGTTAAAAATAAGTAAATAGGTTTAAATATTTATTTAAAAAGTTAAATCTTATTTAAAACATCTAATAAAGATAATAAAAGTATATTGAAAGACATGTTTTACAAAAATAACCAAAATTGCCGCATTTTGTCAGTTTGACATACATTGTAAAATTAGAGATTTTGATGTTAATTAAATATTATTTTATAATATAAAGAGACATATTTTAATTTATCTAAAGATGCAAGAAAAATTTCATTTTAAATTTGGTTTTCACAAATAATAGTTTAATTAAAACGTCAAAATGTGACCATAAAACATTTTATCGAAAATCAATGTTTTGTCGATTAAAAGTTGTTGCAACGTTATTGTGCCTTTATTTTCTTATATATGAACATATATTAAAATATTGTAAGTATTATTTAATTCAGTAATCAAGTTTACTTTTACTAAACAAGTTTAGAAACATTAGAAAAAGTAAACAAAAAAGGACAAAACATGTCACATCAAAACCAATCAAACCTTTACTTTTCTTTACTTAAATATTAAGTGATTAAGACATAAAGTGATGATGTGATAAGGTGATGGTAAATGTTGAAAAAGTAACATAAAGTAAGGATATTTTAGTAATTTTGTAAATGGTTTGTTTTGTAATTTACCACTCCTTACTTTTTCTATAAATACCCATCAATTCTTCTCATTTTTCACATAAATCATTTTCATCTTCTTCCTTTAAGCTATTTTAACGGCTTCACTCTTTAAGAGAGGTAGGAGGGTTAAAAATAGTGGAGTGCTTAAGCATTAATGCACTTGTTACTCTCTAACCTCTTCTTAATTCACTTCTTCTTCTTCTCTTCTTAAAAACGACCTTAGGCCGCGAGTTTGGAAGTTGATGTGGGAGGATGTGAGAAATATGGAAGGGAAAGGCTATGGACAAGAGCAAGAAGGGATGTAGGGTGGTGGCCGAGCACTTGGAAAAGGTGGAAGAATATTTAGGTGCTTGTTTAGTGAAGTGTTGAACTAAATGAATGTTGGTAGGAAGTTAAACATTTTGGTTAAAGGGGAGAAAATTCTCACCGCTTTTAAAAGATCATATTTTTTGGTTTTGCCATAATATTATCTTATGAAATAGCAACTATAAACCCCTTTAAAATGTTTCTATGGATGTTTGGTTATGTTTGTGTTATGTTTGAATAAGTAGCAAATGTTTATGATTGTGATTATTTATCATTTTAGCTTATGTATGGACCATAATTTTGTTAGTGACAACTGTTAACTCGATTATGTTCATTTTGATTAAATAATCCCTTTGTTTTATAAGACCCAAATTTTGGTGATATGATATACTTTGGAAAAATAAGTCTCTTCTCAATTGAAGTTGAAATCAAAGTCGAATAAAAAAGGATTTGAAATTTGAAGTGAATCGGGATCGAAAAGGATAGTTAAATTAAAATTGAGATGAATAGTGAAATTGAAATCAATTTTGAAAATTGAATTTGAGACTAAGGTTGAATTGAAGTTTAAGTAGAAATTATATTTGAAATCTAAGTTTTAATTGTGTTTAATTTGAAGTTAGAATTGAAATTGAATTGAAATTGGGTTATGTAACTTAGATATGAAATGTTGTTTTGAAATGTAATCAAAAAAGTTGTTTTTTGAATCTGTTATTTTGTTTCGTATTCAAGTGCTTCTGATATTATGAATACCATTAACATTATCGTATTTGGTTACTGTAAGCTAATACTATGGATGACTGAAGCATCTATAGCGCTTAGCTGCGGGACTTTAGATATGGGATGTTACAAATTACCAGGCTAAAGGACAACGGCTCTCTCTGTACCTTATCTGAGTCTAAGAGCAATAAACTGACTTTGAGTATTATAACATCACACACATTCCCTAGGATCAAAACAAAGAGGCCATCTCATTGGCAAATTTTTTAGCATCGAGGATGCAAAACAAATGGGCTTGGTTCCCATCAAAGTTCTAGACTTTGAGCATAAACCAGATGAAAATCAACTGGCTACTAGATATGGAGACTGAGAAGGAGTGGTGCATGACTCTGATTAAAGATTATTTGCTACAGGGATTCCTTCCCGAATGGAAGAAGAAAGACGACAAATCCTTCGCAAAGCTTCACGATATATAATTCAAGAAGGAGTCATGTATAGAAAGGGTTTTTCCATTCCCCTGCTCTGGTGTATCGCTCATGATGAAATAAAATGAGTTATAAGGGATGTTTATGAAGTGGAATGTGGCAATCACACTAGGGGAAAATCACAGCAAAGAAAATACTCCATTATGGGTATTATTGGCTAACTGTCAATCAAGATGCTACTAATTATGCTAAGTAGTGCGAAAAGTGCTAAATGTATGAAAAAGTTCCAAGAGCTCCGCCGATGGAAACTACACAAATGTTCAGTCCATAGCCTTTTGCCACATGGGGTATAGATATTATCGGTTCCTTACCGATCTTTAAAGGTGGTCCGAAGTACGCCATCGTGATAGTTGATTACTTCACCAAATAGGCCTAAGTAGAACTTTTAACCACGATCATGACAATGAAAGTAATCAAATTCATTATTCGTAACATCATCTGTCGTTTTGCTCTTCCACGAACCATTGTAACTGATTATGCAATCCAGTTTGACATCACTGAATTCAAAGACTTCTGCCGTCGACATCATATTGAAAAGAGATTTGCGGCAATTGCTCAACCTAAAGCAAATGGACATGTTAAAGCTGTAAATAAAATCATAAAGTGTTCTGAAGAAACATCTGGAAAAGGCTAGAGGCAAGTGGGTGGATGAACTCCCAACAGCATTATGGGCTTACAGAACCGCCTATAAGTCCAGAACTGGCCATTTTCTATTCGCCCTTGCTTACCACTTCGATGTCATCATTCCTTTTGAACCCAACGTCCCTTCTTATCGAGTAACCTACTACGACCAAGAACGAATCAAGATCACCTCTTAGAATCTCTAGACTAGGTAGATGAGAAGCGCAAAGAAGCTAATCGAGGGCAGCTGCACATAGACACCGAGTCGCTCGATGTCACATGTAACGACCCGGAATTTTGGTTGTTAGATTTGAACATTTAATTCATTTTAAATGTTGAATGTGAATTATAATTTGGTTTTGAAACAAAAAGATTTCGGTTAAATTAATGAAATTAGTTAAATTTCAAATATGGTAATTCAATTGAATTTGAATAATAATAATCTAATATTTGGGAATTGGGATAATTTGTGAATCTAGAAGTAAATAGACATGAAAATGGTTTCTAAAATTTATTTTAAGTCAAATTTGGAATTTTTATATTATTTTAATAATGGAATTTAATATAATAATGTAAATAATCAGATTTTGATTTAATAAGAATCAGAATAATTTCTAATGTGATTATAAATTCTATATGATTTATAATTAAGTAAGTAAAATTTTAAAACTGAAATTTTAAGTCATTTTGACGATTTCGAAAATTACTCGAATTTATCGACGAATTAAAATAGCCTTCCGGGACACAGTCTCGGAATTCGACGAAACCAGTTCCACTGGATCCGTAATAGTTAATTATTATCGCTATGCAAATTTCGTAGCATTTGGAGTTACCGTTTGTTCATACGGGTAAGAAATGCGTTGAAATTTAAATCGATAATTTAATATTTTAAATCGATTTAAAAAGTTATCTTTCACATATGATTGAATTAGCTTCCGAAACACATTCCATTGTGTTCGGAATGCGGGTAAAACCTTTTAAACTCTTGGCGGCGTGTCTAATTTGGAGTTCGTTCGAAAATCTGGTAGATTGGTGAAAATTAATAATAAAATATTATACTAAAATGTATATATAAGCGTATAAGGGCCGAAACCCTATTTTCTTTCGGCAGCCCCCGTTATCTATTTTAATGGCGGAAAAACACTTTTCTTCTTCCTTCTTTTTCTTGAAATCCACTCAATAATGGCAAAATCTTCCAACTGCGAAAATGAAGAGCCCATCATGTTCTTTAAGTTGAACGGTTCTGATCGAAAATTGAGCTCCGGTTTGTCGGCAAATCGAGATGGATGGTGCGCGTTCATGCTTAAATTAAAGAGCCTAGGGATGACCGAGCCTCGCGTGGTTCTAGGCGTCAGTGGAGCTCGAGTTGGTGCACGTTCTGGCAGTGCCTGATCGGGTCCACGTGGGTCGACGGAGGAGCGACAATGAGCAACGTGGTTCGTGGTTGGGTTTGTGTGATGCGCATACGAACGAAGTAGGAGGAAGAAGTATAGGAGCTGCCAGGGTTTTTGATTTCAGATCTACGATTAGATTTGGTTTGTGTTAATATAAAAAGGAAATTTATAAATAAACTATATTCAAAGTTTAAAAAATTCATATCTTTTGCATGCATGACCAGATTCCGACGAAACAAGAAGCGCGAGAATCGTAGCGACGCGATCTATGCACCGCAGCAAGTACGGAGATGATTGGAGCAAGTGGAAATTTTAGAATAAATCGAATGGTTCGATTGAATTTAAAATTTAAAACCCTCGTCGAAACTCAAGGTGAGTTAATCTCACTGGAATGCTAGCTAGTTTTAAATAGCTAATATTTAAATGGTTGATTGGTTGATTTGTTGTATGTGATAATTATTATCAGATTTGATCGATATTTATTGTCGTGCTAACATCTGTGGATGCAGAGAAACTGTTCGAGGGATCCATCGGGATTCCTCAAAATGAGAAATTATTTCATAATTGATGATGCATTTTATTTATATACTGTGATAGATTAATTTGGAATTTGATTGTGCTGTGTTATGATTGGATAAACAAAATTGGGATTTTAAAATACAAATTACATAAATTGGGATTAAAGGGTAATGAAATGGAAATTTTTAAGGAATGAATTTAAGGAAATTAAATCCAGGAAATTGGTTGGGAATTTGAAATGTTTTGAAACTGTGATTGGAATGGAAACGAGAAATGGAAATTTATAAGCTGGGTTTATAAATTTAATGGAATATTTATCGGTGGATAAATTTTTGAAAGATAGGTTTCCGGTGGGAAATTCTATAAGAAGGTATAAATGATTTTAAAAATAAAGATGAGATTATTTTTAAAAGACGGAAGGTGTATTTTCCCTGGGAAGTTAAGTATGTTTCCAAAGAAAAGCTTTCGAAATATCAACTAGAAGTTTGAAAGTTGTTTTTGGATATTTTGGAAAAATATTAATTTTAATTATGTTAAGTATAATGTAAATATTTATTTAAGTAATTATGGTATTCAAATAATTTAAAGGTGAAGTAGTATAAAGTTTCAAAGGGAAATTTTAATATAAAATTTGATTTCATAACTTTATTTTTGAAGGTAATTTTGTTTTAAATTACTTAGAAACTCCTCTATATTTTCTTAAGTATAATTTTCATTTAAGAAATTTCTAGTAGCCTTAAATATTTTAAGCATATATTTTGAAAGTGATTTCCAGGAAATGGGGAATGAGTTTAAAAATAAAAGGGAGCTTTATTTTTAAAGTGAGGGAAGAAATTTACGGGATTTAAACATAAATTTGAATTGAGATAAATTAAGCAGGATTTATAAAAAGGTTCTTTGGTTTATTCTGAAATGGAAGTGTAGTCCCCTGAAAAGCCAAGTACATTTCAAAGCAGATTATTAAGTAAAAAATTAAAAAAAAAATTATTTGTTTTTAAAGGAATGTTTTAAGACATTATTGTTTAAGTTACCAGATGGATTTATTTTAAAGATAGTTTGGTTAAAGTTTTATTTGAAACTAGTATAGAATTTTGTAACTCCTCTTTTAAAATTTAGTTTGAACTTAACCTTTATTTTAAAACCAGCTTACATTTTATAAAGTAGTTGGCTTTAAATATCTTTAAAATATATTTTGAATAAAATGTTTAAGTATTTAATGTAAATATTTTAAGGTATATTTTAGAATAAAGTGATTTAATTGTTTTAAAAATCTAGAATGTTTGGACTTGATTGTTTTCAGTGGAAATGAAGATTTGGGGAATTTATTCCATGACAGAGTGTGAATTGAAAACTATTTTCAAAAGGATTGAAAATGGAAATATATCTAGCGAAGATATTTCGAGGATAATAAATAATTTGGGTAATAATTTATTATTTGATGGATGTTTGTGAATGTTAATCGATAGTTAAATAACCGACAATCAATATTGGCCAATGCGCTGATCGTTTCGAAGAGACTGGGATAAAATTCTCGGAAACCACTTCGATCTGGTTTGTGCATTTTCGTGAGGAAGACGAGTTTGGATTCGAAGATGGAGCAGTGAAGTGTAAGGGCTAGTCGCTACTAATCCTGAGGGTAATTCCAAAATGGATGTAGTAGGAGTAGTGCCTTCAGTTCCGTTCGAACCCGGGATGGACTCGTACAGATGAATGCTTTTAGAACATCGTCAGGTGGATGATGAGCATTCTAAGCGATATGTTCTAAAAAGGTAACGTTTAGCCTCAAGCCTCATCAACCAGGAATGACTGAAAATCAGAGGTTATGCAGCAAGGCTAAGTGGGTAGCACCCATTAGGGTGAGGTCATCTCTGTCTAGATGTCTCTTTTTATTTCGGCTTAGTGGGCGGTTGCTGATCCCAACCACGGGGTGATCTTACTCGGGATTATCCAGTAAGGTGTAGTTCCAGTTTTGTGTTGTAGGGGATTTATGGTGGATCCTCGGTACACTGATCTAGGCCACGTACTGTGACAGGTGGTACCCCAGTGCCTAGTCATTAGTTGAAAATCCATTCACTCTACGCGCCTGTAACGTTTTGATTGTGCCCAACTATTGCTGAAACATGAGATGCAAACATTTCAGCTAGATTCTATTTTACTTTCTATAGACACTATTATAATATCAGACGGATTTGATAAAAGTGTTTTAGCTATCGTAAGGTAAATCCTGCCATGTTTATTTGTGGCGTGGTCTTACGAGATGCTTTTGATTTCAAAGGATTTTTGAAACTTTAATAATCAATTTGGGTGTATGTTTGCCACGCTGGTATTTCAGACTGACTCGGGTGTTATTTTATTATAATGCTCGGGTCAAAACAAGTATTATATGTTCAAGATAGGATGCTATGGAGCTTAGGAGAGGAGCTGGAGTCCGAGACGTATTACCGTACTTGTTTATATCCGCTGCTGTGATTGTTTGAGATTTCAGGCTGGTAATTGTTGTTTGTTTGTGATACTCTGATGATGTAATATACAAAAATAGATATAGTTTTTATTTTGTGTAAAGATCTGTTATTGACTGTTATATTTTGTTCCGTTGCGATTGTGAGATTCTGTTATTGTTTAGTTCCTTCTTTCTTCTATCTTCTTTTTTTTCCTCAACAATCTGTCTTTTCCGACACTCGATCGTCGGCATATTATATTGTGGCGTATTTTGTGCCGATTTTTGAGGGTCGAGAAGGGCAGGTCGTCACACTTGGTATCAGAGCTTAGGTTAGCGATAACCTAGGCTTTGGTAGGGAAATTACTCATTGTAAATAGAGTCAATAGTAATCTAGAATGAGTTTGAGTGTAATAATAGATATGGGAGCTTACTTGTAAGTGAATATAAAATTGTTTTTATGCTGTGTTGACTTATCGGTTGAGTGTTTATGAATTCTGGTCCGTACGGGAAGTACAATCGTATCGATAGGGGTTTCTAAACTCTAAAACAAGATAAACCGACATAGTATTGTTTTTAAAGCAGGTAAATGAAATAATTTAACCTAAAATTATATTTTGGTATGAAAGAAATAATTTTATGAAACTATTATATATATTTGGATGTTTGGGTGTTAATACTATGATCAACTAAGAATTCAAAATTTAAAATGGTTTATAACCAAATAAAATTCTATAAGTTTAAATTATACAAAAGAAGAATAACTAAAATTTGATTTAAACCAGAATTTAAACCCCAGAAATTTTGAAAAATATTTAAAATGAATTTAAACAAAATGTTTGGGAATATAAAATCTTGGGAATGTTTGAAATGTTTTCCTAAGTGTTTGAAGGCAATGATGGAGTATTATTTTGGGAAATATTTTTGAATGGAAATTGTTTTGAAAGGAATTTATGGTAGTAAGGAAGCACTAAACTCATTTCAGTCGTTGGGAAATAATCCTGATGATGGTGGCCACATCATCAGAATTCATTTTCGAGTTTCTAAAGTGATGGATTGCTTCCATGGTGATTGGCTATGATATCTGTTTAGACTTTTTTGATATACAAGGTATTTTAGAAATTTCAAAAGGGAAATTGTTTTGGCAAAAACAGGTTGTTTTGGAAATCTGGAAGTTTGATTTGATACACCAGGAGTGTATGAGTTATTTATAATCTCAAATTGGTTTTGAAATAAAATCGGGTAATTGAATTTTGGGAACTCTGTTTAAAAATGTGAAAGTTAAAATGAATCAACTATTGAACTTATAAAGTGAAGTTGATTTAAATTAGAAGGGAAAATGAAATTTTAATCCTGGAATTAAATTTTAACTTGAGTAAATGGAAGTGAATAAAATATATTTGCATTTAACTCAGGATAAGTTAAATATAAAATAAAATTGAAATTGAAATTGAATTAGATTGAATATAGAATCGAAATGTACAATGATCATAATCGTGTAATGAAAATTTATACCCTTAAGTTATTAAGTGATATATATATATAATTTGGAATTGTGATTATAAGGTGAAAATGACTCAAATGAGCAATATAAGATTTTAAATAAATAAGTTGGTGAACTTAAGAATAAGAAATGAAAGTTGTAAAACCAAAATAAAATGATTGGTATTTTATGGGAAATTCAAAACTTGATCCTAAGTGAAATATAAATTGGAATAAGGTGATGAAAAATAAAATGTGAATGGGCTTAGGTTAGTAAATAAGTTTGAACTTATATATAGATAAATAGAATTTATTTGAATTTGAATTGAATTAAAATCAAAACTCAGTTGTGTTATAAATAATATTGAATGAAATTCAATTCTTATTTAAAATAGTAAAGGAAATGGTATGAATTTAAGTTGGCTAAATAAAATTTAGTTGGACTTGAATTAAATATGGAAAAGAATTGAATTAAATGGAATTTAATTTAAGTAAGAATGATACTGAATGAACTAAATTCTAACTCAACTAAATTCAAAAAGAATTGTTTGGAAATGAATTTAGCGTAAGCTAAATTAAATAAAAGGGTAATGGGATGAATAAAATTTTGGTAGCTTGTTAAAAATTTGAACGGCAAAATAAAACCCATTTCTGGTGTAGAATAATTGGAATGGTTATGTTATTAATAAAATAAATTCAGAAGTGAATTACGGAGGTGAATTAAAATTTAATATGGACTAAGTCAGTAAACTAATTGAATTAAAATTCGTAATGGATGGGAATTTGATTGAATAAGAATCGAATTAAAGTTTGTAATAAAATTGATGTAAGAAGGAATAGAGTTATATTGGAATTGAAATAACTTAAGAAAATTTTGAAATGGTTGTTGTCGAGCTTATAAAATGGTTTTGAATTAATCTATATGGATAACGAAATTTAATGTAAGAATACGGATTTAATTCAATGATTGTAATGAAGTAAGAATGTTTGGGTTGTGAATAATTCTGAATGGAATAAAATTGATATAGATTGAGATGAATTAATTGAAGTTGGTATAAGCTTATGTAATTGTTTTTTGTATAAATAACATTAGAATTTGCACAAGAAAATAGTTGTTTTGTCGTAAATGGAAGTAAATTGATTTGAAAAAGTGAATAAAGTTGGTTTTTGAATATAATTGGAATGGGGTGGAATTCTAATTAAGTGGATTTGTATATAAATGAAAGAAATTATGAATATGATGCAAACTAATCAATTTAGAACTGGAAAGGGTGAAATTAATGTAAGTAAGGTTTATAAACCAATTTGTTGTGAATATGAGAATAATTGGTGCAAAATAAATTGGTTGTAGTAAATGTGAATTGTAAAAAGTAAACTTGATTGTAAATCATTCGAGTGGAATAAAATGAAGTTTAGATTTGTTAGAAAAATTAAATGGTGTTGAAAATTTGTGATTACTATAAAATGGTACTTGTAGGATTATGAAATTTGTTGTTGGCTATGTAATTGTTGTGTTTAGCTAAGATAAATGTATGGAAGGTTGTTAAAAATCTTATATTGTTGAAAAATGATATGTATGTTTGAGTAAGTATAGGTACGGATGGCAATCGATAGAGCTGGAACGCGTAAATGCATAATGTAGTAGCCGCTTGGTTAAAAAAATGCTAATCAAAGGTACGCCTACGCAATAAAATTTGAAAAATTATATATATATATATATATATATATATATATATATATATATATATATATATATATATATTGTGGTATATTTTGTTTTCGGACCGTGTGGGTCGATGTATATATATTTATATCTATTGTGATATTGTAAAACGCTTTCCGTACAAAGGAGACACTGTAAAAAAAATTCTAAAATTTTGGGAGTTAGAAAATTTTTGGGAATTTTCAAAATTTTGAATTAACTAGAAAAGTTGCATTTTGAAATAATGTTGTAAACAAAGCTTTTGAGTTAAAAATAAAGCGAATGGTCTTGGAATTGAGCTAAAGGTTTTGGTGAAATGATTGTGAGTTTTTAACTAAGTAAGTTTTTGGTAAGTAAATGAGTTTAGTGGCATTTTCCTACTTTATCAAATTTCAGGGACGAAATTTTTATAAGGGTGGACGAATGTAACGCCCATAATTTTGGTCGTTATATTTGAACATTTAATTCAATTTAAATGTTGAATGTGAATTATAATTTGGTTTTGAAACAAAAAGATTTTGGTTAAATTAATGAAATTAGTTAAATTTCAAATATGGTAATTCAATTGAATTTGAATAATATTAATCTAATATTTGGGAAATGGGATAATTTGTGCATCCGGATGTAAATAGATATGAAAATGGTTTCTAAAATTTATTTTAAGTCAAATTTGGAAATTTTATATTATTTAAATAAAGGAATTTAATATAATAATGTAAATAATTAGATTTTGATTTAATAAGAATCAGAATAATTTCTAATGTGATTATAAATTCTATGTGATTTATAATTAAGTTAGTAAAATTTTAAAAGTGAAATTTTAAGTGATTTCGACGATTTCAAAAATCACTCGAATTTATCGACGAATTAAAATAGCCTTCCGGGACACAGTCTTGGAATTCAACGAAACCAATTCCATTGGATCCGTAATAGTTAATTATTATCCGATTTCAAATTTTGTTGCATTTGGAGTTACTATTTGTTCGTACGGGTAAGAAACACGTTGAAATTTAAATCGATAATTTAATATTTTAAATCGATTTAAAAAGCTATCTTCCACATATGATTGAATTAGCTTCCGAAACACATTCCACTGTGTTCGGAATGCGGGTAAAACCTTATAAATGCCTGGCGGCATGTCTAATTCGGAGTTCGTTCGAAAATCTGGTAGATTGGTGAAAGTTAATAATAAAATATTATACTAAAACGTATATATAAGCGTATAAGGGCCGAAACCCTATTTTCTTTCGGCAGCCCCCGTTATCTATTTTAATGGCCGAAAAACACTTGTCTTCTTCCTCCTTTTTCTTGAAATCCACTCAATAATGTCAAAATCTTCCAACTACGAAGATGAAGAGCCCATCATGTTCTTCAAGTTGAACGGTTATGATCGAAAATTGAGCTCCGGTTTGTCGGCAAATCGAGATGGACGGCGCGCGTTCATGCTTAAATTCAAGAGCCTAGGGATGACAGGGCCTCGCGTGGTTCTAGGCGTCGGTGGAGCTCGAGTTGGCGCACTGTGACGACCCGTAATTTTTGAGCATTTAAAATCGAAATATTTAATTGATTTTAAATATTCAATAGAGTAATTTTAACTTGAATTATGAATATCACAATTTATTTGATAATTTAATTATTGAATTTAAATAATTTAAAATTGGATGAAATGTTGAATCTAGAATTTTAAGCCTATTAAAAATAATTTGAAGGCTTATAAAATTTATATTGATAATACTGAAGACAATATTAGCGTTAAGATTGAAATTAACAGTCATATGTTAAGTTTTGAAATTTGTATCGTTTAAATTGAATTTTAAAATAGCCTTCCGAGGCACAGTCTCGGAATTTGACGAAACCAGTTCCATTGGGTCCGTAATATTGAATTATTATCGGATTTCAAATTTCGTATTGATCGAAGTTAGTGTGTGAGTGTACGATATATAAACGTGGAAAATTTAATTGATTATAAGCTAATGAAATTTAATTTAATTAATTAAGCTTCTTGTGCACGCTAAGGCTTCCCTTATCTTCCCGTATACTTCAACACTCGCCTTTTTTTTTATCAAAGCCCCTTTCTTTTCAAATTAAATCCCCAGAAGAAAATCTCGTTCCAGTAAATAAAAAAGGGCCGATCAAAGCCCTCTATCGTTCAAAACCCAAGCCTGCTTCATCTCATTACAGCCCTAATTCATTAAAGAGAATCACGATTTATATTAGAAAAACCCTCAGTACGTGTGATCATCGACGATCGATTTAGGGATGAGAACGCGAGGGGGAAGAGGCTCGACTCTGAAGCCTAGGCGGTTGGAGATCCTTGCACTGTCGACTATGTCA
The DNA here is from genome assembly GCA_030765085.1 of Allium cepa. Classification (NCBI taxonomy): domain Eukaryota; kingdom Viridiplantae; phylum Streptophyta; class Magnoliopsida; order Asparagales; family Amaryllidaceae; genus Allium; species Allium cepa. The sequence continues at coordinate 430,395,386 of CM060935.1, forward strand.
CGCCGTGACCTGGATCGACGATGAGGGAGTCACGATTTGGGAGTTCGCGTCTCACAGGGTGTCGCGACTTAGAGTGGCCACATATTCGAAGGCGTCGACTTGGCTGCGGTGTGGATACTGTAGTCGATCAGGATTGAGTGGCGGTTTAGGGTTTTCGATCATCAGGGGTAGGCTTCGCGAGGAGAGGCGTTCGTTTGATAGCAACGAGCTCGTTGGGGTTTTTGGGCAAGCGGGGCTGGGAGTAGGTCACGGCGGCTCGCTTGGTTGCCGCGAGTTCAATAAATGGCCTGGGCTTAGTCTCGAGACGATGGGGAAGAGGTGATTTCTTTTGGTAATCGTTTAACTTAAAATTTCCTTGATCTAAATCATAGTTTTAAAGGAAATATATAATTTTTTTTTTCTCAGTAAAGTAGATAAAACAGTTTTGTATTGATTTACTGTATATATACTCGTGGGTTGGAAAAATTTAACAGTAGATTTATAGAATAATTTATTTCAATTTGAACCTACATACAGTAAACAGATTTTGGTTACAAATACAGAAGGAGTAATTTTAACCAGATTCTGCAAAAAAATTATATATATTGGAAGAAAAGTTTCTACAGCAACAAAATTTCTATTTTTCATTTTTACAAGGAAAACATTTATTTAAAATTTAAATACATAAGTTTAAACTTATCCATATAAAATACAATAAATATTCCTATATCTAAATATTTTACGTTACAAGTTGCATTTGTAAATAATGCTTTATGAAGATTAATTTGTTGGATGAACTTATTTAATTACTTCAGTCACTAAAAACATTCCACAAAAGGAGATTTGTTTAAAAATAAATTATTAGTTTAAACCCAATTGTTAGTTTAAAACAAATTTAGTGGTTGATTAAAATTATAAAATAGATAATAAATAGTTTGATTAGTTCAAATATTAATAAATTATAAAATGTTAAACAAGGTCTAAAAATCGAGAAACAAGCTGGAATGGAGATGAATGGAAATAGACTGCAAATTAAAAGCAAAGGTGAGTTAATCTCACTCAGTGAATCTAAATTTAAATTTGAAATTGGCATATTAAGTGATGCTAACGTCTGTGGATGCAGGGAAAACAGGTTGGAGGGATCCAACTGGACCCCTCAACTTTTATTTAAATTATTTAATATTCTCTGTTCTGGTTATTTGATATTCTATGATGAATTATGTGGAAGTATTGAATGCTATGGCTTGGTTGATATACTTGGGTATAATGAATTACCAAAAATATAAATTTGATTTTTGAAATGAAAATAAAAGAAGTGAAATTGCAAGTAAAATAATTATAGAATAAATTTAAGAATGGCTTAGAAAAGAAATAAAGCGACTTTAAACTTCTAATAAATGAATCCTGAGAATGGAAAGGAAAATTTGAATAAACAGAAAGTTAATGAATTTTAAAAATGCAGTATTATTAATTAAAAAGAACAAATATTTATTTAGAATTTAAGATTTGAATTATTGAAAGAATAAAGAAGAAATTGAAAAAAATAATAATAAATAATAATAAAAAAGTCCATAACTACTGAATTTAGAAATGAACTGATAAGTTAAAGAGCTTATTTCAAATAAAATAAATTTGAAATCAATTTCGGAAATTGATTTAAGTGATTGAAGTTGGAATTTTCTCTGGATAGCCAAGTACATGTTTTTAAAAGTTAAATTTGTAAACATAAATTAAATGTTTTAAAGTTGTTTTAAAGAAAGCAAGTTTTGGTAAAATTTATTATTTCTAATATTTAAAGCCTAAAGTAAGTATTTTCTTTTAATCTATTTTAGTAGTAATTATTAAGAAGTAAATGAGTATTTCGTTTTAAAAGTAGAAATCTAGTTTTTATATTTTATTAAGTAACTTTATTTTAAAATGTTTATATAGTATGTATTTTTAGTAAATTATAGAAGTAGTTTCAACTTAAGTGTTTAAAAGTGAATTCCAAAGTAAGTATTTTTTTTTGTTTAATCTATTATCATAATAATTATTTAAAGAATGATTTGATCTTTTGTTTAAAGTATTATTATAAATTAAGTATTAAAGTAAATTTTTCTAAATTGAATGTTAAAAATATTTTACAATTAAGTTATTTTAAGTTATTTTAAAAATATAAAGATTTGTGCTTGGTGATTCCAGTGGAAATGGAAATACTCGGAATTTATTCTGATAAAAAGGAAGATAGTTTGAAAACTGTTTTCAAAAGGGTTTGAAAATGAATTGTATCTTGTAAAGATATTTTGAGATGAATAAATAATTTGGGAAATTATTTATTGGTTGATGGTTGTTTGTGAATATTAATTGATAGTTAAATCACCGACTATCAATATTGGCCAAATGCGTTGATCGTTTCGAAGAGATCGGGAACGAGATTTATTTCTCGAAAACCACTTCGATCCGGTTTGTACGTTTCGTGAAAACGATTATGGATTCGAAGATGGAGCAGTGAAGTGCAAGGGCTAATCGCTACTAATCCTGAGGATATTTCCAAAATGGATGTAGTACGAATAGTGCCTTCGGTTCCGTTTGAACCCGGGGCGGACTTGTATGGATGAATGCTTGCGAAACATCGTCAGGTAGACGATGGGCATTCTAAGGGATATATTCTAAAAAGGTAACGCTTAGCCTCAAGCCTCATCAAATGGGAATGACTGAAAATCAGGGGTTATGCAGCAAGGCTAGGTGGGTAGCACCCAAGCAGGGTGAGGTCATTCCATTCTAGATGTCCCTTATTATTTCGGCTTAGTGGGCGGTCGCTGATCCCAACCGCGGGGTGATGTCACTCGGATTATCCAGTAAGGGGTAGTCCCGGCCTTGTGTTGCAGGGGAGCGGACGTACTCCTCGGTACGGTGATCTAGGCCCCATACTGTGACAGGTGGTACCCCAGTGCCTAGTCATTAGTTGGAAATCCATTCTCCCTACGAGCCTTGTACGAGTTTTGTTTGTATTACCCACTCTGTGGCTAGTAGCTGGAATTTAATCATGTAACAATTTCGGCTATTTTATAAGTATTTGTATATAGACCCTATTATAATATCAGAGGATTTCTATAAATATTGTTTTAGCTATCGTAAGGTAAAAACCCGACATGTTTATTTGTGGCGTGGTCTTACGAGATGCATTTGTTTTCAAAGGATTTTTGAAACTTTAATAATCAATTGGGTGTGATTTTCTCACGCTGGTATTCCAGACTGACTCGGGTATTATTTAACTGTAATGCTCGAGTCAGACCGAGTATTATAGAATACAGGATATGAGGCTGTGGAGCTCAGAAGACGAGCTGGATGACGATACGTACTCTCGTACTTGTATATATATATATTTTCCGCTGTGTTGAGTTGTTGTGTATCCATTTGTATGACATTGATGTTGAGCTGGGATTAATGTACTCTGATGATGTAATATATAAACAAAGATATTTGATGTTTGAGTAAAGAGTATTTATTATCTATTATACTTTATTCCGCTGCGATGGTTAGATTCTGTTGTTGTTTTCTATTTTCTTCTTCTACCTCTTCTTCTCTAACCCAAACGGTTCGTATTTCTGTACAACTTGAGTTGATTTAGGTAGAATAGTTTTAACTAAAGGGGTACGGATTTGCGGGTCGTTTCACGCACGTTTTGGCGGTGCCTGATCGGGTCCACGTGGGTCGAGGGAGGTGCGGCGATGAGCAACATGGTTCGTGTGTGGGTTTGTGTGATGGTCGTACGAACGAAGTAGGAGGAAGAAGTAAAGGAGCAGCCAAGGTTTTTGATTTCAGATCTACGGTTAGATTTAGTTTGTGTTAATATAAAAAGGAAATTTATAAATAAACTATATTCAAAGTTTAAAAAATTCATATCTTTTGCATGCATGACCAGATTCCGACGAAACAAAAAAGCATCGGAATCGCAGCGATGTAGTCTACGCGCTGCAGCAAGTCCGGAGATGATTGGAGCAAGTGGAAATTTTAGATTAAATCGAATGGTTCGATTTAATTTAAAATTTAAAAAGCTCGTCGAAACTCAAGGTGAGTTAATCTCACTCATATCTGGAATGCTAGCTAGTTTTAAATAGCTAATTTTTAAATGGTTGATTGGTTGATTTGTTGTATGGATAATTATTATCAGATTTGATCGATATTGATTGTCGTGCTAACATCCGTGGATGCAGGGAAACAGGTTGGAGGGATCCATCTGGATTCCTCAAAATGAGAAATTATTTCATAATTGATGATGCATTTTATATATATATACTGTGATAGATTAATTTGGAATTTGATTGTGCTGTGTTGTATTGGATAAACAAAATCTGGGATTTTAAAATACAAATTAAATAAATTGAGATTAAAGGGTAATGAAAAAGAAATTTTTGAGGAATGAATTTAAGGAAATTAAATTCAGGAAATTGGTTGGGAATTTGAAATGTTTTGAAACTGTGATTGGAATGGAAACGAGAAACTAAAATTTATAAACCGGGTTTATAAATTTAATGGAATATTTATCGGTGGATAAATTTTTGAAAGATAGGTTTTCTGTGGGAAATTCTATAAGAAGGTATAAATGATTTTAAAAATAAAGATAAGATTATTTTTAAAAGACGGAAGGTGTATTTTCCATGGGAAGTTAAGTATGTTTCAAAAGAAAAGCTTTCGAAATATCAACTAGAAGTTTGGAAGATGTTTTTGGATATTTTTGGAAAATATTAATTTTAATTATTTTAAGTATAAAGTAAATATTTATTTTAGTAATTATGGTATTCAATTAATTTAAAGGTGAAGTATCATAAAGTTTCAATGGGAAATTTTAATATAAAATTTGATTTCGTAATTTATTTTTAAAGGTAATTTTGTTTTAAATTACTTAAAAACTCCTCTATATTTTCTTAAGTATAATTTTCATTTAAGAAATTTCTAGTAGCCTTATTCTAAATATTTTAAGCATGTATTTTGAAAGTGATTTCCAGGAAATGAGGAATGTGTTTAAAAGTAAAAGGGAGCTTTATTTTTAAAGTGATGGAATAAATTTACGAGATTTAAACGTAAATTTGAATTGAGATAAATCAAGCAGGATTTATAAAAAGGTTTTTTGGTTTATTCTGAAATGGAAGTGTAGTCCCCTGAAAAGCCAAGTAAGTTTCAAAGCAGATTTTTAAGTAAAAAAATTAATTTTTTTTTTTTTAAAGGAATGTTTTAAGAAATTATTGTTTAAGTTACATAATGGATTTATTTTAAAGATAGTTTGGTTGAAGTTTTATTTGGAACTAGTATAGAATTTTGTAACTCCTCTTTTAAAATTTAGTTTGAACTTAACTTTATTTTAAAATTAGCTTACATTTTATAAAGTAGTTGGCTATAAATATCTTTAAAATATATTTTGAATAAAAATTTTAAGTAGTTAATGTAAGTATTTTAAGGTATATTTTAGAATAAAGTGATTTAATTGTTTTAAAAATCTCGAATGTTTGGACTTGGTTGTTTTCAGTTGAAATGAATATTTGGGAAATTTATTCCATGACCGAGTGTGAATTGAAAACTGTTTTCAAATGGGTTGAAAATGGAAATATATATTGCGAAGATATTTCAAGGATAATAAATAATTTGGGTAATTATTTATTGTTTGATGGATATTTGTGAATGTTAATTGATAGTTAAATAACCGACTATCAATATTGGCTTATGCGCCGATCGTTTTGAAGAGACCGAGATCGGGATTAAATTCTCGAAAACCACTTCGATCCAGTTTGTACATTTTCGTGAGGAAGACGACCTTGGATTCGAAGATGGAGCAGTGAAGTGAAAAGGCTAGTCGCTACTAATCCGGAGGGTAATTCCAAAATGGATGTAGTAGGAGTAGTGCCTGCGGTTCCGTTCGAACCAAGGACAGACTTGTATGGATGAATGCTTTCAGAACATCGTCAGGTGGACGATGAGCATTCTAAGGGATATGTTCTAAAAAGGTAACGCTTAGCCTCAAGCCTCATTAACCGGGAATGACCGAAAATCAAGGGTTATGCAGCAAGGCTATGTGGGTAGCACCCATTAGGGTGAGGTCATCCCTGTCTAGATGTCCCTTTTTATTTCGGCTTAGTGGGCGGTTGCCGATCCCAACGTGGGGTGATCTTACTTGGAATTATCTAGTAAGGGCTAGTTCCGGTTTTGTGTTGTAGGGGATTTAGGGTGGATCACCGGTAAGATGATCTGGGCCACGTACTATGACAGGTGGTACCCCAGTGCCTAGTCATTAGTTGGAAATCCATTCTCCCTACGCGCCTGTACGGTTTTGATTGTGCCCAACTATTGCTGAAACGTGAGATGCAAACATTTCAGCTAGATTCTATTTTACTTTCTATAGACACTATTATAATATCAGACGGATTTGATAAAAGTATTTTAGCTATTGTAAGGTAAAACCCGACATGTTTATTTGTGGCATGGTCTTACGGGATGCTTTTGATTTCAAAGTATTTTTGAAACTTTAATAATCAATTTGGGTATATGTTTGCCACGCTGGTATTCTAGACTGACTCGGGTGTTATTTTATTATAATGCTCGGGTCAGACCGAGTATTATATGTTCAGGATAGGATGCTATGGTGCTCAGGAGAGGAGCTGGAGTCCGAGACGTATTACCGTACTTGTTTGTATCCGCTGCTGTGATTGTTTGAAATTATCAGGCTGGTAATTGTTGTTTGTTTGTGATACTCTGATGATGTAATATATACCAACAGATATAGTTTTCATTTTGTGTAAAGATCTATTATTGACTATTATAATTTGTTCCGCTGCGATTGTGAGATTCTATTATTGTCTTGTTCCTTCTTTCTTCTGTCTTCTTTCTTTTCTCTCAACAATCTGTCTTTTTCGGCACTCGATCGTCGGCATATTATATTGTGGCGTATTTTGTGTCGATTTTCGAGGGTCAAGAAGGGCAGGTCGTCACATCACAACACTAAATCCAACCTAGAAACTTTGAAATCGTCTATCTCATCTTGAAACGGGTGTTTCCTATCTTGTCAAACATGAATCCTACTTGGGATGGACCGTACGTCATTGGACAAAGGCTGGAGAAGGAACTTTAAAGCTAGCAACTATTGATGGTGTCACATTCCCAAGGGCATGGAATAACGAGCATTTACGATGCTATTTCACTTAATTTGTCTTTTTCATTTAGTTGTATTTGATTTTCAAATTCGCTTTAGCATTTGATTTTCCAGATATGTAACAAGACAAATTATGTCATTTCTTTCCATTTGGCAAATAAAGTTTGAAATTTCCTTCACATCAGTGATTGCTATAGAATTGCACATTAGTTATGATACTCAATTAACTAATGTTGACATGTCCGAGCAGGTTCCTAGAGTTTGGAGCCAGCCGATTACACAAGTTCACGATTGGACAAAACAAAATGAATGCTATCCGACTGTTCATTCGATGATTCTCGCTCACAATCTGATGGGTGGTGTAATTAAACTACCTAACAAGAAATGTATGTGACTCAACCATTCGATAATAAAATTAATCCCTCCAAGCGATGGGACCGACATGAATTAAAAGGTGATCGTAACACGATTGATACTCTCCAAGTTAAACCTCGAGCGTGGAGGCAAATCTAGCAATTAATGGAAGTATGATTTGGCTATTTTCCCAAATAACTCTAAGTCCCCAAAGTGAGGACCGGAGTATAAACACAAATATGGTGAAATTTGACCACCCTCAACAAACTCTTGTCCTCGAAGTGCGGATGTGAGTATAAACAAATAGATGAGTGCAGTTCGACCACTCACTATTCCATAAACTCCGAACTGAAATCAACAAAAGAAGTATAAATTTGGTAAGGATGGAAATTGACCATCCACTATCTAACTGCTCTAACTCAAGACCGAGGGTAGGAGAATAATCACTTAAACCATTGAATTCGACAGCGTAGCATTAGGGCTCGAGCGCAATATTTGGAAAAACTTGAGGCCACGACCACATGAAGGCCTTGAGTAAAATTAACGGACGGTTATCCAAATCAATGAGCAACGAATTATAAGTACATTGACTGGAAAAGTAATAACTCAACCACTTAAACAAATTCACATAATAGTTCAGCAAAAACAAAAGAACTTTTATTTACATCAAACTTGGGAATCATAGTACAAGTGTTTATCCAAAAGCAGCGGTCGTACCATCATAAACACGACTAACAAAAAGAAAAAAATAGCTACATAAGTTATGTACAAACTAAGACATGATGGCTACTTCTTCTACTTCTTCTCCCCCTTGGGTCTCTTAGGAATGGACCCACTCAAGCCTTCCCTTACTCCTCTCTTCGATCCCTTATCGCTCTTACCTCCCTTTAGAGAAACATTCTTAGGTGCGAGAGTCGGATCAGTGTCACCTTCAGAAATGGGAGGATTATTACATATTGGAATGGAATCACCAAGGGTAATGACTTGCAATGGAATGAGCTTTGCATCATCGACATTCACATCAATAGGCTCAATTTTGGCCTTCTTTTTCAGCAACTCCTCCTTCTCAATGCACTCCTTCAAGCTAAGCATATAGGTGTGCGCGAAGGCGCCTGTAATCACAACATCATTTGTCTCATCATTCAGTGGCTAATCATTGGCCCTTTCATCAACAAGACCTCCAATAACTTGAGCATCGGGACTTGGAATGTCGGTAGCCGTTGGAATTTAAGTAAGTGTCAGTCGTTTCTCCATAGTGGCGCCACTTTTCGAAATTTGACTAGGAGCTATAAGACTTGTAGGTTTGTGGAAGCAAACAAATATGCCTAAAACTATCAAGCATGAAGAATGAAACCTCTTAAGTAGTGGAGAAAAGAGTAGGATACCTACATCCGACCGACATTTGGTTATTTCTGGAGTGCTCCCTTCTTGAACAGGAGTCAGTGCATTTGATTTATAATTAGGTCTATTCAGATCATAGCTTGGGTCTTGTCCCGGCCAAGAGAAACCGATGCGCAAACTAGTTAAAGTAAAGGGGAATATTTCGGATCAAACCCTGAAGCTTTAGCGATGTTTTTTTCTTTGCCAAAAGGCGCCATAATATCAAAGTATCTCAGCCTTGCAGTAGTGAGATCTAAAGGTTTGGATCCACGTAGAATTTCTCACACCAGTTTCTCCTCATTGGCTTCATCGAGAGTCCGCTTCTTCATATTGATGATATAGTCCCAACCCTCACCTAGCGATTCGAGGTAACCCTCCCCTAGAAAGCTTAATTCATGGTGAATAAGCACCTTGGCATGATAATCAATGATCAAAGGATCAAATATGTCTTCGATCTCATTCCAGCCTTTCTCTCTCGCTTCCTCCAACATGGCCACAATCGGCCCTCTGACATCTTGATGACCAGCTTCCCTCACCTCTACTTTGAGGGCCTTAATATGAGAAAGTTCTTTTAATTTTCAGCTCGTGAGCCTCTACAACCTCTTCGCAATACTTTTGGGATTCCATCCAAGTGGCGTATTTATCATCCTTCTCCTTTTGAAGCGGTTCTTTGAGCTCTTTAATCCGAAGGAGTATAGTGTTCTTCTCTTTCTGAAAAGTATATTTCTCTATGGAAAGTGCGTCACTGTGGTGAATAGCAGTGTCTAGTTCCATCTTATGAGCCGTTTTCAGATGATTAACCACTTCAGACGTTTGTTTAGGATTTTTACCTACTGTAGTTAACTATGTGGTCAACTCTATAATCCCATTATCTTGATGTCCAATCATATCTTTATCATGATCACCTCTAGCTTAAGGTGATTGAATTCGTATTGCTTTGAATAGACACCATAGAAATTTTCTCAGTTAAGCATTGGAGTTTTTCATGCTGCACAAAAACATCATTGACGCATGCGAGCGAACTCGCTTTAATATTTCTTGGGAAATTATGGATAGAAGGAAGAAACTTTAGTCCATCAAAGCAGATATTTGAAAATTTGACCTTAAATTCGGCCAATCGTTCAGCTGTAGACGCTTTAGGAATTGTACTAGTTAAAGCAGGCTTAGATGTAATAATAGAATGTTTGTTCGACCAATAGTCTTGAGGGTGCCGAGACCCAAATGAATTCGAATGATGCTAGGGTAGCACAACAGTTGGGGGAACAAGATAAGATGTCCGATCGCTACTATATATACAGAAGGATTGGGCAAAACTTCTTGGCATTGAGATGATTGAGATTTTGACTTGTGCTTAGAGGATGAAGATCCCCTTGAATGATGGCTTCTTTCCCGGCAGTCGCCCCTTTCTCGACGCCTACCCGAATCTGGACCACGACTAGATCCATAATGTGTTAACGAGCCCTCAAGCAATCAAAGGCATGAGATTAAGACATTGCACCTGCATACCAAACAAAAGCGTGTAAGTGATAATCAAATAAAAGATAGACAAAATGCATGCATTAAAATGCATGTGATTGTGAATGTCCTAGTGTCCCCCTAATGACTCAGTTACTATGGCTTTGCTCATAGGAGTGATTTCACCTTTGCTAGTGGGAGGAATGTCATCACTAGTCCTGGCATGAGAATTAAGCCCCTCGACACTTAAATAGGGAAAGTCAAAGGTCATGTTGTCATACGAGATCGGGAGACCTGAAAATCCTTCCATTGAACTCTCTAGAGGAAGGGAGGAAGACTCTTCTTCAACAGTGGTGATAATGAACTTGGAATTTTTAGTAGGTTTCTCCTACGAAGTTGGTAAGCGATCCCTTTTTCTTTGCTTGTTGGTGCATGACGTTGCGTGCCTTGTGATGATTCGACTACAGGCACGTTGCCCGATCCTACATCGTCCTTGCTAGGCTCATTGGCATCATCACCTATGATTTCATCTACTTCGACATTGTCTTCAGCCTCCTCAACTAGGGGCATGATGGGGCAATTAGTGCCACCTTCTTGTTCCATAACATTCTTTCATGGTGCAATGCTTCCTAGAAGTCCAGTGTTGCGACCCTCTTCCAACAATATGAAAAGAGAGAACCACTCATTAATTACGAGTGATCTAATGTCCCTGTCTTCGACTATGGTAGCGCGAATTGCAAAAACCACCCTTGAAAATTTGTCTCCTCCAAGTCATGGATGGACACTTGTAATTTTTTGAAGTATTTGTTAGCTCAGAATACAACTTGGGCTTAAGAATTTGAAAATAAAACGAAGGCAATACTTACGTCCTTCCAACCATCGCCTTGCAAAGCCGGGCGGGCAATGAACGTAGAACTATTCGGCTTGAAGGCACTGAGATTGTTCTAAGCACTAGTGAGAACTTGATAGTTGGGAGCGAGCTTGAGGAAAGTATAAGAAAGATTTCCCATTCGTTGTTTAAAATTTTATATGAACCAGATGTTTTCAAGAGATGGTGGACGAAACAAAACATCCATAAATAACCAGAAGGTGTCATGAAGTAAAGCATAGCTATTCGGATGTAGCTGAGTAGGATCTACACCCAAATAATGTAGCATCTCTCGTATAAATGAGTTGAAAGACAATACACATCTGACCCAACACATAAATGTATTCATGCCATACAGCCTTCGGGGGCAAGTGGAACCTGTCGTTCCTTGATAGGACTAATATATCTCCAAATAGGATTCCGTATTTAGAGCACAGCCTACGAAGAGTGAACTCGCCAATTCTAGAGGCTTAGGAAGCCATCGGGTTATCCATAAATGCACCACCCTCTAAAGTGTTAGAGGCTTGATCTATCTCTTCTACCGGAAGGATGGGAACGTCAGAAAAAAAGGTTAAATAATGGACCAGGACTCTCTGGTTGCTTAGCTTGGTGTTCAGGAGAAAGTCTACCAGATACGATCGCGGAGCTCGATTCGACACCTGAATTGTTATGCTGTGAAGATTGACTAGAGGATATTGCGGCTAAACACCATAAATGTCTGGAGCCTATATCAACTAAACTCGGGTAGATAATCAAGATTAGAAAATTATACCTGACCCCCCCCCCCCCCCCCCCGTGCTAAGTGTAAACTAGTGTAGTGTAGTGTCATGCAGTGTGGAGATAAACAATTCAGAATTAAAAGCAAAAATAGTGATGAGACTTTGGATTCTGACCACAGTGACCATCATTACTAACTGTCTCAACTAGCATTTAAGATAATCGGTTGTGTTAGCTTTGGGATCGACCATTGGCATGTTCAAGTTTGAAGTTCAGTGTTGAAATCTTTATGCAAAGTTATATTTCATAACTTAGTTCCAAAAATGTGATCGTTCGATTTCGAGTTTAAAGTTAGATATGCTAGTCATATTATCCATAATAGTTCATATGTTCAAGTGCATCACGGCGGGATTGGTCTTAATTGTTTTTACAGATTTGTATGGTTTGGTTTGTTTAAATTTTGCATGTTTTAAAGCCATTTGCGCCTTAGCCAATCCCTTAACCAAGACCTCTATAATCAATCCCTCCAAATCAGTTCATGACCGATCAATCCTTGGCAATCCGATCCTTCTCACCAGCCATAATCGGTCCCTATTGTCACTCAACCTATCCCTTTACTTTGCCATCCCATATGTCACTTCAATGTTTCATCCAAACCCTCCTTACTCTGATACCACTGACCCCTCTCCGTAATTTTTAACAACTGATCCCTCGACCAAGTGGCTCCATGACTGATCCCTCTACTTCCTTCATATTTCATTCCTCTCTTTTCTCATCCTCTACCACCTCACCAAACCCTATATCACCACCATCCATCCCATCTTCTCCGAATTTAACCTAGGCTCATGCTAATTAACGTAAATAAACCCATATGCCTCATCATGAAATCAAGCAAAAACAATACCGATACCCACCTTTAGATTTAACTCAAAATGATGCAAGGAGAAGAATAATAAAAATGGCTTAAAATAAAATGGAAGAAGGAACATTAGGCAAATGGATGAGAGTGATGATCAATCGAGATAAGGAAGTGGGGCAGAATGAATGACGACGACGGTAGTTGGTTTGAAAGGATAAAGAGAGGGATCGGAGGTAAGCTTAAAGGAACAAAAGAAACTGACCCAATAAAGTAAAGTGAATAAGAAAGCGAAGGAAAATAGAAATATTGGCTTATATATAGGGCTTGAGGGATCGGCCTGCCTTCCTCTTATCTAGAAGCCAAATAGATTAAGTCCCTAGCATAAAAAGGGATCTGGTACGATCCTTCGACTTGGGGATCCAATATGATCCCTATGTACATCTAAAAAAGAAGAAGAATAAGAAAAAAGAGAATGGGATCAGTTAGAAAAATTCGGATCCCTATTTTAAATAATAAAAATATACATACAGATATTTGTGTGTGTATGAAATTGCAATGTAATTGCATCCTATTCAATAAAATTTGGCGACGACCCATGAGCATACAAATGCGTCCGAGAGCCAACAACAAAGACATGTACCTGAATGTGCACGTGTATATTCTTAAAATTCAAAATTTGAAATTGATATAAATTGAATTCACACTTGAAGCTTCCAAAGACGAAAGTAGATCAGATAGCCAAAGCTTGCTAGCCCCGTAGAATTAGACATAGGTAGAAACTAATGGAATATAATCCTGATTTTATACTATTGGAAATCGACCAAGCATCATGACGATCATAGAGAGATATGACACTTTGGGAAAATAACTCAATTGAAGGATAGCGACTATTCAGAAAATTGGATGGATTATTTTCCAACGACTTTGACTAGCTTCAATTCAAAGCACATCATGTTCAACATAAGATGTACTTTGGGGGGCAAGCATTATCAGCATTTGACTTTGTTTACATCCGAACTGAATGGACAAGTTAGACTTGACTTTCGTTAAGGCCAGTAGCCCAGAGCAATGATTATGCGGTCCAAAATTCAAGTACAAATGATAATATAAAACCGTAATTGAATGGAATCAAGAGACATTCTCTACAAAATTTTCTAAGTATAGAATATAAAATAGTCTAAAAAAGGGATTAGGTATGATCCCTCTCTACCAAAGTGATCAGATTACTTCAGCTGAACAGTGCAATTTAACAGAAAATGGTCGGTATTTTAAAATTCGAAAGTTGGATACATATGAAACTTTGGAAACAAGAAGTAGGGTTCCTAAGGAGTCCACCCATGGATTGCATCCTAAAAGGAATAAAATAGTGGGTCCGGCCCTCTTTCCTCTAGTGGGATTGGCTAGAATCAGACAACATCGCATATTGCAACAATGGTTAATCGATAACACAAGTTCTACTAATCTAGTTGGCATGAAACTTGGAGGATAAGCATAATACAACATAGACAATCCACCTTAAAAATAATCAATCATAGGGATCAGCCTTGATCCCTATTTCTTGGGATTTGGGCTATGCAATCCCTCCTATGGGCCACTATGGTTCTGGAGATTCTTCTGTTGAATTTTCAGGGAGATATTCACCATCTTCCTCTACAAATACAGACTATTGTTCATTTTCGAGATCTTTATGCCGCTGGTTGCTTTGTATTCTTTTGTAACTAAGGATTTTCATCCGATCCATCTTGTACTCGGTTTATAAGTGATTAATACGGCTATTTATTTAAAGTGGACAAAAGCAAATAACGCTGAACTACTATAAATTGATGTGTCTTTGTTATTAGATTATTTATTATTACTTTATTATTATATTCTCTCTATTTGCATTTATTATTCTTCATTTATTCTTCTACAAAATCTCTATTAGGTGTTTGTGCCAATTTTTGGTGCAAACAGAGATAGAACTCAAAGAAACGAAGAATGAGTTTTAGTTTCTAAAAAAATAAAGGATACAACTTAATGATTTAACTTCTCCGTCGAAGTTGACATTGAGATAGCTAAGCTTCATCAGAAAATAAGTGATCTCAAATTAAAGCTAACAAAAAGCCAAGTACCATGGCAATCTTTAGAGCTTATTGTAAGTGGAAGTGATTCTAGCCTTCCTACTCCTACTCCGAGTGAAGAACAAGATCCATGTCCTCGACTAATCATGGGTTTTCTACTTTACTAAACCCTCCTTCAGATTTGAGTAACACATCAATCTCTAAGTGAGGTAATCAGTCAAATTAGAAATGATGTAGTACTTCAACAAGAAGTGGGAGGAAAAGATATCCTAACGCATCAATGAATATGAAATTAAGGTTCAAAAAGTCAAATATGAGAAGTATGATCTCAATCAAGAAATCAAATGCCAACGAGTATGATTGAGACTTTGCGAGGAGCTACTAAGACTCTTTACCATACCCTAAGAAAGTAGATTAACTCGATTGACGATGTAGATGTTGTCGGCATAAAGGAAAAGAAGGTCAAGGAAATTGTGGACGTATCCACTCGTCATATTGCTAATTCTTTAATCATTAAGACTCTGGACAAATCAGTACAGAATCTCAGGCTATGATGGGAACTAGCTTTTGATTAGATTTTCTTTCTTTTATCTTCCTTTTGTGCTTGTAACTGTATAAATAGTGTGTGAAAATGTAAATAATATGTAATTAAACAAATGTTACTTTAAATATGTAACTAAGAATTAAATTCTAGTTTTGACTTGAAATTGCATGATGTTTTGCACTCCATGTTCCATACTGTAAGTTTTTGAATTCACTTTATGCTTGTCTATTGAGATTGTTGCTGATTGATGCTTTTATAATTTCAACGTGAATACTTAATAATGGAGATTCCCAATTAACTGATATTAAATCTAAAGAAGAACAAAGAATTCATATTTGATGGTAAAGAGGACCAAAAACTCTGCTCTGAAGAGAACTAGAAAACTATATTTGATGGTAATAGTGGTCGAAGAACCCATGCAGTGGTAATAATATAGCACAAAAAACCTATATCTTTTAATAATAGAGGACCAAAAACCCATGTTTGGAAATCGAATCTCTGAAGATCTTTTCTTCTCAGAGGTTAGATAGACTTAGAGCGTTACTTGGCTCGGATTTTGATAGAATTGAGAGCGCCGCTTTGGCTCTGATTTTGATAGAATTGGAAGCACTACATGGCTCTGATTTTGAATGAATTTGGAGCACGACTTTGGCTCAGACCCTTTATCACAATCTTAGGCAATGGTTTAGGTTAGCTATATATTATGTTTGGTTATATATCTTAAGCAGGACCCAAGATTTACCCAACCTCCTTCTAGGAGGCGCTTCAATGAGGCCTTTGATGGCAGGCACTGAAGGCCGATTTGGTGCTTTAGTGCGACCTTTTACAACGGCACAAAAGGCTTAATTCGTCCTCCCTCTTGGAGGCACTCCAACCAGGCCACATAGACAGGGGTTAAAGGCTTGTAGAAACTTTGTGCAAGCCCTTTTGGATGGTCCTAAAGGATTTCTCTGTCCTCCCTCAAGGTGGCTCCTTAACTAGGACTTTAATGATGGGTTTAAGAGCTTATGCTCTAGCCAGACCATGTAGCTGGGCCGAAGGCTTAATTGGTGCTTTAGCCAGGCTCTTTCGGACGAGACCAAAGGCTTGCTCTATCCTCCCTCTAGGAGGCCTTTGTCTAGACTCGTATTATATGGAGACATAAAGCTTTAGCCCCTTATTACCATCTTAGGTAGCGATTTATGCTTTGAATTATACTAGGAGAATCTTACTCCTTAACCATATAGAATCACTTATTCAAAGAATTTCTTTTATTACAGAACTTGTCTAATATTTTCTTACAAAGTTGCTACGCATGCCTTGTCTTAGAAAATTGATAACCATTCCTACTAGACTTCCACATTGATTAGTATCATGGCCATTTGTAAGATGCTAGTGGCAATACGATCCCCCAAGATTCCTTTCAAACCTGTATCTTTTCTTTTGTGAAGGCCAATAATCAAGCTTATGTTTGGTCAAGAAGTATATATTCTCAAGAGAGGCATTGAAGTTGCAATCCTTTGGAAGTCATGATTTGGAGGACTTGTTGATGTTTAGCTCTTTTGCTACTTGGTGTGGGTATTTCACTTTTAATGATCAATTTTCTCTTCAAGGTCCTATGAATCTCGCTTAAGGCTGATGTTTGACCTATGAGTATGTTCCACTTTTGAGCAAAGGTGTTAAAATCACTTGTGATCCCTTTCTTCAATACTCTTAGCATGAAATTGAATGGCCCTTCTTATCTTTAAGAACAAATTATCTTTCTTAGGGCTCTCTTTCCCCAAAGCAAAAATTGGAGTAGAGCTAAAATGGAATAGGTTGATGCTCCAATTATTCGGATCATAAAGTTCTTCTTATTTCTTTTCATTTATAACTTGTAAGGTCTTCATTCTCAAAGCTTGTTCCTCATGGACGTGCAGATCACTAGTGTTTGATAGGTGGATCTAATTAACCATGGTTCATAAGATCCTTGTTCAAACCACTTAATACGATTAGGCAACATGGTGTTAAGGATTACAGTTAGTCGGCACGAATTGGGATATGCTTGGAAAGAGAAGTCCTTTATGCCTTAGATATGCATGTAAGGTAGTCCCATTTAAATTTTTAATGAAGTCATAGGTTCAAACCCTCCTTTTAGTGCTAAAATGTTAGCAAATAAATTTGCCAGCCCCAAAAGTGTTTTGAGAAACTTGGTTATTCACAAAGAGGCCTTGAAGAGGCTCTCGAAGAAGTAAAGGCTTTGGTATCCGTTTTTGCTATTGTCATAGTCAAAGTCAAAGTCATATATTCAAGACGATTACAAATTCAAAGTTGAATATTCAGAGCAAGTTTGAGTTTGAAGTCGTACGTGCAAACAAAATTCAAGTTCGAAGTCCCTGAGTCGAAGTCAGTTATGCTATGCCAATCACGTAGTCACAATAATTCAAATATACGAAGTCAAAAGTATGCTTAATTCACAAGTTCGAATCGATTACACATATGCTATGCTATGTTCTTGTTTAATATTCAAGATCTTATGTGTACAATGTTCTCAAATTACAATATGCTCTAAAATTCCCAAATTGATATAGGGTTTATAATGTAAGAAATGAGAAAAGAGAAATTTTGACCCATAAAATGAAGCCCCAAGGGTCATATGTATGTGGGTTTGCAGCCCTTACTCCATTCCTTATGGCTTCAAATGTGTTGACTTCGGTGGCATTGATATGGGTCTAGGGTGGAATCGTCACTAGGTAGCGGTATGTAGGAATGTCTTCGACATACAAGAATGTCTTTGATATGTAGGAGTGTCTTCGACCTTCTTTGGCACTAACCTCTTCGCTTGTATATCTTTAGTGGTATTGACTTCGAATGGATTTCACCCTAGTCTCTAGAGCTGTATCCAGCATGGCTTAAGGAATATTTGCATGATGCTATAGTTGAAGTAACCCATTCTATTCTTTCAATTTTAACCTTCAAAGTCAACGAGAACGTGCGTGCGAAGTTGATTAAGTGCGTCAATGATGACATTGTGGATAATACCAATGTCCCTTGTTAACACTACCTCCTATAAGTATATGGCGTCCTCGAAGTGCTATGAAGAACTAACTTGCGAGGTGATCACTTAATAAAGATCGAAGTGGCTCAGCAGTCCAGTAATATTGTCGTAGGAACACCCTCCTCATCATTGTTGGTAATTTCTTTGAAGTGTCGGTTAATTTGCAGAGTGTATTTTCTAATTTCCTCACCTCCTCAGCCACCTGTGACTTTGTTCGTCATCTTTCATCATCGAAGAGCAGTATCTTGTCTCTTCGTCATTAGCTTGTAAGAGCCTTATCGACTCTACATCTTCGATGTTGATTGTAGGAGCGATATTTTATCTTTTCTTTTCTTCCTGACTTCAACATTGGCTACGAAATCATAAGCAAGCCGTTACGCACATGTCTTCGATGAGACCTGCTTTGACAACTATGAAGCCGTTGCTCTTTGCCCTACTTCAATGAAATTTATAGCGATAACAATAGTCATCCTAGGAAAACTATGATATGTAGGATGGATACTCCACATAGTTTAAAATGAATGAAACATGTATAATGGATAGTCCACATAATTTTAAATAGTTAAACCATATGTGATGGGTAGTCCGAATGGTAATGGATAGATAATCCATATATTGTATACAAGTAAGGCATGTAGTCCACATAAATATAAGATGGATAGTCATTTGAAGTTAAGACAGATAGTCATTTGAAATTGAGATGGTTAGTCAAATAAATTAGGATGGATAGTCCATTGTATGTTGCACGATTGCAAATGTTTACTTATTATGTTCTAACCATTGTGGATGTAGGAGCACGGTATATGGTTGATATGTTTTGATTAAGATACCATTGAGGGAAATCCTATTCCGGTCATCGCGTGATCTCACTAAATATCTATTTTGGTTCGGGATGGAAGGTTATTATTCACACTAGATTGTTTGTCTGACCTAAAGTTATTTTCCCTTTAAATTCTTGGATGCTCATTTGAGTAGGCTAGGAGTAGCGTTTTCAGGTTTCCAGTTAAATGAACAGGCTTTCGAAGACGTGCATAAGGCAAGCTAGCTATTACCAAGAGCTTTTACATTCCGCTGTGTTGTTTTATCTGCTTGAATGGACGTAATGGAAAATTGTATAATTGCCAAGTACTAGGCTCTGATCAACTAAAGGCATCTTCATATGTCGCTCATAGAGTATTTTCCAATGAATATAAAATCCTACCGGTGGAATGAAATATGAAAGTTTATTGTTAAATTGTGTTTGAAAAGTTTCATATTCATGTGCTTTTGATATTATTGATATGAATAACATAGCCGCATTTCATCACCGGAAATTAATACTATGGATGACTGTAACATCCGTAGCACTTATTTCAGGCCTTAAAATGGAGGATGTTACACATATATTTGAAAAATGATTCTTTAATCATATGATTATGAAACATATGATATTTGTGAACTGTGTCTCAAATTACTAAGGGAAATGCACCCATTTGATGGGAGCAACAATACATATAAACATATATAGTCTAAAGTGTAAGATACAAAAAATAGCTCTACTTAGTCATTCAACACACTAATGAATTTTCTAAGATGTGAATATGTGTATTTGACACACAAATTCGATAATCAAGACATGTTCATTAAATATAAAACATAAGTTTAGAACAAAATATGCAAAGGAAACAAAATAATTGTAGTTCATCGAATAAGTGAGTATATTAAATAAGAGTTTCAGTAGTACCCAAAAAGCAAATGTGATTCGCTCTCATAGACACTCCTCCCTATACTACATAATGATGTACTAATGAAGAGCAATCAGATTTTGCTGGGTAAAGTATGGCTGACAATGAGTAAAGTTGAGTTTCTTCTTACTATAAGGAAATGTACTTCAGGGTAAGTACTTATGCTAAATTTAATTTCATCTAAAATTATAATTTGCGATTTCATATAAGATATGAAATAAGAAGTAACCCCGATCTTAGATATTGTGAGATATGTGGTTGTCTAATTTATGTTACGAACGTAAGTTTCAAAAACTTAAAGCTTCATAAAATGTTTTTAAATGTCTATTTCATCACACTGAGAAACAAATCATTGTTTAAGATGGACCACCTTCTTGCTAAAGGATTTCCTTTCTGAAGAAATTAGTGGTAGTGCAATTGACTTGGACACAATCTAAGATTACATTATACTAGTTACCTACATGGACGAAATTAATTTAACCAAGCCTTTAATGGACATACATTAGAATGTCAATAAAAATTATCACAAATTGAAGTGAAACTACTAGTGCTGTTAAGAAAATAATTTTATAAGCAATAATAATATCATCAATTCTCATCAAGACATTGATAGGATTGAATCGATTTTATGGCATGATGCTTTAAATCCAAAATGGATTCCATGTACATTAACAAAATATTATTTTGAAATTATACGCAAAAGGATATGATCTCCCGAACACAAATGAGTCTTGGAGAAAAAGAACAACGCAATTGGAATCATATAAAAGTAGCTTTGAAAGGAAATAACTTCATTAATTTCAAATGTTGAAATTATTAAACTAATTTCACTGCTTAAGTTTGTTCAGACTCTACATGCATCTTATCGCACAGTATGATTTTGACTTTTGGCACATTGATGTTAAAATATAAATTCTAAATAAAAATTTAGAAGAGATTGTTTGCACAAAACAACCAAATGTCTCAAAGTTGGTGCGAGCGATGTCATTTATAATAAAAAGAAAATGAAGAGGAAATCATAATTATTAAAGTATTTTGACAGAGATATCAAATAGATTGGTTTTCGGTCAAAATGAAGAGGAAGCTTGTGTCTTTAAGAAAAAAAAATAAAAGGTACTAAAACATTTCTAACACTATAAGCAAACAAAATGTTATTGAATGTTAATGATGTGCTCGTGTTCAAATAGGTTTAGCTTGGTTGTTTTTATTCCCGTTGATGGATTTGATAGAGACATATCTTATATTTGAAATAAAAGAATGTTGGGATTCTCTCAATCTATATACATAGACACCATATCAAAATATTTAATACAGAACAAACGATATAAATCGCTTATGTATTAGAAATAGGGATAATCATATATTCACGTGATTTAGAAGGGGCGAAATTGGTTGATTTCAAAAAATTCATATTTTAGATCTATTAGGCCAATGAAGCCTAGAGGGTTTATTAGATTCAATCTAATATAGTTTAAAATAAATCTTATTTAGTTTAATTTGTTTAAAAAGAGTTTTATTTGATTTAAATTAAATGTATATTGTATATGCATACAGTGCAAGTGAAACATATAAACAATGCACATAGTCAATGTGTTTATTTATAGGACTGTGATTTACGCTGCAATAAACACATTCACCCTTTATATTTGTCTTTGTTGTCCATAGTTTTGTTTTAAAAACATCTAAAATAATATGTGTATACACATAGCCTACTTATAGTTATACATAGTATGTTTTAAAATATTTTTAACTAATTGACACTATATAGTATACTTATATGTATAATACAACAATTAATGAGCTTAAGTACGCATTTAGAAAAAGGAAAAGCTAGAGGTCATTTTTCCTTCCTTTACTCATTCGTTAAATGCCATTTCAAATCAATATTTTGACACTTAAACCTTTATACATAATAAAATCATTTATGCTAAGTTTCATGTGTTTTGAAATTCAAAGTTAACATTTGAAATATATTTGACTTAGGAAGGATTCAACATTAGATTATGATTTTAAACAGAAGTCCTTTCATAGTTTTGAATTGAAATAATATGTGTACACTCACTCACACACACATATATTTATGTGCATATATATATATATATAATAAAAAACTAAATTTTAAATTCAAAATAACACGTATATACACTCACATGTGTGTATGTGTGTGACCAATAATTTTTATGTTTTGAAATTTAATATTAACGGTTAAAAACTAGTTTTGATTTAGGAAGAATCTAAAATTAGATTTATAATTTATACAAAATATTCTTATAAATTTTGAGTCAAAATTATATATATATATATATATATATAAACATATGTAAATAATACCAAATGTATTTTATATTTTGAAAAAACATACATACATGAAACTTACATTCACTTTCATGAAATGATTTCAAGTAACTAATAAATTCGGTTAACTCATATTGGTATATGTAATATGTTACAAAATTGTTTCAACTAATTAAAGTTAGTTTTAAATCTCAATTTTTTTATTATAAGTAAAAATTAATTTAAACATAATAATAAGTAATAGATTGAACACCATATGCATGTATATATTCATTGTATAAGATATGGAATCCCAACTACATAAACATGTTATGACATATAATAAGACGAGATGTACAAGATATGGGATCCAAGCTATACTAACCATGATGTAACATACAATCAAAATGAGAGTGGTAGTTCCATTATGATGTAACCTGAATTCACACCTTAAATGAAGAATACTCCTAGTTCTCTAAGATCCACATCTAATCCTTACAAGAAATGGATGAATCGCTTATGTTTTTTTATTTGATGTTTGCATTTGATTTGGAGTATATAAAATTTGAAAATTTTCATTTAATTTTCGGTCATAGAAAGTTAGGAAGAGAGAAAAGAAAAAAGTGAATGGAAAAAAGAATGTTTATAGAAATTGAATTAGTGTATTTGTTTTTATTGAAAAAATAAAACATTTCTCATTTTTTGATTAAAACTTCCCTAATCAATTCCCTTAATTTCCCCTCTCTCAACTCCTCTCTCTTTACATGATTTAAGAGAAAATACTTATCATCAAATGACACAGAACATTCATAAATCCTTTCATACAATCATATTTTATTTATAATCGTTTAAAATACACTAATATCATACATCGATATGCATAAATATAGCTTTTATATATGCATTCAAATAATTACAGATAACTCCCAAACATCAAATAAATTAAATAGTTATTACTATTTCTAAAATATTAATTAATTTACAACATTTTATTTTTTAATTAAAGTGAGTGTTTTTTTTAGAGAATTCACCATTACAGTTGTATGACTCAATGGAGTAAATTCAATCAGCGATTAATATCGAATTTTTTTGAATATTAGTGTTCGCACATCACCTTAGCTAGTGCTATGATAGTTTGGCTGAATTTATTGCTTATCACGTCTTTTTGGTAAAATCCAATTATATAATTTTAAGCGGTACCCAGTAGTAACGATTATGTACACTAATTCTTTTAGTCAAAACTGTATCACTATAGGACTTACGAAATTTGATTTTGGTGAAAATTCAAATATTCTCCACATTCAACTTAGTTAGTCCATAGACAGAATCCTTGGTTCAATAATAATTTTTATTATTAACTGTGCTGGTTTGACTAGAGAATTTGACTTTGAATTGATTAAACTGACCTTGATACTGATTTCTTATAAGCGATGAGATGAATTCTCCAATGAATAGTGTTGCACTTTCAATGCTTTAACTCAGGCCTAATTATATTATAATCATTTGATGGATTATCATGCCATGATTTAACTATAATCAAAGTGGAGTATCCATATTGAAGTTCCACATTATTGTCAAGTCAAGGGAACATTGTAACATCGTCACTTCGAGATCTCTTATTTGTGTATGCCAATTGAAGTTAGAAGACAAGACATAAGAGAGATGAAGGATTTGCAATTAGCAAATGATATCTGTACCAATGTGAAAAACAACAACTCTAGAGCCACAACAATCAAAAATTAAAGTGACTTTCAAACTCACATCATGCCAAGGAGTATAATCCATCCGTAAAGCATATGATAAAGAGACTAAGATTTTTGAAGTTTTTTGCACTCTCATATCTCATAGCGGAAGGAAATAAAATATAAGTATTGAAATTTGCATCTCCGATGTTGTCTCTCCAATACGCTGTCCACATACGAAGTTCCCAAAATAACTACATAAGGGCCAACTGAAATAAAATTTGATAAATTGTAAAGATATGTTCAACGCCTAGCTTCTTCCTCCACGTATTGTGTTTGGCCAAACTCACTTGTTGGCTGTTGAAACCCATTTATTTGGCCCTTGGAAATTGATACTAATACATCCTCGGATTCACGTGCCGCAAATCCGAGCGACGAAGACCTGTTTCCTTAAGGGTAGAAAGAAAAAGAAAAAGGAACAGAATCTTACTCGAATAGAATAACATATATTATTTCAATATAAAATCTTTGCAATGGAAAATCTTTTATAACATATATCATAGTCTAACCAAGATTCAGCTTAGACAGTTATAATACACCTGTCCTTACATTTGCTGAAAAACAAACAACACACAATGTAGAGGAAAATAAAATACATCCATAGGTTGATGAAGATCTCCAGCTCCCTTTTGGGAACTCCACGCATATTCAGCTAATCCTGAAACTACTCGGATCTGACCCGAGTATAAAAATACCTAGATCAGTCTTTCAAACCCACATGAGAAAAGAGAATCTTAAATGACAGTGTCATAGATCAGAGATTGGTGACAAAGACCTCTTGAAAAGAAAGAGTATCTCATAAGACCATGTCGCACATAAACACGGACCAGTTTTACATTATGATAACTAAAATATTTTTATCAAATCATTTGATATTATTTTTTATAACATTCTTTGAAAACACTTTTCAAGTAAACTTATGAATACTAACCGAATGTTACATTGATTAAATTCTAGCATACTAGCTACAAAGTAGGTTCTACAATCAAATCCGAAGGCACTTATTAGAGAATGGATTCCATACAAATGACTATGTAAAGGACCACCTTCTAGAAGTATATGTCTATAGGGATGTATAGAGACCAAATGATGGTCCTCTCCAACACAAAATCGGCCTACCCCTAACAAGAATATACCAAATATGTCATCACCCTAGTCATTATTCACCGATCCGAGCGTACTCTAGCATACTTCCAAAATAATTTGACACCCGACAGCATAGCGGAAATAAATATATGTAGAAGGAGATGACCATACCCTAATGGTTGCGAATCACATAACCTTGCTGCAGTTGCCCTGTTTTAGTCATTTCCAAGGGCAAGGCCTGAGGTAATGATTACCTTTCACATAGCACGCCATCTTTCCTCTTGAATGCCACTTTGCCAATCCATAATCACATAAAGGGTTTCTACAAACCTATAATTCCTGAGTTCGTATATATTAGAAAATGGTGTTAAGCTAAGAGAAGTTGCCTTCTTCGCCACCAATGGATGATACGTTTTATGGTGACCAATCAATGTGATTTAAAATGCAATGTCAGACATTCTGATTTGGAAATCACCCCTAAGATCTATAGCGATCCTTGCAAATCGAAGATTTTCATAATATAGCACTACTACCACCATAATATATGATATAGTAAATTTCATTGAGGGTCTAATAGCAAGTAGCCCTACATCTTGAAGATCTTTTTCTTCAATGAACTTTGTCTTCAACATGTTTTACTTCGAAAACATAAATTGGTTCGAAGTGGTTTTCAAATGGAAATTACCTAGATCAGATCTCGGTCTCTTCGAAATCAAATCATCGATAAAAAAAGTGAATATGTGTATACAGAATTTTCTATACCTCTTTTCATTTTAACCTTTTACCGGTTAATCAAAACCCTTTTAACTTTGGAAATCTTGAAGTCATTTACTTAGGAAAATTTAATTCCTAATCTAATAAAAATTCATTTTTCTAAAGCATGTCTTAACTGGGTCAAAATCAATGTATTTACGACATCATTTATTGTAAAACAAAACCAGATATATTGAGTAAAAGATTAGACTAATCATACCTAGATTAATTTCGATATTCAACTCGTACTATTCGTGGAATAACTGTGAAATCACCTTTTAAATTCATACGGATAATACAAATTTCCTCAAGAGAACTTAATATAGAGTTTGGCTAGAATATCTTCT
Source organism: Allium cepa (assembly GCA_030765085.1). Taxonomy (NCBI): domain Eukaryota; kingdom Viridiplantae; phylum Streptophyta; class Magnoliopsida; order Asparagales; family Amaryllidaceae; genus Allium; species Allium cepa. The sequence continues at coordinate 430,421,667 of CM060935.1, forward strand.
ATACCAAAAAATATGGTTTAATTAACTCTTTTGAAAATTCCTTACCTTTAGAAAACTTAAATGAGATCTTTATAGAATATCCAGGCTTTCCTTTCGATTTATTCCACCCTCGCCTAAAAGAGAAAACAAAAGCCAGGTTAGTTCAGGGCACTGGTTTCTCCATTCCTAACCTTAATTGAACAACTTGTTTTACCATTTAGATCGCATAGACAGGACAAATGTACTAGTCGTTTCCGCATACTCAGTTTGTTATAATTCAAGGAATGATTTCAGTTATATTGTTTAAGTGTTATAAACAATTTCTCTTAACCATTTATTTGAAATCTTATCAAAACTTCCAAATCATTTTTAAATACAAATTATTTCTTTTAAGACATTCATAATAGATTAGGAAAATAATAGTTACGTTTAAATTTATGCTTCTAAAGTTTACTAAAACTGCTACAGAGAACTGTTGTGGATAGTGTTTTAAAAGCTTATTTGATTAATATAACTTTTCTATCATTTGAAAATTCATATTTGTAACTCAAATCTATTTTAAAACATTTTAAAATATTTATCAAATTTATTTCATATTTTTAAATAATTTAAAAAAATAAATTTCAAAAAATCCCTTTCGGGATTTCGAATAGCAAAACCGCAATTATTTCGAAAACTTGTTTTGCTTATATTTCAAAATTGAATAAATGAAATATCAATATTTTTCTTTTTTGGAAACTATGATTATAGGAGTCCTAAAAAATTCTTGTTTCAATGAATTCCGACTCCAAATCCATCTTATAAATGTATTTAACTTTCTACGGCATGATATCGTGAACACCGTTACGCGACGCGCCTATTTTTACTCAATTTTATTTTCTTTTCAAACTTCTTCGAAGCACTTTTAAATGTTGATAAAAAAATTCTAAATCATTTTGAACTATTTTAAAGAGGTTAACAATCTCATAACCATTTTTTTTTATAAAGGAAAGTGATTTCATTTGTGATATTCGACGTGCATTAAACGTGAGTCATTTCAACAATCAAACATTCATATAATTAACATCCAAACTTTTATGAAATTAACCAATCATTCATTAATTGTCTATTTTAATAAACCAAGCATGAAAATCAAGTGTCACACTTTAAGTGGTTAATTCCTTTGTTACTAGTATATAGCAAACAATTTAACAAGTGATCTAGCAAACATTTCAATCAATTTTTCAAGCGATAGTTTGATTTAACTTGCAACCAAATTATCGTGTAATCAAAGTGCGATTTACTTTGATTCAATTAAATTCTTCCACCAACATTCATTATAACAACACTTTATTATTATTATCAACTTCAACCAAACAACATTAAAACCATTCTACCTTCCTCTTAAACTACATGCTTATGACCTCCTTCCCGTTCTTTACTAATGGATACCTTCCTTCTTGCTTGATTCTGTCTAGCCATCCTCCACCTTCCCCTAGGTTCGGCCTTGTCTTATCCCACCCCTTCCTTCATTTTTCTTTAAATTTTTAGGTGCTAAACCATATTTTAATGATATTCCAAGGTCTTTGGCAAAGGTTGGTAAAGTTTGGAGTGGGTTTGATATAATATTAAGAAAGTTAGTAAAGAAAGGGAAGAGAAGAAGCTATGGATTTCAATTAGAATAAGAGAAGATAGTGATTTGTGTGAGAATGGAAGGGGTATGCAAGAATATTTATTGCCTTTAATCCCTTAACCGTAAGCTTTTCAAATGACACAAATACCCTTCCTTATCCTTTAAGTAAACATGATTTTTCAACACTTACCATTATCATATCACTTCATTACATTATGTCATCTTTACTTAATACTTAAGGGATGTATTTGGATGGAAAATGGAGTAAAGTAAAGATTTACTTCAATTTTGTTGTGATTTGATTTGATATTGTCTTTTGACTTTTGTATAAATATCTTACTTACTTTCTTTAATTAATTACAGACTTAGTTATTTGATCTTATTAGTGTCAAATACATTTTTATTTGTTAAATGTGTATATATGTACAAATGCGTGTAATAACGTTGCAATAATTTTCGTTTGACAAAAAGTTGAAAATCCAAAAAATGATCGTCGGTCACATTTTTAGTTTTTAATCAAACTATTTATTTATGTATAAAAATTTAAAATAAATTTTTTATCATCTTTAATTAATTAAATATAGCTCGTTTGAGTTATAAAACCATATTTAATAACATTAAAATCCACTTATAAAAATACGACGTCAATCTGGCAAAATGCGAAGAAGTTTGTATGTCTTTATAAAACAAGTTTATATGTATTTATAAAACTTTATCAACCAATTATTATCATTATATAACAATTTTAAAAGGAGTTATTTATCTTTTAAAATAGTCATTGAATATATATCCCTTTATCGCAAACCGACTTCTATCACTTTTTGACAAGAATCCAAACTTCTTGATTTTATAGTAAAATTATACAAATAAGTTTATCATTTTTATTTATCACATAAAACATGATTATTTAAGTTTGAAAATTGTATATGTGAATATTTAAAATAAATTAAATATTCCATTTTCAAAGGGTAAAATTACGGGTCGTTACATTCTCCCCTATCTAAAATAATTTCGTCCCCAAAATTAAACCAAACCTAAAACACAAAAAAGTTTGCCTAAAACATTATTTCACAAACTTAAACCCATAATATGTGCCCAAATCATCTGTATAAAATATCTGATTTAGTCTCCTATTCGAATACACAACTTTTCTTCCGAACTATTATTGATTACCCAATCTTCTAGTGTGGATTTTGATCGAGCTCAGAAACTTTTATTTTCCTTGCATAGCTCTATGATAGAAAACTCAAGTACCAACCACAAATCCTTATCAATGTTCACCGTCAAGAATCGAGTGATAAATCTTTTTTCGAAACAATGTATACACCTCAAAGTCTCGTACTCCAATTTTAGATCAAATTCCTAGGACGAGATGTTCTACATATAATTTACATATTTATTCTTATTGGTTTTTTCCTCTTTTCTTAACTATGACAATATCTTTTTATCACATCCTTTATAATTTACATTCATTTATTTTCCTTAATATATTTCCTTTGGTACTTATAACACCTTGGAACCCTTCCCTAAAATTTTATAAACACCTACAAACACAACCTTGGTTTGATCAACCCTTTAAGACTTACTCTCATAACCCTTTACTTCATACTAAATCCAATTTTTTTTTTGAATTATCTCTTACAACAATACTTAAGTGTATAAATAGTTCATGGCTTAAATCTATACTTGTATAATGCACCATTATATCCTAAGAGTATAGATACAAATCTAAAATTTAAAATTGGTTTTACTTAAACTAGGGTGTTTAATAAATTTAAAACTTGTTGTAATTTACTACCATCTCAAATTCATAAGTTATAAAAACTCTATCACTTATATTTTGTTAAACACTTAACTTCCATTATCATACCAAATTTTAGAAATCTCGACTATCCAAAATTGCCAAAATTTCCATTTTATCTTTTCAATTTGTGATCCAAAAATTATCTTTGGTTTAGACACTTTTATAAATATTCTTCTTTTCTACTAATCAATTTATTAATTAACGATTCACATTTTCTCTTAACTTAAGCAAATTATATAGATCGAGTAACTCCAAAATGACACCAAGAAACTGGGTACTACCAATAGTATCATATATCCTCTTAACTAAAAGTGTAATATTTAAGAGAAATGTTTACCATTCAAATACATCTCCTTCCCATTTCTTTGTTTCTTTAGAGCTATTCGAATTAGTTATCCTAAGATAATTATTTTTAAATCCTTTATTTGAAGTAATACTATATGTATTCTCTTTTTTTAACAAGTTGTGTACCGTTACTTTTTGTTTATAAAGCCCCGTTTATAAATTCATTTATTAAAATCATCATAACTTCCTTTTAATCGTATTAAACTTTCAAAATTCTTTTCCAAAATACTAGGATTTAAGTTCTCAAAATTTATATAAAATACCTTCCGCATTTATCTTTTATAAAATCATTTTATTCGCAAAACACACTTATAAATTTATTTATCTTAAATATATTCCTTGACCTTAGACCAATTTTATTATCAAATGCCTTATAGTTAAATCATGAAACTTAATTCATAAAGTGTTCATTCTTTTTAATCAAACAATAAATCAAAAAATGATAATAACTGAATATTATCATTCCTTAACAACCGAATACTCAATAAATATCTATATCATTTTGAAAATATCTTTTATATCCAAAATATATTCTTAGGTAAAATTATTTCATTTATAAATTTTTTCCAAAAAAATAATTTTATATAACGTTAACAAATATGCACTCATATATAATACTCTCAACTCATTCCAAGGAGTCACTTACCCTATCTCTAAAAAGTTACTAAATTAGGGTATTACTAACCATACCGATGATTCTTTACACCTACCAGACTTAGGTGTCCGCTCAACCTAAGCTCTGATACCAAATGTAAAGACCCGTTTCTTCAGCCCTCGAAATCAATACTAATACATCCTCGGTATTTTGGAGCTGCAAATCTGAGCATAGAAGACCTGTTTCCTTAAGGGTAGAAAGAAAAAGAAGAAAGAACATAATCTTACTCGAGTGGAATAACATATTTTATTTCAATATAAAATCTTTACAATAAAAAGTCTTTTATAACATATATCAGAGTCTAATGTAGATTCGGCTTGGATATTTATAATACACCTATACTTATACTTGCTGGAAAAAAACAACAGACAATGTAGCGGAAAATAAAATACGTCCATATATTGATGAAGTTCTCTGGTTCTCCTCTAGGAACTCTAAGCATCTTCAGCTAATCCTAAAACAACTCGGATCTAGCCCAAGTATAAAAATACCTTGATCAGTCTAGCAAACCAGCATGAGAAACACGAATCCTAAATGACAGTGTCATAGATCAGAGATTAGTGACAAAAACCTTTTGAAAAGAAAACGTATTTCATAAGACCACGCTGCAGATAAACATGGACGAGTTTTACCTTATGATAACTAAAATGTTTTTATCAAATCATTTGATATTATTTTTAAGGACATTCTATAAAAACACTTTTCAAATAAACTTATGAATCTTAGCTGAAATTGTTGCATTGTGTAACAACCCGTATTTTTACGGATCGAAACATTGTTAAACTATATGCTTTAAGTCGTATTGTTGATAAGTCGTTCAGAGTTTAAGTCATTAGGAGCATAGATGACTTAAGGTGTTACCGAGTTAAGGGTTTGGCCGAGTTAAGGTAGGTAGCGACTTATAGGAATAACAACTTAGTGCTTAAGTCGTGTGGATGTTAACTCGTGTGGTGTTTAAGTCGTAGGAAGCTTGGGTCGTATGGAGCGACCTATAGGTTAGAACGAGTTACGAGTCACGGCTTAGCAGGGTTAGCGACTTACGGGTCACCGAGTTAGTTGAGTTAACGACCTAAGAAGATTGCGACTTAAGGGTTGAACGAGTTACGACTTAGAGGTTTGACCGACTCATAGGCTACCGACTTAAGAACTGGGACGAGCTAGCAAGTTGGTGGAGTTAGCGGGTTAGTGATGAGCGACTTAGTGCTAGGGCTTAAGTCGTAAGCGACATAAGAAGGTTTAACGACTTAAGGGATAGTGGCTTTGGTCGTGAGTCTCTGTGTGTTGGGATAAGTCGTAAGTCGTTGGAACTTAGGCTGAGTCGTTAGGTCGGCTGCTAGTTAGGTCGTGAATCATAGAGATCTTGTGTCTGTGCTAGGTCGGGTTTGTTAGGTCGCGCGAAGTCTTATGTTGGTAAGTCGTTGTTGGCTGTTCGTTGAGTCGTTAGGGGCTTGTTGAGTCGTAGGTCGTTGAGCTTGATAAGTCGTGGACGACTCATGCGTTAGGTCGTGGACGACTTATGGGGGGGCGCGACTCATGGGTTTTTCAGCCTATAAATAGAGGGGTTCGCCTCACTTTTTGGCACCGGATTTTGAAGCGACGAAGTGCTGCCATTTTGAGAGCTCGACTCACTTCTTTTCTCCACCCTAATCTAGTGATTCCTTCCATCTATATTGAAGATCAAATCGAAGATCCAAGAGCCAAAGTTGAAGATCTTCATCCAACAAAGAGAGATTTCATCGTTTGAAGCGGAGCTTTGGAGGATCAAGCTTGGTTCTTTGCTGTCCAGATCTGGAGTTGGTTGTTTTTGAGGTGTTTAGGTGATTCGGTGAGTGGTAGTTATCTCTCACACGGACCCAAGGGAGTATATTGTATTGGTGGCTTGTTTATGTGTTAAAGATAGTGATTTCTTGCATTTTCCCTAAGTATGCATGTAGATCTATCATCTATGAAGTTTTGACACCTATTCTACTACATGTTAACTTATGCAAGTTTATTCATTAAGTTGTAGAGACATTTGCCTATTATTCATGCTTATTAGATTTGGACACTTTAATTACCAAATTGCCATTTCCTTGTATAATTGCTTATTAAACTTTGTTTGAATATTTGATTGCTTGGATTAATGATTGTCTTGATTGATTGTTTAGAGTTAGCTGATTTATGGTTGGATCTAGACAAGTATGGTCGAAAAGGATTCAAAAGCTAAGGGAGAGGCTAAGGGATGAGAAAAACTGCTTGTGGCATATGTAGCGGATGATGAAGCTCATATGGACGGATATGATGACGATATTGTGATGGAGCTTTGCTATGTTAAGATGAGGCGAAGCATGATGTGATGTAGCCTTGGTATAATCCAGACGGGATCATTCCAAGCATGTTGATAACTCGAGGGATGGTTCGAGTTGGTTGATAATGGATTGCTCGAGAAGTAGCTTGGGCTAGTATGAGAATAGTCGTCGAGGAGGATGACTAGGAGGCTGGGATTTCATTGTTGTTGAAGGTTCTAGTAAATTCAAAGCAAGAGTACATGGGATGCCCAAACGACTACAGGTAGGTGGTCGGGACACCCAAAAGACTACAAGTAGGTGGTCGAGTACTCTGGGCAGAGTAGGTAAGTCCTAGGCACGGGTCACGATGACGTGCAGAGTTTATCTAGAAGCGGGGTTACCATTAGCCCTTGACAGGCGGTCATTCAACTAACGGTGAATTCAAAGCAATGATAACAGTGATAGCCAGGGTCATGGATGTTTGATTGTACCATCATTCGGCCTTAAGAGCGGTGTTTTCTGGGTGCTTATCTGATCTTGGTTTAGGCCTTGGGGGTTTGTATTTGGAAAACATCGACCTTGACTCGAGTGATAATCACTTTACTTGAAATGTCTGCTTTGTTATGCTTGGTTCTGCTTAGTGGGTCTGGGGGCTATCACTGTAGAATGAGGTGGAGTGGGATGGTTGAGTTCATATTCCTATTATCCTTTATGCTCTTTTGGTATGTTTGATAGTTAATTTACTTCTCACTAAGACTATTGTCTGACTCAAGGTTTTATGTTCAACTCTTATTACCTTGGGCTGTTCATCCATGTTGGGATGGGCAGACTAGGTAGCAGGTGATAGGTGCTGTTCTTGGCTACCAACGCTGTTGATGACGAAGACGAGCTGAAGGCTTTTGCATATTGTTTTCTTACTATATGTACTGGATGTTCCGCTGTTTGTTTGATACTATGAGTGTTATGTAGTGAGGCTTGATGTATTGACTATTCAGATGATTGTATAAAACTATTATGAGTTTATATGATGAGACTTTTGTTCTATAGAGCTTCACTATGTATATTTTCTATTGTATTTTGTCCATGCGCTGTGAGTAATACGATAGATTCCGCTGTTTAATCTTACCCTGACTATCGTCCATGGCTGCCTGGCACACCTTTCAGCACACCATTCCCTTGTTTCGTGCGGGAGTCATGGGCGGTCGTCACATTTGGTATCAGAGCTTTGGTTAATCGATTTTAGCCAACGCTCGCTGACGTAACTACGTATGAGAGACGTAATTGTATTTTGATGGATGATTACTATATATATAATATAGTAGTTTAGAAGGATTTGAACTCCTTATGTAGTTGTTTCTCAAGGTGTTCTAAATCATTCCTTTTTGTAGATATTAAGGATGAGTCGAAGTGAGAGACAAGCTGCTAGAGAAAGCCGTGCTGCTGGAGAAGCTACTGACTATACTGCGATGTTCGAAGCTATGATGACTTCGATCATGAGAAGGATACCAACTTCAGGACAGTCAGTAGATGTTGGAGTTCAAGTTCAAGCTCCAAAACCAGTGGATTTTGCTAAGTTGTGCAAAGACTATACTACTCTTGGAGGGAAGGTTTTCTTGGGAACAGAATCAACCGTTGATGTTCAGAGATGGATTGATGCTTGTAGAAGGATCTTTGGTGATTTGGGAATTGAGGATGCAACTAAGAGGAAGCTTGCATCGATACAGCTTCAGGGAAGAGCTGCTGATTGGTGGGGTTCTATCACTATTGATACTCCAGAGGAAGAGATCACTTGGGAGCAATTCCAAGTTAGATTTGAAGCTAAGTTCATCTCTACGGCTCAGAAATCTATTTTGTTCAAGAAGTTTGTGGAGCTCAAGCAAGGTGGGAGACTAGTTCTTGAGTATGTTTCTGAGTTTGAAGCTTTGCCCAAGTATGCTCGGTCGTATATTGAATCTCCCTATCAGAAGAATGAGAAGTTTGTGACAGGCTTGGACAGTTATCTTGGGAGACAGTTGGTGGATCATCTGGACGATCCATTTGAGAAGCTTGTGGAGAAAGCTCTCAGGCACGAGAGTTTGTTTCCTAAGGAAGGGTCTGTTGTTGCTGTGACCAAGGAAGAGTCCAAACCACAGCAGGGTGGGAACAAGGAGAGGAAGCAGCAACAGCAGAAGGGTAAGAATGGCCAGAAGAAGCCAAAGGGCGAAGTGACCTGCTACAACTGCCAGCAGAAGGGCCATCTCTCCAAAGATTGTAGGAATCCTAAGGTACCGGGAAAGTGTTACAACTGTGATAAGCTGGGGCATATCAAGAAGGACTGTCTAGAACCGAGGAAAGATAAGCAGATTGTGCAAGCTTATGCTTTGGGGGTTGTTCCATCATCTTCGAAAGCTCCTACTACGGAGGAGAAGGGGAAGAGTGTGGTGGTTCAAGGTACTCTTTCCATTTGTGGTGTTCCAGTTAGAGTGTTGTTTGATACTGGAGCGTCGCATTCTTTTGTTTGTAATGATCTGGTAGACCGGTTGGGTTTGGAACCGGATATTGTTGATAGACCATTGGTTGTGACTAATCCAGTAGGGGGTTCGTCATGTTTGTGTATGGTATGCCGTGGTCTAGTTGTATCGAGTCATGATTGCTCTTTTGTTTGTGATTGCTTTGTTCTGAACTTTGCGGGGTTTGGAATTATTTTGGGTATGGACTGGCTTAGGAAGTATGCGGCAAGGATTGATTGTGAGAGGCTGGAGGTGACAGTCGGGAATGTGGAAGGGCGAAAGGTTGTGATACGATGTAGGCATGAAGAAGGCGTCTTCATGAGCTTCATGTATTTGCTGGTTGTTCCACGGGATGGATTGTCATCGATGCCGGTTGTGAATGGATTTGAGGACGTCTTTGACGAGGTCAAAGGGTTACCGCCGCATAGGGAGATCGAGTTTCGTATCGATCTAGTTGAGTGAGCCAGACCTGTTGTGATGCCTCTTAGGCGGATGGCGCCTAGGGAGCAGCAAGAGTTGAAGGTGCAAGTTGATGACCTTTTACGGAAAGGATTCATTCGGCGTAGCGTGTCCGAATGGGGTGCACCAGTTGTGTTCACAACCAAAGCGGATGGATCGTTGAGGTTGTGTGTGGATTATCGTGAGCTGAATAAGGTGACTAAGAAGAACAAGTATCCATTGCCGAGAATAGATGACTTGTTTGATCAGCTTCACGAAGCTAAGGTGTTTTCTCAGATGGATTTGGCAACGGGATTTCACCAGTTGAGAGTGGCTAAGGATAGTGTGCCGAAGACTGCTTTTAGGGCACCATCCGGTTTCTATGAGTGGCTGGTAATGCCATTTGGTTTGACCAATGCACCAGCATATTTTGTGGATCTTATGAATAGAGTATTCGGAGATCAGTTGAACAAGTTTGTACTTGTGTTCGTGGATGATATTTTGATTTATTCCAGAACTGAGGAAGAGCACAATACACACTTGCATATTGTTTTGGAAATCTTGCGGAAACATCAGCTAAAGGCTAAGTTTTCGAAGTGTCACTTCTGGAAGAGTGAAGTGAGGTTCTTAGGCCATATTATTTCTGGAAATGGAATAGCGGTTGATCCCGCTAAGGTGGCAGCGATCCAGGATTGGATTAGACCTAAGAATGCATCTGATGTGAGAAGTTTTCTTGGATTAGCAGGATATTATCGTCGGTTTATCAAAGACTTTTCCAAGATAGCTGCACCGTTAACAGGATTGATGAAAAAGAACCAATTGTTCAGATGGGATGATAAGTGTGAGCAAGCTTTCGTAATCCTGAAAGAGCGATTGACGAGTGCTCCTGTTTTGACTATTCCAAGTGGGAATGATGAGATGGTGGTTTACACCGATGCATGTGGTACTGGACTTGGAGCAGTGCTAATGCAGAAGGATAAAGTTGTTGCGTATGCAAGTCGACAACTGAAGCCACATGAAAGGAATTATCCGACTCATGATTTGGAGTTAGCGGCAATTGTATTTGCTTTGAAGATGTGGAGACATTATCTATTAGGAGTTCGATTCGAGTTGTTTACGGATCATAAGTCATTGAAGTATCTGTTCTCCCAAAAGGATTTGAATCTTCGACAGCAACGGTGGCTAGAGTTCTTAGCATCATATGATTTTGGTATAGCCTATACTCCAGGAAAAGGTAACGCAGTGGCAGATGCGTTAAGTCGAAGACATGCAGGATTGGGAGCCATGTTTTCGGAATGGAGGAATCTTGAGTATTTGGCTGGATTTGACTTCAGGTCTAGATGTGAATTGGAACCTGAGATGTTGGCAAACTTATCGATAAGACCTTCTCTAGTGGAAAGGATTGGCGAGAGCCAAAAGCGAGACGATAAGCTTGTCAAGATTATCCGCGATTTGGAATCTGGATTGAATCCAGAAAAGGATAAAGGATTTGAAGTCGATCGAGAGGGTTGGCTTTGGAAACAAGGATGACTAGTTGTTCCCGATATAGATGGATTGAGAGATGAAGTTCTGAAGGAAAATCATCACTCGAAGTTGACGATTCATCCAGGTGGAAATAAGATGTATCGGGATATGAAAAGGACTTACTACTGGGAAGGTATGAAGAAGGATGTTGGAAATTTTATTTCCAAATGTATGAACTGCCAGTTGGTAAAAGCCGAGCAGAAGAAGCCCAGTGGATTGCTTCAGCCATTGGAAGTTCCTACATGGAAGTGGGAGCAGATATCGATGGATTTTATTGATGGTCTACCCAGAACCAGGGCAGGGAATGAAGGGATTTGGGTCATCGTAGATCGTTTGACTAAGAGTGCAAGATTCATTCCTGTTCGATCAACTAGGACTGCATCGAAGTTGGCTGAGCTTTATGTTAAGTGGATAGTTCGATTCCATGGTATTCCGAAGAGTATAGTGAGCGATCGAGACCCATTGTTCACTAGTGGATTTTGGAAGATCTTCCAAGAAGTTTTGGGAACCGAGTTGTGTTTGAGTACAGCTTATCACCCCCAAACAGATGGTCAGACCGAGAGAGTCAACCAAGTTTTGGAATATCTCCTGAGAGCATGTGTTTTGGATTTCGGAGGATCATGGGAAGATCATTTTCATTTGGTGGAATTTGCATATAATAACAGTTACCAGTCAAGTATTGGTATGGCACCGTATGAAGCATTGTATGGAAGACCGTGTAACTCTCCGACATGTTGGTTGGAAACTGGAGAAAAGTTGATACTTGGGCCAGAGATGATTCGACAGACTTCGGATTGTATAGAGATCATTCGGCGACGAATGAAGGCAGCCCAAGATCGTCAGAAAAGTTATGCCGATAAGCGTCGTAAGGATTTGGAATTCGACGTAGGTGATATGGTTTTTGTGAAGATTTCTCCTCTAAAGAATGTTATTCGATTCGGGAAGAAAGGGAAATTGACTCCAAGATTTGTTGGATCATTCCCGATCATCGAGCGAATTGGAAAGCTCGCATATAAATTGGAGTTACCGGAAAAGATGGCGGGTGTGCACAATGTTTTTCATGTATCTTATCTAAGGAAGTATGTGCACGACTTGAATACGGTGGTTTCTGCTGATAGCTGTGAAGATTTAGAGGTTGATCCAATTGTTACGAGACCTCGTAAGCCGCTTCGTGTTGTTGAAACCGACACGAAACTGCTTAGGAGGAAGGCGATTACGTTGCTCAAGGTACAATGGAGTGATGATGTTGACGACTGTACGTGGGAGGAGGAAGAGAGGATGAAGGCAGCTCATCCTGAACTCTTCGAGGTATGGCCCTAAGGTGTCGTGACATCTCACGAATTTGTAGCTTGTTCTAAGTCTTAGAATTCTGCATGCTAGGCTAGTAATTGGATGCATGGTTTGTTGATTGCTATAGATGGTAGGCATGCAGAATAGTTTTGATTGCTCTTGTTTGTTTGGAATTTCGGGGGCGAAATTCCTAAGGGGGAGAGAATGTAACGACCCATATTTTTACGGATCGAAACATTGTCAAACTATATGCTTTAAGTCGTATTGTTGATAAGTCGTTCAGAGTTTAAGTCATTAGGAGCATAGATGACTTAAGGTGTTGCCGAGTTAAGGGTTTGGCCGAGTTAAGGTAGGTAGCGACTTATAGGAATAACGACTTAGTGCTTAAGTCGTGTGGATGTTAACTCGTGTGGTGTTTAAGTCGTAGGAAGCTTGGGTCGTATGGAGCGACCTATAGGTTAGAACGAGTTACGAGTCACGGCTTAGCAGGGTTAGCGACTTACGGGTCACCGAGTTAGTTGAGTTAACGACCTAAGAAGATTGCGACTTAAGGGTTGAACGAGTTACGACTTAGAGGTTTGACCGGCTCATAGGCTACCGACTTAAGAACTGGGACGAGCTAGCAAGTTGGTGGAGTTAGCGGGTTAGTGATGAGCGACTTAGTGCTAGGGCTTAAGTCGTAAGCGACATAAGAAGGTTTAACGACTTAAGGGATAGTGGCTTTGGTCGTGAGTCTCTGTGTGTTGGGATGAGTCGTAAGTCGTTGGAACTTAGGCTGAGTCGTTAGGTCGGCTGCTAGTTAGGTCGTGAGTCGTAGAGATCTTGTGTCTGTGCTAGGTCGGGTTTGTTAGGTCGCGCGAAGTCTTGTGTTGGTAAGTCGTTGTTGGCTGTTCGTTGAGTCGTTAGGGGCTTGTTGAGTCGTAGGTCATTGAGCTTGATAAGTCGTGGACGACTCATGGGTTAGGTCGTGGATGACTTATGGGGGGGGGCGCGACTCATGGGTTTTTCAGCCTATAAATAGAAGGGTTCGCCTCACTTTTTGGCACCGGATTTTGAAGCGACGAAGTGCTGCCATTTTGAGAGCTCGACTACAACACTTCTTCACTTCTTTTCTCCACTCTAATCTAGTGATTCCTTCCATCTATATTGAAGATCAAATCGAAGATCCAAGAGCCAAAGTTGAAGATCTTCATCCAACAAAGAGAGATTTCATCGTTTAAAGCGGAGCTTTGGAGGATCAAGCTTGGTTCTTTGCTGTCCAGATCTGGAGTTGGTTATTTTTGAGGTGTTTAGGTGATTCGGTGAGTGGTAGTTATCTCTCACACGGACCCAAGGGAGTATATTGGATTGGTGGCTTGTTTATGTGTTAAAGATAGTGATTTTTTGCATTTTCCCTAAGTATGCATGTAGATCTATCATCTATGAAGTTTTAACACGTATTCTACTACATGTTAACTTATGCAAGTTTATTCATTAAGTTGTAGAGACATTTGCCTATTATTCATGCTTATTAGATTTGGACACTTTAATTACCAAATTGCCAATTCCTTGTATAATTGCTTATTAAACCTTGTTTGAACATTTGATTGCTTGGATTAATGATTGTCTTGATTGATTGTTTAGAGTTAGTTGATTTATGGTTGGATCTAGACAAGTATGGTCGAAAAGGATTCAAAAGCTAAGGGAGAGGCTAAGGGATGAGAAAAACTGCTTGTGGCATATGTAGCGGATGATGAAGCTCATATGGACGGATATGATGACGATATTGTGATGGAGCTTTGCTATGTTAAGATGAGGCGAAGCATGATGTGATGTAGCCTTGGTATAATCCAGACGGGATCATTCCAAGCATGTTGATAACTCAAGGGATGGTTCGAGTTGGTTGATAATGGATTGCTCGAGAAGTAGCTTGGGCTAGTATGAGAATAGTCGTCGAGGAGGATGACTAGGAGGCTGGGATTTCATTGTTGTTGAAGGTTCTAGTAAATTCAAAGCAAGAGTACATGGGATGCCCAAACGACTACAGGTAGGTGGTAGGGACACCCAAAAGACTACAAGTAGGTGGTCGAGTACTCTGGGCAGAGTAGGTAAGTCCTAGGCACGGGTCACGATGACGTGCGGAGTTTATCTAGAACCGGGGTTACCATTAGCCCTTGACAGGCGGTCATTCAACTAACGGTGAATTCAAAGCAATGATAACGGTGATAGCCAGGGTCATGGATGTTTGATTGTACCATCATTCGGCCTCAAGAGCGGTGTTTTCTGGGTGCTTATCTGATCTTGGTTTAGGCCTTGGGGGTTTGTATTTGGAAAACATCGACCTTGACTCGAGTGATAATTACTTTACTTGAAATGTCTGCTTTGTTATGCTTGGTTCTGCTTAGTGGGTCTGGGGGCTATCTCTGTAGAATGAGGTGGAGTGGGATGGTTGAATTCATATTCCTTTTATCCTTTATGCTCTTTTGGTATGTTTGATAGTTAATTTACTGCTCACTAAGACTGTTGTCTGACTCAAGGTTTTATGTTCAACTCTTATTACCTTGGGCTGTTCATCCATGTTGGGATGGGCAGACTAGGTAGCAGTGACAGGTGCTATTCTTGGCTACCAACGTTGTTGATAACGAAGACGAGCTGGAGGCTTTTGCATATTGTTTTCTTACTATATGTACTGGATGTTCCGCTGTTTGTTTGATACTCTGAGTGTTATGTAGTGAGGCTTGATGTATTGACTATTCAGATGATTGTATAAAACTATTATGAGTTTATATGATGAGACTTTTGTTCTATAGAGCTTCACTATGTATATTTTCCATTGTATTTTGTCCATGCGCTGTGAGTAATACGATAGATTCCGCTGTTTAATCTTACCCCGAATATCGTCCATGGCTGCCTGGCACACCTTTCAGCGCACCATTCCCTTGTTTCGTACGGGAGTCATGGGCGGTCGTCACACATTGAGTAAATTCTAGCATACTAGCTATAAAGTAGGTTCTACAATCAAATTCGAAGGCACTTATTGAAGAATGGATTCCATACAAATGACTAGGTAAGGGACTACCTTCTAGCGGTTCATCTCTATAGGAATATATCGAGACCCAACTGATGGTCCTCTCCAACACAAGACCGGCCAACCTCTAACTAGGTAGTATCGAATATATCATCACCTCGGTCATTATCGACCGATGCGAGCGTGCTCTTGCATACTTCCATAATAATTTGAAACCCTACGGCATAACGAGAATAAATATATCTAGAAGTGGATGATCATATCCTAAGGGCTGCGAACCACATAGCCTTGTGTATCTACCATGTTTTAGTCATTTCCAAGAGTGAGGCCTAAGGTAACAATTACCTTTCACATAGCATATCATCATTCCTCTTTGAATGCCATATTGCCATTCCATAATCACACAATTGACTTTTGCAAACGTATTACTCCTAAGCTCGTATGTCTCAGAAAAGGTTGTTCAGCTAAGAGAAGTTGCCTTCTTCGCCACCAAACAGATGATAAGTTTTATAGAGATTAATCAATGTGATTAAAAATGCAATATCAGGCCTTCGTCCATATAATTTGTCCAGGAACAGGACAAACTGAAGGCACTTCTCCCACCACATCCTTTTTAGGGAATCGATTCCAGGATCAGTAGTGATTAGTCCTTACAAATCAAAGATTTTTATAACAGAGCACTACTGCCACCGTAATATATGATATGGAAAACTTCACCGAGGGTCTAGTATCAAGTAGCCCTACATCATGAACATCTCCGTCTTCAATGATCTTTATCTTCAACATGTTTTACTTCGAAAACGTAAATTAATTTGAAGTGGTTTTTGGATACGAATTACCCAAATCCGATTCCGGTGTCTTCGAAACCAAATCATCGATAAAAAATGTAAACACATGATTTGTTTTGCCTCTTTTCATTTCAACTTTTATCGGTTAATAAAACCCTTTTAACTTTGGGAATCTTCAAGTCATTTAGGAATATTTAATTCCTAATGCAATAAAAATTTCATCTTTCTGAAACATGTCCTAATTGGGTCAAAAACAAAGTTATTTAAGACAACGTTTACTATAAACCCAAACTAGTTATATTGAGTAAAAGGTTAGACTGATCATACCTAAATTAATTTCTGTATTCAACTCGTACTATTCGAGGAACAACGGTGAATCACCTTTAAAATTCACAAGGATTATAAAAATACCCCCCGCGAAACTTAAGACAGAGTTTGGCTTAAATATTCTTTATGCTATGAAAAATCTGGTTTAATTAACTCTTTTGAAAATTACTTACCTTTGGAAAAACTTAAAAGAGATCTTTTTAGAATATCTGGGCTTTTATTTCGATCTGTTCCACCCCTCACCTAAAAGAGAAAACAAAGGCCAGACAAGTTCAAGGCACCGGTTACTCAAGTTCCTAATCTTAGTTACACATCTTGTTTTATCGTTTAGATCTCACAGGCAGGAAAATGTACTAGTCATTTCCGTATACTCAATTTGTTATTACATTCAAGAAAATGATTTCAATTGTATTATTTATGTGTTATAAACAATTTCTCTTAACCATTTATTTAAACTCTTATTAAACTTCCAAATCATCTTTAAAATACTAATTTTTTTAAAGACATTCATAAAAGACTAGCGAAAGAATACTTAAGTTTAAATTTATACTTCTAAAGTTTATTAAAACTGCTATAGAAAAGTGTTGCAGATAGTGTTTTAAAAGCCTATTTGATTAAAAAAAACTTTTCTATCATTTGGAAATTCATCTTTATAAGTCAAATCTCATTTAAAACATTTTAACATATTTATCAAATTTATTTCATACTTTTAAAGAATTTGAAAATGTAAAATTTAAAGAATCCCTTTTTGGACTTTGAACTACAAAACTACGATAATTTTGAAAACATGTTTTGCTTATATTTCAAAATTTAATAGATGAAATCTCGATCCTTTTCTCTTGTTTGAATACTGCGATTATAAGAGTCCATAAAATTTTATTTCAAAGAATTATGACTCTGAATCCATAGTATAAATGGATTTAACTTTCTATGGCGTGAAATCATAAACTACCGTTACGCGACCGCCTATTTTAACTCGAATTTTATTTTCTTTTCAAACTTTTCCAAAACACTTTTAAATGTTTATAAAACATTTCTAAACCATTTTAAACTATTTTAAAGAGGTTAACAATCTCGCATACACCATTTTATTTTATAACGGAAAGTGATTTACTTTGTTATATTCGACGTGTTTTAAACGTGAGTCATTTCAACAATCAAACATCCATATAACTAACATCCAAACTTTTATAAAATCAACCAATCATTCAATAATTGACTATTTTAACAAACTGAGCATGAAAATCAAGGTCATGCTTTAAGCAGTTAATGTCCTGTTGGGCAGATTTCCACCCACCACAGAATCAAGGGGTAGGAGGTCGAAGCCGGACCGGTGCTCCCCCTCCACTACCGAAACAAACGGCAACCGGACCAAGCTCTCGTCCTCTACCACCAGACCATATCCACCAAGCACCCATGCCGAATGAAGCCTCACCGAACCAACCTTCCCCCAAACCATACCGAACCACATCTCCACTTCAACACCGAACTTCCTCTCCACTTCCATGCCGAACCAACCCACCACCGGTCCAACTCACTCCCAGCACCACCGAATCAAATACCAAACTCCCCTCCGAGCTCATCATCGGACCAAGCGCCATACAGCCACGGCCGAACCGAGCTTCGCCGAACCAGATATGCCAGACCAGATTGCTTCAGCCCAGGCCCACCAGCAGCTATATACATCCAAGACCCCTGCCCCCAGCCTCACTCTATAAATAGAAGGGCAGGGGTACAACAATGGCAGACAAGTTTGAGAGCTCAAGCACGGAAGGAACTTTCAAACAACTGTCAGTTACTTGTAATCAGAGCTTTGTACTTGTAATCTGAAAGAAAAAGGAGAATAACATATAAAGTGGACGTAGGCACGTTCTGGCCGAACCACTATAAATCTGTGTGTCTTTTACAGTTTAGTCCATCTATTTTATATATTTGCGTAAATCACCCAAACCATCCAGATCAACATAAAATCAACTAATTCATACGACTTGGAGGTGTTTGCCCATTTTTTGTGCAAACATTTTTGGTGCTTTCACCGAGAACTTGGAACTCGAAGCTTCAGCTTCCCTCATTCAACCTTCTTTCCCAATAGCATCCTTCATTGCCTAGGAAACATGACTTCCAGGCCGAGAAAAGATGCCAACAAGGGAAAGAACGTTGCAACCAGCAGCGCTCCAGATCCAGTGGATCCAGATCAAGAGAACCATCCCACTACGACAGCAGTGCCAAATATATATCAGGCAATTCCGACAGCCCCTGCCGCGGAACAACCGGCAGCAATCACTAGGGCAGACCTAGACAGAGTTGTGGTTGAAGTGACTAACCGCTTCGCATCCCAACAAGAAGCTTTGGTGAACCAACTCATGTCACGCTTGAGGGATGCCGAAGAATCCAACCGCAACACTGAATCATGGGGTGAGTCTCAATCTAGAGGATCTCGGAGACAACAAAGGTCTTCCTTCTTCGAAGAAACTATCAACAGAAACAACAACGGTAGGAGCCGAGCCCGAACTCAGCCCGAACTCCGACCCGAGGAAACGCTTGGAACCGAACCCCGCAGGGGAGGTACCAGGCAAGGATCGGATGTAGCTGAGCCGGTCATGCTGCCTAGCCAGAGAAACACCCATGAACGGAGCCGAGCTAGAATCCAGCCCGAAGTTGACCCCGAAGAAATGCTTGAAACAGAACCCCACAGGGGAAGATGAAGGCAAGGGCCAACTATAGCTGAACCTAGCATGCATCCGGACAGCCAAAGACAGCCGTTGGGAAACGTTAGGAGTGATAGACTATACCACCCCTACAGGCCATCCAGACAGAATCGATCCCGCAGGGAAGAACCAAGCTCTTTCTTATCGGCCCCATATTCTGATGAGAGGATGACACGATTGTTCAGAGAATGCATCCAACGGGACCAAAGAGATCGTGGGATAGGTGCTAGGGTAACCAGCCCTTTCACTCGCGATATTGAAATTGTCATCACCCCCCGAGAGTGGAAAATGCCGACAATGGAACCATACAAGGGAACCTCTGACCCCGTTGTACACCTGCAAAGATACACACAACATATGCTCATGAGCGGGGCAACGGAAGGAGTATTATGCAAATGCTTTCCACTATTTTTAGCAGATCTAGCTACCTTCTGGCTCTGCCATCTTCCCCAAGGATCCATCAGTTCATGGGAAATGTTGAAGGAGAAGTTTATCAGCCAGTTCCGCATTCATGTGGAACAACCCAAGGATGCTTACTCCCTATCTACTGTCAAACAGAAACCCGGAGAGACACTGCAGCAATACCTAACCCGGTTCAATGCCGCAGCGGCAGCAGTTCAAGATGCCGATGAGAAACTTGTCCTGATGGCCCTCTGTAGTGGTGTGCATCCGGATACCAAGTTTGCTAGAAGACTAACTAAAGAAAAACCAGCTACCTTGCCCGATTTCTTTCATGAAGCTGGAAAGTACATGAGACTCGAAGAGGCTGCCACTGAAAGGCAGACAGGACCACAGGCTAAGACGGCTCATGGAAACGCCCCTGCCACAGCGAAGAACATTCGGAGAAACGACTCCAAAAACAATGCAGGGGGCAAGAAGGGAGAAAAGTGCTTGTACCGACCAGGACCGAGATTTGACGCTTACACTCCCTTGAATGAAACAGTCGAGAACATCTTCCTGGCCACCCAGGACGAACTTACATACAAGCGCCCCCCGTACAAGAAAGAGTCAGATCGCACAATCCAGTCCGGAAAATTCTGCCGTTTCCATGAGTCTCATGCGCACGATACCAATGAATGCCGCCATCTCCGAGACCTAATTGAAGAACACATCAGGAGAAAGAGGCTGGAACGCTATGTAAAGGGCCAGGACAGGACTCCAGCTCTCGCCAAGGAAAACCCAGGGCAGCTCCACCCAGAAACAGGCGGAGGAAACTGCAACACCAGCGGTTCCATCCAAGAGAAGATAGTGGTTTATACAATATCCGGGGGGCCACACATCGCCGACAAAAGCTGGGCAGAAATGGAAAGATATGGAAACTCGCTCAGAAGCGAGGGAGACTGCGTCAATTCTGTTATGGAAGAACGCCACCCTAAGCGGAAGGGAAATAATGACATCACATTCAGTGGGCGCGACCTAGAAGGAAGGCAATACCCTCATATGGATCCTATGGTCATCTCTGCCTGGTTCGGCCCAGCTGAAGTTTTTCGAATCCTAGTAGACACTGGGAGCTCAGTGAATATTCTGTTCAAGCATGCTTTCGACAAAATGAAGCTGTCAATGAAGGACGTGTCTCCCTGCAACAAACCGCTACACAGTTTCACTAGAGAAGCAAAGATGCCCCTCGGACAATTGGATCTCTTTGTTGAATTGGGAAGTCATCCCCGCTCCGCCGTTCGGAAACAAACATTCGTGCTAATAGAGAACCACTCGGCCTACATTGCCTTTTTAGGAAGACCAGCCTTGTCCGACTTTCAAATTGTCCTTGCCCCATGGTGCCTGAAGATGAAGTTCCCAACGAATAATGGAGTGGGAGAAGTAGAAGGGGATCAAGACGCCGCTCGGGACTGCTATGTAACCGAACTTCGCAATAATCGCAGGAGAGATAAAAGGAAGAATGCAGAGACTGCTCTCTGCAAGAAAAGCTTGGAAGCATAGCAACTAAAGAAAGCCCCTCCTCTTCGATATACAAGTGATCCCTTTAATGAATTAGACCCTAGGGACAGAGAGGAGGAGGCCACCGCCGAGCCCACAGAGGCTATGGAGTTTGTATCTATAGACAAATGTGACTCGAGTAGACTACTGAGAATCGGGTCTCAGTTAAAAACAGAATTGAAAGACCAACTTATTGATTTCCTTCGCCACAACTTGGATGTGTTTGCATGGACACATGCTGATATG
Organism: Allium cepa; assembly: GCA_030765085.1. Classification (NCBI taxonomy): domain Eukaryota; kingdom Viridiplantae; phylum Streptophyta; class Magnoliopsida; order Asparagales; family Amaryllidaceae; genus Allium; species Allium cepa. The sequence continues at coordinate 430,443,081 of CM060935.1, forward strand.
ACTGGAATCTCCCCGGACATAGCATGCCACACACTAAACATCGATCCTACCAAGGTACCGGTAAAGCAAAAGAAGAGAAGTATGGGGGCAGAACGATCGGCAGCCCTCGAAGAAGAGGTAAAAAACCTGCTTGCCAATAACTTCATACGAGAAGCCATCTACCCAGAATGGATCACTAACCCGGTACTGGTAAAGAAGGCTAATGGGAAGTGGAGGACATGCATTGACTTCTCCAACCTAAATGATGCTTGCCCAAAGGATTGCTTCCCACTTCCCCGAATCGATCAACTTGTGGACAGTACCGCCGGACACGAGCTCTTATCTTTCATGGATGCCTACTCCGGATATAACCAAATCCCTACGCACGCCCCCGATCAGGACCACACCAGTTTCATCACGGACCGGGGGTTGTACTGCTACAGAGTAATGCCTTTCGGACTTAAGAACGCCGGAGCTACTTACCAATGCCTCGTTAACAAGATGTTTGCGGAATTGGTGGGACGAACTATGGAGGTCTATGTGGATGACATGCTGGTTAAATCAAGAAAAGCCAACGATCATGTAAGCCACCTAGACGAGATGTTCCAAGTACTCCGCCAATATGGAATGAAGCTGAATCCCCTAAAGTTCTCCTTCGAGGTGTCATCAGGAAAGTTTTTGGGATTCATCGTCCATGCCAGAGGAATCAAAGCAAACCCCGAACAAGTCCGAGCCTTGCAAGATATCAAGATACCATCCACTCGGAAAGAAATGCAATGCCTAAATGGGAAGGTGGCCGCCCTAAGCAGATTCATCTCCAAAGCAACTGACAAGTGTGTCCCTTCCTTCGAAGCCCTAAAGAAAGACAAAGGAAAGTTTGAATGGACTGACGAATGCCTAACGGCCTTCCATAACCTAATCAAACATCTCCAGAGACCACCGGTACTCTCAGCTCCTAGTGAAGGCGAAGAGTTATACCTATACCTTGCTGTGTCATCTCGTGCTCTAAGCGCCGCTTTGGTGAGGGAGGATAACCGCACGCAACGGCCCGTATACTTCGTAAGTAAGAGGTTTACGGAGGCAGAAGCCAGATATCCTTAACTTGAGAAGCTAGCGTACTGCTTACTAATCACATCACGGAAGCGACACTACTTCCAGTCTCATTCCATCCGAGTTCTAACCGATCAACCACTAAGGCAAATACTTCATCGTCCCGACACTTCTGGGCGACTACTCAAATGGTGCATTGAACTGAGCCAATACGATATCACCTACCATTCCTGCACCGCCATCAAGGGACAAGCCTTGGCCGACTTCATTGCCGAATTCACTACCAACGAAGATAAGGAACAATCTGAAATAGAAAAAGATATCAAATGGAATCTCTTCGTGGATGGAGCATCAAACGAGCAAGGCTCGGGGGCAGGTATTGTAATAATCACCCCCAGGGGAAGAAAGCTACATTATGCTCTAAGGTTGGAATTCGCTGCCACCAACAACGACACAGAATATGAAGCAGTAATCGCCGGACTAGAACTTGCCTTGGAGATTGGAATCCGTTCTTTACGTCTACACAGTGATTCACAACTTGTTGTGAATCAAGTACTAGGAGAGTTCCAGACTCGAGGAGAACGACTCACAGCATACCTAAAGAAGACCAAGCTGCTACTTAACCAACTGGATCACTATTTGATCAGACACATTCCTCGAGAGGAGAATCAAGAGGCCGACGAATTGGCAAAGCAAGCCAGCATGAAGAACAACTCCTTTTCGGGGGCAATAGCCGTCTCAAAACAACTAGCCCCGAGCTTCGAACGGGAGGATCTGATAGCTGCGATTGAAGAAGAAACTTGGATGGCTCCTATCCGGAAATACTTACAAGATGGCGCATTGCCCAGCGAGCATAGCGAAGTCAGGGAAGTCTTGAGGAAAGCCTCCCGCTACACACTGCAAGAAGGAATCCTCTACCGGCGTGGCTTCTCTAACCCCTTATTACGATGTGTCGCTGGAAGGGAAGCCAAGGAAATCTTATCCAACATCCACCAGGGAAGCTGCGGAGATCACACTGGAGGGAAGACTCTGGCAAAGAAGATACTCCAATATGGATATTTCTGGCCCACCTTGAACAAAGACGCCTTAGACTTCGTCAAAAAATGTGACAGATGTCATAAATTTGCCAAAATTCCTCGACTACCAACAAATGAGATCACTCAATTGACTAGCCCTTGGCCCTTTGCAGTATGGGGAATTGACTTGATTGGTGAACTGCCAATGGGCCGAGGTGGAGCTGAATATGCTATAGTAGCAGTCGACTATTTCACCAGATGGGTGGAAACAGAACCTCTGAATAAAATATCTTCGACAAAAATCATTAACTTTTTGATCAAAAATGTTCTGTGCAGGTACGGAGTACCACTCAAAATCATATCAGACAATGGACTTCAGTTTGACAGCAAGGAATTCACCAACTGGTGCCGAGAGCACGGGATTCACAAAAGCTTCTCATCCGCGGCTTATCCCCAGGTAAACGGCCAAGTCGAAGCTGTCAACAAAATTCTCAAAACACTGATCAAGAAGAAACTTGAAAAGTCAAAGGGCGCTTGGGTGGATCAACTTCCTACGGCACTTTGGGCCTATCGCACATCTTTCAGAACATCAACAGGGCATACTCCTTTCTCTTTGGCATACGGATCGGAGGCAATGCTCCCAGTTGAGACTATTGTGCCTTCCCACCGTAGGATCCACTACAACCCAGAAGAAAACGAAGAACTCCTCCTCATGTCTTTGGATCTGATTGAGGAGAGAAGAAATGATGCAGCACTCAAAGTAGCAGCTCACAAACAAAAAGTGGCAGCACTATACAACTCCAAAGTCAAGCATCGCAGCTTACAAGAAGGAGATCTTGTCCTCAAGCGAATCTTTCCGCGCCCCGGGGCACTGGACCCCATCTGGGACGGACCATATGTAATTCATAAAGATCTCCACAACGGAGCTTATATTTTGTCAACAGTGGACGGAGAGGTGTTCCAGAGGGCATGGAACATCCAACACCTCCGTCGATACTTTTCTTAACTTGTACTGCCCATATGAAGTGAATTAACAAAGAGAATCAGTGGACGTAGGCATTTTCGTGCCGAACCACTTTAAAAAACTTGGCTCTTGTTAACATGTTCCTTTGTATCTTGGCTACTTGTTAAGCTTTATCCTTTTCTGTTGAACAAAATCTTTTGCAAATGACCTTTCCATTTAGAGCTTCACAGCATAACTCCACCTGGACAAAATCTAACAAGTACGATACGATCCTATACCCTCGCCAATGAGACACTTTCGCTCCGGTATCCCTCTACCAAGAGTTAACTCATTGTTTGCCTCGGCCCTTAAAGCCGACTGTAATAAGCCGAATATAAGCCACCGAGAAGGCCGATTATGCCATGGCAGCTCATTACAGCGATTCGGCTCGCCGGCAACTGTGAACCGATCATAAGCCCCAACATAAGGTGTGGCCAGCCAGGGGCAGTTCACAGTTGACGATCGGCCCCCACGCTAGCCAGCCACAGTAAATCGAATAATACCCGCGATTACGGGCCATAATGGCCCGGGTAGTTACTGTGCGCGATCGGCTCCGATGTGTCTTAAGTGCGGCTGTGGTAAAAAAGAAAACTCCCCGCAGAGGCGTAAGATGGGTTACAAATGTCTCCAAGACCCACAACTAGGGAAAGTGACTACAAAACCCGTTTGCCACGAACTTAAGCACATCGACGGCCTTCCGTGACTAGAAGTTTTACTTTTCCTATATTTCCATTTCATTTAAAACTTTTCTCCTATTCTCCGTAACGGTGCTTGAAAGTACAGGACATGAAATAGGGAACGCTCGCTAATGGGAACAGAAACTTACAATCGGATGACGAGACACTCAACAGCATTCCGTGCTTAGTCTTACAGGGCGCGCAAAGTTGCCGTCCACAGCTGAAACATGAAGGGCGGTACCTTCTACTTTTATACATTAGTGCATAGCTGCAGTTCATATACACACATCACATTTACGTTGCAAAATGAGAAAATTATACTTTAAGCAAAAAACTTGGCATCAGGCACAGTCAAGCCACTAGTAACATGCATTGTTACATCACTTACACAGCACAACAAAATAGCGATAACATTCCAACATAAAGGAATCAGCTTATGTTATGAAATTACATAAAGTCATTCATCACAAACAATATTATTACAGTCACATCAATGTTTTGGACTAACATAAACAGCAATAAAAAGAAATCAAAAGGTGGCCGAATCCGGACAAGGAACCAGCTGCGTCCACGCTTCGCCCTCATCCTACCAACTCTCCAAGCCTACTTAGCCGCAGGGTCGGAGCTCCCAGCATGTTGATCAGAAGTCCCACCTGTCCATTTCAGAAGAGGAATTCATTAAACAAACAGTAAACGATCAAGTTATGAAAACCTAAAAAGAAAAGAAGGGGAAGCAAGGCTTGAACTCAGAACACTCAAGATGAAATGCACATTCATTACCAGCTTCAATCTTCTTTGCATTGACTACACATTTCAACATCGTATACGAAATTACATGATCAGTCCTTCTGCGGTCATGAAAAACCAATTGCACTACTTAGATGATCATAATCTTTGGAACGATATTGATGGTCTACCCAGTGGATTTGATGATGCTCAACTGGATTTCAGTAAAGGATCATTCAATGGTTCGAACAATGAAGTACCAGATTTGGATGAAATAATCAATGCCATTCCTCTAAACCATCCTTCAGATCCTCGTTTAGCTTCTCTGACCCTTTCTGAAGAGTTCAATATCATCTTCAACGACTTGAGTTATGAGATAGAGAAGTCCAAGTTGAGCTACAGGATATCTAATGATGATCAGAAGGAAGAATCAAAAGGCAAAAAAAGAAATAAGAAGAAATTGACGATGAACAAGGAAAAAACGGCCTTAACATTTGAACTAGTATCGAAGTACTTTTACTTGCCAATATCGCAAGCAGCGAAAGAATTAAACATAGGTCTAACTCTTTTGAAGAAGAAATGCAGAGAGTTGGGAATTCCTCGGTGGCCTCATCATCAAATGAAGAGCATGCAGACTCTCGTAAGGAATGTTCAGGAACTAGAGAGAAAGAATGGAGAAGAAGGAGAAGAGAGACTCATGGACGCTCTATCATATGGCATAACTCCAGCCCCTGGCAGCACCATGAGCGCTCTATCAATCCCAAAAGAATGAGATATGGCATCGAGCTGCTCCTCTTTGAGGGAGCTAGGAAAACAATCGGGCGGAGAATTCAGAAGTTCATGGGGACCATACCCATCCACTAACGACCTCGGGGGAGGTCCATGTTGCGCCGGTCTTGGCTGGGCTGGGGGCACAGAGGAGGACTCTCCTTCTCTGTCCTTGGACTTCTTTCTATCTGATCGAGTTTCTGCTTTGCGAGACGTTTATCTGCGGCACAATAAAAACATGATATTAGAACGAGGAGTATGGGAATATAAACGAATAGTTATCAAGTTCATTCGGTGCCAAATGCTTAAATGTTTCATTCGGGATTAGGTCCATTCGGCACCCAAAACTACCGAGCACTTTCGGTAAAACAAAACCAAAACTCGTTCGGCACAAGCTCATTCGGGAGAGCAACATGAAGAAGCATTCGGCATTGAAAGCCATTCGTGGTCATTCGGCGAGAAAATGTATACCTGGTTCGGTACGAAACAGATTCGGCAAGGGATCGATTCGGTACAAGGTGATTCGGCTCTCTCTGATTCGGTAAGGGATAACGAAGGGGGGTGTAGCCCCTATATATAGGCGAGCGCAGGACAACCGGACCAACCGGTTCGGCACTCCAAACCGAATGAAGCTATCCAAAATACCCAACTTAAAACAAAGCACGCCATATACAGATATATGCCCTACTTTGGGGGGCAAATGTTGGGCAGATTTCCACCCACCACAGAACCAAGGGGTAGGAGGTCGAAGCCGGACCGGTGCTCCCCCTCCACTACCGAAACAAACGGCAATCGGACCAAGCTCTCGTCCTCTACCACCGGACCAGATCCACCAAGCACCCATGTCGAATGAAGCCTCGCCGAACCAACCTTCCCCCAAACCATACCGAACCACATCTCCACTTCAACACCGAACTTCCTCTCCACTTCCATGCCGAACCAACCCACCACCGGTCCAACTCACTCCCAGCACCACCGAATCAAATACCAAACTCCCCTCCTAGCTCATCACCGGACCAAGCGCCATAAAGCCACGGCCGAACCGAGCTTCGCTGAACCAGATATGCCAGACCAGATTGCTTCAGCCCAGGCCCACCAGCAGCTATATACATCCAAGACCCCTGCCCCCAGCCTCACTCTATAAATAGAAGGGCAGGGTACAACAATGGTAGACAAGTTTGAGAGCTCAAGCACAGAAGGAACTTTCAAACAACTGTCAGTTACTTGTAATCAGAGCTTTGTACTTGTAATTTGAAAGAAAAAGGAGAATAACATATAAAGTGGACGTAGACACGTTCTGGCCGAACCACTATAAATCTGTGTGTCTTTTACAGTTTAGTCCATCTATTTTATATATTTGCGTAAATCACCCAAACCATCCAGATCAACATAAAATCAACTAATTCATACGACTTGGAGGTGTTTGCCCATTTTTTGTGCAAACATGTCCATTATTACTAGTATGTAACAAATAATTTAACAAGTGATTCAGTAAACATTTCAAGAAATTTATCAAGCAATAGGTTGATTTAACTTGCAAACAAATTATCATGTAATCAAAGTGAGATTTACTCACTTTTATTTCAACTAAATTCTTCCTATCAACATTCATTATAACAACACTTCATTATTGTTAATGCCAAAAATGGGTATCAACACCCGTAGAATCTTATGGATATCAAACAAAGAATGAAATCAAAAGAATAGAGAATAAAAGTAAATGAACACATGGATTCTATAGTGGTTCGTTAATTTTGGCCTTCATCCACTTCATGCTTTTATTAATCTTTCATAGGATTACAATTACAAGAGCATTTGGATCAGCTTGGATCCATTGATAAAAGTTTCAAGAAATAAAAATGGTAGAGCCTCTAGAGCAGGAAGAAGAAGAAGAAGTCCCCCTCTTCTGATGCTATAACTGATGTATTTATTGTTGGAGACAGGCATGGATCGGGCCAAAACTTTGCAAGAAGGTTTCGTAGATCTAGTAGAGCCCACCATATCGATCGGCCCCAAAAACTTGATGACCAAAACGATTAGCATATATATGACTGATCCTTTTCATAGCCTCCAACCACAGCGCGATCTATATCGTAGGGTCCCACAAGCTCCTAGACATTGCTCCTGAATTATGAGATCGTCTTGAGGCATAGATTTCATGTTATGGGTCATTCTCGGCCGAGGACTGAACATACAAGAGATATACTAATCATTACGCTAAGCCTTCCAATAACGATCGGCACATACCGATCAGTATTCCTCCCTTAACCATTCTAGGATGCGTGATCGTCATGATACACTCCACTTGCCTCTTTATTGATGTCGTGAAAATCTCACATGGATTGGCCTCATGGTCTCCAAGATATTAGCTGTTCTCCAACGATTTGAGCTATCATCTTTGATTAACCTCTAATCGATCCAAATGAATCACTGTTTAATCTGCAGTTTGTGTATATGAAATTCAGTCAATTCCAAACTTGAAGTATGACTTTAGGGGGCCAGGCTAGTGACTTCATGTCAAATATACTTTGATCCAGTCCTGGTTTGAATCCGTCCGACTATCGTCCATGGTACTAATAGTAACTGACTTTTCAAGCCATCGATTATCCGTACCTAGTCAGATCAATGATATCACGGCTTTGACAAAAGATGGGATAACATTTTCCCCTAAAAGTACGTCTTATGATTAACATGACATGCTTTGAGTTGTAGCAAGCCTGAATCGCCACGATGGAATCCATTCAACTTCCTCATGGATTGCTATTCCTCTACCATCTGTCGATAGTATAAATCCAGTGTCGTATTCTGTTTGCAACTACAAATATGGTTATGGGGAATCTACAAGCCCCCATTCATCTATTCCTGCTTCAATCCTACTAGCTACAGGTCCATCTACAATCTGTTACTAATTACGAAAAGCTGAGCTTTTAAACCTATTTTCATGCACTTTCATACACGTGTTCTTGTTGTTGGCTCCATGCCGTGCTCGTACCCACAGGTCGTAGCCAACTTTTACGTTGTTGTAACTATTCACGTATGCTATCGAATTTCTACGATCATTTGCTATCCTTCTCATTCATCAAAGTTTCATTTATTTCATCATCTTTCCATTCATCACCACACTTATTATTTTATTTCATTTTTGAACGTCCTTCACTGATGTGGTAGGTTAGGAAATGAAACGGTTATCCGAAGGCTTAAATAAATGAGAGACAAAACCAATCGGCATAAGGATAGTTGGAAGATGGATCAAGAATGGACCATTGAACGTACAACTTAAAGATGGGTCGGCATGGTCACTGGGTATAAAATGATTGGTGCAGCCCTCCTAAGTGAAAATGATCGGCATAAAATATGCCCAATATAAAGCTCTACGCTTAGTCATTTTCTTCACTTTACTTCCCACATCTTTTTCCTTAAGCTTAGCAACGATATGAATTCTCTTCCCTTTTTCCTGCCGAACTTCATGGCAATGTCATCTTCACCCATGCCTAGGCTTTGAATCAACTTCAAGCTCTCCTTCTTTTCAGATCGTGAGTATAGGTAGAACAGTTTCTAACCTTGCTGCACTATTGCTTAAAAGAGTGTAACAAACCTAACGACAATCGACCTACTTCGTTAGTCTTCTCCTTTTTTTTTCTATGATCATTTAGGATGGAGGAATAGATCATTTCAATAGGAGTCGACTGATTTATTAGGATAGCCAATTGCTTTCTAGATGAGATGAGGTATAGAGTCGGAGGAGTTGTAGACGATCGATGAGATTCTTGTTCAAAAATGGAGGAGTTTGAAAATGGAGGAGTTTGAAAATGACGTACGAACGATCAAACATTTTAGCTTAGGCAAGAATGATCGGTGGGGAGGATCGTTGTTGGATGATCGGTGGACATTACCTCAGGAGACAATTGGCATACTCACAACGTTTGGCTTTTAAGATATTGGAACGATCAAACTATACAATGTCACTGCGAATCATTTACACTTGGACTTAGTGCTTCCACCCATTCAGAAGAACATAACTTATAACTTGAATGTGATCTCGAACAATTAACTAGTTCTGGTTCCTAATAGACATTTGAACATAAACATGGCCATAATATTACATGACCTACATGACTAATAGCGATCGCCTTAGAACAAGTGCCATAAACAATTCAACCACCATGCTAAATCTTATGCGTAGTTTAGACTAGATTATGGTTTCAACTAGCTAATGACTGTCTTTTGAACAAATATCTATGCCTTGTCATTTCTTGTCTTCGTTTAACCCATTATAACTTTGATTAGCACTTCTTCACACAACACTTACACTCACAATGCACTGGGGGGTACAAGTCATTTTTTCTCTAACTATGGCTTTTATTAAATTTGATAGCAAGGGATATCTAGATATTCTGGATACTCTACAATCATGCCAGCCGGATCTTCCTCTCGTAGGACTAACTCGGATGTAGAATCCAGTTCATCAACCAAATCTGATAGCCTGCCACTTAGTCACAGTCTAAGGCAGCCCGAAGGCCTAGGATTTTAGAGTGATCTTTTTGGGATTATTCCTATTTCACCGGAAGTTATCGAACTCGTGCTCGATACTTTGGAAGACGTAATCGTCCTTGAAAATCCACCTAATTCACTAGCTTCAAAGATTAAAGATGACGTTCTCCAGGGGATCTTTACAAGGCAGGGATTCCTTTCGATGACGTATTAGCTCCATCACGAGGAGATAGGGCTCACAGACCCCCCCAAAGGATACACAATATGCAATAAATTCATGTGCTGGGCAAGATACATCCTGCCTTTCAATTCATATATCCAAGAGATTTTACAATATCTAAAAATTGCTCCCGCACAACTCCATCCAAATGGCTACCGATTTTTAAATGCACATACATGGTATTCATGGAGTTTCTGCACCGACCGTCCACTATCGAAGACAACCGATTTCTTTTCACTTTTAAACGATGGATGGGGAGTCTATCATTCACTTTTATTGAATCGACGATGAAATGCCAGACTCTTATCGGTACTTGAAAAAAATTAAGTGCTTTCAAGAGAGAATGGTTCTTTATTCGTTGTCCGCCTGGCTTCACTCGATTATGGCTAGAGAGGCGTAAGTGTTCCTCAATAATTTCATAAATATATAAGGAGAACATATCCAGGCTGCATTCTAGCGATGTCATTCAATTTCTGGTGATGTTTCTCGACCCAGCGGCGATGTTTTGGAAGAAGCAGTCTCTATTTTGAAGAGCGCTTCAACCGAAGTTAGAAATATTGAACTTTTGCTCAATGACAAATGACTTATCACTTTTGGCTTGATGGAAGAGGGCCTCAGCATAGTGCCAACCAAGACTTCCTGGCCAGTTAGGACTAGACTACAGGCCGTAATCGGTCAAAGAGATGTTCAATCCGGCCTTGTGGGGCCCCTAGTTATGAGCACCCAAGGGTCTGTTGATATCAAGGTCGAAGGACACATTAAAGTCGCATCTGGTTGTCATGATAATAGACCTGATCCCAGGGTTGGCATCAGACGTTCACAAGTTCCTCAACCCCCCACCATGACTAAAAGAATAGGGAAAGAAATTTCTCACAAGCCTCTAAGAAGTCATCGCTTCGATCCAACCAGGCGGTCGATGAGCCTACCACTAGATCCTTTTTCTGATCTATCTATCCCATTAGATCTTGATGCTTATCGATTCACTAACATGAGCATTGGGGGATTAGAGTCTCCCGTCAGAACCAGTTCAGAGATCCCCACTTCTAGAAGGGAAGTAAAACCGATGAGCAAGGTTCCTGCTCCTGGTCGATTGGCAGGATGCACTAGGACACTCATATACATTCGCACGTCTAACACTGCATTATGCGTAATTTATGCTTCCTAATACTCAAAGCCAATCATTATCCCTTTCTCTTTGCAAAAACGATAGCGAGGAAAAGGAGTATGTTTGATTCCCTACAGGACATGCAACATAAATAGTTTGGGCCATAATCTGGTTCTTATTATGGAAGTCATGACTATTATGACATTAGTCATCACTCCAATTGTGGCCGCAGTTATCAAGAAAGGAAGGATAGGGATAGGCCCGCTTAGAACATTCACAGATCAAGATCGAGATCTCCTCCTTAAAAAGGTCCCAAAAGACCTGCAGAGCGTAGGGACTTTCCCACCGATCATCCTCGTGTCCCTTCTACAGCTCCCATGCCTCCAAAGTCTCAGCGACTGATTGATTGCCACCGCCATGGCAAGCAGGCTGCAGTGTATAGGCCTGGTAAGGAATGTGTAGGATTCGAAATTGTTTTTAAGGATCCCCCAGGTTATCGAAATGCCCGTATTGCCGAACTTCGATAGGAATTTCCAAACTTATGCTTCGATGGGTTCTATTTTCTTCCTAATTTGAAGAAGGTTCCAAACGATATTCAAAGAATGACTATCAACTGCATCACTGACATCCACATGCAATACCGAGAATGGATGAAAGCCACATAAAAAAAATCAAAGGTTTCCTTCAAACGAGGGACAAAAATAGAGAAACTAAAGCGATAAGAGGCCCAAGATAAATGGATTATTAAAGCTTTGACAAACGAATAGGAAGCCTCTAGAACCACCTTAACCATAGCTGAAGAAAGAACCGATGCAGATTCAAAATATATGGAGGAGCTGAAAGCTAGCCATCTTGATATGGTTCAAGTACTGCACCACCGGAACCAAGAGATAACGCTTGAACGAGACGTAGCTCGAGACTAAGAATCTACAGCCTGAAAGAAAGTGGCCGAACTCAAGGACAAGCATGAAGATGTGATAAAAGATAGGGATGAAGCTAAAATTAATGCTCATGACTCTTGTGAAGAGCTGGTTCGTATTAGGTTTGAGAGAGATAAGGCCGTTGAAAAGGCTAAGAATGTTGATATGCTCATTCAACATGAGACAGAAACGATCACGACCAAGGTGAGAGGACATGACGAATGAGCTCGACCCACTTCTCATCCTCTACAGCGCCAATGTACTCAAACACGGAAATTTAATGTGGTTTGGTGAACTCTAACCCTGCCAGCTTCATCGTGGTTGGGACTTACTTATTTCAGAGGAGAAAACACTTCGTGGCGTCGAGAATGTCGATGTAACCAAACTTAAGAGCGAAGTGCTAATGGGAAATGAACCCAAAATACTACATGACATTTAGTTTTCTCTCTAAAAAGAGTTCATAACTACCCCTTCTCATGAAGCGGGCGAAGGATCTAGGTCGGCACATTCTGGTATTGCAACCAAGCTACCCCCGGTGTCTCAAATAACGACCGGTCTTATGACTAACTCCTCAACTGTTCCCAGGTACGATCCGGATAAACTGCGACTATCTTCGATTCTTGAGCGTGGTTCTGAGGACACTTCGGTCCAACCCGAAATCCACACCACAAAGGTATCCCTTCAATTTTTCCTTTACCTTGTAATGTTGGGATGTTATTAGTCAATCTTTCTAATCATTTCATTTTTCTCTTTTCAATCGTAGACTCGTCGAACACTGCTTCTCTCCCTCCTGGTGGACCTCGGCTGGGGTCTCATACGACTACTATTGAATCTATTACAATTATGAATTCAACCGCCACTAAGAGTGTTCGCGAAGAGGCCTTATTCTTCGATGATTAAATTATAGAGGAGTTATTTAAGGAAGGAAGGGACCTTCATCACGAAATCCCGTTTGATGCAGAAGTGGTAATCACAGGCTCCTTTGATCCCATCGGCGGTCCCGGTATGAAAGAAAGGATTGAACGAGAGGAGGTCGATAAGAGGAAGGTGAAGGGAGTGCCAGTCGAACAAGTATCAAATGAGCCGATGCCTTCCCCTCTTCACATGATTCCCACTGAACATGTGACTCCTCTGTAAAATGTTCCTCACACTTCTAGTGTCGAAGATGCCCCCATCCCTCCAACTACTAGAGACGACATCACCACAGTCCATACTACTAAGGAAACTCTTTCCAACAAAGGCTGAGGTGGTAAGGGATCGAAGAGGAGGGGCCAGTAGTAATTCAGAGGGAGCTACCCCGAAGAAGCGAAAAAGGGACAAGAAATCTAAAGAGTGATCTTTGGACATGCAAGTAATCTGGATAGCTGCTTTCTTTTTGTGCGTTGTATTTTTTTGGGCATTGCCCTTCAATTTTGTTTTGTAGTATGTACTACCAGATTTCATGTGAATAATATTTCTTCCACACTTGTGTATGATCTTTGTATTTACTTGTTTCTGTGTCTGAACTGCAGCATTTTTTACTTTATGTACTTCCAACTAGTCGGTTGTCGGATCGAATACTTATTCGGTCAATCCACCTTAAGGCCATTCCACGATTATGGCCTCGATGTATTGCTGACACTAGATATGAGCCGCAGTGTTAAGCTTTCACAATCATTCTTCAAACAATCACATTTCTGTCCCCGATATTTGGGGCGTTAAACGCGCTGTATGAATGATTGAGTGTTGTCCCAGTGGTGTTAATATTCTTCCATACACTTTAGAATTAATGTTAGTCGATGAATGGTCAATTCATATTCATCATATTTTCCTCATGCCACTAAATTTGAGATGTACATAAATGAACAAGAGGGTAGGTAGCGCTTATTTTGGCTTTACGTTTTGTCTCATCGAATTAAGGGACCAAATTAGTGGATAGTAAGCCAAGTCGTGCGTGCTCTGGTCTTTAACAATATGTACCTTTTCTGTCGATTTTAGGTTAGAGTTATTGGAATAGGGAATGGTTGAGACCCATTCATTGGTTCGTGGAATTCGCATTTTAGTTCACGTTCTGGGAAATTAGAATCATTCTGTGAGCGGTTGACTCACGCTCGATTTGCATTACCACTTTGGCTCACGCTACAGGGACTTTGAGATTTTGGTGAGTTTTTTATACTCCAGTCCATGCTTCAGGGACTTAGAATACTCCAGTCCGCGCTCCTGGGACTTAGAGATTTTTGTGAATTGTTTATACTCTAGTCCGCGCTCCGGTGACTTACAGTACTCTAGTCTATGCTCCGGGGACTTGGAGTTTTTTTTGAATTGTTTACACTCTAGTCAGTACTTCGAGGAATCAAAGTACTCTAGCCCACGTTATGTGGATTTAGAGATTTTTGTAAATTGTTTATACTCTAGTCCCTGCTCCGAGGACTTAAAGTACTTTAGTCTGTGTTCTAGAGACTTTAAGATTTTTATGAATCGTTTACACTCTAGTCCAAACTCCGGGGACTCAGAGTACTCTAATCCACGTTCTGGTGATTTAGAGATTTTTTTTTAAATCGTTTATACTCTAGTCCACGCTCTGAGGACTTAAAGTACTCTAGTCCACGCCCCGGGGACTTAGAAAATTTTCTAGTCTAACTCCGAGGACCCAGAGTACTTTAACCCAAGCTTTGGGGATTTAAAGATTTTTATAAATTGTTTGTACTCTAGTCCACATTCCAGGGTCTTAGAGTACTCTAAACCACGCTTTGGGGATTTAGATATTTTTGTAAATTGTTTATACTCTAGTCCACGCTCCGGGGACTTAGAGTACTCTAGTCTACAATCCAGGGTCTTAGAGATTTTTGTGAACCGTTTGCACTCTAGTCCGCACTCCAGGGACTCGGAGTATGCTAATTTACGCTCTGAGGATTTAGAGACTTTTGTGAATTGCTTAGACTGTAATCCGTGCTCCAAGGACAGAGTACTCTAGTCCGCGCTCCTGGGACTTAGATTTTTTGTGAATTGTTTATACACTAGTCTGTACTCCGACGACTTAGAGTACTCTAGTATGCTCTCCGAGGACTTAGAGATTTTTTGAGAGCGGTTGTATTTTCACCCTTCTGATTTGTAGTTCATTTACCGTGTTGAGGTAGAAGTTATCGAATGAACGATCGAACGATGTTCGTTCATGGAACGGGATTCTACTCCCAGCATTCAGGATAGAACTTGGTAATCACACGGTTGATTCTCGCCCACTTGGTAGTTGTGGCACTTCCCATTAAATCGAGAAAAAAGGCAGGCGACGAATGACAAGATTACGTCCATGCTTGGGTCGGATGATCGAGCCTTACTCCATTTGCATCGTATTTCTTCCTAGAAAACAAGGATAATGGATTATTGGGGAGACAAATTAAGTCGCATCTGTTTTGGGCTGCAATCATGCACATTTGTTGAAATTTGTGGCCAACAAGTAGGAAGTCAACATCAGCTGCTTCAATTTTAATACAAAGGTTATCGAATGAATGGTCAATCGCATCCACGTTCTATGGGATCGTGATCTTATCGAGTCTTTTCAATTCTATACTCCATCATCCTAAGTCGGGGGCACACGTTAACCGATGAAGGGTCGAATAATGATCATCTGGATAAATGCTTCCATAGGTTCCATCACGATCTATGTGGCTCTAGGCACTTAGATACCTGCATTCTATGCATGTCAATTAATTCAAATTGATCATAGTTCATGCCATAATTGAAATGAAAATAATAATAATAAATTAATTAAAAAGAGATCGGAATAAATTTCATCAATAAGCAAAGCATCATTGTGCACTCATTATTCTATTCTGCCCCTGGCTTCCTCGAGGTATTGATCATTATCGGTCTAGTTGATAATCAGGTTCTTTATTAATAAGGCTATGATCTTTCTATCGTCATCGAGCCAATAGGTTCCTTGTCTACGTTTACTCATTTTGCTTGCCAATGACATCTTTATGTACGTGACATGCGCAGGGCTTAGTAGTCCAGGATTGATGGGTAGTGCCCTATCACTTGCGGTCAGGTTTGGGGAAATCTAATAGTTTCTTCGAGTCTCACTTTGGGTCGCTTTGGGCCAGAGACTAAATCACTTAGAGCCAGAGATCTCCAAGGCTTGATGGTAGGAACCTAAGGTCTCTTTGGGATTTGTTACAAGAAAAACATCATCCTACCCGATCCCTGCTTTGGGTCACAGCCCATGTGATAAAATCTTCATTGTAATTGTCAAAATTCACATGACACAACTTTATGCCTGCCTCCCACCAGGATTAAACATATCATATCTAGTAGTAAATAACTCAAAGTATCTTGTCTAAGGAGATGCTAAGTCTACTAGCTTAGAGAGGTGAAGGAAGTTCCCAATATTGCTGGATCGGCCTTGGAGCATAAGGCCATATACGTAATTTTTGTAGACGGACATGGAGATAAAAACAATCAGCCAAACGCAATGACCTTAATACGATCGTGCTAGAATTGAACGTATAGGAACAAAAAAATTTCCATTGCAGGTTGGTAGAGAGGCTGAAAGGGAACGGTCGGCCACAAAGATGAGAGTGGAACGATCGTACTTAAAACGATCATATTGAAACCTCCACACGTAACTAGTCACTAGCAATCTATTTGGAACGATCGTGTAAAAATAATGATATAAATACAATGGATTGTCTTTAGTAAGCAAAGGTAATGATTAGATACTGCTGGTCGTACTCGAGCCAAATCGATCGTTTCTTAGAGTCGAAGCTGAGATGATCGTTTAAAGAATAAATGCATAGGAATGACCGGAGATAAACGATCGTGTAAGAATGTGATTCGCCATATTCTCATAGGTGGAGCTATTGATGTTGTCAATTGTAAAGAGAAATTGGATATGGTGATGATGCGCATGAATCCATGGAGAACATATAAAGATGAGGATGGAACAATCGATTGGAGAGCTAATAAATGATGATCGTATGAGGAGAGAATGTGCGGAATCAATTGGTAGGGAGATATAACCAATTGTCGATCGTCTCCTTACCTTAAAGCTTGAGAATGCTATGATACTTATGAACCACATGGACACTTGGTTATTAATTTCACCATTTCCTCTTTTGACCATGATAGTAGAAATGATTTTAAGGCCTTGTAAAGCAACTTCTATCTAGACTTTTTTCCAAATCCAAGTAGATTAGAAAACTTAACAATCAAAAGCTGGATCAATTTCACGAACGTGGGAATTCACTAGTAGAAAATGAGATCCAATCTAACTGAGAATTCTCAATGAAAACACCAAAATGTGGACGCCAAAAATAGGCATCAACATCCATAGAATCTTATGGATATCAAACAAAGAATGAAATCAAAAGAATAAAGCATAAAAGTAAATGAAAACACATATTTTATAGTGGTTTGGAAATTTTGGCCTATATCCACTTCAAACTTTTATTAATCTTTTGTAGGATCATAATTACAAGAGCATTTGGATCAGCTTTGATCCATTGATTAAAGTTTCAGGAAATAAAAAATGGCAGAGCCTCCAGAGTTGGAAGAAGAAGATGAAGTTCCCCTCTTATAAAGTTATAACTGTTGTATTTATAGTTGGAGACGTGCATGGATCGGGATGAAACTTTGCAAGAAGGTTTCCCAGGTCCATCGATCGGCCCCGAAAACTTGATGACCATAATAATTGGTATATATATGACCGATCCTTTTTATAGCTCCCAACCACTGTGCGATCGATGTTATAGGGTCCCACATGCTCCTCGACGTTGCTCCTGAATTATGAGATCATCCTAAGGTATAGATTTCATGTTAGGGGTCATTTTCGACCGAAGATTGAACCTACAAGAGATATACCGATCGTTATGTTGAGCCTTCCAATAACGATCTGTACATAACGATCGATATTCCCCTCATACCCATTCTAGGACGAGCGATCGTCGTGAGACACTCCACTTTCCTCTTGGTTGATGTCCTGAAAATCTCACATGGATTGGCTTCACGGTTCTCAAGATATTGGTTATTCTCCAATGATTTGAGCTATCAACTTTGATCGCCCTCTAGTCGATCCAAACAAATCATTATTTAATCTGCAGCTTGTGTATACGAACTCAATCAATTCCAAACTTGAAATATGACTTCACGGGGCCTGGCTTGTGACTTCATGTCAACTATATTTTGATCTAGTCCAGGCTTGAATCTGTCTGACTATCGTCCATGGTACTAATCTTAACTTACTTTTCAAGCCATCAATTATCCGTTCCTAGTCGGATCGATGATATCACGGCTTTGCCAAAAGGCAGGATAACATTTATCATTTTCGACTTCAACCAAACTTCACTAAAACAATCCTTTCTTCCTCTTAAACTACATGCCTATGACCTCCTTCCCCTTCTTTACTCATGGTCACTTTCCTTCTTGCTTGATCTCGGCCATAGCCATCCTCCACTTCCCTCAAGGTTCGGCCTCCTCCTACTCATCCCTTCCTCCATCATTCTTCTACTTTTTAGGCGCTTAAACCATGTTTTAATGATATTCTAAGGTCTTTGGATAAGTTTGGTAGAGTTTGCAGTTGGTTTGATATGATTTGAAAAAAGTTAGTAAAGAAAGAGAAAAGAAGAAGCCATGGATTTCAAGAAGAAGAAGAAGGTAAAAGAGTGACTTGTGTGAGAATGGAAGTGGTGCGCATGACTATTTATATCTTTTAATCCCTTGACCCTTAAGCTTTGTCAAATGACGCAAACATTATTCCTCATTCTTTAAGTAAACTTACTTTTTCAACACTTACCATCATCACATCACTTCAATACTTTATGCCATCTTTACTTGATACTTATGAGATGTATTTGGATGGAAAAGTGGATTAAAGTGAATATCTGATTTCATTTTGATATGATTTGATATTTTCTTTTTGACTTTTGTATAAATATCTTACTTACTTTCTTTAATTAATTACATACTTAGTTTAATTAATCTTATTAGTGTTAAAGACATTCCTATTTTTTAAATGTGTATATATGTACAGATGCGTGCAACAGCGTTGCAACAACTTTCATTTGACGAAAAGTTGAAAATCCAAAAAAGATTGTCGATCACATTTTCAGTTTTTAATCAAACTATTTGTTTATGTAAACAAAACTTGAAAATAAGTTTCTTATCATCTATAATTAATTAAAACAAGCTAATTTGATTTATAAAACTATATTTAATAGTATTAAAATCCACTTAAAAAAATATGACGTTGATCTACCAAAATGCAGTGAAGTTTGTATATCTTTATAAAACAAGTTTATATATAATCATAAAATTTTTATCAATCAGTTATTATCATTTCATAAAATTTATAAAAGGAGTTATTTATCTTTAAAAACAGTCATCAAAAATATATCCCACTTTATCGCAAACCGACTTTTGTCATTTTTTGGCGAAAATCCAAACTTTTTGATTTTGTAATCACATTCTAAAAATAAGTTTATCATTCTTATTTATCACATAAAACATGATTATTTAAATTCAAAAATTCTATATTTAAATATTTGGAATAAATTAAATATTCCATTTTCAAAGTGGTAAAATTACGGATCGTTACACTAGCCTATCCTTCTGCGAGGAGGGAAAAAAAGAAAGGGTTGAGTTAGACAAAACTCTGGTGAATGAATTATATACCAGTGAATAATGCTCAAAAGCAATTAACCTTATTTATAGTCGACATGACCTAGAATGTCCTTTTTATGTATGTGAATTACCTACCTATAGTTGGTCACCTAAACTTAAGGAATATATTATTGATTGCACTTACACCCAAAACACCTTAAAAAGGTTAATACCCAACGTTCAAACAACAGATGAACTAATAATCTTTATGACTACCCCTGGTATAGATCATAAGGGATAATTTCCTATCACTGTTGAGTTGGCATTACCCAATTAATAACTACCCATATCATGCTTACACATTGAGTGGACCTTGCAATGCTAAGCTCACGTCAAACTTACTACCTCGATGACTTAGCACCTACCCATGCATCCGTGTCATGATCTCAATGGTAACGTCCTATATGCACCGTGTCAAACAGCCATATACTGTGTCTAGGTCAAATTTCCAACATACACTAAGGAACCTTCAGTTAGTGCCTTAACTATTCACCACGCTTGATATCCATGAACAGAGTTTAGGATAACTAACTCGTGTACACCAAGGAACCTTCGATTGGTGCCTTAACGTTGCACTACGCCAAGCACCCATAAATGGTGTCTAGGATGACTTGCCCCAGTATATTGAGGAACCTTCCGTTAGTGCCCATGCACTCTGCATACCATAGCTTTCTAACCGCTCTTATAATAAATAATGTTTAGACCTAATTGCATGCATGCACGTTTACTTCGGTCCAATGATGGTTAAAATTCTAGAAAATGGAAACTGATTTCCCATACATATATATTATACATTAAACCTGGGCCATACGTTGAGGTTCAATTTTCGCATACACATTTATTATTATATATTATTATATATTAAACCGACCTAATGCCCGCATACACATTTATTATTATATATTAAACCAGTGCATTTTAATTCCAGGACGTTATTCTTTTATTTTAAATTTTAATTTATATTAATTATCCCAGTTAACCCTAAATGTTATTATTTCCTTAATTTTATACTTCTAATCAGATTTTTCATCGTTTCCTTCTTCCATAGTTCAAGTAGATTTTCTTATCTAATCAACAATTTTGTTTACATAAATTCAAACTATTAATTTTACGGTATGTTTGTATTTTCACCATTTAGTACAAACTAAATATATGTCTCTAGATAAAAATTTGTATATGTTTGAAACTTGGAATCAAATCAGGGTAAACATGAGATTATTTATTTTGCACTATTTATTTAATCCAGTTTCTCATTAATAAAGATCCATATAGTTTAAAGAAAATTAATCTAGTCTATTTTCTCTAATATTTACCTTATATAAAATTCACATTTTCCCCTTATGTTTATCCATGGATAAGCATAATTTATTTAATATGAACTTTGAATGGGATGTTCATCTTAAATTAAAGATAACCAATTCCATACCACGTAGGAGTATAAACAAATTCAGTTACTTAGAAACATAATTTTTTAGTAGTCATCCCAGCCACCTCTTGAAGCTTTACTTCTCCCTATCTTACCTTTAATCACCTTTTCTGCTTAAATTGGTCGATTTCCTCTCTTTGATCTGACTATATTTGAATTTTACTTTATTTTTATTCTAGAATTTTAAGGAGACATAAATTTTGGAAGAGGAAGAGAGATTTGGGCGTGCTTTTGTTGGCACTTGGTTCTCAGAATAAGAACTATGGAGTGGGAGTGACGTCCTTATTTATAGCGAGCAGAATACGCATTAACAATTAGAGTAATTATTATAAAATTTGTGTCATTCTGCCTAAGTTAACCCTAGCTGACATAGTATCACTGGCCGACCGGTCCTTATATCAATATTGACCGGTTAACGATAATTAATTAACATTGATTTATTTCCTTTGATAATTTATTTACTTTAATATATTTTGAATTATTTTCGATTTCAAATCCTTAAATGTTATTAATGTTAATTTATTTCCTTTCTATTTATGAAAGTTGTCTAGAAAATTACCATAAACACAATGGTATAAGTTTCTTACCATATTCTAACATTTGCTCAACTTCTGTTTTTCTTCTTTTATTTTATTAAATAATTATTTTTTCCTAATAAATTCTCTATTAATAAATATTTTAGGTATGCATTCTCTCCTTAAAAGGATTCCATCCAGGAAATCTCTAAGGATGGAAAAATGTAAATTGTATATATGGAAACCCATATCTACAACAATCAACAACAATTAACCACTTGCAACCATTATCCTTAGTGTAAATTTCAAATACAACAGGTACATACATATGAACCTATAACTCATGCAAAAATTAGGAAATCTCCATAACTAGTTTACCTCACGAAATGCTCGTGCAGATGACTTGCATCGAACACGTATGCACTAACCTGTATATACAATTATATATGAATAAGAAACCATTAAATACGTATGAAGTAACCATATGCGTATAACCTGATAAAATAAATGAGTGGTGGCATATATGTAGGTTAACCTGAATATATTAGCCCATGTGTGTAATGATTAACTTAAAAAAAATACATTAATTAGCAACCATCATCCAAAACATGTCTTGATGACACGTTCACAGCCATTCCTAGCATTCAAACATTCCTACCTATAGGGTACACTATGCTAAAACATAAGTGTATAGTTAATTATATTAACTAAAATGGGAACGTACACAAAAAGAGTTATGGATGGGTAGCTTGCATCTTCTCCTCTGGCTCCTATGTACTCTCTACTGGATCATCTTCTCATTAGGCCTCAACTAGTTTAATGACTTTATTATAGATCGCTTCATTCCATGCTCAATGATGTAGGTAGTTGCACTACGAATAAGAGATTCCCTTTCCACTACCTCATTGTCCACAACTATCTGATCGTGTAAACAGTTCCGCAAGTGTGACACATGAAAGACATTATGAATTCCTGCATACTTCTCAGGAAGCTCTACCATGTACGCAAACTACCCTCCTCTACTTCTGATCGAAAAAACCCTACAAACGTTGGAGCTAATTTTTTTGAACTACCAAAACCTTATGACATGTCTAATCATTGAAACCTTCACAAAGGCCATGTCGTCCACTACAAACTCCAACTCCATGCTCCTCCTATCAGCATAAGATTTCTGCCTATCCTGCACGGTTTTCATCCTCTTAAGACCAAGTCCATTTTTTCTAAAGTCTCCCTTATTATGTTAGGTCAAAGGACGAGTTCCTCTTTGGTATCTCACCAATAAGATGGTGATCTACAAGGTCTCCTATACAATGCATCAATGGTGCTATCCTAATACTTGCCTGAAAGCTATTATTATCTGCGAATTCCACTAACGGTAAGAGGTCTTCCCAAGAGCCACCAAAATCAAAAATACACATTTGAAGAAAGTCTTTTGGTACTCGATTCACCCTTTAAGTCTGTCCATCTATTTAAGGATGATACGCGGTACTCAAATTCAACCTGGTGCCTAAAGAATTCTTAAGACTCCTCCAAAGCTCAATGGTGAAAAGTAGGTCTCGATCACTAAATGATGTGAGGAACTCCGTGTAACTAAATTATCACTCTCACATATAAGGTTTCCAAAGACGCGGTCGTCCTCATATTCCTAACCGAGATAAAGTGAGTGCATTTTGTCGGTCGCTCGACTATGAACCAAAACTCTCATTTTCCCTCCTACTCCTAGGCAGTACATCGATGAAGTTCATAGAGATACTCTCCTACTTCCACTACAGAATATCTAGTGGTCGTAATATTCCACTCAGCTTCTTTTGCTTCGCCTTTATCCTTTGGCAAGCCACACACTTGGATGCATACTCTGCCACATGTCTCTTCATGCCAGGCCAATAAAAAACTGTCTTTATATCACAATACATTTTATCACTACCGGAATCAATGGTCATCCAAGAACAATGGAACTACACAAGCACCATGTTAATCAACTTCAAAGTAAGAGGGACACTTAGTCTACCATCTCTCTACAAGAACTTTTTCGAATCAATGGTATTACGACACAAATGACTCAAACGTTCTCCTCTACCTAGCTTCTCAAAAATATCCAACAACTATGCATCTTGTTTCCAACTTGATCTATTATAGTCCATCAGTGTAGGATGCACATCCAAAGCTGCTAACATCCATAGGGTAATGTCTAATGAAGGTCAAAAATCAAATGTAGAAATGAATGCCAAGTTTTTCCACTCCAACAACATAGGGCTTAACATTGCATGCTTTCTACTCAAGGCATCGGCTACAACACTAACTTAGCCTGGAGTATAGGAGATACCAAATCATATGATGCCAAGAATTCCATCCACCTCTATGCCTTAAAGTAAATTCTTTTTGGAAGAAAAAATACTTCAAAGACCTGTAATCCATAAATAGCTCAAATTGCTCTCCCATAAGATGATGCCTCCATAACTTGAGTGCAAAAATAATGGTTGCTAACTCAAGATCATGGGTAGGATAGTTTCTCTTGTGGGCTTTCAATTGTCAAAGCGTAACTTACAACCCTTCATTCTTGCACCAAAACTACGACCATTCCTGTACTGCAAGCATTGGTATATACTGAAATGTCTTCAAACCATTAGGGAGTACTAAAACAAGTGCGCTAATCAATGACTCCTTCTGGTTAATAAAAGTATGCTTACATACTAAGTCCTATGAGAAAGCTAAAATTTTCTTGGTAAGGCATGTCAATGGAGTGGTAATTTTTGTAATCTCCTTGATGAACTTCTTATACTAGCCCGCTAAACCTAGGAAACTTCTTACCTCTTTGGCGTTCTTGATGTATGCCAATCATGTACTGCAACAACTTTACTAGGATCCACCGCCAGTCCATGCTCAGTGACATCATGCCTTAAAAATTAAACCTCTTTATACCAAAAGTGACATTTTAAAATTTCGCATTTAACCTATGCTTATAAAGAGTATTGAGCACTACTTCTAAATGCAACCTGTGCTCTTTCTCACATTTCGAATAGACCAGAATGTCATCGATGAATACCACGTTGAATTTATTCGGCAACCCTCAAAAAACTTAACTCGCGAAGTTGATAAAATATGCTGGTGCACTAGTAAGTCCAAATGGCATGACTAGACACTCATAAAGTCCATCCGTTGTGAGAAAAACCGTCTTTTTAATACTATTTTCAGCTACACACAACTGATGGAACCCAGTAGCCAGGTCAAGCTATGAGAATAACTTTGCTCCAACTAACTAATCAAAGAGATTATCTATGCAGGACAATGGATAACAATTCTCCCATATTAGTTTATTCAACTCATGGTAATCGACACAGAGCACCAAAGAGCCATTTTCCATGGTGGTGAAAACAATTGGTACTTCCTATTATAAAATACTTCTCTTAATTGAATTTCCATCTCTTTTCCCTTGGGTGATGGCTGGCTTAAGCTCCTTAGCTTATGTTTTAGGATTTTGAACTTGTGAAATGAAAATAAGGATAAGGGTTTAGGGGTTAAGGGTTATGGTGGATGGCTATTCCCCGTAATACCCTTGCCTTATTTTTTTATTAGTTAGCTTATAAAGTGGAAATTAGTGGGAATGGCCTATAAGTCGGGCACATTTATTTTCTAGGACACGGGTTTGAAGGGTTTGCAGGACAAAAACATATGCCTGGCCATTTTCTCAAATTAAATTGACTTGCGAATTTCTTAAATCGATCAGGCGATCTTTCTAATTTGATCAGGCGATCTTTTTACTCTGATCAGGCGAGGTTATTTTGTTGATTAATGCATGCGATCTTTCTAATTTAATCGGGCGAGGTTATTTTTTCTGATTACTTTAGGTGATTTTCTCAATTTGGTCAGGCGAGGCTATTATATCGACTCGATCTAGAGGTTTTATCATATTGTATTAGTTTTGTGCATGATTTGATATCGTTGGTGGAATAAGGTGTCGATTTCATATCCTTGGTGGAATAATGGGCTCTGAAAATCAATGTACAAGAGATCAGTTAATGGATTGTAGTGATTAAAGGTATTATTTTTTTCAAGTATATATTTTGTTCGGTTGTGATAATAATTCCTCAACTTGTGTTATTATGCTATAGTTTTAAGTGATAAATGAATGTATATTTTTGTTAAAAGCAGTATACAAATAAGGTTGATTATTAGTTGTTGCTTTCTTTTTTAGTTCTGACATTTTTTGTTGACAATGCTTCTTCTTTAGTTCTTGATGAATGTGTTAGATGGACGACATTGTAATTTTGAGTTCTGGAAAAGATAAATGTTTTTATCTTTTCCTGAAAAGTAGGCTAAAAAATGATATGTCATGTAGTATGTTATGTAATTAGTTATTAATTAAGATTAGATGTTTTCAAACATTTTTATAAATATATTTATTTGTTTACATCTTTAATTGGAGGTGTTATTCATCTATTATGGTTGTGATTGATTTCAATAAGAATTGTTTTAGTGCTCATTTTGGATTGGATGCTTCTATTTCTTGTGTTAGGAATAAATTTGTGAGGATTGGAATAATTATTCTCCATCATGCTTCGATATTTTTTATATTTGAGAATCAAAGACCACCTTTGTTGAAAAAAATAGTGATCTTCAAGCTGTATTATGCTTATCTTAGTTTAAAAGGGAAGAATATTTGATTTCTTTTTAAGGATGAAGAATAATTCCATGGATAATGTTATTGGCAAAAGTAGTAAATCTTGTTCACTTGTTGTTGAAGAATCAATTAGTAATATGTTAGAGTATGCTAACGATTTACAGTCTAGTTTTATACAAGAAAATGATTTACATGAGCAGATGAAGAAGAATTCAAATTTGGAATTTTTACTGGGATTGGTCAACAATTTGATTCTGCTCTTAGATTTCATCGAACAGTTAGTGCTTATTGTTTGAAGAATGGGTTTAAAGTATAGTATATTAATAATTGTAAGGAACGATTGACAGTTCGATGTGTTGTAGATGGTTGTCCTTATAGGATTCATTCTTCTTGCAAATTGAAGCAATTGGACCAATTGTTTGTTAAAAATATTCATTTAAGTCATTCTTGTGGTGGTGGATTTCGATCGATTATTAGTCCACTATTAATAGTGATCTTGTGAAAAGTTTGATTATTAATCAAATTTGTGATGAGCCAAAAAGAAAAACGACGGACATTATGAATTTTTTTAGAAGAGATTATGACATGGATTTGAGATATTATTTTGCTTATAAAGGTAAAAAATGGCTATGAATGATATTTATGGTGATGAAAAGAAATCTTTTGATGATTTGGTTTGGTATTTGAAGGCAATGGAAAGAAATAATCTGAATAATTACTAAAGTATAGAAGTGGATCTGAATACTAATCAATTTGAGAGAGTTTTTGTTTGTTATGAGGCATGTATCTTTGAATTTGTTTACTATCGTCCTATGATTTTTTTGGATGCAACATTTTTGAAAGGCTAAAGAGGTATTTTGATGGCAGCCATTGTAAAAAATGGGGATCAACGTATATTTGTTAACTTTTTTGTTTTTAATGTATATGGGTTATAATTTGTAGTATTTTCATGGTTTCCTTGTTATAAATTTGGGCTTGATGGTTGTACTGCTGTAATTTATTGTTCTAGTCAATAAAATATGTTGCAATTTATTGTTATAAATTTGAGTTAGACAGTTGTGCTGTTGTAATTTATTGTTACTGTGTGGATTAGCAGATAATGTATTTTGCCTTTTTTGTTTCAGGTTTTTTTCCATTGGCAATTGCTCTTGTTCCTAAGGAAACTAAAGAGCGTTGGAGTTGGTTTTTGACTCACTTAAAGAAAGCTCTTAGTTGTGATAGACCATTGACTTTTTTAAGTGATAGACATTGAGGTTTGCTCTTAAGTATTCCTAAATTTTTTCCGAATAGTTATCATTCTTATTGCTTGCATCATATGCAAAATAATATTGCTAGTATTGTGAAAAGTGGAAGGGCTTTGTGGGTAGCTCATTTACTAGAACGTTATGCTTTAGCTTCCAATTGTTATGAGTTTGAAAAAGCTATGTCAAAGTATAAAGAAACTGGAGGTGTAAAAGCTATTGAATATTTGAATGATAAGCCATATGATCATTGGGCTGATTTATTTTTTCCTGGGAAAAGATATGGTGAAAATAAGTCTAATATATCTGAAAGTTTTAATTCCTTGATTTTGGATGAAAGAAGTCTACCTATCACTTCATGTCTTGATGATATTCGGGCTAAACTTATGATGCAAATATCTAATCGAAGAGAAGAGGCATCTAAGTGGACTGGTGTGCTTTGTGCAAAAATGGAAGCTCGTTTGTTGAAATTGAAGGAAGAAGGATTTGGATGGAGTGTTTCTAAATCATCTAAGTATGCATTTGTATTTTATTACATGCTGCTTAGAGTTTTTTAAAATGATAAATGTATTTATCTTTTTTTCAATATGCTATATACCCTATGTATTATGTTATAATTTTATCATTAAAGGATTTATTTTGTTATGTGACACACTTTTCTGCACATACTTTGAGGCTCATATGTTACAGAGAATATATACAGTGTGAATAGCTTCTGTTTGCAAATACAACTTGTTTATATATATATATATATATATATGTATGTACAAGATTGTGTCATATGTATGGTACAATATAATGGTAGAATCAACAGTTGGATTGCATATGTATGTTAGGATATTTCAACAATCATTTTCCCTACATTTGTTGTGTTGCTGTGGTTCACTCCAATAGTTTATTTATTCAACTTAGTGTTCTCATATGTGAGACTGCGTGTAGGTGAAAGTGTTTGTTGATAGAATAATATGACAGAATGTCAGTTAGGATATCTGTACAATCATTTTTGTTGTATTTGTGTTAAATGTGGTTTTTGTCATCATTTCTTACGTTTGTTTCATCAGTTGGTATTTCCATTCAACTAGTGATATTGTACGACGACCCGAAATTTTAGACATTTGAAATTGAAATATTTAATTGATTTTAAATATTTGGAAGTTATTTTAACTTGAATTTCGAATATAACAATGAATTTGGCAATTAAATTATTGAATTTAATTTATCAAAGTTAGTAAAAATTTGAATCTTCATTTATATGCTGATTAAAAAAGTTTCAAAGGCTTAGGAAATTCATATTGATAATAATGGAGATAGTGAAAGCTTCAGAATGGGATTTGAAAGTGACTTGTTCAGTTTTGAAATTTTATCGTTCAAATTGATATGTAAAAATAGCCTTCCGAGTTACAATCTCGAAATTCGACGAAACTAGTTCCGTTAGATCCTAACATTGTATTATTATTGGATTTCAATTTCCGTAGCATTCGGAGTTGTCATGTGGTCGTACGATAAGCAAATGCACTGAAAATTTTATCGAAATTTAATTTAATAACTGGGTTCAAAAAAGCTATCTTCTCCATACGGTCAAATTTAGACTCAAAACCTCTTCCATTGCATTTGGAATAGGCGTATAACATTATAAACGCCTGGCGGCACATATCTATTGGAGATCGAAATTTTGTGTTGCGGATATTGAGATGATTCACATTTGAATTTAATTTGAATATATAATATAATTGAATTACTGCCCAGACATTGACACGTTGAGAAAATTTGATATGTGTTTATTTTTCTCTGATGGATATTTGCACGCGTCCTGAAAAAAAATAAGAGAAACAAGAAAAATTGAAAAGGGAACGAAATTTCTTTCTCTTTCTTCAAAAATAAAACAGGAGCTTCACAAACAAAAATCATGGCCGATACTAATAAATTCCCTTCTCTTCATTTATTAAAAATCGAAATTCCTCTCTTCTCGTTTAAATGGTCGAATCCCCGTAGTGATTTGTTCCTCGAAAACAAAAATATAAACAAAAAAAAATCGAATCGCTCGAACTTGATTTGGGGGTGGCGACGACTCGAGCGCGGCAAGATTGGAAGTAGAGGGAGCCTTCTCTGTCGTCTGTTCTGGCAAAATCAAATTCGTTCAAAGGGGATGGTGATCGAGCGAACGACAGGGCTCGATGTGTCCAGTCCTGATTGTTTCGAGCTCGAGCACAGTGGAGTTGCACGTTGACCGAGTTCGACGTCTTGATGCTCGAATGGTTGAGATAATCGCGAGGCATTGGGAGGTTTACTGTCGAGTAGGGGTGTCTTGATTCTCGAGAAAAGGGGCAGTGCGTCGGATGCAAGGATGTGATGGATTGTTGGGCTTCGGTGGTAGATGACGCGGCATCTGGTTTGGGTGAGGCGGCACTGTTTCTGAACATCGGGTTTGGCATCATGATTTTGGGTTGTTCAAGCATGGGTTGGCAGTGAGGTATAATTCATTTTATGTTTTTCAATTTAATATGAAAGTATAAATATGTATATATAAATATACACTTACCTATTTAGTTAAATTTAGGTAGATAAACAGAAATTATGCTTATAGTAAAGAGCAGTGAAAACCTTAAAGGTTGGAGGAATTTAGAAAAAAATTGGATTTTTATGAAATCCATATGAATTATTTTATAAGTGTAACTTCAAAGAAGAATAAACATATATAGGGATTTAAATGTTAAAGAATTTAATGAAATTAGTTTCAATCAAATTTTAAGTTAAATTAAGTAAGTTAATGATAATTAATTGTTTGATTAATTCAAGTGTTAAAAAATTTATATAATTGTTTATACAAGGTCAATATCTAAATGAAAACAAGCCGGAATGGAAAATGGATTGCATGCATTGTTAAAGGTGAGATCTTCTCACTCAACCAGATTTTTCTGATTTAATTTTAAATAGTTAAATTTAAAATTGTTGATTGTACGCTTGAATGATAAAGTATTATCAGTTGTATTGAATTAGACCCTATGTGTCACATAATAGCGGATGATATTATATTAAACCCATATACTGCGATATCCCACCACGAAGTGGAATTGGTATTATATATGTATTTGGAGTGATTGATTTCCCACATTGTATAGCGGATGAGACCCTATGCGCCGCATAATAGCAGATGATATTATATTGATCCCATATACCGCGAAATTCCACCTCGAAGTGGAATTGGTATTTAAATGTTGTGCTAACATCTATGGATGCAGGGAAACATGTTGGAGGGATCCAACTGGATTCCTCAAATATTAGAATTTGTTTCAATATATGTGTTGATTATTTATAATCTGTGTGTGATTATATTTGTGATTGAAATCGTTGAAGGCTATAGTTTAGCCGAATATATTTTTGGTATCATAGGATACCAAAAATAAATAAATTTGTATTTTTGAAATTCAAGTAGAAAATTTAGAGTAAATTAAATTTTGAGAATTGGATAAATTTAAAAGATGGAATCTAAAAGTATAAAAGATTAAGTTTTATAATTTTATAGAACAAATTCCAAAATATGGGAAAAGATTTTTATAAATGGGTTTTGAGTGATATTGCTTAATAGTTGAAGAATTTATTTAAAATTCGGATTTTAAATAGTTTGAAAGAAATAAAGGAATTTATTTTAAAAGAAAATAAATTTGGAAATAAATTTGGAATTTGATTCGGTGTTTGAAAATAAATCTTTGGGAAACTGATTTGAAATTGATTTGGTGTTTAAAAATAAATTTTGGAAAATCAATTCTGAAATCGATTTTAAGTGTTTGAAATAAATGTTTGGAAAATCAACTTGGGGTTTGATTTGGTATTTGAAATAAATTTGGAAATCAATTTGAAAATTGATTTGGTGTTGAAAGGGAATATTTGGAAAATGATTTGAAAATCGTATATCAGTGGATATTTGAAAATTTAAATTCACAATGGGAATTTTATAAAAAATGAAAATTTGGTTTTAAAAATAAATACTGGTTTATTTTTAAAAGTGCGGAAAGGAATTTACAGATTTGGAACGTAAATTTAAAATAAATCCAGAAAGATTTATAAATTGATTTGAAAGAACCATTTTAGAATGGAAGGTGTACTTTCCCGGGAAAGTCGAGTATGGTTTCAATATAGTTTATAAATATAAATTGAAGTTGTATAGATGGTTTTAAGGAAAGAATATATTGGGGAAGTTATTTGCTTAGGTTATTTTTAAAATCTTCAAAGTAAAGATTTATCTTAATTTATTATAGAAGTGATTATTTAAAGTTCTAATTGATATTTGTTTTAGAAATTGGATATTTAAATAGTTATATCCTATCTACTAATTTTATTTTAAAATTAGTTTGGACTTGAATTTTTTGAGATATTAGTATAATATTTTCATAACTAATATTTAAGCAAGCATTTTAAAATGATTTTTTTCAAATGTTTCTAAGTATATTTTGGATAAGTATTTTAAATTATTTTTAAAGTATTTCAACTCCGCAAATTTTCTGTGGAATTAAATAAATATTTGTAAATTTATTCCATGTGAGGAAGGTGATTTGAAATTTGTTTTCAAAGGATTGAAGTGTGAAAAGCGATTTGAAATTTGTTTTCAAAAGATTGAAAGGTGAAAAGTGATTTGAAATTTGTTTCCAAACGGTTGAAGTGTTAAAAATATATCTTGCGAAGATATTTTGAAAATAATAATTGGGGAAAAATTATTTGAAATCCAGTGATTGTTGTGAATGTTGATTGATAGTTAAATAACTGACTACCAATACTGACCCTTAAATGACGTTTAAATTTCGATGCGACCGGGGGTCGGATTTCAAATGGATATTCAAAAACCACATCGAACCTTTGTGATTGTGATGGATCATTTGTTTACAAGATCAAAGTGGAAATTGTTGTGATTTGTTTGAAATCTGAATGAACACTTATTTTTAAAAATAAGCGCTCATTATTCGAATTAGCCGAGAGAGGATTTTGTGTCATAAAACCCATTTTGAATAATGATACGACGAAATGGGATTGCAATTGAAGATGGTGTTGAAGACCGGGTATTTTCGAAAATGAAAAGATTACCTGTCAAACGTCTCTAAACCAGGTTGCTCCGGTATAGAGATTTTATCACCCTTTGTAATGGGGATTCCGAACATGATTAGTGAATATCCCGATTGCAAGGGCTTCTTTTGAAGTGCCTTCGGTTTCGTTCGATCCCAGAACGGACTTGTTTGGATGTGTATCCGACGTTACACTTTGAGATGTAAAGCTGGTTTCTATCAAAAACATTTCTGTTGGTGGCAGAGAATTTATTCTCTTAGCTTAACACCCTTCTTTGAGACATATGAGCTCAGAGGTTATGTAGTTGATGGTTACTAATGATACATTCCTAATTTGGTAATGTGGCATACGAAGTGTTGCTGATCATTTATTGATTGAAGTATGGCTTTGTGAAAACGTGTAGCTTTGTGGACGAGACTTCGTCGGACCTCATACCTCGAAAATGGTTGAAACAGAAAGGATGCGGCAAGGTTATTTGGGAGTAGCGCCCCCTCAGGGTATGCAATTTCCTTCTGGAAAAGGGTGGTATCATGGTAAGGAGCCCGGATATTTAACCTATGTGGTTGTTGTAAATTTATTACTTTGTGGTTGAGGATCCTCAGATAAAGGTCGCAAACGATCGGTAGATGGCATACTCGTGTCGTAGTTACCTAGTTATAGAGGTAACCCAGCCTTGTGTTGGAAGAGATCCCATTAGGCTCTCGGGGCGTCCCTATAGAGGCATACCCATGTGGCAGTAGGAAGTTCCTTAGCCTCACCATTTGTTGGAAATCCAATCTCCAATACGCGCCTTGTACGGTTTTAGTTGTATAACCTGCCATTTACTTATGGTGGTCACCACTGTTTAGATGGTAGCTATAATAGGCATACAATAATGGTTGTATGCTGGCTCAGATTAATATTATACTTTCGAAATGTTTTCCACACTATGCACTAATGATAATATTAAAAAGATTTTGCGTATCAAGCATGTTTGACTATCATAAGGAGAAATCTCCTCCAATTCTGCGTTTGCATTGTGTGTGTGGCGGAAGGCCTTATGGTAGTTTCATTTTCCAAAAGCATAGCGGGTTTCCTTTTATTTTCTTTATGAAATAACTGTTTGTAAGATCTCACACTAGTCGTATGACTGACCTGGAGTTTATTGTTCCATTTCTAAACTCTGGGTGCCCATAATTTTCCACATGACAGCTTAGAATCAGGTTATCATTATTCTGGAGCGAAGTCAGAAGAATGGCTGTGGAGATCTAGAGGCAAGCTGGATGGCAAGACGTATCAATTATATTATAAAGCGTCCGCTGCTTAGGAGTTGGTGCAAGTCAGTTTTCATATGGTCAAGTTATAAAGAATGCAAATGTTTGTATTGTGTTGTTGTAAACTCTGATAATGTATTGTATAAACTGATATAGTGCTTTTGTTTTAAAGATGTTCATTTATCTATTATATGTTGTTCCGCTGCGAAATGTGAGATTTTGTTTATTGTTTCTGTTCTTTTTCTATCTTCTTCTACTTAAACCCTAACGGTTCGGTTTTCCGGCATTCGACTGTGTGGCATTTGATACAGTGGATGTATTGATGTCGATTTTCGAGCGTCGAAAAATTAGGTCGTTACAATTTTTGGTATCAGAGCATTTGGTTAAGTGACAACCTTGGCTTTGGTGGGGATTAATCATTAGAGATAGAGTCAGTAGTACTATAGAATGAGTTTGAGTATAATAATAGATATGAGCGCTTATTTGTCAGTGAATATAAAAATTGTTTTATATTGTGATGATTGGTTTGCTGAGTGGCCTATGAATTCTGGTCGGTACAATCTGTACAACTCTATCGATAGGGATCTCTAAACACTTGTACAGAACAATTAGACATGATATTGTTTTAAAATAGGGTAAATGAAATAATTTTACCCAAAATTATTTTTGTATACAAAAGAAATAATTTTTCGTAAACTATATGGTTGCTTGGATGTTAGGAAGTGATAATATTAAATTATTATCATTGATTATTGAATAGGAAATTGAAATTGTAACTCCAAAGTTAAGAAATAAAATCACATACAAATGGAATTTGAGAATGTAAATTGTTAATGTGATTTGTAATTTGAAATGCAATTCCAGAGAAATGTTTTTGAAAAAGAATTGAAAAGGTTTGAAAAGGATTGAAATTTGGAAATTTTGGAAATTATATTCTTTTTTTTAGTTGAAAATGATTTCCAAAAGTTTTGGAAAAATATTTTAAAAAGAGATGAAAGCACTAAACTCTTTTAGGTCGCTGGAAAATAATTTTGATGATGATCGCGACATCATAAGTGTTCATTTTCGAGTTACCGAGAGAGGAATTGCTGCCAAATTATTTTGAATGAAAGTTGTTTTCAAACTTGGTTCAGTTTTGGAAATTCGAATTAACATCGGTTGTATAATTACTTGCTAGTTAACATCATTCATTACAAATTCATCATCAAATTCATCAGTAAATTCAGATATACTGCCTAAAATCTGTTAAGAACAGTATAATTTTGGATATTGTAAAATTTTTTTTAACAAATGCATGATAAAAAGACTATCGACGTCAAACAAATTGTTCTTATCATTCTCAGTTTGCATTTTTTGCAGCTGAAACCGAGCAACAAAATTTTTCAACTGTCCAGCATTGTGGTTCGTTAGAGATGATTTGTGCAGCTATTTGCGCTCTAAATGCATTAAGTTATTCAAGACTGATTTTTGATGCAGCCTGCATTCCTTGTACACTCTTTTATATGGACATCATTACGAAAACTTCGCAGTCGAACCTGTATTTCTTAATTTTAGTACTTTGAATATAATGATAAAACAGATTATCTTTTCTTCATTTTGATAATGAATTGTATTTAGTAGTGTGTTTATCTAAATAACAATATGTGAGTGAACAATAGTATATAACTGGCAATATGTAGGTAGCTTGTTATTGTGTAACATGTATTTTTGTATAAAAATCTCCACTATCTTCAAAATTACCCGTTGCTTTGTTGGGCACAGTCAACATTTTTAAGCAATGTGGACTTCCCCAGAATTATTTTCTGCCCTACTTCTTGTACCTCTTTATTAATGTTGTTTACTGATGCATTATGCCAAAAAAAATATTTTTTTAGAATAAAGATAAATCTGTTTATCTTTTTTACTGTCTATGTATTTTTATTTACCACATTAATACAAACTTTGAATGTCCACTTCTCAAGATATTAGATCTTCTGGTTAAATGTAGAGAATCGTAATGGTTCCAAGTACTTGATTCTACTACTAATTTCAGCAAGCTCCAATGTTCGTTGCCGTGTATAGGAAATAATATATCACAACATAACGGATTTAGAAGTGTTTATTTAATAAAAGGATTAAACATATCTCTTATTTTCCATGCTTCCATCAATTGCACTTTCTGTTAAATTTGTTTTTCAGAAAATTAATATTATAAAGAAATTTTTTATTTGACATTATAGTTCACTTACGGTCATGTCGTGTTCACGTAGATAATACCAGAACTTTGTTCTAATAATTTTGTTTTTCTGAACCAAACCAATCGATAACCTACATTTCAAAAAGAATATGGATTAAGCATAGAATTTATAATGAAGAAAAGTACAATTTTTCTACTTACTTTACCAAAAATATATTCTCTATAGAGAAGTTCTTCAATCATACTTTTTGTGATGGTGATGAAGTTTCCATCATCACAATTAAATGCTTCATCACTGAAAAATTTGATGGTTGTTAACGGAAGAAATTAAGATTAGTACCTACTATGTTGTTTCTATTTACTTGTTAATAAAAGAAAATAACAACCTTTGTCGAAGTTTATATGAAAAGATAAATATAAATTAGTTCATCTTTTTTAGTTTTGTTTAGTTTGTTTAGTTTTTTTATTTGTAAATCATCAAATTTTGATGCTAAAATAAAAGGCTTTATTTGAGTTATATGTTGTTAACATATTGTACCATTAACAACACCTTATTGGAATAAATCTATATTTAAGTAAAATGAGTGAAAAACAGTTTCGTTACTTACTTATTTCCTCCAAGAATTTTGAAAAAAAAATTCGTTCAGGACCAGTTTCTTGAGCAGGTACTTTCAGATTGTCAGATTTTAAACTATCTTGTGTTGGCCCTTCTAATATGAAATCTTGAGCTTGCATTATATCAAAAGTTGGAAAATTAGAAAAACTGTTTATGTGAATTATACCAACAAAATTTCCATTTTTCTTACATTTTTCAGCTTTAGTTTTTTCCTTCAAATCATTTTTTCCTTCACATCATGCTCTTCTAAATTTTCCAACTTATGGAGCTTCATTTGAAGATTCTGAAAAAAAAATTCGGCCATTTCTCTTAGATATCTTTCCTCATTTAATTGTTCAGCAACATTTTTCATCCCACTAGTCAAAAAGGTGACTTTTGTCTCTAGCACTTTTATGCTACTTGCACATTCTTTGGCATACGTTTTCAGACTTTCGACTTCCTGATGCTCATCTACTTTTCTTTTCTTGGTTTGGTCTTCTTCCACCTCAATAGCTTTTTTTTGAAAGAAATTCTTTCTCTTCTTTTGTTACATTAGAGGAAAAAAATTAAAATCTACAAGGAAAATATTTAAAGTTAAGCTTGCAAATGTAATGTCATTCAAGTACTAGACAAGTTAGAAGCATAAATTTAAGCAAGTATGACAAACTCAGTGTGACGACCCAGAATTTTGAAAATTTGAAATCGAATATTTTATTGATTTTAAATATTTGGAAGTTAGTTTAACTTGAATTTCAAAATTAACTATGTATTTGGCAATTTAATTATTGAATTTAATTTATTGAAGTTGGATAAAAATTTGATTCTTCAGTCTTAAGCTGATCAAAAATATTTTAAAGGCTTAGAAATTTATATTGATAATGCTGAAGATAATGGAAGCTTCAGAATTGAATTTGAAAGCGATTTAATCAGTTTTGAAAATATATTGTTTAAATCAATATTTAAAAATAGCCTTCCGAGGCACAATCTCGGATTTCGACGAAACCAGTTCCGTTGGATCCGTAATATTGTATTATTATCGGATTTCAATGTTCGTAGTGATTGGAGTTTTTGTGTGAGCATACGACACATAAACACGTTGAAATTTAAATCGAAAATTCAATATAATAACTGGGTCCAAAAGCTATCTTCTCCATACGATCGAATTAGGACTCGAAACCTTTCCCATTGCGTTCGGGATATGGGTTTAACATTTTGAACGTTAGTCGACATGAGTCATTTGGAGTTCGGAATATTTGGTGGGCAGTTGGTTAGATATTTTCTAATATGATGATTATTGCTTTTCCTTATTCCGACAATACGTACAATCAGCCACCAATTTGTCTCCTTCGTACCCCTTTCTCTTCTTTCCCCCTCCTCTCAAATCATGTTGTTCGATCTAAAAAAAGGGGAAAGAAGAAAAGCAGAAAAGAAATAAATGGCCTTCCTCCCCGTTCGAATCCATAATAATTCGAACTCGCGAGCCCTAAAATCCCCTTTCTACATTCTCAGTTCTTAGCAATTCGAATCGCGATGTTTCCCCCTCATTTCCAATCGATAAATAGCGATCGTTCTTTTTCATGACAGTGTTCATGTATGCAACTTGCGATCGAGTCGCATTTATCTCGATTCAACTTAAGGGTCCAGTGTCGTTGCTGTTCTAGGCCAAGGGAAATTTCGATCTAGGGTTTCGGAGTCAATGGCGTGGGTGATTGGGTAGAGCAGCGCCTGGGTTGTAGGTCGATGAAGTGATGGCCGAACTGATGAAAGCTCGCGTTTGGTTTTGAGGTCGGCGAGGGATGGTGGGGGCCTGGACGGCATGGTATTCGCTGGTGAGAATTGGGTTGCAGCTCCCGATTTGGGGTTTGTTAGGGCAGTGATTTCACGAGAGAAGCAGAGGTGGTCGATGTCGCAACCATGGATTTTCGGCAGGACAGCTTCGTTCGAAGCGCTGGATGGAGTGGCTCAGTCGAGCTGTGGCAGTCGAGTCGTGTTCATTGAGCTTTGAGGTAGCAGTTTATTTTATTTGTTGTTAATTTAATTTAAAATTTGAGGATAAGATTTAGGGAAATAGAAATTGTTTTAAATGGCAATATAAACTATTTTATAAGTGTGTATATATATAGTTTCAAAGATAAGATAAAAAAATTAAATTACATATATTATATATATATGGATTTTAAAAATGTTGTACAGTTTATTCAGATTCGATTTTTGAATCTACGCGAGTTATTGTATAAGTGTATATATATAGGTTATTTCAAAAGAGAAGGAAAGAATAAATATACTTATATATATTTCCACTCACTGTTTCAATTAAAATAAATATTAAGATGGTTAACTTATTTAATTGCTTATTAAATTTATTTTAGTTACTAAAGGTCTGTAAAGGAAAATTAGTTAGAATTAAAATTATAATTTTAATAAATAGAAATTTAGTTTCGATAAGTTCGAATATTAATAAAAAATTATATAATTGTTTATACAAGGTCAAAACTGTGAAGAAAACAATATGGAACGAAAATGGATTGCATGCGAAAGCAAAAGTGAGATCTTCTCACTCAATCGAATTTTCTAGTTTAATTTTAAATAGTTAAATTTAAAATTGTTGATTGTGTGCTTGGATGATTGATTTATTATCAGTTATATCAGTTTAGACCTATGCGCCACATAATAGCGGATGATATTTTATAAAACCCATATACCGCGATATTCCACCTCGAAGTGGAATTGGTATTTAATTGTTGTGCTAACGTCTGTGGATGCAGGGAAAACAGGTTGGAAGGATCCAACTGGATCCTCAAATATTTGAATTTCAATATTATGTGTTGATTATTTATAATCTGTGTGTGACTATTTGTGATTGAAACCATTGAAGGCTAAAATTTAGCCGAACATATTTTTGGTATCATAGGATACCAGAAATAAATAAAATTGGATTTTTTTTAAATTTAGTAGAAAATTTATAATAAATTAATTTTAGAAAATTGAATAAATTTAAAAGAAGGAATTTGTTTCAAAAGATAATAAATTTGGTGTTTAAAGTAAATTTGGAAATCAATTGGATAATTGATTTGGTGTTGAAAGTGAATATTTGGGAATCGATTAGAAAATCATAGATTTGTGGATATTTGAAAATCTAAAATTCATAATGGGAATTTTATAAAAGAAAGGAAAATTTGTTTTAAAAGTAAATATTGTTTTATTTTTAAAGGTGTGAAAAGAAATTTACAGATTTGGAATGTAAATTAAAATAAAATGGAGAAGATTTATTAATTGATAAACGGAAAGAGAATTCTTCCCTGGAAAGCCGAGTATGTTTTCAAAGTAGCTTTCGAATATAAATTAAAAGTTCTGGAGATGGTTTTTAAAAAAAATACTTTGGAGAAATTATTTTTTCAAGTTATTTTGTAAATCTTTAAAGTAAAGATTTATTTAATTAATTATGGAAGTAATGAGTAAAGATTTAATTGATATTGGTTTTAGAAATTGAATATTTAAATAGTTATATCCTATGTATTAATTTTATTTAAAAAAATTAGTTTGGACTCGAATTTTTATATGAGACATTAGTATAATATTTACATAACTAATATTTAAGTAAGTGTTTCAAAATAGTTTTATTTTAAATATCTCTAAATATATTTTGGATAACCATTTTAAATTATTTAAAATATTTGAACTCGGTAGATTTTCAGTGGAAACGGATAAATATTTGGAAATATTTTCCGCATGAGGAAAAAAAGATTTGAAATTTGTTTTCAAGGTATTGAAATGTGGAACAGTGATTTGAAATTTGTTTTCAAAGGATTGAAAGGTGAAAATTGATTTGAAATTTGTTTTCGAATGGTTGGAGTGTAAAAAATTATATCTCGCGAAGATATATCGAAAATAATAATTGAGGGAAAAATTATTTAAATCCTAGTGATTGTTGTGAATGTTGATTGATAGTTAAATAACGGACTATCAATATTGGCCTTTAAATGGCATTTGAATTTCGATGCGACCGGCGGTCGGATTCCAAGCGGATATCCGAAAACCCACATCGAACCTTTGTGGTTGTGATGGATCTTTTGTTCAAAAGATCAAAGGGGAAATTTGTTGTGATTTTTTTGAAATTTGATTGAACACTTATTTTTAAAAATAAGCGCTCATTATTCGGATTAGCCGGGAGAGGACTTTGTGTCATAAAACCCATTCCGAATAATGATACGACGAAATGGGATTGTATTTGAAGACCGGGTATTTTCGAAAGCGAAAGGATTACCTGTCGAACGTCTCTGCACCGGGTTGCTCCGGTATAGTGATTTTATCACCCTTTGTGATGGGGATTGCGGACGTGATTAGTGAATACCAAGATTTGCAATGGCTTCTTTTGAAGTGTCTTCGGTTCTGTTCGATCCCGGAATGGACTTGTATGGATGTGTGTCTGACGTCACACTTTGAGATGTAAAGCTGGTTTCTATCAAATACATTTCTGTTAGTGGCGGAGAATTTATTCTCTTAGCTTAACACCCTTCTCTGAGACATACGAGCCCAGAGGTTATGTAGTTGATGGTTACTAGTAATATATTCCCAAACGGGTAATGTGGCATACAAAGTGCTGCTGATCACTTGTTGATAAAAGCATGACTTTGTGAAAAGAGTAGCTTTGTGCACGAGACTTCGTCGGACCTCACACCTGGAAATGGTCGAAACAGGAAAGATGCGGCAAGGTTGTGAGGGTCGCACCCTTTAGGGTATGTCATTTCCTTCTGGAAAATGGTGGTATCATGGTATGGAGCCCAGATATTTAACCCATGTGGTTGCTGCAAATATATTACACTTTGTGGTTGAGGATCTTCGGATAAAGGTCGCAAACGACCGGGGGGGATGGCATACTCGAGTAGTAGTTACCTAGTTACAGAGGTAACCCGGGCTTATGCTGGCAGAGATCCAGGTAGGTTCTCGAGTCGTCCCTCCAAAGGCGTACCCATATGGCAGTAGGAAGTTCCTTAGCCTGACCATTTGTTGGAAATCCAAAGAAACAATACGCGTCCTGTACGGTTTTAGTTGTATAACCTGCCATGGAATGTGGCGGTAACCTGCCATTGAACATGGCAGCTAAAGTAGGCATAATGCGAAATGCCTATGCTAGCTAAGATTAATATTATACTTTCAAAATGTTTTCCACACTATGCACTAATAACGATAATATTAAAAAGGATTTTGCGTATCAAGCATGTTTGACTATCATAAGGAGAAATCTCCTCCAATTCTGCGTTTGCATTGTGTGTGTGGCGGGAGACCTTATGGTAGTTTCATTTTTCAAAAGCATAAAGGATTTCTTTTTATTTTCTTTTTGAAAATAACTGTTTTAAAGATCTCACACCAGTATCCCGACTGACCTTGAGTTTATTGTTCCCTTTCTAAACTGTGTGTTCGTCGACGGAAATTCAATCGGTTTAGAAAACTGTCAAACGAATTTATAATAATATTTATACCACAAGCGCACGGTGTACAAATGTAGCACGTGGCGAATACGGGTCGTTCCACAGGGAATTGATGATTTTAAAATTCTATTCAATCAAATTAAACCAAAGTTGAAGAGTGTGATTAGCTAGAAAATGAGAAAAATGACAAAAATAAAGTGGTAAAAATATGAGAGTTAAATGACAATTTAGAGATAATTCCACTCTCTAGATCACATAATTCAACAAATTATGAAATTATGATCTCTCTTTTTTGGTCATAAGTGAATTTAAATGATGTGTTTATCATAAGCATGGCTCATTTGTCCCATTAATTAGCTCAACATAAGCCATCAAACTATAACACAACCTTTAAATCACTTACTAACTCTCATGAAAATGATAACAAAGTTGAAAATGAAGTCTATTTTAAGTATGGCCTACTAACTATTAATTAGAAATATAGACCATCAAATTTGAATTTCAAATCACTTTCTTATGCCATAATCATATTTTCATGAAGAGACATTTGTGTTAGTGATTGTTTAAGCACAACATATTTGGTGTAAACAATATAGGCTATCAAATTCAAAACAAAAACAACAAATTAAACCACTTCAAACATTGCCATTAAGCACAAAAAGAGAGCTATAATTATTAAAATGTTGAAGCTACATGATTAAAGGCTTCATTACCCCTAAATTGAAGGGATTGTCCTCTTATATTTGTTATCAAAACAACAAATATAGCTTGCAACATGAAAGAAAAAGAAAAGCAAAAGAGGGCAAAGTGAAATGAAAAACTATTCTAATTGCATAAAGGAAAATCTGCACTACTTGCATAAAAGGAAATGAACATGTAATTAAAAGGAAACAAAAATTAACAATGCATAAAAAAGAAAAAAAAAAGAATTACATAAGAGAAGAAATGGATAAGTAGCCATGGAAAGAAATAGAGCTTTGATTTATTTCTAAACTAAAACTAATGAAGAGGAAGAGGAGACTAAGTAAGAGGAGAAGATTCCATGAAACATATGGGTATTTATACATGTATGAAACCCTAATTCATATTTTTGGGGAATGCCCAAAATGCCCTTGAGGAAGTGTGGCCACCAAGTAATCATTAACATGTCATAATCCCCATTTAAGTGTACACGAAGCCATTAATTCCATAAGCATGTGCATTAGCCTCTAATTTGTATATTAAGGTGGCGGGTAGGTGGGGTCCTCCATGATCTTCACTTTGAATTATTTCCATCTTCATTTCTTTATATTCTTTGTGCACGCATATTCCTTCATGAAACCACTTCTATTTGAGACCAAATTCCTACAAAAATATATATCAATTTCCAATTAATTTTTCTGAAAGAAATATATGCACACAAATGACCGTTTTGCCCCTATATGAAGATGGATATGTGACAATTTGCAATTAATATGGATTTTGATTAAAACAAGTTAAAATACCCAATATGATCATTTATTTAATTTAAAAATAAATATGATGGTAAAAATATGCACATTTACGTGCACATCACTCTGGGTGCCCATAATTTTCCACACAGGTAGCCTAGAGTCAGGTTATCATTATTCTGGAGCGAAGTCGAAAAAGAGATGTTGTTTATCATAAGCATGGCTCATTTGTCCTATTAATTAGCTCAACATAATCCATCAAACTATAACACAACCTTCAAATCACTTACTAACTCTCATGAAAATGACAACAAAGTTGAAAATGAAATCTATTTTATGTATGGCCTATTAACTATTAATTAGAAATATAGACCATCAAATTTGAATTTCAAATTCTTTCTTATGCCATAATCATATTTTAATGAAGAGGCATTTGTGTTATTGATTGTTTAAGCATAGCCTATTTGGTGTCAACAATATAGGCTATCAAATTCAAAACAAAAAAAAACAAATTAAACCACTTCAAGCATTGTTATTAAGCACAAAAAGAGAGCTATAATTATCAAAATGTTGAAGCTACATGATTAGAGGCTTCATTACCCATAAATTGAAGGGATTAGCCTCTCATATTTGTTATCAAAACAACAAATGTAGCTTGTAACATGAAATAAAAAGAAAAGGAAAAGAGAGCAAAGTGAAATGAAAAACTATTCTGATTGCATAAAGGAAAATCTACACTACTTGCATAAAAGGAAATGAACATATAATTAAAAAGAAACAAAAATTAACATTCAATGAAAAAGAAAAAAAAGAATTACATAAGAGAAGCTAAGTAGCCATGGAAAGAAAGAGACCTTTGATTTATTTTCTAAACTAAAACTAATGAAGAGGAAGAGGAGACTAAGTAAGAGGAGAAGATTACATCAAACATATGGGTATTTATACATGTATGATACCCTAATTCATATTTTTGGGGAATGCTCAAAATGCCCTTGAGGAATTGTGGCCACCAAGTAATCATTAACATGTCATAATCCCCATTTAACTGTACATGAAGCCATTAATTCCATAAGCATGTGCAGTAGCCTCTAATTTGTATATTAAGGTGGTGGGTAGGTGGGGCCTCCATGATCTTCACTTTGAATTATTTCCATCTTCATTC
Source organism: Allium cepa (assembly GCA_030765085.1). Taxonomy (NCBI): domain Eukaryota; kingdom Viridiplantae; phylum Streptophyta; class Magnoliopsida; order Asparagales; family Amaryllidaceae; genus Allium; species Allium cepa. Next base: position 430,487,568 of record CM060935.1, read on the forward strand.
CTTTATATTCTTTGTGCATGCATATTCCTTCATGAAACCACTCCTATTTGAGACCAATTTCTTACAAAAATATATATAAATTTCCAATTAATTTTTCTCAAAGAAATATATGCACACAAATGACCATTTTGCCCCAATATGAAGATGGATATGTGACAATTCGGAATTAATATGGATTTTGGTTAAAACAAGTTAAAATACCCAATATGATCATTTATTTAATTTAAAAATAAATATGATGGTAAAAATATGCATATTTACGTGCACATCAAATAACCCCACACTTGTCTTTTTATTCGTCCTCGAATAAAGAGAACTAAGATAAATCCGTTTTCGTAGGAAGCACGATTGCATTGAGCGATGCAACAAGCCGTTAAACCTCTAGGTGTCCCCAGTAGGACGAGTGTTGTCTCATGAGGGTTTTCAGCAGATATTACCCACAAAATCCAAATGTAGGATGAAAATATTTACAAAATTCAAGATTTATTTACAAAGAGATGAATGCAAGTTTTTGAAAATATTTACAAATGAAGGATTTATTTTTAAATCGACACGAATAAGCTAAATATAGGTTTTGGCTATTAACTTGAAAATTTATGTTACTTACTCATCAAAATTTCCAACAAAAATCAAGTTATCATAGCAAATAGACTATTGTTTAACTCGTTATTTCGGTTGATAACAAAATGTAATTATGAGAAGGATCCTTAGTTGATTATCAAAATTTATCAAAGTGGTATTTTCATTTATCTTCAATAACAAATCAAATCAACTAAGTAAAATAGTGCTAGGATTTCAATTGCTTGCTCTCTCATTATTTGCAAGAAAAATTACACACCTAACTCTGGTAAACTGAGGCTACATATACCACCCATGCACTGCCTTTCGGGCTTATATGAGGGGAGTACAAAGCATGCGTGTGCACACACATTCGTGCATACACCTATCGACCATAGGTGGTTTTTATTAAGTCTGTTTTTTTTTATATGTGTTCCACACATGCATAACCGTGAGGACTTTTAAATGAGTATGAAAGCACATAATCAAAGATTCCAAGTAATTCACCCATGCATAACCGTGAGGATTTTTAAATGAGAGCGAATACTTGGATGTTATTATTATTTTTTTATATTTTTTTAAGAGAGAGAGTTTTGTAAAATCATCTTAGCACCATTTAACATAGAAGACAAAAAAAATGTTATATCCTTTACTTTAAATCAATCGCTTTTTAAAATAAATATTTTTCAATTAGGATATGCTTCATAATTAACACATACGAATCTTTCTATATACTAGTTAAACCATTATTATTTGTAATCAAACTTCATTTTTATTTTTGTTAAGACAAATAAATTTTCAAAGGTTTCAATTTAATAAACCAAAGCCATATATTTATCCTATAATGTTTCTTTAAAAATAAATCAAAAGAAAATATGTTTTTGGGATTTTTTTTAAAAAAATTTGAGTTTTTTTTAAAGAAAAAGCAAAAATAAAATAAAAAATAAAGACGAGTCTCCCCCACACTTGATTTTGACTGTGTCCCCACATTCAACCCAAGTGAAAGGACAAAAAATAAAAATAAAACAACAAACAAAAACCTATATTTACATGAAAACAAAAGGATTATTATTTACAAGAGTTCAGAAAGTATATCGTCAAAAAGTAAATGAAACGGTCTTCCAAAGACTGGTTCATTCGTCTTGCCAAGTATGCGAGACACAGTTTAAGCTCAAAAATCCAAATCGTCAAAGATTTCAAAGTTGAGTGTTGATTTGTAAAAACAAATGTCGTTTTATTGAAAATCGTACGAGTTTTTTTATTTTCTATGATTTTGGGGGTAGATAAAACAATTGCTTGAAATTCACATTTATTTTCACCAAATTGAAATTCAAGTTTGTCATTGAAAACTTCTTCCAAATTATCAATTTGAAAGTCAAACTGGTGATCGAAATCTTCCCCATCTGAATTTAATGACACATTTTCGAAAAGTCCATAAAACTCGTGTTTTTTAAATTCGTCTTCCTTTATTGGATTATCAACAACTTTATCACATGTCTCAAGTTCATAATCCAAAGTTTTTGTATTCAAATTTTCGAAATCGAGAAAAGAAAGGTCGAATTTTACATTTGGTTCCACACCCTCAAAAGAATTGAAATCCAACTCAATTACCGTGTTTTGAACAACTTCATTAAGATTGTTATTTTCAATTTCAAAAGTTGTTGTTTGAAAATCATCAATTTGGGTAAAAGATGGATTATCATTTAACTCGTCACATGTTGGGATTTGATTTTGTTTATCACGTTGTTTCATATATGTTTCAAACAACAAATTTGTGTGATCATCGTAAATTTCATTCATTTGCTCAACAAAGTCAAATTTGTAATTATTAACTTAAAAATTTTCGATTTGGACTCGTTGAGAAAAAGAATTGTCAATTTCGATAAACGGTAGATTATTATTTGATTCTTCACAAGTTGAGATTTGATTATGATTTTCACGAAAAGTTTTGTATTTTTCAAGTACTAAATCCCCGTTATCATTTTTCATTTGGTCAACAAAATCAAATTCATGATTGTTATTTTGAAAATATTCATTTTGAGTTTGTTGATAACTAAAGTTTTCAATCATATCTTTATTGAAACTATTTCCAACGCCAAAATTATTTGAAAATTGGTTCACATTTTCATCTTCATTTTGAAATTCATTTTGAAGCTCAAAATTGAATTGGCATGGGTTACACTCGAAATCATTTGAGTTTTCAAGTGAATTCAAATTTTGATTAATTTTAAAACTTTGATTCGAGTTATAGCACAAATATGAATTGCACAACTCATTTATCTCTTGATTTTGTTGCGTAGAGAGTTCAAGTAACGATGAAATGCTATTTTCAAGAGTTGAGGGTTGACCATTATTTTGGAAATTTTATGGTTCAAAATTCGAATTGTCTAAACAAAAGTTGTTCTTAAAATATCCATACTTATTTGGAGTGAACTCATATGGATTATATTGATTTTCACAACCAAATTCAAGTGAGTAAGAAAAAGGAAACTCGGACATTTTCAAGATTTTTTTATAAAGAAAAAATATTTACAAAGTGGAATTATTTTTCAAAATGAAAAATTGATTTTTGTTTTGTGTTTTGTATTTTGGTTTTTCAATTTTTTTTGTTTTCGAAAAGATTTTTTTTGGATTTTTCATTTTAATTTTTTTTTTTGGATTTTGGATTTTCTAAAAAAAAGAAACTAAGTAATTTTTTTTGGACTTTTGAAATTATGATTTGAAAAAATTCAAAGGAAAAGGAAAAAAAACTAAGTTAAGAAATATTTACAATTTTTAGTTTTGGATTTTGAATTTTTTGTTTTTTTTAAAAAAATATGCATGAACTAATGCAACTAAATGAATGCATGGGTTAATTACAAATGATTTATCCTATGTTAACCCAAGATTGTATATTCACAATCTGCCTTAGATAAACGTGATAATTCTCAGCCAGGTAACGGACATGATTTATAGGTGTACCACGAATCACCGTAGCAATGCAGCCGAAGGTTTAAGTACCTTCAGAGGAACAACCACTATAATATTTACGAATCACCATAATATTTATAAATGGTTATTGCTCTGCCGTAGCCTAAACATCAAGAATTTAAATTGTTCAAAGAAGATAACTTGTTAATATACAATTAAGTGCTATCGATGTCTATCCATTATTATTAACCAAAATCTAAGATGAAATGCAAAACAGAAATTAAACGTGGATTAACAATGCAACTACGAATGGAATTTTTTTTTCTTTTTTCTTTTTCTTTTTGAATTTTTTTATAAAATGCAAGAAAACAGCAATGCAAGAAAAATAAAAACACTAGATATAGAAAGCAAGCGTTTTTCTTTTGGCAAGCAAAGCAAATCAAACAATTTATTTTAGCAAGCACTTCTACTCCTTCTGTAATTCTGCTTTGAAAACCTGGAAATAAAAAACTAGATATATATAATTGTTTTTTTATATGAAAAAAAGGAAAACAAAGCAAAACAAAATAACACAGAATAAACGAAAATACCACAAAACAAAATAAAAGAAAATGATTGAAAACAATACAAAATAAATGAAATTTGTAATATTGTTTCCTTTTTTTAAAAGGATAAAAAAAACTAAAGAAAAGAACCCCTTTTAAAAAAAACAAAACCATTTAATAAAAGAAATAAAAGAAAAACAAAAAACAATTTTTTTTTTTTTTACAGAAACTAGCTAAAGCCCAAAGTTAAATTTCAAAATGAAGTTCATGCAACAACCAACCCGGCCCAACTAAACCAATGAAAATCGCTTATCCTTTTCAAAATTCACGAATCGTTCAATTAAAAATCGCAACCCAAATTCAGTCAATTTTCAAAAATTAATCTTCAATTTCACAAAGCACTCCGTAAATTCTCAACCGCTTGGGTCGATTTGAAATTCATTCATGTTTGGTCCGATTATTGTGGAGGTTCGAATTGGGTTTTGAAGTAAATGATTATTCTGGGAAACTTGTGGTAGTATTTGCGGCTTCGATGGCGATTGGTTGATGATGATTGATTTGATGTGAAGTATGAGGTGGAGTTTTTTGGTCGATGGCTTCAAGGAGGAAGTGCAAGTCAAAGAAGAATTGGGGATTCGGATGGCTTTGGTTTCGGTGATTGCAGGTGAGGATTCGGAGACGGATTTGACAGTTGGATTGTTGTATTGGGGCGGTGAAGCTATTCAATGAGGCGTGGTTTCAGGCGAAGGAAGCTGGGTTCAAATCGCTGTGATCGATTTTGGTTCACGTTGGTGATTGCGTGGTTTGGGTAGCTGTGGTTGCAGTGGGAAGGTGATTGTCGTGGTGATTGATGAAGAGTTTTCTACAGTGACTTTTGGGTTCGAATGGTGGATTGGCGATTGCAGCCGCGATTGTGTCATGTGATTGTGGTTGCTGAATGAAACGTTGCTTGCTGCAATTGGAGGAGATGATTTAAAAGGTCGGTAAGTTTTTTCAAGTGGTGGGTGAAGTTAGTGATGAAGTGGAGGAGGAATTGGCAAGTGATGTGTATGCACTGGTGGTTTGGGTATGATGGTTTTTTTTGAAGGTCAGTGGTAGTTTTGGGGTGAAGGTGTAGGTTGAATATAAGTTGATCTGGGAGGATGTGTGTAACAGGGGGGTAGATGTCAATGATATGGTGGAGCGGATGTGGTTTGTGGTGAAGTGCACACTGTATCAGCAGTGAAGGCACAGTGGAAACGTGATCTAAGGTGAAGTGCAGAGATTTGCAGTGAAAGAGGAAGGTGAATGGTAGATGTATGCGGTAGAAAGATGGTGAAATTGGAGGAATAGCACCAATAAACAGAGAGCGAATAGTGTAGCAAAGAGTTGCAAAGAAATAAGCACTATAAATTGAAAATGGAAATGGAAATGCAAATGTAAATTGAAATGTAAATGAAATGGATTTTTTTAATATGAAATGCAAATGAATAGAATAACAATGAAGACACAAACAAAATCACATAACAAACATACATAAAAAATATTTGTTTTTTTATTTGCAAATAAACACACAAAATAAACACACACAAAAGTCAAACAAAAATAATCCAAAGAACAGAAAATAAAATCAAAACAATTCCTTGGCAACGGCGCCAAAAACTTGTTCGTCGACGAAAATTCTATCGATTTAGAAAACCGTCGAGCGAATTTATAATAAAATTTATACCGCAAGCGCACGGTGTACGAATGTAGCACGTGGCGAATATGGATCGATCCACAGGGAATTGATGATTTTAAAATTCTATTCAATCAAATTAAACCAAAGTTGAAGAGTGTGATTAGCTAGAAAATGAGAAAAATGACAAAAAGAAAGTGGAAAAAATATGAGAGTTAAATGACAATTTAGAGATAATTCCACTCTCTAGATCATGCAGTTCAACAAAATATGAAATTATGATCTCTTTTTTTGGTCATAAGTGAATTTAAATGATGTGTTTATCATAAGCATGGCTCATTTGTCCTATTAATTAGCTCAACATAATCCATCAAACTATAACACAACCTTTAAATCACTTACTAACTCTCATGAAAATGACAACAAAGTTGAAAATGAAATCTATTTTAAGTATGGCCTATTAACTATTAATTAGAAATATAGACCATCAAATTTGAATTTCAAATCTCTTTCTTATGCCATAATCATATTTTAATGAAGAGGTATTTGTGTTATTGATTGTTTAAGCATTGCTTATTTGGTGTCAAAAATATAGGCTATCAATTCAAAACCCAAAAAAAAAAAACAAATTAACCACTTCAAGCATTGTCATTAAGCAGAAAAAGAGAGCTATAACTATCAAAATGTTGAAGTTACATGATTAGAGGCTTCATTACCCCTAAATTGAAGGGATTAGCCTCTCATATTTGTTATCAAAACAACAAATGTAGCTTGTAACATGAAAGAAAAAGAAAAGGAAAAGAGAGCAAAGTGAAATGAAAAACTATTCTAATTGCATAAAGGAAAATCTATACTACTTGCATAAAAGGAAATGAACATATAATTAAAAAGAAACAAAAATTAACATTGGATGAAAAAGAAAAAAAAAGAATTACATAAGAGAAGCTAAGTAGCCATGGAAAGAAAGAGACCTTTGCTTTATTTTCTAAACTAAAACTAATGAAGAGGAAGAGGAGACTAAGTAAGAGGAGAAGATTACATGAAACATATGGGTATTTATACATGTATGAAACCCTAATTCATATTTTTGGGGAATGCCCAAAATGCCCTTGAGGAAGTGTGGCCACCAAGTAATCATTAACATGTCATAATCCCCATTAAAGTGTACACGGAGCCATTAATTCCATAAGCATGTGCATTAGCCTCTAATTTGTATGTTAAGGTGGTGGGTAGGTGGGGTCCTCCATGATCTTCACTTTGAATTATTTCCATCTTCATTTCTTTATATTCTTTGTGAATGCATATTCCTTCATGAAACCACTTCTATTTAAGACCAAATTCCTACAAAAATATATATCAATTTCCAATTAATTTTTCTGAAAGAAATATATGCACACAAATGACCGTTTTGCCCCTATATGAAGATGGATATGTGACAATTTGGAATTAATATGGATTTTGATTAAAACAAGTTAAAATACCCAATATAATCATTTATTTAATTTAAAAATAAATATGATGGTAAAAATATGCACATTTACGTGCACATCACTCTGGGTGCCCATAATTTTCCACACAGGTAGCCTAGAGTCAGGTTATCATTATTCTGGAGCGAAGTGGAAAAGAGATGTTGTGGAGATCTGGAGTTCGAGCTGGACGGCGTGACGTACTTTCATATATTATTATCATTCCGTTGTGTATTCAACCATTGGGGTAGGTTATTATAACTGCCATTGTTTATGTGTTGTTGTTGTAATACTCTGATGTTGTAATGTGTAAACTGATATAGTGATTTTGTTTAAAGAGATTCATTTATCTATTATATTTGTTCCGCTGTGAAATGTGAGATTCTGTTAATGTTTCTGTTTCTTCTTCTATCTTCTTCTTCTTTAACCCTAACGGTTCAGTTTTTCGGCATTCGACTGTGCGGCATTTGATACAGTGGACGTATTGATGTCGACTTTCGAATGTTGAAAAATCGGGTTGTTATAATGTGGTATCAGAGCGTTTGGTTAAGCGACAACCCTGGCTCTGGTGGGTGTTACTCATTAGAGATAGAGTCAGCAGTACTCTAGAACGAATTGAGTGTAATAATAGATATGAGCGCATATTTGTTAGTGAATATAAAAATTATTTTATATCGTGTTGACTTATCGGTTGATTGTTTATAAATTCTGGTCGGTGCAGTTTGGCCAACGGTATTGATAGGGGTTTCTAAACTCCTAAACAAGATAAACGGACATAATATTGTTTTAAAATAGGGTAAATGAAATAATTTTACCCAAACTATTTTTTTATATAAAGGAAATAATTTTCTGTAAATTATTATAGTACATGGTTGCTTGATTGTTAGGAAGTGATAATATTATTGTCATTTGAATAGGAAATTGAAAACGTAACTCCAAAATTAAGAAATAAATTCACATACAAATGTAATTTGAGAATATGAATTGTAAATGATATTTGTAATTTGAAACAGAATTCCAGAGAAGTATTTGGAAATGTTTTGAAAAGAATTTGAAAATTTTGGAGATTTGGGAAGTTAAAATACCTATTGATTTTGAAGATGATTTTCAAAGGTTTTGGAAAAGTGTTTTGAAGAGATGAAAGCTCTAAACTCTTTTTGGTCGCTAGAAAATAACTTCGGTGATGACTGCAGCATCATCGATGTTCATTTTCGAGTTTCCAAGAGAGGAATTGCTGCCAAATTATTCTAAATGGAAGTTGCTTACAAATTGGGTTTGGTTTTAGAAATTTAAAGGGATAATTTGAATTTATTTCAAAAATGGTTTTGAATTGTTGAAAAGACTCTGGAACCTTGTAAAAATAGTTATGGAATAATAATTTTGAAAACTTGGAAAATTCAGATTTAAACTGAAATTAACTTGAGTTATTTTGAATAAAGGTGAATTTGAGAAGTCTTATAGACTAAATGATTAGAATTTTTTTATTAAGGTGGAAAATTAGGTTGTGAATGAATAAATTTGCAATTGCAAATAAATGAAAGTGAATTGAATGTTGAAATTAATTTACAATTTGTAAGTAAATAGATCTGGAGTTGGAATTGAAATTGATTTGTGATAAACAAAGTGAAGTGTTAAACTAAAATTAGTAAGTGAAACTAATTGATGAATGGCCAAATGGATAAGGTTTAAAAAGAATTGAATCTAATATTTATAGGTGAAAGTAAATTGAATTCATATAGAATTGGAAATCCAGTTTAATACAAGTGGTTATAAACCAAAATAGTGAATTGAAAATAAAAATTTTGGGAACAAACAAACGAATAAAACTGGAATTGAAACTGAATATTGAAAACCAATTTGAACTATGTGAAATAAAATGAAGTTGTAAAATGAGTTCGAAGTGAACTAAAGATAATAAGGGTGAAAAAAGGGTTGAGATAAAATGAATTGGAATGAATTAGTAAATGAAACTAATTTAAAACCAATGATATGAGTCAGTTGTGAATGATAGATAATCGATAAAATTCGAGATTCAAAAGATAAATTGAATCCAAATAGAATTGAAAGTGAAAATTAAATTCAAATGAAATTGAATATGTAAGTTGAATGAAAATGGATATATAACTTCAATAATGAAGTAAAGATGGTATAAGAAGTAAGTATTCAAACTTTTTTAATGAAATATGCAAAATGATATATGAATGTTGTAATTGAATATTATGGCTAGTAGGATATACATGCATGTTAAAGACAAAGGATAAATTGAATTTTGATTCTGAAGATAATCTAGTTTGTCGACAAAAAGGTATGTATTGAAATTTCAGTATGAAATTTGATGATTTTCTTATCCAGCCACTTGGCATTTTGTTTTCTTTTTGAAATCTGGGGGCCTGTGGTGCCATTTTGTAGTCGTACCGAGCTAGCCGTGCAAAGGAGACGCTGGCGAATTTTTTTGAAAATTTAGGGAGTTAGAAAAATTTTGAGAAAATTTTGAAAATTTAAAATTTGAATTGGTTAAGAAAACAATATTGTTTGGAGTTTATGGTTGAGATTTGAAAGTTAGTTGAAGTGAATAGATCTTTAATAAAAGATTTATTTTGGTAAATTGATAAAACTATTTGGTTTTGCGAAAATAATGTATGGGTTGAGGATCATTCTTCTTAACTAGTAATTTCGGGACGAAATTCTTTTAAGGGGGGAAGAATGTGATAACACAGAATTTTAAACAAACCGAAATATTTAATTGATTTTAAATATTTGGAAGTTAGTTTAACTTGAATTTCAAAATTAACTATGTATTTGGAAATTTAATTATTTAATTTATTGAAGTTGGATAAAAATTTGAATCTTCGATCTTAAGCTGATTAAAAATATTTTAAAGGCTTAAAAATTTATATTGATAATACTGAAGATAATGGAAGCTTCAGAATTGAATTTGAAAGCGATTTAATCAGTTTTGAAAATATATTGTTTAAATCGATATTTAAAAACAGCCTTCCCGAGGCACAGTCTTCGATTTCGACGAAACCAGTTCCATTAGATCTGTAATATTGTATTATTGTCGGATTTCAATGTTCGTAGTAATTGGAATTGTTGTGTGAGCTTACGACATATAAACGCGTTGAAATTTAAACCGAAAATTGAATATAATAACTGGGTCCAAAAGCTATATTCTCCATACGATCGAATTAGGACTCGAAAACTTTCCCATTGCGTTCGGGATATGGGTTTAACATTTTGAATGTTAGGCGGAACGAGTCATTTGGAGTTCGGGATATTTGGTGGGCTGTTGGTTAGATATTTTCTAATATGATGATTATTGCTTTTCCTTATTCCGACAATACATACAACCAACCATCAATTTGTCTCCTTCGTACCCCTTTCTCTTCTTCCCGCCTCTTCTCAAATCATGCTGTTCGATTTAAAAAAAGGGGGAAAGAAGAAAAGCAGAAAAGAAATAAATGGCCTTCCTCCCTGTTCGAATCTATAATAATTCAAACTCGCGAGCCCTAAATTCCCCTTTCCTCATTCTCGGTTCTTAGCAAATCGAATCTGATTTTTCCCCCTCATTTCCAATCGATAAATGGCGACCATTCTTTTTCATGATAGTGTTCATGTATGCAACTCACGATCGAGTCGCATTTTTCTCGATTCATCTCAAGGGTCCAGTGTCGTTGTGTTCTAGGCCAAGGGAAATTTCGATCTAGGGTTTCAGAGTCAATGGAACGGGTGATTAGGTAGAGAAGCGCCTGGGTTGTAGGCCGATGAAGTGATGGCCGAACTGATGGAAGTTCGCATTTGGTTTTGAGGTCGACGAGGGATGGTGGAGGTCTGGACGGCTTGGCATTTGCTGGTGGGAATTGGGTTGCAGCTCTCGGTTTGGGGTTAGTTAGGTCAGTGATTTCATGAGAGAAGCAGACGTGGTCGATGTCGCGACCATGGATGTTCGGCAGGGCAGCGCGTTCGATGCGCTGGATGGAGTGGCTCAGTCAAGCTGTGGCAGTCGAGTCGTGTTCGTTGAGCTTTGAGGTAGCAGTTTATTTTATTTGTTGTTAATTTAATTTAAAATTTGAGGATAAGATTTAGGGAAATAGAAATTGTTTTAAACGGCAATGTAAACTATTTTATAAGTGTATATATATAGTTTCAAAGATATAATAAAAAAATTAAATTATATATATAATATATATGGGGATTTTAAAAATATTGTAGAGTTTATTCAAATTGGATTTTTGAATCTACGTGAGTTATTTTATAAGTATATATATATATATATATATATATATGTGATTTCAAAAGAAAAGGAAAGAATAAATATACTTATATATATTTCCACTCACTGTTTCAACTAAAACAAATATTAAGATGGTTAACTTATTAAACTGCTTATTAAATTTATTTTAGTTACTAAAGGTATGTAAAGGAAAATTAGTTAGAATTAAAATTATAATTTTAATAAATGGAAATTTAGTTTCGATAAGTTCGAATATTAATAAAAAATTATATAATTGTTTATACAAGGTCAAAACTGTGAAGAAAACAATATGGAATGAAAATGGATTGCATGCGAAAGCAAAGGTGAGATCTTCTCACTCAATCGAATTTTCCAGTTTAATTTTAAATAGTTAAATTTAAAATTGTTGATTGTGTGCTTGGATGATTGATTTATTATCAGTTATTTTAGTTTAGACCGTATGCGTCGTATAATAGCGGATGATATTTTATAAAACCCATATACCGCGATATTCCACCTCGAAGTGGAATTAGTGTTTAATTGTTGTGCTAACGTCTGTGGATGCAGGGAAAACGGGTTGGAGGGATCCAACTGGATTCATCAAATATTTGAATTAGTTTCAATATTGTGTGTTAATTATTTATAATCTGTGTGTGACTATTTGTGATTGAAACCATTGAAGGCTAAAATTTAGCCGAATATATTTTTGGTATCACAGGATATCAGAAATAAATGAAATTGGATTTTTTGAAATTTAGTATAAAATTTATAATAAATTAATTTTAGAATATTGAATAAATTTAAAAGAAGGAATTTGTTTCAAAAATATAATAAATTTGGTGTTTAAAATAAATTGGAAATCAATTGGATAATTGATTTGGTATTGAAAGTGAATATTTGGGAATCGATTTGAAAATCTAAAATTCATAATGGGAATTTTATAAAAGAAGGGGAAATTTATTTTAAAAACAAATATTCTTTTATTTTTAAAGGTGTGAAAAGAAATTTACAGATTTGGAATGTAAATTAAAATAAAATCGAGAAGATTTATTAATTGATAAATGGAAGAGAATTCTTCCCTGGAAAGCCGAGTATGTTTTCAAAGTAGCTTTCGAATATAAATTAAAAGTTCTAGAGATGGTTTTTAAAAAAAGAATACTTTGGAGAAATTATTTTTTTAAGTTATTTTGTAAATCTTTAAAGTAAAGATTTATTTAATTAATTATGGAAGTAATGAGTAAAGATTTAATTGATATTGGTTTTAGAAATTGAATATTTAAATAGTTATATCCTATCTATTAATTTTATTTAAAAAAATTAGTTTGGACTTGAATTTTTATATGAGACATTAGTATAATATTTACATAACTAATATTTAAGTAAGTGCTTCAAAATAGTTTTATTTTAATTATCTCTAAATATATTTTGGATAAGCATTTTAAATTATTTTAAAATATTTGAACTCGGTAGATTTCCAGTGGAAACGAATAAATATTTGGAAATGTTTTCCGCATAAGGAAAAAAAGATTTGAAATTTGTTTTCATGGTATTGAAATGTGGAAAAGTGATCTGAAATTTGTTTTCAAAGGATTGAAAGGTGAAAATTGATATGAATTTTTTTTCGAATGGTTGGAATGTAAAAAATTATACCTCACGAAGATATATCGAAAATAATAATTGAGGGATAATTTATTTAAATCCTAGTGATTGTTGTGAATGTTGATTGATAGTTAAATAACCGACTATCAATATTGTCCCTTAAATGGCACTTGAATTTCGATGCGACTGGGGGTCGGATTCCAACTGGATATCCGAAAACCCACATCGAACCTTTGTGATTGTGATGGATCTTCTATTTAAAAGACCAAAGTGGAAATTTGTTGCTATTTGTTTGAAATCTGATTGAACACTTATTTTTAAAAATAAGCGCTCATTATTCAGATTAGCCGGAAGAGGACTTTGTGTCACAAAACCCATTCCGAATAATGATACGACGAAATGAGATTTTATTTGAAGACGGTGTTGAAGACCGGGTATTTTCGAAAGCGAAAGGATTACCTGTCGAGTGTCTCTGCACCGGGTTGCTCCGGTATAGAGATTTTATCACCCTTTGTGATGGGGATTCCGTACGTGATTAGTGAATACCCGTATTTGCAAGGGCATCTTTTGAAGTGCCTTCGGTTCCGTTCGATCCCGGAACGGACTTGTATGGATGTGTGTCTGACGTTACACTTTGAGATGTAAAGCTGGTTTCTATCAAATACATTTCTGTTGGTGGCGGAGAATTTATTCTCTGAGCTTAACACCCTTCTCTGAGACATGCAAGCTCAGAGGTTATGTAGTTGATGGTTACTAGTGATATATTTCCAAACTGGTAATGTGGCATATGAAGTGCTTCTGATCACTTGTTGATCGAAGCATGACTTTGTGAAAAGTGTAGCTTTGTGGACGAGACTTCGTCGGACCTCACACCCCGGAAATGGTCGAAACAGGAAAGATGCAGCAAGGTTATAAGGGTGGCGCCCTTTAGGGTATGTCATTTCCTTCTGGAAAAGGGTGGTATCATGGTATGGAGCCTAGATATTTAACCTATGTGGTTGCTACAAATCTATTGCACTTTGTGGTTGTTGCTTTGTGGTTGAGGATCCTCGGATAAAGGTCACAAACGACCGGGGAATGGCATACTCGAGTTGTAGTTACCTAGTTACAGACATAACCCGGCCTTGTGTTGGCAGAGACCCGGGTAGGTTCTCGGGGCGTCCCTCCAGAGGTGTTGTAACAACCCGGGATTTGCATTACCAATTAATAAATAAAAGTTGGATTTTTATTTATTTTAATGAAGCATAAAAGGGATTGGGAATAACAAAATTTATTTGAAAAAGGCTATTTTAATTAAATGGGAAATATAGGATTTTAAAATGAGGATAAAATGTTATTTTTGGAAAGTTAAATATTTTAGGAGAGATTTTCAAACGGATTTGGATAAGAAAATGAGTTTTATACACATATATGAACACTTAGACTAATTTTTGGAGACATGTAAATAACACTCTTCTTATTGGGTTACTAAACCTAGCCCAATAACCCACCCTAAACCTCCTCTATAAATCATCTCAAACTCTCCTAACCTCATTCATTCATCCCTAATCAAAACCCTAATCATTTCCTAAAGCTTTCTTAACAAAAATGGCCTCTATCTTCATCTACTTCTAGTTTTAGCTTATGCAAGTCATTCTATGCAAAGGTAATGCAAATACCCACCTCAAATCCGTTTCTATATCTTTTCTAATTTCTGAAATTTATTTGGTAACACATGTTTTATGTGTTTTTTTGATCTTATAGCCTCCTAATCATCTTTTGCTAACTTGGGTTGATGCTATAGTGGTCTTTGTTGCTTTCTAGAGAGGTATATTGCTAAAAACCTCTTCTAATATGTGTTTGGTCCTCTTTTGATTTCAGTAATCGTTTAGTAACACATATTTTATTATGTAACATGTGAATCATAGCTCTTTAATCATCTTTGCTTTCATTTTGGGTGTGCACAAAAGGTGCTTGTGATATTGCTTCCTAAGGTAATGCTAAGCTTTGGCCCTTTGTTTCCTTTAATATAATGTAGTAATCATTATATGGTAGTTAGTGATTGATATTGGTGAAATTTGATGCCAAAAACTTGAAAAAAACACCCAAAATCACCAAAAACAGCATTTTCAGCTGGCTGGAATGCTTCAGCCTGAAAACAGGCTGAAACAGTGGTCTGAGTGCACCAGTGCAGGCCCGGGTTGCACCCAGGCTGCAGCCCGGGCGCAGCAGGCTAGCCCGGTTGGGCTAGCAGGTAGCAGGCCAGCCCTTAGTAGGCTGGCGCGCGCGCGGGCGCTTGGCCCGCGTGACCCAGTGCTGACGCGGGCCGAAGCCCGCGTCCCTTCTACCCTTTTTCCCCAGCCCAGGCGGGCTGGGACTTACCAACCCCCCCCCCCCCCCCAGCCCATGCGGGCTGGGGCTTGCCAATTCCCCCCCTCCGCCAGCCCATGCGGGCTGGGGCTTGCCATTTCCCCCAGCCCATGCGGGCTAGGGCTTGACTGAACTAGCTGCACCGCATGGTGCAGCCAGGTTCACAGAAACGGGCTGCACCATGCGGTGCAGCCGGCTTCTATGCAATGGGCTGCACCCATTGGGTGCAGCCGGGTTCCGACCCACCGGTTGCACCATTTTGGTGCAACCGACTCCGGGTTGCATCCGGGTTGCACCATTTTGGTGCAACCGCTTCAAATTGATTGTTTCTGCAACGAACCTTTGGGCCTCAATTGCTAATCAGAAATTGTCGAATTTTGGTTCACAACCATTCGGAATATTTTCCAACACGAATATTTGTTTTCAATGATTTTCTGATTTATCGATTTCTCTGAGATTTGGCACTAGATTTCATACACGGGTTTTATGAACTATTTTAAAAGGATTTTTCACTCCTAAATGGCTTTCGAAATTATTATATAATGTTATTTTTAATTATTAAACTATTTTCTCCATAATAGGAGGGTTTTCAAAAGCCGTTTTAAAGTGATTTCAAAATCAATTATAAATCCGTTTCGCACCATTATTTTCTATAATAAAAATCTCACACTCACTTTTTAGCACGTCGAGCGAAGTGGAAAGGTGCTTAAACGGTTAGGAAATCTCCGGCCTATGGAACCGTGTGTATTTTCTTTCCGGTTAATCCCTGACCTATTCGATTGATCGTTTTGACCTTTGGGTCTTGTTTACCGATGATACGAGGTGGACTTTTTATTGTTTGGAGTGTGAGCTTGCTATTGGTTAGTAAACCGTTTAGTGCGAACGTGGGGTATGCGACTCATTATTAACACTTTACGGGTTCCTCTCCAAGAAGTTTGTGACACATTAGCCTCTGAGCGGCCAGTACTGGACCTCTGGGTCACCACGCCTCTGGGCAACCGTCTCTGGACACCTACTCTATGGAGCAGTTTTTCGGCATGTGCCTTTGGGCCTTTATCCTTCTGGGAAGGATCTCGCCGCCTCGCGCGTTCCGCATCTGTGCGAGTGATCGATCACAACTCTACAGTACTTGGCAATAACGACTCTGGTCGGTGCACATGCTATACTTGTATTATCTGAAGATTTTTATATCCATTCGAGTACCGCCCTTCGGTGTTGGTTCTATGGAACCATACGAGGTAAGTGCGATTATCTTGTGGATTCACAGTGTCTCTGGACACTGCTTTTCAGTATTCGATTTCATTGACTTTTCAGTATGTCCCTATTGCTCTTTGGAGCATCGATCTTTGCTTGGGCATTGATTACAGACTCTGGTCACTCTTGGGATTATTGCCTATGGGAAACTTTATATAGCTTTAACTACGCCGATGATATGAGGTGATTTTATTTATTCAACACTTTGGTGTTGATATTCTTTTTGGAGATTTTTACTGTTTATAGATGATTGGGGATCGTCATTTTATTCATGTGGTCCATAATACTCTCCTCTTAGGAGAAGTACCGTTTTATTTATGTACTGCATTCTTATATATCTTAGTTATTACTGATTGTTTAGCTAGCCTGACCCCAGTGTTTTCGCTCGGGTCAGACCGAGTTGTTTCAGGTTAGGTCTCTGGACTTAGCTTCTGTGCTTCCGCTTGGACATTATCTGCTATGTTGATAGATAGCTCTTTACATTTCTCCACTATTCTGATACTCTGATTATTCAGTCTCTTATGTATATATTTTTGACTCACGTGTGTGAGCGGTGGGTTTGTATCCACTTTCTTTACATTTGGCCTTGTATTGATGATATGATGTACTTATGCTCTGTGACTGTTCTGTGATGGATATATTATCGTTGTTATTATGTTTGTTCTGAATCTATTTTTTTAGCCATTGTAGTTTCGTTATAAATATCTATTGGATATGTCGAACCACTTGAGAAAAGAAAACCACATATTTGACGTATTCAGTAGTTAGTTATAGCTTGATTACATATGGTCGCTTCCATTATACTCTATTCTCCGTTCTAGTAGACGGTATTACTCCGTAATACTCTTTACTAGAGTGGGTCTCGGAGTGGGGCGTTACAGTTTGGTATCATAGCTTGGTTCAGAACTAAATATAATAAACACAGAACAGTAACACTTAGTACAATACATCTTAGTATGATTCAAATATTACAATGCCCTATCCTCATGACATTGGATAGATAAGTTAGGAATATGTTTAGGAATACATTTATATTCCGTAGTATTCCATTTGAATTATCTGTCTTTGAATCATGCTTAACTCGTATCTTATCTTATCTTTCAGTATGGTTGGGAGAGGTAGGAACCTCCGTTCTGCTGATGCTGGACAGTCCAGCAACCCTCACCCAAAGGGCGTATTCATGACCACAGAACAGATCATGGAGCTGGTTCGTAACTCTCAGTCACACTCTTAGTCTCCTGCACCAGTTTCTGATGCACTGCGCAAGTCTGCTTTTGTGCGTCTATGCAGCGACTTTATTCGTCTTGGAGGGAAGCCGTTCAATGGCTCCGAGACTGTTCTTGAGGTCCAGGCTTGGATCAGAGTTTGCGAGCGTAATCTCACTCGCATGACCCTTCCTGACCATGACAGAGTTCTTGTTGCTTCTAGCCATCTTGAGGGCCGTGCCTTGGATTGGTACGAGCTCCTTATTTCTGAGACCGATGAGGCCACTCTCACTTGCGATCAGTTCCGAGAGCGCTTCTTGCTCAAGTTTGTCCGCGAGTCCGAGAAGATAGCCCTTGCACGCCGCTTTATTGAACTTAAGCAAGGGAAGACCTTTGTTGCTGACTATTCATCTTCTTTCGAGGCCCTGTCCAGGTATGGCCTCGAGTTCATTAGCTCTCCTTATAAGAAGAATCTCAAGTTTGTAGAAGGCCTGAAGAAATATTTGAAGAAGCAGCTTATGCTCCAGCTTAAGCTCCCTTTTGATGAGCTAGTTGACGCAGCGCTTCACCTTGAAGCGGTGGAGCGTGAGAGAGACAGCGATGGGGATGGTGAGGGTTCCAAAAACCCCAATCATAAGCGGGGTACATTTCAGAAGACCAAGCCTTGGAACAAGAAGAAGAAGACTGGTAGTTCTACTTTTCAGACTCAGCCTCAGACTCGTCCTCAGTCCCAGACTCCTGCTAAGCCTAGTGGGACACGTCCCCCGAGGAAATGCTTCAACTACGGTTCTCAATATCACTTTATTCGAGAGTGTCCCAAACCTCTCTATTGCACCTTCTGCAAGAAGGAGGCACACAGGATCTCCACTTGTCCTACTGCACCTCCTAGATCTGGCAAGCTTAATGCTGCCAAGGCTCCTACATCTTCAGCTCAGCCTCGAGGTACGTATCCTTCCGTTCTCGAAGGTTCTATTTTATTTCGTGGTAGATCTTGTAGAGTTCTCTTTGATACGGGTGCCTCTCACTCATTCGTATCAAAGGAACTAGTTGATACTTTATCTTTGGATTACTTGTTTGGTTTCTTCACTAAGGATTGTGAATCCCATCGGTGGATCCACGACCCTTAGTTTGCTTTTTTAGGATATAGATATTGATCTTTGTGGATTTTCTTTCCGTGCGAATCTGCACGTTATGGAGTATTTGGGCTTTGACATGATTCTTGGCATGGTTTGGCTCGCTCAGTACGACGCAAAAATCATTTGTTCGAAGCGGATATTATTTCTTCGTCATCCTGACTCGTCCGCTCCATTAGTTATTGCTCTTTAGGATGTTGGGATTTCTGATATTACTTTATTTGCACTTGATTCACGAGATGAGGATGTGGACATATCTCGTATTCCTGTTGTTCGGGATTTCCCCGATATATTCAAGCCAATATCAGGCCTGCCGCCAAAGCGGGCCATTGAGTTCCGCATCGATCTCATTCCAGGCTCTCACCCAGTTGGGCGTCCTCCTACGAGAATGTCTATTAAGGAGAATGAGGAACTCAGGAAGCAGTTAGTTGAGCTTGAGGCGAAGCAGTTCATTCGGTCCAGTTCTTCGCCATGGGGTGCTGCTGTGGTCTTCGTTAAGAAGACCGATGGATCTCTTAGGCTTTACATTGACTACCGCAAGCATAATGAGTTGACCATCAGAAATCGTTATCCATTGCCACGGATAGACGATATGTTTGATCAGTTGAGCGGTGCGAAGGTCTTTTCCCAGCTCAACCTTGCCACCGGATTTCATCAGCTCCGAGTTGCGGAAGATAGCATTCCTCTTACCGCTTTCCGCACTCGTTATGGTTCTTTTGAGTGGTTGGTCATGCCATTCGGCTTGACGAATGCACCGGCTTTCTTCGTCGATCTTATGAATCGATTTTTCCGGGAATACATCGATAGATTCGTTCTGGTTTTCATCGACGATATTCTTATTTATTCTAGATCCGAGGCAGAGCATGCTCATCATTTGCGGATCATCTTGGATACTCTTCGTCAGCATCAGCTTAAGGCCAAGCTCTCCAAGTGCCATTTTTGGGGGAGCAAGGTCAAGTTCTTGGGTCATATTGTATCATCTGAGGGTATTTATGTCGATCCTGCCAAGGTCGAAGCTATTCAGAATTGGAAGCAGCCCGAGAATGTTCATGATATTCGCAGCTTCCTTGGTCTGGCGGGTTATTACCGTCGGTTTATCAAGAATTTCTCTCGAGTTGCACTTCCCCTTACGATGTTGACTCGTAAGGGTGTTCACTTTATTTGGTCTGATAAGTGTGAGGCTTCCTTTCAGCAACTGATGGAACTTCTCACTCATGCTTCTATTCTAGTGGTTCCAGAGAGTAACCATGATCTTGTTGTTTACACCGATGCTTGTGGTAGCGGGCTCGGTGCTGTGCTTATGTAGAAGGATCGGGTAGTTGCTTATGCTTCTAGGCAGCTACGTCCGAATGAGGTTCGCTATCCGACTCACGATCTTGAGTTGGCAGCTATCGTCTTTTCCTTGAAGACGTGGCGTCACTTTTTATTAGGCGAACGCTTCACTCTTTACACCGATCATAAGTCTCTGAAGTATCTTTTCAGCCAGAGAGATCTCAACATGAGGCACCAGCGATGGCTTGAGTTTCTCGCCTCATATGATTTAGATATTCAGTATACCCCTGGCAAGGCGAATCGTGTTACAGATGCGCTCAGTCGCAAACACTCGGCAGTTGTTTCTATGATGATTGCCGAGTGGAATGTTCTTAAGACTCTATCTTTATGTGATATTAGAGATCGAGCTCCATCTTCTGATGCTCCTGTCATATTATTCAGCTTGGAAGCTCATCTTATCTTATTGTATCGCATTGCCCATGCTCAGCCGCAGGATCTAGACTTATTGCATCTTATTCACCTTCTCGAGTCGGGATCCAGTGATGAGACATTGCTGGATTATTCTCTTGATTTTCATCAGCGTGTTCGTAGGAAGAACCGTATTGTTGTACCGTTTGATTTATCACTCAGGCGTGACATTCTGGACGAGTGTCATCGCACTAGATACACTATTCATCCCGGGTCGAGTAAGATGTATGCCGACATGTGTCGCCTATTTTATTGGAAGGGCATGAAAAGTGATGTTACAAGTTATGTAAGCCATTGCATGACTTGTCAACAGATCAAAGCCGAGCATCAGCGTCCATCTGGTCTTCTTCAGCCTCTAGAGATTCCATTATGGAAATGGGATCAGACAGCCATGGATTTCATTGACGGTCTGCCTCGATCGAGGTCAGGCCATACTTCTATCTGGGTTATTGTTGATCGCTTGACCAAATCGGCTCATTTCATTCCGATTAACTCCACTCGGACTGCACCTCAGTTGGCCAAGCTCTATGTGAAGGAAGTCGTTCGACTTCATGGCATACCTGGCTCTATCGTCTGTGATCGAGACACTATCTTTACTAGTCACTTCTGGAAGTGCCTACAGTCAGCTTTGGGCTCAAAGCTGAATCTCTCGACTGCTTATCATCCTCAGACCGACGGTTAGACGGAGAGGGTGAATCGTGTTTTAGAGGATCTTTTGCGCTGTTGTATTCTGGATTTCGGAGGTAGTTGGGAGGATCACTTACCGCTTGTAGAGTTCTCCTACAACAACAGCTTTCAGTCTAGTATCGGCATGGCACCTTTCGAGGCTCTCTACGGAAGGCCATGTCGCTCTCCTGCTTGTTGGTTAGAATCTGGCGAGAAGCTCATTCTTGGTCCATATTCAGTTCGGGAATCTTCTGAAAAGATTGTTCTTATCCGTCAGAGAATGAGGGAGGCACAGGACCGCCAGAAATCCTACGCGGACAACCGTAGGAAGCCTCTTGAGTTCTCCATTGGTGATTTTGTCTTCATTCGGATTTCCCCTATGAAGGGGGTTGTGCGTTTCAGCTCTACAGGAAAATTGGCTCCTCGCTATGTTGGACCATTTCCTATCACGGAACGCATCGGCCCCGTTGCTTATCGTATGGCTCTACCTGCTCATTTTTCCGGAATGCATGACGTGTTCCATGTTCTCAGCTTCGCAAGTGTGTTCGCGATCCTGATTCTATCATTGAGCCGCATGTCGTGCCTGATTTAGATATCTTACCTGATTTATGTTTGGAGCAGCAACCTCTTCGTGTGCTTGATTCGGAGGTTAGACGCCTTCGCAACAAAGAGGTTCCACTCATGAAGATTCAATGGTCACCGAATCCTAAGGACTGCACTTGGGAGACCAGAGAATCTATCGAGCGCTCTTATCCTGGTTTTCTTCCATCTTCTTCTGCGGGTAAGAATTCTCTATTTTATCTCTATCACTTCTTTTGTGGATTTGACGTTATAGATGACATCTATCTTAAGGAATTTCGGGGACGCAATTTTCTTAAAGGGGGGAGTCTGTAACAACCCGGGATTTGCATTACCAATTAATAAATAAAAGTTGGATTTTTATTTATTTTAATGAAGCATAAAAGGGATTTGGAATAACAAAATTTATTTGAAAAAGGATTTTTTAATTAAATGGGAAATATAGGATTTTAAAATTAGGATAAAATGTTATTTTTGGAAAGTAAAATATTTTAGGAGAGATTTTAAAACGGGTTTGGATAAGAAAATGAGTTTTATACACATATATGAACACTTAGACTAATTTTTGGAGACATGTAAATAACACTCTTCTTATTGGGTTACTAAACCTAGCCCAATAACCCACCCTAAACCTCCTCTATAAATCATCTCAAACTCTCCTAACCTCATTCATTCATCCCTAATCAAAACCATAATCATTTCCTAAAACTTTCTTAACAAAAATGGCATCTATCTTCATCTCCTTCTAGTTTTAGCTTATGCAAGTCATTCTATGCAAAGGTAATGCAAATACCCACCTCAAATCCGTTTTTGTATCTTTTCTAATTTCTGAAATTTATTTGGTAACACATGTTTTATGTGTTTTTTTGATCTTATAGCCTCCTAATCATCTTTTGCTAACTTGGGTTGATGCTATAGTGGTCTTTGTTGCTTTCTAGAGAGGTATATTGCTAAAAACCTCTTCTAATATGTGTTTAATCCTCTTTTGATTTCAGTAATCATTTAGTAACACATGTTTTATTATGTAACATGTGAATCATAGCTCTTTGATCATCTTTGCTTTCATTTTGGGTGTGCACATAAGGTGCTTGTGATATTGCTTCCTAAGGTAATGCTAAGCTTTGGCCCTTTGTTTCCTTTAATATAATGTAGTAATCATTATATGGTAGTTAGTGATTGATATTGGTGAAATTTGATGCCAAAAACTTGAAAAAAACACCCCAAAATCACCAAAAACAGCATTTTCAGCTGGCTGGAACGCTTCAGCCTGAAAACATGCTGAAACAGTGGTCTGAGTGCACCAGGGCAGGCCTGGGCTGCACCCAGGCTGCAGCCCGGGCGCAGCAGGCTAGGCCGGTTGGGCTGGCCGGTAGCAGGCCAGCCCTTAGTGGGCTGGTGCACGCGCAGGCACATGGCCCGCGCGACCCAGTGCTGACGCGGGCCGAAGCCCGCGTCCCTTCTACCCTTTTTCCCCAGCCCAGGCGGGCTGGGGCTTACCCCTTTTTCCCCAGCCCAGGCGGGCTGGGGCTTACCCTTTTTCCCCAGCCCAGGCGGGCTGGGGCTTACCCTTCCCCCCCCCCCCAGCCCATGCGGGCTGGAGCTTGCCAATTCCCCCCCCCCCAGCCCATGCGGGCTGGGGCTTGCCATTTCCCCCAGCCCATGTGGGCTGGGGCTAGTTATTTCTCCCCAGCCCATGCGGGCTGGGGCTTGACTGAACCAGCTACACCACATGGTGCAGCCTGGTTCACAGAAACGGGCTGCACCATGCGGTGCAGCCGACTTCTATGCAATGGGCTGCACCCATTGGGTGCAGCCGGGTTCCGACCCACCGGTTGCACCATTTTGGTGCAACCGACTCCGGGTTGCACCATTTTGGTGCAACCGCTTCAAATTGATTATTTCTGCAACGAACCTTTGGGCCTCAATTGCTAATCAGAAATTGTCGAATTTTGGTTCACAACCATTCGGAATATTTTCCAACACGAATATTGGTTTTCAGTGATTTTCTGATTTATCGATTTCTCTGAGATTTGGCACTAGATTTCGTACACGGGTTTTATGAACTATTTTAAAAGGATTTTTCACTCCTAAATGGCTTTCGAAATTATTATATAATGTTATTTTTAATTATTAAACTATTTTCTCCATAATAGGAGGGTTTTCAAAAGCCGTTTTAAAGTGATTTCAAAATCAATTATAAATCCGTTTCGCACCATTATTTTCTATAATAAAAATCTCACACTCACTTTTTAGCACGTCGAGCGAAGTGGAAAGGTGCTTAAACGATTAGGAAATCTCCGGCCTATGGAACTGTGTGTATTTTCTTTCCGGTTAATCCCCGTCCTATTCGATTGATCGTTTTGACCTTTGGGTCTTGTTTACCGATGATACGAGGTGGACTTTTTATTGTTTGGAGTGTGAGCTTGCTATTGGTTAGTAGATCGTTTAGTGCGAACGTGGGGTATGGGATTCATTGTTAACACTTTACGGGTTCGTCTCCAAGAAGTTTGTGACACATTAGCCTCTAGGCGGCCAGTACTGGACCTCTGGGTCACCACGCCTCTGGGCAACCGTCTCTGGACACCTGCCCTATGGACTAGTTTTTCGGCATGTGCCTCTGGGCCTTTATCCTTCTGGGAAGGATCTCGCCGTCTCGCGCGTTCCGCATCTGTGCGAGTGATCGATCACAACTCTACAGTACTTGGCAATAACGACTCTGCTCGGTGCACGTGCTATACTTGTATTATCTGATGATTTTTATATCCATTCGAGTACCTCCCTTCGGTGTTGGTTCTATGGAACCATACGAGGTAAGTGCGATTACCTTGTGGATTCACAGTGTCTCTGGACACTGCTTTTCAGTATTCAATTTCATTGACTTTTCAGTATGTCCCTATTGCTCTTTGGAGCATCGATCTTTGCTTGGGCATTGATTGCAGACTCTGGTCACTCTTGGGATTATTGCCTATGGGAAACTTTATATAGCTTTAGCTACGCCGATGATATGAGGTGATTTTATTTATTCAACACTTTGGTGTTGATATTCTTTTTGGAGATTTTTACTGTTTATAGATGATTGGGGATTGTCATTTTATTCATGTGGTCCATAATACTCTCCTCTTCGGAGAAGTACTGTTTTATTTATGTACTGCATTCTTATATATCTTAGTTATTACTGATTGTTTAGCTAGCCTGACCCGAGTGTTTTCGCTCAGGTCAGACCGAGTTGTTTCAGGTTAGGTCTCTGGACTTAGCTTCTATGCTTCCGCTTGGACATTATCTGCTATGCTGATAGATAGCTCTCTACATTTGTCCACTATTTTGATACTCTGATTATTCAGTATCTTATGTATATATTTTTGACTCACATGTGTGAGCGGTGGGTTTGTATCCACTTTCTTTACATTTGGACTTGTATAAACGATATGATGTACTTATGCTCTGTGACTGTTCTGTGATGGATATATTATCGTTGTTATTATGTTTGTTCTGAATCTATTTTTTTAGCCATTGTAGTTTTTTTATAAATATCTATTGGATATGTCGAACCACTTGAGAAAAGAAAACCACATATTTGACGTATTCAGTAGTTAGTTATAGCTTGATTACATATGGTCGCTTCCATTATACTCTATTCTCCGTTCTAGTAGACGGTATTACTCCGTAATACTCTTTACTAGAGTGGGTCTCGGAGTGGGGCGTTACAGGTGTACCCATGCGGTAGTAGCAAGTTCCTTAGCCTGACCATTTGTTAGAAATCCAGAGAAACAATACGCGTCCTGTACGGTTTTAGTTGTATAACTTGCCATGGAACGTGGCGGTAACCTGCTATTGAACATGGTAGCTATAGTAGGCATAAGTGTGAAATGCCTATGCTGGCTAAGATTAATATTATACTTTCGAAATGTTTTCCACACTATGCACTAATGATGATAATATTAAAAAGGATTTTGCATATCAAGCAAGTTTGACTATCATAAGGAGAAATCTCCTCCAATTCTGCGTTTGCATTGTGTGTATGGCGGGAGGCCTTATGGTAGTTTCATTTTCCAAAAGCATAGCGGATTTCTTTTTATTTTATTTGTGAAAATAACTATTTTTAAGATCTCACACCAGTCCCACGACTGATCTTGAGTTTATTGTTCCCTTTCTAAACTCTGAGTGCCCATAATTTTCCACACGGGCAGCCTAGAGTCAGGTTATCATTATTCTAGAGCGAAGTCGAAAAGGAGATGTTGTGGAGATCTGGAGTTCGAGCTGGATGGCGAGACGTACTTTCGTATATTATTTTCATTCCGTAGTGTATTCAACCATTGGGGTATGTTATTATAACTGCCATTGTTTATGTGTTGTTGTTGTAATACTATGATGTTGTAATGTGTAAATTGATATAGTGATTTTGTTTAAAGAGATTCATTTATCTATTATATTTGTTCTGCTGCGAAATGTGAGATTCTGTTATTGTTTCTATTTCTTCTTCTATCTTCTTCTTCTTTAACCCTAAGAGTTCAATTTTCCGGCATTCGACTGTGCGGCATTTGATACGGTGGACATATTGATGTCGACTTTCGGAAGTCGAAAAATCGGGTTGTTATACTCAGGCTGTCAAAAAAGATAAATGTTTTTATCTTTTCTATTTTTTAATACAGAAAGAAAAAATCCACGACAAATAACTAGCTGCATGAACGGAATGATTCATATATGCCTAATCTAAAAAAGCCGATGAGATGGACTTTCAAAATAAAAAAATAAATCAAAACAGTCATAATAACTATTCTACACAATCAGACATAGACAAAACTGAAAAGGTGAATTACAATCCAAACTAACATACAAACTTAATTCATTGTTACGGTAGAATTCTAGACAATCCCAATTCAAATTACAAGTATAGTTTAGATTTATCAGTGAATTCATCCAAACAATTTTGAATTCATCCCATTCAAATAAATTTTTTATTTCTAATTATAGCTATTTGTTAAAAACTTTTATCTGAGATGACTACATCCCAAATAGTAGCGTCAACGATGATCAGTGTTGGTCGCTTAGTCCCCATGTCATTATTATGTAAAAACTGCCATTTTGTGAGGAACTTAGTCATGAATATTTGAATGCCCTTTGTACTTAATTTAGTCTCAAATAGGCTTATTAGTGAAAGCTGATGAGACTGGAGGACCCTAAACATATATAACATTATTGTGTAATTTAGGCCACTAACATTCCATGGAATAACATTCATTTGATTTTTGTCGAGCCCCTTATATATTTTTTAGGAGAGGCTGATGGGACTTGAGATGATTTTTAATGTTTCTTCTTATAGTTTACATTTGCCTGAACCAATTGAGGAACAAATTTTGGAATTTTTGTTGCTTTTCCTTTTGTCCTGTATTTGTGGTGTAATTTATGATGTAACTTGTTGCCCTTCTTCTATAACTTTATTAACCAACATATGTTCATAACTTACGTATTCGGTTACTTTCACTTCTTATGTTGTTTCAGAAATTGGTGCATCAGATATTTGAGGTTCAGGAGGTGGATCCTTTTTAAGCACTAAATCAGAACTCAACTGGTTGAGGTCTTTGGACAAGCATGCATATTTATTGGTAGTTTGAACCATGTCAGTAGGTAATTTACAAGAGAATATTTTTGTACATCAGTGGTCGGTTTTGTACGATTCTCATGTGTGTTAGAGTCATTGAAACCCTCTTTTGCGTGTTCATGTAAAGAAACATTATCTGATGTAGTATTATTTTGAGCATTGTCTAATATTTTAATCCCAAACAAATTTCTTAGTGAATTCATCGCAAGTTAGAAATTAGAAACTAGCATACCTTGTCATTGTAAACTTCAGTGAGGTCCAAATCTTTCAGTTTTGATAAATCCCATTTTCTCATCTTGGGATTTTAGTTTGCAGATTTTCCTTTTTGTCAATATTTTGTGTTTGTTCATAAAACTAGTACTGCAAGAAAAATATAAATAGATTTATATTTTGGTAATAAACATAAATTTGAATATATTTATATTTAGTTAAAGTTATGAAAGCATATCAGTAACACCATAGGTTCATAGTACAGCCTGGTGTACTTCTTGGATCATCATAATACTTTTGTACATTTTTCAATACATTTTCACATATTGCCCATGGCCAAGAGATTGAGTTCAATTTTTTTAAATTTTACAACTTCGGTAAGAAACCCTATTGCATATAGCTTTGGTTGTTTGGAAAAAGGAAAGTTATAACCAGCAATAATAGTAGCAACTCACTAAATCTTCATTTCTTTTTCCTCTTCTAACATTGTATTCGATCTTTTTATTACATTTTTTTTGGTTGATTATGTCTTCTTCTTGAAAATTGCCACTTAAAAAATTGAAGAAACTTTCCATAGCCGAGGCTTTGTTAGGAGCTGGTATACGAAATATGTCTTCTCCAGCTAATGGTATTCCGAATATGAGACTGACTTCTTCAGGACTTATTTTCAAAAATTTGTTTCCAATTTTGAAAGCATTTTCTTTTACATCAAAAGAAGTAATGATGTCATCTAAATTCGAAGCACTTTTTCTTAAATCTTATCGTGCTATTGAATTTCTAAGAAAAACATTGATGTAGTTTTTGAATGGTGTTTTTTCTATATAAGCCGTTGCTTCAAGTGAAAGAATATTTTTCTCCTTTATGATTGACATGAATTTATAGATTGCGTCCATATTAATCTATATGTACCAGTGTATTAACTTCTTTGCTTTTTGGCTATTTCTTTATATTATACTAATCGACATCATTAGAATCAGTAGTTCCTTCAGTTAGTTCTTCTGAAATTGTTCTTTAGTCATCAGATTTGTCTAACTAACTATGTTCGAAGTCTTTATTTGTCAAGTCTTCTTTTCATAAACATATGTGTTTTCCTCTGTTGGTTCAGTCTGATCCTACATTCATGAAAATCATATAATCAATTCAGAGGTAAAAATAACAAGTTCATCAAAAAAAATCATACTGCATAAAAATTTGAATAAAAAGATTGTATGCTTTATCTTTTTAATTGTGTTGTATTTTTTTGGAATTAAGATACCTTATATCAATGAACAATTGTTGTTTTATACAGCATTTTGAACGTAGTAGTGTCATACAACTTTTAATTTGTCTAAAATATAGCAGTGTAATTGTTAAGCAAACTTTATAGAAAATATGATTTGGAATTTGTTGTTAATACTGACTGTTTGCAGGAATTTTTATAAAAAAATAGCATGTTTTATCTTTTTTAGTTCTTTTATCATACGTCACTTTTTTATGCTTTTCATGTTTAATGGAATGTAATTTTAAATTTAATACATATATATACGAAATGAACGTATAAAGTAAATATTATAGTATAGATAATGAATGAAAAAAAGTTACCAACGGAGTTAGAGATAAAGCTATCTTCTGGCTGTGGTCCTCGCAAAATGGACTGGATAACGGTCTTATGTTTATGCACTGTTTTCCTCCATTGTTTATAAAGATGCATGTAGCTCGTTCTATAACAACTTTTGGTTTCGCAGATCTAGTCTTCATTTATATGTTGCATGAATATTATCATGTGTAGTAATATGTTAATAATAATAAGAGTTATATTTTTAAAGTAAAAAGCAACCAATGAATAACTACGACATTTCATTGCTTATCTTTTGATATTCTAGAGTAACTAAGAGAATTCAGTTATAGTTAATTATGTTATTAAATTGTCTATACAAAAACATAAATGCTTTTATCTTTTTTAAGTATGCTTTAAATCTGGTTCATATGTTATGTAATAATTTTAACCATTACTAAACCAACAAACATGTTTAACATGTATCACTATTTACTAAACATATATAACAAATATCAGTAATTATTAAATATACCTAGGGTTTAACATGTAATTTAAAACTTTTACATTAAAATATAGATGCACTTATCCATTTAACAGCTAAACTATAACATATTCAATTAAAAAAATTAGGATTTAGTATCACCTGTCAGTGAATATTTACATATGCTTGATTAAACATCTACCAATTATATTAAATCGTAATAAGCACTAATTATTTAAATCCATTACAAAAACTATCATTAGCATCAATAGTATGCAATAAATGTAGGGTATATTTAACTAGGGTTTATTATCTAAGTAATATGTTTATTAACTAATATGTTTACATGAAAATTAAAGAGAGCTTACTTGTTGATTCCACAGATCGTTCGCCTAATGTATTTGAGCTGATTCCACAGATCGTTCGACGAAAGTATTTCAGTTTGAGTTGAAATTGATGAGGCTTAAATCGATGAAGTAGAAGTCCTTGTAATTGAAATGCGGCACAAAACACAATCGATCGTGAAAAAAGAATTTGTAATCGATTTAGCTGAGATTTTGAAAAGAGAAATCGATTGTTTATATTCTAAACCCTTATTTTCAATTTCATTTGGCGCACTAAAAAATGGTTGAAAAGAAAACTAAAAAGGACCGAAAGGAAGACATGAAGTAACGTATTAATGGGGTGACGTCACATATAAAAAAAATTTGTCCTCGAATATTTTTTTTAAAGTCGTGTCCTACAACTTTATTATTTGTTTAAAGAAGGCCCTTATTGTAAAATTCCTCGATTAAAAAACCATTTACGTAAACCCATTCTTTTAAGTTTATACTTAGTTAAGCACGACCTCAATTTTAAATTTTCAAATCTCAATCTCCTTATCTCTCTAATCTTTACGTTATTCTATTTAATTTATCTAATCTCCTAAATAATGTTATTAAATTAGTGGTGATGCAGGCTCCCCTCCTTAAAGAATTTCGTCCTTGAAATTCAGTAAGGTCTAAATAATAAGCATAGAAATCGTTTGTAACATCTCCTAACTACTATAATAGCCTACCTGACTAGCATCAGTCTATATAAAATTTATATAGAACATACCCTCATAGCAGATCAGGATAAGTATCTCTAATTCTATCTTCTGTCTCCTAAGTACAGTCCTTCTCATTGTCACTGCACTGAACTTTCACCAACTCGACTGTCCTGTTCTGTAACCTTCTCTCATCTCTCACCGAAAACCGAACTAAGAGAAGTTAAATTTGATCCTACTACCAAATCTTCCAACTCCGACGGAGGAATACTAGTCTCTGGATCATGCACATACTTGCGAAGATGAGATACATGAAATATATTAAGACCCCTTCCATATTCCTCGGCAACTCCACTCTGTGTGCGAACTTTCCGATCCTCTCTTTAATTGGAAATGAACTAACATATCTCGGTACCAGTTTCCTTGACTTTCTGAATCGTACCATACCCTTCATCGGTGATACCTTAAAGAAAACTCTATCTCTAATTGAGAATTGTAGATCTTTATGGCTTTTATCTTTTTAACTCTTCTGTCTAAACCGAGCTTCCTTCATCCTTTCTTAGATTAATATAATCTTCTCTATCGCCTCTCTAACCAGATCTAGACCTAAGGCTAATCTGTCTTTATTTTCCAACTACCATGTCGGTGATTTGCATGGCCTTCCATACAAAGCTTCAAAAGGCACCATTCCCATACTAGTCTGATATGTGTTGTTATAGGAAAACTCAACCAAGTGTCGGTGATCTTTCCAAGATCCACTAAACTCTAGCACATAAACCCCCAATAAATCCTCGAGTACCTTATTAACTTTCTCTATCTTTCCATCTGTTTGAGGGTGATATGCAGTACTCATCTTGAGCTGGGTACCTAACACATCTTGTAGACTCTTCCAAAATTCACTTGTAAACAAAGCATCTCTGTCGTTGACTATACTACTAGGAATTCCATGCAGTCTAACTATGTTCTTTTGGAACGACTTAGCCAAAACATGTGTTGTTCTGGTTGACTTAACTGGAATGAAATGGGCACTTTTGGTCAAACCGTCCACTGTGTCCCTTATATTTTCATTTTCTCTCTTTATCCTTCGCAACTTGTCTATAATATCCATCAATATAGAATTTCATTTCCAAATTAGAATCTCCAAAAGGTTGAAGCAATCCACTCGGACTCTGATGTTCGGCCTTCACTTATTGAGAGTTCGCACACTACTTAACCCACAAGTCAACATCCTTCTTCATACCTTCCCACTAGAAGCTCCACTTCATATCTTAATACATCTTAGTTCCTCCAGGATGAATCGTAAATTTGGATCGATGACATTCCTTAAGAACTTCTCTTCGCAAGTCCTCAACATTCGGAATACACAACCATCCCTTCTTTCTCAACCATCCCCTCCGATCAAGACCAAAATCTTTTATATCATCAATCTTTGGTCCAATCTCAAGCCTTCTAATCTACTTGGCTAATAATGTATCATCTTTCCTTTTAGAAGAAATCCTTCCAATCAATACTGGTCGAACTTCCAAATAGGATAACATAGCGGTGCTCTGACTAGAACTAGAGTCGATCATAACTACACACTACAAGTAGTCAATGCTTCTAAATCTTTCCATTCTACAGACATAGCTAACACCACATTCTAATGTTTTCTACAAAGATCATTTGCTACTTTATTTCATTTCCTAGAAAAAATCATAAGCTACTAAAAACTCCAACCACCTTTGTCGTCTCATATTCAACTCCTTCTGAAATAATAAATATCTTAAGGACTTATGATCTGTGTATATCTCAAATCTCTCCCCTCAAAGATGATGTCTCCATATCTTCAATGCAAAGATCAACGCAGCCAACTCCAAATCATGAGTAGGATATTTCACCTCATGCGTTCTAAGCTGTCGCGAAGCGTATGCAATGACTTTACTTTTCTACACTAAAACAACTCCTAATCTGGTTCCGCATGCATCAGTATACACCACCAATCTTTGGTTTCCGTCTAGAACCACTAGCACAGGCGCATTGGTCAACAAATGCTTTAACTTAAGTAATGCTTCCTCACATTTGTCGAAACAAATAAACCTCACATCCTTCGTAGATAACTTTGTCAAAGGCGCTGCTATCCTCGGGAAATCCTTAATGAATCTCCGGTAATAGCCAGCAAGTCTAAGGAAACATCTATTCTCGGTCACCTTCTATGTCTCTTCCGGTTATTAACAGCTTTGATCTTATCTGGATCGACTAAAAAACCCTTTTCTTAAACCACGTTACTAAGAAACTTAACTTCTTTCTTTCAGAAATGACACTTGGAAAACTTTGTTTTAAGCTTATACTGCCTCAGCGTCTCAAGCACTACTCTTAGATGATCTTCATGCTCTCTTTCATATTTAGAGTATATTAAAATGTCATCTATAAATACTAATATGAAACTATTTAAGTACTCTCGAAAAACACAGTTCATCAAATCTACAAATAAAGCTGGTGCATTCGTTAACCCGAGTGACATTGCTAACCACTCGTACGAACCATACCTAGTCTGAAACACTATCAACGAAATGTTGTCCTCTGCTACGTTTAACTGACGGAAACCTATTGCAAAATCTAATTGGAAAAATACTTTGGCTCCACACAACTGATCAAATAGATCATCGATTATCGGCAAAGGATACTTATTCTTGATCGTCTTCTCGTTCAACTTATGATAGTCAATGCATATCCTTAATGACACATCTGGTTACTTCATAAACACCGTGGTGGTACCCCAAGATGAACTGCTTAGTCTACTAAATTTCTCCCTTCCAAATCCACTAACTGCGCCTTCAAATCCTACATCTTGGTCGATGTCATCCTGCTAGGTGGTCTACTTACAGGTTCTACTCCTGGCACAAGATCTATCTGAAACGCAACAGCTCATTTCGATGGTAATCCTTTAACTGGGTCGAAAACATCGTTAAATTCTCTTGCTACACTTGATTTAACTCTTCTTCTACTTCCATAGCACTCTACAGCGTACAAGCACTCCGGTCAGAATCCCTCACTGAGAATATAATTCGGTTATGACTATCAAGGTGACTTAGCGATATTTTCTATCACCGCAAATTATCCTAGCCTCTTATCTACCCAACCAATCCGTACCCAAAATGATTCGTAAGTCTACGAAGTCAAAAGCACACAATCTACATGCAAATTGAAGACCTAACAAATCATGTTTTATCTAGTTACGTCTCATTGCTAGAATTGCATACCCTATTATCGGATTCACAACCCTTAAGGAAGTAACAAGGTATGTGGGTTCTGAACATAACATATCAACCAAACACTAAGATATAAATAAATGCGATGCACCAATATCAAATAGTACCCTAACTGGTATACTTTGAATCGAAAGCATACCTTCCGTCGCATCCATTCCCTTCTCAGCAGTAGTTAGTCTAGAATAAGATGGTTCTAACGCAAAGACCTATCCATTGTCCGCCCTAATTGGTTATGGACACTGATTCTTGTAATGTCCAATTTGGTCACAATTAAAGCAATTCACACTCTTCTTATTTGTGGCCTTATTCCCCTTGCTAGTTCGGCATTCATGAGCATAATTACCTTTCTTATCACACTTAAAACAAACCAGATTAGCCTTTTCCTTTTTGGCATTTTTCCCTTTCGAGTTCCCTTCTTCTTATGGAACTTCCTCTTCTTGCGAAGAGAACACTGGGTTTCAACCTGCCTCTCCTTCCCATAATTAGCAAGCTTCTCTTCATATCGGATTGCCATTTTCACAACAACATTACAAGGATCACAAAGATGTAGCAAAGTCTTTCTAGCAATCTTGGGTCTCAATCCCCGAATGAACTTCTCATTCCTCTTGATGACTGTGTCAATGATAGCTTATCCATATCTGGATAACTCATCAAGCTTCTTAGCAAACTCAATCATCGACATCTCGCCTTGCACAAAATCCATCAACTTCCTCAATAATACTGACGTTGCAACTTCAGACAAAAATCTATCTTCGAATCTTCTTGAAATTCTGCCCAAGTCAACTCTTCCTCGAGAATTCCAAAGGTTACACTATTTCACCAATGAAGTGTTGGTCCCTGCAACTGCCTAGAGGCTAGTCTCCTCTTTTGCTCATCATTCAACCCCAAGTCAGCGAAGATTCTCTCTCAATGCAAAAGCTAATTCTCAACCTCTATAGCATCCTCTGTTCCCAAAAATGGCTTTCTACCAAGGCTATTGTGATCTCTGCTCAACTTAGCATAGTTGTTTCCAATTGGAGCCATGGGATTAGCTCCTCCAACATTCCAGCTACACCTGTAGCTGCTCCAGCTTGCACCAGATTGATGAAAAACTGATACATCATCCTTGTATGCACTGGCGGATTTCCAACACCAACATTGTTATCTACATTTCGATTAGCATGTACCTATCAACCCTAGTTCCTCTTGATATTAGGTCGTACATTTCCATTTGTTGTCGTGCTTCCTCCACTGAGATTTCCTCTTTCGTTTCCTACCTCTGTATCTTCCTTTCTCGTAAATCTGCATACGAGCCTTAGTGATATGTAGACGAACGATCTAAGAGAGGGGAATATGCAGTTATATATATATATATA
Organism: Allium cepa; assembly: GCA_030765085.1. Lineage (NCBI taxonomy): Eukaryota > Viridiplantae > Streptophyta > Magnoliopsida > Asparagales > Amaryllidaceae > Allium > Allium cepa. Next base: position 430,522,920 of record CM060935.1, read on the forward strand.
ATGAATACAAGTACGTTACTATAGCATTAACCAAGTCCCCGATCTTATTTTCTGATTCATTGGATTATTTTTGAAAACCTTTTAGGTTTAATTTTTCTTAAGTTTTCATTAATCTATGCTTTTATCCCAACTTGTAACATCGCCCACTTGGAGGCTTAAAACTAAAGGCTACAGATGCTGCAGTTATTCATAGTTATTAATCCTTAACGACTAAATATGGTAATGTTACATAAATTAATACAATAGAAATACATGGATATGAAAAAAATTTAAAACTACTAAATAAATTTCTCATTCCATTTCAATCATATTTTAAATTCATTACATAATCCCAACTTTGAGAACCACGTTCAAAAAAATATGATTATTACAAACTACACCAAGAGAGACATATGAAGATGCACCCATGGATGATCTGAGTATATATGTATAAGCAATTAAACAAGTTTTCCTTTACATCAAGCACAGTGGAATCGGATAGAAAAGAATTCCTTATTATCTAGATTGCTTCCTACACGAATCCGGATGCTTATTTGTTTAAGGAGAATCTGAAAATCCTCAACTCTCAAACTACTCAAAATCAATTGAGCACCCGAGAGTTTAAGGGGAAAACACAAACTTTGAATTAGATGTAAAACCTGGTATGAATAATAACCTACCATCTCAAACCATTAAGATGTCTAATGAGACCATGCAGCTTAGTGGGATGGGTTTTCCTCTCACTGGTATATTACCAAAACTTTATAATGACCATATACTGTGCCCCTACATGTAAGAAATACGGATTACGGATCTTAAGGCTAGGATAAATACTAAAGAGGGAGGTAAATAGTGTTTTATGGAATTACTAAATCTTTTTAAGTTTATGTTAATTTGAACACAAATGTATGCAAGATTCAGACACAGATATAATCACAGAAACAAACACAGACGCAGAAATAAAGTAAAAGCAGTAAAAGAAATAACACATTGGATTTTATACTGGTTCGGAGTTACCCTACATCCAGTCCCGCACACAAGTACGGATTTCCTTTCAAAAGCAATTGTATAATTACACCCTCGATTTCAAGGCCATGAGGTACACCACTCTAGATTCACAATCCTCAGAGATACTTGATTTCAGGGGCAACAAGTTCACCCAATTGATTTCCAAGGCTACAATAACACCTTTACTTGATTGATTTCCAAGGCTACAATCACACCTTTACTTGATTGATTTCCAAGGCTACAATCACACCTTTTCTCGCTAAATTGAAACAAAGAAGTCTATAACTCTGAATAGCACTGAGATCTTATTGAGATAGTGATAGAGAATCAAACCAGAAATGATCTAGTTAGATTCAATGTTGATTTCGGCAAATTAATGGTAAGAATGTGTATAAAGAAATGTGGAAGAAGAAGAGGAGTGAAAAACAGAAAAAATATATATAGAAATTCGTTCAAAACAGCCCCATTTATAGAAGAACAACAGCCATGTCCATTCGTGAAGGGATATGACAAATAGACACTTTTTTTGAAATACAAAATTTTGAAAGCAATTGCACTATGTCGACATAGGTATTTTGGGTATGTCGACATCCCAAAGAAAATTTCTGGTGATTTGTTTTACTTTGAAAATAACTTCTACCTTATATTAAAACTATTTTAAACTTTGTAAATATACTTAACTATAGTTAAAATACTTAAATAAGTACAGGGAATAATATTTTGGTATATATAAAATTTTACTATAATTTTATATTTAAATCTAAGTATAAATATTTAGAAGTTAAATATATTACTAGTAAAAGATAGTTTAAAAACAAGGATAATTTGATTTTGAAAATAAAGATTATTTTGAGGCTAAAATATTTAAAATAAGGATAGATGTTTTTGATTCTTTTAAAAGGAAGGTTTTGAAATTATTTTGAAAACAGGATATAATTTTGTAAAAACATTTGAATAAAAGGTTAGCGGATAAAAAAATGTTCCGCTAGATTTTTCGTAGGTTCCATCATACTTAGGGTTCCATCCCTTTAACAGGCTCGAAGTGGATTCCATTCCACGAATAAATTGGATTTTAAGATGCCAGTGCTTTTCTAGGAGTTTAACAAAATTCCTAATTAAATTACTTATTATTGAAATCTTGAACTCTTGATAATCTTGATAATCTTGATACTCATGAGTCTTTAATCTTGATATATTGAATCTCTACACTGTACAGTCTTCATTCTTGGTACTTGCACGGTTAAATCCTGCATATACATATATTTCTAAACTATAATGTTAGTATTTATATTTTATAATCCTATTCTAAGGTTGTTGTCATAAAAACCATCATCTCAAGGACTAACAATCTCCCCCTTTTTGATGATGACAACCTTTGTTTATAAAATATTACTTCTATCCTAATAACTCCCCCTAAAACTAATAACTCCCCCTTAATCTATGCCTAACTATCCTATTTTATATTTCTCCCCCTTTGTCATCAACAAAAGACTAACTCAAAATTATATAACTCCCCCTTAATCTAACACTCTATGACATGCGATTATAATGATAATGTTATCCTAAATAATCAAGACTTAACTCTAAAACTTAAAACTAAGTCCTAAACTACTAACTATCCTAACTAAGTATCCATATAATAATACTTTTAATAGAACACACATAAGAACACGAATATTTATTAACTATATAGTTATATTTACATTTTCGTAGAGAACATAAGAAAGAACATACAACAATAGGAAAAAGAGAAAAGAAACTGTAATAACCCGCAAATCCGTACTCCTTGAGTCAACACTATTCTACAACAATCAACTCAAGTTGCACAGAAATACGAACCATTTGGGTTAAAGAAGAAGAGGTAGAAGAAGAAAATTGAAACCAACCACAGAGTCTAACCATCGCAGCGGAACAAAATATAATAGATAGTAAATACTCTTTACTCAACATCAAATATCTTTGTTTATATATTACATCATAAGAGTACATCAATCACGGCTCAACATCAATGTCATAGAAATGGATACACAACAACTCAACACACCGGAATATATGTATATAACAAGTACGCGAATACATATCGTCATCCAGCTCGTCTCCTGGACACCACAGCATTTCCTGTATCCTATAATACTCGGTCCGACCCGAGCATTATAGTTAAATAACACCCGAGTCAGTCTGGAATACCAGCATGAGAAAATCACACCTAATTGATTATTAAAGTTTCAAAAATCCTTTGAAAACAAAACATCTCGTAAGACCACGCTACAAATAAACATGTCGGGTTTTTACCTTACGATAGCTAAAACAATTTTTTTTAGAAATCCTCTGATATTATAATAGGGTCTATATACAAATACTTATAAAATAGCCGAAATTGTTACATTCATTAAATTCCAGCTACTAGCCACAGAGTGGGTAATACAAACAAAACTCGTACAAGGCTCGTAGGGAGAATGGATTTCCAACTAATGACTAGGCACTGGGGTACCACCTGTCACAGTACGGGGCCTAGATCACCGTTCCGAGGAGTACGCCCGCTCCCCTGCCACACAAGGCCGAGATTACCCCTTACTGGATAATCCCGAGTGAGATCACCCCGCGGTTGGGATCAGCAACCGCCCACTAAGCCGAAATAATAAGGGACATCTAGACGGGAATGACCTCACCCTGCTTGTGTGCTACCCACCTAGCCTTGCTGCATAACCCCTGATTTTCAGTCATCCCCATTTGATGAGGATTGAGGCTAAGCGTTACCTTTTTAGAATATATTCCTTAGAATGCCCATCGTCCACCTGACGATGTCTCGCAAGCATTCATCCATACAAGTCCGTCCCGGGTTCGAACAGAACCGAAGGCACTATTCCTACTACATCTATTTTGGAAATATCCTCAGGATTAGTAGCGACTAGCCCTTGCACTTCACCGCTCCATCTTCGAATCCAAAATCGTTTTCACGAAATGTACAAACCGGATCGAAGTGGTTTTCGAGAAATAAATCTCGATCCCGGTCTCTTCGAAAGGATCAACGCATTTGGCCAATATTGATAGTCGGTGATTTAACTATCAATTTTTATTCACAAACCTCCATCAAACAATAAATAATTTCCCTAAATTATTTATTTATTGCAAAAATATCTTCACAAGATATATTTTCACTTTTCAATTTCCTTTGAAAACAGTTTTCAAAACTATCTTCCTTTCTCAGAATAAATTCCAAGTATTTCTATTTCCACTGGAATCACCAAGCACAAATCTAGATTTTTAAAATAATTTAAAAACACTTTACTTTTAAAAATATACTTTAAAACGTTCAAGTTAAAATTACTTTAATAATTTGTTAAAAATACATACTATATGAATATTTGAAAATAAGGTTACTTTATAAAATATAAAACTAGGTTTTCACTTTTAAAAACATAATACTAAGTCATTCTTTAAATAATTACTGTTTATAATAGATTAAAAGGAAATACTTACTTAAGGATTTAAATATTAGAATAATAAATTTTACAAAACATACTTTTAAAAACAACTTTAAAATCTTTTAGCTTATATTTAAGAATTTACTTTGAAAACGTACTTGGTTATCCAGGGAGAATTTCAAATCTCAATCATTCAAATCAATTTCCCCAATTGATTTCCAATTTATTCCATTTAAAATAAATTTCTTTACTTATCAGTTCATTTCAATAATCATTTAGTTATGGACTTTATTATTATTATTTTCTGTTTGATTTCAAACCCTTTTAACCGAAATATACAAATTTCAGGTTATTCTCAATTTCTTCTTTATTCTTTCCAATAATTTAAATCCTGAATTTTAAATAAATGTTTTGTTCTTTTTAAATAATAACACTGAATTTCAAAATTCATTAACTTCCTGTTTATTCAAATTTTCCCTTCTATACTCACAGTTTATTTATTAGAAATTTAAAGTCACTTTATTCCTTCTCCAATTCATTCTTAAATTTATTCTATAATTACTTTACTTACAGATTCACTTCTTTTATTTTCTTCAAAAATCCAATTTTTATATATATTATTTTGGTAATCCATTATACCCAATTATATCAACCAAGCCATAGCATTCAATACTTCCACATAACTCATTATAGAATATCAAATAATCAGAACAGAGAATATTAAATAATTTAAATAAATGTTGAGGGATCTAGTTGGATCCCTCCAACCTGTTTTCCCTGCATCCACAGACGTTAGCACAATATAATACATCAATTCCAAAAAATTATATTATATCACATCAAACAATTCAACCATCCCAACAATTATTTAAATTTAATCATTTAAATTTAAATTTATAATCAGCTGAGTGAGATTAACTCACCTTTAATTTTCATTCGCAATCCACTCCAATATTGCCTTGGATTTCCAGATGTTTGACCTTAAATAAATAATTTATATGGTTCATTAATATTCGAATGGTTAGAGCAATTTATTACTATTCATTTATTTAATTTGACTAGTACTTTGGGTTTAAACCAATTGCCCTTTTTGATAAATTATTTATAGTAACTAAATAGCTAAATAAGCTTGTTAAATAAATCAATAACCATATTATTATTATATATATATATATATATATATTTTATATAACTAGTAAGTTTAAAAGATGCATATTTGTTTTATTTTATTTTCCACCAAATTTTAAACTACATATCTATATGTATATATTTATAAAAATAAATTTGTAGATTTCAAAAGTCTACTTTTATATAACTTTATTTTACTGTTAATTAATTTCTCAAACAGATATTGGTTTTCCTTCTGTAATTATTAAAAAAAATTCTGCTTAATTAACTGTAAGCTAATCATTAGCATATATAGACTTTTATTTCAAACAACTGAAATTTTCAAATAACTGAGCATGTTATTAAATCGAAATCAAGAAATTGGTTCGAAAATCTCACCTTCGATTTTGTTTGATCACACAACCACCACCTCCCCGTCACAAATCCTGCAAGATCTGAACCAATATCCTCACAAACATTACTGCAACTCCAACTCCTTCTCCACCATCTACCAATCAACCACCCAAACCACAATTCCTACTTCACTAGACATCGACTTCAAAATAGCAACCCTCCACGTCGCCTGAAACACTCAAATGCCTCCTCGGTATCTGGAACGAGGCCAGATCTCAATGAGTTTGGCCAAGCTTCCCAAACTCAAGCTCGAGTTTCCCACAATCGGGCTTCGATTACCCCTTAACCCCTCTTCCTCTTCACGACCTCGCGAGCTCCACGCGCACGAGTTCTAGTCGCCTTCTCTCCACGACCTTGCAATTGGCCGCGCGCGAATCCCCATACCTCTGCCCTTAATCTCGAGCTCTACGCCTAATCGCGACTTTCCCCCTCCCCTTCATTCTCTTGATTCGAACACACGGCAAAATGATTGAGGAGAGACCGTTTCTTTCTTTCTTTTTTTCGAATTTGGTTATGAGAAAGCGAGCGGCCATTATTCTTCTGATAAAACAATTTTGATTGACGATTTTTATATAAAAGGAAGCGGCCATTTATTTCATTTTGTACTCTTCTCTTCTTCTTTTTTTTTAAACGTGCGTACGAACGGAGACAAGAGAAGGGGAAAGAGAAAAGAAGGGGGTATGAAGGAGACACAAGGGTAGCGGTTGTACGTATTGTCTGTTTAAAAGAAAGTGAATATATTTTATTTAAACTCAATTGGTCTCAGTAAATTTCTATGCATTTATAGATCGTATTCTCACACAACACCTCTGATCAATACGAAATTTGAAATCCGATAATAATTCAATATTACGGACCCAATGGAACTGGTTCCGTCGAATTCCGAGACTGTGCCTCGGAAGGCTATTTTTAAATTCAATTTAAAACGATAAAATTTTAAAACTGAACAAACCATTATTAATTTCAATTTTACATCTTCTATTATCTTCAGTGTTATCAATATAACTTTTACAAGCCTTCAAATTATTTTTAATAGGCTTAAAATTCTAGATTCAACATTTCATCCAATTTTAAATTATTTAAATTCAATAATTAAATTATCAAATAAATTGTGATATTCGTAATTCAAGTTAAAATTACTCAATTGAATATTTAAAACCAATTAAATATTCCGATTTTAAATGCTTAAAAATTCCGGGTCATCACAGAAACTAATGAGTTTCTTTGAAAATGGGAGATCTATGAACCGAACAATTTGAATAGTGGAAATAGAAATTTCCACGTTGTTCGACAAGATTTCCATCTTTGTCAAAGCACACATCACCAACACAAACGACTTTATCATCTTCTTCAACATGCTCTTCTTCCATGAAGGCTACTTCTTCTTCTTCCTTGCTGCCCTCTTGCACTTGATCTCCTGAAGAATCTTCGTCAATCAAGATTGGATTAGCATGATTGTCCATTAGAAATTTTTGCAAATTCCTAAGGATTTTGCCTTGCGTCTCTTATTATTTGGCCATTCTAAGTTATACCACTTGAATTTCAGTCAATAACTATAGTGCATCCTTCAGAGAATCCTCCATTTTTGTCACTCGTGCAAGCGTTGTTTGTTGAAACGGTCCAGAAGTAGGAGAAGGGAACGAAAAGGTTGAATTTTTGTTTGATTTGGAAGAGGTAGCCATGGTTTAATTTATTTCAGAAGTTAGAACAGAGAGAGAACAGAGAGAATGATCAAAATTTCGAAAATAAGAAGAATATATAGCTAAATATTCGAATTTTGGTGGGAAAATTTTCAAAAATAAAAAATCGTTGTATGTCGACATGGGTTGAGGGGGTATGTCGACATGGTCCATGAAATTTTTACTATTTGATTTATTTTGATTTAATTTTTAACTATACTTTGTTATTTGTATTTTTACATTTCAGTTATTGAACAAATTCCTAATTCTCTTCTTAATTTAGTAAATATAGATTCATTTAAGGGTTTTGTTAATATATCAGCAATTTGATTCTCAGAATTAATATAATCTAGAGTGTTTACTTCCTTATTTATATTATCTCTGAGAAAATGATGTCTTATATCAATATGTTTAGTTCCAGCATGTTGAGTAGTATTTTTGGATAAATTTATCACACTAGTATTATCACAATAAATTGGTGATTTTGAGATATTTAAACCATAATCTTTTAAAGTATGTTGCATATATATTACTTGAGAATAAGCCAAAGCAGCAGAAATATATTCTACTTCAGTTGTTGGGAAAGAAACTGTGTTTTACTTTTTACTAAACCAAGAAATCAGAGAATGCCCCAAAAAGTGACAGGTTCCATTCGAACTTTTTCGGTCTGATTTACAACCAGTATAATCAGCATCACAGTAAGATATTAAGTCAAAAGAATCATTTTTAGGGTAAAATAAGCCATAGTCAGAGGTGTGTTTAACATATCTTATGATATGTTTTACGACTTTTAAGTGGGTCTCTTAAGGTTGGGATTAATATCTTGCACAGAGACAAACACTATGCATGATATCAGGTCTACTAGCAGTGATATAGAGTAGTGATCCAATCATTCCTATATTTAATTTTTGATCTACATCTTTCGAGAGATATTCTTTACTAAGGTACTCATTGGTTGCCATGGGAGTGGGTTTTCCACTCGCAGCTGTCAAACCATATTTACTAATAAAGATACCATTATCTAAGTGTTTTATTTGTAATCCTAAAAAGAAGTTTAATTCACCTATATGACTCATCTCAAACCCTTTTGTCATTATTTCAGAAACTTCTTTATTCATTTCAAAGTTAGTTGATCCAAAAATGATATCATCTACGTAAACTTATCCTAGTTGAATATCATTTTTATTTCTTTTAATAAAAAGAGTATTATCTACTTTACCAATTTCAAAATTTGATTGTAATAAGTAAGATCTTAGTCTATCATACCAGGCTCTAGGAGCTTGTTTTAGACCATACAGAGCTTTCTTAAGTTTGTAAACATGATTTGGCAATTTTTCATTTTCAAAAACGGTGGTTGTTCAACATATACTTCCTCTTTTACAAATCCATTTAAAAAGGCACTTTTAACATCTATTTGAAATAGTTTGAAATTATTATGATTTGCGAAAGCAAGTAGAATCCTAATGGCTTCTAATCTTGCTACGGGAGCAAAGGTTTCATCAAAATCTATTCCTTCTTCTTGACAATAACCTTCAGCGACTAACTGGGCTTTATTTCTAACAACCTCTACTTGTTCATTCATTTTATTTTTATGAACCCATTTAGTTCCAATTAAAGTTTTATTTTCAGGTCTAGGAACGAGTTCCCAAACATCATTTCTAGTGAATTGATTTAGTTCTTCTTTCTTAGCCAAAATCCATGAATCATCAGCTGATGCTTCTTCTTGATATTTGGGTTCAATAGTTGATATAAAGGCTACATTTCACATTTTACTTAGTTGATTTCTAGTTTTAACAACAGATTGCATATCTCTTAGTATATTTTCTATAGGATGATCTTTTAAAAGTTTAGTCCTTTTATTAGGATAATTAATTTCATTATAAGTTTCCGTTGACTCTTGATTTTGAGTGACTAAACCTCTTCATCATTTGTATCTTTAAAAAAATTTAAATTTTCATCGAATGAAACATGCATTGTTTCTTCAATGGTGTTAGTTCTTAAATTAAACACTCTGTACGCTTTACTTCTATTAGAATATCCGATAAAGATACCTTTGTCAGATTTAGGATCAAATTTATCTAAGTTATCTTTAGTATTTAAAATAAAACATTTGCTTCCAAAAATTCAAAAATAAGATCCTTAGGTTTCTTTCTGTAAAGAAGTTCACAAGATGTCTTATCAGTTAAAGGTCTAATTAAAATTCTATTTAAAATATAACAGGCGGCAACAACTGCTTCTACCCAAAAATACTTTGGTGATTTACTATCTGATAGCATAGTACTCGCACACTCTTGAATCGTCCTATTTTTACGTTCTACTACCCCATTTTGTTGTGGAGTTCTTGGAAATGAAAAATTGTTAGTTACTCTCTTTTTATTGTAGAATTCCTCAAACTTTTCATTTTCAAATTCACCACCATGATCACTACGAATGGTTATAATTTTTAGAGAAAGTTGATTTTGAATCCTTTTTGTAAAGTTCTTAAAACATTCAAACGTATCATTTTTATGTTTCAAAAATATTGTCCATGTAAATCTAGAATAATCATCTACAATTACAAAAACATATTTACTATGATTTATTGATAGAATTTGAGATGGAACAAATAAATCAAGGTGAAGTAATTCAAGGGGTTTTGAGGTTGAAATCATGTCTTTTAATTTAAAGGAACTTTTTCTAAGTTTTTCTAATTGACATGCATCAAATAGACTGTCTACTTTAAAATTCATTTTAGGGAGACCTCTTACTAGATCATGTTTTGACAGTCTAGATAAGAGATTGAAATTCAAATGTCCAAATCTCGTATGCCAAATCCAAGGGTCGCTTGTATTTGCCAATAGACACAGGTTATCATTTGAAACTTTCATACTAAGAATATAAATATTGTTTTTCCTAATTCCCTCAAATATTATGGTTGAATTATTATCTTCAATGTAACACTTATCATTTTCAAATTTAATTTTATATCCTTTATCGCAGAGTTGACTTATACTTAGCAGATTATACTTCAGATTCTTAACTAGCAAAAAATTTGTAATAATAGGAGTTTCAGAGTTACCGACTTTGCCGATGCCAATCACATATCCTTTTGAATTGTGTCTAAAGTTAACCAGTCCTCCGTCTTTGTATATTATATCATTCAACATATCTGGATTTCCAGTCTTGTGTCTAGAGCATCCACTATCGAGTATCCATTTGTTCTTTTTGATCTGCACAATTTGTCCGTTGTGGATTGATTCCTTAACCCCCATAATGCATGTTTCCTGCACATCAAATAATTTTGGTAGACAACTTAAATTTGAACATAGATTATATGCAGACTCGAGAGACAATGATGATCTGAATATTTCTAAACTAGTATTAACAAACATAGCCATTTAAAAAACTTTTTCAAAAATCAGATTATGAAACTTTGAAAACCATGCTCTGATACCAAATGTGAGAAATACGGATTACAGATCTTAAGGCTAGGATAAACACTAGAGGAGGGTAATAGTGTTTTAAGGAATTACTAAATCTTTTTGAGTTTATGTTAATTTGAACACAAATGTATGCAATATTCAGACACAGATATGATCACAGAAACAAACACAGATGCGGAAATAAAGTAAAAGCGATAAAGGATAGAGCACACCGGATTTTATACTGGTTCAGAGTTACCCTACATCTAGTCTCATACACAAGTAAGGATTTCCATTCAAAAGAAATTGTACTATTGCACCCTCGATTTCAAGGCCACGAGGTACACCACTCCAGATTCACAATCCTCTGGATGGAGATACTTGATTTCAGGGGCAACAAGTTCATCCAATTGATTTCCAAGGCTACAATCACACCTTTACTTGATTGATTTCCAATGCTACAATCACACCTTTTCTCGCTAAATTGATTACAATGAAGTCTATAACTCTGAATAGCACTGAGATCTTGTTGAGATAGTGATAGAGAATCAAACCAGAAATGATTTAGTTAGATTCAATGTTGATTTCGACGGAGTAATGGTAAGAATGTGTATAAAGAAATGTGGAAGAAGAAGAGGAGTGAAAAACAGAAAAATATATATAGAAATTCGTTCAAAACAGCCCCTATTTATAGAAGAACAACAGCTATGTCCATTCGTTAAGGGATATGACGAATAAACCCTTCCTTTGAAATTCAAATTTTTTAAATCAACTGTCACTATGTCGACATGGGTATCTTGGGTATGTCGACATCCCAAAGAAAATTTTGGTGATTTTTTTTTCTTTGAAAATAACTTCTATCTTGTATTAAAACTATTTTAAACTTTACAAATATACTTAACTATAGTTAAAATACATAAATAAGTATAGAGAATAATATTTTGGTACATATAAAATTATAATATAAGTTTATTTTTATATCTAAGTATAAATATTTAAAAGTTAAATATATTATTATTAAAAGATAGTTTAAAAACAAGGATAATTTGATTTTGAAAATAAAGATTATTTTGAGGCTAAAATATTTAAAATCAGGATAGATGTTTTTGATTCTTGTAAAAGGAAGGTTTTGAAATCATTTGAAAACATGATATAATTTTGTAAAAACATTTGAATAAAAGGTTAGCAGATACAAAACAACGTTCCACTAGATTTTTCATAGGTTCCATCCTACTTAGGGTTCCATCCCTTTAACTAGCTCGAAGTGGATTCTGTTCCACAAATAAATTGAATTTTAAGATGCCAGTGCTTTTCTAGGAGTTTTAACAAAATTCCTAATTAAATTACTTATTATTGAAATCTTGAGCTCTTGATAATCTTGATATTCTTGATACTCATGGGTCTTCAATCTTGATATCTTGAATCTCTATATTGTGCAGTCTTCATTCTTGGTACCTGCACGGTTAAATCCTACACATACATATATTTATAAACTATAATGCTAGTATTTATATTTTATAATCCTATTCTAAGGTTGTTGTCATCAAACCCATCATGTCAAGGACTAACACTGCACTCACAATGGTTAAAAACATAGAAGTTTATAATATTATGATGATATGACAACACACAAAAAATCCTTGATTTCTCTTCCATATTCATTTTGACTATCTGTCTTAGTTATAGTTCCTAGGGTCACTATTAATCTATTAGTTTTCATGGACTGCCTAATAGCATGTTTAAAGTTTATGGACTACTTGTCCTATTTCATAGCTTTCATAGGACCACTAAGAACCTATTTCAAACTTATGGATTATCTGCCTAGTCTTATAGTTTTCATGGGATCATGGAGAACCTGTTTGCCCCTGCCAATAATTTCATTCAATTATTTCATGGGTTCTCGCTGAACCTATTGGTACCTCCAATAACTTCTTATGTCATAGTTTTCATGGGTTGACTATGGGCTATTGACTCATGTCAATGACTTAATATGAATATAGTTTTCATGGGTTCATCGCAAACCTATAGGCCCTTGCCAATAACTCTCTTTAAACATAGTTTTCATAGGTTTACTATGAACCTGTCTAAACTGACAACTTCTAGATTAGTCTTTGGGCATCCTATGTTCTAGTCTTCCTAACCTCTTGGAAGGAACTCTATTCATTTAGAAGTTAACTTAATTTGTATTCACTACTGGGTCAACCTAGCTAGTTATTCCACCCTTACTCCCCAAAATACAGTTATGGGTCCATTATATAGTGAATATATTTATAGAAGAAGCATATACAAAAACAATACCAACATTTTTGGTTATCCTTGAAATCATTTCCCTCTGTAATTTGGTTAATCCCTTTAACCCATTATTTTTATCAAAGCAACCTTCTTCATAAAATCCAAGTTTAAAAGCCATTTCAAAGCTCTTTTATAGTGCCATCGGTTTTTCTTTTAAAAATGAGATTGGGGCTTTTTTTTGAAAACTAACGCTTTTGAAACTTTAGACCTTTACTTTCGAAACCTTTAGAGTACCTCTTTCGAAAGCATCCAAATCTTCTTTTCAAAACATTAAGCATACGCCTTTCGAAATACTTTAAAAACATCTCTTTCAAAACCAACAAAAGATACCTTTCAAAAGTATTACAGCATCAATTTCTAACTCATAGAAGCACAACTTCGAAACTATTTGAAAGTACCCATTTCGAAACCATTTAACTTTTGGGTCAAAGTGATTATAAGCGAAAGTACTCCTTTCGAAACCAATTATCTTCAAATAAAAGAGTTTGGGGAAAAATAGATGGCTTCAAAATCATCCTTTCGAAAGCATTAGTCTTTAAGTAAAACAATAAGAATGATAGCTTCGAAACACCTTGCGATGCCATTTCCTTCGAAACCCTTTGTATAGATGGCAACTGGAGCCCTTTCGAAAGCATTGGGAAGCGGCTTGTTATTTATAAAACAAAAACTACCTTTTGAACTCACTGATAACTTTAACCTATTTGAAAGGCATAAAGACGGCATCATGGTTTCGAGTAGGTTCAAACAATCCTTTCAAAATCCTTATTTTAAAACATAAACACGGCAACTCATTCGAAAGCTACCATTTCAAAACAAGAAGGCGACAAACCCTTTGAAAGCTATATTAAAGTAATCCAACCCTTTCGAATGCATTATTTTAAAAGGAAGGCAAGCGGCATTTCTTTTGAATGGAAACAACCGCTTCAACCCCTTCTGAAACATGGTTTCGGCTTAATACCTGATGTCTTTCTCCATTCCATTACATACCAAAGCATTGATATCTTGTGTATTGGTTTCGACTTGGTTAGGGCAGAATTATAGGGTCGAAAGGTAGCTATTGGAAGGGGCGAAACCATAAATCTATGCAAAACTGTTTTGTTGCCTTTTTAGGTAAATATTTTTCAACTAACTTTCCTGTTTGAAAAAATATGATTGATTTCCATAAACTTTATTAAAGTCTTTTCTAAAATACTGCCTAATTTATTCAGAAATAATAAAAAACAATTAACAAAGTAGCCCTTTGCTTTAGGAAAATAATTAAGACATTTAAGTGCTTTATCTTAAATAATTTAATGTACATGGTAAATTACTCAGGAAATATCCTTAAAAATCTTAAAATTTCACTTTAACATGTTATCTAACATGTAAAATTTTGAACCCAAAATTCTTTATATAATAAAAAAAATTAACCAAATTATCTATTTCTTCCTTCAAAAATTCAAACTAAATTATGTATGGCTTGAATAATTACAAAAATTTAAACCCATCTCCGAAGCAAATTTTTATATAACATATTAAATCCTCATGGCATTCGAAACCCAATATAGATGATTTTAGCCTTAAAATCAAAAAAAACATTTATTAAACATACTTGTTTGAGTCAAACATATTATGTAATCCAAGCATATCATCATAAAGGATTTAAACTTACACCCGAAATCAAATGCTCTTTAGAAATAAAAAATGAGATGATTTTGATTATTATTACCATTATTTGCATGTGGAACTTAAGATATAATCTTGCTTGATTCTCCTTACTTGATTCCTAAGCTTTTAATTGAATTTCCTTCTTTTTTCCCCTAGGTGATGGCCGACATGAGCTCCTTAGTTTATGTTTTAGGATTTTGAACTTGTGAAATGAAAATAAGGATAAGTGTTAAGGGGTTAAGGGTTCTAGTGGATGGCTATTCCTCATAATACCCTCGTCTTATTCTTTTATTAGCTTGCTTAGAAGACCATTTACATAAACCCATTCTATTAAGTTTATATTTAATTAAGCATGGCTCCTATTTTAAATTTTCCAGTCTCCTTATCTCTCTAATATTTACATTATTCTATTTAATTTATCTAATTAAATCTGTTGAATAATGTTATTAAAATTAGAGGGTTTACACTCGGTGTCGAGTTAAGCCCTTAACTCGAGCCCGAGTTAGGCCTTAGCTGTATTTTGGTCCAGTCTTCCTTCTTCCTTCTAGTACTCATCCACCAGATACCTTAGATGCTAACTCATCCCTCTTTTACTCGGTCTTAATCTAAAGCTTTGCTTTTAAATTCTACAGATAACTCATCATCACATCCTATACTTAGCCAATTTCCTTCGCTTACTATGGAACATCTCATCTAGCCAAGCTATATCCATCAATGCCAACCCTCGACTCATAGAAGTCAACACCTTAACTTGGTATTGAGTTAAACTCTTAACTCGGAGCCCAGTTTAGCCTTAAACTTCCAATGAATTACGACTTATCCCATAGCTTCTCACCATGCTTCAGAGCACATCCAACAAGTTTTGTCCGGTTTCGACAAACTTATCCTCCAATTAGCTCAATTCCTGACCTAAGTTTCTATGAAATTACAATAATAGCAAGCAACATCAAATCGTAACACCAAACATAGAACTAAGAGTAATTTCATCCAATCAAACATGCAATCCGTCAAATAAGACAAACAAATCAATTTTTAAAATAGATCTACATATAACATGAATATATGAGCATGAGCAAGGGTGATTCCTAATCAATCTATATCATATACATAGTTTAACATGTAACTAAAGTTAGAAAAGGTTTTATGGCCAAAAAACAATCTAAACATGTTGTATCCTATGACTCTACCATATAAACATTTATAGTATAGTGAGAAGGCATAACCACTCACCAATTACCAAATTCGATCAATATAAATGTAGGTCCAATCCAAACAGCAATGGAATGCACTTCAAATCAAGAAAATCGATTATCTCTATCTTTTAGTTGATAATCTAATCACTAATCAATAACCTAATTGGATTTAGTGAGAAATTTGGATGAATTAGGATGGATTTAGGGCCAATTATGATTTAGATCTGATTTAGAATGAGAGGGAAAGTTTTCGTTTGACACCTACAGACCCTGTTTATAATGATTCTCTAATTAAACTAATGGGGCAACTAATGGGCTTCACTACTTACACACTAATTCTAACAAGTAATTTTCAAAACTTAAAGCAGGCGTAACTCTCTAACCATAAGTCCATTTTTCTATTATGATCAATCTACAAAATTGAAAACCAGCACCCTTAAGTAGTAGAACTGCTTTGAGATCCTAATTCAATTCCTATTAAAAGTTACAGCCTAAACAATATTTTCAGGGTCAAAATGGTCACAAAGAAAATCAGAAAAAATCTTAGATGTGTAAAATGTCTCTAAGAGCCATATCCATAAATTATAGAATGATACGACCTCATAAGAATAAAATTTAAAAATATATTATGATCCTTCAATACATAAAATTTGGGTCGTTATGAACGTGCAGTGGATTGTCCTTCTTGAAATGTGTTATAACTCATGTTGGCCGTAATAATCAAAATTTTGTTACGATTTTAAAAATTCCTTACTCTGATACCAAATGATAGTAACTAGTGGATCATATAGTGACACTAGGGATAATTTAACTTATAGTATAACAAAAATATAACTAGCAAATAAATAAGTAAATGAAAGAAAACGTCAAGATTTATACTAGTTCGGAGCACCTCTTCTATGACTATTCTCTAAACACCTCTTAGAAATTCATTAGCTCTCTCATATGACCTGGAGGAATAGGTTTATAATACAAATTGCTTGAGCAACTTACAGACTTACTTTTGAGTTAGAGTAGAAAAGGTTTTTGACAAAGTTTTGTCTATAGATACATGTTTCTTATCACTCAAGTACAACAACTAATATAATCGCTTGATATGAATATCAGTGGAGGTTAAGGAATTTTGGAGTTTGAATATTAGTATATATATAGTTGAACGATCAAGAATTCACTAATTAGAAAGCAGGAGAGGGTAAGCAGTAGGAGATGCATTAGAAAGACTGATGATCAAAATAGTGGTTTTCCTATGCTTTTATAGAGAGATAGATTGCACTGAGGAGTAGTGTCTGACCAGAGAATCATTACTAACAGAAGCAACGATCTCGAGGAGGAGCAATGAAGGGGTGTCAGGTAACAGTTAAAAAAGGTTTATAGGCATGCACACACCTTCCACCGGTCGGCCGGTGGATGAATGTGTTTGCCTAGTGGTTTTGTTTTTGCTCTATTTTTGAATTCCTTGCTTTTTCCTTGATTTTTCTTTTGTCTTTGTATTTGTGTTTTCCTTACTTTGATTGCTTTTTCCCATGCACTCCTGTTTTTCTTATTTTGATGGCTTTTGCCTAACATTCCTATTGTCCTTGCTTTTCTTGTTTATTAGCAATTTTATTTCATATATGTTATTGTACATACTCGTTACTGCAATAATAAGTTAGTGGACTATATTTCATTGTTGTCATCAACACCAAGGCTTTAACAGTCCATTATATACGCAATAGCTATCCAAAACATTGTTTTCAAATAAATGTGTATATATATGTATACGTATATGTATGTATGTCTCAAAAGTTTTTTTAAATTAAATATCTAAATATATCTAGGTTGAGTTTGACAAAATCAACAAATCTAAATTAAAATTTTATTTCGAAAATATTAAGTTGTCTAATTTGGTAATATAATGTGAAAGCCGATCTATATCGAAAATTAAAAATAAATTATATATTAGTAATTTCAAATGAATTAAAAATGAAATTAAAGTTATTTTGTAAATAAATTTTGATTGCCAAAACCATAAATTTTCATTTTTAATCAAGAAGAAAAGTTTTATAAAAAAAGATTAGAATGTTAATTTATGTATCTTTATACATTAAGATGAATCTCTTTTAAATACATACACACATACATACATTCATATATATATATATATATATATATATATAACGTTTTAGTTTTAAACCACTTATTTTAAAGTAAATTTCAAATTAATTTTGATATACATACACACACACACACATGTATGTATGTATGCATTGATATCTGTTTTCAAATAGAAAACAGGTTATGAACCAGTGGAACTTAACGTTGATATTTAAATAGATAAATAAACATAAAACAATAAATTAACTATCAAATCTGGAATACATCAATACCAACATCGATATGAATTAATAATAAAGTTATGAGCAAAATCATCATTATTAATTTCAAATCCAAATCAAATATTGACAAATTATAAAATTTTCTTATCTACACATACATATAAAAAGGGAATGACAAATGCATACATAAATTCATCAAAGTAAATAAACTACTAGATCTTAAACATCATAGTGTATATATAGATAAAACTAAAAATTGAACATACTTTTTTGATATTTCCTTTTTGAATGCACTTTGATTGACAGATTCATTCATAGATCTGATTTTCTAGCTCCTAGCTTTGCAACGGCTTGGAGTACCAACTTTTTTGTATTATTTAATTGGATGCCATAATAATTTTTCACTTTCTTCATATTGCTCTTAATTTTTGTTATTAAATTGGAAAAAACAATAGGGTGGCTTGGATTTCGAAAGCGAGTGATTAAGTGAGGCAAGTTAATGAAAGGCAAGTTAATCCCCTCCCTTCATTTTTTAGAGCCAACCTTTGGATATCAAGCCCTCTTTTTCTTCCTATGGCCTGCCATAAATGAGGCTAGATGGTACTTTGATTTTTTTAGTATCACTTAGAAAATAGTTACATTTAAATCAAACTCAAATGCCCATCGATATCGCCTATCGAATTGTATACATATAACTTTTATGTTCGTACTCAATTAAATAATAATGCCATCTAAAAAATATTTATGTCATCCAATACATCAAGTAAATAAATAATTAATATTTCAAAAATATTAATTAATTTGATTAATTTTAACTATTTATAAATCTATTAAATCGTATGGTATTCTAGAGAATCTATCAATATGGTTATGTGTCCCATATGTGTGAATTCAATCAGCGATTAATATTCAACAACGAACATTAATGGTTACTCGTCACCTTTGTTAGTGGAGTGATAGTACTGCCCTATTTATCTCTTATACGTCTTTATTGGTAAAATCCAATTATACAATTTAAGCGACACCTTTTTATAACGATTGTTTACACCAATTTTCTTCATTAAACCAATATCATTTTTGGACTTATGCAATTTGGTCTTGGTTGAAATTCCAATACCAACCACATCAACTTGGTTAGTACAAACACAAAATCCTTGGTTCAATGATAAATTTATTATCAACCGTACTATTCTGGCAAGAGACTTTGACTTTGAGTTGGTTATAATTAACTGTGATACTAACCTCTTGTAATCGAGGAGAGAATACTCTATAGTGTTTCATTTCAATTTGTTCAAAAAAGACCCGACTAAAATTGCTTAATGCGTCTCCATTCTATGGTTTAACTATAATTAAAATGGATTATCCACATTGAATTTCCGTAGTATTCTTAACTCAAGAGAACATCATCACAACGAGGTCTTCGGTTTGACCAAAGTTATGATTAACCGATAGGAAACTCTTGAGTGAGTCATTCCACAGTTATCAAATAACTATCATTACGTAATTGCTTGCTTCTCCCAGTAGCCATGATTGATACACCGACCAACATTTGGGGAGTGTTAAGCACTCTAGCCTCAATGGGAGTATTAGTATCCTGTTTTGAACAATCAACAAGGATATTAAAAATAACATATAGTGATAATTTAATCGTAGTCATAACCCTTTATAAAAATTATCGCATAATATATTATTTAAGCATTTTTGAATTGTATACTTTAAATTAATTACTTAATTAATTTTTATCATAATATAATAAAGTAAATTAAAGAAATCGTACACCTTTATTATGAACAAGTTTGGTTATTAAATATATGTAAAAAAATTACATAACTATGATTAGTGCATACCATAACTCTATCATATTAGATATTGCTTATAACTTGGTGCATTAAGAAAATATCAAATCTTGGGTAAAATCACTAATTGGTACTTAAAAGTGTTCTCGAGAATTTATGAAATACAAGAGAATTTTTTATGGAAACAATGAACTCTTTGTTAAGGCGTGTTTGGACACAAACTTCATAAGTGATATTGAATATAATAAGTCAATCTTAAATTCAGTTTCAACCTTAATTGAGGAGTTTTAATTTGAAAATGTTATAAACAAGAGGTTGTGGTAAATTCAAATATAAAGGCTAAGTATACCACCTTGAATAACACCGCAATGAAAGCAGTATACAAATGTGCACATTTATAAGAGAGCTAGGAGTGGTTCACACCATATAAAATCTAACATAGTAATTTGGTTTCAATATTGTAATATTGATTAATAGCTTGATAAGAAATTGCAATATATTCTCTATTATGAATACACGATAAGAAGGTTTATCAGTAATGGGAAGCGTAATCGAAAAGTAGATAAAAACAATAATATCACAAATCCATTCACTAACATCCCTTCTTGGTCTGGTTTAGGTAATTCAATCGAAGGTATGGTCATGAGCCACCATAATTAGACCTAAATGCAATTGGGAGATTAGTTGAGTTAAGAGTGTGCCCTAAGGGCACACCACAGCAGAATTGGAAACTCCCAAAGGTTATAACCATTATAAATCAATTTTGTAATGGAAAGAGCCATGTTAATAAGATACCTTGGGAATGTTGCTTATGAAAATTGCTACAGATATATTCGTTAAAAATACTGAAATTTTGTAACGTTTTAACCATTGTCATTTTCAAAATTATAATGGTTGTATGTGTTATGAATGTAGCTTCGATAACATCATATATGTCCAATTCCCAATGGTTATAATTATTGGAATGTTCAGTTTACCTACATTTATTACCATTAGGAATTAGGTATTTTGTTGTACATTTTCTATTTTTTTCTCAAAGGCAACACACCACCAAAATAGGGTGTTTGAAATGGTTATAATCGTTGCAGATGAAATTTGCAATGGAAACACTATGGTTACAAAGTACGTGGCTAATCTTTATCACGAAATTGGCAATGGTAATAACCATTACAAATATTGGATTTGTAATGGTAATAACTGTTGCTAAATGTTGAACTACAATAGTCATTAATATTGCTATATTGGCCATTTCTCTACTATGCATACTGGATTCCAAAGGTTTCGAGTGTTAGCATATAAAATTTGCCAATGGTTGTTACCATTATAAACCATGTTATGCTTATGTGGATTTCAGTATTACTAGTGGCGATAACCGTTAGTAATTTTATGTTATAACAAAAATTCATATAGCAAACATACTTTAGAGTAGTAATAAATAATAATATTAGAACAACAATTATATATATATATATAATATTAAATTCCACAAAATTAAAATACCAAAGTTTAGTTTTTATAAAAACTTAATCATTCTTTATACATGGCATCAAAAGAACATAATTTAATGAACATATCAAACATCAAAATATCAAACAACTTCAAATTATTATGAATTTGAAAACAACAAAGAAGCATACTAATAGCACAAGCGATAATCAGATCAAATTACAAAACCACCACCATTCTATTGAGACTTGCTTCCAACCTCTATCTTGCATTGTAGCTTCTATTAAAGCCTATATTCTTACCAATCAAGAGGTCGTGAAAAGCTGGTATGTAAATACTGGGTAGCTAGAGCATATTGATATATTGTTATATTTCAAAATAATAAATAACATGCTTATTTTTAATGTAATTGGACATTGAAATGTTGTACAGTATTATATCTCGAAAATCTATATAATATTGATGTACAACGTTCTAACATGATAACATGATTAGTAATATTGATGTGCATATTTCAAAAACAATATTGACATATTTTATTTTAAAGTACATAATATTGATGTGCATATTTCAATAATGCCATGTAGATAATGCTTATTTCAGAAATATTAATATATAGTAATATATTTTAGAAATACATAATAACAATATTTCCTCATATGTAATGTGAAGTTGTCGATACCACGACGAACTCAGACTTGGAAAAAATGCTTAAACTTAAAGCTGATATTATCAAACCCTCGTATACATCACAAGCCAGGTATGTCATGACAAAATAACACATTACAACCGTGATATATAACAACATACAACATTAATATACCCAACATCTTTTAAGGCAATTGCTAAAAAATAAAAGCCAAATGATACACCACTATTGTGATGACTGCCTTACACCACCAGCACCCAATATAACAACTAGTGCACTACCGACGTGTTCGACCGACGTAAAACGATCATCTAGGGTTAAAAGAAAAGAAAACATCACAAAGAACCTATCGTATATCTCATAGTGCATGGAATAAAATATACACATCACTAGTACAAAACTGGAAAGACGGTAATAAAATATGGAGTTTGTACAAAATAGAAATAAACTCAAAAATTCATCTTATAATAATAGTAGTAAGCAAGCACTGTCAAGGCTCTATATTGTTGCACAATGGAATAAGCATAGAAATTCATACATAATACGAGATAGCTCCATCCAGCTCATCCTATGCATGAAAGTGTGCTATAGATCGTGTAATATAGATATAAGAGAATACAGAGTGTAGTGATGATAGCTATACAGTAAATAGTGTGGAATATAAAAGCAGTATAATAAAAATAACACCGGAGATTTTTATACTAGTTCGGAGCTTCGTCCTACGTCCAGCCCCAGACTCCTTTTGGAATTTCTCTAAAAAACAACCCTCGCTTAACCCAGAGGAACAGGTCTATAAAACTTGAGCAGCCAAACTGGGACCTGAGCAGTGGAAAAGGATTTCGCCTCAACAGCCAAAGAGGACTTCACACGCCTGAGCAACAGAACATGACTTCTTCAACAAATACAAAAGATTGTTTGACTTTTTATGTTCTGATAACATGGACAAGTTTGTTTATAGTACACCCTTCCTATGATCTTCTCCTCGAGTGTATATATATATATATATATATATATATATATATTTGAAGTTTATGAAGAATAGAAAGGTATGATATTGCTTAGAATATGTTAATGCAGAATATTTGAGAGTATAGTTTCAAGTATGTTCAAGAGAGTTAGATAAGAAAGATAAGAAAATTCTGTGAATTGGAATGAAGTTAGAGTATGTATTTATAGATATTGAAAAGCCACGACTATTGACGAAGAGTTTTGGTTGAAGTGTTGCGTCCAAATCTTTTTGTAGAGATTCGTAACACTTAATAAATAGTCGTGTCTTTTCAGAAAATATAGTTGTTGCAGAAATTCAGTCAACTGAACCTCTAGGTCAGTCGACTAGATATTTAAATGAATTTTTTAATATATATATTTTTTTATTTGTGCACTTGTGCATGTTGCATAGAAATTGTCAGGTCAGTCGATCGACCAACCAAGTCAGTCGATTGACCTGGTAATTTCTGTGCAATTTGCACAGTTTTCAGGTTTTAAATAAATATATATATATATTATATGATTTTAAAGGAAAAGATTTTGATAATATATATATATTATATGCTTATATGTGTAAATCATATATAAAATAGGAAGATTATATATAAGCTAATATATACGTTAAACGAGGAGAGATCTTAAGAAAATTGACTTAAGACTCAAAACAAGATAATATAAAAATTGATGCACCGATTTAGATGTCTTGTCTCCATGTAGTATATATTCTCTTTTTGTCGCAACAGTCATCAAATCTATATGTAGTAGTGATAGCTTTGTATCATGAATCAAAACCAAGTCTCAACATTCTCCCCCTTTTTGATCGATGACAACCTGTAAATAGATATAGATTTTGACTATATATATAATATAAATACTTACTCCCTCTGAACTCTGACGATCTATATCCTGCATTCTTAATGTTAGTGACAATTTTTCTCCCCATTTGTCATCGACAAAAAGGAATAAAGAACATAAATATAAGTATGATGTATTGATAGATATTATGTAGGAATCGAAAAATCATATAGTACAATATCACAAATAAGAGTTTTGAAATAATACGAAAAGAGTGGCTATTTAGTACAAGCCATAATGTTTTGAAATAAACAACAAATGTTTTTATAAAGTAACAGCTTACTCCATTATATGCTTACCCCTATCACCATGAGATCTTTGACCACCACTATCACCTTTATTTCCACCGTTGTCGCTGCTACTTGCTTGATCATCGAAAGAGGAAGACCAAGTGAAGATGGGTTGCTTACCCAAATCAACTAGTGTAGCCGTGCAACTGATGGATGAACAAGAGATAGCTTGCCATAACTTTGTGAAAACTTCTTTAACATTATCAAGCTTTTTGTCAACTTTATTGATATGGGATTGAAGAATTTGTTGGTTACGGCATATCATGGAAATAGACTCATGTGGTGGAAGGCTTGGATTAGGAATCACAATTTCATCTTGTTGATGAACAGTTGAGCTTTGGCGAGTTGGACAGTGAGATGCTTCGCCTTGTTGTTGTAGTGGTTGATCTTTAGGTAATTGGCGTTGAGTCCATTATTTAAAGGTAATGATAGGAGGAGGTCAAGCAACCAGTAATTTCATTAATGCTAGAGGACGAGAGTTTAAGTGCCGATGGTAGAAACTAGTGAGTCGGGTTCCGAAATCTCACATTCTTTTAGTAGGCGCCTAATATACTCACCATAGTATATAACATTCATTCGACCGTTGTTGAAGCTTAAGAACTCATCAAGAATTAAACAAACTCAATTAACTTTGATATTTCCGAAGATGGCATATATGGCTTTGAAGTTGTGTTCATAAACAAGTTCGTAACTTCCGATTCTCGGAGTTACGGTTTTCATTAATGCTGTAACGACCCTAAATTTTGAACAATTTAAATTGAAAATATTTAATTAATTTTAAATATTTGAATGATAATTTAAATTGAATTCCCAATATAACTGTGAATTTGGCGATTAAATATTAAAATTTAATCTATAAAATGTTGAATAAAAATTTAAATTTGACTTTAGAGTTGAAATTGAATATTGAATTTGTATTTTAAATTCAAACTAATGACTTAGAAAAATAATTTGGATTTAAGGATTATTACTTATGCAAATTAATAATTGAATTAAATTTTGATTTGAAAACTGTGAAGTTATTTGAATTTTTCAAGTTTAATATGAAGAACATATTTGAATTTAAAAATTTGAGCTAGGAGTTTGTAAATTGATTTAAATTCCGTTCAAAATTTTTGTTAAGGGCTAAGTGGGCTTTGAAAATAATACCGGTCCACGTTTGATGTAACGACCCAGAATTTTTAGAAATTAAAATTTGAATATTTAATTAATTTTAAATATTAATAAGTGAATTTATAAGTCAAATAATTTTTATTTTGAATTATTGGATTTAATTGGATAATTAAATCGATAATTTAATATGTTAAATTATGAAAATAATTGAAAATTGAGTTAAATATGATTGAAAATGATTTGTAAAATTTTATTTTATCATATTGAAGTTAGAATGATATTTTAGAACTTTTAAAATCGAATTAAGAGTTAATTTGTGAAAATTGAATATTTTAATATTTAAATCGACTAGTGAAAATAGTCAATTTTTGAACAGTCTCAGAATTGAACGAAACCAGTTCCATTGGATCCGTAATAGTTAGTTATTACCGGATTTCAAATTTCGTGTCAATCGGAGTTACCGTTTGATCATGGCAGCTCGAAACGCATCGAATTATTTTTAATTTAAATTTGGCGAGTCAAAATAGCCATTTTTCAAAAAGTCTCGGATTTCGACGAAACCAGTTTCATCGGATCCGTAATGTGATATTATTGTAAGGTTTCAAATTTCAAGTCAATTGGATTTACCGTTTGTCCGGTACAAATTAAAACGCCTAGAAATCGATTTAAATCGGTTTAATTTAAATTGAGCGTTTACAGCCATAACTCGCACATACTTCCGAATTAGCTTCCGAAACCTGTTCCATTGTGTCCGGAACGCGGGATAAACCCTAGGTACGTCAGTTTCGGCGCGTAAATCGGAGTTCGGAATTTCCGGATGAATAGTGTCGATCGTTTCTCTATAAATACACACCCACACCCTTCATAAATTAAAAACAAAAAAAAATAAACCCTAACAAAACCCTAGCCGCCACATTTACAACCAATGGCCAGAATTATCTCTCACTTCTCCCTCAATCTCTCTCAATCTACAAAGATTTAGCCAAGGTGTTCAACACGAAAGTCTTAGAGCTCGACGAGAGCTTCGATTCCATACGGTGATGATCGGAAATGGTGCAACGTAGAGGGAGATATGGGGGGCCGATTGCTTCAGGTTGTGCACGCAATTCCATGCAAATGGGGGGGCCGAACTCAAGGGGGAGGCAGGCGTGGGTAGAGGGGGTGTTGTGCTTCGAGATGGCGGTGGTTTGATCGAGTTTCATCGAGTTTTGGAGTTGCAAATTGAAACCCTAGTGATTGAGGAGTGGGTTGTTTTGCGCGTGTATTATCTGTAGAGGAACGTGAAAGGAGGAAGATGATAGGGTCGGCCCAGATTTGCATGAGTGATGGATCAAGGGCTATGATTGATTTAGGTTAAGAAAGTTAATTTATGTTGAAATTAGTTTATAAATTAATTCGTGTAACTTCAAAAATGCATAACTTTTTCATACGAGGTCGAAGCTGCGCGAAACCAGTTGCGTTGGAATCATATGGACGAGCACTACGCGATGGAGTTGGTTTGGAGTCGTTTGGAGTTAGTGAGAATTTTGGGTAAAATTAAACGCACGTTTAATTTTATTCGAAATAAATCGCTAAAACGGAATTTAAATCAAGGTGAGAACTTCTCACTCAATCGAATCAGTTTCGATTTTATTTTAAATAGTTAAATTTAAAATATTTGAATGCATGTTTGAATGATGATTGTTATCTATTGATTGTTAAAATAGACATTATACGCCGTTAGTAAGCGGATGTTATTTAATAAAAACATATACCGCGAATATTTCATAAACAGTGAAATTGGTATTATAAATAATATCAATATATATATATTGGCATATGTATATATTGCAGTTGTTGATTTCCCGTATTTTTTAGCGGATGAGACCCTATTGCGCCGTTATTAAGCGGATAATATTTAATAAAAACATATACCGCGATAATTTCGTACTGGAGCGAAATTGGTATTGTGCTAATGTTTTTGGATGCAGGAAAACAGGTTGGAGGGATCCAACTGGATTCCTCAACAGTTTTTATTTGATTTCAGATATTTTGATATTTGATGGATTATCATATCGATATATGATGGATCGTTGTAGTCGTGATTAACTATTTGGTGTGTAGCATCATTGGACCCAGATTTTGAGATTTTAAAATGATTTTAAAGTGATTTTTGAAAATATACTTTATTTTTGGAATTGATCCATTATAAATAAATGAACGTTATAATTTTTAAAGTTATAAAAATTATGATTTTGTGAAATATAGTTAAAAGTTGATTTTTGAGAAATAGGGGATTTATGATTTTATAAAATAGTTTAAATTGGATTTTTGAATATATTATAAAAGTTTAAAAATAGGATTTATAAAATTTGATTATTTTATAAATCAAAATGGTGAAACTATAAAGGAAATTAAAGACGTTTTAAAAGAATAATATAAATTGATTTATATTAAGAGATTTATAAACGGATATTTATAAATTGAAATATTGACTTATAAAACGAGTTTTTATAAGTGTTTGAATGAAGTGAAAATGAAATTCATAAATGAATGAAATTTATAGAATTATAAACTGTGAAGTTATAAAAGAAATTTATAAATAGTAAGATTTATAAATTTGGTGAAATTATTTGAAGAATAGATTGGTTAGATAAATGGATCTTATAAGTTATAAGATTTATAAATTGGAAAGTCTCTAAAGGAACGATTTTGTAAAATAATCGTTTTATAAGTATTTAACTTATAATATGAACATTTAGTTTATAATTTAGTTATAAACTGGAATAGGTTAATAAAGGAATTTATAAAAAGGAAGTTTTTATAAATAAATAGAAATGGAATTTATAAACGTTGTTTTATAAATCCGCAAACGACTTATTTTGATAAGTAAAATTGTTATAATTTATTTATGGAGTTATATTCACGTTTTTAGACAGTGAATAATCCTTTGAAATAAAATGCATAGAATTGATGAAATTTGTTAACGTAGTATATTCACGTTTTTGAATAGTGAATAATATGTTAAAGAAATTGTTTGAATGTGATGTTTTAAATAGAATTTAAAACGATCTAACGATGTTTTAAAATGTGTTGAGATTCGAAACCATAGATTTCAACATTTATTGTTGAAATAGATGTTTCGTGAAATAAAAGGGAATGGTGGACTATAACACTGTTGTTATAGTAAATGATTTCCGAAAGGAAATGTTTTGAATAGTATTGGGATTTATATATCTATTTTAATTCCGAATCCCTATACTAGTGATTTTGGGTTGTTGTAACGATGTTTTACGCAACATTCGTTTTGGCCCAAATAAATATGTTAAAGAGAATGATTTCCTTAAAGAATGAAATATATACTTAATTCGATTTAAGTATATGGAATATTTTCCAAGGTTGAAAATAAATAAAATTTGTGAATTACTTATGAATAAATAAGTATGGAAATGTTTTTCCAATGTGAAATGAAACGTTTTGAGAATTTATTTATTTTTTGAAGATAAATTGAAAATGATAATTGAAATCGTATATGCATGGATATTTTGAAATATAAATTCAATATGGAATTTATAAATGAAATTGGAAATTGGGTTTAAAAATAAATGTTGATTTATTTTTAAAGTGTGAAAATAATATATCTTGTAAAGATATTTTGGAAAATAAATAATTTGGAAAATTATTTGGAAACTGGTGATGTGTGCATATCCATTGATAGTTCAATAACCGACTATCAATATTTCCCTTTGAATGGGTAATTGATGTGATTTGTTTGAATTTGAATGCCACACTTATTTTTGAATAAGCGCTCACTATTCGGGTTAACCGGGAAAGGACCATGGGGTCGTATAACCCATTCCGAATATGTGATACGTCGTTGTGAATTGCATTGAAGATCGGTGTTGAAGACCGAGTATTTGCAAAAGCGATAGGATGACCTATCGATTGTTTCTGCACTGGGTAGCTCCTGGTATAGAGATCTCCTAAGTGATGGGAAATTCGATCGGGATTGTGAATACCCGGATTTCAAGGGCTTCGTAAGAAGTGCCTTCGGTTTTGTTCGAGCCCGGAACAGACTTGTATGGATTGTATGTCTGACATTACAAGTCGAGATATAAAGCCGATTTCTTTCAAATATATTTCTGTTGGTGGCGGAGAATTTATTCCTTTAGCTTAACACCCTTCTCTGAGACGTACGTGCTCAGAGGTTATATAGTTGAATGTTATCAGCGATATATTCCCAATTTAGTAATGTGACATGCTGAGTGATGCTGAAATGATCATTGTGTTGATTATTTGTGATAGGATCATTTATTTGATCGTCTATCCTTGTGATCATTGTGTTGATCATTTGTTGACCCAAAGCATGGATTTTGTATAAAGTATGTTTTTGTGGACGTGAATTCGTCGATCCTCACACCCCGTGAATGGTCAAAACGGGAAAGAAGCAGCAAGGTTATGAGGGGTAGCGCCCGTTAGGATGTGTGCATTTCCTTCTAGAAAAGGGTGGTATCATGGTATGGAGCCCAGATACTTACTCATGTTGAAAACACTTTGTTATGATTGTGTGAATTGATTACGAGCGCTCGGTGAAAGGTCCCAAAGGACCGGGGTATGGCATATTCGGTCAGTTGTTACTCAGTTAGGGGTAACCCGGCCTTGTGTTGGTAGAGATCCGGTTTGGTTCTCGGGGATGTCCATCCAGAGGCATTCTCATGTGGCAATGGGAAGTTCCTTGGCCTGATCATTCGTTCGAAATCCAATTCCCAATACGAAACTTTGTACGGTATTAGTTGTAGAACCTGCCATTCACTTATAGTGGTCACCACTGTTTGGATGGTAGCTATAGTAGGCATACGATAATGGTCGTATGTTGGCTAAGATTTATATTCTACTTTCGAAATGAATTTTTTCTACACTATGCACTAGTAATAATATCAAATGTTATTTTAAATGCGTATCAAGCATCTTTGACTATCATAAGGAGAAATCTCCTCCGATTCTGCGTTTGCATGTGTGTGTGTGCGGGAGGCCTTATGGTAGTCTCATTTTTAAAAGCATTGCGAATTGAATTTAAAAATATTCCTCTATTTTGATTTTAAAGATAAACAAACTGTTTTGAGTTCTCACACCAGTCACATGACTGACTTGGAGTTTATTGTTTTCCTTCCTAAACTCTGGGTGCCCACCAATTTCCACACGGGCAGTCAAGAGTTAGGTTTATCAGGATATTCTGGATATTCTGGAGTTGCTGGAGGCAAGCTGGATGGCATGGCATATTATTTATATAGTATTTCTTTTTCCGCTGCACTGTTGTTGTTGTTATTGTTGTATACTCTGATGATTTGATGTAATGTAATATAATGTGATGTAATAACCGATATAGTTCTTTGTTTAAAGATTATTCATTTATTATTATATGTTGTTCCGCTGCGAATTGTGAGACTCTGATGTTGTTCTGTTGTTTTCTGTTCCGTTCTATTTTCTCTATCTTTCTGTCAGTTCTATTATAAAATTTTCTGTTTCTTTTCCCTCTATTTTCTACCTTATCTATCTTCTATCTTCTTCTTTCTTTTTCTTTTCCTAAATTCTTTTCTAAAACCCATAACATTCCAGTTTTTGACCTTCGATTTGAGTATCGATGTTGAATTTTAGAAAGTCGAAAATTTTCGGGGCGTTACATTTGATATTGATGCTGTGATTAAATATACCCGTTTCCCCTTTACCCCATTCATTCGAAACCCTAAATCTAACGAAAGAAAGAAAATGGCGGCCACGATCGTTCGTTCCTTCAATCCAAATTTAGGGCTTGATTTATTCGATGGCGACGTCAACTTCAGTAGCTCGATCGAGGGTTTTCTGGTGGCTCGCTTCAGCAATCGATTCTTCTTCTATTCGAACATGGCTGCTTCTATTTGACTAAGGTGAGTAAATTTATTTACTCACATCTAACTCAAATTTTCGAATGATTTCTAGCTTGTTTAAACTTGTAATTTTTGCTTCTTGGTTGTCTGATATTCTCGGCTTGGAATCTGTTGATTTTTGTTGACTTCGGTCACTTGCTTTCGTGGATTTTTGTTTGGTTGACAATACTATGCTTCGGCTCTTGAGATAGTTCGAACTTGTTTTGGTTGTATAAATTGGCTTTGGCATCACTTTGTTTCACTGGAGTCGTTCAGTTTGCATTTGTGTTAGAATGAAGGTTTCTGCCTTGACCTGTTGAACTTGCTTGAATCCAGTTTTGTAGTTGCCTGCATGTGCGTACCTGTTATTTGATTTGGTATCATACTGTGATTTTATATTTACTTGCCAACTTATTCATAGCCTCCGTATCATTTTTACCATATAGCTGTAAGTAAAAGCAAAGTATGGATTAAGAAATCAAATTAAAACTGCAGATTCAATGATCAGGAACCAAATTCAAATTCCAGTTTTAAATTCATGGTCTCTGTTCCAAGGAAAAGTGAGCAAACATTTTATTTTAAATACCTGAGAAAGTTAATTCTGTTCATGTGACTTCTGGAGTGATTGGTGCTTTGCATGTTCATATATAAAGTGTAGATCCTGTATGTTGCTTGTGTTTTGAAACTGTGTGAAATTTTGCTTCTCTGTTTCAAGTTTCAGAGTCTAAAATTATTCAAAATTTAAACCCTCTTTGTTTAATCACTGGAAAGCTTTTGTCTTCAAAATAGGACAAGATTGTTTAAACATAATTTAGTTTTTTTTTTAAAAATATCTATATATATGTTTAAGTATTTTAGGATTTGAAATCTGTTGAACCAAGAAAAATTCAGTAGAAATTTTAATAGCATGTTAAAATCAAAAGCATGCAGTAAAAAAAAATAAAACCCAAATTCGAGTTCAAGCCTGGAAAGCAAAGTATGGAGTTAAAAGATGATTGGATTTATATAATTTGATTCCTAGCACCCATCTTATGATTCTATTGTTTTTACTGCGGACTTTCACTATCAATTACCTTGTGGTTGGTTTTCTAGCACTTGAAATTATATGAAGTCATGACCTATTCATTATTTTAGCCTACTATGTGGAGATCTTTGCTTTGATAAATAAATTATTATGTAATTTCAAAATTAAAATAAAGCAACTGCATCATGCAAATTTACCACCTTAGCTTACGTAGCTACAGAATATAGTCTTCTTTATGAGTCTCACCTTCCAATTCTGAAACAAATACAGATCTTTTAATATATTTTGGCTTTAATTGATAATGATTTAAAGAGCTGGGAATTTAAAGGTTCATTGCTTATAAACTTGGATTCTCTTCCATCACTGCATTTCCAGTTTGCATTCCACCTGAGTTCATGTATATTTGTTTCTTGTATATATATATGTACAAGCATGCATGCATTTGCTTCACTGTTTATTTTTCTACACCACTTGCATATTACCTAAAGCTTGATATGTTGTTTTATATTTATAGTGTGATTGTTTAAAAATGCCTGCATGTGTTTAAATATGAAGTTGTGAAGGGGCATGCCTGTATGTGCTCTTGATTACTGTTTATAGTCATAGGATAAGAAAAAAAAATCTGAAATTTCACCCCTCAACCTCCTTTAAGATTTGATGTTTGAACAATTTATGTTTGATTTTGCAAGAACCAAGTTTTAAGAATACTGTGAGTAACATCACCATTTTAAATTGTTAAGTATAAATTAGGTTGCCTGCTTATCTTTGAAGTATAATATGCTTGTGAATATATTTCTAGAAAAAAAAACTTTAGCCTGTTAAATCTTGATACATGTTCAGATTTGTTACTGTGACTCTTAATTTGGGCACTGACTTAGGATTGCTAAATTTCCTTGCTCATTTTGAAACTAAATCACAATTGTCTACAACCTGACACTTCTATTATGCATATGTCACTGCACTATGTGTAGATTCCTTGGACCTTAACTAGCACCTGACTACTTTGTTTATGCATTGTTGACTGCCCTGTTGCTATGTCCATGAGCATTTGCTTAAGTCTGGTTATTTGCATTGTTGTTTTCCTGTCCAGTCGTAGTCCTTCTGTGGTACTTTTGTGGGTTAATTGGTCACTGCATGTCATTATACTTGAAAGGTTTTATATCCTTACTGATTGCACAAGACATTGTTTTCCTTGATGCATATGTACCTGTTCATTTGTGTTGAATAAGAGAAAAAAGAAAAAAAAATCTAATGAGGACAGACACTGCATGTATGATTTTTGCATAGACCCATGTGTACATGTGTGTATTAATGGTTGTTGGGTGTTATTTGCTTCCATTTGCTCTGTTAATTGAATTTAAACTGATGAGAATAGATGCTATCATTAGTTCATAAGGAAGAAAATGGTTGTTGGGTGTTATTTTCAAATCAAACTGTAACACAAATTCTGTCAAATAAAATGAGTTGCAGGGAAAGAAAATAAAAAATCAAACATTTGAAAAATGTGTACAGGCAAGCATTAGTCTCTTCCTTCAAACATTAAATCCCTGGTGAGCAAACTTCATCTTTTAGACCAGATTTTTCTTGATGATAATGATTTGGAATGTTGTCTGAATGTGAGTGAATATATTTGCAAGTTCATATGGCTTCTATGTGTGAATTGTGTTGTGCCTATCTGTGCTATATATTTTCATCTCTGTTGTTTTCAGGCAAGTATGATTTAAAAAAAAAAAAAAATCTTTTCATCTGTCTTCATTGATGATTTCAATCTGCTGATTATTGTTTTAACACTGTTAAGTGTTATCATTTACCGTTATCCGATTTCTTGTTAAAGGGTCGGATAGGTAAATTTATCTTTGACTGCCGTCTAACTGCTATTTAAATTATTATTGCCTCTATGCACTAATCACTGAGTTTGAATTAGACTGACCTGTGTATTATTTTCCTTTGAATGTAATACTCGGGTCAGACCGAGTATTTTTACAGCTTGGAGATTTTCTCGCAGCGAAGTTAGAGAGAGAGGGGAAAGCACTTCACTAAAGTTTTTCAGAAAATGTTTCTTGTACTTTAAAAAGAGATATGTTTGTTCCGCTGTATAAAATGTAATTCATTGTATAACTCTGATATTTGTATATAAAAGAAAAGTTCATTTATGAAAAATAGATTATTGTTTCTGTGATTCTGTGACTGATTCTGTTTAAATGTTATAAACTAAATAACAATCCGTCATTTGAACGTTTCTAGTTGGTTTAATTACCGACTGGAGGCGGTCAGAGCGGTGGGTCGTTACAAAAGTGGTATCAGAGCTTTGGTTTACACAAAGCTTAGTTTATGGCGTTTAATATGAATAGTTACTAGAATCACTTTAAAGAAAGTGTTTTCAAATCTAAAGAAGTTTAAAATTGTTTTCTTTAAAATAAAAAGTATTTTGAAAATTAGAATTATTTTTGAAAATTCCCCTCTCTAAATTTAGGTTTGCGATAGTTCTCTTCGGTGAGGTCTCCTTAGATTTGAGTCTCAATCATTTGAAAACTCATTATCGAATTGTTGAGATTTACGGAAAGTGAAATATAAGTTAAGTGAATTAATGAATTGGTTTAAATTGGTTTAAATTGAATATTGTGAATATCTCCAAGGCAACAATTGGGAAATGAAATGACATGTCAATTTGGTTATAACCAAGAGAATAATTGAACTATAACTTGGGGATTTGATTCTGAATTCTTTTGAAAAATTGATTTCAAACGTTGTGAAGAACGATTTAGTAAATAAATGGATTATAAGTACTTAACTTACAATATGGACTTTTGGTATATAACTGAGTTATATAAATTGAATTGAATTAATAAAGGAGATTATAATCGAAGTTTTATAAATAGAAATGGAATTTGTAAAGATTGTTTATAAATTCGAAACCAATTGAATTTGATAAATGAAACATAAAAGTTGTTAAAGGAGATATATTCGTAATTTTGGACAGCGAATTATCCTTTAAGTTAAATATTGTGATAATAAAAGTTGGTTGGGAATTTTATTCACAAATTTGGACAGTGAATATATTATTAAATAAATTGGTTATGTCTTGGAAAAATGATGGAATGATCCGACCTTTGCTAATGAGGATTGCAAATTTTGATAGGAAATTTAATTGTCGACTTAACTGTATGAATAAAACAAGTTTTGATGTAAAGCTTATATTTCAAGTTTAAACTAATGTCTAAAATAGTTAATATGGAGATATAAATCTAATGAAACCAAGTCGATGAGTGGTTTACTAAAGAATTAGTTGATTATTTTTGGAATAGAAAGCAAATGCGAAGTTCAAATGGAATTTAGATTTCAAATTTGATGTTTGTCAACTTGAAAATCCATAATAGATTTAATTGATTCAGTGATGAATTTGTATTTGAACGGGCATGGAATTAAGTTAAGTGGAAAACTTAATATTGGAAAATTTGAAGTTGTTTTAAAACGTGTTAAGGATCGAAAGCATAGATTTCAACATTCATTGTTGAAATAGACGTTTTCGAGTGAAATCAAAGGAAATGGTGGACTATAACACTGTTGTTATAGTGAATGGTTTCCAAAAGGAAAAGTTTTATATAGTATTGGGATTTATATATCTATTTTAAATTCGAATCCCTATGCTAGTGATTTTGGGTCGTCGTAACGATGTTTTACGCAACATTCGTTTTGACTCAAATTAATGTGTTTAAAAGAATGATTTCCTTTAAGAATGAAATATATACTTGATTTTGGTTTAAGTATATCGAATATTTTCAAAGTGTTGAAAATAAATGGATTTGTGAATCACTTATTATTAAATAAGTATGGAAATGTTTTTCCAATATGAAGTGAATGTTTTGAGATTTTATCTTTTAAAGATAAATTGAAAATGAATATGTGAAATCGATTTGAAAATCGTATATTCATAGATATTTTGGAAATGTAAATTCATTATGGAATTTATAAAAGGAAGGGAAATTTGTTAAAAATAAATATTGATTTATTTTTGAAATATGGAAATAAATTTACGGATTTGTAACGTAAGTTTAAAATAAATCGGTAAGGATTTATTTGATTGATTTAAGTGAACCATTTTAAGTTTAAAATGGATAAATATTTGGAAATGTTTCCGTTTAAGGAAATTGCTTTGAAATTTGTTTTCAAAGATTGAAAGGTGAAAAATGATTTGAAATTTGTTTTCAAATGGTTAAGTGTGGAAAATTATATATATCTTGTAAAGATATTTTTGGGAAATTTGAACAATTAGTTCAACTTGAAATTTTTCAAAATGATTGAATCTTGAGTTAAATTGAGTTTAACTTCGACACCCAAAAACAATATAAGTTGAACTTTGAATTTTGAATGGTTGATTTGGATTGTATGTCTAACATTGTGAATTGACGACATAGCAATTGATCTCTATTGAATATATATCTATTGGTGGCGGAGAATTTATTCTCTTAGCTTAACACCCTTCTCTGAGACGTACGAGCTCAGAGGTTATATATCGATAGACATCAATTATGTGTTGAGAATTTACGATGTCACGTGAAATCCAAATCGAGTGTGAAGTCGATAATGAATTAAATTATGAATGTGAATTGGGTTTGAGATAACCTTAAAATTCCAAATCGACTTAGAGGAAAATTTTAAATGGATAATGAAATGGAAAATTTGTGAATCCTCTATTTGTTATGGGTATGAGATATTGAGGTTTTCAGAACGTATATATGAGAATACGATAAATTCGAAAACCATTAGTTTGGAAAAGTAATTGTTGTGGAAAACTTATGTAAGTACATGAGTATGATATGTACGAAATGTGAAATGAAATATTATATATGTATATATGATATTATGTTTTCCAAATTGAGGATATGGAAAAGTACCTTCCATTTAAAATTTGTGAAGGTCGTTGGAACTCGAGATGAGTGTCCATTTGAAAATCGTAGCTACGTAGAATTCCATTAGTTGGATTGACCATTTGAATATCATTAGTTGGATTGACCATTTGAATTCCATTAGTTGGATTGACCATTTGATTTCCATTAGTTGGATTGGCCATTTGTTTTCCATTAGTTGGAGTGACTAGCGTAATTTGAGGGGCGAGATGCCTACAGTTACAAGCGATTCCACTGGGATAGTGGCGTAACCGCCGAGTAAACTGCAATCTAGATACCAAAGCGTAATTCGAGGGGCGAGATGCCTACGGTCACAAGCGATTCTACTGGGATAGTAGCGTAACCGCCGTGTGGACCGCGTTCTATGGCAACAACCATGGAGAAACTCAAGAGATGAGAAATCTACAGTTTACAAGCAATTCTACTGGGATAGTAGCAAAACTGCCGGGTAAACTGTGATCCATGGGGGAATGTGCTTTCCATATCCATTTTTTAGAAAGAATTTTTAAAAGTATTTTCACTGGGAATTGAAGCAAGTATATTTAGTGCTTGGAGATTTTTAGATTTGCGCATGGCCAGCGTATGCCTAATGTCTTTAAGAACGACAATAGACTTGTTAAATTTCGAGTTAGCAAGTATTTTCAAACTTTAAATAGAAAATCAATAATCTGAAACTAAAGTAACATAAATTCCAACCTAATGAACTAAGGAAGAGGATTTTTGAAATATTTTGAAAGTCCACAGCTTTGGAAAAGATATAATATGTAAATGAAGTGTTTCAAGTTTAAATTTGAGTTTTGTAAGTTGAAAACTTTAGTAAAAGACTTTTGCGTCTTGATTGTAGAAAATGATGAACAAATGAGTTAATTAACAAAGCTAATGAGACAAAACAAATAGAATGAATTCTATACTCATTTATTTTTAATAAGTTTTGAGCTTGGTAAAAAAATTGAGTAGGGTATAAATATTAGTGAAATTTTAACAATCATTTTTCCTTGTAATTTCGGGACGAAATTCTTTTAAGCAGGGGAGATTGTAACGACCCTGAATTTTGAACAATTTAAATTGAAAATATTTAATTAATTTTAAATATTTGAATGATAATTTAAATTGAATTCCCAATATAACTGTGAATTTGGCGATTAAATATTAAAATTTAATCTATAAAATGTTGAATAAAAATTTAAATTTGACTTTAGAGTTGAAATTGAATATTGAATTTGTATTTTAAATTCAAACTAATGACTTGGAAAAATAATTTGGATTTAAGGATTATTACTTATGCAAATTAATAATTGAATTAAATTTTGATTTGAAAACTGTGTAGTTATTTGAATTTTTCAAGTTTAATATGAAGAACATATTTGAATTTAAAAATTTGAGCTAGGAGTTTGTAAATTGATTTAAATTCCGTTCAAAATTTTTGTTAAGGGTTAAGTGGGCTTTGAAAATAATACCGGTCCACGTTTGATATTGATGCTATGATTAAATATACCCGTTTCCCCTTTACCCCATTCATTCGAAACCCTAAATCTAACGAAAGAAAGAAAATGGCGGCCACGATCGTTCGTTCCTTCAATCCAAATTTAGGGCTTGATTTATTCGATGGCGACGTCAACTTCAATAGCTCGATCGAGGGTTTTCTGGTGGCTCGCTTCAGCAATCGATTCTTCTTCTATTCGAACACGGCTGCTTCTATTTGACTAAGGTGAGTAAATTTATTTACTCACATCTAACTCAAGTTTTCGAATGATTTCTAGCTTGTTTAAACTTGTAATTTTTGCTTCTTGGTTGTCTGATATTCTCGGCTTGGAATCTGTTGATTTTTGTTGACTTCGGTCACTTGCTTTCGTGGATTTTTGTTTGGTTGACAATACTATGCTTCGGCTCTTGAGATAGTTCGAACTTGTTTTGGTTGTATAAATTGGCTTTGGCATCACTTTGTTTCACTGGAGTCAGTCAGTTTGCATTTGTGTTAGAATGAAGGCTTCTGCCTTGACCTGTTGAACTTGCTTGAATCCAGTTTTGTAGTTGCCTGCATGTGCGTACCTGTTATTTGATTTGGTATCATACTGTGATTTTATATTTACTTGCCAACTTATTCATAGCCTCCGTATCATTTTTACCATATAGCTGTAAGTAAAAGCAAAGTATGGATTAAGAAATCAAATTAAAACTGCAGATTCAATGATCAGGAACCAAATTCAAATTCCAGTTTTAAATTCATGGTCTCTGTTCCAAGGAAAAGTGAGCAAACATTTTATTTTAAATACCTGAGAAAGTTAATTCTGTTCATGTGACTTCTGGAGTGATTGGTGCTTTGCATGTTCATATATAAAGTGTAGATCCTGTATGTTGCTTGTGTTTTGAAACTGTGTGAAATTTTGCTTCTCTGTTTCAAGTTTCAGAGTCTAAAATTATTCAAAATTTAAACCCTCTTTGTTTAATCACTGGAAAGCTTTTGTCTTCAAAATAGGACAAGATTGTTTAAACATAATTTAGTTTTTTTTTTAAAAATATCTATATATATGTTTAAGTATTTTAGGATTTGAAATCTGTTGAACCAAGAAAAATTCAGTAGAAATTTTAATAGCATGTTAAAATCAAAAGCATGCAGTAAAAAAAAATAAAACCCAAATTCGAGTTCAAGCCTGGAAAGCAAAGTATGGAGTTAAAAGATGATTGGATTTATATAATTTGATTCCTAGCACCCATCTTATGATTCTATTGTTTTTACTGCGGACTTTTACTATCAATTACCTTGTGGTTGGTTTTCTAGCACTTGAAATTATATGAAGTCATGACCTATTCATTATTTTAGCCTACTATGTGGAGATCTTTGCTTTGATAAATAAATTATTATGTAATTTCAAAATTAAAATAAAGCAACGCATCACGCAAATTTACCACCTTAGCTTACGTAGCTACATAATATAGTCTTCTTTATGAGTCTCACCTTCCAATTCTGAAACAAATACAGATCTTTTAATATATTTTGGCTTTAATTGATAATGATTTAAAGAGCTGGGAATTTAAAGGTTCATTGCTTATAAACTTGGATTCTCTTCCATCACTGCATTTCCAGTTTGCATTCCACCTGAGTTCATGTATATTTGTTTCTTGTATATATATATGTACAAGCATGCATGCATTTGCTTCACTGTTTATTTTTCTGCACCACTTGCATATTACCTAAAGCTTGATATGCTGTTTTATATTTATAGTGTGATTGTTTAAAAATGCCTGCATGTGTTTAAATATGAAGTTGTGAAGGGGCATGCCTGTATGTGCTCTTGATTGTTGTTCATAGTCATAGGATAAGAAGAAAAAAATCTAAAATTTCACCCCTCAACCTCCTTTAAGATTTGATGTTTGAACAATTTATGTTTGATTTTGCAAGAACCAAGTTTTAAGAATACTGTGAGTAACATCACCATTTTAAATTGTTAAGTATAAATTAGGTTGCCTTCTTATCTTTGAAGTATAATATGCTTGTGAATATATTTCTAGAAAAAAAAAACTTTAGCCTGTTAAATCTTGATACATGTTCAGATTTGTTACTGTGACTCTTAATTTGGGCACTGACTTAGGATTGCTAAATTTCCTTGCTCATTTTGAAACTGAATCACAATTGTCTACAACCTGACACTTCTACTATGCATATGTCACTGCACTATGTGTAGATTCCTTGGACCCTAACTAGCACCTGACTACTTTGTTTATGCATTGTTGACTGCCCTGTTGCTATGTCCATGAGCATTTGCTTAAGTCTGGTTATTTGCATTGTTGTTTTCCTGTCCAATCGTAGTCCTTCTGTGGTACTTTTGTGGGTTAATTGGTCACTGCATGTCATTATACTTGAAAGGTTTTATATCCTTACTGATTGCACAAGACATTGTTTTCCTTGATGCATATGTACCTGTTCATTTGTGTTGAATAAGAGAAAAAAGAAAAAAAAATCTAATGAGGACAGACACTGCATGTATGATTTTTGCATAGACCCATGTGTACACGTGTGTATTAATGGTTGTTGGGTGTTATTTGCTTCCATTTGCTCTGTTAATTGAATTTAAACTGATGAGAATAGATGCTATCGTTAGTTCATAAGGAAGAAAATGGTTGTTGGGTGTTATTTTCAAATCAAACTGTAACACAAATTCTGTCAAATAAAATGAGTTGCAGGGAAAGAAAATAAAAAATCAAACATTTAAGAAAAATGTGTACAGGCAAGCATTAGTCTCTGCCTTCAAACATTAAATCCCTGGTGAGCAAACTTCATCTTTTAGACCAGATTTTTCTTGATGATAATGATTTGGAATGTTGTCTGAATGTGAGTGAATATATTTCCAAGTTCATATGGCTTCTATGTGTGAATTGTGTTGTGCCTATCTGTGCTATATATTTTCATCTCTGTTGTTTTCAGGCAAGTATGATTTAAAAAAAAAAGAAAAAAAAAATATTTTCATCTGTCTTCATTGATGATTTCAATCTGCTGATTATTGTTTTAACACTGTTAAGTGTTATCATTTACCGTTATCCGATTTCTTGTTAAAGGGTCGGATAGGTAAATTTATCTTTGACTGCCGTCTAACTGCTATTTAAATTATTATTGCCTCTATGCACTAATAACTGAGTTTGAATTAGACTGACCCGTGTATTATTTTCCTTTGAATGTAATACTCGGGTCAGACCGAGTATTTTTACAGCTTGGAGATTTTCTCGCAACGAAGTTAGAGAGAGAGGGGAAAGCACTTCACTAAAGCTTTTTAGAAATTGTTTCTTGTACTTTAAAAA
Source organism: Allium cepa (assembly GCA_030765085.1). NCBI lineage: Eukaryota > Viridiplantae > Streptophyta > Magnoliopsida > Asparagales > Amaryllidaceae > Allium > Allium cepa. The sequence goes on from CM060935.1 coordinate 430,565,123, forward strand.
GACATATGTTTGTTCTGCTGTATAAAATGTAATTCATTGTATAACTCTGATATTTGTATATAAAAGAAAAGTTCATTTATGAAAAATAGATTATTGTTTCTGTGATTTTGTGACTGATTCTGTTTAAATGTTATAAACTAAATAACAATCCGTCATTTGAACGTTTCTAGTTGGTTTAATTACCGACTGGAGGCGGTCAGAGCGGCGGGTCGATACAAATGCATGGTGTACAATTTTAGCTTTAGGCCTTAAGGACATAGACTTGAGTTGGCGTATATCATCTTCCAAAAGTAAATGACTTATACGGTCACGAATGACCATATCACAATCAACATTACTTAATTCAATTCCATCATTTTCATATTTTAAAATGTGAGCCATTCGATCTAACGAGAAAAATACCAGTTTTCCACAAACCAAATTCTATACACAATCATCTTGGTTTTGAATGTTTTGGTGACCTAAATTAAGATTAGCATATAATAGCTTGACCATAATTTGGTTTATTTTATGCTTCTTTTCATCCATATTGAACAAAGACTCCAAATTGCTTCGACGAGCTAATTCTTGTATATAATAAGGGGACAAATTTGCAAATTTTACAAACGAACCTTCAAAAATACGAGAATCTTGCATTCTCCTCCATCTTATAACTGCGGTATCATCGAAAAGCCATTGTTGGATTTTCTCATTGGAAGGAGGGTGGGAAGATGAAGATGCTTGTCCTTTCCTTTCTGGAGCCATTAAATTTGAGCATTTGGAGGTAAAAATTAGGTTTTTGAAGATTTAGGGTTTTAAAAGAGTTGAAAATTTTGAAATGAGAGTGAAGAGTAAAGAGGAAAGTGAAGGTTAAAAGGTGCGAATGGATGGGTAGGAGCAGCAAATAGGCTTAGATCTATGAATCAGTCGACTGAATCAGTTGTTCAATCGACTGAACAACTGATTAAAAAAATTTCGAACTTCTGGTTCAGTCAACTAAAGGCCTGATTCAGTTGACTGAATCTTGGTCTTTTTAATTCTATCTTCTATTCTAGTCACCAGATCCATTGTGACAGTCGACTGAATCTAGTTTTTAAAAAAAATTATCCCACTATCAGTCGACTGATACATTGGTATAGTCGACGGACCTGTGTAGATTTCCCCAATCATCCTGCTTTTGTGTAATGTTTTTATATATTCATATTTATGAAGCTGTAAATTTATTTATTTGAATATTAGAACTAGCATAAGTGCTGATAAAAAAAATGAAGGAAAAGAAATGATTTATTCTATAAAAAAAATTGTACATATTTTAGTTAAATTATTCAAAAAATAACATATAATAACAACCACTCTTATTTTGAAGGGCTTAGAGTTTTGTAGCCTTGTAGCTGTTTGCATCGAACATTGAATGCTTCGTTTCGATCCCAAGAGTTTGGTGAGACCGGTGGGCGTGGTGGGGGTGAAGTAGAAGATCGATGAATAGGCGAAACGGCGTGTTCGTCTATTGGATGGGATGAAGCACCACAAAATTTCATAGCAGTATGTTCTATATTATCTAGACGTCTCAAATTGATTTTCTGCTCGTAATATATTCACGCTGAAGCATCAACAACTCCTGCTGATAGTGATGGAAATAACTTATTTTTTGTTTTGTAGTTGGAGAGACATCAAACATCATCTTCTTTCCTTTCTTTTTCTCTGGAGTGTATCTGGTATGATCATGAGAGGTAGAAGGTGGTGTAGAATGATGGACGGGTGTTTTTGGTGATTCATAATAGGTTAGAATTTCAATGGAGTGAGTTGTTTGTAAAGAGGTTGACATAATGATAGTTTATATTTTTGTTAGTTTGTATGCATAACAGAGAATAAGTATACATATTTGTAGACTCATGTTGAGAATAAAAAGGATGAAATGAATGGATTGTACTGCTTTTAGCTACAAAAAGGTTGTTAGTTAGAAATGTTAGTTGCTATTTTGTTGGTTTTCTGTTATAGTGATTTATCTATGTAAATGTAATATGCAGAAAACATATATTTAGTCAAATTATTTATAAAGTGTTATACATAATTTAGAGTAAAATTGTCACCATGTAATAAAATCCCCGACCTAGACTGTAATGAAAATAATCAATAGCTTGGGTGGTTAAGATATCTAGGCTATTCACAACAGGTCATAGGTTTGAGTCTCAGCATGGTCAGAAAAATGAATCTTTGTCAAAAAATTTATTTTTGAGTTTTATTCGAAATTTCGTATTTTGTTATTTATATATCTTTAATGACATTATACCAAGTTCTCGACATAGTTTTATAAAAGTGTTCTCTAACATTGGTTTAGTAAAAATATCAGCTAATTGATTTTCAGATGGAACGTAATCTAAAATTATCACATCTTTTTCGAAATTATTGCGTAGAAAGTGATGTCTGATATCTATGTGTTTAGTTCTAGAGTGATTTACTGGATTTTTGGATTGATTAATTGCAATGGAATTATCATAGTAAATTGTTGATTTTGATAAATTAACTGCGAAATCTTTAAGCATCTATTGCATATAGATTACTTGTGCATAAGCTAATGCTGCAGAAATATATTCTGCTTCACAAGTTGATAGTGAGACACGATTTGATTTCTTGCTAAACCACGATATTAAAGATTTACCAATGATCCTCCAAAATATATTTTTGCTTGTACTTTTTCTATCCGTTCATGATCATACGAAATCAGCATCACTATATGACACTAACTCGAACGAGCAATCTTTTAGATAGAAAAGTCCAAAATCTTTAGAATTACTAAGATAACGTTGTATTCGTTTTGCGGCTTGTAAGTGTGATTCTTTTGGGACAGCTTGAAGTCTTGCTCATCGACATACACTCATCATTATATCTAGTTGACTCGCTGTTAGGTATAGTAATGATCCTATCATACTATGATATAGTTTTTGGTCTATAGTCTTGCCTTTTTCATCTTTATCAAGATGTATTGTCGTGCTTATAGGTGTTGATTTGGAAGAAGTGTTTTCCATTTCGAATTGCTTAATAAGATTATTACAAAAAAATTCTTCATTTATAAATATTCCATTTGAAACTTGTTTTATTTGAAGACCTAGAAAATACGATAATTCTCCCATACGGGTCATTTCGAATTCTCTAGTTATTCAGAAAATTCTTTACATAATTTATTATTAGTTGAACCAAATATAATGTCATCTACATATATTTGAACTATTAAAATATCATTTTTAGAGTGTTTTATAAATAAAGTATGATCTACTTTTCCTATTTCGAATCCTGATTCAATTAAATAGCTTTTAAGGCGTTCATACCAAGCACGTGGTGCTTGTTTCAAACCATATAAAACTTTCTTAAGTTTATAGACATGATCTGGATATTTTTCATAAACAAATAAATAGGTTGTTCAACAAAAACATTTCCTTTAATATAACCATTTAAAAATGCACTTTTAACATCCATTTGATAGAGTTTAAAGTTATTAAAACATGTGTATGCCAGTAAGATTTGTATTGCTTCTAGCCTAGCGACTGGAGCAAATGTTTCTTCATTGTCTATTCCTTATTCTTGGTTATACTCTTGTGCCACTAATCTCGCTTTTTTTCTAGTTATATTTCCTAATTCATCTACTTTATTTTTATAAATCCATTTAGTTCCTATAATAGTCTGATCGGTCGGTCTGGGTACTAGTTCCCAAACTTCATTTCGTTCAAAGTGATTTAGTTCTTCTTTCATAGCAATAAATCCAATTTTCTTCGGATGATGCTTCCTTAGTTTTCTTAGGTTCCATAGTAGAAAGAAAAGCTACATGACCCATTAAATTTAGTTGATTTCTAGTTCGATCATTTGAATTTATTTCTCCAATTATATTTTTTATAAGAAGATTTTGTAAGATTCTACGAGGAGATCTTATGTATTGGAACTATTTATATTTTATGAATTATTAACAATGTTTTCATCTTCTCTTAAATTATTTATTTCTATATTCGTGTTATTATCAAGTAAATGATCATCATCATTTGTTTTTGAAATAAGTTTAGAGTTTACATCGAAAGATATATGTAATGTCTCTTCAATACTATTAGTTCTTTTATTGAAAATTCGATAAACTTTGCTTCGATTCGAATATCCAAGAAATATATCTTCATCACATTTTGAATCAAATTTGGCAAGCTGACCTTTGGTATTTAATACAAAACATTTTGATCCAAATATTTTAAAATAAGATATGCTTGGTTTTCTATCGTTGAAAAGTTCGTAAGGTGTATTCTTGGTGAGGGGTCTAATAGAAACACGATTCAATGCATAACCAGCAGTTGCAACAGCTTCTGCCCAAAAGTGTTTTGGTAATGCGCTTTCATTTAGTAAGGTTCTTGCACATTCTTGTAGAGTCCTATTCTTTCGTTCTACAACTCCATTTTGTTGTGGAGTTCTAGGAAATAAAAAGTTATGAAATATTCCTTTCTTTTTACAATAGTTAACAAACAGTTCGTTTTCAAATTCACCTCCATGATCACTTCTGATATTTTTAATTTTAGTACCTTTTAAATTTTGAATTCGTTTAACAAATTTCTGAGATTATCAAAAGTATCTCTTTTATTTTTCACAAAGACAGTCCATATATATATCTAGAAAAATCATCAACTATTACAAATACGTATTTATTGTGATTTATGGATTAAACTTGGGTAGGCCCAAATAAATCCATATGAAGTAATTCAAGTGGTTGTAATGTCGAAATGACTTTCTTAGATTTAAAAAAAGAGTTAGTTAATTTACCTAATTGACACGCGTCACATATATTATTAACTTTAAAACTCATCTTTGGTAATCCTTTTACGAGATTATTTGTAGAAATTTTATTTATAGTTTTGAAATTGATATGACAGAATCGTTTTTTCCATATCCAGGGATCAATTTCTTTGACTATTTAAACACATGTCCGAGTCATGATTAACTTTCATATTCAAAACGTAAATGTTTTTATCTCTATTTCCTTTGAAATAAGATTCTAATTTTGATCGAAGATACTACATTTATTTTCAAAGAAGGATACTTTAAAACTTTTATCACATAATTGACTTATACTTAATATATTATGTTTTAGATTCTTAACTAACAAAACATTTGTAATAAGAGGTAAATTAGATGTACCACAATTGCTCACATCGCCTTTGCCGATGATATAACCCTTGGAATAATATCCAAAAGTGACAACTTCAATTTGAGTATGTAATGTTTGTCAGCATATCTTTGTCTCCTGTCATGTGTTTTGAGAAATCACTGTCGAGTATTCTTTTTCCATTCTTCTTGAGTGGGACCTTTAAAAAATATGAGATATCATTGGTACCCACCTTTTAATTGGGTCCTAAGAGTTAGATCTTAGGAAACCAAATCCAAGTGGGTTCAGTATCCATTTTATAAATATAATTCTCATTTTTATGTATATTTTCTATGAAGGATCTAATATACTTATTCCTTATTAATTTGTTATTTGTTTTAGGAACCCATATATTGGTAGTTTGAGAAGCTGATCTTTTTGAAAAGATTGGTGTTTTATTTGACTTAACATTATTTAAATTACTGGACTGTGAATTCTTGACTTTCTTTTTATAACCTAGTCCTTTTTTATTATTAGCAGGTTGTGAATTTTCAGTAATTCTAGATAAATTCTCTCTGCCTTAATTAAAATTCAATACATTTTTAGTGATTCCTTCTAGTTTGGTCGTTAGACTTGAATTTTCTAGTTTTATCATTTTGATATTAGTTTTCAAATCATGATTTTCAGAAACAAGAACATCATTCTTTCTTTTTGAGTTTCAATTTCTTGACTCAATAAAATTAGTTGAGAATTAACATTTGAAAGCGATTCTTAAGTTTTGTCAAGTTCTTCTTCTAATATTTTCTTCTCGTCTTTAATCATATCTCTTTCCAATTCTGCCTTATTATGATTTTCAATAGCCTCTTTATATTTTCTTTTGAGAATTTTTAAAGTATTTTACAATTCTGAGTTTATCTCTATCATACCATCAAAAGTTATCACTAACCTCGTTATCTTTGACCATAAAGCATATGTTGGTTTGTTTATTATCGCTATCACTCTCACTTTCAGTAGAAGAAGAAGAGTCTGAATCATCGCATGTAACTGAGAAAGCTTTCCTTCCGAATTTGTCCTTCCTTTTATTGCGATATTCTTTCTTTTGATCCGGACAGTCCTTCTATATATGCCCCTTTTTGTGAAAGTTAAAGCACTCCAGAACTGATGAAGACGGTGGTTTATTGCTGTTTGAGCTTCTTTTGCCATTATTTCCATTTTCTTTTCTATTTAAAGAATTTCTTGAAGTTTTTGGCAATAAAGGTTAGATCATCTTTGTATGAATCTGCTTTTTCTTGTTCTGCATGGAATGCTATATTCTTTTTATCTTGAGCTTGAACTCGTTTAGCCTGCAAATTCACTTCATAGGACATTAGATTTCCTATTAACTCTTCCGGAGTTATTTTGGAAATATCTGTGATGACCCGGAATTTTAAAGCAATATCAATTTAATAATCTGTAATTAAAATTAAATTGATTTGATAATCTTTGTAATGAGATTTGAATTAATTTAATAATTCAATAAAATAAATAGTTAATTGATAGATTTTATCTTTTTAAATCTAATATTTGTTTTATATTTATAATATATATAGGATATTGTATATATTGTAAATAGGTATTGTTTTAAATGAATCCTGTTTTCTATAAAATTTATATCTTTAGTAAAATTGGAAATTATGATTTTATTTAAAAGTTAAACTTTTTAAAAGCTATTTAATAAATAAAATATGTTTTTAAATACTTAAGATAAATATTAAATGATTTAAAATATGTGTAACTCAAGTTTAAAATTTAAATAAATAACAATGAGATTATTTTGAGTTTCTTTTAAATATAATGTGATAAATAAATAATTTATGAATAAAGAAATAATTTCTTTAATAAGTTGTTTATGGTTATTTAATATTGTTATTTCCAAAAATATAATAAAACATTGTTTTAACAAATAAATTTTTAATAAAAATAATTGTTTTTCAAAATTCAACTTTGTAGTTGTATTTGTAAATAAACTAGATTTCAAAATTTATTTTTGAACTTGAATTAAAAGTTTTTAAAATTTAGAGTGTAAATGTTTTTAATTTATTTTGATTTTGACATATTTGTATAAGTTAAATATTTATTCATTTTAAAATTTATGTACATGTAAATAAATACATGATTAACTAATTTATAAAAACATAGGTTTACATTTATTTGTATTAACATTAAATAAAATACAAATTAACCTAATTATAACTAATTAACTTTTAAGAGAGACATGTGTTAATCAATAAACACTACATCTTGACAATTGTTAAAAATTGGGACAAGTGTCCATTTTTGTTTTTAATTTCCTTTTTAATTTATTAAATCTGAAAACTTACCAATATAATCACCATCTTCCTCCATTACCTTTTTATTTAACTTTTGATTCATTCCTAAGAGAAATTAGAATGTCCTTGCAACTTTCACTCATTCTAAAATCAGAAGACATTCCTCAATTCAAAACAAATACTCAAATCAAAAACCAGAGATATTAATTCCTGTTTACCAAAGCCTGAAACTTAATTTCCTCAAACCAAAATCTGTAATCTCAACAAGCCTGTAGTATGATTTCAAAAATGTTAAGCTTTTGCAAACTTTCATATGCATGCAAATGGGTCAAAGCAACCTGAAGATTTTCTGTTGGAAGCAAATTCAGTTTTGAGGCTTCAGCTTCAAGTTCAAATCTTTTGCAAATTTCCAGTTTATCTTAAAATATCTGCACTGTCTTCTTTTGATTGAGGTGAGTAACTTATTTTTTTTTAAAGGATTTAGTATAAAACATGGTTGCTGATTATTCTGTGGTTAAAATTATAGTATGTATATTAAATGATGAAGACTGTAGTATGTATGTTTGTTCCATATAAGTATTCCTCTGTTTGAATTCTAGTTTCCCTGATTTAAATTAAAATTCATTTTCTCTTCAAACAAATGTTAATAGGTTTTAGTTTATAAACAAAGGTGGTGTGATTTATTATAGATTAATGTTTTAAAAACTTATTTAAGCCAAAGTCCATTTGAGTACTATGGGAATAAAAAGAAATCATAACAGCAGTATTTGATATACAAAATGAAAATCAAACTTTGTAAAATTATGATATTCAGTAATATAAATGGAAACATAAAGCAAAAATAGGAATTTCAATGTAAAGATCAGCATTTTTAATCAAAAGGGTTTGGTGCAGTTTTCTGTTGAACGAAAAAGGAAAATGTGATGATTTTTGATGATCTAATGATTTGGGGATATTTGGATTCTTAGTGTGGGAAGAGGAGTGATCATTGTAGTTGAGAAAAATAATGGTTGTTGATGAAAATCAACATGGGGACAGGGGTGGAGAATTATTACCTGTAGCCCTAGTTCTGTATGAACATTTTGATGCGGTCGATACGAACTATAGAAAGGACCGAGTGTCATGGGCTTTTGGGAGGAGATAGCTGAAGTGTAGGCGAAGTGGTGGCCGGTGGTGGCCGGTCTCTCTGGTGAACGGAGCACTGAGGGGGAAGCGATGACAGGTTGGTCGGTTTTGAGGAACTTCTGGTTACAGGTTTTGGGGATTTAGTCTCGAATTTGATTTCGAGCCGTTGAGGGATAATTGATGGTCGTAAAGGGTAGCGGGGTTTGTCGCCATCATGGGAGGACCACCGGAGGTGGTTGGAGATCGCCGGAGGCACGGTGCATGTGCACCATGCACTGTTGTTTTAAGTGATCTGGTATTGTCGTTTTTATTTTAAACTCGAAGTATTATTCGAGTGATGCTGTGTTTTGCTCGAGGGGATGGATAGATGACTCGAAGCATATATAGGGTTAGCTCGGGAGTATGTTGTATAACAATTTCCTGTAGAAACTGTCTACAGTTTTTAAAATCTAAATCAAAATTTAAAACGAATTAGTGGTTGTGATAAGATTTAAATAAGTTTAAATCTGCAGAAGAGTTTTAGTTTAAAGAAGTTTGAAATCTTATATGTTTTAAAATTTGAATGTGGTTTCAGTTTTTTTAAAAATAAAAATAGAATTTAAAACCTGCATTCAAAAAGGGAAAGCAAAGTTTTTAATAGAGATTTAAATCTAGTTTTAAATCTAAGTTAAGTTTAATCTAATTTGTATTAGAGTTTCAAATGAATTTGAAAGTCTTATAAGTTTTCAAATTTGAAGATGTTTTAGTTTTTTTTTAAAAAAAAAGAGGAAAGTAAGAATAATTTCTTTCCTGAAAATAGAATTTTCATTTGAACCTGAAACAAAAATTTAAATAGCAAATTTGAATTTGCATTTAAGTCTTGTTCTTAAGGGTTTTGAATCTTCAGTTTCTTTTTAAATGGAATTTGAATCTTGAATAAAGCAGTTTTAAAATTTAGGTTTAAATCAAAAGTTTGATGCATGTTTAAATTCAAATAATTTGAATAAGCAATGGTTCCAAGATTTTGAATTTAAAAATCTGGGTATTTAAATAAGTTTAAAAATTTGAATGTTTTTCAAACAAGTTTAAATTTAAATTGTTTATTAGGAATAAATTGTTTTCAAACAAATATTTTTAAACTTGATTTCCTTTTTGAAATAATAATGTATTTTAAACTTAATTTTCAATTAAATTAAGTATATTGAGACTTATCTTATATAAGCTTTAATCATAAGTTTTAAATGTTATTTATATTCATTCTAAAAAGAAATATAAATGAATTTAAGTTGGATAATGCTTTAATAAATATCATTTTTTGGATTTTAGATTCAAAAATGGAATTTGAATTTAAATTTTAAATGCAATATTCTAAGTACACTTTAATATTTATATAATTATTAATAAGGAAAGGGGTTATCTTATAAGTTATTAAGATATTAAAATAATTAAATAAATAAGATAATTAAGGAGAGACTCATTCTATAATTAATAATTTGGATAAATTTTAATTAGAGATTAATTAAAAAGTAATTTAAGAAAGTAATTAAAGAATTAATAATAGTTAATGATGGTCATTAACTAAGGTTATTTGATAATTAATTAATATGATTAATTTTCAATAATTAATTAAATTAATTAAATAATATTAATAAATTGTGAAATTTATTTAAGTTTAATTACTTAAATAAAAGTAATTAAGACACTAATTACTTAATGTAATTAATGGAGTTTATTAAGGTTGGTTTAAATTAATTAATTAAGTTTAATTAATTTTAATCATGAGATTTGATAATAATTACTTGAGGTAATTAATGGGATTACTCAGTAAAGTAATTAAAGGTAATTACTGGATGTAATTAGTGAATAATGATGGAATGGTGAAATATTTGGATTAAATTATTTTGTATAATTAATCAAGGGGTTAATTAAGGAATTAATAAAGGGGTAATTGATTTGATAAGTAATTAATGGTAGTTAATTATAAATGTGATTAATCAAGGTGATTTAATATTATAGTTTAAGTGATATTAATTACTGGAAGTAATTAATATTGAGTAATTAATTAAGAATCATTAATTAATATAATTAATGGTGTAATTAAGATTGATTAATTAATATTAATTAATCAATAATAAGTAATTAAGGACAATTAATTAATTGAAATTAATTAAGGTTAAATGTAACCAATTATAGTTAATAAATTAATGAAGTAATTAAAGGTTAATTACTGTATTTGGTTTAGGGTAATTAATTTTGTGGAATTAATTAAAGTATAAATAATCAGGATTGATTAATTAAGATGATAAAATTAGAGGTTAATTAATTAATTAATTTGTAATTAATTAATGATGATATAAGCAAGATTTATATTAAGTAAGTGATTAATTTAATTCATTTTAAATTAATTAAAGATGATGTAATTAATTTAATTCACTTTAAATTAATTATAGATGTATGATTATAGATCATTGCATATGAATGGTTGTTATTGGTTGCTTTGAATGGTTTTGAATCTCAGCTATGAGATTAATAATGTTGAGTGATATGGATGTATTGGTTGCATTGTGATGGTGATAAGGGTTATCTTTGATAGTGATAAATGTGGATTATCTATGGTTTGATAATGATAATTATCTGTTGTGAATCTATTAATTATCTATCTGTGTGTATATAGATGATATAATTGAATTGTTTTAAAATTTTAAAACAACTTGGACCTAAAAGACACGCTTTAGATTTCGATGAGACCGGGATCGGGTTTCCATATTTGGAATCCGAAAACCACATCGATTCCAATTAAACGATAGGTCGTTAATCCAAGTGGAGCGAGTAAAGACTTGAGGTATAGGGGCTATACGTCAGTATAACTCTGTGGGTGATTCCGTAATGAGTTTGACGGAATAGTACTTATAGATTCGAGATGGAGATTTAGAGTGCAAGGGTTATCGTCGTTAACTCTGAGGGTGATTCCAAAATGAGTGTAACGAGATAATGCCTTCGGTTTCGTTCGAACCCGGAACGAACTTGTATGGATTGAATGCTTTCAGAACATCGTCAGGTGGACGATGAGCATTCTAAGATAATGTGTCCTCTAAAGGTAATCGTAGCCTCAAGCCTCATCAACCGGAAATGGCTAAAACAGGGGAGGTGCAGCAAGGCTTCGTGGGTAGCCCCCACTTGAGAGCAAGATTTTCCCCTGTCTAGAGGTCCCTTTTATTCGGCTTAGTGGGCAGTTGTTAGTGCGCACCAACTGCGGGGTTGTCTTATTCGGAACTATTCAGTAAGGAATGGGTCCGGTCTTGTGTTGTAGGGGAGTTAGGGTGGCTCCTCGGTACGTTGATCTAGGCCACGTACTGTGACGGGTGGTACCCCAGTAGCCCTGCCATTGTATGGAATCCAAAATCCAATAAGTGCCAACGGTTTTGATTGTATTACCCACTTTTGTAGCTAGTAGCTGGAATTTGATGAATGTAGCAATTTCGGCTATTTCATATTTACTTGAAAACCCTAGACCTATTATAATATCACTGGATTTCCTATCAAATGTTTTGGTTAGCGTAAGGTAAAAACTTTTCCATGTTTACATGTTGGAAGTCTTACGTGATACCTTTCTTTTCAAAAGGTTTTTGAAATTTAAGCAACTTTAACCTGTTACTCACACCAGACCCATGTCTGACCCGGAGTTTATTTTTGTTTTTCATAAACTCTTGGGTACTCAAATTTTTACGAGTAGCCAAGGGATTCAGGTTAGCTTTGACGAATATTGGATGAGCAATGGAGCAGGAGGCTTCTGCGTTAGATATATAGTATTCCGCTGTGTGTCTCTGTGTTGTCTCTGGATTGGATTATGTTGTAAATACTAGACAAGTGTTTATAACTGTCTAGTATATGTTGTATATCTGTGTACTCTGATAGTGGTTGTAAACTATGTAATATTTATGTTATTAATATAAATTATTCGTCCCACTGTTTAGATTCTGATGTGTTGTTTCTTCTTCTTCTCTTTCTTTCTCTTTCCTATCCCTTTCTTTTCTTATTAGCGATGCAACTTCCTGGAGTGTGGAAATTGGGTCGTTACAGTTGGTATCAGAGTGTTAGGTTGAGTGAATACCTAGGCTCTGGAGTGGTGTCTATCTTGAGAGAGCGTATTTGTAATTTTATAATATTTATATATATTTATCTATTTCTACCTATCTGTTGGGTTACCTGTTCGGGTTTTCCAATATAGGTTATAAAGGTAGATAAGGTAGTAGTGTATGTAACACGATTACTACCATTGGTTGGAGTTTGAATGTAGAGGTTGGAAGTGTATTGGTTGAGACTGTAGACCGAATACTGTCTCGGGTAAGTGGTGCAGTAGTGTAAAAGATTTCATCGATCTTCGAAGGAAACCTGTTAAGGTTCGGAGACATCTTTGAAGTACAGAGTTTGGTGAGTAGAGTTTGATCTGTTCGATTGGGCTGAAGCAAGTGATGGTATTTTGATACCTCAGGAAGTTGTAACTGCGTGATGAGATGCAGTGACTATGGATTGTTTCCGAAGATGTTTCCTTTGGAACAAGTTTGGGAAGTGTGACTGTCCCGAAGTTGTGGCTGGATTCAGCAGGATGTTGTGGTGTTTTCAGTTTGCTTTGAAGTCCGAGTTTTTCGAAGAACTTTGAATTAGGAAGTTTTGGCCTTGGGTGTCAGCAGTGCAGCTTGGAGTGTTCTGTGAGATGACAGGAAGGTCTTAGCCGAGAAGTTCTTCTGAAAAGGGAGTTCAGAAGCTGATGAGTGAATCCGTCTCTTCAATGAATTGACTAGACCAATGAAAGTTGTTCTGTTTGGTAAAGAGAGAACAGTTTTATTTGGAAATTTATCTGGGTTGATTCGCAAAAGTGACTTGCGATTGTTTGAGTGTTCTTTTAGATGGTTGGAGATTTTCTGGATGTCTTCTGAGAAGACGGAGGTTTGTTAGCATCTGAAGATTGAGTTTTCTGATCGACTAGTATTCCAGGAGTGGAACCGGTGGTTCTGTTTAGTTGGAGAATGATTCCTAGAGGTAGAGTTTGATGAAGTAACTCAGATTTCAGGGAAATTTCTGAGTTTCCTTTATGGATCTGTAGAACTATATTTCTGGAGGTAATGTCCAGTTGGTGCTTGTGTTCTTCGTCAGCATTTTCTTATCTACTTCGGATCAGAGTTGTGCAGCGGAAGCAGTTTGATAGTGTTTCTGATTTTCTTTTTCGGATTGGGAGAAGTTTGTTGTTTTCTGCTGTCTATGGAGTAGAATTGTGTTTTGGTTTTGGATTGATCTTGAGAAGATCATTGTGTTGGGTTGTTTTTGGTTCTGATTGTTTCTGGAGGAATCAGCAAGGGTTAAGCTGATCAGTTTGGATGTTGGCAGCCTAGGATTTGTCTGAAGGCTTTTATAGATAAGGGAAGGAGGAATTTGGAATTCGAAGTTTATCTTTGTTTTGGTTGGATTGATGTTTGGTTTTTCAGGATTGAATTGTCAGTTTGGATAACTGGAATTCGATGAGTTTCATGTATCTCTAAGAGAGTGCGTGTATGGTCTATCTCTGGTTTTGGAACCAGTAGTTTTGGAGGTTTGGTTCTTGAATCAGACTCGCCTGTAGTCTGATATGTTATCTAGTTCTGTAGATATAGATGAATAGGAGCTCTGTAATTTAATAGCATTAATTGTTTGGAATCTATAGAGCGAGTCTCCCGATATTTTACCGGGGAAACTCGTGAAAGTTTTATCCAGAATTTTTCTGGATAATTAGATTTGTTTGATTTGGTGAATTGATTGCTATGGTTGTTAGCATATCATTGGTATATGCTTGTGTTTTAAAATTAAATCTTTAAATAGATTATTAAATTACCTTTGTTTTAAATTTCGGGGACGAAATTCTTTTAAGGGGGAAGGAATGTGATGATCCAGAATTTTAAAGCAATATCAATTTAATTATCTGTAATTAAAATTAAATTGATTTGATAATCTTTGTAATGAGATTTGAATTAATTTAATAATTCAATAAAATAAATAGTTAATTGATAGATTTTATCTTTTTAAATCTAATATTTGTTTTATATTTATAATATATATAGGATATTGTATATATTGTAAATAGGTATTGTTTTAAATGAATCCTGTTTTCTATAAAATTTATATCTTTAGTAAAGTTGGAAATTATGATTTTATTTAAAAGTTAAACTGTTTGAAAGCTATTTAATAAATAAAATATGTTTTTAAATACTTAAGATAAATATTAAATGATTTAAAATATGTGTAACTCAAGTTTAAAATTTAAATAAATAACAATGAGATTATTTTGAGTTTCTTTTAAATATAATGTGATAAATAAATAATTTATTAATAAAGAAATAATTTCTTTTATAAATTGTTTATGGTTATTTAATATTGTTATTTCCAAAAATATAATAAAACATTGTTCTAACAAATAAATTTTTAATAAAAATAATTGTTTTTCAAAATTCAACTTTGTAGTTGTATTTGTAAATAAACTAGATTTCAAAATTTATTTTTGAACTTGAATTCAAAGTTTTTAAAATTTAGAGTGTAAATGTTTTTAATTTATTTTGATTTTGACATATTTGTATAAGTTAAATATTTATTCATTTTAAAATTTATGTACATGTAAATAAATACATGATTAACTAATTTATAAAAACATAGGTTTACATTTATTTGTATTAACATTAAATAAAATACAAATTAACCTAATTATAACTAATTAACTTTTAAGAGAGACATGTGTTAATCAATAAACACTACATCTTGACAATTGTTAAAAATTGGGACAAGTGTCCATTTTTGTTTTTAATTTATTAAATCTGAAAACTTACCAATATAATCACCATCTTCTTTCATTACCTTTTTATTTAACTTTTGATTCATTCCCAAGAGAAATTAGAATGTCCTTGCAACTTTCACTCATTCTAAAATCAGAAGACATTCCTCAATTCAAAACAAATACTCAAATCAAAAACCAGAGATATTAATTCCTGTTTACCAAAGCCTGAAACTTAATTTCCTCAAACCAAAATCTGTAATCTCAACAAGCTTGCAGTATGATTTCAAAAATGTTAAGCTTTTGCAAACTTTCATATGCATGCAAATGGGTCAAAGCAACCTGAAGATTTTCTGTTGGAAGCAAATTCAGTTTTGAGGCTTCAGCTTCAAGTTCAAATCTTTTGCAAATTTCCAGTTTATCTTAAAATATCTGCACTGTCTTCTTTTGATTGAGGTGAGTAACTTATTTTTTTTTTTAAAAAGGATTTAGTATAAAACATGGTTGCTGATTATTCTGTGGTTAAAATTATAGTATGTATATTAAATGATGAAGACTGCAGTATGTATGTTTGTTCCATATAAGTATTCCTCTATTTGAATACTAGTTTCCCTGATTTAAATTCAAATTCATTTTCTCTTCAAACAAATGTTAATAGGTTTTAGTTTATAAACAAAGTGTTTGTGCAAAAAATGGGCAAACACCTCAAAGTCGTACGATTTAGTTGATTATATGTTGTTCTTAGCGATTTGGGTGATTTACGCAAATATGTAAAAAGCAGGGACTAAACTGTAAAAGACACACAGATTTATAGTGGTTCGGCCAGAGCGTGCCTACATCCACTTTATATGTTATTCTCCTCTTTCTCTTCAGATTACATGTACAAAGCTTTGGTTACAAGTATATGAAAGTTGTTTGAAAGTTCCTTCCGTGCTTGAGCTCTCAAACTTGTCCCCCATTGTTGTACCCCTGCCCCTCTATTTATAGAGTGAGGCTGGGGGCAGGGGTTCTGGATGTATATAGCTGCTGGTGGGCCTGGGCTGAAGCAATCTAGCCTGGCACATCTGGTTCGGCGGAGCTTGGTTCGGTCGTAGCTGGGATGGTTGGACCGGTGGTAGGTTGGTCCGGTGGTATACTTGGTAGTGGATGGAAAGGAGGTTGATTCGGTGGGAGGTGGAAAGGCCTCTGGTTCGGCTGCCTTGGGTCTGATTCGGCAGATAGCGAGGCGAGGTCTGGTTCGGTCATGGAGATGAGACGGTTCGGTGGAGGCTGAGGTTTGGCTCGACAGTGGAGTTGGGAATGCCGAATGGACTTCGGCATTGGGAATGCCGGATGAATCTCGGCCTTGGGAATGCCGGATGAGCTATGGTATTTCGAATGCCGAATGAGATCTTGTTTCATACTGCCGAATGGGCTTGAGTGTTGGAGTGCCGAATGGACTCTCGCATTGTTTCACCGAATGAACTTTTATATTTGAACCTTGAGTGAAATCCTAGACTTATGTACGCTTGCTAGCTGCTTCTTCTTGGTTCGGTCGTGGTGGAAATGCACACAACATTGATATTCCAGTTTTGACCAAAAATGGGATAACACTTTGCCCCCCAAAACATGCCTTGCGATAGGAAGGCGTGTTTTGTAATGCCATGAGCTGGATGTTCATATCCTGTTGACAACCTGTAAAGAGCTTGATATTTTATATGGCCCCAAATGACGACCGTTCGGGATCGAGCTATTTGGGATGAAGCGCGGCCGTTCATGGTCAAGTGCCTAACTTCAAATGACGACCATTCACGATCGAGTCAATTGAGGTGAAGTGCGACCGTTCGCGGTCAAGCGTCTAAATCCATGCGACGATCGTTCGAGATCGAGTCATTTGCGGTGGAATGTGATCATTCACGGTCAAGCGCTTTACTTCAAATGACGACCGTTCGAGATCGAGCCATTCGAGGTAAAGTGCGACCGAGCCCGGTCAGAGGGCGGACCTCAAATGGCGACCGTTCGCGATCAAGCCACTTGGGGTGAAATGTGACCGTTCACGGCCGGTGCCGTTCGCGGCAAAAGATGAAATGGGACCGTTCGCGGTCAAGCGCCTTACTTCGGATGACGATCGTTTGAGATCGAGCCATTCGTGGTAAGGTGCGATTGTTGGCGGTCAGGGGGTGGACCTCAAATGGCGACCTTTCGCGATCGAGCCATTTGTGGCGAGATGAGTTGTGCCGTTCGAGGCGAGTTTGTGACTGTTCGAAGTCGGGTGCCGTTCGAGGCGAATTGTGACCGTTCGAGGTCGGGTGCCGTTCGAGGCGAATTGTGACCGTTCGAGGTCGGGTGCCGTTCGAGGCGAATTATGACTGTTCGCGATCGGGTGCCGTTCAAGGCGAATTGTGACCGTTCGAAGTCGGGTGCCGTTCGAGGCGAATTGTGACTGTTCGAAGTCGGGTGCCGTTCGAGGCGAATTGTGACTGTTCGTAGTCGGGTGCCGTTCGAGGCAAGTTGTGTGTGCCCGGGGGGGACTTAATATTATCAATGTCGGAGTTATTGTTTGGGGGAGTCTCCGAATCAAAGACTTCGGCAGTTCGCTGCCATGCAAGAGGTGCTCGTGGACCGTTCGCGATCCAACGGGTATACAAGTAAATTTTTCCATAGAATTGTAAATGTTAAAGCAATAATCATATGAACCTTACGGCAGAAATGTCCAAACAGGAAGAATTTAAATGTTCAAATCAAAATCAAAGCAAAAAGCAGAATAAAGATGTCAAAGCGCAAACTCTTACTATAACGCAATTGGTAGTCATTCAGAGCATGCCTATGGATCGTGCGCGATCGCTCACATGTGTAAATGATTTAACCACGTTAGTGAGAGGTTTACAACTTGTTCATCGTTATTTTAATCAAGCAATCAATGGATAATCAAACGGTGCCCCAATCCAGGGTCACCTCTAGCCGATGTAGACGGTGGTCGCTCTGGCTCCACAGCTGGAGTTCGCCTCCTCACATACTGAAGGAGCATACCGTTCCTGATATGCCCTTCCACCTCGTCCTTCAAATGCCTACAATCATTAGTGTTATGACCGTTTAATTCATGGAATACACAAAACTTATCTGATTTTCTTTCGTCAGAGGTTGGATCCCTTCGTATTGGTTTACGATACGGAACATGCTCCTTGGTGTCCTGATAAATTCGTTCCAGACTCTCATTCAGCTCAGTGTGAGTGGTGAATCGCGGCTCCCTCCGTTGCCGCTTTGTCCTGTCATCATTATCCTCAGCCTTTCTCTTTCCTTTGCTAGTCTACGCACCCTTTCTAGGTGGGTTTCCGCTCTTGATTGCGTAAACGTCATCTTCTTCCTCTCTTTCTGCACTAGCATCTTCCGAACGCAGAAACTTTTCAGCCTCATGATAGAACTCTCCCAGATTCATAGGCGGGTCCTTGGTTAATGAATTCTTGAACTCTGTACTATCAGCTATTCCAGATACAACCGCCATCATGACCATAGATGGATCTGGTCGATCCACAGATGCTGCCGCCGCATTAAATCGCGTTAGAAAGCTCCTCAAAGTCTCTCCAGTTTTCTGCTTCAAGGTTGCCAAAGTCATCACATTCTTGGGTCTCGCAATATGAACCCTGAATTGCCTCATGAATCTCTCAGTTAAATCTGCCCACGTTCCTATGGAGCCACTCTCCAGTTGCCTAAACCATAACGCTGCAATGTCCGTCAAATACAGTGGAAAGCACCGGGCCATGATCTCCTGTGATGCCCCCAGCACTTCCATGTGCCTCATATACTTAGTAAGATGGACCGCAGGGTCTGTCCTCCCATTGTACATCTCTACTGATGGTAGCTTGAATTCTGGTGGGTTCCTAGCCATCCTAATCGCAGAAGAAAAAGGAATCATGTTTACATCTTCCAAGTCTCCGTTTACTAAACCGCCTCTCATAGCTCTTCTAGCCATCTCTGTTAATCTGTCATTGTCTCCAAGTTGTAGTCCTCGTTCACTGCCTTCGAACTGCCCCCCGAGTCCACGGGAGTTTTCATGTGTATGCCTCCCTGGCTGAACGTTCATTCCTCTATTGCTACCAGGTGGCTCGGATGCCCCCATCTCTCTTCCCGGGGTCGGATCAACATGCTCTGCGTGAGTGCCCCCTAGCTCTGGTGCTACGCCAGATGGTCCTGCTCCGTTCTGAACTCCAGTTGCTCCTTGGTTTTGTGCTCCAAGTTGCCCAATTTGCTGAAGAAAATTCTGGATCATCTCTTCTTGTCTTCTCATCATAGCATCCATCTCATCCTTAGTGATGAAGGCTGAAGCTTGGTTTGCTCCTGAGGAAGCCTCTTGACTCCCTTCCTGTTGACTCTGCTCTGGCCTTGGCCTTCTGCTTGATTGTCTCGCCATGACTCTTCCAATCTGAATCTCTAAACTCTCAAATTCAACTTCCAAGTGGTAGGTCCCTGAGTTCAATTCTCGGTGAAAGCACCAAAAATGTTTACGCAAAAAATGGGCAAACACCTCAAAGTCGTACGATTTAGTTGATTATATGTTGTTCTTAGCGATTTGGGTGATTTACGCAAATATGTAAAAAGCAGGGACTAAACTGTAAAAGACACACAGATTTATAGTGGTTCGGCCAGAACGTGCCTACATCCACTTTATATGTTATTCTCCTCTTTCTCTTCAGATTACATGTACAAAGCTTTGGTTACAAGTGTATGAAAGTTGTTTGAAAGTTCCTTCCGTGCTTGAGCTCTCAAACTTGTCCCCCATTGTTGTACCCCTGCCCCTCTATTTATAGAGTGAGGCTGGGGGCAGGGGTCCTGGATATATATAGCTGCTGGTGGGCCTGGGCTGAAGCAATCTAGCCTGGCACATCTGGTTCGGCGGAGCTTGGTTCGGTCGTAGCTGGGATGGTTGGACCGGTGGTAGTTTGGTCCGGTGGTATACTTGGCAGTGGATGGAAAGGAGGTTGATTCGGTGGGAGGTGGAAAGGCCTCTGGTTCGGCTGCCTTGGGTCTGATTCGGCAGGTAGCGAGGCGAGGTCTGGTTCGGTCATGGAGATGAGACGGTTCGGTGGAGGCTGAGGTTTGGCTCGACAGTGGAGTTGGGAATGCCGAATGGACTTCGGCATTGGGAATGCCGGATGAATCTCGGCCTTGGGAATGCCGGATGATCTATGGTATTTCAAATGCCGAATGAGATCTCGTTTCATACTGCCGAATGGGCTTGAGTGTTGGAGTGCCGAATGGACTCTCGCATTGTTTCACCGAATGAACTTTTATATTTGAACCTTGAGTGAAATCCTAGACTTATACACGCTTACTGGCTGCTTCTTCTTGGTTCGGTCGTGGTGGAAATGCACACAACATTGATATTCCAGTTTTGACCAAAAATGGGATAACACAAAGGTGGTGTGATTTATTATAGATTAGTGTTTTAAAAACTTATTTAAGCCAAAGTCCATTTGAGTATCTCTGGGAATAAAAAGAAATCATAACAGCAGTATTTGATATACAAAATGAAAATCAAACTTTGTAAAATTATGATATTCAGTAATATAAATGGAAACATAAAGCAAAAATAGGAATTTCAATATAAAGATCAGCATTTTTAATCAAAAGGGTCTGGTGCAGTTTTCTGTTGAACAAAAAAGGAAAATGTGATGATTTTTGATGATCTAATGATTTGGGGATATTTGGATTCTTATTGTGGGAAGAGGAGTGATCATTGTAGTTGAGAAAAATAATGGTTGTTGATGAAAATCAACATGGGGACAGGGGTGGAGAATTATTACCTGTAGCCCTAGTTCTGTATGAACATTTTGATGCGGTCGATACGAACTACAGAAAGGACCGAGTGTCATGGGCTTTTGGGAGGAGATAGCTGAAGTGTAGGCGAAGTGGTGGCCGGTGGTGGAAGTCTCTCTGGTGAACGGAGCACTGAGGGGGAAGCGATGACAGGTTGGACGGTTTTGAGGAACTTCTGGTTACAGGTTTTGTGGATTTAGTCTCGAATTTGATTTCGAGCCGTTGAGGGATAATTGATGGTCGTAAAGGGTAGCGGGGTTTGTCGCCGTCATGGGAGGACCACTGGAGGTGGTTGGAGATCGCCGGAGGCACGGTGCATGTGCACCGTGCACTGTTGTTTTAAGTGATCTGGGTATTGTCATTTTTATTTTGAACTCGAAGTATTATTCGAGTGATGCTGTGTTTTGCTCGAGGGGATGGATAGATGACTCGAAGCATATATAGGGTTAGCTCGGGAGTATGTTGTATAACAGTTTCCTGTAGAAACTGTCTGCAGTTTTTAAAATCTAAATCAAAATTTAAAACGAATTTGTGGTTGTGATAAGATTTAAATAAGTTTAAATCTGCAGAAGAGTTTTAGTTTAAGGAAGTTTGAAATCTTATATGTTTTAAAATTTGAATGTGGTTTCAGTTTTTTTTAAAAATAAAAATAGAATTTAAAACCTGCATTCAAAAAGGGAAAGCAAAGTTTTTAACAGAGATTTAAATCTAGTTTTAAATCTAAGTTAAGTTTAATCTAATTTGTATTAGAGTTTCAAATGAATTTGAAAGTCTTATAAGTTTTCAAATTTGAAGATGTTTTAGTTTTTTTTTAAAAAAAAAGGGGAAAGTAAGAAACCTGACAGTTTCTTTCCTGATAATAGAATTTTCATTTGAACCTGAACAAAAATTTAAATAGCAAATTTGAATTTGCATTTAAGTCTTGTTCTTAAGGGTTTTGAATCTTCTGTTTCTTTTTAAATGGAATTTGAATCTTGAGTAAAGCAGTTTTAAAATTTAGGTTTAAATCAAAAGTTTGATGCAGGTTTAAATTCAAATAATTTAAATAAGCAATGGTTCCAAGATTTTGAATTTAAAAATCTGGGTATTTAAATAAGTTTAAAAATTTGAATGTTTTTCAAACAAGTTTAAATTTAAATTGTTTATTAGGAATAAATTGTTTTCAAACAAATATTTTTAAACTTGATTTCCTTTTTGAAATAATAATGTATTTTAAACTTAATTTTTAATTAAATTAAGTATATTGAGACTTATCTTATATAAGCTTTAATCATAAGTTTTAAATGTTATTTATATTCATTCTAAAAAGAAATATAAATGAATTTAAGTTGGATAATGCTTTAATAAATATCATTTTTCGGATTTTAGATTCAAAAATGGAATTTGAATTTAAATTTTAAATGCAATATTCTAAGTACACTTTAATATTTATATAATTATTAATAAGGAAAGGGGTTATCTTAAAAGTTATTAAGATATTAAAATAATTAAATAAATAAGATAATTAAGGAGAGACTCATTCTATAATTAATAATTTGGATAAATTTTAATTAGAGATTAATTAAAAAGTAATTTAAGAAAGTAATTAAAGAATTAATAATAGTTAATGATGGTCATTAACTAAAGTTATTTGATAATTAATTAATATGATTAATTTTCAATAATTAATTAAATTAATTAAATAATATTAATAAATTGTGAAATTTATTTAAGTTTAATTACATAAATAAAAGTAATTAAGACACTAATTACTTAATGTAATTAATGGAGTTTATTAAGGTTGGTTTAAATTAATTAATTAAGTTTAATTAATTTTAATCATGAGATTTGATAATAATTACTTGAGGTAATTAATGGGATTACTCAGTAAAGTAATTAAAGGTAATTACTGGATGTAATTAGTGAATAATGATGGAATGGTGAAATGTTTGGATTAAATTATTTTGTATAATTAATCAAGGGGTTAATTAAGGAATTAATAAAGGGGTAACTGATTTGATAAGTAACTAATGGTAGTTAATTATAAATGTGATTAATCAAGGTGATTTAATATTATAGTTTAAGTGATATTAATTACTGGAAGTAATTAATATTGAGTAATTAATTAAGAATCATTAATTAATATAATTAATGGTGTAATTAAGATTGATTAATTAATATTAATTAATCAATAATAAGTAATTAAGGACAATTAATTAATTGAAATTAATTAAGGTTAAATGTAATCAATTATAGTTAATTAATTAATGAAGTAATTAAAGGTTAATTACTGTATTTGGTTTAGGGTAATTAATTTTGTGGAATTAATTAAAGTATAAATAATCAGGATTGATTAATTAAGATGATAAAATTAGAGGTTAATTAATTAATTAATTTGTAATTAATTAATGATGATATAAGCAAGATTTATATTAAGTAAGTGATTAATTTAATTCATTTTAAATTAATTAAAGATGATGTAATTAATTTAATTCACTTTAAATTAATTATAGATGTATGATTATAGATCATTGCTTATGAATGGTTGTTATTGGTTGCTTTGAATGGTTTTGAATCTCAGCTATGAGATTAATAATGTTGAGTGATATGGATGTATTGGTTGCATTGTGATGGTGATAAGGGTTATCTTTGATAATGATAAATGTGGATTATCTGTGGTTTGATAATGATAATTATCTATTGTGAATCTATTAATTATCTATCTGTGTGTATATAGATGATATAATTGAATTGTTTTAAAATTTTAAAACAACTTGGACCTAAAAGACACGCTTTGGATTTCAATGAGACCGGGATCGGGTTTCCATATTTGGAATCCGAAAACCACATCGATTCCAATTAAACGATAGGTCGTTAATCCAAGTGGAGCGAGTGAAAACTCGAGGTATAAGGGCTATACGTCAGTATAACTCTGTGGGTGATTCCGTAATGAGTTTGACGGAATAGTACTTATAGATTCGAGATGGAGATTTAGAGTGCAAGGGTTATCGTCGTTAACTCTGAGGGTGATTCCAAAACAAGTGTAACGAGATAATGCCTTCGGTTTCGTTCGAACCCGGAATGAACTTGTATGGATTGAATGCTTTCAGAACATCGTCAGGTGGACGATGAGCATTCTTAGATAATGTGTCCTCTAAAGGTAATCGTAGCCTCAAGCCTCATCAACCGGGAATGGCTAAAACAGGGGAGGTGCTGCAAGGCTTCGTGGGTAGCCCCCACTTGAGAGCAAGATTTTCCCCTGTTTAGAGGTCCCTTTTATTCGGCTTAACGGACAGTTGTTAGTACGCACCAACTGCGGGGTTGTCTTGTTCGGAACTATTCAGTAAGGAATGGGTCCGGCCTTGCGTTGTAGGGGAGTTAGGGTGGCTCCTCGGTACGTTGATCTAGGCCACGTACTGTGACGTGCGGTACCCCAGTAGCCCTGCCATTGTATGGAATCCAAAATCCAATAAGTGCCAACGGTTTTGATTGTATTACCCACTTTTGTGGCTAGTAGCTGTAATTTAATGAATGTAACAATTTCGGCTATTTCATATTTACTTGAAAACCCTAGACCTATTATAATATCACTGGATTTCCTATCAAATGTTTTGGTTAGCGTAAGGTAAAAACTTTTCCATGTTTATATGTGGGAAGTCTTACGTGATACCTTTCTTTTCAAAAGGTTTTTGAAAGTTAAGCAACTTTAACCTGTTACTCACACCAGACCCATGTCTGACCCGGAGTTTATTTTTGTTTTTCATAAACTCTTGGGTACTCAAATTTTTACGAGTAGCCAAGGGATTCAGGTTAGCTTTGACGAATATTGGAGGAGCAATGGAGCAGGAGGCTTCTACGTTAGATATGTAGTATTCCGCCGTGTGTCTCTGTGTTGTCTCTGGATTGGATTATGTTGTAAATACTAGACAAGTGTATATAACTGTCTAGTATATGTTGTATATCTGTGTACTCTGATAGTGGTTGTAAACTATGTAATATTTATGTTATTAATATAATTTATTCGTTCCGCTGTTTAGATTCTGATGTGTTGTTTCTTCTTCTTCTCTTTCTTTCTCTTTCCTATCCCTTTCTTTTCTTATTAGCGATGCAACTTCCTGGAGTGTGGAAGTTGGGTCGTTACAATATCGTTCCTTCATCAATAGTGAGAACTTTTCTTTCCCATTCATCCGTTACAGAGTTAAGGATTTTGGATCCAATATCCAAATCTGAGTATTTTTCTCCTAGTCCTACTAATAAAAGGTAGATATCCTGAAATGTTGAATACATATCATTTATAGATTCATTTTCTTTCATCCTAAAGTTTTGAAACTGACTTTTGAGCATGGATATTTTGCTTTGTTTGACCTTTTTAGTTCCTTCATGTGTAACTTTGAGTGTATGCCATATTTCATATGCAGTATTGCACATGCTAACATGGTTAAACTCATTTTTATCTAATGCATAAAAAACATATTCATGGCATTTGCATTTTCTATGGCATCTAATTTCTGTGTATTTGTCCATGTAGAATACTCTTTGGTAGGAATAATATATTCTATCTTAGTTATATGCCATGAATCAAAACAATTTGCTTGCTTTTATTTTCTTATACGAGTGGCCCAATGTTATAGTTCATGCTATTAAATTGTGGCGGACGTGCAGTGGATTGTCCTTCAATGAAGCTAGTGTTAATGCTAGTGCTAGTGTTAGTTTCCATATTATTAGATTATCTGATAACCGTGTTACCATTATATGATGACCTGCTCTGATTCCAATTGATAGTGTGCTATCGATCATGTAATATGGATATACGATAATACAGAGTGTAGTGATGATAGCTATACAGTAAATAGTATGGAATATAAAAGCAGTATAATAAAAATAACACCAGAGATTTTTATACTGGTTTGGAGCTTCGTCATACTTCCAGTCCCAGACTCCTTCTGAAATTTCACTAAAACAACAACCCTCACTTAACCCAGAGGAATGGGTCTATACAACCTCTAAGCAGCTGAACAGGAACCAGAGCAGCGGAACAGGATTTCACCTCAGCAGCCGAAGAGGACTTCACATGCTTGAGCAGCAGAACAGGACTTCTTCAAAAAATACAAAAGATTATTTGACTTTTTGTGTTCTAATAACACAGATAAGTCTGTTTATAGTACATCCTTCCTATGATCTTCTCCTCGAGTATAAATATATATATATATATATATATATATTTGGAGATTATGAAGAATAGAAAGGTATAATATTGCTTAGAATATGTTAATGCAGTATATTTGAGAGTATAGTTGCAAATATGTTCGATAGGGATAGATAAGAAAGATAAGAAAATTCTGTGAAGTGGAATCAAGTTAGAGTATGTATTTATAGATGTTAAAAAGCGCGATTATTAATGAAGAGTTCCGATTGAATTGTTGCGTCCAAATCTTTTTGTAGAGATTCGTAACTCTTCACAAATAGTCATGTCTTTTCAGAAAATATAGTTGTTATAGAAATTCAGTCAATTGAACCTCTAGGTCAGTCGACTGGATATTAAAATGATTTTTTAATATATATTTGTTTATTTGTGCACCTGTGCCAGGTCAGTCGATTGACCTGGCAATTTCTGTGCAATTTGCACAATTTTCATAGGTTTTAAATATATATATATATATATATATTATATGATTTTAAAGAAAAAAAATTTGATAATATATAAATATATATTTTATATGCTTATATGTATAAATCATATATAAAATAGAAAGATTAAATATAAGCCAATATATATGTTAAACGAGGAGAGATCTTAACAAAATTGACTTAAGACTCAAAACAAGATAATATAAAAATTGATGCACCGATTTTTTTGTCTTTCTCCATATAGTATATATTCTCTTTTTGTCGTAATGGTCGTCAATTCTACATGTAGTAATGATAGCTTTGTGTCGTGAATCAAAACCAAGTCTCAACATTAAAAATTGTTAGATCATAGGTTTTGATTGCTGACATGAAACAAGAATTCACGAATCTACGACAACATACGGACTCAACGACTCAAAGTATGGTTCATATAGTTATATACTTTTTAACAAGAGTCATCAAATATGTATATGGAGTCTAGTTTAGTACTTTGTTAAAATATTTCCTCAAGAATCATCATTCACATTCAAATAAACTTGCATGCATATTTTAATCAAAATTAAATTTTCAAATAATTCTTGGAGCAAGGCTCGAACCCGGGTCACTAGTTTAAAAGGCAAGTGCTCTAACCAAATGAGCTATGGTGATTTTTGATTATCAACAGAATTCAGTCACCTGAACAAAGTCATTCAGTTGACTGAACATCTATAAACAGCCTACTGAACTAGTGCACATATGTATACACGTTTATATTTTCAAATTCAGTCGATTGAAGTGCATGGACCAATCAACTGACCTGGTTCCAACTGCTATTTTTTTAAAAGACACTTCCTTTTTGAATAGCCTTCTTTCTCGCGAAGAGTTGCGGCCATTGCTATTCATTAAGAACTCTTAGTCAGTAGTTGCAACTCCTTAACTACTATATACATACATGAATTTCAAGATCAAGTTACTCCACTTATTTGCTTACACTTGAATCGTATTTTCTGAATTAACTACTCTCTTGAATTCATACGCTCATTGCTTATAATCATAATTCTATATTTCTGAAAGCAATTTGAAACTTCCTAATCTTCATATACATAGAACTACACACATCATACTTGAGGAAAATATTATAGGAAGGGTGTACTACAAGTGACAAATCCGTGTTATTAGAACACATAAGGTCAAGATAATCTATTTTGTATTTGTTGAAGTCTTGTTCTGCTACACAGGCGTGTGAAGTCCTCTTCGGCAGTTGAGGCGAAATCCTGTTCCACTGCATAGCTCCCTGTTCGGCTGCTCAGGGGTTGTATAGACATGTTCCTCTAGGTAAGTGAGGGTTGTTTTTAGTGAAATTCCAGAAGAAGTCTGGGACTGGATGTAGGATGGAGCTCCGAACTAGTATAAAAATCTCTGGCGTTATTTTTATTATACTGCCTTTATATTCCATACTATTTACTTTATAGTTATCATCACTATACTTTGTACTATCGTATATCTGTATCATACGATATATAGCACACTTTCATTGAGTATCAGAGCATAGCAACTATCATTTGGTATTAGAGCCTAGAATTCTATCGACGTCACAACATCATAGGATAATGGCTAGAACAGGCAAAATCCCAGTCCAAGCCACCAGTGAGGACTATAAAAAGGTACTTTCTAATTTACAAATTTCAGTAAAAGATAATAATGAATTAGTTAGTATAAGCAATAAGATTTCAAAGATTAATTTTATTATTTTATAAAAGATGAAATCTTTTGAACTTGAAAATGAGAAATTGAAAAACGAGAAGTTAAATTTTGAAAATCAATTTGGTGTTTTAAAGAATAATTGTATAACTATTAAAGATTTTCTAAGTGAACAAAACACCATATTTGAAAAAGGGAGAGAAATTTTCAAAAGAAAATTTTGATTTTAAAAGACAAAATGATTTATTACAATCCTCTTTAGATAATTCAAAATCTCAAAATTTCCTTCTCAAAAGTGAAAATTGTACGTTAAAAAACGAGAATTCTGAATTAAATGAGAAAATTGATATTTTGAATAATAGTAGTACTTTTAAAAAAAATTGTAACTTTAAAGCTATATTTGATAAACTTAACGCTAAAATCACAAAATTTAATAAAGGTCAAAACTATTTAAACATGATTTTATCCAGTTCTAGACTTTTACATGATAAAAGTGGTTTACGATATAATAAAACTGATCGTAGAAATAGCACTAGATACGCTTTCATGTATAGTAAATATGTTAGTGCTAGTATTAGATTACGAGTAAAGTCTAAATCCAATTTTTGTAGAAACTCAAATACTGCTATGACCAATAATGTTTATAATTTCTTTAGAAGTACAAAATCATTGACGGGAAAAACGAATAAAAATTATCTTAGATTTGGGTTCCTGCTAATTGGAAAAATAGAGAAAAATACATTGATGACTATTTTAATATGGTAGTTAATAATGAAAATTATATTTATAATGGCTTAACCACACCCAAATGGGTATGGTTTCCTAAAAATTAGGAAATTATAAGAACCTCGGGTATCGCATGCATTAAATGTTAAATTTTTTTTTGATACCTCACACTATGAGTAGTAGTTATTTTGTTTTATATTGTTTTATGTTAAACACTTACGTGGAATATAATTTATGTCATCATATAAACTTATCGATGACAAAGGGGGAAAAAGATATTGCACTAACGCTATTTGCAGGAACAAACGATGCAAGCGCAAATTAAGGGGGAGAAAAGATTAAGTATTTTCAGGAATATATAGCATAGATGTAGGGGGAGAAATCTATAGCACAATTAGAGGAACATATTCCGAGGGAGAAATAAGTCAACAAAGCTTGTCGAAGATTCGTCCGTAGCAAATGGAGTTGTCATCATAAAAAAGGTGGAGAATGTTGGATCATAGGTTTTGATTGCTGACATGAAACAATAATTCACGAATCTACGACTACGACAATGTACGGACTCAATGACTCATAGTACAGTTCATATAGTTATATTTTTTTAACAAGAGTCATCAAATATAATTATAGAGTCTAGTTTAGTGTTTTGTTACAAACTTTCCTCAAGAATCATCATTCACATTCAAATAAACTTGCATGCATATTTTAATCAAAATCAAGTTTTCAAAAAATGCTTGGAGCAGGGTCCGAACCCAGATCACTAGTTTATAAGGAAAATGCTCTAACCAAATGAGATATGGTGATTTTTGATTATCAATAGAATTCAGTCGATTGAACAAAGTCATTCAGTCGACTGAATATCTATAAACAACCTACTGGACTTGTGCACATATGCATACACGTTCATATTTTCAAATTCAATCGACTGAAGTTCATAGACCAGTCGACTGACCTTGTTCCAACTACTATTTTTTTTAAAAGACACTTCCTTTTTAAATAGCCTTCTTCCTCGCAAAGAGTTGCAGCCATTATTATTCGTTGAGAACTCTTCACCAGTAGTCGCAACTCCTTAACTACTATACATATGCATGAATTTCAAGATCAAATTACTTCACTTATTTGCTTATACTTGAATCATATTTTTCTGAATTAACTACTCTCTTGAATTCATACATTCATTGCTTACAATCACAATTCTATATTTCTGAAAGCAATTTGAAACTTCCAAATCTTCATATAAACACAACTACACACATCATACTTGAGGAAAAGATTATAGGAATGGTGTAATACAAGTGATAAATCCGTGTTATTAGAACACACAAGGTCAAGACAATCTAATTTGTATTTGTTGAAGTCCTGTTCTGCTGCTCAGGCATGTGAAGTCCTCTTCGGCTGTTGAGGTGAAATCCTGTTCCACTGCTCAGGTCCTTGTTCGGCTGCTCAGGGGTCGTATAGACCTATTCCTCCCTGTTGAGTGAGGTTGTTGTTTTAGTGAAACTCCAGAAGGAGTCTGGGACTGGACGTCGGACGGAGCTCCGAACCGGTATAAAAATCTCTCGTGTTATTTTATTATACTTCTTTTATATTCCACACTATTTACTATAAAGTTATCATCACTATACTTTGTATTATCGTATATCCATATCACATAATCCATATCACACTTTTATTTGGTATCAGAGCATTGCGACTGTCAATGCATAGCTACTACATTGCACTTAGACCTTCTATCTCGTCTATTCATTTAAGAGTACCTGAGATAGTAAGAAGCAAAGCATAAAACCTCAAAGATAACAGTTTGGAGTGAGAAGTAAATAGATCTCAAAGTACTATACAAGTCGATATAGTATGAAAAAAGGATATAAAAACCATACCTAACCTATCCCTGTAACCAAAGAGTTAGCACATAACGAAGATAATATGCTACTCTACAAACATCCTTAAGGTATACTGTAAATAAGTATGATGATGGGTGTCTAGGTACCCCTATTCCCAATACCTATCTCCAGTGACATCCCTAGAGTGATAGACTATGGAAGAAGACAACCAAAGCAACCTAGCATCCATCAAACAATCCTCGCTATCACTCAATGTGCTATACATATATGAGAACTCGTACGGCCTTTCCCATGTCAGGGACTAATGGAAGTCCCAATTTTCAGCGTACTCGTCTTTAGCCTAAAGCTGATACTTGAACCTTTCCCACGGTCTAGGGTATACGGATACTTTGAAATAATATGGGTTAGCCCTTTCAAATATCTAAGAGTGCACTCATGATAACCGCACTTTCGAGTACATTAAAAAACACATCAAGTATCAACAATCCCTTAGCCCACACATTCAAGTCCCTTCTTTGCTTCATCTAGTTTTCCATTATTCTCAAGGAACCATTCCACATTCCTCCATTCCACAAAAGAAACTTTCTCATGTTCTATCCATAGGTCACCCATCCTAAACCCCCCTCCCTCTTTGTGGACAAACATTCTCACAACTCCCTTCCACATCGATCCGCCATAATTGTAACCTAACTCCATTAAACGTCAAGTTCACATTACTGAAGTCCTAGAGCTAAGTGATACTACATCGCCATAAAACCCTAAGCGAACAAAAAACACCTTTAGCACGATCTGTAGAGCTTCAGCTTCCCCTCCAAGAAGTTACACCCTATTTTCAGCAAGGACTGACCTCTCGGTACCAATAATAAACTGTTGGTACCAATAATAAGCTCTCGGTCCGATAGCTATACTTAGCCAATTTTGGGTAAGTTCTTTCCTATTCCCTTAGAGCTCCGCCATCTAAGTGCTTGGACCTTTACCACTCCTCCCGAAAGCTCTTGGTACTAACTCTGTGATGACCCACCTTTTTGACCCTCGAGAACAACACTTAATACATCCATGGTATTCATGTGTTGTTGCCCAAGTATTTGATAGACGAGCTGTCATGGGATAAAATATAAGGACATAACAATAATCTCACAATGGAATGGTTAAATATAACATAAAAATAAGATAGTACACAGGGTTACTCCCAACATGGAGTTATCAGAGTCACAACAAATGTACTGCTATCAATCAAGGTAGTTATTATAGCCTTCTTTTAAATGCACATACGTAGAACAAACATCTAATAACAATGGAAATAAATAGCTACATAGATAAGGAGACTCCTGCTCGTCCATCATCTTCAAAAGAGCCCAAAGAAATCTATCATTTCCAAACTACTCAAATATAAATAAGTACCCGAAAGTTTAGGGAAAACAAATAATCCGAGTCAGACAATAAGTCCACTTGAGTAAACTCCAAAAAAAATAGAACACACAAAATAACTAGCGAGACCACATCGCAAAAACGCAGAACGAGTTTTTCCCAAATAAGGACAACATCGAAGTATTAAAAAATGGGCATAAATAATTATCGTGAAGAGCGGATGCTTCCCATTGCAATTAAGAAAGAATCACTCCAAAGATTTGAATCGAAAATAAGGAAAAGGAAATTTTCAAACAATGACTAGGAAGGTATGCCGCCCTTTATCAAAAGTATACCTTTAGAAAATGTACTTGAGAACTATGATAGCTCTCGAAAACCTCCAAGATGGACCCCGCCAACCTTACCGAGTATTTCACATCTTTGTGCGCATACAACCGAAACCAATCTAGAGTAGATGTGACAATATCCTAATGGGAGCAACCCCACATAGTTTGGCCCCCACTCGCTCTTTATTTAGTCATTTTCGATAATGGATATCAATGCTATAAATGAGCAACAAATCGTCTTAGATTGACGAAATAAAAACGAAAGGAAGAAGGGTATCGAAATCGATAGTTAAGATATCAACTATCGTGGATAACAAAACGATCATATATGGAAAGTAAATCTTGTACTCATTCAATGCTTGGAAAATAACCATATACTTACCTCATCGGTATAAATATATTCACAAAACAATTAAGAGGATTTCATATTTCAAAAGCATACTTAAATGGGTCAAAAATAATGCGTATGTTTTCCATTATAATTATAAAGATCATTTATGGAAATCAAACCTCGTACACTTGTCACGTTTCCGATATTCTTGACTTACTCTACTCCCACCCAGAAACAAAGCCAAGTAAGTCAGGGCAATGGTTGGTCCTAGCCTTGCCTAGACACTTGGGTCCCAAATCACACAGATGGAGGAGCAATCTACTCATTTGCTTTTAGTGTTAAGTGTAGGACTACTTACTTTCCATAAACAACCCATTTAAATCATTATATAAATTTTTAAGCTCCTTTAAAATACTTTAAATGAAGATTTAAAACTTCTATTCAAATC
Source organism: Allium cepa (assembly GCA_030765085.1). Taxonomy (NCBI): domain Eukaryota; kingdom Viridiplantae; phylum Streptophyta; class Magnoliopsida; order Asparagales; family Amaryllidaceae; genus Allium; species Allium cepa. The sequence goes on from CM060935.1 coordinate 430,598,544, forward strand.
ATAACTTAAAACCATCATCTTTAAAGAAGAATACAACCAACAGGGGTGAAGTTACCTCTTAATCAAACAAGATAGCTAAAAAGGAGTGTTATTTCCTTTTAACCAAAAAGTCACTAAATGTAAATCCTAACTTAAAAGGTGGTGTGAGTTCCCTTTAACTAAACATCAAAGTTATTGCTCATAAAATGGCCGAGCACAAATCAAACAACAAAACAAGAATAATAACAAGAATAATAACAAACTCATTATTATTAACAATTTACAATCAATAGTTAACACAACATTAGTTAAAATACGAACGATTCGAAGGAAAGAGATTAAGATTACATCGACTGTAAAATAATTAAATTATACTCAAAAAATAAGTCATACCCACTAAACTAGAAAACAAGGAATATACTCGTAGAATAAATAATATCCACTAAACTATGAATACAAGAAATATACTCACGTCCTATTTTCTTTGATGGAGACTTGGAATACTTCATCTATGATAAATAGTTCTTGTGACGCCCTACCTCTATGCTCACAATAACAAAGAGTATTAAAAGAAATACTGTCCGTTATTGCGAAGAATAAGGCTGGATATGAGCGGTCATCCGTAGTTAGGCCTTACACTAGTATTGGTTATCTCGATAGGAGTGGTATATATTTTTATTTTTCATCTCTTATTTATTTACTCCCATCAACATACCCAATTCCAGTATAAAAAGAACTGCGATGGTTCATAATAGTTTAGGACAATAAATATAATAATAACACAGATCATATAAATGCGGAACACAGATAAAACAAAAAGTCTCATATATATATATATATATAATAACTAATGTCAGTTACAATACACGTGATACAGTACATATGATACAACTATAACTGTCGACTCTGGAAGTTACATATACAAGTACATTATCGTGAACAATATACATGAATATGCAACATCTTATACCATGACAACATCTACTCCAAATGATATAAAGAAACTTCATAGCTCTAACAGCAACCCAACGCAAAATATCTACAACCTGTAATAACTCGGTCTGACCCGAGTATTAAATTCAAAAGAAAATAATACACGGGTCAGTCTAATTCAAACTCAGTTATTAGTGCATAGAAGCAATAATAATTAAGTAACAAATAGGCGACAGTCACAATAAATCTCGTCTATCCGATCCTTAAATAAAGAAATCGGATAACGATAATTATAACACGTAACAGTGTTAAACAACAAATCAGCAAATCCAAATTATCAACGAAGATAAATTAAAAAGATTATCAATAAAGATAAATTAGAAAACCTCAGAATTGCCTAAACGACAATTAACAACAAAATCTACTTATTAAATAAATAATTAGAAACTCATAATCTAATTATCAAATATATAATTAGATAACACAAAAATGATCAAATTAAATCAAATCAAAATACAATTTCAAAATATTGAATTGAACAAACAAAACAATTAAACTATTGAAATATCACAAAAGTCAACTCGAGTAGGGCTGCAGAACAGGCACGCGTGTACTACCTCGCCCCTACAGCATATGGAATATGAAAAAGTTCAATAAATCAAAACAAAATAGAATATCATAAAAGCCATATCGTGTGGCTGCAGTTCATGCTTGCGTGCACTGCCTTGCCACTACGGTGATGATGTACACATAAGCTCAATAGAACCGTGTGGCTGCAGTTCACGCTTGCGTGCACTGCCTTGCCACTACAGTGATGATGTACCCAAAAGATCGACAAACCAAAATCAATGAGGAATCAAATATCGATGCCAGGACCTCAATCGTCAAAGGAAAATGACATGGAAAATGTGCACGTATGTGCACAATGAAAATTCACAATTAAGCACAAGGTCAAATCCAAAATATAGGATTCAACACAAGTACAAAGCCAAGGCTACAGGTAAGGTAAGCATGTGTACCCAAGATAAGGCAGCATAGCAACACTAAATCATTTAAGCATATAGATGCAAGTAAATGTTACTGAGATGTAATGTTTAGCATACATATGAATCAATTTCATATGTACAACAAACACAAAGGACAACTCAGCAATGCAAAGAAATCACCAAAGACCAAGGCACAGCCGAGATGATCAATCACAATGCAACGTAAATAAAGGCATCAATGCACATGAGAATTGACTCGGTGCTTATTGAAAACAAAATGCATTAGTGCAAAGAGAAACAGCTTAATGAAACTGGACCAAATTCGAGAACAAAGGTAGTAATACAACACAAGTCAACTACAACTACATAGCCACAACATGTATTCAACATGAAATGAAGTTTGTGTGCCAAAAGATCAGAGGCAATGCAAATATAGCATATCAAAATAAATAGTGAATGCAACTTATTACAACAAGTTACAATATGGATCAACATGAAATGAAGTTTGTGTGCAAAAGGTCAGAGGCAAAGATTTATAACAGTTCAACAGGCATCATTCACATGAAGCTACTATACTGGATGAATACAACAAGTCCAGATGGTACACATATACAAGTGCAGCAGTATAAATGTCGACATGAACAGGTATGCAGGTGTATGCAACATGAACCAAACAGTGTAAAAAAGGCTAGAACTCATGTCAGTGTACAAATCGAACTACAATGAACAGGCAAATTGAGACAGACTCAAGTGCATATACTGGAAGGCAACTTTGAGTCCCAACCCACGTAAAACACGGCATCAATTGAACATAGAAACTAGTAGTAACTGGTACGAAATTAAGCCAGATGAATGTAAATGAATTCGAGTGAATGGCAATAACATGTACTCGATACAGGACAAACACAGTGAATCAAAATCAAGAAATTTAGTGGTTATACTTTCCACGAAGTCAAGGTCGAAATCACCCAAAAACCAAAACAGTAGCAAGTTCAACCATGACCGAAGTCAGGAATCATCTCATAAACAATATCACAAGCCGAAGCCAAAAAGAAATGAATCAACATCAGTAAAACTCAAAACGACCGAAGTCAACAAGAATCAGTTTTTATTTAAACTAATTAGAAAACACGAAGTCAACTACGAGTCAAGCCGTTGCGGCCACGAAATCGATTGAAACCATGAGCATCAATTAATCAACAACGACAATCACACGCTTGAACCAAACAGAAATCAACAAGACTCTGAGTTAGATGTGAGTGAAGTAAATCACTCACCTTAGCCTCGAATAATTTTAAGGAGCCGTAAGACGAGCGAAGAAACCACCGATCGACAAAGCAACTTGCGAATAACCACTGATTCGAAGAAATTGACGTCGGCCTCTCCAAATATTTCAAAGCCCTAGATTCGAAAAGACGAACGAATGAAAGGAACGAAGCAGCCACCATTTTTCGTTCGTTTTTTGGTTTTAGGGTTACGAATCGAAATGATAAAGGAGGATCGGGTCGAATTGAATTAAGGGAACGACATTTAAAAATTTGTTAAAGAAAGATTGGGCTGAGATTAAATTTTTAAAGCCCACAAACTGTTAACCAAATTTTTGAAAAGAATTTCAACTCGAATCAAAACTCCAATAAACAATTAGCTAGCAGATTAATCGTTTAATGGCGATAATAAAATAATTGTGAAATCCCGGGTTGTTACAGACTCCCCTCCTTATAAAAATTGCGTCCCCGCAATTTTCATAATTAAAGTCGTCAATAACAATTATTTTTCTAACATAAACTAGTTAAGCTAGAAAAATAAAGGTCGAAAATACAAACGACAAAGAAATCTTTTAATCTCAATAAAAGAAATTCACAAATTCTCAACAAAATCTAATTATCAAATAGATAATCAGAATACAGAAATTGCAAAACTGCAAATATCTAGTTACCAAAACGGTAATCAGAAAACAACAAAGGTCCAATTATCAAAACGACAATCAGAAATCTAAATTCAACAAATATCCATATAACAAAAACGAAAATCAAATCAAAAAATATTCGATTATCAAAAACGATAATAAAAAATCTCAAATATCTAATTATCAAAAACGATAATAAGAAACAACATATATTCGATTATCAAAAACGATAATCAGAATCAACAAATATCCGATTATAAAAAACGATAATCAAATCAAAAAATATTCGATTATCAAAAACGATAATCAAATCAACAAATATTCGATTAACAAAAACGATAATCAAATCTCAAATCAAAAAAATAATCAAATCAACAAATATTCGATTATCAAAAACGATAATCAAATCAACAAATATTCTATTATCAAAAACGATAATCAAATCAATAAATATCTAACTATCACAAGCGATAATCAGAACTCATATCAACAAATATCCAATTACCTGCAGATAATTGAAAACAACAAATATCTAGAATCAATTAAGATAACTAGAAAATTAACATAAAAGGTGGATCGATCCCAACAAATGGCGAGTTTTTAAGCTACGCCGCACGTGCATCAACATATGGCCGAAGCCTACCAAGTACCCAACATAATTTTTGGCGCCCAACAAATGACCCGGAGGTCCAACATATGACCCGAAGGTCCGGTACTGGTATTGACCCGAAGGTCCAACATATAACCCGAAGGTCCAACATAATGGATCGAAAGCACACAAAAATCATCAAAACAGCAAATATTTCAATTAACGAGTCCAGAATTAACCAAAATAGCAAACACACATGTCCCATAACTACGAGTTTTACTAAATCGTTTAATTCTCTTCATCGTTTCCTTGAAAGTGCAAAATTTGTGTATTCCAAAAATATCATTTCACATTCTCAAACGGACAAGTCCGGAATTAAGCGAATCAGTAAAAGAAAGGGGTCATAGTCCTCGATTTTGCTGAAACGTTTAAATCACTTCCTCATTCTTTTGAAAGTGCAAACTGTAAAAATTCTGAAAACAATTTCATTTATTTTATAAAAGTAATAATTTACATTATCAAACGAACAAGTACAGAATTAAGCGAATCAGTAAAAGAAAGGGGTCATAGTCCTCGATTTTGCTGAAACGTTTAAATCGCTTCCTCATTCCTTTGAAAGCGTAAACTATAAAAATTTGAAAAACAATTTTATTTTTTAAAACGATTTGTAAATCCGTGATAAAAACAGCAACATTAGTGACAATTTCGACAAGAAAATTGCACTTCTCAAAACATCATAGAAATGGATCTCAAAATCAGCATTGCGGGATAACCTCTTGAAAATCCACTTTAAAATTTGACGGTTACTGAAGTCAATGCGACAGAAATTTTTAAATGTCAAAAATCTCATCAAAATAATTTGCATCAAAATATAATACCAGTAAATTTTCATTCATTAAAATGTCAACAAAACACCATGCCTCAGAGATTTAGCATTGGTGTAAAAATCCCGTTATAAAAATAACGGCAACAAAATACGTTAAAACCAAACATCGGTTCAACGTAAAATTAATGCAGTAACGTGCAACATAAATTTGCACGTATACCGCAAAATGCACAAAGAAATCATTCGAATATATCTTCAATGAAGATAATTCAAAACAGCAAAAATCTCAACAAATACACATAACTGCAATCGCTTCGGATCCTCAAAGCGAATTCGAAATTTTCTAAGAAAACAAATTAAACACAGCTATGTAAACAACAAATGAAATTTATTTCAATTTCATATTTTGATTTTTAAATCAAAAGGATTATTAGATGTGTTCAGCGAAGACAGTCTCACTGTTTTCGCTTCGCACTCTGATAAACAAAACACGAATCAACCAATCATCAAAACACAGTTTCACTTTTTATTTTTAAATAAAGATATTTAAAAATTTCATCATAATTTCAAAACTTTAGTTTTGACCCAAAGCACAAATAAAACATCGACTAATAGTTGTAACAAATATTCCATCTAAGTTATATTTTATATTATGTCCATAAACCCCAAGCTCTGATACCAACTGTGACGCCCCACCTCTATGCTCACAATAACAAAGAGTATTAAAAGAAATACTGTCCGTTATTACGAAGAATAAGGCTGGATAGGAGTGGCCATCCGTAGTTAGGCCTTACACTAGTATTGGTTATCTCGATAGGAGTGGCATATATTTTTATTTTTCATCTCTTATTTATTTACTCCCATAAACATACCCAATTCCAGTATAAAACGAACTATGATGGTTCATAATAGTTTAGGACAATAAATATAATAATAACACAGATCATATAAATGCGGAACACAGATAAAACAAAAGGTATCATATATATATATATATATAATAACTGATGTCAGTTACAATACACGTGATACAGTACATATGATACAACTATAAATGTCGACTCTGGAAGTTACATATACAAGTACATTATCGTGAATAATATACATGAATATACAACATCTTATACCATGACAACATCTACTCCAAATGATATAAAGAAACTTCATAGCTCTAACAGCAACCCAACACAAAATATCTACAACTTGTAATAACTCGGTCTGACCCGAGTATTAAATTCAAAAGAAAATAATACACGAGTCAGTCTAATTCAAACTCAGTTATTAGTGCAAGAAGCAATAATAATTAAGTAACAAATAGGCGACAGTCACAATAAATCTCGTCTATCCGATCCTTAAATAAAGAAATCGAATAACGATAATTATAACACGTAACAGTGTTAAACAACAAATCAGCAAATCCAAATTATCAACGAAGATAAATTAAAAAGATTATCAATAAAGATAAATTAGAAAACCTCAGAATTGCCTAAACGGCAATTAACAACAAAATCTGCTTATTAAATAAATAATTAGAAACTCATAATCTAATTATCAAATAGATAATTAGACAACACAAAAATGATCAAATCAAATCAAATCAAAATACAATTTCAAAATATTGAATTGAATAAACAAAACAATTCAAACTACTGAAATATCACAAAAGTCAACTCGAGTAGGGCTGCAGAACACGCAGGCGTGTACTGCCTCGCCCCTACAGCATATGGAATATGCAAAAGATCAATAAATCAAAACAAAATAGAATATCATAAAAGCCATACCGTGTGGCTGCAGTTCACGCTTGCGTGCACTGCCTTGCTACTACGGTGATGATGTACACAAAAGCTCAATAGAACCGTGTGGCTGCAGTTCACGCTTGTGTGCACTGCCTTGCCACTACAGTGATGATGTACCCAAAAGATCGACAAACCAAAATCAATGAGGAATCAAATATCGATGCCACGGCCTCAATCGTCAAAGCAAAATGACATGGAAAATGTGCACATATGTGCACAATGAAAATTCACAATTAAGCACAAGGTCAAATCCAAAATATCGGATTCAACACAAGTACAAAGCCAAGGCTACAGGTAAGATAAGAATGTGTACCCAAGATAAGGTAGCATAGCAACACTAAATCATTTAAGCATATAGATGCAAGTAAATGTTACTGAGATGTAATGTTTAGCATACATATGAATCAATTTCATTTGTACAACAAACACAATGGACAACTCAGCAATCCAAAGAAATCACCAAAGACCAAGACACAGCCGAGATGATCAATCACAATGCAACGTAAATAAAGGCATCAATGCACATGAGAATTGACTCAGTGCTTATTGAAAAAAAAATGCATTAGTGCACAGAGAAACAGCTTAATGAAACTGGACCAAATTCGAAAACAAAGGCAGTAATACAACACAAGTCAACTACAACTGCATAGCCACAACATGTATTCAACATGAAATGAAGTTTGTGTGCCAAAAGATCAAAGGCAATGCAAATACAGCATATCAAAATAAATAGTGAATGCAACTTATTACAATAAGTTACAATATGGATCGACATGAAATGAAGTTTGTGGGAAAAAGGTCAGAGGCAAAGATTTATAACAGTTCAAGAGGCATCATTCACATGAAGCTACTATACTGGATGAATACAACAAGTCCAGATGGTACACATATACAAGTGCAGCAGTATAAATGTCGACATGAACAGGTATGCAGGTGTATGCAACATGAACCAAACAGTGTAAAAAAGGCTAGAACTCATGTCAGTGTACAAATCGAACTACAATGAACAAGAAAATTGAGATAGACTCAAGTGCATATACTGGAAGGCAACTTTGAATCGCAACCCACGTAAAACACGGCATCAATTGAACATAGCAACTAGTAGTAACTGGTACGAAATTAAGCCAGATGAATGTAACTGAATTCGAGTGAATGGCAATAACATGTACTCGATACAGGACAAACACAGTGAATCAAAATCAAGAAATTTAGTGGTTATACTTTCCACGAAGTCAAGGTCGAAATCACCAAAAAAACAAAACAGTAGCAAGTTCAACCACGACCGAAGTCAGGAATCATCTCATAAACAATATCACAAGCCGAAGCCAAAAAGAACTGAATCAACATCAGTAAAACTCCAAACGACCGAAGTCAACAAGAATCAGTTTTTATTTAAACTAATTAGAAAAGACGAAGTCAACTGCGAGTCAAGCCGTTGTGGCCATGAAATCGATTGAAACCATGAGCATCAATTAATCAACAACGACAATCACACGCTTGAACCAAACAGAAATCAACAAGACTCTGAGTTAGATGTGAGTGAAGTAAATCACTCACCTTAGCCTCGAATAATTTTAAGGAGCCGTAAGCCGAGCGAAGAAACCACTGATCGACAAAGCAACTTGCGAATAACCACTGATTCGAAGAAATTGACGTCGGCCTCTCCAATTATTTCAAAGCCCTAGATTCGAAAAGAGGAACGAACGAAAGGAACAAAGCGGCCACCATTTTTCGTTCGTTTTTTGGTTTTAGGGTTACGAATCGAAATGATAAAGGAGGATCGGGTCGAATTGAATTAAGGGAACGACATTTAAAAATTTGTTAAAGAAAGATTGGGATGAGATTAAATTTTTAAAGCCCACAAACTCTTAACCAAATTTTTGAAAAGAATTTTAACTCGAATCAAAACTCCAATAAACAATTAGCTAGCAAATTAATCGTTTAATGGCGATAATAAAATAATTGTGAAATCCCGGGTTGTTACAGACTCCCCTCCTTATAAAAATTGCGTCCCCGCAATTTTCATAATTAAAGTCGTCAATAACAATTATTTTTCTAACATAAACTAGTTAAGCTAGAAAAATAAAGGTCGAGAATACAAACGACAAAGAAATCTTTTAATCTCAATAAAAGAAATTCACAAATTCTCAACAATATCAAATTGTCAAATAGATAATCAGAATACAGAAATCGCAAAACTGAAAATATCCAGTTACCAAAACTGTAATCAGAAAACAACAAAGGTCCAATTATCAAAACGACAATTAGAAATCTCAATTCAACAAATATCCATATATCAAAGACGAAAATCAAATCAACAAATATTCGGTTATCAAAAACGATAATCAAAAATCTCAAATATCTAATTATCAAAAACGATAATTAGAAACAACATATATTCGATTATCAAAAACGATAATCAGAATCAACAAATATTCGATTATCAAAAACGATAATCAAATCAACAAATATTCGATTATCAAAAACGATAATCAAATCTCAAATCAACAAATAATCAAATCAACAAATATTCGATTATCAAAAACGATAATCAAATCAACAAATATCTAATTATCACAAGCGATAATCAGAACTCATATCAACAAATATCCAATTACCTGCAGATAATTGGAAACAACAAATATCTAGAATCAATTAAGATAACTAGAAAATTAACATAAAAGGTGGATCGATCCCAACAAATGGCGAGTTTTTTAAGCTACGTCGCACGTGCATCAACATATGGCCGAAGCCTACCAAGTACCCAACATAATTTTTGGCGCCCAACAAATGACCCGGAGGTCCAACATAAGACCCGAAGGTCCGATACTGTTATTGACCCGAAGGTCCAACATATGACCCGAAGGTCCAACATAATGGCTCGAAAGCACACGAAAATCATCAAAACAGCAAATATTTCAATTAACGAGTCCGGAATTAACCAAAATAGCAAACGCACATGTCCCATAACCACGAGTTTTACTAAATCATTTAATTCTCTTCATCGTTTCCTTGAAAGTGCAAAATTTGTGTATTCCAAAAATAACATTTCACATTCTCAAACGGACAAGTCCGGAATTAAGCAAATCGGTAAAAGAAAGGGGTCATAGTCCTCGATTTTGCTGAAACGTTTAAATCACTTCCTCATTCTTTTGAAAGTGCAAACTGTAAAAATTCTGAAAACAATTTCATTTATTTTATAAAAGTAATAATTCACATTCTCAAACGAACAAGTCCGGAATTAAGCGAATCAGTAAAAGAAAGGGGTCATAGTCCTTGATTTTGCTGAAATGTTTAAATCGCTTCCTCATTCCTTTGAAAGCGTAAACTATAAAAATTTGGTAAACAATTTTATTTTTTAAAACGATTTGTAAATCCATGATAAAAACAGCAACTTTAGTGACAATTTCGACAAGGAAATTATACTTCTCAAAACATCGTAGAAATGGATCTCAAAATCAGCATTGCTGGATAACCGCTTGAAAATCCACTTTAAAATTTGACGGTTACTGAAGTCAATGCGACAGAAATTTTTAAATGTCAAAAATATCATCAAAATAATTTGCATCAAAATATAATACCAGTGAATTTTCATTCATTAAAATGTCAACAAAACACCGTGCCTCAAAGATTTAGCATTGGTGTAAAAATCCCGTTATAAAAATAACGGCAACAAAATACGTTAAAACCAAACATCGGTTCAACGTAAAATTAATGCAGTAACGTGCAACATAAATTTGCACGTATACCGCAAAATGCACAAAGAAATCATTCGAATATATCTTCAATGAAGATAATTCAAAACAACAGAAATCTCAACAAATTCACATAACTGCAATTGCTACGGATCCTCAAAGCGGATTCGAAATTTTCTAAGAAAACAAATTAAACACACCTATGTAAACAACAAATGAAATTTATTTCATTTTCATATTTTGATTTTTAAATCAAAAGGATTATCAGCTGTGTTCAGCGAAGACAGTCTCATTGTTTTCGCTGCGCACTCGGATAAACAAAACACTAATCAACCAATCATCAAAACACAGTTTCACTTTTTATTTTTAAATAAAGATATTTAAAATTTTCATCATAATTTCAAAACTTTAGTATTTACCCAAAGCACAAATAAAACTTCGACTAATAGTTGTAACACATGTTCCATCTAAGTTATGTTTTATATTATGTCCATAAACCCCAAGCTCTGATACCAACTGTGACGCCCCACCTCTATGCTCACAATAACAAAGAGTATTAAAAGAAATACTGTCCGTTATTGCGAAGAATAAGGCTGGATAGGAGCGGCCATCCGTAGTTAGGCCTTACACTAGTATTGGTTATCTCGATAGGAGTGGTATATATTTTTATTTTTCATCTCTTATTTATTTACTCCCGTCAACATACCCAATTCCAGTATAAAACGAACTACGATGGTTACAATACACGTGATACAGTACATATGATACAACTATAACTGTCGACTCTGGAAGTTACATATACAAGTACATTATCGTGAACAATATACATGAATATGCAACATCTTATACCATGACAACATCTACTCCAAATGATATAAAGAAACTTCATAGCTCTAACAACAACCCAACGCAAAATATCTACAACCTGTAATAACTCGGTCTGACCCGAGTATTAAATTCAAAAGAAAATAATACACGGGTCAGTCTAATTCAAACTCAGTTATTAGTGCATAGAAGCAATAATAATTAAGTAACAAATAGGCGACAGTCACAGTAAATCTCGTCTATCCGATCCTTAAATAAAGAAATCGGATAACGATAATTATAACACGTAATAGTGTTAAAAAACAAATCAGCAAATCCAAATTATCGACGAAGATAAATTAAAAAGATTATCAATAAAGATAAATTAGAAAACCTCAGAATTGCCTAAACGGCAATTAACAACAAAATCTGCTTATTAAATAAATAATTAGAAACTCATAATCTAATTATCAAATAGATAATTAGACAACACAAAAATGATCGAATCAAATCAAAATACAATTTCAAAATATTGAATTGAATAAACAAAACAATTCAAACTATTGAAATATCACAAAAGTCAACTCGAGTAGGGCTGTAGAACACGCATGCGTGTACTGCCTCGCCCCTACAGCATATGGAATATGCAAAAGATCAATAAATCAAAACAAAATAGAATATCATAAAAGCCATACCGTGTGGCTGCAGTTCACGCTTGCGTGCACTGCCTTGCCACTACGGTGATGATGTACACAAAAGCTCAATAGAACCGTGTGGCTGCAGTTCACGCTTGCGTTCACTGCCTTGCCACTATAGTGATGATGTACCCAAAAGATCGACAAACCAAAATCAATGAGGAATCAAATATCGATGCCACAGCCTCAATCGTCAAAGCAAAATGACATGGAAAATGTGCACGTATGTGCACAATGAAAATTCACAATTAAGCACAAGGTCAAATCCAAAATATCGGATTCAACACAAGTACAAAGCCAAGGCTATAGGTAAGATAAGCATGTGTACCCAAGATAAGGCAGCATAGCAACACTAAATCATTTAAGCATATAGATGCAAGTAAATGTTACTGAGATGTAATGTTTAGCATACATATGAATCAATTTCATATGTACAACAAACACAATGGACAACTCAACAATGCAAAGAAATCACCAAAGACCAAGGCACAGCCGAGATGATAAATCACAATGCAACGTAAATAAAGGCATCAATGCACATGAGAATTGACTCAGTGCTTATTGAAAACAAAATGCATTAGTGCACAGAGAAACAGCTTAATAAAACTGGACCAAATTAGAGAACAAAGGCAGTAATACAACACAAGTCAATTACAACTGCATAGCCACAACATGTATTCAACATGAAATGAAGTTTGTGTGCCAAAAGATCAGAGGCAATGCAAATACAGCATATCAAAATAAATAGTGAATGCAACTAATTACAACAAGTTACAATATGGATCAACATGAAATGAAGTTTGTGGGAAAAAGGTCAGAGGCAAAGATTTATAACAGTTCAACAGGCATCATTCACATGAAGCTACTATACTGGATGAATACAATAAGTCCAGATGATACACATATACAAGTGCAGCGGTATAAATGTCGACATGAACAGGCATGCAGGTGTATGCAACATGAACCAAACAGTGTGAAAAAGGCTAGAACTCATGTCAGTGTACAAATCGAACTACAATGAACAGGCAAATTGAGACAGACTCAAGTGCATATACTGGAAGGCAACTTTGAATCGCAACCCACATAAAACACGGCATCAATTGAACATAGCAACTAGTAGTAACTGGTACGAAATTAAGCCAGATGAATGTAACTGAATTCGAGTGAATGGAAATAACATGTACTCGATACAGAACAAACACAGTGAATCAAAATCAAGAAATTTAGTGGTTATACTTTCCACGAAGTCAAGGTCGAAATCACCCAAAAACCAAAAAAGTAGCAAGTTCAACCACGACCGAAGTCAGGAATCATCTCATAAACAATATCACAAGCCGAAGCCAAAAAGAACCGAATCAACATCTGTAACGATCCCGAATTTTTATTAAATTTAAATTGATAATTTATTTAGTTTTTGAATAAAATGGTGAAATTTATTGATAAATTGATTTGAAAATTCAAAATGAAGTCTTTAAAATAAAATATACAAATAAATATTAAGTTAGAAATTGAAATAGAAATATAAGTGAGATAAACTATAAACTATAAAGTCAACAAAATAAAGTAAACATACTAAAATAAATACGTATGGTTAAAATTCAAAACAACACATTAACTAAAATATAGAGTAAACACACAACTAAATTTAAAACGACATATTAAAATGGAAATTTATTTATATTAAAAAGTCATAAGACAAGAAACAAACTACATTCAAATGTGTATAGTGTAAACAAAACCAATATCTACAAACTAAGTACAAAGCAAATTGACTTGCTGTAAACAAAATGAGAAACACATATACAATAGGCAAGCAAGAAAATAATAAGTAACCCAAGTGTTAACATAAGCATGGAGTATAAAGTAAGTAACTATAGCAAAACAAAGAAATGAAACATAAAATGAAACACATTTAAACAAATTAGTTAAGATTCAAACAAACAAATAAAACAAAGCAAATAAAGTAAACAAAACAAGAAATAACAGTAACCAGGCAAAAGACTAAAAAAAATGTATGCATACATACAAGTATGTAGCTTGCAAAAGAAAGAAAAAAATATATCTAAGTACAAAGAGTCAATACAGACAAATAAAAGAAGTAAGTAATAGCCAAAAGAAGAAAATCATTCAAAAGCAAAATGCTATCGGCCGAGTTAAAGGAGGCAAGATATAAGAATAAACAAAGATCTGCCATACCTCTAAAATCATGTTAGCCCATGACACAAGCAACTCAACCATACCTTTTGTACAGAACAAAACAATGTTCATCACTTGTACTAAATATATCAACCTGTAGACATGTTTCCCCTATATCATCTTCATGTCATTTCGTCCATCTTCCAAACTGAGAAAGAAAAGAAAAAAAAATATAAACAAAACAAAATTCAAGTTTGAAAGCAAGCTCCAGGTTTAACTTCAAATTTATGAAGCAAAGCAAGTAGCAGATTGAACAAGCTAAAAACAAATCATTACAGATCAAAAGCATTTCCAGAATTATGTTCAAGGCCCCTCTGTTCTTTGTTTTCTGCTCTGCCTCTTCTTTTATATAGTGAGTAACATTTCATTTTTTTTTAGGGTTTGAATTTATGCAAGTGTATCTGAGAAATGTTGTGTGTGCATAGATAATTCTCTCTCTATATATATATGGGAAGATTGAAAATAAGTATGCAGGCTTTTGTTTAAAAAAAAAAAAGATTTGCATCTGTTTTCAGTAAAACTCCAACTGATGGATTCAAATAAAAAAAATCTTTTACTCTCCTTTTGATTGATGATTGAACTTAGGACTTAAACAAAATACGTTTATATCATTGTAAACTAAGCTTTAAAATTTAGCTAAGATTAAAACAACTCAAAATTCATCTCTGGAAACCCAAAATCTTGAACAAACTCAAGGTGGACCAAAATTCGAACTTCGCGAAATAGTGATTTATATATATAACTTGAATTCGTACTGAAAATGATGATTTTTAAGATGGGTTTCGTGATTTTTAGTGGGGTAGTTTGGTTGCAGTTTGAAGTTGAACGGAAATGGGTTTTTGGGGGATTTCTGGCGATCGGGGGTACTATAGGTGCTAGGGTTGTTCGGGGAGGTGGAGGAGTGATCGATGGTGTCGGGAAAAATATTAGGAAGGCGAACAAGTGGTGGCGGCGAGGGTGGTTGACCGTGGAAGATTTTAACCCTAGTTTTTATGGTGCGTGAATATGAGATCGCCGCGCCTCCTCTCGTGCATCGAGCTGCACGAAATTTCAGGAGAAGCTAGGCGAGAGTGTGTCAGGGACGAGGCCGGAGGGTGGTGACGTTCAGGTGGTCAGAGGAGGAGGAGCGCGCGATTTTGTGATGGTGGCTTTTGCTCCGATTTCGCATCAGGGGAACGATTTCATTGTAGCAATGATTATTGGTTTTGGGATGTATGAATCGGAGCTGGGGATGACCTTCGACTTGCTTGAGGTGTTGGTGGCGATCGGAAGTGGACATGGTGGTGTGCACGGTGCACTGACACATGTAGTATCTGGGTTGTTGCAAACTTTGGGGAAGAGGATGTTGTGCTCGAGTTTTTAGGTGGGTCGCTTTGGGGTTTTGATCGCGCGTGGATTTTGAACCTGATGCTTTAATTCATAGTTTAGATAAAACTTAAACTACAGTAAGAAAAAAAAAATAAAGGAAGAAGAAGGATACGAGTAGAAGAAAGAAGCAGGGGGAAGACTCGGGGAAAATGGGAGGGAGCTCGGGTCTAGACTCGAGTAGAATGGAGTGTTGTCTTGGGTAGAACTTGTTACAGATTTCAAAAACCTGTTCCTGTTTTGAGATTTTAAACTTAATCTTTTAATTGTAAAACAAAGTTTAAATTAAGTTTCAAAACAAAAGTTTAAATATAAATTCAAGTTTAGGTTGAATCTTAGTTTGGAAATAATTAAGTTTTTATGTTCAAAATTATTTGATAACTTTAAAGTGTTTAAGTATATTTGAATTTAAAATGAAATTTAAATTGTAAAGGAAATATTTAAACAAAGTTGAATCAAATTTTGAAACCTGGGCTTAAATCTAAACTGGAAATCTAGATTTCGAAATAAAATTAAGTTTTAAATATAAATGTGGAAATAAGTTTTACAATGTAAAGTATTGATTATTGAATGACTAATCAATTAAAGATAATTAATCTAGGGATTTAAGTATAATTACTCGAAGTAGTTAAATCGTGATTTATTAAAACAAGTGATTTGGGATAAGCACTTATTGTAGCCAGTTAAGGATAATAAATTGAATGATGGTTAATTAAAGATTAATTAATTAATGAGTTATAATTAATTGAAGATTAATTAGTTATTGCAAGTAGTTAATTATTAAAATTAATTAATCAAGTGATTAAGGTAAAATTACATTTAATGTAATTAGAATGTTGATTTATTTAGAAAGAAAATTAATTACTTAAAGATGAAATTAATTAAGGTTGAATGATTTTGTAATTAACTTAAGGTTAATTTAATTAATTTATTAATTAAGAATAATTTAATTAATTTAAGAGTTTGATTAATTAATTATATCAAATGATTTGTAGTTAATAAATCAAGATTGGGTAATTTATTCGTAAGCAATTAATTTACTTGGAAATAAATTGAATTTATTAGGATTATACGATTAATAAATCCTAATTATAAATGATTATTGAATGTTTGCCCTACTTATAAATGATTTTATTGTATGAGATGCTTTGGATTGATTGTCCTATCTGATCTGTGATATTTCGTTCCGTGGATTGAGCTGTGTATATTTATTTGCATTGGTATATTATCTGTGAACCTGTGAATGGACGATGAACGTTATAGTTTATATCGCTTATCGACTATATTTCTGTGTTTTGATCTATGATGATTGAATGATGTTGCACTATTGTGTTGAACCCTTGGACCACACCATACACACACAATTATGGATTTCACGAGGAAATCAGTTAAGTCACAGATTTTTGAAATAGTTTAAAATTTTGAATTTTTAAATTCAAATGTTTTGGAAATGGAATTGGAATAGAAGTGAAAAGCTTTTGAAATGGAATTTCAAAGATGGAAATTTATTTTGAATAACTGGATTAAGTGTTGGAATTTAAATACTTTAATTGAAATTTGAATTCAATATTCAAATTGAATTCTGTAATTTGAAACTAGGGATTAATGATATTATACTAGTCATTATGAGTTAAATCATTTTTAAAGTATTATTTTTGGGAATTTGAATTTAACCCAAGGATTTCAACTCGTATAAATGAATCAGATTTCCAAAATGAAAACTGTTGTTTTCAAATGATAAACACTTTTAGATAAAAACTGAGATTCCAGTTAATTAGGGGAATTTCAAGATTGAATAGAGAAATGATTTTCCTAAGATTATGAATGAAATCTTTTTGAAAGCTATGAATTAAATCTGTTTATTTTTAACAGGTTTAAATTGATGATTTGTTTAAATCAAATTGAAATGAAAATTGATTTGGAAAATCTGTGAATGAATCTTTTGTTTAAAAGATTAAAATGTGAAAATTGTTTAAACCGTTAAAGGTTGTGAAAATAAATCTTTTTGTTTAAAAGATTTGAAATGGTAATTGGTTTAAACCATTTGAAAGAAACTTTGGAATTATTAAGTTGTGACTTAATTGTAATTCCTTATCCATATGTTTTAAATGTTGCGCTTACTATTCGGGTTAGCCGGGAAAGGACCTTTGGGTCGTATAACCCATTCCGAATATGTGATACGTCGTTATGGATAGCATTTGAAGACCGGTGGTGAAGACCGGGTATTTGCAAGAATGATAGTATGACCTATCGATTGTCTCTGCACTGAGTTGCAACGGTATAGAGACTCCCTAAGTGATGGGAAATCCGATCGGGATTGTGAATATCCGGATTGCAAGGACTTCTTTGTAAGTGCCTTCGGTTATGTTCGAGCCCAGAACAGACTTGTATGGATTGTATGTCTAACATTACAAATTGAGATATAAAGCCGATTTCTTTCAAATATATTTCTGTTGGTGGCAAAAAATTTATTCTTTTAGCTTAACACCCTTCTCTGAGACGTACGAGCTCAGAGGTTATGTAGTTGAAGGTTATTAGCGATATATTCCCAAATTGGTAATGTGACATGCTGAGTGTTGCTGTGAAATGATCGTTGTGTTGATCATTTGTGATAGGATCATTTGTTTGATCGTCTATCCTGGTGATCATTTCTATGATCATTTGTTGACCCAAAGCATGGCTTTTGTATAAAGTATGTTTTTGTGGACGTGACTTCGTCGAGCCTCACACCTCGGGAATGGTCAAAACAGGAAAGATGCGGCAAGGTTATGAGGGGTAGCGCCCTTTAGGATATGTGCATTTCCTTCTGGAAAAGGGTGGTATCATGGTATGGAGCCCAGATACTTACTCATGTTGAAAACACTTTATGATTGTGTGAATTGATTGCGAGCGCTCGGTGAAAGGTCCCAAAGGACCGGGGGATGGCATATTCGGTCAGTTGTTACTCAGTTAGGGGTAACCCGGCCTTGTGTTGGCAGAGATCCGGTTTGGTTCTCGGGGACGTCCATCCAGAGGCGTTCTCATGTGGCAATGGGAAGTTCCTTGGCCTGAACATTCGTTGGAAATCCAATTCCCAATACGAAACCTTGTACGGTATTAGTTGTAGAACCTGCCATTTACTTATGGTGGTCACCACTGTTTAGATGGTAGCTATAGTAGGCATAGTTCGAAATGTCTATGTTGCCTAAGATTTATATCTTTATTTTCGAAATGAATTTTTCTCTACACTATGCACTAGTAATAATATCAAATGTTTCTTTTTAATGCGTATCAAGCATCTTTGACTATCATAAGGAGAAATCTCCTCCGATTCTGCGTTTGCATTGTGTGTGTGTGCGGGAGGCCTTATGGTAGTCTCATTTTTAAAAAAGCATTGCGAATTGACTTTGAAAATCTTTTGTTGAATGTTTTAAAAGATAAACTGTGTTTGTTGCTCACACCAGTCCCACGACTGATCCGGAGTTTATTGTTTCTTTCCTAAACTCTGGGTGCTCATTATTTTCTACACGAGTAGTCTAGAATTGGGTTTTTCAGATAGTCAGATTAGTAGGTTATCTGGAGTTAGTTCAGTCTTTGGACCACACCAGTCTTTCTTAGCTTGGTGCATCGTTATTGGGGTTCGAGCTATTGCTGGATTGATTCTTGGAAATGGAGTTGCAGTTCTCGGAGTTCTTTTTTGAAGACTATCTTAGAGTTATATTGTTCAGCTGCTAGATGTTATCTATCGTTTTCTTTTCCGCTGCTATTTTATTGTATCATATCTCTGATGTATGTTGATATCTATTGGATCATCTATTGTATCAGATATTGTACCAAAGCTGTATATCAATGTATTATTCTTTTATTGCGCTGTGTTATTTACTTAATGTTGTTATAAGCTCCGGCGAATCGGATTTGAACGGTCGAATCTATGGCATTCGAATACGAAGTGAACTATGGATGTCGATTTTTGAGCGGGCAAAATCCGAAACGTCACATTTGGTATCAGAGCTAAGGGTTGAACTTTAGCTCAGGAGTATAACACATTAAGTAGCTCATTAGAGATAGGGTGAAGTATCCCTAGAATGAGTATATCCTTAAGATATCTGTTTGAACGCTTCAGTAAATTCTCTTACTATCCACTGATAGTGAGTATGAGTGGAAGAAGAGAACGAGATAGAGGACAGGGGAATACGACTATAATTGGTCAATACTCTGTAACAACAGTGGAAACAACTTTCTTCTCAATCTCTTTTTGATTCTTTTTCAAATTTCTTTTGATTGCTTCGTGACAGCTACAGAAAGAAGTTCGATGCGTTGATGCTCTATGAATCGTAGTAGAAAATTTTACTTCGTACTTCATCGATTTCTTATCGACTTTTCGATTTAAACTCTAATAAATAAATTAGAAATTAGAAGTTTTGAATAAATTAGAAATTTTGAATAAATTAGAAATTTTAAACTGAGCTAAAATTGATTAATAAAAGATGAAGCTAAATCGAATTGTATCGATAAAATGATTTCGTTTAAAAACCGAATTTGGAATTCTATCGTAATTTCTTGTATCTGTTGTTGATATTCTGATTTGGTGAGCCAAATGAAGAATTGATATCCAGTTTGATCTGAAAAGATATTTCTCTATCTTTGAATCTATCTCTGTGTTGTTTTCGTGCCTGCGAATTTCGAGGACGAAATTCTTTTAAGGGGGGAAGTTTGTAACGATCCCGAATTTTTATTAAATTTAAATTGATAATTTATTTAGTTTTTGAATAAAATGGTGAAATTTATTGATAAATTGATTTGAAAATTCAAAATGAAGTCTTTAAAATAAAATATACAAATAAATATTAAGTTAGAAATTGAAATAGAAATATAAGTGAGATAAACTATAAACTATAAAGTCAACAAAATAAAGTAAACATATTAAAATAAATACGTATGGTTAAAATTCAAAACTACACATTAACTAAAATATAGAGTAAACACACAACTAAATTTAAAACGACATATTAAAATGGAAATTTATTTATATTAAAAAGTCATAAGACAAGAAACAAACTACATTCAAATGTGTATAGTGTAAACAAAACCAATATCTACAAACTAAGTACAAAGCAAATTGACTTGCTGTAAACAAAATGAGAAACACATATACAATAGGCAAGCAAGAAAATAATAAGTAACCCAAGTGTTAACATAAGCATGAAGTATAAAGTAAGTAACTATAGCAAAACAAAGAAATAAAACATAAAATAAAATACATTTAAACAAATTAGTTAAGATTCAAACAAACAAATAAAACAAAGCAAATAAAGTAAACAAAACAAGAAATAACAGTAACCAGGCAAAAGACTAAAAAAAATGTATGCATACATACAAGTATGTAGCTTGCAAAAGAAAGAAAAAAATATATCTAAGTACAAAGAGTCAATACAGACAAATAAAAGAACTAAGTAATAGCCAAAAGAAGAAAATCATTCAAAAGCAAAATGCTATCAGCCGAGTTAAAGGAGGCAAGATATAAGAATAAACAAAGATCTGCCATACCTCTAAAATCATGTTAGCCCATGACACAAGCAACTCAACCATACCTTTTGTACAGAACAAAACAATGTTCATCACTTGTACTAAATATATCAACCTGTAGACATGTTTCCCCTATATCATCTTCATGTCATTTCGTCCATCTTCCAAACTGAGAAAGAAAAGAAAAAAAAATATAAACAAAACAAAATTCAAGTTTGAAAGCAAGCTCCAGGTTTAACTTCAAATTCATGAAGCAAAGCAAGTAGCAGATTGAACAAGCTAAAAACAAATCATTACAGATCAAAAGCATTTCCAGAATTATGTTCAAGGCCCCTCTGTTCTTTGTTTTCTGCTCTGCCTCTTCTTTTATATAGTGAGTAACATTTCATTTTTTTTAGGGTTTGAATTTATGCAAGTGTATCTGAGAAATGTTGTGTGTGCATAGATAATTCTCTCTCTATATATATATGGGAAGATTGAAAATAAGTATGCAGGCTTTTGTTTAAAAAAAAAAAAAAGATTTGCATCTGTTTTCAGTAAAACTCCAACTGATGGATTCAAATAAAAAAAAAATATTTTACTCTCCTTTTGATTGATGATTGAACTTAGGACTTAAACAAAATACGTTTATATCATTGTAAACTAAGCTTTAAAATTTAGTTAAGATTAAAACAACTCAAAATTCATCTCTGGAAACCCAAAATCTTGAACAAACTCAAGGTGGACCAAAATTCGAACTTCGCGAAATAGTGATTTATATATATAACTTGAATTCGTACTGAAAATGATGATTTTTAAGATGGGTTTCGTGATTTTTAGTGGGGTAGTTTGGTAGCAGTTTGAAGTTGAACGGAAATGGGTTTTTGGGGGATTTCTGGCTATCGGGGGTACTAGAGGTGCTAGGGTTGTTCGGGGAGGTGGAGGAGTGATCGATGGTGTCGGGAAAAATATCAGGAAGGCGAACAAGTGGTGGCGGCGAGGGTGGTTGACCGTGGAAGATTTTAACCCTAGTTTTTATGGTGCGTGAATATGAGATCGCCGCGCCTCCTCTCGTGTATCGAGCTGCATGAAATTTCAGGAGAAGCTAGGCGAGAGTGTGTCAGGGACGAGGCCGGAGGGTGGTGACGTTCAGGTGGTCAGAGGAGGAGGAGCGCGCGATTTTGTGATGGTGGCTTTTGCTCCGATTTCGCATCAGGGGCTCGATTTCATTGTAGCAATGATTATTGGTTTTGGGATGTATGAATCGGAGCTGGGGATGACCTTCGACTTGCTTGAGGTGTTGGTGGCGATCGGAAGTGGACATGGTGGTGTGCACGGTGCACTGACACATGTAGTATCTGGGTTGTTGCGAACTTTGGGGAAGAGGATGTTGTGCTCGAGTTTTTAGGTGGGTCGCTTTGGGGTTTTGATCGCGCGTGGGTTTTGAACCTGATGCTTTAATTCATAGTTTAGATAAAACTTAAACTACAGTAAGGAAAAAAAATAAAGGAAGAAGAATGATACGAGTAGAAGAAAGAAGCAGGGGGAAGACTCGGGGAAAATGGGAGGGAGCTCGGGTCTAGACTCGAGTAGAATGGAGTGTTGTCTTGGGTAGAACTTGTTACAGATTTCAAAAACCTGTTCCTGTTTTGAGATTTAAAATTTAATCTTTTAATTATAAAACAAAGTTTAAATTAAGTTTCAAAACAAAAGTTTAAATATAAATTCAAGTTTAGGTTGAATCTTAGTTTGGAAATAATTAAGTTTTTATATTCAAAATTATTTGATAACTTTAAAGTGTTTAAGTATATTTGAATTTAAAATGAACTTTAAATTGTAAAGGAAAGATTTAAACAAAGTTGAATCAAATTTTGAAACCTGGGCTTAAATCTAAACTGGAAAACTATATTTCGAAATAAAATTTAGTTTTAAATATAAATGTGGAAATAAGTTTTAAAATGTAAAGTATTGATTATTGAATGACTAATCAATTAAAGATAATTAATCTAGGGATTTAAGTATAATTACTCGAAGTAATTAAATCGTGATTTATTGAAACAAGTGATTTGGGATAAGCACTTATTGTAGCCAGTTAAGGATAATAAATTGAATGATGGTTAATTAAAGATTAATTAATTAATGAGTTATAATTAATTGAAGATTAATTAGTTATTGCAAGTAGTTAATTATTAAAATTAATTAATCAAGTGATTAAGGTAAAATTACATTTAATGTAATTAGAATGTTGATTTGTTTAGAAAGAAAATTAATTACTTAAAGATGAAATTAATTAAGGTTGAATGATTTTGTAATTAACTTAAGGTTAATTTAATTAATTTATTAATTAAGAATAATTTAATTAATTTAAGAGTTTGATTAATTAATTATATCAAATGATTTGTAGTTAATAAATCAAGATTGGGTAATTTATTCGTAAGCAATTAATTTACTTGGAAATAAATTGAATTTATTAGGATTATACGATTAATAAATCCTAATTATAAATGATTATTGAATGTTTGCCCTACTTATAAATGATTTTATTGTATGAGATGCTTTGGATTGATTGTCCCATCTGATCTGTGATATTTCGTTCTGTGGATTGAGCTGTGTATATTTATTTGCATTGGTATATTATCTGTGAACCTGTGAATGGACGATGAACGTTATAGTTTATATCGCTTATCGACTATATTTCTGTGTTTTGATCTATGATGATTGAATGATGTTGCACTATTGTGTTGAACCCTTGGACCACACCATACACACACAATTATGGATTTCACGAGGAAATCAGTTAAGTCACAGATTTTTGAAATAGTTTAAAAATTTGAATTTTTAAATTCAAATGTTTTGGAAATGGAATTGGAATAGAAGTGAAAAGCTTTTGAAATGGAATTTCAAAGATGGAAATTTATTTTGAATAACTGGATTAAGTGTTGGAATTTAAATACTTTAATTTAAATTTGAATTCAATATTCAAATTGAATTCTGTAATTTGAAACTAGGGATTAATGATATTATACTAGTCATTATGAGTTAAATCATTTTTAAAGTATTATTTTTGGGAATTTGAATTTAACCCAAGGATTTCAACTCGTATAAATGAATCAGATTTCCAAAATGAAAACTGTTATTTTCAAATGATAAACACTTTTAGATAAAAACTGAGATTCCAGTTAATTAGGGGAATTTCAAGATTGAATAGAGAAATGATTTTCCTAAGATTATGAATGAAATCTTTTTGAAAGCTATGAATTAAATCTGTTTATTTTTAACAGGTTTAAATTGATGATTTGTTTAAATCAAATTGAAATGAAAATTGATTTGGAAAATCTGTGAATGAATCTTTTGTTTAAAAGATTAAAATGTGAAAATTGTTTAAACCGTTAAAGGTTGTGAAATAAATCTTTTTGTTTAAAAGATTTGAAATGGTAATTGGTTTAAACCATTTGAAAGAAACTTTGGAATTATTAAGTTGTGACTTAATTGTAATTCCTTATCCATATGTTTTAAATGTTGCGCTTACTATTCGGGTTAGCCGGAAAAGGACCTTTGGGTCGTATAACCCATTCCGAATATGTGATACGTCATTATGGATAGCATTTGAAGACCGGTGGTGAAGACCGGGTATTTGCAAGAACGATAGTATGACCTATCGATTGTCTCTGCACTGAGTTGCAACGGTATAGAGACTCCCTAAGTGATGGGAAATCCGATCGGGATTGTGAATATCCGGATTGCAAGGACTTCTTTGTAAGTGCCTTCGGTTCTGTTCGAGCCCGGAATAGACTTGTATGGATTGTATGTCTGACATTACAAATTGAGATATAAAGCCGATTTCTTTCAAATATATTTCTGTTGGTGGCAAAGAATTTATTCTTTTAGCTTAACACCCTTCTCTGAGACGTACGAGCTCAGAGGTTATGTAGTTGAAGGTTATCAGCGATATATTCCCAAATTGGTAATGTGACATGCTGAGTGTTGCTGTGAAATGATCGTTGTGTTGATCATTTGTGATAGGATCATTTGTTTGATCGTCTATCCTGGTGATCATTTCTATGATCATTTGTTGACCCAAAGCATGGCTTTTGTATAAAGTATGTTTTTGTGGACGTGACTTCGTCGAGCCTCACACCTCGGGAATGGTCAAAACAGGAAAGATGCGGCAAGGTTATGAGGGGTAGCGCCCTTTAGGATATGTGCATTTCCTTCTGGAAAAGGGTGGTATCATGGTATGGAGCCCAGATACTTACTCATGTTGAAAACACTTTATGATTGTGTGAATTGATTGCGAGCGCTCGGTGAAAGGTCCCAAAGGACCGGGGGATGACATATTTGGTCAGTTGTTACTCAGTTAGGGGTAACCCGGCCTTGTGTTGGCAGAGATCTGGTTTGGTTCTCGGGGATGTCCATCCAGAGGCGTTCTCATGTGGCAATGGGAAGTTCCTTGGCCTGATCATTCGTTGGAAATCCAATTCCCAATACGAAACCTTGTACGGTATTAGTTGTAGAACCTGCCATTTACTTATGGTGGTCACCACTGTTTAGATGGTAGCTATAGTAGGCATAGTTCGAAATGTCTATGTTGGCTAAGATTTATATCTTTATTTTCGAAATGAATTTTTCTCTACACTATGCACTAGTAATAATATCAAATGTTTCTTTTTAATGCGTATCAAGCATCTTTGACTATCATAAGGAGAAACCTCCTCCGATTCTGCGTTTGCATTGTGTGTGTGTGCGGGAGGCCTTATGGTAGTCTCATTTTTAAAAAAAGCATTGCAAATTGACTTTGAAATCTTTTGTTGAATGTTTTAAAAGATAAACTGTGTTTGTTGCTCACACCAGTCCCACGACTGATCCGGAGTTTATTGTTTCTTTCCTAAACTCTGGGTGCTCATTATTTTCTACACGAGCAGTCTAGAGTTGGGTTTTTCAGATAGTCAGATTAGTAGGTTATCTGGAGTTAGTTCAGTCTTTGGACCACACCAGTCTTGCTTAGCTTGGTGCATCGTTATTGGGGGTTCGAGCTATTGCTGGATTGATTCTTGGAAATGGAGTTGCAGTTCTCGGAGTTCTTTTTTGAAGACTATCTTAGAGTTATATTGTTCCGCTGCTAGATGTTATCTATCATTTTCTTTTCCGCTGCTATTTTATTGTATCATATCTCTGATGTATGTTGATATCTATTGGATCATCTGTTGTATCAGATATTGTACCAAAGCTGTATATCAATGTATTATTCTTTTATTCCGCTGTGTTATTTACTTAATGTTGTTATAAGCTCCGGCGAATCGGATTTGAACGGTCGAATCTATGGCATTCGAATACGAAGTGAACTATGGATGTCGATTTTTGAGCGGGCAAAATCCGAAACGTCACAACATCAGTAAAACTCCAAACGACCGAAGTCAACAAGAATCAGTTTTTATTTAAACCAATTTGAAAACACGAAGTCAACTGCGAGTCAAGCCGTTGTGGCCACGAAATCGATTGAAACCATGAGCATCAATTAATCAACAACGACAATCACATGCTTTGACCAAACAGAAATCAACAAGACTCTGAGTTAGATGTGAGTGAAGTAAATCACTCACCTTTGCCTCGAATAACTTTAAGGAGCCGTAAGCCGAGCGAAGAAACCACCGATCGACAAAGCAACTTGCGAATAACCACTGATTTGAAGAAATTGACGCCGGCCTCTCCAATTGTTTCAAAGCCCTAGATTCGAAAAGAGGAACGAACGAAAGGAACGAAGCGGCCACCATTTTTCGTTCGTTTTTTGGTTTTAGGGTTACGAATCAAAATGATAAAGGAGGATCGGGTCGAATTGAAATAAGGGAACATCATTTCAAAATTTGTTAAAGAAAGATTGGGCTGAGATTAAATTTTTAAAGCCCACAAACTCTTAACCAAATTTTTGAAAAGAATTTCAACTCGAATCAAAACTCCAATAAACAATTAGCTAGCAGATTAATCATTTATGGCGATAATAAAATAATTGTGAAATCCCGGGTTGTTACAGACTCCCCTCCTTATAAAAATTGCGTCCCCGCAATTTTCATAATTAAAGTCGTCAATAACAATTATTTTTCTAATATAAACTAGTTAAGCTAGAAAAATAAATGTCGAGAATACAAACGACAAAGAAATCTTTTAATCTCAATAAAAGAAATTCACAAATTCCCAACAAAATCTAATTATCAAATAGATAATCAGAATACAGAAATCGCAAAACTGCAAATATCCAGTTACCAAAACGGTAATCAGAAAACAACAAAGGTCCTATTATCAAAACGACAATCAGAAATCTCAATTCAACAAATATCCATATATCAAAAACGAAAATCAAATCAACAAATATTCGATTATCAAAAACGATAATCAAAAATCTCAAATATCTAATTATCAAAAACGATAATTAGAAACAACATATATTCGATTATCAAAAACGATAATTAGAAACAACATATATTCGATTATCATAAACGATAATCAAACTAACAAATATTTGATTATCAAAAACGATAATCAAATCAACAAATATTCGATTATCAAAAACGATAATCAAATCTCAAATCAACAAATAATCAAATCAATAAATATTCGATTATCAAAAACGATAATCAAATCTCAAATCAATAAATAATCAAATCAACAAATATTCGATTATCAAAAACGATAATCAAATCAACAGATATTCGATTATCAAAAACGATAATCAAATCAACAAATATCTAATTATCACAAGCGATAATCAGAACTCATATCAACAAATATCCAATTACCTGCAGATAATTGGAAACAACAAATATCTAGAATCAATTAAGATAACTTGAAAATTAACATAAAAGGTGGATCGATCCCAACAAATGGCGAGTTTTTTAAGCTACGCCGCACGTGCATAAACATATGGCCGAAGCCTACGAAGTACCCAACATAATTTTTGGCGCCCAACAATTGACCCGGAGGTCCAACATATGACCCGAAGGTCCGGTACTGGTATTGACCCGAAGGTCCAACATATGACCCGAAGGTCCAACATAATGGCTCGAAAGCACACAAAAATCATCAAAATCATCAAAACAGCAAATATTTCAATTAACGAGTCTGGAATTAACCAAAATAGCAAACGCACATGTCCCATAACCATGAGTTTTACTAAATCGTTTAATTCTCTTCATCGTTTCCTTGAAAGTGCAAAATTTGTGTATTCCAAAAATAACATTTCATATTCTCAAACGGACAAGTCCGGAATTAAGCGAATCAGTAAAAGAAAGGGGTCATAGTCCTCGATTTTGCTGAAACGTTTAAATCACTTCCTCATTCTTTTGAAAGTGCAAACTGTAAAAATTCTGAAAACAATTTCATTTATTTTATAAAAGTAATAATTTACATTCTCAAACGAACAAGTCCGGAAATAAGCGAATCAGTAAAAGAAAGGGGTCATAGTCCTCGATTTTGCTGAAACGTTTAAATCGCTTCCTCATTCCTTTGAAAGCGTAAACTATAAAAATTTGGAAAACAATTTTATTTTTTAAAATGATTTGTAAATCTGTGATAAAAACAGCAACATTAGTGACAATTTCGACAAGGAAATTATACTTCTCAAAACATCGTAGAAATGGATCTCAAAATCAGCATTGCGGGATAACCGCTTGAAAATCCACTTTAAAATTAGACGGTTACTGAAGTCAATGCGACAGAAATTTTTAAATGTCAAAAAACTCATCAAAATAATTTGCATCAAAATATAATACCAGTGAATTTTCATTCATTAAAATGTCAACAAAACACCGTGCCTAAAAGATTTAGCATTGGTGTAAAAATCCCGTTATAAAAATAACGGCAACAAAATACGTTAAAACCAAACATCGGTTCAACGTAAAATTAATGGAGTAACATGCAACATAAATTTGCACGTATACTGCAAAATGCACAAAGAAATCATTCGAATATATCTTCAATGAAGTAATTCAAAACAGCAGAAATCTCAACAAATTCACATAACTGCAATCGCTTCGGATCTTCAAAGCGGATTCGAAATTTTCTAAGAAAACAAATTAAACACAGCTATGTAAACAAAAAATGAAATTTATTTCAATTTCATATTTTGATTTTTAAATCAAAAGGATTACTAGCTGTGTTCAGCGAAGACAGTCTCACTGTTTTCGCTTCGCACTCTGATAAACAAAACACGAATCAACCAATCATCAAAACACAGTTTCACTTTTTATTTTTAAATAAAGATATTTAAAAATTTCATCATAATTTCAAAACTTTAGTTTTGACCCAAAGCACAAATAAAACATCGACTAATAGTTGTAACACATGTTCCATCTAAGTATGTTTTATATTATGTCCATAAACCCCAAGCTCTGATACCAACTGTGACGCCCCACCTCTATGCTCACAATAACAAAGAGTATTAAAAGAAATAATGTCCGTTATTGCGAAGAATAAGGTTGGTTAGGAGCGGCCATCCGTAGCTAGGCCTTACACTAGTATTGGTTATCTCGATAGCAGTGGTATATATTTTTATTTTTCATCTCTTATTTATTTACTCCCGTCAACATACCCAATTCCAGTATAAAACGAACTACGATGGTTCATAATAGTTTAGGACAATAAATATAATAATAATAACACAGATCATATAAATGCGAAACACAGATAAAACAAAATGTCTCATATATATAATAACTGATGTCAGTTACAATACACGTGATACAGTACATATGATACAACTCTAACCGTCGACTCTGGAAGTTACGTATACAAGTACATTAACGTGAATAATATACATGAATATACAACATTTTATACCATGACAACATCTACTCCAAATGATATAAAGAAACTTCATAGCTCTAACAGCAACCCAACGCAAAATATCTATAACCAGTAATAACTCGGTCTGAACCGAGTATTAAATTCAAAAGAAAATAATACACGGGTCAGTCTAATTCAAACTCAGTTATTAGTGCACAGAAGCAATAATAATTAAGTAACAAATAGGCGACAGTCACAATAAATCTCGTCTATCCGATCCTTAAATAAAGAAATCGTATAACGATAATTATATCACGTAATAGTGTTAAACAAAAAATCGGCAAATCCAAATTATCAACGAAGATAAATTAAAAAGATTATCAATAAAGATAAATTAGAAAATCTCAGAATTGCCTAAACGGCAATTAACAACAAAATCTACTTATTAAATAAATAATTAGAAACTCATAATCTAATTATCAAATAGATAATTAGACAACACAAAAATGATCGAATCAAATCAAATCAAAATACAATTTCAAATTATTGAATTGAATAAACAAAACAATTCAAACTATTGAAATATCACAAAAGTCAACTCGAGTAGGGCTGCAGAACACGCACGCGTGTACTGCCTCGCCCCTACAGCATATGGAATATGCAAAAGATCAATAAATCAAAACAAAATAGAATGTCATAAAAGCCATACCGTGTGGCTGCAGTTTACGCTTGCGTGCACCTCCTTGCCACTACGGTGATGATGTACACAAAAGCTCAATAGAACCGTGTGGCTGCAGTTCACGCTTGCGTGCACTGCCTTGCCACTACAGTGATGATTTACCCAAAAGATCGACAAACCAATGAGGAATCAAATATCGATGCCACGGCCTCAATCGTCAAAGAAAAATGACGTGGAAAATGTGCACGTATGTGCACAATGAAAATTCACAATTAAGCTCAAGGTCAAATCCAAAATATCGGATTCAACATAAGTACAAAGCCAAGGCTACAGGTAAGATAAGCATGTGTACCCAAGATAAGGCAGCATAGCAACACTAAATCATTTGAGCATATAGATGCAAGTAAATGTTACTGAGATGTAATGTTTGGCATACATATGAATCAATTTCATATGTACAACAAACACAAAGGACACTTCAGCAATGCAAAGAAATCACCAAAGACCAAGGCACAGCCGAGATGATCAATCACAATGCAACGTAAATAAAGGCATCAATGCACATGAGAATTGACTCAGTGCTTATTGAAAACAAAATGCATTAGTGCACAGAGAAACAGCTTAATGAAACTGGACCAAATTCGAGAACAAAGGCAGTAATACAACACAAGTCAATTACAACTGCATAGCCACAACATGTATTTAACATGAAATGAAGTTTGTGTGCCAAAAGATCAGAGGCAATGCAAATACAGCTTATCAAAATAAATAGTGAATGCAACTTATTACAACAAGTTACAATATGGATCAACATGAAATGAAGTTTGTGGGAAAAAGGTCAGAGGCAAATAATTATAACAGTTCAACAGGCATCATTCACATGAAGCTACTATACTGGATGAATACAATAAGTCCAGATGGTACACATATACAAGTGCAGCAGTATAAATGTTGACATGAACAGGTATGCAGGTGTATGCAACATGAACCAAACAGTGTGAAAAAGGCTAGAACTCATGTCAGTGTACAAATCGAACTACAATGAAGAGGCAAATTGAGATAGACTCAAGTGCATATATTGGAAGGCAACTTTGAATCGCAACCCAAGTAAAACACGGCATCAATTGAACATAGCAACTAGTAGTAACTGGTACGAAATTAAGCCAGATGAATGTAACTGAATTCGAGTGAATGGCAATAACATGTACTCGATACAGGACAAACACAGTCAATCAAAATCAACAAATTTAGTGGTTATACTTTCCACGAAGTCAAGGTCGAAATCACCCAAAAACCAAAACGGTAGCAAGTTTAACCACGACCAAAGTCAGGAATCATCTCATAAACAATATCACAAGCCGAAGCCAAAAAGAACTGAATCAACATCAGTAAAACTCCAAACGACCGAAGTCAACAAGAATTAGTTTTTATTTAAACCAATTAGAAAACACGAAGTCAACTGCGAGTCAAGCCGTTGTGGCCACGAAATCGATTGAAACCATGAGCATCAATTAATCAACAACGACAATCACACGCTTGAACCAAACAGAAATCAACAAGACTCTGAGTTAGATGTGAATGAAGTAAATCACTCACCTTAGCCTCGAATAATTTTAAGGAGCCGTAAGCCGAGCGAAGAAACCACCGATCGACAAAGCAACATGCGAATAACCACTGATTCGAAGAAATTGACGTCGGCCTCTCCAATTATTTCAAAGCTCTAGATTCGAAAAGAGGAACGAACGAAAGGAACGAAGCGGCCACCATTTTTCGTTCGTTTTTTGGTTTTAGGGTTACAAATCGAAATGATAAAGGGGGATCGGGTCGAATTGAATTAACGGAACGACATTTAAATTTTTTTTAAAGAAAGATTGGGCTGAGTTTAAATTTTTAAAGCCCACAAACTCTTAACCAAATTTTTGAAAAGAATTTCAACTCGAATCAAAACTCTGACAAACAATTAGCTAGCATATTAATCGTTTAATGGAGATAATAAAATAATTGTGAAATCCCGGGTTGTTATAGTTCTTTTATTTCGTTTTTGAATGAAAAAAAAGAGCTATGGACTCGGCTATTTATAGGTGAAGAGAAGGGTAGTTTATTCTTTTCCTACGGTCTAACTAGATTCGACTACATTATGGTCTAATAGAAACCAGCCTTATGGCCTAATTTGATTCGACCATATTTTGGTACAATAGAAAATATCTTGATGGCCTAATTTGATTCGACCACATTTTGGTCCAATAGAAAACATCTTGGTGGCCTAATTTGATTCGACCATATTTTGGTCTAATAGAAAACATCTTGATGGCTTAATTTGATTCAACCATATTTGGTCCAATAGAAATCCTCCTTATCAACTATGCCATAACATGATTCGACCAGATTTTGGTCCAATGGCAACCATCCGCATTGTAGAACCTGATTCGACTAGATTTTGGTCCAATGGAAACCATCCGCATGGAATATAATAATCATTATGCTATTTTGTTTCATTTGGCAAGTAACTATACCGTTCTGTTTTATTAGGAAAGTAATTATACCGTTCTATTTTATTAGACAAGGTTAATAATTCTTTCGTGCTTTATTAGGCAAGTAATTACACTATTCTGTTTTATTAGGCAAGCTTATTCTTAAATAAATTGGTACACCTAACCGCCTTATAACTCGAACCATCTTTAAACTAACATTTTATATCAGTTTAAAAAATCCATTCGAGACATTTTATCCAAATTTTTGTTCTAGATATAAAATTCATTATTTAATCATTTAAAAACTTATTAACTATTCAAGTTCAAAGTGATTAAATTATGGGTCATTACATCCTCCCCTCCTTAAAGGAAATTTCGTCCACGAAATTAATTAGATAAACTCTAGATATCAAAGAAACTCAAAAGATATCATATATACCATACAAACATACAAGGAAAGTGACCTTAACACAACTACTGAGTACACTAAAAAGAAACAAAATACAAACAACAACTATATCAACTTGAGATAAGAATTCCTAATATAGTCCTCAGTTTTCCAAGTATAATCTCTAACATCTCCACTCCACTGATCCTTAACAAGATTCGCAACCTTCTTCCTTAATTGCTATATATCACGGGCGACAACATAAATAGGCCGCCTAAGAATGCTTAGGTTAGGTTGAACGTCCAAATCAACTTGTTGTTTCGGTTCTACTATCATCGAAGGCTTGTGAATATACTTACGTAAATGAGATATGTGAAATACAATGTGCATATCAGATAGTCGATCTGGTAACTCCACTTTATATGCAAGCTTACTAATCTGGTTCAATATGTGAAAATAGCCAATATATAGAGGGGCAAACTTCTCTGTCTTCCCAAACCTCACGACACTTCTCAAAAGAGAAACTTTTACAAATACCAAGTCCCTGACTAAGAACTCTAGATCCCTATGCCTTTGTTCGGCATAACACTTTTGCCGATCTTGTGCTCCCTTCATCTTTCTTCTAATATCAGCTACCTTCTCATTGGCTTCTAAGATTATGTCGGGTCCAAGAACAAGTCTACCTCCAGATTCAACCCATCACGAAAGAGAACGACACGGACGACCATAAAGAGCTTCGAAAAAGGCCACACTAATGCTTGTTTAATAGCTTTTGTTGTAAGTGAATTCGACTAAGACTAAATGATGTTCCCAAGAACCCCCAAAGTCTAAACTGCATGCTCGCAATAAATCTTCTAAGATCCGGTTCACTCTCTCTATCTGCCCATCTGTTTGGGGATGGTAAGCTGTACTTAGACTTAGCTCGGTCCCTAAAGCAGTCTGTAGTCCCTTTCAGAACCTATTAGTGAATATCGGGTCTCGATCACTTATAATACTATGAAGAATCCTATGGAGTCTCACAATCTCCTTCACATACAAACTCGCCAAACTCGTAGCAGTCCTAGTCAGCTTAACAGGAATAAAATAAGCTCTCTTGGTCAGTCAATCGATTATAACCCAAGTGCCATTGTTACCTCTTCTTGACCTAGGAAGCCCAACAATAAAGTCCATAGAGATCTGCTCCCACTTCCACTTTGGGATCTCAAGTGGTTGAAGCAATCTAGCTGTCTTCTGCTGGCAGTTCGCACAACGACTCACAAAGATTGAAACGTCTCACTTCATCCCCTTCCACTAGACTACCCTCTTCATTTCTTTGAACATCTTGGTTACTCCTGGATGAAAAGATAACTTTGATTGGTGGCATTCGACTAACACTTCTTGCCAAAGTCCATCAAAGCCTGGAATACAAATACACCCATTCATTTTCAATATGCCCCGGAGATCAATCTCAAAGCTAGAAACAATACCTTCTTCAACATCCTTCTTAAGTCGAGCCAAAATAGGATCTAGCTCTTGACTGGATGCAATTCTCTCTAACAATACTGGCTTAACTTCTAGGTTTGCAAACATTGCTACATTCCTACTCAGTGCATTAGCAATGGCATTTGCTTTTCCAGGGGTATAAAGAACCTATGGATCATAAGAAGCGAGAAACTCCAACCATCTCTGCAGCCTCAAATTCAAATCTTTCTGGGTAAAAAGATATTTTAAGGATTTGTGGTCTGTTTATAACTCGAACCTTTCACCTAAAAGATAATGCCTCCACATCTTTATTACAAAGACAACAGCCAAAAGCTCCAAATCGTGCATAGCATAATTTTTCTCATGCGGCTTTAGCTGTCGACTCGTATAGGCAATAACTTTTCCATGCTGCATCAGAACTGCTCCCAATCCGGTTCCACAAGCATCTATATACACGGTTAAACCTTCTCTCCTATATGGAATGGTTAAAACAGGAGCGCTAGTTAACTTCTCTTTCAATTCATTGAATGCTTGATCACACTTAGAAGTTCAAACGAACTTAACATCTTTCTTTTGTTAACTTCGTGCAGTGAGAAGCAATCTTTAAGAAGTCAGCCAATCCCAAAAAACTTGTAACTTCCATCACACTTTCGGGCTTCTTCCAGTCTTGAACCGCAACAATTTTAGTGGGGTCCACCATTATGCCTTCTCTCGAAATAACATGCCTAGAA
The DNA here is from genome assembly GCA_030765085.1 of Allium cepa. NCBI lineage: Eukaryota > Viridiplantae > Streptophyta > Magnoliopsida > Asparagales > Amaryllidaceae > Allium > Allium cepa. Next base: position 430,634,303 of record CM060935.1, read on the forward strand.
ATCTATCTTTGGATTTCCAGAAATGGCATTTGGAAAACTTATCCTTCTACACATGGCTCCTTAAGGTATCGAGTATGACACGGAGATGATAATTTTGTTCCTTCTCTGTCTTTGAATAGATAAGAATTTCATCAACAAAGACGAGAACAAATTTATTGAGAATATCTTAAAATACTTGATTCATTAAGTCCACAAAATAAGCGGGTGCGTTAGTCAATCCAAAGGGCATAACTAACCACTAGAATAAATTTTTTAGAGTCTGAAAAGCTGTTAAAGGAACACTCTACTCTACCACCCTTAATTGGTGGAAACCGGTAGCAATATCTAATTGAGAAAATACTGGAGCACCGTGGAGTTGATCAAATATATCGTCAATTCTTGGCAAATGATATTTATTATTGATAGTCCTTTTGTTCAACTTTCGATTGTCTACGCATAACCTTAGAAACCATCCGCCTTTGTAAGAAAGATGACTGGCGATCCCCAACTCGAGGTACTATGTCAGATCAAGCCCTTCTGCAATAAGTCATAAGTTTGCCTTTCTAACTCCCTCTTCTCTTTTAGAGCCATCCTTCATACGGGTTGTACAATAAGTCTAGTTTCGAAAACCAAATCAATATGGAACTCGACTTCACGGTGAGATGGTAAACCTTGCACCTCGTCAAAAATATCTATGAAATCTCGAACAACCGACACATCTCCTAGCTCCGCTTTAGCCACTTCGAGTGAATAGAGAAAACTACTCATTAACTTCTTTGGCTCTTCACAACTAATATCAACTCAAACATCTCCTGCATCACTAACTCTAACGAGCCTTTTACCATTATCTAAGATTGCTTTAAACTTAGATAACCAATCCATTCCCAACAACACTCCGAAACCCATAAACCCAAGAACAATCAAGTCAAAAGGAAAGAGATGATTTTGACAGGAAATAGGAACATTTAGACACACGTGTCAAGATTTGTCAGACCTCCATTTGGGTTTGACACACAAAGTGGATTACTTATGATAACATATTTAAGGTTTAGTTTGTCCATTAGATCATAAGAAATAAAACTATAGGAAGCTCATGTATCAAATAGCATCCTTACAGGAATATCATAGGTGGATAATGTACCTTGCCATACTTGCTTCCCTTTTTGATCTGATGAAGTGAATGGTATCTCTTCAATGGTAAAAGTCTGTCCTTGAGATCCTTTTTTTGGAAAATGGCACTTATTCTTCATATGTCTTGGCTGGCCAAAATTAAAACATGTGGCAATTAGGCAATGATTTGCAAAGTAGCCCATCTTACTACACTTGAAACAAAGAATGTTGGCCAAGTTGGTCTACTTCTTCTATGCTGGAGCGCCGTCTTTGGTTTCTTACCTACACCCCTCTTCTTTCTCTTAATCTTACGCTTAAAGTTCGGTTTTCCTTCAACCGAAGATCTCTAAATATTCTTTCACAAGTTTGAAGCCACATCTGCACTCCAAGAATATATTAAGTCCCATAGAATGGTTTCCCACCCAAAGTGGTAAAATTCTTAAACAAAGCTGCAAAGTTCATAGGGGTCTGAACTTGCGCTAACATTTCCTCTACCGGATCTACAGCTGACATAGTAGCATTTCTAGGTACTCTACCATTGGTAGCCATGCAAGTTCCAATTCCTCTCCTTCCTCCTATTCTTGTATTCATTTTCTATTATATGAACAAATAACAAGTATCTTTAGAATACAAAAATAGGAGTAAATTGGTTTAAGGAAATAACACCAAAGAATCTAAAACTAGACTTTAGAGGATAAATATTATTATTATAAAAATTACAAATACCCTCTCTCAGGATTAAATTATTCTAGGGCATCACTTACCCTATCTCTAATGAGTTGTACCCCAATTAGGCTAAGGTGTTCGCTCAACCTGGCTCCGATACCAACTTTGATGACCCACCTTTTCGACCCTTGAGAAGGACTCTTAATATATCCATGTTATTCATGTGTCGTTGCCCAAGTATCTGAAAGATGATTTGTCATGGGATAAAATATAAGAACACAACAATAATCTCACAACGGAACGGTTAAATATAATATAAAAATAAGACAGTACATAAGGTTACTCCCAACATGGAGTTATCAGAGTTACAACAAATGTACTACTATCAGTCTAGGTAGTTATAACAACCTTCTTTTAAATATACATATATAGAACAAACATCTCATAACAGCGAAAATAAATAGCTAGATAGATAAGGAGCCTCCTGCTCGTCCACCATCTTCAAAAGAGCCAGAAGAAACCTATCATTTCTGGACTACTCAAATATAAATGAGTACCCAAAAGTTTAGGAAAAACAAACAATTCGGGCTAGACAATAAGTCCTCTATGAGTAGACTCAATAAAAATAGAACACACAAAATAACTTATGAGACCATGTCGCAAAAAGGCAGAATGGGTAGATTTGACAATACCATAACGAAAGCAACTCTACAGAGCTTGTCCCCCCACTCGCTCTTTATTCGGTCATTTTTGATAAAGGATATAGATGCTCTAAATGAGCAACAATTCGTCTTAGATTGACAAAACAAAAACAAAAGGAAGAAGGGTATCGAAATCGATAGTTAAGATATCAACTATCGGGGATAAAAAAACGATCGTATGTGGAAATTAAATCTTATACACTTTCAATGCTTGGAAAATATCCATGTACTTACCTCATCGGTATAAGTATATTCACAAAACAATTAAGTGTTTTCATATTTCAAAAACAAACTTGAATGGGTCAAAAATAATGCGAATGTTTTCCATTATAATTGTAAAGATCATTTATGGAAATCAAATCTCCTACACTTATCGTGTTTTCGATATTCTTGACTTACTCTGCCCCTCACCCAGAAACAAAGCCTTCTAAGTCAAGGCACTGGTTGCTCCTAGCCTTGCCTAGACACTTCGGTTCTAGATCTCGCAAATAGAGGATCAATCTACTCATCGGCTTTTAGTACCAAGTATAGGATTACTTACTTTCCATAAATAGCCCACTTAAATCATTACATAAATTTTGAAGCTCCTTTAAAATACTTTAAATAAAGATTTAAAACTTCTATTAAAATCATAATTAAACCCATCATCTTTAAAGAAGAATACGACCTAGAGGGGTGAAATTCCGTCTTAATCAAAAGAGATAGCTTAAAGAGGTGTTATTTCCTTTTAACCAAAAAGTCACTAAATGTCAATCCTAAGTTAAAAGGTAGTGTAAGTTCCTTTTAACTAAACATCAAAGTTATTGCTCATAAACTGGCCGAACACAAATCAAACAACCAAACAAGAATAGTGACAAAAATAGTGACAGACTCATTATTATTAACAATTTACAATCAATAGTTAACACAACATTTGTTAAAATGTGAATGAGTCAAAGGAAAGAGATTAAGATTACACTGACTGTAAAATAATTAAATTATACTCAAAGAATAAGTGATGCCTACTAAACTATGAAAACAAGGATATACTCACAGAATAAGTTATACCCACTAAACTATGAATACAAGGAAAATACTTACATCCTATTTGCTTTGATTGAGACTTGGAATACTTAAACTCTAATAATAAATTTAGTTCTTTTCTTTCATTTTTGAATATAAAAAATGAAATATGGACTGGGCTATGTATAGGTGAAAAGAAGGGTACTTTAGTCATTTACTACAGCCAAACCAGATTCGACCAGATTTTGGTCCAATAGGAACCAGCTTATGGCCTGATTTGGTTCGAACATAATTTGGTCCGATAGAAAACATCTTGATGGCATAATTTGATTCGACCATATTTTGGTCCAATAGAAAACATCTTAATGGCTTAACTTGATTCGACAACATTTTGGTACAATAAAAAACATCTTGATGGCTTAATTTGATTCGACCACATTTTGGTCCAATAGAAATCCTCCTTATCAACTATGGCATAATATGATTCGACCAGATTTTGGTTCAATGGCAACCATCCGCATTGCAAAACCTGATTCGACTAGATTTTGGTCCAATGGCAACCATCCACATGGAATATAATAATCATTATGTTATTTTATTTCATTAGGCAAGTAATTATACTGTTCTGTTTTATTAGGCAAGTAATTATACTATTCTGTTATATTAGGCAATGTTAATAGTCCTTTCTTGCTTTATTAGGCAAGTAATTATACTATTCTATTTTATTACGCAAGCTTATTCTAAATTAAATTGGTACCCCTAACCGTCTTATTACTCGAACCATCTTTAACTAACATTTTACATCAGTTTAAAAAAAAATCCATTCGAGACATTTTATCTGAATTTTTATTCAAGATATAAAATTCATTATTTAATCATTTAAAACATATCAACTATTCAAGTTCAAAGTGATTAAATTATGGGTAATTACAAACTCCAAAAGCTCTTGTTTCCATACCCTCTAAATCTCTCGATACCAAGTCCATTATTGGTCTAATTATTGCACTTAGCCTTCATTCGCTACCCCAATCCTTGACCTACAGCAGCACCACCCAACAAGATGATTTCCATACAAAAAAAAGCTCTTGGTAACGAGTCCTTTACTTTGCTCCAATTTTGATGCAACTTGAATCCTGGGCTCTTCCCGTGCTCTAGAGCATCTTTGCCTACAATTTCACCAATCCCGTCCTCTCGGTTTCGTCCAATTCCAACCATTATTTCCTTGGATTTGACAAATTCACCAACTCTTTCCTAACTACCTAAAGGCACTAGCAAACTACATCAAAGCACAATACACAAACATGGAATATCACAAATATACTCCGTTCATACACATAATGCATAAGAACATGATAATCACGCAAATCATAACCTAGATTTAACTTTTGTACAAGCATATAAATATGAACAAAAGTGGTTATAAAACCATTTTAAAAAACACTTTAAAATCTTCAAATTTTAGCCATAAACATATACTAACATGCGATTAAAGTTAGAAATCGATTTAAAGCAAAAATCATGTTTAAAAAATCCATTTTTACCATATAAACATGCATGTGAGAGGTCAAGAACCACTCGTCAAATACCCAAAATACCTTTTTTTTCTTTTTAGATCTGAAGTGGATAGCAAAGAAGATCAAAACAATCAGCAAAAATGGAAGTCTCCAACCACTAGATGCTAATTACCCTTCTAATTAAGATCTAGGCTAATAATAGAAAGGAAAATGTGTGATTTTTGATGAAATTAGGGTTAATTGAGGTTTAAAGTTATTTTAGGGAAGATAAAAATGACTTAGATCAGTTCCTACAGCCTCCCCTTAGTACAAATTTGATGATATGTTAGTGGGCGTAAATATGAGCCTAGTTACTTACCTACCAAAGGAGGCCAGCAGGAATCAAAACTTAAAACAGCTATAACTTTCAAATGGTATGCCTGTTTTTCTATCATGACCATTTTACGGAATAATAAACCATCATTATGAAGCAACGGAGATGGTTTGAGACCCTAATTTGGCTCATGTCACAAGTTATAGTCCGTAAAGATTTTTAGGGTCAAAATGATCATATGAAAATTCGAAAAAAATTATAGATGTAAAAAATATCACTAAGAATCATTTCCTAAAATTTAGAATCATACGACCTCATTTGAATAAAATAAAATGCTCCAATATGTAAATATGGGTCATTACAACCATCGTCATTTGTTCCACTGCCAAAATGTGTCCCAAAGTAATCATATGTCTATAACAAAATATCCTCAAATACAACCTCAATTTGGTTCAATGTTGTTACACAGATAACATATCCCAATATAGGGTAGAAACAAGCTATGATGCAACATGATGTGGTTAAGGGTGTGCCATAAGAGCAATTTTTTAATTTCTTTATATAAACTTAACTCTGTAAACAATCTTGTTGAAAATAAAGTACACTTTTGGTTTTGTTTTCTAATATGTATGTTGTTATATTATGATATAAATAGTGCATTGATTACATTAAAAATATATAAAAAGAATATCCTTAGGAGTGGTGTTCAAGCAATTGCAATTATGAATGCATTTATAATCATGAGTACTAAGTAGAAATAAAAACAATAACTTCTTATATGTTCGTAGTTGAGAAGTATCGAGAAAATGATATCAATATGTTTGTTGATACTTATATACATAATGTTATATATGCAATGGATAATGATTTACTCATGATCGTTAGGGGCACCAAGGGTTTATGCACCTAGGGTCGTTTGGAACGATCATAGAATGACTCGATGAGTCTTCTATAGATTAATATAACTACGTCAAAGTAGAAGATCTTATGGTAACGACATATGGGTAGCCATCTGACTTGAAGGTACTATCGATCTTAAGTAGCTAGGTTATAATTTTGTTATGGTTAAACACCTGGCATGGAAACCTTATTACGACCATAGTTGGGTATACGTAATTGGTATACGACCTAAGAAAGGATTCACCTCCTTCGTTATATAAATTTAGTATCACCATAATTGGTATACGACTTAAAAGTAAAAATCTCTTGGTAGAGTAAACCAGTTAATTAATAGATGTTATCTGATAGAGCCAAGGACTTTAAAAGTTGTTTACGTAGTTAATACATATATTAGTAGAGTTTTTGACCTTAGATCAAGTTCAAGATAGCTGACTGATACAATGATGAAAAAAAGAATATAGGTACAAACTTTCGTTTCTATTTGAGGTTATTTCAAAATTAGAAATAAGATTTCACCAAAATGGACTGTAAGCATTAAACTTGACTCTATGATGTGCTTCGGTAAATTTCATACAATCTTCGGTATCTAATTTGTTAAAAAAATGACTGTGGATCGAGTCCACACCAGAGAGTCAACATAAATTATTTCTGAGTTTGATAAATGGCATAAATTAATTTATAAATGTTATAAATTAATAATAAATTAGTACAAATTTTGTATTAATATTTATGGCTAATTTTATTTATTTATTTCAAGGTTTAAATCGGAATAAACGATGTATAAAAGTTATACAATGGTCCAGTCGATTAGGAGCTAGAAATTAATCAATTAAATTGTGAATCAAAATGAGTCAAAGGGGTGTTTAGCCATGCTTGGTAAGCATATAAGAATAACCATATCGAGGGATAATTGAAGGCTTTACTAAGTCTTCAAGGGCTTGAGAGAATGGTGGAAAAAAGGTGCAAGTCCTTGGCTATAAATTGGGTACCCTCCATTGTATTTTTATAAATAATTTCGGGTGCGCTCTCTCTCTCTCTCTTTGTGTTCTAGTCACCTATCCTCTACCACTGGGAAAGCCTACTTTTCATCTTTGTGAACTGAGAAGAAGGAGATGGCGAAGCTCCAAGAGGAATTAATTGGCAAATAGCTTGCTAGACTCCCGGTAGGACATTTTTGGTGAAAGATCAAAATTTCGATCTCTACACACACTCATACATACATACATACATACATATATATATATATGTGTGTGTGTGTGTGTGTTACTATCATCATCATAACACTGTAATATGTTTGGCCTAAATTTATGAAAAAAATTCAAAAATTATTTATTATTTAAATCCCTTTAAATATTAATGTTATTTTATATATACAAATGCATACACACACATATATATTCTTACATCTGTATATATTATTAATGTTTATCTCCAACAAAGTTTAAAAAAATTATAAGTGGTATATATGTAAATTTATGATTAAAATAGTAAGAGTTTGTAATATTCTAGAGCTTTGATTGAAATCACCTTTTCTAAGCCACTACAGTCAAAGTTGAAAGTAAGATTAGCTGAAGGTCATGATATGGATATTGATATTCAATACAAATAGAGACTAGATAATTGAATATCTCATCACTTGTTTGGTCATACAGCATATTCATATTTGATTGGATCTTTTTTTGCTTCCTAGTCTTGTAGTCAAGATTCCTCTTATTAGGCTAGTTTTGAAGTGGGTTCCTAAAATTAGGAATCCTTCTCCTACTTCCTCTATCCTGGTTATCTCTATTCTAGTAGAAAATGATACCTCCATCACACTGGTTACTGTAGTTATGGTTGACTTCCCTCCCTCAAAGGATGATATTTTCTGGGACCTTGATAAGCATGCTTGTATTCATCCTGATTTAGAAATGATACACAACCCGTTGTTGAATAGTTATCATATGTTTGTGGGCGAAGAAAGGGAATCTAGGTGACTTTTATATCATGTGGAGGGGAAAGTCTATCTCTGATAACTGTTGGAAGTAAAGGAGAACAAAAGTAGGCATTTTTTTAGATGCATATTAGGATATGATTTTTTTTTTCTCCAAGCTCTTGAGAATATTTATTCCTAATCTTACAACTCTTTTCTCTAACTTCCTACATGTTCATGGCACTGCACGGGTGTAGATGTCAGTAATGATAATGTGAACTAGTGGCCCTTCTTTTGGATAGTAGTTTAGACATGTTTATCTAACTCTTATGTGTTCTTTTGTTGTTGTATTAGCCGATCCGAAGCCTATTCCGATCACATATTCTTTAATTAATTTGAGTAATAAAGTGGATGACAAGCTTAAAATGTTGGCTAGCCTTGCTAAAAAGGTTAATTCGATACTATTTCAGAATTTTAAATTTATAAAAAAAAACTACTTTTGTTTTTTATTTTTACCGGTTTAGATAAATTATACATATATATCCTTATATTTTTGAAAATTATATATATTCTTATACATACATATATATGTAATTAAATAATCTATAGAGGTTTAATTTAGAAAATTAAAATAGTAGACATATGTACACATGGTACACATAAATATATATGTATTATTAAAAAGTCAATGTACTTTAAAACATATGAATTTTTCAATCATTTTATGATTATCGGTCTAATTTAGTTCAATAAAAAATTTGGTAGTTGGCTGCTAAAACTATTCATAAAATATATTTGAATAAGTCAAATATATTTAAATTTGAATTTCAAATCATTTTATTAGTAGCCGAAATTAATTTAATGTAATTTATTTATTATATATATACAACATGCTACGAATAAAATTATTTTGTAATTATTTAATATTTATTTACATATTTTAAATTATATATATGACTTAAATAAAATTATTATTTATAAAACATTAATAGCCACAAAACTGTTGTTTTAATTGTATAAGTATAAACATGATATCATATGATTTACTTTATGACATAATGTTGACATCTCTTTATCACATATGGCATCTGATTGGCTATAGTACTCAACGGCCAATTTTCCATGTTAACCCCTAAGATAGTTTATATGTTTATATTGTTGTGATGTTCATATTTTAAATATGAGTATCCTAACTTATTAAAATATAAATAAAAATAATAAATTAATTTATCAATAATATTTTTAAACATCAACGATAAATAAATACTTCAGTCTAATTAAATAAACTAATTATTATCAAACCTCTTTTATTAAATAAATACTAAATATTATTTAGTATAAACAAAATATTATTTATACATACACAAATAAAGATCTTATGTAATTGAATAAAAGGTAAAAGCTTAAAATTCACCTTTTTACCCTACTGTTAGTGCGCTTGATTCAACATAACAATGAGCAATAATATAGTGTGATATAACTAACAGGTGTAAATAATGTTATATGCCATGTAAAATCGCTAATCTACACTCGCCCACATCTCAACAAACACACAAGGTGATAACACACATGTTAGGGCTCTATTTATAGAGGATTACACCTGCAACTCTAGTTGCAACATCCTGCTATTTAATTAATTATAATTAGATGTATTTTGATATTTCAGTTGGGAATTTTGATGAATAAATAGATTTTTTAAATTTCAATTAAAGAAACTTGAATTCAATTGGATTTGAATTATAAAAAATTATTTTCACTGGATAAAGAGTTAAAAACTAAATTATTGGATTTAACTCAATATAAGTGATTTTTGGATTTATTTGAGAAATAGTTATTTAAAAAATCAAATTTGAAATTTGAGTTATATTTTAAATCATAAAGTTATTTAAAAAATTATATTTATGTAATTTTAGAATTGTTTAGGAAGTAACATAATCAATTTAACAATTGTTAATATCGAAAAAATAATATTTTAATAAAAAACTTTATAAGTATAAAAATAAATTTGGATAAAACACATTAAGTAGATCTTTGAATGGGTATTAAATGATGATTTTAAGGCGGTTCAACTGAGACAGTCAAGGGTAAAAATTTATTTAAAGAAGTGAAAAACAAAATTGATAACGTTATATTGGATATCTAAATATCATTATATTTTAACTTATCTTTAATCCTTACCCTAAGCTTCTCCACTGCCATTATATAAACAGCACCCATTCCCACTCACCCTTCCTTCACATGAGTTAAACGTCAATGTTGATTATTTCATTCATCTTTATCAAGCTAGGTTTCCTAGTTCTTCAGTAAGGCAAATATGAAGTGAGTATAACTAATGTTTTAAATGCAGTAAGCATATTTAAATTATTTTATTTAAAGTGAACTATACTTTGATTAACAGTGAAGAATGATACTTGTTTTTATTCCAGATTATTTTAAATCAAATTATAGTATATATTAATAGCTTAGTAGCCTATGATGTTTGGATTAATAACATTGAATGCTCGAATTTGATCTCGGGTGCTTGAATATATCAATGTTAGTACAAAACTAGAGACATGAACACTTGAATCTAGACCTTAATAATAGATGACTTAATCCCAATTGGGTTGCATAAATTAGGATAGACAAAGTATGGTGGAGGCAAGTCTAAGTTGGCAGAGATTGGAGGCGATTTTGACGATCGACAAGTGATTCCCTAGAGTTTACTACTCTAGGATCGTCATAACTGATCGACTGTCGTGCACTCAACTAGTCGACTGGTCTATGCAAACCCGGGGAGTATGCTGTAAGAAATAAATAGTGATTTTTAAAAAAAAATCATATAAAATTTTGAATTATGAGTTTTTAAACTTTTGAAAATTTTAAAAATAAATTTTAAGTGTATGAATTATTTTGAAAAATTCTAAGGAATTGAAAGGATTTGGATATATATTCAATTTTAAATACTTAAATATTTTTAATTCATGGAAATTATTTGTGAAATCTATGTGTATTGATCCGAAAATTGTAGAAAATATATTTGGATTGTTTTGAGATAAAACATCCGCTATCCGACATTTTGACTTGGCTTTATCCGAACTGACCGGATAAGTTAGACTTAAATATCATCGAAGCTAGTACCCTAGAGCGATGATTGTAAGGTCCAAAAATCAAGTGCAGCAATGATATGAAGCATCGATCGACTGAGACCAAAGGCTCTTTAGAATATTCTAAGTACAGATTAGTATCTCCCCAAGCAGAGGATAAGTGCCTATCCCTTCCCTTTGGGGATCGGTACATATCCTCAATTTTTATCCTAAACTAGGTGAGATCGATAAGAAGTTACAAAAAAGGTCCAAGAAGCTATATTTTTAATTTTAAGCCATTTGGAGTTTGTATGCTCAAGTTATGGGCAAACTACTTCACCTAAGAAAGGGATCGGTATAAAAGGAATCGTAGAGAAGGGATCGACATATTTCAGCAAAGAAAGTACAATTCAATGGAAAACAATCAATATCTCAAGATCCATAAGTCCAATGAATATTAAACTTTAGGAACAAGATGTTGGGACACTAGGGAGCCTACCCTAGGGATTGCACCTAAAATGCATGAAGAAAGGGAGATCTGCCCTCTTCCCTCGATAGGGATCGGCTAGAATTATGAGACATCTCACATTGCACCAAAGATCGAGTAATAACTCAAGTTTTACTCATAGAATTGACATGAAACATGGAGAACAGATTAATACAACATGTGGAACACCCCCTTGAGATCTTATTACAATTGGAGTAAGTTGGAGGACCAGCATAACTCCTTTTGGTGGGATCGGCAAGAAATTAGAATTCAAGCAACACTACTTCACAGAAAATACGATATCTCATAAACCGTACGTCGAAATTGCACGAAATTTGGGGAGAAAGTAGCTAACATCATGGGGCACCCCTCATAGGGATTGCAGCCCATTTGGACACAATAAAAGGGATCGTTATGGATCCCTATTGTAGGCCTCGATGGGCTTAGAAATTTTTGGGTGGCCTCGTCTTGGCTCCCGAGCCTTCTTTCGAAATTTTAGTCCGATGCATGCACGTCTTTCTTTATAAATACAGCAGGTATAGCATTAGAAAAGGGAGTCTTCTTTTTCCTACAAAGGCACTTGCATTTTTATTCTTCATTCTTATACTAATTGATCACAGCTGATCTAAACATTCTTGTAATCATAATCAAGTGCAAGATCAATAAAAAATACGAAGTGGACGTATGCCAAGATTGTCGAACTACTATAAAAATCTGTGTGTCCATTTATGATATTTGCTCTATTTAATTTCATTCTTCATTTAATATCTACTAGATTCTATTGGGTATTGATGCCCATTTTTGGCATCAACAACATCATATTTTAAAATTAATTTTGAAATATTTAAATATATATTATGATTTAAAAATGAAATAAAGGATAAAATTTTATTTATAGAATAATTCAAATGAAATATGGTACTGATTGATATAGTTTTGTGATGAAATGTGTTTGTGTTTATGATGATATATTTGTTTATTCATATTTGAATTTGAATTCCATCATTAACTACAAGTTATTAACTTTAAAATGACCTAAATGTCAATACTCGGTGAATTTTATTATTTCATGCTTTACAAATTCTTGTGTTATAGCTAATGTTGTAAATTGAAGGCTAATGCTATGATGCACGGATACGAAATCTATACGTGGTATAAATTCGGATACAATGCCATTATATTGGCTCGTTATTATCTAGAAAAAATAGGATACGATGTCTATATGTGATATAAAATGCGATATACGAACGAAAAAGGCCATGACATTGGCTCGAAGATGAATCTAGTAAGAGTGAACAATTTGAGCAGTAAAAAATTTATTGAACAAAGATTGTAACTTACTAATGTGAATATGATGTGATATCACAATTGATTAGAGTTGGGGTTATGAGACGCTTTAAATAGTGCGGTGACATGTGTATTTTCACTGACATGATTTGATTTGTGGGATGTGGAGGGTATTAGATTTTGGATCATGTGACATATTTATTTCTTTTATTATCACATAAATAACCCGACACAACATGATTATATATCTTTGTTGCACTATTTTACTTACAGCTATTTCTAGCCTGACTTGAGGTTTTGTTTTATGACATCTCCTTGGGTCAGACTAAGGATTTTTTCAGGATGATATTTCTCATTTTGAAGTCATATCCTACAAAATTGAGATTAATGATGTTTGCAATACTATTTATAAGTTTTTAGTTATAGTAGACATAGAACATCAAGGACATTGTGAGAAATGCGGATTACGAATCTTAATGCTACGATTAACACTAGAGGGAGGGGTGAATAGTGTTTATAAAGAATTACTAAATCTTTTTAAGTTTATGTTAATTTGAACACAGGTGTATGCATTATTTAGACACAGATATGATCACAGAAACAAACACAGATGCAGAAATAAAGTAAAAGCAGTAAAGGAAAGAACACACCAGATTTTATACTGGTTCGGAGTTACCCTACATCCAGTCTTGCACACAAGTACGGGTTTCCTTTCAAAAGCAATTGTACAATTACACCCTCAATTTCAAGGCAACGAGGTACACCCTCCAGAATCACAATCATCTGGGTAGAGATACTTGATTTTCCGGTCAATAAGTTCACCCAATTGATTTCCCAAGGCTACAGTCACACCTTATCTCGCTTGATTGATTTCCAAGGCTACAATCACACCTTTTCTCGCTACGTTGATTACAAAAAGTCTATAACTCCGAATAGCACTGAGGATTTGGTTGAGATAGTGATAGTGAATCAAACCAGAAATGATCTAATTAGATTCAATGTTGATTTCGGTAGAGTAGTGGTAAGACTATGTATATAGAAATGTGGAAGAAGAAGAGTAGTGAAAACCCAGAAAAACTGTCTTGAAATTCGTTGAAACCAACCCCTATTTATAGAGGAGCAATAGCCATGTCCATTCGTGAAGAGTTATGACGAATAGACACTTCTTTTGAAATTTAAACTTTGAATTCAACTGACACTATGTCGACATGTGGTACTTGGGCATGTCGACATCCCAAAGGAATTTTTGATGTTTTGTTTTTCTTTGAAAATAACTTTTATCATATTTTAAAACTATTTAAAAATTTTATAAATATACTTAAATATAGTTGAAATATATATATAGAATAATATTTTGGTATATATAAAATTTTACTATAATTTTATATTTAAATCTAATTATAAAAAATTAAATATACTTTTATTTTAAAAGATAATTTAAAACCAAGGATAATTTGATTTTGAAATTCAAGATTATTTTGAGGCCAAAAGTATTTGAAATCAGGATAGATGTTTCTTATTCTTTTAAAAGGAATGTTTTGAAATCATTTTGAAAACAAGATTTAATTTTGAAATATCATTTTGAATAAAAAGTTAGCGGATACAAAACAATATTCCACTAGATTTTTCGTAGGTTCCATCCTACTTAGGTTTCCATCCCTTTAACAGGCTCGAAGTGTATTCCATTCCACGAATAAATTGGATTTTAAGATTCCAGTGCTTTTCTAGGAGTTTTAACAAAATTCCTAATTGAAAAGTAAATTACTTGAAATCTTGAACTCTTGATAACCTTGATATTCTTGTTACTCATGAGTCTTCAATCTTGATAGCCTGAATCTCTATACTGTACAGTCTTCATTCTTGGTACCTGCATGGTTAAATCCTGCATGTACATATATATCTAAACTTATACTGTTGGTATTTATATTTTATAATCTATTCTAAGGTTGTTGTCATCAAAACCATCATCTCACGGACTAACAATCTCCACCTTTTTGATGATGACAACCTTTGTTTATAAAATATTACTTCTATCCTAATAACTCCCCCTTAATATATGCCTAACTATTATATTTTATACTTCTCCCCCTTTGTTATCAACAAAAAAAACCATCTCCAAACTATATAACCCCCCTCGTTCTTGGACTAAAATACCTACATTAATAAACTTATACAATGGAATATAGAATTAAGAGATAATTATATTGATAGACACAATAATGAATTAAAGATCATATACATATCAATGTATAATTATACATGTTTTGTTCAACAAACATCAATCCACACTAAATATCAATCAATATCAAACCAAGCCAAAGCAAATGAAATCAAATTAATCAAAGCAAACAATTCAAGCAAAGCAGTAAAATCAAACGTTATGAGGAATTTCACCCATCCTTCTTCTCTAGAAATAGGGTCTGCTTTAATAGCATTCCATTTTTCATTGTCATTGGAGAGAGAGACTGGAGGATGTGCCTCGTTATCATCCTTGTGCAGGGAGGAAATCGTCTATCGTATTGCGTCGAAATGCCTTTCTTTCTCCTTAATCATCTGCATTTTACTCAATTCTAAGTGTTGCTGGTTATGAAGAAGGAACGAGAGAATATTCTTGAATGAACTAAGAGTTTCTTCAAGATTTTCGGATAAGTTATGAATTGGATTAGCCACATTTGAAATTGTGAGAAGAATGAGAGATAGAGAAGATAAGAAATAATATTCAATGATGAATTCTGGAAGAAATAGGTATTTATAGGTGCAGAAATTCATTTAAATGAATAGACAAATGGAAGTTATTCAAATTTCAAATTTAAAATGAATTGTCATCTCTGACCAGTACATGTAGACATGGCCATAGGGGGTATGTTGACATGGTGTAGTGAAATTTAATGATTTATTTTGCTTTTGTGAATAATTGTGTGTGTATATATATTTATATAATATATTAACATTTATTATGGAGATAAGATAGGCTAGATAATAGAAAAGAAATTCCATTTCATTTCATACTAAGACGATACAATGATTAATCATAAAGAACTACACGAACATTCAAATCAAAATAAACTAAAACAAATACAACGAGATATGAAAAGATAGAACTAATTAGAGGATGATGAAGATAAAGAAAGTCCAAGTTTCTTGCTGACTTTGGAAGTGAACTTGTCATCTTGGATGAAATTTTGTCCAACTTCTTACTAACGGATCGTTTAAGAATCCGTTGATTCTCAACAATCCTCTTTTGGTTTTTGAGAAGGGTTTTGTTGGATGGATTAGGAGGATAGTCGATGCTTTCCAAAGAAGTTTCACCTTCTTCTTCTTCTTCAATTTTCATTTCATCCCCTTCTTCTTCTTCTTCCTCTTCCTCTTCTTCCATCTCCTCATGAGCCAAACGCTCTTCCTTTTCGGCAAGAGTCTCATAAGGTTGAAAACAAATGGAATTTTCATAAGTGAAATGTTGGAATGATTGAAAACTTTTCTAGAAACAAATTCTTCTGTTTTGCAATCCACTCCAAAATAGTTAAAAATCCGAGTGAGATAAATTCCATGATACAAAGTTTTCTCACCCATTTCAAGATTTTTCGGACGAAGTTCATCCAAAATAACTTGCGCCCAATTAATGTCACAATTTCCAAAAATAGCAAAAAGTGCTTTGGAAACTTTTGAAGTAGGATTGTTAAAATTCCCCGATCTTGGGGTCAAAGTATGTTGCAAAAGAAGATTGAAAATTCTTGCTTTTGGTCAAAAATTTTGATTTTTGAATCCAAAATTATCATTCCCTTCGAAAATGTGATGAAATGTCTCACGATCATTTTCATCGATTTTAAAACTAGAAAGATCCATTCCCGTACTCTTGCAATTGAGAATGGTACCAAAAAGATCACAATTCAAAACAATTCTAGTGCCTTTGACACTACTCCAAATTTCATCCTCATTTCCATTATAAAATCCACGGTTTAAATTAGCATAGAAAATTTTGACAAGATTTTGATAACAAACAAAATTATTTTGAGAAGCATCAACAAGACTACGAATTTGATTGCTTGCAAAAAGAGAATCAATTTCATAAGAAGAAAAATCTTAAAAGATAGGAAACTTTCTGGGATGGACTTTGGCGTAATTAGCATAATTGATATATGCTTTTATTGCCTCCGGATCATTGAAGATTTGCTCTTTTATTTTTCTGGAAATTCTCACGGTCAAGGGGTTGCTGAAGAAGCCATTAAAGTAGAGAGTAGAGAGCTTGAAGTTTTGAAGAGAGAGTTTGAATTTGAAAATGAGATTGAAAAGATATGATAAAAGATAGTGAATAAATAGATTCTCAAAGGACATGTTCTCTGGTCAAAAGATGCCTTTTCAGAGAATTGAATGAAGTGAAAAGATGGAGGGAAATTCAACCATTTGAATTCAAATTTTGAATTTCAAATTCTGGTACCCATGTCGACATCATGGTAGGGACCATGTTGACATGTGCCTATGAATTTCTATGATTTATTTTTCCTAAGTACTCTAATATATACTTATTATATTTAATGTATATATATCTGGAATATTATTAGAATTATAGTATTTTCAATATATTATTATACTATGAAAATAATAATAATAATAAATAATAAAATAATAGTAAAAAATTTAAAATTCAAATAACACACCAATTCAAAATCAATCAATCAAGCAATCAAGCATCTAATTCTTAGCATGCAATTTCAACCGATCATATTGTAAACGTGTACCTTTTTCTGAGTCCGTTTCTCTGAATCCGTCGAATTCATGAACTGCCGTGAAACATAAATTTGAGTTATATAACTTTTGATCATCATCACTTGAAGACGAGTCTGAGTCATCTAGAGTAGCAGTAAATGCATGCTTCTGTTTCTTTGCTGGATCATTGTTCATAAGAGGATTTTGCCTATTTGGATAAGGACAGTCTCTTTTGATATGGCCTGGTTCATCACAGTTGAAACATTTGACATTATTTGGCATTACATTCTGATTTCCAGAGTTCTTATAGTTGTTTTTCTTGATATTATTCATCTTTCTGTATTTTAGGAATTTCCTAATTTTTTGGTCATAAAGGCTATCTCTTCATCATTATCACTATTTCAGTCTGATCCATCGGTCAATGCATTGAATGCCATTGATTTCTTTTCAGATGCTTTGCTTTCTCTTCTCCCGATCTTTTGGACTTCAAACAACATTAGATTTTCAATTAATTCTTATATCTTTAAGGTACTGATGTCATTTGCCTCTTCGATCGCAAGTGTCTTTTGATCCCATTCTGGAGTAAGAGATTTAAAAAATTTCTGACTTGATCTTCTTTAGAAAATTCCTTTCCCAAGGATATTAAAGAATGTGCAATATCCTGAAATCTACTATACATATCTGAAATAGACTCATTAGGATTCATTTTAAATAACTGAAACAGATTTTTGAGCATGGAAATTTTGGTCTGTTTAACTTTGCTTGTTCCTTCGTGAGTTACTTGCAAAGTTTTTCTGATTTCATATGCAGACTTACAAACTGACACTCTATTAAATTCATTTCTATCCAGTGAACAAAACAGAATATTCATTGCTTTAGAATTATTTTGTGCAACAGTCTTTTTCTCAGCGGCCACTGTGCAAAATCAGTTGTGGGTTTAGAATATTCAGTTTTTGTGATATTCCAAGTGTCTAATCCTATAAATTGTAAATATATTTTCATCCTACATGCTCAATATGCATAGTTACTACCATTAAAAAGTTGTGGTATGACAGTAGACTGACCTTCTACAAATGAACTAGTTACAGGAATACCAGTGATAGTAACAGTATCAATGTTGGTAGCCATTTTGAAAACTTTTCAAAAATCAGATTATGAAACTTTGAAAACCTTGCTCTGATACCTAATGTGAGAAATGCGGATTACAGATCTTAAGGCTAGGATTAACACTAGAGGGGGGATGAATAGTATTTATAAAGAATTACTAAATCTTTTTAAGTTTACGTTAATTTGAACACAGATGTATACAATATTCAGACACAGATATGATCACAGAAACAAACACAGATGCAGAAATAAAGTAAAAGTAGTAAAGGAACAGACACACTGGATTTTATACTGGTTTGGGGTTACCCTACATCCAGTCCCGCACACAAGGACAGATTTCCTTTCAAAAGCAATTGTACAATTACACCCATGATTTCAAGGCAACGAGGTACACCCTCCAGAATCACAATCCTCTGGGCAGAGATACTTGATTTCCCAGGTAACAAGTTCACCCAATTGATTTCCCAAGACTACAATCACACCTTATCTCGCTTGATTGATTTCCAAGGCTACAATCACACCTTTTCTCGCTAAGTTGATTACAAAAAGCCTATAACTCTGAATAGCACTGAGGATCTTGTTGACATAGTGGTAGAGAATCAAACAAGAAATGATCTAGTTAGATTCAATGTTGATTTCGGCAGAGTAGTGGTAAGAATATGTATATAGAAATGTTGAAGAAGAAGAGTAGTGAAAAACCAGAAAAACTGTCTTGAAATTCATTGAAACCAACCCCTATATATAGAGGAACAACAGCCATGTCCATTCATAAAGAGCTATGACGAATAGACACTTCTTTTAAAATTTAAATTTTGAACTCAACTGACACTAGGTCGACATGGGGTACTTGGGCATGTCGACATCCCAAAGGAATTTTTGATGTTTTGTTTTTCTTTGAAAATAACTTTTATCATATTTTCAAACTACTTTAAACTTTTATAAATATACTTAAATATAGTTGAAATAAATACGTAGAATAATATTTTGGTATATGTAAAATTTTACTATAATTTTATATTTAAATCTAAATATAAAAAATTAAATATACTTTTATTTTAAAAGGTAGTTTAAAACCAAGGATAATTTGATTTTGAAATTCAAGATTATTTTGAGGCTAAAAGTATTTGAAATCAGGATAGATATTTTTGATTCTTTTAAAAGGAAGGTTTTGAAATCATTTTGAAAACAAGATATAATTTTGAAAAATTATTTTGAAAAAAAAGTTAGCGGATACAAAACAATGTTCCACTAGATTTTTCGTAGGTTCCATCCTGCTTGGGGTTTTATCCCTTTAACAGGCTCGAAGTGGATTCCATTCCACGAACAAATTGGATTTTAAGATGCCATTGCTTTTCTAGGAGTTTTAAAAAAATTCCTAATTAAAAAGTAAATTACATGAACTCTTGATAATCTTGATATTCTTGTTACTCATGAGTCTTCAATCTTGATATCTTGAACTCTATACTGTACAATCTTCATTCTTGGTACCTACAAGGTTAAATCCTGCATATACATATATATCTAAACTTATATTGTTAGTATTTAAATTTTATAATCTATTCTAAGGTTGTCATCATCAAAACCATAATCTCATGGACTAACAGACATGTCATGGGAACCATTTTCGTAGGAACCATCGGGATTATCCGTAGGGAGCACATCCACGAGACTTCTCTTAAGTCTATAGAGTCATGCTATTATGTCAGAGCTACTATATTTAGTTATCTTATGTTGGTGATTGGGCGTCATGGTTTTGGAAAGTTTTCTGTATAGTCCATTGGGTCAATGATGTTGTGTGTGTGTGTGTATTGTGTTTTGATCGACATCCAGATGTATTATAAATTTTGATATATTTATATTTTTGATTCAGTTATGAAATCTTTACTTATAATTTACTTATGGTATCTAATGTGAGTTACTCAAATCTTTGACCTGCTCCTTTTAAGCCCTTTGATCCTAGTCATCTGATGGTAAACTCTCTCTGTTAATCTGGCCACTAGTGCTGGGGTGTCACACTGGTCAAATGAGAATACACTCCTATGCAGCTTTATTAGATTCACATCTATTATTACACATGCAATGTTCATATATAATGAACGAGGTATAAGTATTTAGTTCATTCCTATTAACTTTCACTTTACCAGATGTGGAATCTATACTAAGGATCCTATTATGCCCTCGTTTCATTATTATGGATGCCCCTACACGAACTTTTGGATACACTATACCAATTACTACAACATCACTATTCTGGATCACCCCACATTCTAGATTCGGAACTCAACTTAAAGACGATGCATTCTATCCACTTCTCTTATGTTCTTTGTCTGACCGAGACATAGGGGACTAAGGTGACATGACTCGAAGCTGACTCTATATGTTCTGACCCGAAGTCGAACTCGGGTAAAACCAAGATTTCTCCATACAAATAGCAATATGACTGCAAGCATCGTCCATCACCAATCCAGCACTTCAAATTCAGCGAACCTAAACAAACCAGGGGTTGACTCCAAGAAAATAATAAATTTTCTCCAGTTGGATCCCAAGTAAATTATAATCAATCCGACGAACATTGGACAATCATGCATACAACATTCACAAGCATTACAAACGGCTGTAACTTGAAAATGATTTGGACAAATGACGACTGGAGCATCTCCCTTTGTTGAAGCTATTCACTAAGCCATCAATATGCTAAATATCCTAGAAGTTTCAATATGCCAACCATGCCAGCGTAATCTGGAAACACAGACCTTCATGAACATCTCATTAAATATATAGGGCATATAGATTCTACCGGAGCGATGAATGCAATTAAATGTTGATTCTTTCCCATATTCCTTGAGGGAGTAGCAAATGATCATGTGACTAACAAGATTAACACCCTGGTCCGTCTCTTCATTTAATCAATAGCCTAAGAAGTTCATTGAGCAACTCAAAATGCTTACGAATTGCCCCAAGGATGCGATGTATTTATCCAAATTATCAAAGCGCTAGGCAAGTCGATCAAAGAATTTTGGTAGATATTTAAAACTGCTATCACTAAAATGACCAATTCCAACGAGAATGTCATATTAATGGCGTTGATAAGGGGAATCGACCCCGATAGAGACTTTGGCGATTGGAAAGTAGGAGAACCTCCTATGACCTTCGATCATTTCTGTTACAAAGTGAACCAGAACCTAAGCAAGGAGGATGTAGAGCGGATGAGGAGAAAGAAAGATGCAAGCCCATTGGCTGAAGGAGTTCAAAGCAAGGGCAACATTGTGACCTTAGATTAGGACTCGAATTCTAGGAGATGACCCAAGATCCCAAAATTCAACTCATATACTCCTTTAAATGATTCAATGGAAACATCTACTTGGAGACTCATGACTCAGAGTAGTACTGGAATCTAGCCTCAAGAGAGTCTATTAAAACCTAGAAAAAATCCGAGAAATGTTGTATATGTCAAGATACACACGGTCATAACACTGACGATTATAGATACCTTTGAGATATGATCAAAAAGCTGATCTGGAAAGGAAAGTTTCAACAATATGTGTAGGGAATGGTGTGTAGGGAATGTCCTATCAATAGATAACTCTGGTTGTCAATTGGACTACCTAAGGTCGACTTCCAATTGAGAAGGGCTGGGGCAAAGTGGAATAGGGAGCATATGACTCTGCTTCACTTATCAATGAAATTTATTCTGATCTTCTTTGAATTAATTCTATTTCAATGTCAATTATGTTGTGAACAACGACCAATTTGAATTAAACTACTTGCACACGATGCAAGTAACGAAGTACCCAAAGTTGGGAACCAACTAACCTCCATGGACTATGACCGAACCTTCGAAGCATCACAAGACGAGCATGATTCGACCGCTTATTAGCTATCTCATACCCCTGACTTGGGGCAAGGAATCGAATGGGAAAGTGGGTATGACTTGACCATCCACTTCCTACTCAGTACTTCAGTACTGGCAAAACATCTATGCCTTACTCAAAGCACGACAAGGTCAAAATCTAGTACAGAGTGGGCACGATTAACCATCCACTTATCAACCTCTACGCTTGGCCGGAAGAGCGGAGAAACACATGGAGTGGATGCAACCTAATCATCCACTCCCCATCTCGTACTTGAAGTTTGCCAAAATGCTTATGTATGACATCTTCCATTTGGAGGCCCAAAACTAACTGCTACAGATGCTGCAGTCATCCATAGTTATTAATTCTTGATGATCAAATACGGTAATGTTTGATGCATTAATATAACATATACACATGGATATGAAAAAAATTAAACTCATAAAACAAGTTTCTCATTCCACTTCATATCACATTTCAAATTCATTACATTATCCCAATTCATAATTCACATTCAAAGAAATATAATTATAACAAAATACGCCAAGAGCAACATATGAAGATGCCCCCTTGGTTGATCAGAATCTATATATATAGGTAATTAAACAACATAGCCATTGCATCCAAAACATAGCAGAATTAAACAGAACGAACTCCTACTAGCTAGCTTGCCTGCCGCACGTCGCAGAAGCATATTCATCTAAAATAGAACCAAAAAACCTTAACTCTAAAACTGCTCAAAATTAATTGAGCACCCGAGATTTTAAGGGAAAATATAAATTTCGAGTTAGACAAAAAGTCTATTATGAATAATAACCTACCATCTCGAACCATATACATACATACATACATACATACATACATACACACACACACACACACACACACATATATATATAGTGAGACCATGCCTCTAAGCGGAATGGGTTTTCCCTCACTACCATCTCAACTTAGTTTACAATAACCATATACTGTGCACCTGCATCCGTAATGGTTAAACTATAATGTAAAAATAATATGATGACGAGTGCTATGGCATGCGCTTCGCGCATGACACTAGCACGCTCTTCGCAGGTAAATTGATTTTTTTTTTTTACAAATTATATGTGTTTAACATATTCAAGAGAAATAATTTTCATAAATATTTAGGTATGTTTTTGTGTTGGAATCATGTGTAGTTATTTTGTATTTTTATTTCTGAATTGGAACATTTAATTTTTTATTAGGTTGAATTTTTGTTTCTACTAGCAATTTATAAAGAGCGAAAATGTATAAGAAGTTAAATTTTCAGATCCTATTTTTAAGTGATATTTACTATGGTAATATACGTAAGAGAGCATTTTGAAATTATAAAAATAATATTTTCTTGATTATATTTTTAAGCGATATTAACATTTGGTAATATCTATGGGGTGGCGTTTGAGGAAGTTCATGCTGGTAGCAAAAAAATGTTACACCAAAGATATTATATTTAAGTCATATTAGAGCGGTGTGTGCATTTAAATAGTACAAACGATATATGTTTTAGAAATGCCAAAATATATATGTAACAAAAAAATACATTATTTGCAAGTGCAAAATCAAATACAAATGGCACGCATGGAAGCGTACTATTAAATGTAAAATAATTCATAAAATGAAGATTTATTTCATCGTTGATGATTGTTATTTTATAAGCTTATATTAAAAAAAGAACTAAATTAAAAATTGTAATTCATATGTCAAACATCCCAAAAAGAAATAACTAATAAAATAAATCAAATCTGTCCATTTAAAGATATTAGTACCTCCTTGTACATAACATTTCTAATGTAGGTTCTAGATTGCCCTTGGACTTCACCTTGTTTTACTAAAACTTTGGCCTTTTTCATTGAAACTCCTCTTGATAATGCAATATAAAGTTGACCACAGTTGAATACATTTTAGGGTAAGTAGATTCCAACATTTAAAATTATTTGCCCTTGAGTTTTGTTAATAGTTAAATAAAAACTTAGTCTTATAGGGAATTGTTTACGTAATAAATTAAATGGTAAACGGATATCTTAAGAGGACTTCATAGGTATTCTTGGTATGAAAACCCAAGTTCCAACAAAATGACCGATGACAATCTCTGCATCTCATGTTTATGTGAAGTTCACGACTAAGTCGCATACCATTACATAATCCATATTTTAGATCGAGGTTCCTTAGTAGCATAATCGATGCACCTTTCTTCAAGACTAATTTATGTGGGGGTAACAATTTAGATTTATTGAATTCAAATATTCAAGATGGTATAGATTTCTTATGTTATCTTCCACATAATCGAAAGAGTAGTGGACATGGTAATCACTAGGAAAAAGATTTATAACTTGATCATTTAACATATCCACATTTTCATTAAGTGGGGTGATCAAAGCCCTGTAATCATATATTTTGTATTTAATAAATTAATGAATAAGTTTAGAAAAGTTGAATTTATTAGAGTAGTTATTGATTTTTCATCTTCTCATGGTAAACTATTTCGTTTGGGATTCTTATCACGTTCTTACATATATGTGGCTTATTTCCACCACCAACTCGTAATAGGAAATCCGCGTAGAATGGATTTTCTTTTGCCCTCATATTTTGAGTGAGATGGATCAATTCTACATGTTTCTATAACGATGATTTAACTATGCATGCATCACTTATTTCTGATGTTGTATCATTTTGTACTACAGGTAAAACTTGCCTAATATCCTCTCCGATGATTATAACTTTACCTCCAAATGGCATTACATTTCCCAATATGTCTTTTAAAAGTTCTATCCAGTGCTTCAAAAGCATATCTTATGGGTCATTGTTGCTTCACACCAAATAAGAATAGTTGCTAATCTCATAAGTTCAGCAACTTCAGACTGTTTAGGTATCATACACATTGATGTTGAAGTTGGATTGATTGTAATTTTAAACCGCGAATGTGTTGTTCGACCACCTGGTAAGATTGTTGTGGCTATCCCTGATGTAGCTTTGCAAGTACAATTAAACCATCTTGCCTAAGTTTTGCAAGTATTGCTTAATAAAGAAAGGTCTTTCCCGTCCCACCAAGGCATCTGTGAACTAGATTTTGCTCTTTTTAAAGTAAATTGCATTAGTAATTGTAGCATATGCATATTTTTGACATTCATTTAACTTTTCGTCAAATGTAAAGTCCTCTTTAGGCGTTACAATAGAATATTGTTCCTCTATCAATTTTGAAGTTAGGGAATTATCATCTACATTGTTCCTAGTACTTGGAAGAACAAAATCAGTAGTTCATAATGGTTCATTAATAGATCATTAAGATCACGTAGAAGAAAGTTTTCAAGTATAGGTCAACCCATTGCACTTGAACTTGGATAACCTTCAGCCATATGGTAGAAAAATTCTTCTCATAATTGTCTCACTCTGTTGGTGCACAATAAATGAAGATCGTTACGAATAATCTTCTTAAAGATGATGGCATTCGCGTGTTTGATGCTTCAACCAAACATGCCCTTGTACTTTGGTCTTCTTTAAGTAATCCCATCTTTTCCGCTGCTTGACGAAACAGTAGGTATTTGATACCATCAATGGTTAAAAGATAGTCAAATGATCTTGGATCTTTCACATGATTCAAAAGAATTCACAAGAAGTAATGTTCTCCTTTTACTGGAGAAACATTGTAAATTCATCCTATGTCCTTTTTATGTGATGCTCTTCGTCGCCACTTTTTAATATCTAATATTTAGGAGTGTTTCTCTGGAAATTCATGATATAAAAAATTCCTTGCTTCTGAAGCTTGTGAGTTTGTTTTGAAGAAGACAATTAACATTGAAGTAGAGAGGTTTTCATCCAATAGAACATCATACACGGTTTGGTTAGTTTGATAAGTCACATGTTGCCTGCTTGAAAGGTGTACTTGTAAATGTTTAACTAAAGGATATATTATACATTTTTTTTCAATTAATACATACCTTTAATGGTCATGCATAGAACTCAACTATCATGAAATCTGCCAACATACCATAAAACATTTAGCAGCCCATAGTTTAAAACTATTTCGTACGTTCCATCAACCCCATTTAGAGAACCAATAAAAATGTACCATAAAATATATTTACTTGCTTTCCTTCCTAATTTGTCTATATACCAATGGAATAAGAGAATTCAAAACATTCTGTTTGCGTCAACCATAACATAATTGATGCTGCTGTTGAAGGGCATATCGCTTAGCTTTTAAATATTTTTGTGCATGATAAATAAAGCTAGTTATTTAATTGTTAACACCTATAAATATAATAAATACTTCAAACCTTTTTTATTAAGATCATTAATATTATCAATTATTGTAGAATGAGAGCATTATCAACAAAGTATAACCCTGATCCTCAAGTAGCTTCTCGTCCATTTGATTCCAATAGATGGATTTTTGTATGACACACTAATTATGTTTCCTATTTTTTTGATTCTATTTCATATGTTTTAGATATTTATGGCTATTGTATTCACATCATATTATAGCATTGGTAAAGGGTGTGGTCTTATGGTACTAGAGGTAAAATTCTGCTGATGTTTTGTAAATCTTATATACAACACATCAGAATCACGGTTAATAAAATATTATATGTCTTATGTGTGTGTTTGTGTGTGTGTGTGTATACAATATCATTAGACTTCAAAAAATTATGCATGTAGACCGACTTTAAGCTTTGGAAGTACTATGATTTTGGGGGTCAACAGTGGCGGGCAACGGTGAATAACAGTAAAGAGCACACAACAGTGGAAGTAACGGACTGATAGAGAAAGTTGGACTGATTGTGAATGGAAGAGTGAAGAGTAGAGGAAATTTTCATATTAAATTTATAGGGATAGTAGAATTTTCATGAATTAGATATTTAAGGGATAAAGTTTGATTCCCTCCTTAACATATATTGATTAGGCCATATTCTGTCTAATAATAAATATGGTTAACTAACATGGTCAAATTTACTATAGATTGCATGCTATTGAATAGGTGGTAGTTTATCTAGTAATAAATATTACTGTACATCTATTGTTCTAGATTATACCCAATCAATGTTATATTTAGCCCATCAAGCATTTAAAGGTCCTTTTCAAATGCTATTTTATAGGGTGTATTATAATGACAAATTTTCAAATGCTATTTTCTATCGTAAATTATAATGGAAATATGTTTAGATTATACCCAATCAAAGTTATATTTAGCCTATTAGTCGTATTTTGATCCAATGAATGTTATCATTTTCAGTAGGATTTGAATATTTCTATATTATACCAAATCAATGTCATATTTAGCCTATCAAGCATTTAAAGGACATTTTCAAATACTATTTTCTAGTTAAATTATAATCGCAATTTTTCAAATGATATCTTCTAGACTATACCTAATCAATGATAAACAAAAGCATGACATTAATTTTCGAATTGATGGTCATGAATTTTTCGACTGCATTCAAGCATGCAAAAAATCTCATCAAATGTTATTTTCTAGGGCAAATTATAATGGAAATTTTTCAAAGGATCTTTCCCATTTAGGTTATTCAGTAGAAGAAAGAAATATTACTTATTAAAATAGCATAATCCTTAAAAAATATGCAGTCATATGCATGTATTTTTTGGCTGTATTCAAGCATTCAAGGACCATTTCAAATGTTCATTTCTAGGGTAAATTACAATGACAATTTTTCCAAAGAATTATATATAAAGGGCATTTTTGGAACATTGCGGTCAGACCGAAAGTTTGTGCTTGACAGCTAAATATTAATAATGATATGAAAACATACGATATGTCAGGGATTTCCCATCCCCATTTATCTGACTATCTGTTTGAAACTATAGTTTCTAAGGTCATTATTAACCTATTAGTTTTTATGGGCTGACTAATAACCTGCTAATTCTTTATGGAATTCATATCCACTTTCATAGTTTTCATAGGGTCACCATGAACCTATTGGTTCCTCCCTATCATCCAATAATAGTTTTCATAGGATCTCTATGAACCTATTGATAACAACTAACAACTATCTCCAACCATAGTTTCATGAGCTTACTATGAACCAATTGGGTTCTCCAATAACTACTCTCATGTCATGGATTTCATAGACCACTATGAACCTATTGATCTCCTTCAATAACTTAATCTGGACATAGTTTTCATGGGATCACTAAGAACCTAATGGCCCTTGCCAATAACTATTTTCATACATAGTTTTCACAGGCTTACTAAGAACTTGTCTAATAAATAATCCTTTAATCAATTTTTGGGCATCCTATATTCTGGTCTACCTAACCACCTAGATGCAAATTTACTCACACAGGAGATAACTCAACATACATACATACATACATACATACATATATTCACTACTGAGTGAACCTAGCTGGCTACTCTGTCCTTGACACCCCCAAAATGCAGTTATGGGTCAATATAAAGTGAATATGTTTACAAAAGAAGCATATATGATATTTGATCATAACATAATAATATAAACATTTATGGTTTAATTTTCTTATAATCATTTCTCAATGAAACATGGTTAATACCTTTAACCTATTATCTTTAGCAAGGAAAGCTTCTTCAAAACACCAAAGTTAAATTCCATTTCAAATCCCTTTCATATTGCCACGGATTTACTTTTAAAAATTTAGATGGAGTTTCTTATTTGAAAATTAAGGCTTTTGAAACCTTAGGTCTTCTCTTTCTAAATCATTAAAATTATACCTTTTGAGAGTATTCGTACCTTCCCTTCAAAGCATTTAGAACATCCCTTTTGAAAGCATAGGAACCTTCCTTTCGAAACTATTAAAGATATACATTTCGAAAGCTTTATAGTTTATCTTTTTGAAAAGCACTTATTTCAAGGAAAATTAATAGAAGCATCACTTCAAAACAATCCAAAAATATATCTTTTGAAAACATTGGGTTTAACATTAAATATAACTTGTGGGTCAAAGAAAACAATAACGAAACTACCCCTTTCGAAAGCATTGATTTTAAAATTAAAGAATTGGGGAAAAGGAAAGCCTTGAAATGACCTTTCGAAATCATTGCCTATGAAACCTTTAATATAAGTGATTATAGGGACCCTTTCCAAAGCATTGGGAAGTGGCTTCAATATTAATAAAACAAAAGCTTACCTTTTGAACTGATTGTTATAAGGCTATAAATAAAAGTAGCCTCTAATCAATTTGAAAGGTATGAAGATGGCGGTTAGGTTTTGACTAGGTTCAAAAGCGGCTAGAAGAACCCTTTCCAAAGCATTGATTTAAAATTATAAAGAAGGAGGCTTTTAACTAATTCGAAAGGCTTGAATGCTGCAACTAGGTTTCAAACGGTTCAAACTACTCATTCGAAAGCTCCTTTTTAAAACTAAATATGCAACAACTCAATCGAAAGCTTCTTTTAAAACTTAGGAAAGCGGTAATCCCTTTGAAAGCTATTTACAAGTAAGTTAAACACTTTGGAAAGCATCTTTCTGAAAAGAAAAGGCAAGTAACATATTTGAAAGCTTATAAAAATGACCTCTACTCTTTCGAAAACTTCGTTTATAAACAGAAGTAAGTAGTGGATTATTTCTACCCTTTCGAAAGCTAGGTCTCGACACTATACTTTTCGTCTTTCTCCAATCCACTGCATATCAATAGCTTGATACCATGTGTATTGGTATTGAATGAGTTTATTGGCAGTAGTATGTTGACGAAAGGTATCAGTTGGAAGTGGCAAAGTAGTAAGTTATGTCAAAACTGATTTTTTTTTTTTGCTTTACAAAGTAACTTCTTTCAATTAACTTGCCAATTTGTCAAAATATAATTCGTTCCCATTTCTTTTAAAAATCATTTTTCTAAAAAGGCCGTCGAATTCAATAATTTAAAATTGAAATTATTTTAACAAATAAGCCATTCCCTTTCATAAAATATTTAAACATTTAGTTTGTTAAACTTAAATAATTTAATATCCATATTAACCACTTAGGAAAAATCCTCAAAAGTCATCATAGTTCGCCTTTAATATGTTTTCTAACACATATAAATTTCATACTCGAAGTCCTTTATGTAATAGTCGTGATTAATTTTAAACCTAAATTATCTATTTTTTTCGTTCAAAATTCATAATAAATTATCCATAGCTTAGATTATTATGAAAATTCAAACCAACCTTCAAAATAATGTTTTACATAACATACTAAATCCTTATGGCATTCAAGACCCATTTAATATGATTTTAGCCTTAAAATCGAATTATACCTTTACACAAAATCCTTATTTAAATCAAAACATGGAATATAATCAAAGCTTATCATCATTCAATTCATCAGATGGTTTTTAAACCTTAAACCAGAAATTTATGATGCTTAATAAACATATATGCGATGGTTTATATTATTATTCACCTTGTTTGGATAATGAACTCGAGATTTGTTCTTGCATAATTCTTCTTTTCTTGAATCCTTAGCTTCTAATTGATTTTGATCTCATTTTCTCCTAGGGTTGTGGCGATCTCCTTTTGTTTATGTTTTTTTTTAACTAAATGTAAATGAGAATGAGGTAAGGGGTTATAGGGTTATGATATATGGTTATTTCCCATATTACCCTTGCCTTATTCTCTTAATTATTTACTTATAAACCATTTTTATGAATTCATTCGACCCTATTACATTTTCAAATCTCAATCCCCTTATCACTCAAGTCTCTACATTATTCTATTTAATTTATCTAATTAAATTTCCTAAATAATATTATTTAAAATTTGGGGTGTTACAGACTCCCCTCCTTGAAGAATTCCATCTTCGAAATTCAGTAAGTACTAAATACTAATCATAGCAATAATCTATAACATCTCCTAACTACCATACTAGCCTAAATAACTAGAAAAAGTCTATATAAATCAAATATAGAACATAATCTTACAGCAAATCAAGATAAGTATCTCTAATCGTGTCTTCTATATTCCAAGTACAGGCCTTCTCATTATAACTCCACTGAACCTTCACCAACTTGACTGTCTTGTTTCTTTACCTCTTTTACTCTCTTGCTACTACTCGAACTGGTTGCCTAATAAAAATCAGGTCCATCTCTATTATTAAGTCTTCCAATGCAGTCCGAGGAATAGTAGTCTCTGGATTATGCACATACCTACGAAGATGAGATACATGAAATACATTTTGGACACCTGCCAAAATTCTTAGCGACTCTACCCTATATGCGAGCTTTTCGATCCTTTCTATAACTGGGATGGTCCAACATATCTCGGTGCCAGTTTTCCTGACTTTTTGAATCGTATCACGCCTTTCATCAGTGATACTTTAATGAAAACCTTATCTCCAACTAAGAAATCTAGATCCTTACACCTCTTATCTATGTAACTCTTTTATCTAGACCGAGCTTCCCTCATCCTACCTTAGATCAGCTCTATCTTCTCTGTGGCTTCTCTTACCAGATCTAGTCCTAAGACTAATCTATCTCCAGTTTCCAACCAACACCGGTGATTTTCATAACCTTTTGTACAAAGCTTCGAAAGGCGCCATTCCTATACTATTCTGATAACTGTTAATATAGGAAAACTCAACTAAGTGTAGGTGATCTTCCCAAGATCCATCAAAATCTAACACACAAGCTCACAACAAATCCTTGAGTACCTTATTGACTCTCTTTGTCTTCCCATCTGTTAGCATCAAAATTGGTCACTAACACCCAAATCCAGATGATACACCAAAATCATAGTCACAGATCCAGATAGAATGTATGCAGAGAGTATAAATATGAAGAATAGTAAAAATTAAAATGAAAGTAGTAAAGACATAGAATTTATAATGGTTCGGCTGACTCCGGCCTACGTCCACTCTAGAAGTTTCCTTTTTATTGTTGTAATGACCGTTTACAGTTACAAAATGGTAGAGTAGCCTTAACCTTATAAAATAGAAAGCAAGAGAGCCGAAAAGAATATCCCTCTATCTGGAGACCCATATGGTGTATTTATAGGAAAATCCAGGTAGTTGGGCCTCTTGAGTAATCCGGGACCGATAAAGGCCATTACCAATCCAGGTTCAACATTTCAACCGACCTTGAGCAGTTGACAGGTCGAATGGAAGTAACCTGGGTGTTGACCCAAAGCAACCCTAAACATACTCGAAGCAAACTGCACCACGACTCGAAGTAGCTTATCCTTGGACTCGAAGTACCTAAATGCCCAACCATGAAGACACCGACCCATGAAGTCACGCAGCTGAACGACTCGAAGTTGCCGAGCGACAACTAAGGCCGAACCACCATTTAGCTAAGTTGAGCCACCCTCCATGACAAGCCACCAATACGGCCGAGCCACCAATACGGCCGAGCCACCTCAATGACGATCCACACTAGACAATCACTATCCTTGCTACCGATCTAAACCATATTGATCCACCTAGACCGAACCATGTTTTCCAAGACCGATCCACACTACCATACCAGTCCATACCTTCCTACCAATCCATACCTCCCAGACCGAGAGACCCATCCTGACCGAGCCACGTCTCTCCACTCCTCGACCGATCCATGCCTCCAAGGCCGAACCACATCATCAAGGACGAATGATACTACCAAGGCCTAGCCACATCATCTAGGCTGAACCCCATCATTATGCCGATCCATGCATGAACTCTTCTCCCTGGCCGAACCACATACGACGGAGCCCCCTCCGAGGCACCTTGGCTGAACGACTCACATCGGACCATCCATGACCGATCATCTATCCATCCAACCAACTCAAACCTTTCGTATCCCAACCTCAACAAACGAGTAGTCGATTTAGTCAAATCCGCCTGCTCACGGCCTTGCCAAAAGGCGGGTTAACATTTACCCTCAAAACATGTCTTGTGGTAGGAAGGTGTGTTTTTTATAGCCTCAAATCCGATGTCCGAAGTCCACATGTTATCCATAGCCATACCTTCCAATTCATAATCCAATCCATTTTATCCAAGTGCCATTGCTGTATCCTTATCCAAATCTATGATTGCTCCGAGTCGATATCTGATTCCTATCCAATAACCAAGTCCTTATCCAATCCCGCATCCATCTGAACTCGACAACTGAGTTATAATCAATCCATATCCAATAACCAATAACCACATCTGTGACCTCTCCGGGTCGATATCCAAATCCGGGACCATTCCGGGTCTATGTCCGAATCCTTAGCTATTTATAGCCAATATCCAAATCCGTAACCACTTCGGGTTCTTGCCAATGCAACCTGCATCTGAAAACCTATGTCTAGAAATGCCTTGGTGTTCCTAGTTCAGTGTCCCTAAACGCTAAGTTATGCCGTGGCTAATGTCCTAAGCCGAATCCTGGTTGCTCTGGACCTTTGCCGAGCATAATTCATACTCGACAACCTGTAATAGTAAACGAGTGATATTATAGGGCCTAAGGCCTAGGCCAAATCCTGGTCACTCCAGACCCTTGCCAAGCATAGTCCATGCTCGATGACCCTTTAACCAAAAACCAGACAAAAAGTCAACCAAAAGCCAAGATCCAAAATCCAGATACAAACCAGAAAAACGAAAATCCATATCAAAAGTCCAAATCAAAATCCAAATCAAAAATCAAGCATCCAAAATGAAAAACCAACAAAACTGGGAGTTCAAACCGAACTCCAAAACCACAGCAGAAAAAGCAAATGTCAAAGCCAAAAGGAAAAATCAGATTTAACAAACCGGATTATCTTGGTAAACCATCATCTCAGACCATGCCAAAGGGTTATCTCCGATCCTATATATGAGTAGGTGATTTAGCCATTTGCACAGAGTTTGTTACTTATCACAAACCATCATGATTAGTTGATGACCAACCGGCCACCATTCCTGGGCCTCATGCCTTCGTCGTTCAAGTTAGGCGATGACTACTTCTGTTCCACCACCACACTCCGAGTTCCGACATATTGCCGCAACTGACCATTCCTTACATGTTCCTCGATTATGTCCTTCAGATGCCGACAGCTATTAGTATCATGCCCGTCCAGGTCAAGAAAAAGATAGTGCCTTCCTGATGCCTTTTCGCGTTCTGAGGCTCTCTCCTTGCTGTCCTTCGATACGGAAGGCGATCTCGAGTATCCAAGAGTATCCACTCCAATGTTGTATTCAATCCTATGTAAGTGGAGAATTTTGGTTCTCCCCAGCGCTTCCTTTTCCCTTTATCCTTGTCCTTACCGAGTTTTCACCGGGTGGTCCTCCATCCTTAACCACATTTACTTCCTTCGACTTCATATCCAAACATGCATCCTCTTTTTGAAGAAATATCTCGGCTTCATGAAAGAATTCCCCGAGATCCAGTTGTGGATCCTATGTCAATGATACTTTGAAATCCAAATCATCCCTAACTCCTTACACTGCCGCCATCAGAACCATTAATGGATCCGGCTGATCCAACGAAGCAACAGTTGCATTAAACCGAGTTAAGAATGTCCTAAGTGATTCATACATCCTTTGCTTGACGTCAGCGTCATCGCATTTTTTGGCCTTTTTATGTGAACTCAAAATTGACTTAAGAACTTGTCCACCAATTATGTCCATGTTCTAATGGATCCATCCTCTAGCTACCTAAGCCACTTAGCGGCTATATCGATCAAGTACAAGGGGAACCACGAGCCATAACCTCCTCTATTGACCTCAGCACTTCCATATGCCCTGTGTGCCTCATTAAGTGGTCAGTGGCATCCGTCCTCCCATTGTATACTTCCAGAATGGCCAGTTTGAAATCGGGTGGATTCCTGGTTGTCCTATTGTTCCGGGTGAACGAACTTTTGTTGACTCCCTCCAAATCTCTATTTGTTAGACCTCCATGAATGGTTCGACTGATGATGTCAGCCAATCCAGTGTTACCTTCCAAGGGTTGCGCCTCATCCACATTTCCTAACTGCCCTCCAAGTCCATGAGGAAATTCTGGCACATACTCCTCGTCACGTACTCTTGTATTCCTATTGACGTCGGGCTACGCAGCGTCATCTGGTATCCCTTCATGGATTGGTCCAACATTCCCTGGTGGTGTGCCCCCGAGTCTAGGTCCATCCAGATTGATAGTTGTTTGTTGATTGAGAGCTGCCCCTGTTGAATCACTCCATCTGCGAGCTGGTTGACTCCCTCTAATCCAACTCCTAAAATTTAAGCACCTGCAGTTCCCGATTGTCCAAATTTCCTAAGAAGATCCTACATCATCTTCTCTTGCCGTTTAATCATATGCTCCTGCATAGAATTCATCATAACCTGCATCTCATCCCAAGTCATGTAAATGGATGCATTATTTGCTCCAACTCCAGAAGTGGTTGTTTGACTTCCCTTCTGGTTGCTTCTTTCCATTGCTTGCTTCCTTGCTGGAGGTCTAGCCACTGCTTTCTAGAATCCAAGCTCCTAAGCTTCGGAATCCAAAATCCAAGCTCTAATATCCGCGAGTGCTAGCTTTCTTAGTGATAGCACCAAAATGTTAGCGCTAAAATTGGTCACTAACACCCAAATCCAGATGAAAGCACCAAAATCACAGTCACAAATCCAAATAGAATGAACGTAGAGAGTATAAATATGAAGAATAGTAAAAATTAAAATGAAAGCAGTAAAGACACAGAATTTATAGTGGTTCGGCCGACTCCGGCCTACGTCCACACCAGAAGTTTCCTTTTTATTGCTGTAATAATTGATTACAGTTACAAAATGGTAGAGTAGCCTTAGCCTAAGAAAATAGAAAGCAAGAGAGCTAAAAAGAAAACCTATCTGGAGACCCACATGGTGTATTTATAGGCAAATCTAGGTAGTTGGCCCTCTTGAGTAATCTGGGTCCATCAAGGCCATTGTCGATCTAAGTTCAACATTACGACCGACCCCGAGCATTTGACATGCTGAACGGAAGTAACTTAGGTGTTGACCCGAAGCAACCCTAACACTGACTCGAAGCAAACTGTACCACGACTCGAAGTAGCTAAACGCCCAACCATGAAGACACCGACCCACGAAGTCACGAAGCCGAACGACTCCAAGTTGTCGAGCGACAACTAAGGCCGAACCGCCATTTAGCTAAGCCGAGCCACCCTCTATGATGAGCCACCTATGCCGAACCACCTCAATGCCGATCAACGCCAGCCGATCACTAGCCTTTCTGGGGATCCAAACCATACCAATCCACCTTGACCGAACCATGTCTTCTAAGACCGATCAACACTACCATACCGGTCCATACCTTCTGCCGATCCATACCTCCTAGACCGAGCGACCCATCTTGACCGAGCCTCCTCTCTACTCCTTGACCGATCCATTCCTCCATGGCCGAACCACATCATCAAGGCCGAATGAACTCACCAAGACCGAGCCACATCATCTAGGCCAAACCACACCATTATGCCGATCCATGCATGACCACTTCTCTCGGGCCGAACCACGTACGGCCGAGCCACCTCTGAGGCACCTTGGCTGAATGACTCACATCGAACCATCCATGACCGATCATCTATCCATCCAACTAGCCCAAACCTTTCGTATTCCAACCTTGATAAACGAGTAGCCGATTTAGTCAAATCCGCTTGCTCATGGCCTTGCCAAAAGGCGGATTAAAGCCATCTGTCTGAGGATGATATGCAATACTCATCCTGAGCTCGGTACATGACACATCCTGTAGACTCTCCTATAATTCACTAGTAAATAAAGCATCCCTATCACTTATTATACTACTAGGAATTCCATGTAATCTAACTATGTTTTTTTATAAAAAATTTAGCTAAAACAGGTGCCTTCCTGCTTCAGTTAACTCCAATGAAATTGGCACTCTTGGTCAATCTGTCCACTATGACCCATATACTTTTTTTTTCCTCGGTTTGACCTAAGCAACCAGTCTATAAAAGCCACGGATGTCGAGTCCCATTTCCAAACCAGTATCTGCAAAGGTTGAAGAAACCCCCTCGAATTTTTGATGTTCGGCCTTTACTTGTTGATAGTTTAAACACTTCTTTACCCACAAGCCAACCTCTTTCTTTATACCTTCCTAGTAGAAACTCCTCTTCATGTCTTGATACATTTTGTTCCCCCAAGATGAATCATAAATTTGGATTGTTGACATTCGCTAAGAACTTCTCTCCTTAAGTCCTCAATATTCGGAACATACAACCATCCTTTCTTTCACAACCATCCCCTCTGGTCAAGGTTAAAATCTTTTAGATCATCACTCTTCGATCCAACTTTAAGCCTTTATAATCTTCTCGGCTAACAAAGGGTCTTCATTTTTCTTAGAAGCAATCCTTTCGATCAAAACCGGCCAAACTTCCAAGCAGGACAACATAGCAGTGCTCGGCCTAGAATTAGCAGTCGATCTTAACTGCCAACTACATGTAGTCAAAGCATCTAGATCCTTCCATTCCTTTAGCATAGCTAACACCAAAATTTGAAGTTTTATGTTAAGAGCATCTACTACTATATTTCCCTTTTCAAGTGTATGCTCTATACCAAAATCATAAGCTGCTAAAAGCTCAAGCTACCTCTGCTGTCTCATATTAAAATCCTTCTGAGAGAATAAATGTCTTAAGGACTTATGATCCGTGTATAACCAAAATCTCTCCCCTAAGAGATAATGTCTTCATACTTTTGGTGTGATGATCACCACTTCCAACTCTAGATCATGAGTAGGATATCCCATTTCATGCGGTCCAAGTTGTTGGGAAGCATAGGCAAAAACTGTACCTATCTACATCAACATAGCCCTTGATGTGGTTCCACATGCATCGGTATACACTACTAATCCTTGGTTCCCATTCGAACTATTAACCCAGGTGCATTGGTCAACAAATGCTTTAACTTAAGGAATGCTTCCTCACATTTGTCAAACCAAATAAACTTCACATCCTTTTGGGTTATCTAATTTAAGGGCACTACAATCCACGAGAAGTGCTTAGTGAATCTCCGGTAATAGCCCATGAGTCCAAGAAAACTTCTAATCTCAATCACCATCTCTGGTCTCTTTCAGTTGTTAACAGCTTCGATCTTATCTGGATCAACTGATAAACCCTTCTTTGAAACCACGTGACCAAGAAACTTAACATCTTTCTTCCAGAAATGACACTTTGAAAACTTCGCTTTCAGTTGATGCTGCCTCAACGTCTCAAGCACCACTCTAAGATGAACTTCATGCTCTCTTTCATCCTTAGAGTATATTAAGTGTCATCTATGAATAACAATATAAACCTATCCAAGTGCTCTCGGAAAACTCGGTTCATCGAATCTACAAAGAAAGCTGTCGCATTCGCTAACCCAAATGGCATTACTAAGCACTTGTACGAACCATACCTAGTTCGAAACTCCATCAATGGAATACTGTCCTCTGCCACTCTTAGCAGATGGAAACCCGTCGCTAAATCTAATTGAAAAAACACTCTGGATCCACTCAACTGATCAAATAAATCATTGATTCTCGACAAAGAAACTTATTCTTGATCATCTTCCCGTCCAACTTACGATAGTAGATACACATCCTTAATGACCCATCCGGTTTCTTCATGAACATTACGACCGCTCCTTAAGGCGAACTGCTTAGTCTATTAAAATTCTTTCCATCTAAATTCACTAGTGCACCTGCAATTCATTTATCTCAGTCGATGATATCCTACTAGGTGGTCTACTCAAAGGTTTAGCTCCTAGCATAAGGTGTATCTGAAAACTCAATAGCTCGCTTCGGTGGTAGTCCTATGGCTGGCTCAAAAACTTCTACAGATTTTCTTGACACTAAAACCTAATTCAACTCTTATTATACTTCCGTTGCACCCAACAAAGCATAAGGACTTAGGTCTTAATTCTCCACTGAATATTAATTCGGTTCTAACTAGTATGGTGTCTTAGCAATATTTCCCTATCTTGGCAAACTATCCTAGTATCATATCTATTTAACTAATCCATACCCAAAATTATCCCTAAGCCTACGAAATAAAAAACATACAAACTGCATGCAAACTTATGATCTAACCAATCAAGTTCTATCTAGTCACATCTCATCTCCAGAGTTGCATACCCTCCTATCAGAGTCTTAACCCTTAAAGAAGTTACAAGGTATGAGGATTCTAAACATAACTTATCTACCAAACACTGAGATATAAATGAATGTGATGCACCAATATCAAATAGCACCCTAATTGGTGTATTATGAAACAAAAGCGTATCTTCCATTGCAGTCTTTCCTTCCGCAGCAGTAGTTGGTCTAGAAGAAGATGGTTCCAAAGCAAAAAAAATTCCCTCGTATGTTCTAAGTATTTCTTGACACTTATTCTTGTAATGTCCAATCTGGTCATAGTTAAAGCACTTCACTCCTTTCTTATCTGTAGCCTTTTCCCTTTTCTAGTTCGACATTCATGAGCATAATGTCCCTTCTTATCGCACTTAAAACAAACCAGATCAGTGTTTGCCTTCTTGGAAGCTTCTCCTTCCTGTGCTCTTTTTTTTTTAAAGAATTTCCTCCTCTTGCCCTGAAAACCCTGGGTTTCAACCTACTTATCCTTCTCATAAGTTGAAAGCATCTCTTTATTCCAGATTGCCATCTCCACTACAACTGTATTTAGATCCTAGAGATATGGCATAGTCGCCCTAGCAATCTTAAGTTTTAACCCTCGAATAAACTTTTCATTTCTTTTAATGACGGTGTCAATCGTAGTATATCCATTTCTGGATAGCTTATCAAACTTCATAGCATACTCAATCACTAACATTTCACCCTGCACCAAGTCCATGAACTTTCTCAGCAATACTGACTTGGCAATTTCAGAAAAAACCTTTCTTCGAATCTCCTAAAAAATTCTACCCAAGTCAGCTCCTCCTTTGGAACTCCTACAGTAATACTATTCCACTAATGAAGCGTTGTTCCCTATAGCTGTCTAGAAGCAAATCTTCTCTTTTGCTCATCAACTAATCCAAAATTAGAAAAAATTCTCTCTTAGTGCAATAAAAAAATTTCTACCTCAACAACATCATTTGTTCCTAAAAATGGCTTCCCACCATGACTGGCATAATCCCTGCTCAGCTTAGCATAGTTTTTGCCAACTGGGGTAATGGGATTAGCTCCTCCAACATTCCCAACATTACCTCCAACTACTCCTGCAACTGGTCCAACTTACATCATATTAACAAAGAACTGATACATTATCCCCATTTCTACTAGCGAGATTCCAATACCTATATTCGCATTTACATTTGGATTAACATTTTCCTGTCGACTCGGGTTCCTCTTGGTACTAGGTCAAATATTTCCATTGGTTGTGGTGCTTCCCCTACCTAGATTTCCTCTTCTGTTTCTTGCCTCCATATCATCCTTTATCGTAAATCCACATACGAGCCTAGTAAGAAATAGAAGAATGGTCTAAAAGAGAGGGCAGTGTGTACTCATAGGTATATATAGCAATTACAAGTATTATACTATAGCGTTAAACCATACCCCAATCTTATTCTCTATTTCATTAGGATTATTTTGAAAATTTCTTTAGGTTCAAATTTATTTAAATTTACATGAACCTATGCTTTGATACCAACTTGTAACGTCCCACATTTGGAGGCCCAAACTAACTGCTACAGATGCTGCAGTCATCCATAATTATTAATTCTCGGTGACCAAATGTGGCAATGCTAGATGCATTGACATAACAGATACACATGGATATGAAAGTTTTTGAAATCATAAAAAAAAATTCTTATTCCACTTTAAATCACATTTCAAATTCATTACATAATCCTAATTCGTAAATCATGTCCAGTGAAATATAATTATTACAAAATACACCAAGAGAAAAATATTAAGATGCCCCGTTGATTGATCAGAGTCTATATATATAGGCAAATAAACAACTTTGTCGTTGCATCCAAAACACAGCAGAATCAAACAGAAAGTACTCCTACCAGCTGTCCTGCCTCCTGCACATCTCAGATGCATTTTTGTCTAATGTAGAACCTGAAAACCTTAACTCCGAAACTACTCAAAATCAATTGAGCACTCGAGGGCTTAAGGGGAAAACATCAACTTCAAGTCAGATAAAAATATAGTATGAATAATATCCCACCATCTCAAACCATATAGATATTTAGCAAGACCACGCTGCTTAGCGAAACGGATTTTCCTCTTACTAGTATCTTAACTCGGTTTACAATAACCATATACTGTGCACCTGCATCCACAATGGTTAAAACATAACATAAAAATATTATGATGCTATGCAAAAATACAATATGTCCTGGATTTCTCATCCTCATTTATTTGACTATCCGTCTCAAGTTATAGTTTCTAGGATCACTATTAACCTATTAGTTTTCACAGGCTGACTAACAACCATTTAATTCTTTATGGAAGTCCTATCCACTTTTATAGTTTTTATGAGGTCACTATGACCCTATTGGTTCCTACAATACTATTTTCCAATCATAGTTTTCATAGAATTTCCATGACCCTATTTGTATCAACCAATAATTTTATCCAATCATAGTTTTCATGGACTTAATATAAACCATTGAGTTCTCCAATAACTTCTCTCATGTCGTAGTTTTCATGGGAGCACTATGAACCTATTGATCTCCTTCAATAACTTAATCTGGACATAGGTTTCATGGGATCACTAAGAATGTCTTAGATCCTGCCAATCACTATTTCCATACCAAACCTCCTGGAGCAATTCTACTCACATAGAAGTTAACTCAACATATATATTCACTATTGAGTTAACCTAGTTGGTTACTCTGCCCTTAACACCCCAAAATGAAGTTATGGGTCAATATAAAATGAATATGTTTATAGAAGAAGCATACATGATACCTGATCATAGAATAATAATATAAACATTTATGGTTTAATTTCCTTGTGATCATTTCTCAATAAAACATAATTAATACCTTTAACCTAATATCTTTAGCAAGGAAAGCTCTTCAAAACACCAAATTTTATTGTCATTTCAAAATCCTTTCATATTGCCATGGTTTTAATTTTAAAAGTTGAGATGGAGTTTCTTATTTGAAAACCAAGGCTTTTGAAACCTTATGCCTTCTCTTTCAAAATCATTAAAATTATACCTTTCGAAAGTATTCAAACTCCCCTTTAAAACACTTAGAACATTCCTTTCAAAAGCATAGAAACCATCTTTTCAAAGCCATTAAAGATATACCTTTTGAAAGCTTTAAAGTTTATCTTTTTAAAAGCACTTAGTTCAAAGAAAATTAATAGAAGCATAGCTTCAAAACTATCTAAAAGTATCTCTTTCGAAACCATTGGGTTTACATTAAATATAACTTCTGGGTAAAAGAAAACAATAGCAAAAGCAGCTCTTTTGAAAGCATTGATTTTCATATAAAAGAAATGGAGAAAAGGATAGCCTCGAAATGACCTTTCAAAACCATTGTTTACGAAACCTATAATATAAGTGGTTATAGGGACCCTTTCGAAAGCATTGGGAAGTGAAGTTAATATTAACAAAACAAAAACTTCCCTTTCGAACTCAATGCTATAAGGCTATAGAAAAAAGCGGCCACTAATTGTGAAGGCCCTGCTTTTCAACCTTTGAAAATTGGCATCCAATACATCACCCATATTAAAATTCGAAGATTCAAACGTTGGATTCCGGATCCCTGGAGTCATAACACATTAGATAATACCAACACAATGGAAACAAAATAATTTTCATTCATTCACTTCATGGATTATGACATTCTTACAACATGTGTACATCATCATCAGAGTTCTATATATTACACAACAGCGGAACACAACATAACAGCGGAAAAATAACTTCAACATGGTCTTCCAAGAGATTCCAACATACTGCATCTTCATTTCCAAAGCTCCAAAGTCCAAACCAAAAAGCTCAAAAGCAAAAGCTTCAAAGACTTCCAAATCCACATCTAACTCCCAACTTAGCTCCAGAACCTACTGATAACCTAACTCTAGGCTGCCCGTGTGGAAAATTAGGGTCACCCAGAGTTTAGCAAGGGAATAGTAAACTCCGAGTCATTCATGGGACCGGTGTGAGAAATTAGAACGGTTATTTGTGTAAAAAATCCGTTCATGCTTTTGGAAAATGAAACTAGCATAAGGCCTCCCGGCACACACTCAAATACAATCGCACACGTGGAAGGTTTCTCCTTATAGTAGTCAAACATGCTTCGTACGTGAAAATCCTTTTAATATCATTTTTAGTGCATAGTGTGGAAAACCATTTTGCAAGTATAATATTAATCTTAGCCAGCATACATACCATTATAGTTTGCCTACTATAGCTACCATGTTAAATGACAAGTTTTACAAGTGAAATCGTAAAGGGCTCATATTATTTGGTTTGGATTTCCAACAAATGGCCAAGGCTAAGGAACTTCCTTTATTCGAATGGGTACACCTCTAGAGGGACGTCCCGAGAACCTAACCGGATCTCTGCCAACACTAGGCCGAGCGATCTCTATAACTAGGTAAATAACTATCGCGATTATGCCATCCTCAAGTCGTAACCGACCTTTACCGAGGCTTCTCGAATTCCAACAACCACATAAGTAAAATATCTAGGCTCCATATCATAATACTACTTTTATGTAGAAGAAAACGCACATACCCTTTGGGTCGCGTACCCCATAACCTTGCTGCGTCCTTCCTGTTTCGACCATTTTCCAGTGTGTGGTTCGATGAAATCTAGTCCCACAAAGCTACGCTTTACACAAAAGCATGCTTCGATCAACATATGCTCAACACTTAGGATGCCACATTACCAAATTGGG
This sequence comes from Allium cepa, assembly GCA_030765085.1. Taxonomy (NCBI): domain Eukaryota; kingdom Viridiplantae; phylum Streptophyta; class Magnoliopsida; order Asparagales; family Amaryllidaceae; genus Allium; species Allium cepa. The sequence goes on from CM060935.1 coordinate 430,678,632, forward strand.
AATATATCACCAGTAACTATCAACTATATAACCTCCAAGCTTGTACGTCTCAGAGAAGGGTGTTAAGCTAAGAGAATAAATTCTCTGTAACCAATAGAAATTTATTTTATAGAAACCAGCTTTATATCCGAAAGTGTAATGTCAGACATACATACATACAAGTCCATCCTGGATTTGAATGGAACCGAAGGCACTTCGTCCAATTAAATAAAGAAGTCCTTGCAAATCCAGATATCCCCAATCTCGTCCGGGCTCCCCGTCACATTGGGTAATCTCTATACCGGAGCAACTCTATGCAAAGACAATCAACATGCAATCCTTTCGTTTTCAAAAATACCCAGTATTCAACCATCGTCTTCAAATGCAATTCCATTCCATCGTACTATTATTCGGAATGGATTTTCAACTTAGTGCCCTCCCCCGGCCTTTAATGAGCATTTTTTTTAAAACATATGGATACATTCGGATCTTAGTTAAGTAATAACTTTTTAGCCCTTATTTCCCAAAACCTATCTTTTTGAATGGTTTAAAAAAATTTCCATTTTAATCTTTTAAACAAAAGATCCACCTTTAAGATCTTATTTAATTTGAAACAAAGTTTACCAAATCTTTAACAAAGATTCATTCATAGCTTTCAAAACTATTTCCATTTCAAATTTCTTTAGTTGAAAAACTTAGCTTAATCTTGTTTACAGTATTCGGCTTTCCTCTTGGTCGGTTCCAATCCTCACCCAAATAAGTAAACGTTGGCCAGGTAAGTTCAGCGCACTGGTTGCTGCATCCCTTGCCTTATTTACACACCCCGTTTACCATTACAGATCTCAAAATTGGAAGGCAGACACTTGGTGTTGACCACATATTGGAAAATCTTAGTTTTAACTGGGTTAAAATTCCAAAAATCCTTTTAAAAATAGATTTGGACTAATGAAAACCTTCAAAATACCTTATTATGATTTATCATAATTTTTTCCAAATTTTAATAATTTTAAAATTATTTACTTTTCGCAGTTTGCAATTTTGGTCACCAAACTGCAAAACCGCGATTTTATTTCAAATTTGATTTACCCATAACTCGAAACCCTTTCGAAAAAAACAGGAAATTCTTTCTTTATATGAAAGCTGTTATCATTTGAAAACAAAGGTTTTTCGTTCTGCGAAAAACCGATTAAATTTGCTCAAGTTACAGCCTTTTAAAGTATAAATCGAAAAATCAGCGAGCTGCCGCACCGCACCAAGCTCTATTTGAGTTAAATTTAAATTCTCAAAATAATTCATTTAAATACCTTAAAAATCGTTTAAAATCCATATATATACACATTATATAACCTGTATAACCCTTTTTAAACCATAGTTTCTAAATTTCAAATTTTCAAGATTAATTATTTATTTAAAATAGATATTAAATAATAAAATATTATTATTTTTCAAAATTCATCCTTTATGTTCCAAAATTTCAGTAAATTAAATTAAACTATATATAAGAATGTTGGAATAAGAAATTTCAAATTTTAAACTTATTTGTATATAGAATTCAACTTCAATTTTTGAATTCAAATTCAAATTAAATTATTTTTATTTCAAAACTTTAACAACCCATGTTTTTTACAAAATAATTTTAATTTCAAAACTTCCTTTTCAAAAGTTTTTCATATTTAACCCAATTTCACTTCCAAACCATTTTGTATTCAAAATTCAACTTTATAATTTTTCACCATTTTGAATAAAATAATATTAAATTATAAATACCCACGACTTAACCAATTCCCTGTGAAACCCATATTCGTGTGTGTGTTTCGTCTAGGGGTTTTGCATGCAACAATAAAATATCACAACCATCATAAATCCAAGCATAACAATATCAATAAGTAGTATAATCCTATAATGCTTATTTTCCATTCATAGATAAACATGTAAATCGACATGCATAATATATAAACAACCATTCAATCATTCACAACATTCACAAGCACTTATATATATATATATATATATATATATATATATATATATATATATATAAACGCATATATATTTTAAATGTTCTCACTGAGGGATCCAATCCTCCTAACTCGAATGGTAGGCAGCCCGCTAACATCCCGATTTCTCCGACTGACAGCTACGCACGAACGAACCGACGAGCGAACTATTTTCTTTTTCTTTTTTTCTTTTATTATATTTTTTAATGGGCCGAGAGGGGTGGGCCGAGAAGGTGGGTGGTCGAGAGGGTGGGTGGCTGAGAGGGTGAGGCGTGTGGGTGGGTGTGTTTAGTGTATGTGTGGGTTTTTGCTCAGGTGTAGGTGTTGGGTGATGTGGCCGAAGGTTTGGAGAATTGGGTGGAGGGTGGCCGAGTGTATGGGGTGGGTATGGGTTGGAGATGGTGGGTGAAAGGTGTGGGTGGCCTAGGGCGAGAGATTGGGGGTGGGAGTGGTGGTGGAAGCCATGACCAAGGAACAATGGAGCTTTAGGAATTTGGAGAGGGGAGAAGTGAATGGAATAAAGGGGCGCGTATGCCTTTTTAAAGGGGCGGAGAGGGGTAAAAGGGTAATTTGTCCACATGGACACTTGTCCATCCATACCCATGCATGTGTACACTTGTTCCACACTCTCTACCATAAAGACAAGTGTCTTCTTAATTTATTTAATATTTTATTTTATCTAAAAAAGCATGGAAACACTTTTCCATGTATTTATAAATGGATATAAATCATTTGAAGGCTTTAAAATTTTGTAAAATTTTTATTTTAACTTGGAATTTTTTTTATTTATTCCAAATAATTTTCTAAATAATCTGTCCAACAAGTTATAAAAATTTCAACTCATAATAAATTGATTTAAGCACATAGAAAAATTCATTTTTCCTTGGAAAAATTTAAATTAGTTCACAAATTAATTCTAAAAATTATATTAATTACTAAATTAAATGTGGCTTAAAAGGGGATCGTTATAAATCTCCCCTTTAAGAAAGTTTTGTCCTTGAAATTTGATTGACGGGGGACAAACAAAGAACATATGAACACATAAAAAGATAGAGAAATGACTTAGCGGAACAACCCGAAATATCCACTCTACACTTGGGATAGGACTTCTGCATACTTTCCTCTGTTTCCCAAGTACAATCATTCGAATCTCCGCTCCATTGTACTTTCACAATTTCAACACTTTATTCCTTAACCGCATTTCATCTCGACCAATAATCTTCAGTGGTTCTCTTTTCACTGCCAAGTTAGGCGTGATTTCCAAATCATTGAGCGGCCTCCTCAATGATATGATCTAGGTCGTGCACATACTTCCGAAGGTGGGAAACATGGTATACATTATGCATGCCAGCTAACCAATTAGGTAACTGCACTCAACAAGCCAAAGGACTAATCCTCTCAAGTATAGGAAAAGGACCTATATATCGCGGTGCTAGCTTACCTGTCTTTCCAAATCTCAAAACTCCACGTATTGGAAAAACCTTCAAGAAAAATGAATCTCACGCCTGGAAATCTAAAGTTCTTCTCATGCGGTCGGCATAACTTTTCTGTCGACTCTAGGCAGTTTTCAACTTCTTCCGAATGAAATCAACCTTATTAGAAGCTTCCCTTATCATGTCCGGACCAAGAACAAGCCTATCGCCCGACTCAATCGAACACGCAGGTGATCTACAAGGACGACCGTACAATGCTTCGAAAGGAGCTATTCCAATACAGGCCTGATAACTATCATTATACGAAAACTCAACCAAATGCAAATGGTCCACCCATGTACCTCCATAATCAAGAATATAAACACGCAAAAGATCATCCAAGATTTGATTTATTCTCTCAGTTTTCCCATCAGACTGTGGGTGATAAGCAGTATTGAAGTTCAACTTGGTTCCTAGTGCGGCTTGAAATGCCTCTCGAAATCTACTAGTGAAGATTGGGTCTCGATCACTCACTATAGTACTTGGTATTCCATGGATTCGAACAATCTCCTTCACATATAACTCTGCCAATCTCGCTGTCATTTAGGTGGATTTAACTAGGATAAAGTGGGCAGTCTTGGTCAGACGATCCACAATAACCCAAATCGTCTCATTACCCTTTCGAGTTTACGGCAAACCATTTATGAAATCCATAGACACTTGGTCCCATTTCCATTTTGGCACTTCCGGTGGTTGGAGTAAACCTGCCATCTTCATTTAAGCACTCTTTATTTGTTGGCAAGTTGCGCATCGACTAACATAAATGGATATATCCCTCTTCGTCATTTTCCACCAGAAGGTCCTCTTAATATCTCGATACATTTTGTTAACCCCTGGATGGTACTAAACTTTGATTAGCGACATTCCTCTAATACTTCTCGTTTGAGATCTGGGATGTCTGGGACACAAATCCTCCCTTTCAACCTTATAAGTCCACTATTTTCGATTTCAAAGCTGGAATCTTCGCCTCGAAGTATTCTCCCATAAATTTCTTGGAGAAACTTGTCTTCTTTTCGCTTACCAGCAATCTTCTCAAAAAGAGTGAGGGTGACAACAAGATAAGCAAGAACAACATGTCTTCTACTCAAAGCATCGGCTACCACGTTGGTTTTACCAAGTGTATACTGAATATCCAGGTCGTATGATGCCAGGAATTCCAACGAACGTTGCTGTCTTAGATTCAAATCCTTCTAGGTAAAGTGGTATTTCAAAGATTTATGTTCGGTGAATAATTCAAATTTTTCACCCAGAAGATAATGACGCCAGATTTTCAAAGCTAGGATAACTGCCAAAAGCTCAAGATCGTAGGTCAGGTAGTTCTTCTCATGTGGTTGCAATTGTCTACTCGCGTAAGCAATCACTCTGCCCTCTTACATTAGAACAACACCCACTCCTTCACCACAAACATCTATGTAAACAGATAAACCTTTATTCCCATTAATAATGGCAAGAACGGGAGAAGCGACCAACCTTTTCTTCAATTACCGGAATGCTTCCTCGCACTTAGGAGTCCAAATAAATTCGGCATTCTTCACTGTCAGCTTATTTAATGGACTCGCTAACTTAGAGAAATCCTAGACAAACTTTCGATAGTATCCGGCTAATCTCAGAAAACTTTTGACCTCCTTTGGGGTTGTGGGTTGCTTCCAATCTAGGATAGTGGAAACCTTACCAGGGTCTACTGAAATTCGTTCTTCTGTTACAATATGTCCCAGATACCTCACTTCTTTCACCTAAAAATACATTTAGAAAACTTGGCAAAAAGAATATTCCTCCTTAATATTTCCAAAACTATTTTTAAGTGTTCGATATGCTCTTTTTCAGTTTTGGAATAAATCAGAATATCATCAATAAATACGAGAATGAACTTATTTAATACTTCACAAAATACTCGGTTCATCAGGTCTACGAAATATGCAGGGGTATTGGTTAGTCCGAAGGGCATAACTAACCATTCGTAGAATGTATCGGAACCCCTAAAAGCAGTCAAATGGATACAATCTTCCATGATTCTCAGCTGATGGAATCCTTGGGCTGGGTCCATCTTGGAAAAAAATTGAGCACCATGCAATTGATCGAACAGGTCGTCGATTCAGTGCAAAGGAAATTTATTCTTAAGGGTTAACTTATTGAGATCACGATAATCTACGCACAATCTCAAAGATCCGTCGCACTTGGCTACAAATAATACAACAGAACCCCAACTGGAATGACTAGGTCGTATAAATCCTTTCTCCATTAAATCTTGGGTTTGCTTAACTAGCTCTATTGTTTCCCTTGGTGCCATCCTACGACTTGCATGCACAACTGGACGGGCATTAGGAACCAAGCCTATTCTAAATTCGATTTCCTATGCAGAGGTAAAGACTTAACTTCTTCAAATACGTCAGGAAATTCTCGAACAATAGGTATGGATTCCAAACTCGGGCCGGGATATCCTAAAGTATACATTGGCTTGTCCCTCTTTGGACATGGATCCTCACAAGAAATCACAACAAAATTCCCAAGTTTGGATTTGATTCCGAAACTGTTCTATTGATACAATCTAATTTAGCTTCATATTTTGTTAACCAATTAATTCTAAGTAAAATCTCAAATTCATTAAAGTCAAGAACGAAATGGTTGATAGGAAACTGATGGTGATAATACGAAATAGGAACCTTTCTACAACATAAACAAAGATTCGTAGGGCCTCCTACTGGGTTCTTGACACAAATAGGTTCGTTTACAAATTTAAGTTCAAGATTTAACTCTTTTATGGTTTGTCGGGAAATAAAACTATGTGTGGCTCCAGTGTCGAATATAACTCTAACAATTTTATCATAAATAAGAAGATTACCTTCCAAAACTCCTTTCCCTTTATCAGCTCCTGAGGTTGAAGGTTCATCCTTGATTGCATATACCTTTGCTACTTGGGCCTGCTTCATTATCGGGCATTCTTTAACTATATGTCCTGGCTTATGGCAATAGTAGCATTCCCTTGCTTCTTGTCTTGACTTCTTAGGTTGATCCTTCTTCCCTTGCTTCTTGGGCTTCTTCCAACTATTTGAGTAATGACCTTTCTCCAATAGGTAACATTCTTCGCCTTTTTTTCCTGAATATCCTTCTTTTCTTTACCTTGCCAAGGCTTTTTTCCTCCAAACTTTCTCTTCTTCCAATTTGGATTACTTCCGCTTCCTTTCTCTTTTGGAATCTCTTGTTTATCTAAGATGGCATATGTCACGACCTGAAGTTCAGCGTTCAAAAATCGACGTCAAATACCTCACTTGTATTCGACTGCCGGAGATTCGAACGTCGAATTCCAGTTCGGATGGAGCTTATAACAACAATTAGATGAATATAAACAGCGGAAACAAAATAAACTACCAACATCCATATCCCAGATACAACAACATCACCAACATCAGAGTACTTTTTTATATATATACAACACAATTTTAAAATAGACCATCATGATATAATCACAAGTGATTGCTTTAAGTAAGTCTTAAAAGATATAAGGCGATAACGAACTTCCAAACTGAGAACCTTTGAGACCCAAAAGTTTTCACGATATCTCCAAGTCAAAAAGTCTTCAAAACTAGTAGCCTCCAAACATTCGACTTCAAAATACAACTAGCACCAAAACACGGAAGACTTGCTAATAGGCTGCCCGTGTGGAAATGATGGGCACCCAGAGTTTTAGAAAAGAAACAATAAACTCTGGGTCAGTCATGGAACTGGTATGAGTAAACAAAACAGTTGTTTGAAATAAAAGCAGTTTATTTTAAATCAAAAGCAAACAAAAGAATTTGAAAGAAATTCGCAATGCTTTTTGAAAATGAAACTGCCATAAGGCCTCCCGCCACACACACAATGCAAATGCAGACTTGGAGGAGATTTCTCCTTATGACAGTCAAAAATGCTTAATACGAGAAAACACTTTAAATATTATTATTAGTGCATAGTGTGAAAACATTTTCGAAAGTATAATATTAATCTTAGCCAGCATACGTACTATTATAGTATGCCTACTATAGCTACCATATTAGATGGCAGGTTCTACAATTAAAACCGTACTGGTTTCGTATTGGTAATTGGTTTTCCAACAAATGGTCGGGCTAAGGAACTTCCTCGGCCACATGGGTACGCCTCTGGAGGGACATCCCGAGAACCTAACCGAATCTCTGCCAACACAAGGCCGGGTTACCTCTATAACTAGCTAACTACTGACACGAGTATGCAATCCCTCGGTTGTAACCAACCTTTATCCGAGGCCCCAACAACAATAATCACAAAGTAATATATATATATATATATATATATATATATATATATATATATATATATATTTGTGATAACCACATAAGTTAAGTATCTGGGCTCCATACCATGATACCACTTCTATCCAGAAGGAAATGCACATACCCTAAGGGGCGCTACCCCCAATAACCTTGCTGCATCTTTCCTATTTTGACCATTACCGGGTTGTGAGGTTCGACGAAGTCTCATCTACAAAGCTACGCTTTTCACAAAATCCATGCTTTGATCAACAAATGATCAGTAAATGATCATCAATACACAGCAGCACTTAGCGTGTCACACTACCAAACTGGGAGTATATCGCTGATAACCTTCAACTACATACCTTCTGAGCTCGTAAGTCAAGGGTGTTAAGCTAAGAGAATAAATTCTCCGCCACCAACAGATATGTATTTGAAAGAAATCGGTTTTATATCTCAAAGTGTAGTGTCAGACACACGACCATACAAGTCTGTTCCGGGTTCGAACAGAACCTAAGGCACTTCGTCCAATAAAGGAAGAAGCCCTTGCAAATTCGGGCATCCACAATCCCGATCGGACTTCCCATCACTTAGGGAATCCCTATATCGGAGCAATTCGGTGCAGAGAAAAACGATAGGTTATCCTATCGTTTTCGAAGACACCCGGTCTTCACCACCAGTCTTCAATTTCTCTCCATTCGTCGAATCACTATTCGGAATGGGTTATATGACACAAAAGTCATCTCCCGGCTAATCCGAATAGTGAGCGTCAATTTTAAAAACATGTGGATACGTCATTCACAAAGATTCACAAGTTCGATGTGGTTTTCGGATAACATTCTAAAATCCGACTCCCTGTCGCATCGAAAATTTAAATGCCGTTTACGGGCAAAAAGGGGTTTCATATTCACATGGAAAATATAGGATCACAGCTCAACACAAAACAATTTATATCACATAGCATCATAATTACAATCAGAGACGTCAATTAATACTCATCATACAATAATTATCAATCATACACACCTACGATGAATCAATCGTGTGAATTAAACTAATTAATCACATAATTAATTTAATTCATCATCTTTAATCAATGATTGGTTATTCTTAATTAAAATTGATTAAATCTTTAATCATCTTCATAATTTAATCATTCCTAAATTGATTACCCCAATTAATTCATCTTTAATTGCTCATAATTAAATCTTAATTAGACTAATTAATTATTTTCTTAATTTATTATCTAAATAAATTAATCCTTGATTTATCATTTAATATTAAGTAATTAATTTAAATTGTTATTTAAATTAAATCATTTATTACACAAGTAAATCATAAAATACCTATTAAATTCAAAAGATAATCTTCTTATCTTTATTAACCAATTTTGATTTTTCTTGTAAATTTAATTTAAATTCATCATGTGAATCAGAATTATTTTGTAAAATATTTCATCTTAACAGCATTTTTAATTACATTTTATAACTGATTTTTATAAGTAATGTGACAAAATTTAAATTAAATCAAATTACTAAAAAAATGTTTTTCTTAACTTTAATTTGTTTAAAAACCAAATCAAAACCATCTTTTAAAAACATGAGTTTTAATATTTAAAAAGTTTTTTAATTCATTTGTTTTTATATGGCAACCACCCTGTAATCGGACTTCCCCTGAAGCCCCTTCGAGACTTTCCCGAGGATTCCTCCTGCTTGCTTCGAGCTTCCATAAAATTCGACATGAGTGACACATTTTTTCAAAAAAATTGGTTAAGTATAAAACCAACCCGATACAATGCAAATTTAACATGAGTTTCCCTTCGAGTTTTCCACCCATTTCCCCGTGTACTGTCTCGAGCAACTTCCCTTTCTTCCCCAATCATCACACTATCACAACAATCAACTACGTGCACGTGCACGTCGCCGTTAGTCGCCTTCGACCAACGTCATTCCCTCCGGCAACTCATTCATCACCACAGCAAACCAATTCGACCACCTAAACATTGATACTCTCCACGAATCGAAATTTAGCATTACTGATGAACCCAAACCCAAAACGACCATCAGCCAATTGCCTCGCCCCCAAAGCTCCGACCACCAGCAGTCAGCCCCTTCCGGTCACACCTTGCCGAACCTCTGTGCCACCAATCCCCAAAGCTACACAACGCTCGATCAACCTGAGACAAAGCACAGAGCACAACTCGAGCTCCAACCAAAACTAGGGCTTGGAAACAATTTCAGATCACCGCCATCGCCACAGCCATCATTAGCCTCAATCACCTTTTTTTCCTGAACCCCCATAGCCTTCCCCACCTCCAGTAACAACTCCGATCACCCTAGTTGCTCCATCTTGCTGAAATCACCCAAAATCAAATTTCCAGAAAAACCCAATTCCATATTCAATCCCATTTAAAAATCTGGATTTTTGTGTTAAAAATCATAATTTTAAATGATGATTCAATACCTATACATGCATCAATAAAATTCAACATTTTATTTATCTCATTATATAAGTTTTCACTGAAATCTTCTTGTTTACAGGAAAATCTAAACTTAATTTGCTTAAACATAATTTCATAAGCTAGATGAGTTTAAAACTTAACTAGTTTGCTGTAAATCCAAAGCTTTAAAGTGTTTATATGGAATGTTTGAATTTTGTTAATCTATAAAACTCTATGAACAGGAATGAACAGAGGAATACAAATCACAGACATGCAGAAACAAATACAATCATACTTACAGAATTATTTACAACTATCAACACATGCAGGTATCATTGTCTCAACAATCACTTAAGCAACAATTTTTTATCCTACTTAAGTTTTCAAACTAAATGTTTGCTCACAATTTTTTGGACTGAATACAAAAGAGGAACAGAGGAAACTCTGGAATTTGAAAACCGCAAATTTTGAATTCAACTTGATACTGGGCTTTAGATTTTCCTGCAACTAATGGATTAAAAAGTTGCTTAGTTTCTGATGTAATTACCTGATTAGTTATTTAACAAAAATTTAAATTTCAAATAAGGATTTAACTTACAGTTTTTTCCTTTATAACAGCAAAAAAATGAGGATGCTGTCAGGTTTTTTTTTAACTGGAAAAAGAATTTTTGAGTTGCTGATCAAAAAGTTTGAAAGAAGAAGCTTGCTTTGGTTTTTTTTCTGGTTTGTGAATTGAGGATTTGAGAATTTTTTTATTTTATTTTTTTAGTCTTTAGAAAATGTGTAGACGACGAATTACCTATGTATTTTTTTTCTATGAATCTCTAAGGAAAACGAAGATGATATATGACACTTGTTTAACTTTTCTCCCATTGAATTACACTTGTCATCCTAGTTATTACTAATTTAACACTTGTAAAAAAAATTCTTCTTTTATTAACAAACTATTTTACATTATTTTAATTTTGCATTTAAACTTACATTAAGATATTAGCTTTATATTGATGCAAATTATTTAAAGAGTGTGTTTTGAATTTTTTTTAAATACATATTATATAAATTGCATAGATATACATTTATAAATCAAATTATTTTACAAAATATTTATTTTAAAATTTATTTTAAATTCAAATTAAAAATCAAATTCAGTATATGAATTCAAATTTACCCACATATGCACTAATACATATATATTCACATATACGAATCAAAATTCAGATTTAAATGATTTTAAAACTTTTAGTATTTCCAAATTTTAAACTCAAAAGAAATTTGAAATTCTTATTCATTTAATTTTTCACTTATTATTTATTTTGTATCCTTTTAGATTATATTAAAAAAAGTTTAACATTTACCAATCTAAATTGATAAATTTTGGTATGTTACAGATTCCCCCCTTAAGAAAATTTCGTCCTCTAAATTTGAAAGAGAGAGAAAAGCAAACAAGGAATATATGAATTCAGAAAAGAATAGAGAAATGGCTTACCAATTTAAGTCGAGATATCACCTTGCATTTGGGATAAGACCTTTGCATACTGTCCTCTATCTCCCAAGTACAGTCCTTTGGATCACCGCTCCACTGCACTTTAACCAGCTTCACAATTTTGTTCCTTAATTGCTTTTCATTCCGGTCCACAATCTTAATTGGTTCTCTTTTAACTGTTAAATTTGGTGTGATCTCAAGATCCTGCCGCGCTGCCTCTTCGATAATACTGTCTGGATCGTGCACGTACTTTCAAAGATGTGAAATGTGAAATACATCGTGTACGTCGGATAACCAGTTAGGTAGCTGCACTCGATATACTAGAGGACCAATCCTTTCCAAAATAGGAAAAGGACCAATGTATCGCGGTGCTAACTTACCCGTTTTCCCAAATCTTAACACACCCCGCATTGGAGATACTTTCAAGAAAACAGAATCTCCAGCTTGAAATTCCAAAGCTCTTCTGATGCGGTCGTAATAACTCTTCTGGCGACTCTGAGCAGTTATTAATTTCTTTTGAATAAAATTAACCGTTTCAGTGGCTCCCTTAATCATGTCTGGTCCAAGGACGAGTCTATCACCGGATTTAATCCAGCATGCCGGTGATCGACACGGTCGACCATATAAAGCCTCAAAAGGGGCCATTTCGATACTGACTTGATAGCTGTTATTATATGAAAATTCAACCAAATGTAAATAGTCTTCCCAAGAACCACCAAAGTCGAGAATACAAGCTCATAAAAGATCCTCTAATATTCGATGTATCCTTTCAGTCTGCCCATCTGATTGTGGGTGATAAGCAGTACTGAAATTAGCTTTGTTCCCAACGTGGCCTAAAACGCTTCCCAAAATCTACTAGTGAAGATCGGGTCACGATCACTCACTATACTGCTCGGTGTACCATAGAGACGGACAATCTCTTTGATATATAGCTCAGCTAAACTTGCTGCTATCTGAGTGGATTTCGCTGGAATGAAGTGAGCAGTTTTGGTTAGACGGTCAACTATAACCCAAATTGCTTCATTTCCCTTCTTGGTTCCTGGCAATCCGTCGATAAAATCCATTGATACCTGATCCTATTTCCATTTTGGCACCTCCAAAGGCTGGAGTAAACCCGCCATCTTCTTCTGGTCGCTTTTAATTTGCTGACTAGTAGCACAACGACTCACATATATAGATATATCTCTTCTCATTGTCTTCCACCAGAAGGTTCTTTTGATATCTTTATACATCTTATTTATTCCTGGATGGATACTGAGTTTTGACTTATGACATTCATCTAAAACTTCACGTTTTATTTCAGGGATATCAGGCACACATAACCTGCCTTTCAACCTTATAACTCCACTATGATTGGTTTCAAAACTAGTATCTTCGCCTCGAAGAATTTTCCTATAAATATCTCGAAGAAATTTGTCTTCATTTTGGTTGCTGGCGATTTTCTCAAGGAGAGTAGGAGTGACAACAAGATGAGCAAGAGTAGCATGCTTTCTACTTAAAGCATCAGCAACTACATTGGCTTTACCGGGTGTATACAGAATATCTAGGTCATATGACACTAGAAATTCTAACCATCGTTGTTGCCGTAAATTTAAATCTTTCTGGGTGAAAAGATACTTTAAAGATTTGTGATCGGTGAATAATTCAAAATTTTCACCTAAAACAGGAAGAGTTCATTAAGTATATTTATTTAGTTAAGTTAAATTTCTTATATCGTTAAGAGAGCTGAAAAATTTCTTACCCAGAAGATAGTGTCGCCAGATTTTCAGAGCGAAAATAACAGCTAAAAGCTCCAAATCGTGTGTTGGTTAATTTCTCTCATGCGATCGTAATTGTCTACTCGCGAAGGCAATTACTTTTCCATTTTGCATTAATACCGCACCCAAACCGTCTCCGCAAGCATCAGTATAGACGGATAACCCTTGGTTTCCGTTAATGATAGCGAGAACGGGTGCGGTAGTTAATCTCCTTCTCAATTCGTGGAAAGCTTCATCACACTTTGGAGTCCAATCGAATTTAGCATTCTTCATTGTTAGCTTAGTCAGTGGACTGGCCAACTTAGAAAAATCCTGGACAAAATTTCTATAATATCCCGCTAAACCCAAAAAACTTCGAACTTCTCTACGAGTAGTGGGTTGCTTCCAGTCCAGAATTGCAGAAATCTTGCTTGGATCAACAGAAATCCCTTCTTCATTAACAATATGACCGAGAAATCTGACTTCTTTGACCCAAAAGTGACATTTAGAGAATTTAGCGAATAGTATATTCCTCCTCAATTTCCCTAAAACAATTCTGAGATGTTCAGCAAGCTCCTCTTCCGTTTGGGAGTAAATCAAGATATCATCAATAAATACAAGGACAAACTTGTTCAGTACTTCTTGAAACACACGGGTCATTAAATCTACGAAGTACGAGGGAGCGTTGGTTAGTCCGAAAGGCATGGCTAACCATTCGTAGAACATGTTAGGACCCCTAAAGGCAGTTAAATGAACATAATCCTCGGCTATTCGCAGTTGATGGAATCCTTGAGCTAAATCCATCTTAGAAAAGAATCGAGCGCCATGAAGTTGATCGAATAACTCGTCGATTCTAGGCAAAGGGAATTTGTTCTTGAGAGTTTGTTTATTGAGATCCCGGTAATCTACACACAATCTCAAAGATCGATCTAATTTAGCCACAAACACGACAGCTGAACCCCATTTGAAAACACTAGGGCGAATCAATCCTTTTTCTAGCAAATCTCGAGTTTGATTGACTATTCAATTCTTTCCTTAGGTGCCATCCTGCGACTTGCATGGACGACAGGATGGGCATTGGGTACTAAATCAAATCGGAATTCTATTTCCCTGTGTGGGGGTAAGGATTTCATTTCTTCAAATACGTCAGAAATTTTCGAACAACAGGTATAGACACCAGACTGGGTTCAGGATATCCCAAAGTATACATTAATTTATCTCTCTTGGGACTCGGATCCTCACAACAGATTTCAATAAAATTTCCAAGGTTTATTTTGACTAAAATTGTCCGATTATTACAATCCAATTTAGCTTCGTATCTCGATAACCAGTTCATTCCAAGTAAGATTTCAAATTCATTAAATTAGAGGATATAAAGGTTGATAGGAAATTGATAACAAGCATATGAAATAGGGACTTTCCTACAATACAAAAAAAGATTTGTGGGACCTTTAACTGGATTTTTCACACAAATAGGGTCGTCAACAAATTCAGTTTTAAGTTCTAACTCATTTACGATTTGTTGGGAGATAAAGCTATGTGAAGCTCCCGTATCAAATAAAACTCTAACAACTTTATCATAAATAGTAAGGTTACCTTCCAGAACACCTTTTCCTTTATCTGTTTTCAAAGTTGAAGGGTCTTCCTTTATCGCATAAACATTTGCCACCTTTTCTTGTTTCATCACCGGGCAATTCCTAACAACATGTCCAGGCTTGTGACAATTATAGCATTCTCTAACTCCTTGATCATTCTTCGTAGGTTGTTCCTTCTTAACTTGCTTCTTCGGGTTTTTACAGTTGTTTGAATAATGCTCCTTCTCTTGGCAATTGTAACAAGTTACATTCCTAGCCGAATTTCCTTGACTGCTCCTCTTATCCTTGCCTTTATGTGGCTTCTTGCCCCTAAAATTTCTTTTCTTCCAATTCTGATTACTTGAACTCCCGCTTTCCCTTGGAATCTCCTGCATATCCAGAGTGGCATACGTATATCCCATATTAATAAGATCAGAAAAAGATTCTTTGACGTGTGCCTGTTCATTCCACGGATGAACCTTTCATTTTTATTTAGAGGCGTATTCACCAACTCCGGACCGAAACGAGATAGTTCATTGAACTTGTTTAAGTACTCCTCAAAAGACAAGCCTCCTTGCTTTAAGTCCAAAAATTCTAGATACATTCGGGAAATTCCTGCCGACGGCATGTAGCGCTTTTCAAACACCTCCTTGAATCGACTCCAAGTAAATTCTTCTTCTGGTTCATCTATTGTGACTGTTTCCCACCAGGCAGAGGCTTCATCTTGTAGTTGCCAAGAAGCAATTAGACGCATTTGATCATCTTGGAGCTTAAGCCCTTTAAAAATCTTTTCACATGATCTGATCCAAGCCTGGGCCTCAATAATTGACTCTTTGCCAGTGAACGGCCTACCACCCAGTCTTGTGAAACTCTTATACAAATCAGCCAGATTCGCTGATACTGAGCAGGCATAACTGCTTCTGTTGAAGGAGAAACTTGACTAGCGGTTATAGCATTCCATTGAACCCTAGTTCTACCTCTTCGCCCGCTCATTCTTACTATCTGTAATTAGTAAGAAACTTGATTTAGAGATTCGGACGAAATATCTTGAGGAATATCAGCAGTTAAAGGAAATAGACTAAGAAAATTTGAGGTTTTAGTCTCGGTTTATACTCATTCTAGGGTATACTTCACCCTATCTCTAATGAGCCATCTAATGTGTTATACTCCCTAGCTAAAGTTCTTATTCAACCTTTAGCTCTGATACCACTTGCCACGACCTGAAGTTCAGCGTTCAAAATCGACGTCAAATACCTCACCTGTGTTCGGCTGGCAGAGATTCGAACGTCGAATTTCAGTTCGGAAGGAGCTATTAACAACAATTAGATGAATATAAATAGCGGAAACAAAATAAACTGCCAACATCCATATCCCAGATACAACAACATCACCAACATCAGAGTATTTTATATATATATATATATACAACACAACTTCAAAATAGACCATCACGATATAATCACAAGTGATTGCATTTCAAGTAAGTCTTTAAAGATATAAGGCGATAACGAACCTCCAAACTGAGATCCTTTAGGATCTAAAAGTTTTCACGATATCTCTAAGTCAAAAAGTCTTCAAAACCAGTAGCCTCCAAAGATTGGACTTCAAAATACAGCTAGCACCAAAACACGGAAGACCTGCTATTAGGCTGCCCGTGTGGAAATTATGGGCACCTAGAGTTTTAGAAAAGAAATAATAAACTCCGGGTCAGTCATGGAACTGGTATGAGTAAAAAAAACAGTTGTTTGAAATAAAAGCAGTTTATTTTAAATCAAAAGAAAACAAAATAATTTGAAAGAAATTCGCAATTCTTTTTGAAAATGAAACTGCCATAAGGCCTCCCGCCACACACACAATGCAAACGCAGACTTGGAGGAGATTTCTCCTTATGACAGTCAAAAATGCTTAATATGAGAAAACACTTTAAATATTATTATTAGTGCATAGTGTGAATTTTTTTTCGAAAGTATAATATTAATCTTAGCCAGCATACGTACCATTATAGTATGCCTACTATAGCTACCATATTAGATGGCAGGTTCTACAACTAAAACCATATTGGTTTCGTATTGGTAATTGGATTTCCAACAAATGGTCCGGCTAAGGAACTTCATGGGCCACATGGGTACGCCTCTGGAGGGACGTCCTGAGAACCTAACCGGATCTCTGCCAACAGAAGGCCGGGTTACCTCTATAACTAGGTAACTACTGACACGAGTATGCCATCCCCCGGTTGTAACCAACCTTTATCCGGGGCCCCAACAACAATAATTACAAAGTAATATATATATATATATATATATATATATATATATATTTGCGATATCCACATAAGTTAAGTATCTGGGATCCATACCATGATACCACTTCTATCCAGAAGGAAATGCACATACCCTAAGGGGCGCTACCCCCAATAACCTTGTTGCATCTTTCCTATTTTGACCATTACCGGGTTGTGAGGTTCGACGAAGTCTCATCTACAAAGCTACGCTTTTCACAAAATCCATGCTTTGATCAACAAATGATCAGTAAATGATCATCAATACACAACAACACTTAGCGTGTCACTCTACCAAATTGGGAGTATATCGCTGATAACCTTCAACTACATACCCTCTGAGCTCGTACGTCTCAGAGAAGGGTGTTAAGCTAAGAGAATAAATTCTCTGCCACCAACAGATATGTATTTGAAAGAAATCGGCTTTATATCTCAAAGTGTAGTGTCGGACACATGACCATACAAGTCTGTTCCGGGTTCGAACAGAACCGAAGGCACTTCGTCCAATAAAGGAAGAAGCCCTTGCAAATCCGGGCGTCCACAATCCCGATCGGACTTCCCATCACTTAGGAAATCCCTATACCGGAGTAATTTGGTGCAGAGACAATCGATATGTTATCCTATCGTTTTCGAAGACACCCGGTCTTCACCACCGGTCTTCAATTTCTCTCCATTCGTCAAATCACTATTCGGAATGGGTTATATGACACAAAGGTCCTCTCCCGGATAGTCCGAATAGTGAGCGTCAATTTTAAAAACATGTGGATACGTCATTCACAAAGATTCGCAGGTTCGATGTGGGTTTTGGATAACATTTTGAAATCCGACTCCCTGTCGCATCGAAATTTAAATGTCGTTTACGGGAAAAAAGGGGTTTCATATTCACATAGAAAATACAGGATCATAGCTCAACACAAAACAATTTATATCACATAGCATCACAATTACAATCAGAGATGTCAATTAATACTCATCATACAATAGTTATCAATCATACATAGCTACGATGGATCAATCGTGTGAATTAAACTAATTAATCACAAAATTAATTTCATTCATCATCTTTAATCAATTATTGGTTATTCTTAATTAAAGTTGATTAAATCTCTAATCATCTTCATAATTTAATCATTCCTAAATTGATTACCCCAATTAATTCATCTTTAATTTCTCATTAATTAAATCCTAATTACTCTTACTAATTAATTATTTTCTTAATTTATTATCTAAATAAATTAATCCTTGATTTATCATTTAATATTAAGTAATTATTTAAATAGTTATTTAAATTAAATCATTTATTACACAAGTAAATCATAAAATACCTATTAAATTCAAAAGATAATCTTCTTATGTTTATTAACCAATTTTGATATTTCTTGTAAATTTAATTTAAATTCATTATGTGAATCAAAATTATTTTGTAAAACTTTTCATCTTAACAGCATTTTTAATTGCATTTTATAACTGATTTTTATAAGTAATGTGAAAAAATTTAAATTAAATCAAATTACTAAAAAAAATGTTTATCTTAACTTTAATTTGTTTAAAAACCAAATCAAAACCATCTTTTAAAAACATGAGTTTTAAAATTTAAAATGTTTTTTAATTCATTTGTTTTTATATGGCAACCACCCTGTAATCTGACTTCCCCCGAAGCCCCTTCGAGACTTTCCCGAAGATTCCTCCTGCTTGCTTCGAGCTTCCATAAAATTTGACACGAGTGACACATTTTTTCAAAATATTTGGTTAATTATAAAACCAACCCGATACAATGCAAATTTAACACGAGTTTCCCTTCGAGTTTTCCACCCATTTCCCCGTGTACTGTCTCGAGCAACTTCCCTTTCTTCCCCAATCATCACACTATCACAACAATCAACCACGTGCACGTCGCCGTTAGTCGCCTCCGACCAACGTCATCGCCTTCGGCAACTCATTCGTCACCACAGCAAACCAATTCGACCACCTAAACATTGATACTCTCCACGAAATCGAAATTTAGCATTACTTATGAACCCAAACCCAAAACGACCATCAGCCAATTGCCTCGCCCCCAAAGCTCCGACCACCAGAAGTCAGCCCCTTCCGGACACACCTTGCCGAACCCCTGCGCCACCAATCCCCAAAGCTACACCACGCTCGATCAACCTGAGACAAAGCACAGACCACAACTCAAGCTCCAACCAAAACAAGGGCTTAGAAACAATTTCCGATCACCGCCATCGCCACAGCCATCATTAGCCTCAATCACCATTTTTTCATGAACCCAAATGGCCTTCCCCACCTCCAGTAACAACTCCGATCACCCCAGTTGCTCCATCTTCCAGAAATCACCCAAAATCAAATTTCTAGAAAAACCCAAAATCCATATTCAATCCCATTTAAAAAATCTAGATTTTTGTGTTAAAAATCATAATTTTAAATGATGATTCAATACCTATACATGCATCAACAAAATTCAACATTTTATTTATCTCATTGTATAAGTTTTCATTGAAATCTTCTTGTTTACAGGAAAATTCTAAACTTAATTTGCTTAAACATAATTTCATAAGCGAGATGAGTTTAAAATTAACTAATTTGTTTTAAATCCAAAGCTTCAAAGTGTTTATATGGAAAGTTTGAATTTTGTTAATTTATAAAACTCTGTGAACAGGAATGAACAGAGGAATACAAAACACAGACATGCAGAAACAAATACAATCATACTTACAGAATTATTTACAACTATCAACACATGCAGGTATCATTGTCTCAACAATCACTTAAGCAATAATTTTTTATCCTACTTAAGTTTTAAAACTAAATGTTTACTCACAATTTTTTGGACTGAAGACAAAAGAGGAACAGAGGAAAACTCTGGAATTTGAAAACTGCAAATTTTGAATTCAACTTGATATTGGGCTTTAGATTTTCCTGCAACTAATGGATTAAAAAGTTGCTTAGTTTTTTATGTAATTACCTGATTAGTTATTTAACAAAAAATTAAATTTCAAATAAGGATTTAACTTACATTTTTTTTCCTTTATGATAGCAAAAAAATGAGGATGCTGTCAGGTTTTTTTAACTGGAAAAAGAATTTTTGAGTTGCTGATCAAAAAGTTTGAAAGAAGAAGCTTGCTTTGATTTTTTTCTGGTTTGTGAATTGAGGATTTGAGAATTTTTTTTATTTTATTTTTTTAGGCTTTAGAAAATGTGTAGAAGATAAATTACCTATGTATTTTTTTCTATGAATCTCTAAGGAAAATGAAGATGATATATGACACTTGTTTAACTTTTCTTCCATTGAATTACACTTGTCATCCTAGTTATTACTAATTTAACACTTGTAAAAAAAATTCTTCTTTTATTAACAAAGTATTTTACATTATTTTAATTTTGCATTTAAACTTACATTAAGATACTAGCTTTATGTTGATGCAAATTATTTAAAGAGAGTGTTTTGAATTTTTTTTTTTAAATACATATTATATAAATTGCATAGATATACATTTATAAATCAAATTATTTTACAAAAAATTTATTTTAAAATTTATTTTAAATTAAATTAAAAACCAAATTCAATATATGAATTCAAATTTACCCACATATGCACTAATACATATATATTCACATATATGAATCAAAATTTAGATTTAAATGATTTTAAAACTTTTCGTATTTCCAAATTTTTAACTCAAAAGAAATTTGAAGTTCTTATTAATTTAATTTATCACTTATTATTTATTTTGTATCTTTTTAGATTATATTAAAAAAAAGTTTAACATTTACCAATCTAAATTGATAAATTTTGGTATGTTACACCATATCTATATCCCATGTCTACCAAATCAGCAAAAGACTCCTTTGCATGGCCTGTCATCCTTTCATGAAACTTCTTGTTCATCTCCCTTTAATAAATCCCTCATTCTTTTTAGAAGGAGTATTCACCAATTCAGGTCCAAATCTGGATAACTCATTAAACTTACTTAAGTATTCTTCAAAAGATAGATTTCCTTGTTTCAAATCGGTAAACTCTTGATACATCCTAGAAATACTAGCGGAAGGCCTATAACACTGCTCAAATACTTGCTTGAATCTATCCTATGTAAACTTATCCTCTGATTCGGCCAAAGTAATGGTCTCCTACCATACCAAAGCTTCTTCCTTGAGCTGCCAGGAAGCCATCAACCTTCTTTGACCATCATCCAATTTCAATCCTTTAAGAATCCTCTCAAAATATCAAATCCAATCTTGTGCTTCTATAATAATCTCCGTACCTTTGAATGGTTTCCCTCCAAATCTTGAGAAATTCCGATATGACTCTGCCAGATTTGGCTAGGGTTGGATGGAAAGAGATGCTTCTTCCATTGCAGTTGTTGCAAGGTCTCGACCATTTGTAGTGGTACTCCCCCTTCCCCTACCTCGTCCTCTTCTTGCACTCACTCTCACTATCTGCAAATAGTAAGAAAATTGATTTAGGCATACGGACGAGATATCTTAGGAGATATCAACAGTTTTTAAAAAAATAGGCCAAGAAATTTTGGGTTTTCGGTCTCTCGGGTTATACTTATTCTAGGGCATTCCTAACCCTATCTCTAATCAGTCACCTAATGAGTTATACTCCAAAGCTAAATTTCTTACTCAACCTCGCTCTGATACCAAATGTGACGGCCTAGCCTTTCAACCTTCGAAAATTGGCATCCAATACATCGCTCGTCTTCAAATGCCGGAGATTCAAACGTTGGAGTCTGGATCGCTAGAGTCATAACACATTAAATAATAACAACACAATAGAAACAAAATAACTTTCATTCATTCACTTCATGGATTACAACATTCTTACAACAAGTGTCCATCATCATCAGAGTCATATATATTACACAATAGCGGAATACAACATAACAACGGAAAAATAACATCAACATGGTCTTTCAAGAGAGTCCAACATACTGCATCTTCATTTCCAAAGCTCCAAAGTCCAAACCAAAAAGCTCAAAACCAAAAGCTTCAAAGACTTCCAAATCCACATCTACCTCCCAATTTAACTCCATAACCTACTAATAACCTGACTCTAGGCTGTCTGTATGGAATTAGGGGCACCCGGAGTTTAGCAAAGGGAACAATAAACTCCAAGTCAGTCATGGGACTGGTGTGAGAACTTAAAACAATTATTTATGCCAAAAATCCGTTCATGCTTTTGGAAAATGAAACAACCAAAATGTCTCCCGGCACACACTCAAATGCAATCGCACGCATTGGGAAGGTTTCTCCTTATAGTCGTCAAACATGCTTGTTACGCAAAAATCCTTTTGATATTATTTTTAGTGCATAGTATGGAAAATCATTTTGCAGGTATAATATTAATCTTAGCCAGCGTACGTACCATTATAGTATGCCTACTATAGCTACCATGTTAAGTGGCAGGTTCTATAACTGAAATCGTAAAGGGCTCGTATTGTTTCATTTGGATTTCCAACAAATGGCCAAAGCTAAGGAACTTCCTTTATCTGAATGGGTACGCCTCTGAAGGGACGTCCCGAGAACCTAACCGGATCTCTGCCAACACAAGGCAGGGCTATCTCTATAACTATGTAACTAAATGTCATGAGTATGCCATCCCCCGGTCGTAACCGACCTTTACCATAACGAAATTCACATACCCTTGGGGTCGCGAACCCCATAACCTTGTTGCATCCTTCCTGTTTCGACATTTCCCGGGGTGTGAGGTTCGATGAAGTATCGTTCCACAAAGCTACGCTTTGCACAAAATCCATGCTTCGATCAACCAATGCTCAACATTTAGCATGCCACATTACCAAATTGGGAATATATCACCAATAACTATCATCTATATAACTTCTGAGCTTGTACGTCTCAGAGAAGGGTGTTAAGCTAAGAGAATGAATTCTCTGCCACCAATAGAAATATATTTGATAGAAACCAGCTTTATATCCCAAAGTGTAATGTCAGACATACATCCATACAAGTCCATCCTGGGTCTAAATGGAATCGAAGGCACTTCGTCCAATTAAGGAAAGAAGTCCTTACAAATTCGAATATCTCCAATCTCGTCCGGACTCCCCATCACATTGGGTAATCTCTGTACCAGAGCAATTCGGTGCAGAGACAATCAACAGGCAATCCTTTCGTTTTCTAAAATACCCGGTCTTCAACCACCGTCTTCAAATGCAATTCCATTCCGTCGTATCATTATTCAAAATGGATTTTTGACTTAGTGCCCTCCCCGGTCTTTTCGAATAATGAGCGTTTTTTTTAAAACATATGGATTGTGACGACCCGGAATTTCTAGAAATTTAAATTTGAATAGTTAATTGATTTTTAAAATATTTAAAGGCTAATTTTAACTTGAATTCAAGATATCAATATTTACTTGATAATTAAATCGTTGAATTATATTGTTTAAACATTGAATTTGACAATTGAGATTGGGAAATTATTGAATCTGAAATTTCTAAGCCTGTTTAAATATTTTGAAGGCTTATAAAATTTATAATGATAATACTGGAGATAATAGAATGGTTGAAATTTAATTTAAAGGTGATTTGTTCAGTTTTGAAATTATATCATTTAAATTGGAATTTAAAAATAGCTTTCCGAGGCACAGTCTCGAAATTTGACGAAACCAGTTCCATTGGATCCGTAATAGTTAGTTATTATTGGATTTCAATTTTCGTAGCCATCGGAGTTGTCATTTGACCCTGGCAGCTCGAAACGCGTAGATTTGTTTTAATCGATTTAATTGAATATGGATCGTTTACGTCCGTAAACTCGCGCATACAATCAATTAGCCTCCGAAACACGTTCCATCGTGTTCCGAATATGGGTAAAACCTTATAAACGTCTGTCGGCATGTCTGATTCGGGGTTCGGAATTTCGCGTTATGCAACGAGATATTTTCAATATTATATTATTTTATAAAGCGTACTCAAGAAGATTATCCTCCAAATAAATATTTTTCCATCCCCTCTTCTTTCAACAGGCAAAAACGAGCCCCTCTTTCCTTCATTATCCAAAACCAATTCTTTTTTTTTTTAAAGAAAAGAGAGAAAAGGGGGAAACTCGTACTCGATGGTGTAGGGCGTTGTCGTGAGAATTGAGAGGGGAGGAGACTGCAGGCCGCGATTGGATCTCACGTATGCGCGCGCGATAGAGGCGATATCGATTAGGGATTTTCGAGCGTGCGAGGTGGCGACACAGTCGCGAGCTCGAGCACGATTGCACGAGTGAAGGTCGCAACGATCGAAGCGGTTCATGGGGAAGTCGATCGCGATCTAGGGTTTGTGTTTCTGGGGGGAATTAGCGACGGTCGAAGTCGCGATTTTTGGTTCGAGTCGTTCAAGCTCGGGGAGAGTCATTTTGGCGACTGGGTGTGTTCGTTGGAGATCGAGCAGTGGGTCGCGATGTGGGGTAGCGGCGCTAGGTCTTGGAGTTGCGTTCGAGCAGATGATGAAGTGGAAGTGGCAGCACTTCGATGCTTGTTCGTGGACCGGAGGTGAGGCAACGCGTAGCGATAGGGGAGTGGCTCGTCTGTGTTTAGGGTGGAGAGACGTAAAGGTATTTTTCTGAAAAGTAAAAATTTATTTTATAATTAGTAGTTGAAGAATATAGATATAGATTTAGATCGCTAATATAGTTTATGATATATTCATACGAGGTTCATTTATGGAAACAAGTCGAGTTTGGCTTATAGCGATGAAGGGGAACGAATTGGAAAATTTAAAGGAAATCAAAGGTGAGTAAATCTCACTCTGTTGGATTTCTATTTGAATTTAAATGGTTAAATTTAAATATTTGGCTGAATGATTGAATTTATTTGATATGCACTGTGAATAGATGATCTGGTGATTTTGGATGGTTCTCGAGTTAATGGGTTGCTTAACTTGAAGTATTGGGAATTTTAAGTTGTTTTAAACTTAAAACAATAAATAAGAAAATGTTTCCATTTAAAAGTTACCGACGGCTTAATGATTTGTGATACACTAAATTAGTAGGATAATTAGGATGAATAATCAATTAATTTAATTAATTAATGATTTGGGTTATTTAATTCAGTAATTAAAGGTTTGAAAAAATAATAAATTAAGTTGTAAGTTAATTAACTAAGTATAAATAATTCAGGAGAATCATTTGATGGTGTGATAAATAATTACATAATGTAATAAATAAATATAGTTACTTTGTGAAATTTATCAAGAGATTAATTAAGATAATTAATTAAGGAGTAAATGATTTATTAATGAAGTAAATAAAGGAATAGTTAATTACATATTGAGATTAATCGAGAATGATTAACGTGGAGGTTGAATTAAAGTAATTAATTTAGATTAGAACAAATCAAACATAATTGGAAATCATTAGTTTATATAATCAACGATGAAATTAAAGATTGATTAATTAAGTTGAATTAATCATAGTACTCATGAGAAATTAATTAATGTAAGTAATTAAGAATCTGTGTAATTGATTCTAGTTAATTAATTTGTGAAGTAATTAAAGATTACCCATTGATTTGGTAAGAATAATTAATATCGTGAAATTAATTAAAGATAAATTCTTGAATGAAATTGAAAGATAATTAATCCAGGGTGATTAATTAAGATGAATAAGGAAGGATTAATTAATTAAGGATTGATTAATTAATTGATTTGGAAATTAATTAATGAAGGAATCTAAGTGATTGAGGTTTGGAATTCAATTAGAATCAATTGAATTGAATTTTATGTGATTAAGCTTTGCTTATGGGTGATTGAATAGTATTGGATGCGTTGATCGAGTTGATGTCTCTGATATGAAATGTCGTGTATTTCATTTGTATAACTTGGGTTAGGATGACATATGACTCGAAGTGGCCGGGATCGGGTATTGGGAAATATCCGTAACCACTTCGAATTCTTATAAATTGATATGTGAGATTATTAGGTTGGAATGAAGCGATTTAAGTGAATTTGACTATTTGATCTTAATTTTGGTCATTAGAAACTTATGTGTGAAATAAGTTATGTCTATAAAATACTGTGAACTTGTAAAGAAATCATTTTGAGTTACCCGGGTTTTAAATAAGTTGATTGTTTTGGTATTCCATGTTAGTTGGGTTTACTCACGCTGGTTTCTAGCCTGACCAAAGGGTGTTACTTTGGTGTAATGCTCAGGTCAGGCCGAGTGTTACAGATTTTCAGGAAGGTACGTTCTAGAGCTCAGGAGGCGAGCTGGATGGCAATAGCGTATAGAGTATTCCCGCTGTATTTATATTATGGTTAATCTGAGACATGATAATTGTATATATTCAGTGACTGTATAATGTGAAACTCTGATTTATATTTAATGTAATCGAGAGATATAGTATTCTTTTGTAAACTGTTATTATTTATTTATTATATTTTATCCGCTACGAATGTGAGGTGTTGTTGATTTTGTTCTTCTTCTTTCTTCTATCTCTTTCTCCTTTTCATAACTATCTGAAATTTTCGGGTTTGAAAATCTCGGGTCGTTACATTTGGCATCAGAGCTGAAAGGTTAAGCGAGAACCTTGGCTCTGGTGGGGATTACTCATTTAATAGAGTCTGTAGTACTCTAGAACGTGTTGAGAATATGTGTGTGTGTGTGTGTGTGTGTGTGTGTGTGTGAGCGCGTACTTGTTATTTTCTTATATAAATTTTAAAATGATTTTATATAAAATATATTTTGATATATTAAGACATATTTCCTTCTAATAAATATTAAAGCGATTGATTGTTAAATTTATTGAAATTAAATTAAGAAGTAATATAATACAACCAAATTGAAGTCTTGAATTGGAATTAAATTTAGTAGAAATAGAAATACAAACAAATTAAAATTTAATGGATTGAAATTAAAGTTCTAAATCTGGTCCCAGAATTTGAAAATTGTTTCAAAGTGCTAAAGGAATAAATAAGTATTATTTGAATAAAAAAGATTTATTGCAAACAATGGGTTGTTTGAAAATTGATTTGAATTTAAAACCAAAGGTGGTTTAAAATTTTAAAATATGGCTGGGAGGGCCAAGAAATAAATATGTACATATGTATGGATATACATTATATAAAAGATAATTTAAAATAAACTCTAAGAGGTTGAGTTTTGATTTTTTTCCTGAAGTGTGATGTAAAAACCCAAAGTGATATAAGTTTTGAACTTATAAGAGGGAAAGAATTTTGAAGTTGAAGCGGGAATTCAATTTGAGTAAGGTTGATTAGATTAAGTAAATTGGAATTTAACTTTGGGAAAGTTAAATAAATGTAGAAAAAGCAACCAGAATTGGAAATTTCAAGATGAAATTGGAATTTAACTTGGAAAGTTAAATGGTTGATTTGAATTGGGAATTTGTGTGATCTCAAAATGGGTTTGAGATTTAAAAATTTAAAATAGATGGACATTTAAAAAAAAATTGGATAATATCATCCTATTGTTAATAAAAATCTTTAAATCGAGAATGGTATTGTATAAATAAAATAAATTTGAACTGGCTTCAAACTGGAAGATAAAAATTTGAATAATAAAAAAAGTTTAAAATAGAATTTGTATTGAATTCTTATTTGAACCTTGAAATACATAAGTAAAGATAATTTAAAATGAAATTTCGAGAATTGAACTCAGAAATTAAATTGATTAAAAACTTTGAATAAAAGTTAATTTGGTTTAAAAAGGTAAATCAACCTTTGAGAGTTTAACTCGAATTTATATAATTCGAGGTAGTTTAAATTCAAGTTTGAAATTGAATTTGGTTTGAATTAAGTGGATTGGAGATTGACAATGTATAAGTTTAAGAATTTAAATGGGAAATTGGATTAGATTATGTTGAAATGATTTGAATTCGAAATGGATTCAATTGATAATAATTCAAATTGATTGGAATAATTTGAAATTATAATATAAGTTGAACATGATTAAAATTAAATGGAATTTGATTTAAATTGGGAAAGGAATCAAGATTGATTCAACTTGAATTGGGAATTAATCAAGTCCAATGGAATTTGGAGTTATTTGAATTGGAAATTGGGCCAGTTGAAATGGTAATTAGTTGGGGAAGTGAATAGTTTGTCTCTTGACTATTTTAAATAAATTGTTTTAGTACAAATTTATTTTTCTACGCTATTTAATATATACAACTTTTCTTTCTTAAAGCTAACTTATTTTATATTTGTTTTACCATTATTTTTGGAGCTATTTAACTATCCTTTAATTGTTTTCTAAACTAATTACTATTTTTTAACTATTTTCACAACAACAAAAATACCCTTTAATAGCGTTTAAAAAACGCTGTAAAAGGCTTTTACAGCGTTTTTATAAACGCTGTAAATCAACATGTTGTAATAAATCAGGGACCTATTATTGCAATAGAAGAAACGCTATAAAAACTTGTATTTTTATAGCGTTTTGAACATGCTATAAAAAATCTTATCAATGGCATTCTTAATATGCTATAAAAGGCTTTTACAGCCTTTTTATAAACGCTGTAAATCAACATGTTGTAATAAATCAGTGATCTATTATTGCAGCAAAAGAAACGCTATAAAAAACGTGTATTTTATAGCGTTTTAAACATGCAATAAAAAGTCTTATTAATGGTGTTCTTAACAGCGTTTGAAAAATCATTTTTGCAGTACGTACATATCCATTATCACATTATAATCGATAAATTTACATAAACACAATGTATCATTTCACACAATCATATATATCACATTAAACGAAAAATAACTAACCATTCAACATTCACATAAAATAATGCATAACATATCGTAATATTTAATGAACATTACATTAGAAGTGTAAATAATACAAATGATAAAAAGATTGTACTACAAATGATGATTAAATGTACAAACCAAAGAAGTTGTTACTTCAAAAGAACTTCAAATCGCTAATATACAACAACATGTTGCCATTTGTATACACCATAGATGGATAATTATCCATGAAAAAAAAAATTCAACAATTAGCAATTATAACTATACATGCATACATATGTGTGTGTGAAACTTAATTATATAAATTTAATTAATTTATATGGAAATTAATTAATTTATATAAAACTTGAATAACTTAGTTATTTTTATAAAATTAAATTGATTTATACAAACTTTAGTTAATTTTATAAAATTTAGTTAATCTATGTAATAATATGGAAACAATATCAATAACATATGGAATTTCCTTAAATGGATGTAAATTTTGTTTAAAATACTTTATTCAACAATTGCATGTATATTGTTATAAACTTATTAATAAACTTAATTAAATTTTATAAACTTATTTAATTTTAAAATACAGTTGTCTTATTTCATTATTATAAAACTTAGTTAGCTTAGTTACTTATTTTAAACTTAGTTAATTTGTTGTTGTTGTTATATCAATATTATTATATTATTTTACTACTACTACTACTACTATTATTATATTATATTATTCTTCTAAATTTAGTTAATTTTGATAAAACTTAGTTAATTTAATTAAAAAAAATTAATTTTTTTTGATTTTTATAAAACTCAATTAACTTAGTTAATTTTTATATAACTTGGTTAATTTTTATATCCTTTAATTTCTTTTTATTAAACTCACTTAATAACTTAGTTGAATATTTATAAGACTTGGTTTATAAATTGGTTAAATAATTTTAGTTAATTTTTATATAATTTAGTTAAATTTTATAAGAATTAGTTAATTTTTATAAACTTTTAATCTAGTTAAATTTGTATAAAACTTGATAAAGTAGTTAACTTTTATAAAAATTAGTTAATTTTTATAAATTAAGTAAATTATTTTAATTTTAATTGTTTTTTATATAACTTAGTTATCTTAGTTGAATTTTTATACTTAGTTAATTTCATAAATATATTTAAATTTTATAAAATTTTATTAAAATTTAGATATTAATTTAATATATTATAAAACTTAGTTAATTTTTAGAAAATTATTTAATTTTTATAATACTTGGTTAACTTAGTTAATTCTTATAAACTTTGTTGATTTTTACAAAATTTAGTTAGTTAAATTTTTATAATTAGTTAATTTCCATAAATATATTTAAATTTTATAAAATTTTATCAGTATTTAGATACTAATTTAATATATTATAAAACTTAGTTAATTTTTAGAAAATTATTTAATTTTTATAAAACTTGGTTAACTTTGTTGATTTTTATAAACTTACCGGATTTCATGAATTTTCGACGGCACCGCCTTTGCGCGGTTAGTGCTTTCCCGCACACCCCAATTCGATATACATTTACACGATCAAAACAAGATCGGTTTTATATCATATATAACAAAATATACTTCATACTAGCGTACATAATCAAATGCATAAAAACATACCTTTAGCAACTTTAGGTGGCAATCTTCCATGTAGTAAAGGAATGTTTTGTGTACCTAAATAGCAAAGTAAAGGGAATAATTAGTAAAGATGGGTATCTCATATTATAATTGGAATTAGACTACATAAATAGGAGAACTGAAATTAGACTATATTATAATGCAATCATGTGAATCTGATTACTAGATTATAAGTTTGTCAAATAGCAAGGAAGGGTAAGTTTTTTTTTTGTGTTGAATTCTACTACAGTCATAAAACATATTTATAATATATATATGAGATGAACTGTAAATTGTGAAACATGAGATATAACAATAAAGATAAAGTTCGTCGTGAAATGAGAGAATCGTTACTTTACTTGATATTAAATAAGAAGGAATTTTTTTGATATACCACCGTTTTCTCTACTTTGTCCCATACTTAAACTTGTGTGAAGTGAAGAGAATTTAAAGGGAGAAAAAACGATCTATGTCGAACAGGCTAACAACAATTGGGCTCCGATGAACAGGTTAAACCGTTAAAAGAAATGAGGTTTTCAGGAAAGGGTTCAATTCAATGTGGCATGTGCGCACGCGCGCAGAGACACACATGAATGTATTAAGCTAATAAGAACATATATTTCACGATTTCATACTGTTTGAACCCAATGTCTGCTGTTTGAACTTAGGTTACAAGATGAAGCTTAGTTAACTGATATTTCAAACAAAGGAAAAATACGCAAGAAAATTAAGTTCCATTGATAGCAGCCAGTAACATATTCAAGTCACCTAGTTACTTTGAAATACACAAAAACCAAACACATCACAGTGTTTAATGCTATCAAACAGTAATACGGTATGAAGCATAGGCAAAACATTTAACCGGATCAATGAATTCACTGAGCAACTTGAAAAGGATAAGGTTTCCTTCCTTCATTTTGACAATTATTATTCTAATATATATGAAACCTGGATAGGTACAAAATAGATAACCAATCGTTGTCTTATACGATATGGAATGGGATGAATGGAAAGTAATGTTTCATTTTACAAGTAATTAATGAAACATTAGAAGTTTATTAAATGAAACATTAGAAGTTTATTAAATGTCATCATTTTACAACTGAGTATTCGTCGGTGTCAGCGTAAAAATATTATTGAGAGGAGATAAACATACTACAACCAGTGAGATTAAATAAGTAGATGGATAGCAGTTGATGTAGTAAATAAGTTTCAGACATTACCAGATTTTGTAAATATACAATACAGGTAGTAGTAATTACCCACTAAACATCACATTTCTAGTGAAAAATACATGTTTCATTTTGCAATCCATTACTTAGTAAAATAAGCATTGCATCCAGCAAAATATTGCTGATCTCAAGATGGATAAATTGAAGTAATAACAATTATTCTTGTAGTAAACAAATGAACATAGAATATGATTTTTATTACTGAACACAAACTGTTTTGCTTTTTAATACACAAAATAAAATATTAAAATTCTACAAATATTGCTTAAAGTATATTAGATCAAATTGTACACGATGCCAAAATGGTTAAGGAATAAAATAAGCAAATGGAAACAGGAATAAAATGAAGTAAACATGACAAATGCAGACTGCTCACAGCTAAACTAAATTGAGTGAGGAAACTAACCTCAGTTGGGATATTTTCAGCTACATGCCCTTCCAACATAAGTTCTTTCTTCAAAGATGCAGCTAATTTCCTTATTTCTTGGTTCAGAATTATACTCAACAGATTCAGATCTTCATGATTTTGCCTGTGTACATAACAAGAAGCATGTGAGCACTGTCCCTGATATAAGTAAGGTGAGGGATTATTCTTTAACACTAGGATTTATGTGGTTACATGCAGGCAACGAGTGTAAAAATGTAGTGCAAAGTTCATAAGATTGAGATAAGCAATTAAGCAATCAAGAAAGCAATATGAATCCAGGAAGGTGATCGACACACTAATTCTTACTCCCCCTTTCCCATTTCTCTTTTACTAAGCAGTAATACACAAACTAAAACTTTTAGAACTATTATTACAATGTAAAAAGGGAGTGTATATGGTAAAAGATGAAGGAAGAAGCTTGCATTAACCACTATCTTATATAAGTTTTAACATTTACTCAAAACACACCTTATAAATTTAGAAATGTTTCGGAAAGCAGTAACGTGAAGTCCTTGAACATTTTTGACTGAAGGTGCGTTTGCTCTATTTGAGCTTTAGTCGCTAATAATTCCTTGTCAGGAGCAGAATACCACCTAGGTCTCTATGTAATAAATTAAATTGAAATGTAAGAAACTTGTCAAACACAAAAATTAGTCCTCATACAACGTTGTACACCAGAGTGGGCACAATCACCTTTTTCTTTTTCTTCGTTGCGATTTGATGAAATATCTAAGACCTAGATTCAATTTCAAAGAACAAAGTTCTGTTGAACTAAAATCACATAAATGGTAAACCCAATATTTCAAAGATTTGATCACGCGATCTTACTATGACAGTGATATAAAATTAAAGATCTACACCTTGTTAGGGGTTGCCATAGATCATTATTGTAATGTAATTTGATTCGTTGGGTAAGCAACTGAGGAAGCAAAGAGAAAATTCTTAGAGAAGAGAGAGAACAAAGTGTACCTGCTGTTTGGATAAAGTACTTATCAAAATAGTAAAAAAATGTAGAAATTAACTTTTCTTTCCATAAATCAATACAATACACGATAGGTACTGTATATGTAGATTCAAATAAAAACTAAAGGTGACGGTAAGTTGGTCATGAAGTGTACCTGCTATATAATTCTTGCCTCGTTGTAAATTCGAGTAAGTTCGAAAGTTGATGACCTAAAATCATATAGCTGAGCAACTTTAGGTATTAAATCTTACTGAAAATTTTGGTAATCAACGGCACACTACGCACACTGTTTAAATATAAAAGTCTACTTAGTTAAGTAATTACAGTACAAGTGAAACAAATAATGGACATTCGAAGGTGAGTTAGATTTTCTTTACTTCAAAAAGGCTATCCATATGTTTGTTACCACAAATAGGAAGCGTTAAATGAATCGGTGTTAGGCAAACACACAGTTCATACATCAATCCTACGATTGATTGAAAATATAGTATGCTACAGCATATTTGAGAGAGAAAAAAAATACATTAATACAATTTTACTATAGTCAGCTCTATACTATGTAGAATTGGTTGTAACGAATATAAAAGGTTTTACTACAATACGTATGTATCTACTCATACCCAAATAATGGATGCAAAAAATGTTTGATCGTGCATTTAAAAAAAATTGCTTCTGAATTTTCTACCTCAATTACCAAAGATGGAATGAATCAGAGATAGATAAATGAACAAATTTAACATAAGACTTCAGATTAATCTCAATGCATGGTAAAGAGCTGTTTAGTCATAATGCAGGTCTTGAAAAATGCAAGCCCTCTACAGCTTCTGTCATTTATCTTTATTATATGTGCATTTTAGAATTGGGATTGCAATTTCATAGTCCCATTTAAATAGTGCTATTTTGTAAATTAATCACAAATCAAGCTAAAAAGAAAAGAGGAAAGCTCACTTTGTTGTCCAGTGTCGATGTTCTTCTCAAGCTTCTTGTTCTATGAATAGGTTCATCCTCTCTATAGCAGCCGAGCCACTAGATGAACTGAAAATATATTAAATAATTAGTAAAATTACAATAACACTAACAGTGGCTGTTAAAAATGAAGAAGAAAGATCCATAATAAAAGATATTTGCATGAACTCAGCACATCCCTATCGTATAGCAGCTCTGTTGCTTCGTATTGTAGCCTTCATGTGCACAACTCAGCTCTGTCCTTCTTGCAGTAGTTATGTATGTTTCAGCTTCAATGCCAACACTATCTAGATTACTCCTTGCAACCGTTCTCACTCCTGCTCTATTGCAGCTTCATTGCCCCTTAGAGCTTCAAAAGAAACATTAATAAAGCCAACAGGGAGTATATGTATGTGGTAAAGGGGTAGACAAAACGAATAGAGAAAGCAGACCTCACCTGCTCATGACTTTAGTAGCACAGTTCAAAGCTAATAAAAGAAAAGCTGAAGTGTTGAATATATTTTCTAAATGTCTGGTTAGTTAAGCGCTTGCATGTATTACGAATCCACTTGCAAAGAAAATTGGTTAAAGCAGGTATTACGCGAAATTGTTCAATTCATATCTAGAAGTTTGACTGTTGATTATTGAATAATAACCAAATAGTGCATATATCACATGTTCATAGTTGAACTTCGAGTAGATCAACTGTACAAAAGCTTAAAAATGGTTCCAAACATTATATCAGTGATAACTAGACAAGAACACCTCAATTGTATAGCACCTTTGAACTTCTACGTAAAAATGACCATCTACTTCAAAAGCTAAAACATCGCTAACATAATACTAGTAGCCAGTAATGCTAAGGAGATAATTCAACAATGAGTTCTTAGTCATATGCTTAGGAAAATATAATTTATTTATAATTGTTACACTTATCAACATGCAACGCAATGACAAATCTTAGAATAAACTAACAGGATTTATAATTCTTCTGCATGTATAAAACCCCCAAGAGGTCGCAATGATAAATATTTAGTTTTTTCCATCTGGCAAAATTTAAGATAAATAAAATAATTTTAGAAAGGAGAAATATTGTAACATTATAATCAAAAACAATACTTGGGTAGGAAAGGTGGAGCAAATCAATGAAAATGTAAATGGTTTACACTATTGAACGGAGGCCAATGAAATCCAAATCTGCAGAACAAGTAAAGCAAGACATGATATATTAAAAGGAAAACAAAAGAGGAACTGAAAACTTGACTGTGTGATTATTGATAATTCCGAACTGTGGATACTAACTCCAGATAAAATATGATACATTTTATTTGAAGCCAATTGTAGGATCGATTTCACCCTAGAGGGGGGGTGAATAGGGTAATAGTGTAAATTATTAAAATTAATCGCGGAAGCTTATAAATTAATTTCGATTCAGATCACAGAATAGCAGCACAGATATCGCAGAATATAAATAACAGAATAAAACAGAACAACACAGAATTTACCCAGCTTCGGCAAAACCCTGCCTACGTGCTGCCCCCAAGGTTTCTACTAGAAATTAGATAGTCCCTCGCTTACACACGTAAACTCGCT
The DNA here is from genome assembly GCA_030765085.1 of Allium cepa. Classification (NCBI taxonomy): domain Eukaryota; kingdom Viridiplantae; phylum Streptophyta; class Magnoliopsida; order Asparagales; family Amaryllidaceae; genus Allium; species Allium cepa. The sequence continues at coordinate 430,714,352 of CM060935.1, forward strand.
ATACCCGCTATTGACTAATCTAACTCTACGCTCAAAACCCTGCCACAACTCAACTACCGAGTTGCGAATTCTCAAGCTACGCCACGTAGCTTGTCCCATAGTCACACGACTAGAAATTGAAACGGTTTAAAAAATGAAAATACAAATTTAAAAACAATGTAAATAAAAACAGCCCTAAAAAAAAACTAAAGCCTTTTAAAATAAAAAGGCCGGCCCAAACTAAAATAGTTCATCCCTTTTTTTTTTTATTTCACTATGCCGGCCCTTTTTCTTTTATCTCGTATGTGATAATGGTTGTTCCTCTTCGTCCAAAACTAGGGCTTTCGAAGCTGCGCTATTTGCTCGATCTATAGGAATTTGCGTGTTGCCTTGCTTGATCAAATCTTCGTTGCTCACTGCTGCTTCGACGGCTTCGAATTTGATCGAGTTCGAGATGGCTTCGGTAAGTAATTTTTTGCTCTTTTTTACTTTTTGATTGATGCTTGAACTCGATGGATTTTAAATTGCCGATGATGATTGTGTTTAAATAGGAATCGAATTCCTATATTCTCGTTCGTTCTGATGATTTTAATTTGTCAATTATTTTATCTCTGCCATATGATTATGCTTGAACGATTATGATCTCTCTGACTTTGTCACATCGTATATATTTTGTGATGCTTGCTTACTTGATGTTCACGGCATCAATTTTCTTTGACTTGGTTATCCTTTGTTGGCCATGGCTTCGATTTTTGACTTTGTGATGAAGTTTGACTCATTCATCATTGACTGTGACGATTTTTGGCTTTGGCTTTGCTATGCTTCCACGGCTTCGACCCTTACATTGTTCACCTCGGCCTATAGTGTTCATGTTGTACTTGGATAGTTGGTATTTGATTTTGTACTGTAGTTATCTTCGATTGTGTGATGTTGCCTCTGGTTGCTGTCATATACTAATGAACTTGAAATGTACCATGATAGTCATGTGCCACTGCATCACCACTGTTGCACTGCCTTTGTGGTCTTCACTGTGTTCATGCACTTTGGTCTTTGTTTACTGTGTACTTGTTGAAATGATTGAGACTTGCAGTTTACTAGGCTTTGATTTTGTGGCTTCGACATCTTATATTCATGAGATGTTTATTGTGAAGCTTGGTTTGCTGGTGCATGTTGCTGCTGTGTTGCCAATTAGGCTTGTAGTTGATTCTTTGAGTCTTTTCTTATTTTTGAAAAAAAAAACTGCACATGTTACTTGTATCACAACGGTTTAATTGTTATCTGACTTTGGTCATGATTTGTTCAACCTGAAATTTATTTGCGAATTCATGTGCTTGATATTTGAGTTGTTGTATGGTCAGTGGTGCACTTGGTCATTCGAGTCTTCCCTGCATCATTATTTGTTGCATCTTTCGTTTTGGGGCTGTTGTGTTGGTCTGTCTTGTTTTTGGCCAGATTTGAGTTTTGCATTGTGTTGCTTGTATAGAGTAACTGGTTTTGGTCGAGACTTAATTTTTTGTTGGCACTGGCTGTTGTAGTCCTGTCCACTCATGTACATGCTTCACTGCAGCCTTCTTTGCATTGTTCATTTTACTGTCTTTATTGTGGCATACTTTGATAGTGCCATTTTGGTCTGGTTCCATATTTTTAGTTTTGACCATGTTGATGTTCTGTTCATTGCTTTTGGAATTTGCACTTATATACATGTGTTCATTTGTCTGCACTTGATCATTGCTTTGAGTTTCACTGCCTTCTGTCCATGTTGGTTCGAATTGCACTTGTCACTGCTGCAGTCGCTATGCAGTTGCTATGCCTTCGGTCATGTTGCCTTGTGTTGAATCCAGTTTCAAAACTCGGGTTTGACCTTGTGCTCGTGTCGTAATTTTTATGTTATTGCACGTGAGTTGAACCCGGTTTTTCATTTGGGTTTGACCTGTGCTCACCTGTCCCTGTAAATCGATCAAGTGTATATGTCGGTGTGCACGGCCTTGTGGCATATACAGTAATACACTGTGTATGTCACAAGTTGTTCGTGTATGATGAATTCAAATTTAAATTATGACGAACAACCCAAATAACTGAGGCAAATCATATTTTCAAAAATTATCTTTTATTTTTAAATTGCAAAAATATTTCTTTTTCAATTTTACCGCGTTAGTAAATATTTTTGCAGATTGCTCAGATGCTGGATTCAAACTGGAATGAAGTTGAAGATAAATACGAGTGTGAGTGATATGTAGTGAGGTGATGATATGTAAAATAGTGATGTAATTGAATTTGTATCAAAGTTGTATAGTTATAGTGAGAGCTTGAAATTGTATTATTCAAAGATGTAATAAATATTTGTTTGAATAAAATATTCGTTTGAATTCAAATTCCGTGTTATTTATTTTATTCAGCAAATATTTATTTAATCTGTGAAAAATAAAATAGTATATTATCAAATACATTTAAATGAATGTATATATGTTTATTATCATCAAACAAAAATCATATAAGCGCATATTCAACAATCTCCCCCTTTTGATGATAACAAACATATATTTAAGATTTTGAATATGTTAAATGTATTTGATCATTGATATATCCTAATTGCTCCCCCTATTTAAATGCTTCCTCTCTACACAATACTCCCCCTACATATATGCATACAAATAGAAATATATAAATGAGCCTATATGCAAATGGAAAATTATTTGACCTTTGCTTGATTTTATTAGACAAAATCTTATCTTTTCTCTCCCCCTTTTGTTATCAGCAAAAGAGTAATAGTGTTAGAGAAAATAGAGATAAAGTAATCGATATCAATCCAACATTAAAACTCAATTGAATATAAATATTAAATTTCGATAAAATGTCAAACAAAAATCATAAATGTTTTCTTAGGCGCATATTCCACTTTTAGAATGATGGAAATGATGTCATCATATAAAACCATACAGTTGTGTCTATTTGTGGTATATTTATATCAGGAATTTGAATATCTACTAACCATGCATAACCGTTAGGACTTTTAAATGAGATTAGTAGTATTCCAATTTTATTTTAAAAAAAATGAATTCAAGTATCTTCTAACGACGCATAACCGTGAGGACTTTTAAATGGGATTAGAATCAACTTGTTTATTTTACAAATCAACTTTTGATATGCGTTCCATACATGCATAACCGCGAGGACTTTTAAATGAGCATGGAAGCACATAACAAATTCCAAGTAATTCACCCATGCATAACCGTGAGGACTTTTAAATGAGAGTGAATACTTTGGTATTTATTTATTTATTTATTTATTTATTTTTATTTTTTTTTAAAATGTGAAAAATGAAAAACGAACGATTCCTGTTTAAAGTACCACATATCGACAAACTATATAGAATTTGATGAGTGATAGTCGTTAGAAATATGATAGATATAGAGATGGTCATGGAATTTTTACCAACAAAAGTTTTATGACTCTTGTTTAAATTTCTAAAGAAATTTATTAATTATATCGTCTCAACTCATAATATTTGATCAATATTAACAATCATCACTTTTTCAATCACTATTTTTCTTTTCGATAAACATTAGGGAGTTAGATTAGTCAAAATAGTCATTTAAAATCAAATTCAAAAATAATTATGAAATTAATTTTTCAAAATGACTAATCTGAAAATATGGTCAAAAATGATTTTCTCGAGGGGGATTTAAAAGAAAAATTTTCTGCTATTTGAAAATTATTTGAAATGAAGAATATGCAGATATTTTCTTTGAAAAACGATGCAGTTACTAAATGTCTAAAAAATCACGTTCCACTAGTAATTTTCCTATCAACTAGATTACCAGTGTAATCTGCATCTGAATTTCTTTTTCACTCAAAATTATCATTAATTGAATTCGATTGACCAAACCATGAAGTGTGCACCAAAAAAATTTCAAACTCAATTTTACAGCAATTTAAATGACATTCTTTTGAATTTGAATTGAAGCCGTGTAAATAATCAGAAAACCGTGAATAAAGAGTTAGCCGTATTATAACCAAATGTATTATCCAACAAAACACTATTTTTAATCCAAAATGATATATATGAAGTAATTCAAAGAATTTAGAGATTTTTATAGTGTTTTTGGCATAAGAATATAATTGGCCAACTATTTTGAATAAGTCAGAATCAAAAATCATCATCTTTTCATCAATCTCAATATTGGCTGATTTTAATTCATAATATGGTACAGATTATCACATTTAATATATCGTTTAAAACATACCATTACCTGTTTTACCTTTACGATATTTTTCGTCGTTGTCCATTGTGATTCTGTCACCTTTATACTAGGCTAAGGAACTTTGTTTTGTCGCCCGTTGTGTTTCTGGAACAGCCAAAAACCAGAAAACACTATTGTTGTTCCTTAGCCTGCCACCACACCTACACGGGAAAAGATTTATGTGACCTATTTGTTTTTATAGGTCCATGGTTGTTAGTGGCAGAAAATTTTGAAAAACAATTTTGTAAAGACCCAAAATTATTTATAATTGTTCCCTTCGGCACCCAAATTTGTTTAACTTTGAGAGATTTTATATTTGTGCCTTTAGGAACCCAAATCGGTATAGTTTTCACATGTTTGGGTCTATACCAACAATTATTGTGATCGTGTCCAAATTTTCTACAAATTGTGCATATAGAATTAACTTGATTAATATTGCTTGCAACAATTTTCGAATTATTATATCCAAGTCCTTGTCTAACCGTATTAACAGTTTGCTTTCCTAATAGCATATTCAACGATTTTTCACTTTTTGAAAATTTATCTAAAGCAGTAGACAGTTGTTGGACTTGTGATTTTAGGGATTCATTTTCCTTTAACAATTGTGTGCACTTTTTAATAGAATTCTCTCTCCTAATATTTTCATTTTCCTTTAAAATCAAAATTTCATTTTCAAGTGATTTTATATTGATTTCTGATTTTTTAATTTCCTCTTCGAATGTTGGACACTTATCACACTTAGGGATTCTACGTTGATAGTTCTTAACTAATTGATCAAGTTGTTCATTGCATTCTATCAAAGTATCCTTTTGAGATTCAAGTTTAGCATATTTTTTCCTAAGTCGTTCATAACAGCCATTTATTTCACGGAAATAAATAAGTAATTCAGAGTGAGTAAGTTTTGATACCTCGCTTGGCTCGTCATCGTCGCTATCGGTTATATTCCCATGAAGGCACATATCTACTTTCTCACTCTCACTGCTATCGCTTTTATTCCACGTGGCTGTAAAACACCGTTTTGATTTCTTTTCAAAATCGCGTTGAAATCGGGGATAATTGGGCTTGATATCACCGGGTTTGTTGTAGATGATCCTGTGTTCTTTCGAGTTATCTAGTGCTTTGATTATTCTGCTTTTTAATTTTTGCTTTGGAGCTGGATTTCCATATTTGCGGTTCCACCTTTTGAATTTCTTCATTATCAATTCCAGCTCGGCTGCTCCATCATCATCATCCTTATCACAACTGCTATTTAGCAATCCTGTTAAGCACATTTCTTTAACCGAGTCAGTTGTGGAGGACTTCTCATTGCTGTTTACTTTTGCACCATATATTGCGTCGAAAGTATTCTAGATTTCCTGTGCATTTTCACAATGAGAAATGAAATTAAAATTATCTTGATTAATATGAGAATATAATATATGCATAGCCATAGCATTAATCGAGATAATTTTCTTATCTGTTATATCACACCCATTTTCAATAATATCCCAACATTTAATATTAACAGATTTTAAATAAAATTCCATTTTCAATTTCCAATTCAAAAAATCCGTTCCATCAAAAATAGAAGGAACAATATTGGAACGACCCTCAAAAATTATTATTAAAAGAAGCCATTTTAAAAAATTCAAAATTTTAAAACAAAAACCGATTTTTTGAAACACAAATTTTTAAAACAAAAATTGATTTTTGAAACACGAATTTTTAAACAAAAATTGGTTTTTGTAAAATCAAAATTTTAAAACGAAAACGACTTTTGTTCCTAGCTCTTATACCACTTGTAGGATCGATTTCACCCTAGAGGGGGGGTGAATAGGGTGATAGTGTAAATTATTAAAATTAATCGCGGAAGCTTATAAATTAATTTCGATTCAGATCACAGAATAGCAGCACAGATATCGCAGAACATAAATAACAGAATAAAACAGAACAACACAGAATTTACCCAGCTTCGGCAAAACCCTGCCTACGTGCTGCCCCCAAGGTTTCTACTAGAAATTAGATAGTCCCTCGCTTACACACGTAAACTCGCTATACCCGCTATTGACTAATCTAACTCTATGCTCAAAACCCTGCCACAACTCAACTACCGAGTTGCGAATTCTCAAGCTACGCCACGTAGCTTGTCCCATAGTCACACGACTAGAAATTGAAACGGTTTAAAAAATGAAAATACAAATTTAAAAACAATGTAAATAAAAACAGCCCTAAAAAAAAATAAAGCCTTTTAAAATAAAAAGGCCGGCCCAAACTAAAACATTTCATCCCTTTTTTTATTATTTCACTATACCGGCCCTTTTTCTTTTATCTCGTATGTGATAATGGCTGTTCCTCTTCGTCCAAAACTAGGGCTTTCGAAGCTGCGCTATTTGCTCGATCTATAGGAATTTGCGTGTTGCCTTGCTTGATCAAATCTTCGTTGCTCACTGCTGCTTCGACGGCTTCGAATTTGATCGAGTTCGAGATGGCTTCGGTAAGTAATTTTTTGCTCTTTTTACTTTTTGATTGATGCTTGAACTCAATGGATTTTAAATTGCCGATGATGATTGTGTTTAAATAGGAATCGAATTCCTATATTCTCGTTCGTTCTGATGATTTTAATTTGTCAATTATTTTATCTCTGGCGTATGATTATGCTTGAACGATTATGATCTCTCTGACTTTGTCACTTCGTATATATTTTGTGATGCTTGCTTACTTGATGTTCACGGCATCAATTTTCTTTGACTTGGGTATCCTTTGTTGGCCACGGCTTCGATTTTTGACTTTGTGATGAAGTTTGACTCATTCATCATTGACTGTGACGATTTTTGGCTTTGTCTTTGCTATGCTTCCACGGCTTCGACCCTTACATTGTTCACCTCGGCCTATAGTGTTCATGTTGTACTTGGATAGTTGGTATTTGATTTTGTACTGTAGTTATCTTCGATTGTGTGATGTTGCCTCTGGTTGCTGTCATATACTAATGAACTTGAAATGTACCATGATAGTCATGTGCCACTGTATCACCACTGTTGCACTGCCTTTGTGGTCTTCACTGTGTTCATGCACTTTGGTCTTTGTTTACTGTGTACTTGTTGAAATGATTGAGACTTGCAGTTTACTAGGCTTTGATTTTGTGGCTTCGACATCTTATATTCATGAGATGTTTATTGTGAAGCTTGGTTTACCGGTGCATGTTGCTGCTGTGTTGCCAATTGGGCTTGTAGTTGATTCTTTAAGTCTTTTCTTATTTTTGAAAAAAAAAAACTGCACATGTTACTTGTATCACAACGGTTTAATTATTATCTGACATTGGTCATGATTTGTTCAACCTGAAATTTATTTGCGAATTCATGTGCTTGATATTTGAGTTGTTGTACGGTCAGTGGTGCACTTGGTCATTCGAGTCTTCCCTGCATCATTATTTGTTGCATCTTTGGTTTTGGGGCTGTTGTGTTGGTCTGTCTTGTTTTTGGCCAGATTTGAGTTTTGCATTGTGTTGCTTGTATAGAGTAACTGGTTTTGGTCGAGACTTAATTCTTTGTTGGCACTGGCTGTTGTAGTCCTGTCCACTCATGTACATGCTTCACTGCAGCCTTCTTTGCATTGTTCATTTTACTGTCTTTATTGTGGCATACTTTGATAGTGCCATTTTGGTCTGGTTCCATATTTGTAGTTTTGACCATGTTGATGTTCTGTTCATTGCTTTTGGAATTTGCACTTATATACATGTGTTCATTTGTCTGCACTTGATCATTGCTTTGAGTTTCACTGCCTTCTGTCCATGTTGGTTCGAATTGCACTTGTCACTGCTGCAGTCGCTATGCAGTTGCTATGCCTTCGGTCATGTTGCCTTGTGTTGAATCCAGTTTCAAAACTCGGGTTTGACCTTGTGCTCGTGTCGTAATTTTTATGTTATTGCACGTGAGTTGAACCCGGTTTTTCATTTGGGTTTGACCTGTGCTCACCTGTCCCTGTAAATCGATCAAGTGTATATATCGGTGTGCACGGCCTTGTGGCATATACAGTAATACATTGTGTATGTCATAAGTTGTTCGTGTATGATGAATTCAAATTTAAATTATGACGAACAACCCAAATAACTGAGGCAAATCATATTTTCAAAAATTATCTTTTATTTTTAAATTGCAAAAATATTTCTTTTTCAATTTTACTGCGTTAGTAAATATTTTTGCAGATTGCTCAGATGCTGGATTCAAACTGGAATGAAGTTGAAGACAAATACGAGTGTGAGTGATATGTAGTGAGGTGATGATATGTAAAATAGTGATGTAATTGAATTTGTATCAAAGTTGTATAGTTATAGTGAGAGCTTGAAATTGTATTATTCAAAGATGTAATAAATATTTGTTTGAATAAAATATTCGTTTGAATTCAAATTCCGTGTTATTTATTTTATTCAGCAAATATTTATTTAATCTGTGAAAAATAAAATAGTATATTATCAAATACATTTAAATGAATGTATATATGTTTATTATCATCAAACAAAAATCATATAAGCGCATATTCAACACCAATAATAGGGCAGCTAATGCTTATTTCCTTCAGACATGTCACGATGGTATACAAGCCATGGCTGTATACCTGATTGAATCAATAGTCCATTAACAATGTCCTAGGATGGTCTTGCGTGACAATGTTTAAATCACACAACCACATAGTTGGTATCAATAATGGTAAGTGGCATTTTAGAAATCCGATCTACCAATTAATATTCATAACTAGATAAAAGAAATTTAAATTCACAATGATAACATCTAGGACTACTTGACTTGTCGCTCAAATTGTGGGAATTGTCCCTGTAGTTAGCTTGGACTTCATTAGAAACAAAAAAGTGGTTCAGGCATGGTACAATCAGATCTAGAACAAATGTTGTTCACCAAAAATGTCAAATGCTATATATTTTGCTTTACCTGATAGACTCATTTATTAGAAAAGGACTTGGCAGATGGAATGACTTAGAAGATAAAAGATGTATACTTCGTAATAAAGAAGATGAAACTGCAACCCACCTATATTTCAACTATTCTTTGTCAAATCTCATTTAGGGAAGAATATCAGAGAAGTTAAGACCGCAACAAATTAATTCAACCAACGAGATACAGCAAGTGAGACAACAAATTATCTATCATCGACAACAAATCCAAAGAAAACACATTCAATCTTAATTAAATTGCAGAAAGGATATAGTGGTATACACCGGCGTTTTCACCAATATCACTTACCGACACCCAAGTTCGCGAAGCTGCCTTGAAGAACCGCTTGAGGAATCAAGCCTAGAAGACGCGCTTCAGTCCTAGAAGGATTCCTAGAAGGATTCCAGTGAATCACTTGAGGAATCGAACCTTGAGGGTTGCAGAGCTTTGAGGGTTGTGGGGCCTTGAGGGTTGCAAAGCTTTGAGGGTTGCAGAGCCTTGAGGAACCGAGCCTTGAGGGAATCACTTGGAATCATTCTGAAGCTTTGAGATTAAAGGAGGATTCCAGTGAAGAGGAGAATAAGAGGAACTGAAGGTGAAAAAGGATAAGTGGATTTGAGCGGCATTGAAAAAAGATGAAGGGAAATGAAATTGGACCACCAAAATTTCTCCATCCGTATTAACAACGACGTTAAGTTAATAATGATGGCGTTAACCTTTACCCTATATAACCACTAATTAGTTAACTATAGCAAGTCAAGCTCTGATGCAATACTCATTTGCTATTAATATCACTTTTTCTTGTAGTGTTTACAAATAAATTATTAATTTCCAACTATTTTGCAATTATCTAAAATTTCTGAAACTATTTAGCTATTTCTCAACTATTTTATAGTTAGTTGCTTATTTTATAGCTATTTTGCAAGCTAATAATTATTTCTCAACTACTTATCTATATATTTTTTTAAAAAAATTCAAGCTATTTTCTAAATATAAACTGGTCGAAGTTCAAACTGTTATGGATTTAATACCCAACTGAGATAAGAATTGAAGTGATAATCCAAATGAGGATTAATGTAAAGATGGATAAGTGAATGGAAAAGAAATTGAATTGGCTGACCAGCAAGAAAGTCAAATACGTGGGATGTACGTATATTATTCTATTCGCATAGTGATTTAATCCAAATTCGAGCACAGAATTTCGAGATAGTTTTATCGATCCGAGTTGGGATTTTTCACTCGATTTTCGACGGCGAACCTGGATATGGATTGTTGGTTGGTTCTGGATGTTCTCTATCATAGTTATAGCCATGCAAGGAGAATGACGGTTTCTAATCAAGAAACCAAATCCGTGTCCGCACTAGGAAGTCGGGTGGACGATACTAGTTCGGAAGTGAAATTGTGTGATCGGGTGAGCGATCAGATTGGTATAGCGTACGAATGTTATGTGTACATCGTACGGGTTTGAATGGAATTGATATTGGGAAGAGAAGTCAAATTTGAATATTTGATTTTGAATAAATGAAGCTATATATCTTTGTTATATGAGATAAAACTCCCCTTGATAAATCTATAGCCAAAAGAAAATATTTTTGAAAGTGTTTGAAGTATAAAAGGGTTTTATACAAGTTTGAAATGATCCAAAGTTTTAAAAATTATATATATCTATATATATATATATATATATATATAAAGGATCTTATGAGGATTTTGGGAAAGGTTTTGAGAACCTTTGGATTTGGAAAGGCTTTTGATTTTTGGGTAAAATCAATATGAGAATTTGGAAAGCCTAGTTTGAGAATTATCGATTTTGGGATAATCGATTTTGTGTAAAGGAGCTTTGTATGATATCATACTAGGTGTATGATTTGAAGATACTATATGTGTATAGTATAAAATGTTTTGATGATGGCTCTAGGGAAAAAGGCGCTCCCTTGAAATGAACTTCTCAGGAGTGCCACCGGGTGGTGCTGCCTTGAGCCCCAAGGGGGGTCCTAAAGTTGATCCTGTGAGGAGTCCGGGCAAAACTAGTTCCTGAGGATTATTGGGTAGCGAAAGTCGAGGGCGCTGATGCCTACTGGGGCATTTGGTTTATGCTGTGACGACAGTGTAACTCGATGTCGCTGCTATCTACTGTGGGGACCATAGCGAAATCGTGTGGAGGATGAGTGCCAATAGTCTACACTTGATTTTGTCGGGAAGGCAACGCAACATCGATAGACTGCGATCTTTGGTCAAGTGGAGTGGAAAAGTTTCATTTTTGGCAGCGAAATTCGATGGCGCTGATGCCTACAGTTGTATGGGTTTTTGCTGTGATAGCTACGTAACCCTAGTTGTAGCTGCGATCTGTCGTGGGTTCCATGGTGTAATCGAGGGGCGCAGAGGCCTACAGTTATCTATGGATTTTGTCGGGATGGCAACGTAACCATCGGGTTAACTGCGACCATGGATGGGAGTGATGATTTCCAGAGCATTCTCACCAAAGATATCTCCTCTATTTTCAAAAATTGTTTTCTATATTTCAGTAAAACTATTTTCCAAGTATTTTCACTGGATGTGAAAACGAGTTTACCAAGTACTTATAGATTTTCAGTCTTACGCCTGATCAACGTATGACCGAATTTCTATGAGGACAAGGATGGACTGGTTGAGACATCGAGTTATAAAAAAGTATTTTTATAAAAAGCTATTTCAATAGTATTATGTGAAGTTAAAAGCTTTTCTAAAATTTTGAAACAAAATTTGAAACTCAGGAAAATTTAATATAGTGATTTTGTAATAAAATCGAATCTTGATATAGAATTGGAGTAAGCTAATTGGCTGAATAATTATTTGATTGAGTATGTTAATGAAATTTAACTTGGGTAAATAAATGGATTGTAAATTAATAATGTAGTTTGGTAATGAATTCGAATTGTGGATAGAATTCGACTTGGATTTGATATGAATTAAATAAGAGGAGATGTTGTAAAATAAAATAAAATAGAATTGGTTTGAAAAATGTGATGATTTGAATTACAAATAAAATTCAAAGGTGATTTGAATAATATTTAATGAGATTTGCAAGTAAATTGGATATAAGAAAAGTGATTATAATAGAAATGGTTTGAGTTGCAAAACAAAACCCAAGTGAATAGAAGTAAATTGGGAATAGCCTTGTATTAATAAAATAAATTCGAAACGAGTTAAGCAGGTGAATTAAAAATTTAAAATGGGGTGGATAAATTGGTTAATTGAATTAAAAAAAGAAATAATAAATGGATGAAGTCTGATTGAATAAAAACTAAATCAAGTTGTGATTGGAATTAGATTATCAGACTGAACTTAAATTTGGTGGTATATTAATTTGAAGTATAAATGAGATAAGTATGTGGTGGATATTATTTTGATAAATTGAGAAGGTGAATTTAAAATTAAAATTTAAAATTGATGGGCTAACTGAATTTAATGGAAGTTGATTAAATGAGGATCAAATAGAAGTAAACTTAAGTTTGATGTTGGAATAAATTAAAGTAAATTAGCTTAAGTTTAAAATTTATGGAAGCTTAGCTTCGAATAAGAGTGAAAGCCCATTAAATAAAAACTTGGATTGAATCAATTTGGGAATGGCTAGTAGTATGCAAGAATGAAATGTGATGAGCTAATGAATGGTGGGTGAATAAAGTAGAAATGAAATGGAAGTAAATATAAAATGAGTTGAAAATTAATTAAAAATAGTTATAAACGGAAATAGATACTTTATTAACCAAATATCGTCGAGATTGCATAAAATGGTTGTCGTTCGGCGTAAATAAAAGTAATTAAAATTCTATGAGTTGATAGAGATTAAAGAAAATTGATTCTGGATCATTTGAAGTGAATATGAGCTTGTTTGGATTAAAAATCAATGGGATGTAGGAAAGTGAGTTGCAAAACATTATAATTGAATGAAATGACTTATGAATTGGTTGAAAGCAATTGAATTAGTTTTGAAAACATATAAATTGCGCGTGGAAGTTATTTTGAATGCATTTCCTTTAGAATTGAAGTATTATACTTGTTTAAGTAAGAGAAATGTTATAAACTTCATATATATAGTACTTATATGTTTAAAATGAGTAAGTACAGGTACCTGAAGGCCGTTTGGATGGTTTGGATTGCGCTAATTGCTAAAATTAATAAGCGGCTTGCTTAAAATGTTAAATAAGGTACGCCTACGCAATAAAAATAGGAAATATGAACTGTTTTTACTTTTACCGACCGTGTGGGTCGATGTATACATATTTATATCTCTTGTCAAATTGTAAAAGCTCCTCCGTACAAAGGAGACTCTGCCAAAAAATTTCCTAAATTTTGGGAGATAGAATTTTTTTGAAATTTTTTTTGTTAACAACAAAACGATTTAAAATTGGAATTTAAAGTAAATTAGTAAATGAAACTAATATAAATCAGTTATAAATGAAAGGTAGAGATTCAATATCCAAAATAGAAAATAAATTTGATTCGTATGAAAACGGGGAAAACTAATTTGCATAGAAGTAGAGGTGAAAACTTCTGTGAGGAAATGTATAAAATGATTTGAAGGGCTATGATTGGATATTATTGCTAAGTACGTTATGTAGGTATTAAAGGGAAAGAAAATTGGATGTGATTCCAAAAGATAAATTTTAATTGCCCAACAAAAGGTATGTATTTAAATTTCTGTATGAAATTGGATTGGGTTTCTGATGTAGCCACTTGGCTTTTGTTTTCTTTTGGAATTTGGGAGCCCGTAGAGGCCTTTTGTAGTTGTAACGAGCTAGCCGCGCAAAGGAGACGCTGGCAAAAATTTTCAGGAATTTAGAGAGTTAGAAAATTTTTGAGAAAATTTGGATAATTCTAAATTTAATTTTAAATTGAATTTTGAACGATTGAGAAAAAGGGTATTGTTTGAAAACTATAGGAGAGTTTGGTAAGTTGGTAAGAACGATAAGGGGTCTTTAATAAAAGATAGTTGGTAGGATATTGAATTGTGGGTTTTAGGGAAAAGGGTAAACGGGAATTAGTCCATTCTTCCTAACTAGTAATTTCGAGGACGAAATTCTTTTAAGGGGGGAGGAATGTGACGACCTGGAATTTTTAGCAATTTAAATTTGAATAGTCAATTGATTTTTAAAATATTTAAAGGTTAATTTTAACTTGAATTCAAGATATCAATATTTACTTGATAATTAAATCGTTGAATTATATGGTTTAAACATTGAATTTGATAATTGAGATTGGGAAATTGTTGAATCTGAAATTTCTAAGCCTGTTTAAATAATTTGAAGGCTTATAAAATTTATAATGATAATACTGGAGATAATAGAATGGTTGAAATTTAATTTAAAGGTGATTTGTTTAGTTTTGAAATTATATTGTTTAAATTGGAATTTAAAAATAGCTTTTCGAGGCACAGTCTTGGAATTCGACGAAACCAGTTCCATTGGATCCGTAATAGTTAGTTATTATCGGATTTCAATTTTCGTAGCCATCGGAGTTGTTATTCGACCCTGGCAGCTCGAAACGCGTAGATTTATTTTAATCATTTTAATTGAATATGGATCGTTTACGTCCGTAACTCGCGCATACAATCAAATTAGCCTCTGAAACACGTTCCATCGTGTTCGGAATATGGGTAAAACCTTATAAACGTCTGTCGGCATGTCTGATTCGGGGTTCGGAATTTCGCGTTATGCAACGAGATATTTTCAATATTATATTATTTTATAAAGCGTACTCAAGAAGCTTATCCTCCAAATAAATATTTTTCCATCCCCTCTTCTTTCAAAAGGTAAGAAAATGAGCCCCTCTTTCCTTCATTATCCAAAACCGATTCTTTTTTTTAAAAAAAAAGAGAGAAAAGGGGGGCGACTCGTACTCGATGGTGTAGGGCGTTGTCGTGAGAATGGAGAGGGGGGAGACTGCAGGCCGCGATTGGATCTCGCGTACGCGCGCGCGATAGAGGCGATGTCGATTAGGGATTTTCGAGCGTGCGAGGTGGCAACGCAGTCGCGAGCTCGAGCACGATTGCACGAGTGAAGGTCGCAACGATCGAAGAGGTTCATGGGGAAGTCGATCGCGATCTAGGGTTTGTGTTTCTGGGGGGAGGGGGGAATTGGCGACAGTCGAAGTCGCGAATTTTGGTTCGAGTCATTCAAGCTCGGGCGAGTCATTTTGGCGACTGGGAGTGGGTGTGTTCGTTGGAGATCGAGCAGTGGATCGCGATGTGGGGTAGCAGTGCTAGGTCTTGGAGTTGCGTTCGAGCAGGGGATGAAGTGGAAGTGGCAGCACTTCGATGCTTGTTCGTGGACCGGAGGCGAGGCAACGCGTAGCGATAGGGGAGTGGTTCGTCTGTGTTTAGGGTGGAGAGACGTAAAGGTATTTTTATGAAAAGTAAAAATTTATTTTATAATTAGTAGTTGAAGAATATAGATATAGATTTAGATCGCTAATATAGTTTATGATATATTCATACGAGTTTCATTTATGGAAACAAGTCGAGTTTGGCTTATAGCGATGAAGGGGAACGAATTGGCAAATTTAAAGGAAATCAAAGGTTAGTAAATCTCACTCGTTGGATTTCTATTTGAATTTAAATGGTTAAATTTAAATATTTGGCTGAATGATTGAATTTATTTGATATGCACTGTGAATAGATGATCTGGTGATTTTGGATGGTTCTCGAGTTAATGGGTTACTTAACTCGAAGTATTGGGAATTTTAAGTTGTTTTAAACTTAAAACAATAAATAAGAAAATGTTTCCGTTTAAAAGTTACCAATGGCTTAATGATTTGTGATACATTAAATTAGTAGGATAATTAGGATGAATAATCAATTAATTTAATTAATTAATGATTTGGGTTATTTAATTCAGTAATTAAAGGTTTGAATAAATAATAAATTAAGTTATAAGTTAATTAACTAAGTATAAATAATTCAGAAGAATCATTTGATGGTGTGATAAATAATTACTTAATGTAATAAATAAATATAGTTACTTTGTGAAATTTATCAAGAGATTAATTAAGATAATTAATTAAGGAGTAACTGGTTTATTAATGAAGTAAATAAAGGAATAGTTAATTACATATTGAGATTAATCGAGAATGATTAATATTGAGGTTGAATTAAAGTAATTAATTTAGATTAGAACAAATCAAACATAATTGGAAATCATTAGTTTATATAATCAACGATGAAATTAAAGATTGATTAATTAAGTTGAATTAATCATAAGACTCATGAGAAATTAATTAATGTAAGTAATTAAGAATTAGTGTAATTGATTCTAGTTAATTAATTTGTGAAGTAATTAAAGATTACCCATTGATTTGGTAAGAATAATTAATATCGTGAAATTAATTAAAGATAAATTCTTGAATGAAATTGGAAGATAATTAATCCAGGGTGATTAATTAAGATGAATAAGGAAGGATTGATTAATTAATTGATTTGGAAATTAATTAATGAAGGTATCAAAGTGATTGAGGTTTGGAATTCAATTAGAATCAATCGAATTGATTTGTATGTGATTAAGCTTTGCTTATGGGTGACTGAATGGTATTGGATGCGTTGATCGAGTTGATATCTCTAATATGAAATGTCGTGTATTTCATTTGTATAACTTGGGTTAGGATGACATGTGACTCGAAGAGGCCGGGATCGGGTATTGGGAAATACCCGAAACCACTTCGAATTCTTATAAACTGATATGTGAGATTATTAGGTTGGAATGAAACGATTTAAGTGAATTTGACTATTTGATCTTAATTTTGGTCATTAGAAACTTATGTGTGAAATAAGTTATGTCTATACAATACAGTGAACTTGTAAAAAAATCAATTTGAGTTACCCGAGTTTTAAATAAGTTGATTGTTTTGGTATTCCATGTTAGTTGGGTTTACTCACGCCGGTTTCCAACCTGACCCGGGTGTTACTTTGGTGTAATGCTCGGGTCAGACCGAGTGTTACAGATTTTCAGGAAGGTACGTTCTGGAGCTCAAGAGGCAAGCTGTATGGCAATAGCGTATAGAGTATTCCCGCTGTATTTATATTATGGTTAATCTGAGACATGATAATTGTATATATTCAGTGACTGTATAATGTGAAACTCTAATTTATATTAAATGTAATCGACAGATATAGTATTCTTTTGTAAACTGTTATTATTTATTTATTATATTTTATCCGCTGCGAATGTAAGGTGTTGTTGATTTTGTTCTTCTTCTTTCTTCTATCTCTTTCTTCTTTTCATAACTATCTGAAATTTTCGGGTTTGAAAATCTCGGGTCGTTACATGGATACATTCAGATCTTAGTTAAGTCACTACTTTTTAGCCTTTATTTCCCAAAACCTTTCTTTTTGAATGGTTTAAACAAATTTCTTCTTCAATTTGAAATTTTTTTACCAAATCTTTAACAAAGATTCATTCATAGCTTTCAAAAGTATTTCCATTTCAAATTTCTTTAGTTGGAAAACTTAGCTTAATCTAGGTTACAATATCCGGCTTTCCTTTTGGTCCGTTCCAATCCTCGCATAGATAAGTAAACGTTGGTCAGGTAAATTCAGCGCATTGGTTGCTGCATCGCTTGCCATATATACACACCCCGTTTACCGTTCTAGATCTCAAAATCGGAAGGCAGACACTTGGCGCTGACCATATATTGGAAAAACTTAGTTTTAACTTGGTTAAAATTAAAAAAAAAAACTCTTTTATAAATAGTTTTGTACCAATGAAAACCTTTAGAATCACCTATTATAATTTATCGAAATTTTTCCCAAATTTTAATAATTTTAAAATAGCTTACTTTTCACAGTTTGCAATATTGGTCACCGAACTGCAAAAGCACGATGTTATTTCAAATTTGATTTATCCATAACTCGAAATCCTTTCAACAAATACTAGAAATTCTTTCTTTATATGAAACCTATTATCATTTGAAAACAAAGATTTTTCGTTTTGGGAAAATCAGATTAAAATTGCTCAAGTTATAGCCTTTTAAAGTATAAATCGAAAAATCAGCGAACTGCTGCACTACGGCAAGCTCAATTTGAGTTAAATTTAAATTCCCAAAATAATTCATTTAAAATACCTTAAAAGTGGTTTAAAATCCATATATATACACATTATATAACATGTATAACCCTTTTTAAACTATAATTTCTAAAATTTCAAATTTTCAAAATTAATATTTATTTAAAATAAATATTTAAATAATAAAATATTATTATTTTTCAAAATTCATCCTTTAAGTCCCAAAATTTCCAAAAATCAAATTAAACTACACATAATAATGTTGGAATAAGAAATTTCCAATTTTAAACATATTTATATATAGAATTCAATTTCATATTTTTGAATCAAATTCAAATTAAATTATTTTAATTTCTATAACAAGCCATATTTTATTCAAAATAATTTTAATTCCAAAACTTCCTTTTCAAAAGTTTTTCATATTTCACCCAATTTCACTTCCAAACCATTGTGGATTCCAAATTCAACTTTTAAAATTTTCACCATTTTGAATAAAATAATATTAAATTCAAAATACCCACGACTTAACCAATTCCCCGCGAAATCCATATTTGTGTGTGTGTTTCTTTTAGGGGTTTTGCATGCAACAATAAAATATCACAAACATCATATATCCAGGCACAATAATATCAATAAGCGGTATAATTCTATAACGCTTATTTTCCATTCACAGATAAACATGTCAATCGACATACATAATATATAAATAGCCATTCAATCATTCACAACGTTTACAAGCACTTATATATATATATATAAACACATATATATTTTAAACGTTCTCACCTAGGGATCCACTCCTCCTAACTCGAATGGTAGGCAGCCCGCTAACGTCCCGATTTCTCCGATTTACAACTACGCACGAACGAACGAATGAACTATTTTCTTTTTTCCTTTGCTTTTTTTTAATGCGCCGAGAGGGGTGGGCCGAAAGGGTGGGTGGCCGAGAGGGAGGGTGGCCGAGAGGGTGTGGCGTGTGGGTGGGTGTGTTTGGCATGTGTGCTTGGGTTTTTTCTCGAGTGTAGGGGTTGGGTGATGTGGCCGAAGGTCGTGGAGGATTGGGTGGAGATTTGGGTGGAGGGTGGCCAAGTGTATGGGGTAGGTAGGGGTTGGAGATGGTGGGTGAAGGGTGTGGGTGGCCTAGGCCGAGAGGGTTGGAGTGGGAATGGCGGTGGAAGCCATGGCTAAGGAAAAATGGAGCTTTAGGAATTTGGGAAGGGTGGAAATGAATGGAATAAAGAGGTGGGTATGCCTTTTTAAAGGGGTGGAGAGGGGTAAAAGGGTAATTTGTCCATATGGACACTTGTCCATCCATACCCATGCATGTGTCCACCTGTTCCACACTTTTTACCATAAAGACAAGTGTCTATTTAATTTATTTAATATCTTATTTTATTTAAAAAATCATGGAAACATTTTTCCATGTATTTATAAATGGATATAAATCATTTTAAGGCTTTAAAAATTTGTAAAAATTATATTTTTAAATTGGAAATTTTTTATTTTATTCCAAATAATTTTCTAAATAATAATTCCAACAAGTTATAAAAATTTTAACTCATAATGAATTGTTTTAAGCACACAGAAAAATTCATTTTGCCTTGGAAAAATTCAAATTAGTTCACAAATTAATTCTAAAAATTATATTAATTACTAAATTAAATTTGGCTTAAAAATGGGATTATTACACTAACCAATTCGAAAGGTATGAAGACGGCAGCTAGCTTTCGACTAGGTTTAAAACAGGCTACAAGAACCCTTTCGAAAGCAATGATTTAAAATTATAAAGGCAATTTTAACTAATTTGAAGGGCTTGAATGTGGTCGATAGGTTTCGAATAGGTTCAAACTACTCATTAAAAGCTCCTTTTTAAAACTAAATATGCGGCAACTTAATCGAAAGCTTCTTTTAAAACAAATGCAAATGGTAAGCCCTTAGAAATTTATTTACATGTAGTAACTTTAGCCCTTTCGAAAGCATCTTTCTTAAAAGCAAAGGCCAGTAACATATTTGAAAGATTATAAAAATGTCCTCTACCCATTTGAAAGTTTCTTTTATAAACAGAAGTAAGTAGTGGATAACTTCAACCATTTCGAAAGCTAGGTTTTGGACATTGTACCTTTCGTCTTTCTCCAAACCACTATGTACATGGCTTGATACCATGTGTATTTTTTTCGAATGGGTTTATTGGCGATTGTATGTTGATGAAAGGTAGCAATTGGAAGTGGCGAAGTGGCAAATTAGGTCAAAACTGATTTTTTTTGCCTTACAAAGTAACTTCTTTTCAACCAACTTGCCAAGTTATCTAAATATAATTGATTGCCATTTCTTTATCAAAATCCTTTTTCCTAAAAAGGCTGTTGAATTTAATAATTTGAAATTGAAATTATTTTAACAAATAAGCCATTCCCTTCTATTAAACATTTAATTCCTTCAAACTTAAATAATTTAATATCCATATTAAAACACAGAAAAAAATCCCTAAAAATCATCATAATTCACCTTTAGTATGTTTTCTAACATTTATAAATTCCAGATCTGATGTCATTTATATAATTGCCTTAATTAAATTTATACCCAAATTATCAATTTCTTCCATTCAAAATTCATAATAAATTATTCGTAGCTTGGATTATTATGGAAATTTAAACACATCTTCAAAATACTATTTTACGTAACATATTAAACCCTCATGACATTCGATACCCATTTAATGCGATTTTAGCCTAAAATCGAATTATACCGTTACATAAAATCAATATTTAAATCTAAACTTGGAGTATAATCAAAGGATATCATCATTCAATCCACCAAATGATTTTTTAACCTTAAACCCAAAGTTTAAAATGCTCAATAAACATATATGATATGGGTTTGATTATTATTCACCTTGTTTAGATAAAAAACTTGAGATTTGATCTTGCTTAATTTTTCTTTGCTTGAATTCTTTGCATCTAATTGATTTTGATATCCTTTTCTTCTAGGGTTATGGCCGGTCTTGATCTCCTTTTTTTTACGTTTTTGTTTTATAAAAATGTAAATGGGAATGAGGTAAAGGTTTAGGGTATGGGGTTATGATATACGGCTATTCCCATATTACCCTTGCCTTATTCTCTTAAGTATTTACTTATAAACCATTCTTATGAATTCATTTAGTTAAGGCACGACCCTATTACATTTTCAAATCTCAATCCCCTTATCACTATAGTTTCTACATTATTCTATTTAATTTATTTCACTAAATCTATTGAATTATGTTATTTAAAATTGAAGGTGTTATGTTATGCATTTTCAGAAGCTTGGCATGACCTAGGTTCAACTACAGTGGATGCGATTTGACCATCCTCACATTAACTCCCGCCCTGGATGCAGAAGGCGGTCAGGAAGCTTGACTTAAAGCAGGCATGACTGACTGCCTACTCATCAACCATCGCCCTCAACACATGGACACAAGGCAGGTTGAGGTTGATGTGGCATGATCATCCATCCAAAAATTCTCTCCCTTGACTTGCTAAGAGGAGTACTAAGTAAATTGGACGAAACCTGACCGACACAGGCATGCATGTGATCTAGCCATCCACTACGTACTCCCCTCCTCGACTTGATTGGAGGAGCTATAATCACTATATGGACATTAATCGACTGTCCATTTGATAAGTTTTGTATTTAATGTTGGTTGCAAAATTCTATTCCATGGATGAACGTGATTTGACCATTCATTCGACAACTCTAACCTAGATTTGACAACTGGAGTATAAACCAAAAATGGGTGTGACTAACCCTCCATTAACTAATTTTGGTCCCTATAGTGCGAACTGGATTATAAACACCAAAAAGATGGGTGCGGACGACCGTCCAACGACCATCTCTGGTCCCTAGAGCACGAACTAGAGTGCAAACACAAAAAGATGGATGCGGTTCGACCATCCATTGATCAACTCTGGTTCCTAGAGCATGAACTGAAGTATAAACATCAAACGGGTGTGACTGATCACCCATCATAAAACTCTGGTCCTCGCAGCATCGAATGGAGTATAAACTCAAAAGATGGACACGGTTTGACCATCCGTTGATCAAATCTGATCCCTCGACATGGTCTGGAGTATAAATACCAGTAAAAGTGGATGCGGTTCAACCATAAGCTCCTCAACTCTTGCCCTTTACTTAGGGGAAAACACATGTCTCAAACTAGATGTGATCTAACCATCTGCCTCCCTGCTTGGGCTCGAAGTTCTTTGGAACAATCATTTTACTCCCAAGGCTCGGCAAAAACAAGATCCAAATGGAAGTGGACGTAATATGACTATCCATGCATCAATTCCTACCCTCAACGTAGGAGGGCAGTTTAAGAGCCCATGCCTAAATTAGACATGGTTCGACCATCCAAAGATGTGATAAGTCCATCCACGACCTTGCTTGCACCTGAGGTACAATGAACTATCCAAGCCTTGCTCGGACGTTGTCAAGCCCAAAGTCCAAACCAAAACATGGACGTGGTTTGACCATCCAACAAATAACTCTGATCCCTCAGTATGTATTGGAGTATAAACACAAATTGGGAGTGGTTCAACCACCCGCCAATAAACTCTTAACTCTAGAGTGCGGATATGAGTATAAACAAATAAATGAGTGCAGTTCGAAAAATCTATATTTCATAAATTCTATCCTGGACTTGATAGATGGATTATAAACTCACTACGGATGGAATTCGACCTTCCATGAACTAATTCTACTAACCCAAGAATAGGAACGGGAGTACAAACTACTACAAGCTGAATATGACATCTGACCATAGCTCAGGCTTGGTGATCTTTACAACTTAAGGGAACGACCGTAAGGAGGCCTCAACACAAAACCAATCAAAAAGACGTATGAAGTTACGATGACCGACTATATCACACCACCGAGTCGATAGGAGATGTCAATCCAAGATTTCCATATTGTCCCATCGGATCGACGATCAGTATCGATCCATATCCAACACAAACAGATGTGATCCGAATGTCCTTCGCAAAACTTCGTTCACCAGAGTGCAGATAGGAGAATAAACCATTAATGGGTGTGACTTGATGATCAATTCTCCGGCACCCTCCTTCGATTTGCTAAGAGGAGTATGAAATTGGATGAGCATGACCCGACTGCACCTGAGCCAACTCTATCCCCAGATCTGGTGAGAGAATATGAATCAAAATAGACACAATTGGTCGTCCAGCTCTGAATGAATGTGACAAGACCGTTCATTCATTGACTCTTAGCATAATCCAACTAGAAGAGCAATACAAAACAGACGTGACTTGACTTTCTGCACACTGATCCTTACCCTTGGTTTGGTAGGAAGAGCATCAATCACTAATTGGACATGACTCACCTTCCTACTTATCGACGTATGCCCCAAAGATGAGGGCACGAGCGAGAAACAAGATGAATGTAAACCAACTAGTCATCGATTAACTCTAAGTTCTTGGAGCTTAGGTAGGAGTATAAAAATGACTAGGACGAGACTCATCCGTCCATGTAGTACATTTATCAATTTGAGACAAGGGGTAGAAATGTGATCATCCAAAGACTGACTATGATAACTCAATATTGTAACTCAAACCTGGTGTTTATGATGACTCAAGGCTACGACCGAAAGGATGCACAAAGATAGAAATGTCAAATCAATGCCCAAGCTCAATGGCAACTAATCATCACTCCAACCCAAACGACGGGTAATAAATCGTAAGTGTATTGGATGGAAAGCGCATTACTCGAATACATAGGACTAAACTCTACTTGATGTTTGATTCAATGCTCCTTTAAGCCTAATCGTCAACCATCATAGATAATTGCTAAAGGCATCTAAAACCCATTAATATCAAACTCAACAGCTCATGACAGAACCATGGGATTCGACTGGAGTGACCATCACCATTGACCGTCCTAATCGGATTTCACGTCCCAACTGGATTTCACGTTGATTATTATGCGAAACAGTTACGTTTGAACTCAAGGATCGACTATCGACATATAAGAATCTGACATTCATATTCAAGTTCACTCAGAGCACATGTTACAATCCATACAAGTACAAATATGCTAATCTGCTCAAGTCCGATGTGGTAAACATCTAGTTCAATGTTACAGCTAGTTCAAGTATGCAAGTAATATATGGCATATCCCATTGTTCGATGTCGAGTTTGTATGTTCGTGTCAAACCAAAAACTGCTTATGACTTAGTAATACAAGGGATCAAAACCGATCTCATTGCTTGGGCAAATCTACTTAAGCATTTTTCAGCTCAGAACATAAGGCCAATATCAAGCAATAACACTATAGTCGGTTTTATAAAAATATAGACCCAAGATATGCAGAAGAGGAGCCCAAAGAAGCAAAGGATACACCTACTGAGTTAACGATCGACATATGGTCAGCCATGACGACACATCACTAGTCCAGAAGATCGGATCACAACTCAGTGCAACGATGATGAAGGAATTAGCTAGTTTTCTCTGATCTAATCTTGATGTACTCGTTTGGACCCATTCTGACATGTGCGTGATCTCGCTAACTACTGTGAGCCATCCATTGAATATCGACCCAAGGCATATTATAGTGAAACAAAAGCGACGCAGCATGGATTCTGAGAGATCTGCTACACTTAAATGGAAGTGGATAAACTCATAATCAGTAGGCTTACCCACGACACCTTCTACTCGAAATGGGTATCCAATCTAGTTCTTATGAGAAAAACTAATGTAAAGTAGCGTTCATGAATTGACTATTTTTACCTGAACAAAGAATGACTGAAAGACAGCTTTCCACTTTTGAGGATCGACCTGTTGGTAGACTCAACACCTGGATATGAACTGCTTTCATTTATGGATGTGTATTCCGGATATAACTAGATCTTGATGCACGTCCTTGACTAGGAGCACACCAACTTCATTACTGATCTAGGGCTATATCATTATGTTGTGATTCCATTTGTACTGCATAATGCTGAAGCTACTTACTAGAGACTGGTCAACAAGATGTTCAAATACCAGATCGGGCGATCAACAAAAGTACATGTGGATGATATGCTCATGAAGTCACAATGATCAAACGACCACATCGATGACTTAACGAAGATGTTTAGTGTTCTATGAAAATATGAAACGAAACTATCTCTTGAAATGCTCTTTTGGCATTGCATCATGGTAATTTTTGGGTTTCATGGTCAACTCTTGTGGAATCGAAACCAATCCCAAGAAGATTCAAGCATGAAACATCTGGTACCGAAGACAATTAAGCAGGTACAAGCATAAATGAAAAGGTTGCCGTCCTAAGCCACTTCATCGCTAGGGCCGCCGATAAGTGTATTCCTTTATTCGAATTGATCAGGAGAGGTAAGAGGAACTTTGAATGGACGTAGGATTGCATAGATGCTTTTCAATCTCTAGTAATAATTTAGAGGGACCTCCCATCCTATCCAAGTTACTGGATCACGGAGACTTACACATCTATTTAGCGGTGTCGGTACACGCCATAAGTGCCGCACTGTTACGTAAAGAGAATCAGATCCAGAGGCCAGTACATTATGTTAGCAAGCGATTGACCGGTGCTTAGATAAACTACCTAAAGCTGGAAAAGCTCGCATACTGCCTGTTGATAACATCATGAAATCTTCTTACCCCATCAACATCTACACTGACCATCCGTTATGACAGGTCTTACAGAAACCTAAGACGTTTGGAAGGTTGCTCAAATAGAATATCAAGCTAAGCCAATTCGATATCACTTGTCTCCTTGAGGGAGTTATCAAGGGACTGACATTAGCAGACTTCATAGGTAAATTCACTACATCCGACGACTATCCGAACAACAATGGAGAACCAACCAACCGATGGAAAATGTATAAGGATGGAGCATCCAATGACCATTGTTCTAACATCAGAGTTGTATTAATGACTCCCGAGGAACAACAGATCTGCTACGCCTTGAAGCTCGATTTCCTTGCAATAAGTAACGAATCTAAGTATGAAGCCTTGATCGCCAGGCTCAAACTTGCTAGAGAACTAGGAGTGGAAACTTTATATATCTTTTGTGATTCGCGATTAGTAGTATGCCAAGTCAGGGAAGATTATCTTGTTAGGAGGAAGTGTCTTGCTCCTTATCTCAGCCGGGTCCAAGAGCTACTTGCCGACTTTGAGTGTTACACGATTACATGCATCATTAAAGAACAACAAAATGTGAAAGATGAGTCATCGGCCAAGCTGGCCAATACCAAGGATGCATACAAAATTGGCTTAGTTCTGGATGAAGTACTAAATGCTTCGAGCATCGACCAGATAGAGATTGATTGTGTTCTGGTGATGGAGCCGAAAAGGGAATCGTGGATGACTCCTGTCAAAGGTTATCTGTAACGAGGGATTCTTCCTAAACGAAAGAACGAAAAATGACAGATCCTCCTCAAAGCTTCACACAGCATCATCCCAGAAGGAGTCGTGTATAGAAATGGCTTCCTCATTCCCCTGCTTCGATGTATCGCCCATGATGAAATTAAACGAGTCTTGAGAGAAGTCTATGAAGGAGAATGCGGAGAACACACCAGGGGGAAAACCCTGATAAAGAAAATACTCCGCTGCGGGTATTACTGGCCACCTATCAATTCAGATGCAGCTGATCAAGCTAGACAATGCGGCAAGTTCCATATGTTTGCAAAAATTATGAGGGCCTCCGCTGACGGAAATTGCTCAAAAGGCCACACCATAGCTGTTTGCCACTTGGGGTATTAACATCATTAGCTCCTTACCAATTTCTAAAGGTGGTGCGAAATACGTCATCGTAGCAGTTGACTACTTCACTAAATGGGCTAAACTAGAACAATTAACTATGATCATGATGAAGAAGATAATCAACTTCATTGTTTGGAACATCATCTGACGTTTTAGCCTTCCACGAACCAGAGTAACTGATAATGGAACCCAATTCGATAGTGCTAACTTTAAAGACTTCTGCCGTTAGCGTTATATTGAAAAGAGATTTACGGCAATTGCTCGCCCTCAAGAAAATTGACAGGTTAAAGCTATGAATAAAATCATAAAGTCTATTTTGAAGAAACGTTTGGAAAAAGCTAGAAGAAGTAGGTCGATGAACTACCATCGACATTATGGGCATATAGAACCATCCATAAGTCCACAATTGGCCATACCCTATTCGTTCTTATTTATGGCTCTGAGGTCGTCATCCCTGTAGAATTTGAAGTCCCTTCCCATTGAGTGACTTTTTGAGGACCCCTTTTTCATTAAAAAAATAAAAAAAAATTAAACAAGGAATCGCAACCCGATTGTAATTAAACTATAAGGAATTAGTAACGACCTATAAGCGTAAAAACGCATCCGGGAGCCAATGACAAGAACATGTACCTGAATGTGCATGGGTATACTCTAAAAATTCAATTTTTGAAATCGATAGCAATTGAATTCTCACCTAAAGCATTCAAAGACGAAACTGGATCAAATAGCCAAAGCCTACTTGCCCCATAGAACCAGGCACAGATAAAAACTGATGGAATACAATCTAGAATTTATACTATTGAAAATCGACCAAGCATTACGACGATCAAAAAGAGATATGACACTTTAGGAAAATAATTCAATGGAAGGATAGCAACTATTCAGAAAACTGAATGGATTTCATTCCGACGACTCTAACTTGCTTCAATTCAAAGCACGTCATGTTCGACACAAGTGGTACTTTGGGAGGCAAATGTTATCTGACATTTTGACCAAGCTATACCCAAACGAACAAGACAAGTTAAACTCGACTGTCATCAAGGCCAATATCCCAAAGAAATGATTGTGAGGTCTAGAAACCAAATGTAGGCAATGATATGAAGCACCGATCAACCGAGACCAAGAAATAGGCTCTCTAGAATATTCTAAATATGGATTAGTATCTACTGTAGATCGGGGATTGATGCCTATCGCTTCCCCTTGGGGATTGGTACATATCCTCAATTTTTGTCCCAAATGGGTGAGATTGATATAAAGTGACAAGGAAGTTCCTACGAGGATATATTTCAAATCTCAAGTTATTTGGAGTTTGTATGCTCAAGTTATGGGAAAATTATTTCACCTAAGAAAGGGATCCGTATAAAAGGGATCGTACAGAAGGGATCGACATATTTCAGCCAAGCAAGTACAGTTCAATGGAAAATAATCAATATCCCAAGATCCATAGGTCCAAGAATATGAAATATTGGAAACAAGATGTGGGGACCCTAGGAAGCCTACCCTAGAAATTGCACCTAAAAAGAATGAAGAAAGAGGATCGGCCCTCTTCCATCAATAGGGATCGGCTAGAATCAGGAGACAACTCACATCGCACCAAAGATCGAGCAAATAGCTCAAGTTTTATCATCTAGTTGACATGAAACTTGGAGCACAAGCTTAATACAACATGTGGAACACCCCCTAGGGATCTCGTTCCAATTGGAGAAAGTTGGAAGGATCGACATAACTCTCTTTAGAGGGATCAGTAGAAATTAGAATTCAGGCAGCACTAGTTCATGGAGAATGTGATATCTCACAAACCATACATCAGAATTACATGAAATTTAGGGGGAAATTAGCTAACACCATAGGGAACCCCTTATATGGATCATAGCCCATTTGGAAATGTTAATAAGAATAGGTACCGATCCCTACTGTGGGCCTCGATGGGCCTGAAATTTTTTGGATGGCCTCGTCTTGGTCTCCCGAACCATCTATCGAGATTTCAGTCTGATCCTTACACGTCTTCCCCTATAAATACATCAGGCATGGCATTAGAAAAGGGAGCCGTTTTTCTGCTGCAAAGGCTCTTCCATTTTTATTCTTCATTCTTGTACTGATGGATCCTAGTTGGTCCAAATATTCTTATAATCATAATCAAGTGCAAGATTAATAAAAATATAAAGTGGACCAAGGCCAAGACCGAACCAGTGTAAAAATCTACGTGTTCGTTTATGATATTTTCTCTGTTTTAATTTCATTCTTCATTTGATCTCTACTAGATTCTATTGGGTGTTGATGCCCATTTTTGATATCAACAACATCATATTTCAAAATTAATTTTGAATTATTTAAATATGTAATATGATTAAAAAATGAAACAATGGGTAAAATCCTATTTGTAAAATAATTCAAATAAAATATGGTATTGATTGATATAATTTAAGATCAAATGTGCATGAGTTTATGATGATATGTTAGTTTATTCATATATGAATTTGAATTCCATCATTAATTATAGGTTATTAAGTTTAAAATGTCTAGAATGTCAATATTTGATGAATTTTATTATTTTGTGCTTTACAAATTCTTGTGTTATAACTCTGTTGTAAATTGCAAGCTAATGCTTTGATGAACAAACACGAAATCAATACATAATGTAAATTGGGACATTATGCCATAATATTGGCTCGATATTATCTAGAATAAATAGGACACAAAATCTATATGTGGTATAAAATGTGATATACGAATGAAAAAGGCCATGACATTGGCTCGGAGCCGAGTCTAGTAAGAGTGAATAATTAATAGGATTCAATAGTGATTGAAGATCTTGTATATGAATAACTCGAGTAGTGAAAAATTTATTTATTGAACAAAGATTGCAACTTATAAATGTGAATATGATGTGATATCTCAGTTGATTAGAGTTGGGGCTATGAATCGCTTTAAATAGTGTAGTGACTTGTGTATTTTCACTGACATGATTTGATTTGACGAGATGTGGAGGATATTAGATTATGGAGCATATGTCATATTTATTTATTTTATTATCACATACATAACCCGACACAACATGATTATATATCTTTATTGCATTATTTTAGTTACATCTATTTCTAGCCTAATTTGAGGTTTTGTTTTATGACATCCCTCGCATCAGACAGAGGATTTTTCAGGAAGATATTTCTCATTTTGAATTCATATTCTACAGAATCAAGATTAATGATGTTTGGAATAATGTTTATAAGTTTTTAGTTATAGTAGACTTAGAACATCAAGGAAAAGTCATGGAAACCATCGGGATTATCTGGAGGGACCATATCGATGAGACTTCTCTTATGTCCATAGAGTCATGCTAGTATGTAGGGCCTACTGTATGTCACGACCTGAAATCCAACGTTCAATAATAGACATCAAATACTTCACTTGTATTCGACTGCCTGAGATTCAAACGTTGAACTCCAGTTCGGTGGAGCCTATAACAACATTAGATGAATACAAAACAGCGGAAACAAAATGAATTATCATTTATCACAACACAGATACGACATGGATATAACATTTTTACAACACATGAACACCATCATCAGAATACTATAAATATGATACTAGAACAAAATATAACGCCACAACGGAGAAACAACAGTCTTTAAAAAGTTTCCAACATACTTTGACTTCGATAAGTTCTTCCAAAACTTCAAACACTTTTAGATCCAAAAGGCTTCAAACCCCAAAAGCTTCCAAAATCCGACAGCTACTAAAACCAAAGACTCCAAATGACTTCAGAGATTCCTAGCTCTAATTCTGAACTAGCTTCGGATCATGGAAAACCAGCTTCTAGGCTGCCCGTGTGGAAAATTATGGGCACCCAGAGTTTAGAAAGGAAATAATAAACTCCGGGTCAGTCATGGGACTGATATGAGTAAAAAAACAGTTGTTTGTACAAAAAAATTTATAAAATAAACCCGTTCATGCTTTTGAAAAATGAAACTACCATAAGGCCTCCCGGCACAAATAATGCAATCGCACATTTGGGGGAGATTTCTCCTTATGATAGTCAAACATGCTTGAAAATTCTTTTGATATTATTATTAAAGCATAGTGTAGAAAACATTTTGAAAGTATTATATTAATCTTAGCTTGCATACGTACCGTTATAGTATACCTACTATAGCTACCATGTTAAATGGCAGGTTCTACAACTAAAACCATATAGGGCTCGTATTGGGTGATTGGATTTCCAATAATGGTCAGGCTAAGGAACTTCCTTACCAAATGGGTATGTTTCTAGAGGGACGCCCCGAGAACCTAACTGGATCTCTACCAACACAAGGCCGGGTTACCTCTATAACTAGGTAACTACTGACATGAGTATGCCATCCTCCATTCGTAACCGACCTTTATCCTAGGCCCCAACAACAACAACAACCAACAACCACATAAGTTAAGTATTTGGGCTCCATACCATGATACCACTTTTTATCCAGAAGAAAATGCACATACCCTAAGGGGCGCTACCCCTGTAACCTTGCTGCATCCTTCATGTTTCGACCATTATCGGGTTGTGAGGTTCGAAGAAGTCTCATCCACAAGCTACGCTTTTCACAAATGCTATGCTTTGATCAACAAATGATCAGCACTCAGCATGCCACACTACCAAATTGGGTGTGTATCACTAATAACCATCAACTGCATAACCTCTGAGCTCGTACTTCTCAGACAAGGGTGTTAAGCTAAGAGAAAAAAAATTCCGCCACCAAACAGAAATGTATTTGATAGAAATCAGCTTTATATCTCAAAGTGTAATATCAATCATACAATCATACGAGTCCATTCTGGGTCTGAATGGAACCGATGACACTTCGTCCAATAAAGGAAGAAGCCCTTGCAATCCAAGAATCCACAATCTCGATCGGACTCTCCATCACAACATGGAGATCTCTATACCGGAGCAACTCAGTGCAGAGGCAGTCGAAGGTAATCCTTTCATTCTCGAAGATACCCAGTCTTCACCACCGTCACAAATGCACTCCAATTCGTCGTATCATTATTCGGAATTGGTTTTGTGACACAAAGTCCTCTTCCGGCTAATCGGAATAATGAGCGTTTATTTTAAAAACATGTGGATACATAACTCATAAAGATTCATCATTAAGATTCGATGTGGGTTTCGGTTAACCATTTGGAATCCGAATCCCTGTCTCATCGAAATTTAAATGCCGTTTAAAGGCCAACAGCTTTCTCATTCACACAGAAATATATCACAGATATCACAGTTCAGTTCACAGCAATTCACATCATAAAGTATCACAATCACATAATAGGGGTATCAATCAGTTCAAGGCATTCCATAATAATCAATCATCTACAAGTAAGATGAATTAACCGTGTGATTATAATTAATTAATCACATAATTATTATCATTAATTATCTTTAATTAATGATTAATTATTCTTAATTATAAATTAATTAGTCCTTAATTACTAATTGATTAATCTTAATACCTTTCATTAATTAAATATTTCTTAATTAATTAATCCTTAATTATAAAGTAATTAACCTTAAATTAATAATTAATTAACCTTTAATTAATTATTCTTTAATTATTAAGCAATTATAAATCATTTATCTTAATTAATCATTTGATTATATTTAAAATCTTAAATTAATAAACCTTATAATTATTCCTTATTAACACATAAATTATCTTAAGAGATTAAGGTCAATTAAAAATTAAAAATAACATTACATCTTAATTAACTTTTTGATTAAATTATTTATTTAAAATAAATTAAGAATTTATTTATAAATAATGATTACATAATCAAAATAAAATTAATTATTTCAAAATAATTAACTTACACCTTTACTAATCCCCTCTTTATATAAAACAATTATTTTTAAAAGAATAAATTTAAAATTATTCAAACTTGAATTTGTTTTTAAATTTTGAAAACTGTTTTTACAAAAACCCGAGACCTCCCCGAGACTTCCCCGAGCTATCAACCAGTTTTCCCCAAGTCTTCCCCGAGACTTCCCCAAGTTATGAACCAGCTTTCCCCGAGTCTTCCCTGAGACTTCCCCGAGCCACACAAAAAATTTACTTTGTTTTTGTTTTAAGATTTTAAATCCTGTACATACTTGAAAACCCCCGAACAAAAACTTGAGCTAGCACATGAATCCCTCGAGATCGACTTCGAGCCACGACCCTTCTTCCTCAAACCACAACTGACTAATACATCCCTAAACCTGTGCACGTGCACTAAAGCTTCGACGAGCTCCAGTCAACCCTTCCACTTACAACATGTATAGGAAAAAGACCTATATATCGTGGTGCCAGCTTGCCGTCTTTCCAAGTTTCAAAACTCCTCGCATTAGAGAAACCTTTAGGAAAACAGAATCGCCAACTTGGAATTCTAAAGATCTTCTTCTGTAGTCAGCATAACTTTTCTAACGACTTTGAGCCGTTTTCAACTTCTTTCGAATAAAGTCAACTTTCTCAGTAGCTTCCTTTATCATATCTGGCCCAAGAACGAGCATATCACCTGACTCAATCCAGCATGCAGGTGATCGACACGGACGACCATATAATGCCTCGAAAGGAGCAATTTTGATACTGGCCTGATAGCTTTTATTATATGAGAATTCAACCAGATGTAAATGGTCCTCCCATGAACCGCCAAAGTCATGTATACAAGCACGCAAAAGGTATTCTTAGATTCGATTTATTCTTTCCGTCTGCCCATCAGACTATTGGTGGTAAGCAGTACTGAATTTTAATTTGGTTTCGAGTGTGGCATGAAATGCCTTCCAAAATGTGCTAGTGAAAATCGGGTCATGATCACTCACTGCATTACTTGGTATTCCATGGAGACGACCAATCTCTTTCACATACAATTCTGCTAAACTCGTTGTTGTTCGGGTAGATTTTAGTGGGATAAAGTGGGCAGCCTTGGTCCGATGATCCACAATAACCGAAATCGCTTCATTACCTTTGCGAGTTTGTGGCAACTCATCTATGAAATCCATAGATACTTGATCCCATTTCCACTTAGGCACCTCCAATGGATGAAGTAAACCCACCATCTTCTTTTGATTACTTTTGATATGTTGACAAATAGCACAACGACTCACATAAATAGATATATCCCTTTTCATTGTTTTCCACTAGAAATTTCTTTTGATATCTCGATACATCTTATTAAGTCCTAGATGGATACTAAGTTTGGACTTGTGACACTCGTCCGAAACTTCCCGTTTAAGATTGGGGATGTCCAGGACACACAACCTGCCTTTCAGTCTTACAATTCTATTCTTGTCGACTTCAAAACTAGAATCTTCATCTCGATGAATCTATCCATAAATTTCCTAAAGAAACTTATCTTCTTTCTATTTGCTAGCGACTTTCTCAAGAAAAGTAGGAGTGACAACAAGATATGCGAGAACAGCATGTCTTCTACTCAAAGCATCGGCAACCACATTGGCATTTCGGGTGTATACAGAATATCCAAGTTGTATGAAGCTAGAAATTCCAACCAATGTTGCTGCCTCATATTTAAATCCTTCTGGGTAAAAAGATATTTCAGAGATTTATGGTCGCTGAACAATTCAAATTTTTCACCTAAAACAAGAAGGTTTTATTATGTATAAATATTGAGTTAAATTAAACTTTTAAATTTTTAGGAAAGCTGAAAGAAATTCTTAGCCAGAAGATAATAACGCCAGATTTTTAAAGCAAAAATAACTGCCTGAAGTTTGAGATCGTGGGTTGGATAGTTTTTCTCATGTGGATGCAATTGTCTACTTGCGTAGGCAATCACTCTATCTTCCTGCATTAGAACAGCACCCACACCATCACCTCAAGCGTCTATATAAACAAATAAACCTTGATTTCCCTTAATAATAGCGTGAACGGGAGCAGTAGTCAATCTCCTCTTCAATTCTTGGATCTCCTCTTCAATTCTTGGAACG
Organism: Allium cepa; assembly: GCA_030765085.1. Taxonomy (NCBI): domain Eukaryota; kingdom Viridiplantae; phylum Streptophyta; class Magnoliopsida; order Asparagales; family Amaryllidaceae; genus Allium; species Allium cepa. The sequence goes on from CM060935.1 coordinate 430,749,242, forward strand.
CTTCTTTGCACTTCAGAGTCCAATCAAACTTAGCATTCTTCATTGTCAGTTTAGTCAACAGACTGGTTATCTTAGAGAAATCCTAGACAAATTTTTTGTAGTACCCGACTAAACCCAGAAAACTTCTGACTTCTTTCGGGCTAGTGGGTTGCTTCCAGTCTGGAATAGCAGAAACCTTGCTAGGATTTATAGAAATTCCCTCTTCGGTAATAATATGTCTGAGAAAACTAACTTCCTTGACCCAAAAATGACACTTAGAACAGAATGTTCTTCCTTAATATTTCCAAAACAATCCTCAAATGCTCAGCATGCTCCTCTTCAGTTTTGGAGTAGAACAGAATATCGTCAATAAATACAAGAACAAATTTATTTAACACCTTTTGGAACACTCGGGTCATTAGTCTATGAAGTATGCGGGAGCATTGGTTAGTCTGAAAGGCATGGCTAGCCATTCGTAGAATGTGTTTGGACCCCTGAAAGCAGTTAAGTGAACATAGTCTTTAGCGATTCTTAGTTGATGGAATCCCTAGGTTAGATCCATCTTTGAAAAGAATCGAGTGCCATGCAACTGATAGAACAAGTCGTCAATTCTGGGTAAAGGAATAAAAAAATTTGAGAGTTAATTTATTGAGATCGCGGTAGTTCACACATAATCTTAGAGATCCGTCAGACTTAGCTACAAACACAACAGCCAAACCCCAACTGGAAACACATGGACATATTAATCCTTTCTCCAGAAAATCTTGGGTTTGCTTAACTAATTCTATTCTTTCCCTTGGTGCCATCCCACAGCTTGCATGAACAACAGGACGAGCATTGGGAACTAAGTCGATTTTGAATTTAATTTTTCTATGCGGAGGCAAAAATTTAACCTTTTCGAATACGTCTGGAAATTCCCGGACGATAGGTATGGATTCCAAACTAGGTTCGGGATATCCCAAAGTATACATCAACTATCTCTCTTAGGACTCGGATCCTCATAAGAAATCACAATGAAATTCCCAAGTTTTGTTTTAACTGAAATTGTTCGATTGTCACAATCTAATTTTGCTTCGTATTTCGTTAACCAATTCATTTCGAGTAAGATATCAAATTCGTTAAAGTCTAGAACAAAAAGGTTGATAGGAAATCGATGATGAAAATACGAGATAGGAACCATTCTACAATATAGAAAAAGATTTGCATGACCTCCAACCGGATTCTTCACACAAATGGGCTCGTCGACAAATTCAGTTTAAGTTTTAATTCATTTACGGTTTGTTAGGAGATAAAGCTATGTATGGCTCCCGTATCGAACAGAAATCTAACAACTCTATCATAAATAAAAAGGTTACCTTTTAAAACTCCTTTTCCTTTATTCGCCTTTGAAGTCAAAGGGTCTTCCTTGATTGCATACACTTTCGCTACTTGAGCTTGCTTCGTTGCTGAGCAATCTTTAACTGCGAGTGTAGGTTTGTGATAATAATAGCATTCCTTGGTTCCCTGACTTGTCTTCATAGGTTGATATTTCTTTACTTGTTTCTTTGGCTTCTTGCAACTGTTTGAATAATGGCCCTTCTCCTAAAAATTGTAACAAGTAATATCCCTTGCTTGGTTCTCCTGATTACTCTTCTTCTCCTTGCCTTGATACAGTTTCTTTCCTCCGAACTTCCTTTTCTTCCAATTCGGATTGCTTGCATTTTCTTTCTCCTTTGGAACTTCCTACTTATCCAGGGTAGCATGTCTATAACGATATCAATCAAGTCAGAAAAAGATTCTTTTACGTGGGCTGTCATTCTCTCATGGAACTTCTTATTCATCCCTCGAATAAATCTTTCTTCTTTTTCAGTGGGGTGTTCACCAACTCCAAACCGAATCAAGATAGCTCATTAAACTTGTTCAAGTACTCTTCAAAAGATAAGCTTCCTTGTCTCAAATCTATGAAGTCCTGGTATATTCTGGAGATACCGGCAGACAGCATATATCGCTGCTCAAACACCTCTTTGAATCGACCCCAAGTGAATTTATCCTCTGGCTCATCCACTGTAACAGTCTCCCACCAGGCTACAGCTTCCTTCTAGAGTTTCCAAGAAGCTATTAATCTCATCTGGTCATCCTCCAACTTCAATCCTCTGAAAATTCCTTCACACGATCGAATACAGGCTTGTGCTTCGATAATAGACTCCTTGCCTATGAATGGCTTTCCACCAAGTCTGGAAAAACTTCGATATAGATCAGCCAGTTTCGGCTGAGGTTGAGTGGGAATAGCTGCTTGCGTTGTTGCAGGGACTTGACCAATTGTAGTGGTATTTCCCCATCCCCTACCTCGACCTCTTCTAGTGCTCATTCTCACTATCTGTAAATAGTTATAAAACTTGATTTAGGCCATACGAACGAGATATCTTAGGGATATACTCATTCTGTGGCATTTCTAACTCTATCTCTAATGAGTCACTTAATGTGTTATACTCCGAAGCTAAAGTTCTTACTCAACCTTTAGCTCTGATACCACTTGTCACGACATGAAATCCAATGTTCAAAAATCAACATCAAATACCTCACTTGTATTCGCCTGCGGAGTTCAAACGTTGAACTCCAGTTTGGTGGAGCTTATAACAACATTAATTGAATACAAAACAGCGGAAACAAAATGAATCATCATTTATCACCACACAGATACAACATGGATATAACATTTTTAAAACACATGAACACCATCATCAGAGTACTATATGATACTATAACAAAATATAATGCCACAGCAGAGAAACAACAAAATCTTCAAAAAGTTTCCAATATACTTTGACTTCGATAAGGTCTTCCAAAAATTCAAACACTTTTAGATCCAAAAGGCTTCAAACCCTAAAAGCTTCCAAAATCCTACAGCTTCCAAAACCAAAGACTCCAAAAGACTTCAAAGATTCCTAGCTCCAAATCTAAACTAGCTCCAAATCATGGATAACCTGCTTCAAGGCTGCCCGTGTGGAAAATTATGGGCACCCAGAGTTTAGAAAGGGAACAATAAACTCCAGGTCAGTCATGAGACTGGAATGAGTAAACAAAAACAGTTGTTTGTATAAAAAAAAATTATAAACGAAACCCGTTCATGCTTTTGGAAAAATGAAACTACCATAAGGCCTCCCAGCATACACATAATGCAATCGCACAATTGGGGGAGATTTCTCCTTATGATAGTCAAACATGCTTGAAAATTCTTTTCATATTATTATTAGTGCACAATGTAGAAAACATTTTGAAAGTATAACATTAATCATAGCCAGCATACATACCATTATATTATGCCTACGTTAGCTACCATGTTAAATGGCAGGTCCTACAACTAAAACCATATAGGGCTCGTATTGGGTGATTGGATTTTCAGCAATGGTCGGGCTAAGGAACTTCCTTACCGAAAGGGTACGCCTCTGTAGGGACGCCCCGAGAACCTAACCGGATCTCTGCCTACACAAGCCTGGGTTACCTCTATAACTAGGTAACTACTGGCACAAGTATGTCATCCCCCGGTCGTAACCGACCTTTATCCGAGGCCCCAACAACAACGACGACCAACAACCACATAAGTTAAGTATCTGGGTTCTATACCATGATACCACTTTCTATCCAGAAGGAAATGCACATACCCTAAGGGGCGCTACCCTCATAACCTTGCAGCATCCTTCCTGTTTCGACTATTACCGGGTTGTGAGGTTCGACGAAGTCTTGTCCACAAAGCTACGCTTTTCTCAAAAGCCATGCTTTGATTAACAAATGTTCGACACTCAGCATGTCACACTACCAAATTGGGAGTATATCACTAATAACCACCAACTACATAAACTCTGAGCTCGTACGTCTCAGAGAAGGGTGTTAAGCTAAGAGAATAAATTCTCCGCCACCAAACAGAAATGTATTTGATAGAAATCAGCTTTATATCTCAAAGTGTAATGTCAGACATACAACCATACAAGTCCATTCTGGTTCTAAATGGAAACGAAGGCACTTCATCCAAGAAAGGAAGAAGCCCTTGCAATCCGGGAATCCACAATCCTAATCGGACTCCCCATCACAATATGGAGACCTCTATACCAGAGTAACTCAGTGCAGAGACAATCGACAGGTAATCCTTTCGTTCTCGAAGATACCCAGTCTTTACCACCGTCTTCAATTGCACTCCAATTCGTCATATTATTATTCGGAATGGTTTTTGTGACACAAATTCCTCTCCTGGCTAATCCGAATAATGAGCGTTTATTTTAAAAACACGTGGATACACAAGTCACAAAGATTCATCACTAAGATTCAATGTGGGTTTCAGATAACCATTTGGATTCTTACTCCCTATCGCATCGAAATTTAATTGTCGTTTAAAGGCCAATAGCTTTCTCATTCACACACAAATACATCACAGATATCACAGTTCAATTCACAGCAATTCACGTCATAAAGTATCACAATCACATAACAGGGATATCAATTAGTTCAAGGCATTCAATATTAATCAATCATCTACAAGTAAGATGAATTAACCGTGTGATTATAATTAATTAATCACATAATTATTTTCATTAATTATCTTTAATTAATGATAAATTATTCTTAATTATAAATTAATTACTCCTTAATTACTAATTAATTAATCTTAATCACTTTCATTAATTAAATATTTATTAATTAATTACATTAGTTAATTAATCCTTAATTACAAAGTAATTAACCTTAAATTAATAATTAATTAACCTTTAATTACTTATTCTTTAATTATTAAGTAATTATAAATCATTTATCTTAATTAATCATTTGATTACCTTTAAAACATTAAATTAATAAACCTTATAATTAATCATTATTTACACATAAATTATCTCAAGAGATTAAGTTCAATTAAAAATTAAAAACAACATACATCTTAATTAACTTTTTAATTACATTATTATTTAAAATAAATTAAGAATTTATTTATAAATAATGATTACATAATTAAAATAAAATTAATTATTTCAAAATAATTAACTTAAACCTTTATTATTCCCCTCTTTATATAAACAATTATTTTTAAAAGAATAAATTAAAAATTATTCAAACTTGAATTTGTTTTAAAATTTTGAAAACTATTTTTACAAAAACCCGAGACCTCCTTGAGACTTCCCCGAGCTATGAACCTGTTTTCCCCAAGTCTTCCCTAAGACTTCCCCAAGTTATGAACCAGTTTTCCCCGAGTCTTCCCTGAGACTTCCCCGAGCCACCCAAAAATTTTACTTTGTTTTTGTTTTAAGTTTTAAACCCTTTACATACTTGAAAACCCCCGAACAAAAACTCGAGCTAGCACATGAATCCCTCGAGACCGACTTCGAGTCATGACCCTTCTTCCTAAAACCACAACTGATTAACACAACCCCAAACCTTTGCACCGGCACTAAAGCTCCAACGAGCTCCAGTCGACCCTGCCACCTTCAACATGACGACGATGACCTACCTTTACGATCCCGACCACCAAAAGATCACCACAAACTCAGAATCGAAATCGCAAAAACTCGAACAACCTGGAACCAGAAACCATCAACTAAAACTTCCTCGAACCCACGACGCCGACCACCGGCGACCATGAACCTCTGAAGAAAGGTTCGCCGACCAACCCTTCATCTTTTCCCCCAAGTCCAATAAACTCCGATCAACCAGAGACGCCGCAGCAACCCAGTTTCCAACCTCGACCAAACTTAGGGTTTAATCCCTACTCCGACCAATTTCCGCCGCCACGGTGACTAAAAAAACCACCAACCATTTTTGCTGAGCTCGCCTTTACCCTAACCTCCTCCAGTGACGATCTCGACCTCCCCGAGGTCACCGATCACCAGAAAAACCTCAAAATTCAATTTCTGGTCAATATCGAAATGCTCACCCGATACAACACTATAAATTCTAAATTTTGTTTTAAAAATCATAGTTTTCAAAATCTATTCAATTCATATACTTGAATCAACAAATCAAAATATTTGATTTTAATGTGTTTTAAAATTCTTACCGTCTTTTCCATTTTCCAGATAAAATCCCAACTAATTTTAGCTAAATTTATTTTTTAAAACTTAATCTATGTCCAAACAAACATTTTTTGTTTGAAAACTAAAACCTAACAGAGTTTAGTTAAAGAGAATTTGAATTTTGACTTATTTTAAAACTCTGTAACATGAAACAGAGATATGCACATGTATACAGACACGCACAATTTAAACACATTCATATATAAAGGAATTACACTTACAAAATACATGCAAAGCATAATTCATTTCATAAATTCACATGCAACATATTTTTATGTACTTTAAGATTTTTTAAAATAATGTTTACTCACCTGGATTTTGAAAAGAGAAATCCTGGGATTTTCATGAATTTGAAAAACTGGAACTTGTTTTGAAAACTTGAAAACTGATCTGGACTTGATTTTTGTTTTGAATCTGGAATGCTTGATATTTATGAGTTGATCTTGAACTGAGTTGAATCTTTTTTTTTTGAAACTGATTTGAACTTGTTCCAGGCATTAAAAATTGAAAGGTTTGTTTATTTTGATCTCTTTGTTTTTCTGATTTGAGTTACAGGTTATAGCTTTGATGTTTTCTGGTTCCTTTTTTTCTTTTGAAAATTTTTCTTTGGTTTCTGATTTCTTACAGGCTTTTTTTTGAAAATGAAGATAAAAGAAATGAGAAGGAGGAGATGAAATGGTTTATATAATCTTGTTTTCTATTTTTATTAATTTTCTCTAAAATAAAAACAAAGGTGGCACTTGTTAAATTATATTGAAAAAACTATTAGACTTGTTAAAATATATACTCGAATCCTAAAACTTGTTAATATCTTTTATTTTTAACTTATATTTATAATTTTTGCTTGATTTTATGTCTTTTTATATTTTATATGATTTTAAATTACATTTTCTATTTTTGTAAATACATTCTCCTTTATTTATATATATATATACAATTTGAAAGATAATGTTTTTAAAACTAATTATACATTAAATAAATCACATATACATTATTTTAAATCCAAATAATTTTACTAAGATATTTATTTAAATTTTAAATTCAAATTAAAATTAAAATTACAATCTATTCATATATACATAATTAAACACTATTTTATTTGTTTTGAAAATTTCAAATTAATTTCAAATTAAATTCCAGAATTTATATTAATTACTAATTTTAAATTTGATGAAAATTGGGGTATTACAGTATTTAGTTATCTTATGTTCATGGTTTGGCATCATGGCTTTGGAAAGTTTTGTGCATAGTCCGTCGAGCAGATGATGTTGTGTGTGTGTATATTGTGTTTTGATCGACGTCCGGATGTATTATAAATTTTGATATATTTATATTTTTGATTCAGTTGTGAAATCTTTACCTATCATTTACTTGCCATTTACTCGTGATCTATTATTTAAGTAACTCAAATCTTTCAACTGCTCCTTTTGAGCTTTTTAATCCTAGTTATCGGGCGGTAAACTCTCTCTGATAATCTGGCCATTAGTGCTAGGGTGTTACACCAGTCAATTGAGAACACACTCTTATACACCTTTATTAGTTTATCATCTATTATTACACATGAAATGTTTACATATAATGAACGAGGTATAAGTATTTAGTTCATTCCTATTAACTTTTGCTTTACCAAATGTTGAATCGATACTAAGGTTCCTGTTCTTCCCTCGATCCAATGTTGTGGATGCCCCTACATGAATTTTTGGATACACTATACCAGTTACCACAACACCACCATACTGGATCACCAAGTTATCCATTAATACACCACCACATCATGTTGCCCCATCTCGCCATTTGTGCATGTGCCGTAGACTTTTTGGACTTGCTACAGTTGGGTGGAATCACCACGATTAAAGGTGTGACCCTAAATAAGTCCAGCTACGATGAATTACTAGCCCATAGAGTTTCTCACCATGATTTGATCAAATTATTATTATAATAACCCTTTTAATAGATTTCTAGTTAATAAATGATTAATAAATTTAATTGTGAATTTAATGATTTAATTGAGAAGTTAAATTTGAATTTTTTAATAATTGATTTCAGTTTATTAATATTAAAAGGAAAGTTTATTCGAAATTTAAATATTGTATAATACTAATAAAATTCGAATTTAAATATATGAAATAAAGTATTGTTTGAAAAAAAATTAAATAATTAAAACTTGAATTCTTATTTAAAAATTTGAATTTGGCTTAATCCTTAGGCAAAGTGAAATAAATAAAGGATTATTGATTTTTTTATAGAGATTTTAAACAAGTAGAGAAAATTCTAAAGTCGTGAATAAATAGACTTTTACTTTTTGAATTTAATCTAACAAATTAGTATTCAATTTTTTTATTAGAATTCTTCATTAAGTGTTATTAAGCTAAAAATAAGTTAATTTAATTATGTTTTTAGTGAACTTGGGCCTTAGTAATTTTAAGCCCGTTAGCCAATGAGAGTAATTATCCCTTAACCTGATTCCTTAGCCTAAAACTAAGTCCAACTACTAAACATTTTATTCTCTTTGTTTCTTTCTTCAAAAGCTCAAACAAATGGAGTAAGAAGCAAATCAATTTCAACCCTAGTTTTAACTCTAAAAATTCAAAGGAAATTCTACAAATCATAAGGAGATAAGGTATAGAACTCTCATCATCTATTCTTGGCTCTTAGGTAATCAAGTTAGGGTTTTGAGTAGTTATTAATCTCTAACATTACGAATTGAAATGTACTATTTAAGTTTGTAGAGAAGAAGCATTGAATAATTATAGAGGAAGATTAGTAAATTGTTTCAGCTTATTCACTTCAGCCTACTCCTTTAATTTTGATCAAAGGTGAGATGACAATCTCACACATCTATATCTATTATTACCGATTCTTAAAATTAAATTACAGTTTTTTTAATTGTTGAATAATGCATTTTCTTATAATTAGAAAACTTATATTCTAATTAAAAAGATGATGCAATCTTTGAATTGTAATGGATGCATTTACAACCTAGAACAATTAAACCATATAAGAACAAAGTAGCCATTATCAGAGTTTGATCAGAGGGCTTCCTAGAGCTGAAACAGCTCTAGGATTCGCCACCATCGATGCATCGGTGGTACCCCACTAGTGCACGGGTGAGTAGCAGCCTGAAGCTGTTTTAGCTCTAGGAAATTTCCCCGGTTCGGCCGTTCGTTGCTCTAGTTGTTGCCTTGTTTGATGTTGACTGTTTCTCTACCTGTGGATGATTTATAAGCAGCAATTGATTGTTATAAATTTGCAATTTCATTTGATATTTATTTTGAATAAAATATAATTGTTTCATGTATAAATTTTCTTATTTTATAAAGAATCAACAATAAAGTTTTTAAGTTGATAAATATTTATGAAAAATAAATAAATACATATATATAGATTTTAAAGTAAAGTAAATTATTATTTTGAAAAGCAGTGATCTAATTCAAAATTTTAGTAAAGGAATTATATTTTTAAAATAAAATATAATTAAACTCTTTTCTTTTTAGATACAAAAGAATGAGCTTGGATTTTATGCTTTTCTATGAAACAAAGAATAGAAATAAACACTTGAATTATCAGATTGATATAGGAAATTTCGAATAATTCTTTCGCTTATTATTATAATTTGTTAAGTAGGGTTTGAGTGGAGTTTACTAGCTTTTAGTAAACACTGGAATTTCTCTTTCTAGTATGGGACAATTAGTTAGATTTTAGTGATTACTAAAATGAAAGTGAGTTACATTGAGAGTTGTATTATGTTAGGGAGTTTGGATTTCTGGCTAAAGATCCCTAAGTGATGATAACTCAATTTATTCATCAATTTAAGAGGTGTTAGCAACCTAACTAAACTTCGAGTAAGGTGTTAGCGACCTGACCAAACTACGGGTGAGGTGTTAGTGACTTGACCAAACTGTTCGAGAGGTGCTAGTGACCTAACCTAACTAGTTAAGAGGTGTTAGCGACCTAACCCAACTGCTTGAGAGGTGTTAGTGAACTTGCCAAACTACAAGTAAGGTGTAATTGACTTGGTCAAACTTCAAGAGGTTACCATAATCATTTTCAAATCTAAGATTATAATTATTTATTAGTGATAATTGTTTCTTCAAAGATTTTGGATGGATATTTAGTATCTTTTTACCCTGGAAAATTTTGATTTGTTATCACCATATTTTTTATAATAGTCTATTAGAGACTTGATATGGGTTTATGAAATAGTAATTTTGGCTGAGATGCCTTATTATGATTATAGGTTTAAGGCATATTTTATTATGACTTCTTTAATTTTTATGTCATATATTTATGATATCAACATCTCACCGTTTTCTTATATAGCCTGACCTATTTATTTTATAATACTCGGATCAGGCCGAGATTCTACAGGTATAGGGTCTCGTTAACTTTTGAATTTTATGCTAGCATTGGAGTAGACTATTTTGACTATTTCAGTTTACTTCATTATTGTATATATTGACATTTAGGAAGATATGTCATGTATATTATTTAGTAGTCATTGTACCTGATGCGATATTTTGGATGCAATGTATATATTATGTGGGTTTAATACTGATATTTTGTGGACGCGCATTTTATTATGTATATTATATATATTATTCTGTTGTGATCTGTGACCCTGATTTTGATCTATTTGTATCATATACTTTTCTGAATAATTTAAATCTGTGTGTCTATTACTTTATATTAATACTGTACACGTCAAATTTTCAGTTTAGATCCTCTAAAAGGTAACAAAGATGTGTAAGTCTAAAGATATAGTCACATAGGTTCGTCCTTAAACAACCGTATTCTCTATGTTATTAGACGACGTTGGTTGTAATGCTCTTTAGTAATATGGGTATAGTAGTGCGGTCATAACAACTTGGTATCCGAGCTATGTTCAGAACATTATAGAATATAATTGACACAAATCCAAGATATGGACCTAGATGACCTAGAGTCCCATCCCTTAGGTGTATGGTAGGTTGTGATTTAATTAACTATTAGCAATGTGAATATAAAATGATTACCAGGTAATCATTGGGTCGTATTTTAAAATTTCTTTAAGTATAAATATATTATTATATTATAGGAGTAAGTCTAAAATCTAGAAATTAAATATGCAGTTTTGAGTTATGGTTATAAGTAGACCTCCTTAAGCTAGTATAGATCGACTAGTGGTCCTATTACAGGAGCGGTGGTTTTGACTCCTAAGTAGATTGCTGAGATGGTTCAGACTGCAAGACTTAGGCTCTTAGTGCCCATCTATCTCGTTTCAATTTTTCTCATTTTTTCAATGATTTCGAACGGTTGATGGGTAAATCATTTACGGGGATAGAATCTATTAGAGAAGTTCAAACATGGTTGAAGACATGTGAGCTCATTTTCACTTGCATGGATCTTATTGACGCTCAAAGAGTTCGAGTTGTAGCCAGTTGGTTGCAGGAGAGGGCCTTAGACTGGTATGATCGATTAGAGGAGCATGTTGCCAAGGAATAGCATACATGGGTCTTGTTTAGACATCGATTTGAGTTGAAGTTTCTACCAGAGGCTGAGCGAGAGGTGATGGCTAGGAGATTCATTGATCTCAGGCAGGATCAGATGTCAGTCATGAAGTATGTGGAAAAGTTTGAGGCAATGCCCAATTATGGACTATATTTCATTAATACACTGAGAAAGAAGAATCAAAAGTTTATATGGATTGAGCAAGCTGTTGAGGAAGACTTTGTTGCTTCAGTTAGATGTATCCTTTAAGTCTCTAGTCGATTCAGCACTTTACTTTGAGGAGGCAGAAAAGGATATCGATGGAGGTAAAGCTGCTCAGACTCGAACAAGTTTTTCTCAGAAAAGGAAGCAGCCTTGAAATAAGGGCAAGAAAATGTTTCAAGGCAAGAAAGCAAGGGTGGTGGTTCTGGTTCTTATTTTCCTCTAGGTGCATGTTATAACCGGGGAGAGTGGGATCATTTGATTATTGATTGCCCTAAACTTCGCTAGACACCCCGTACACCTTCTACACCTTCTTGTGTGGCCTGTCACTATTGCAAGAAGCCAGGGCACATTGTTTCATCTTATAGAGCATTACAGCAGAAGGGAAAAGGTCAGATGAATGCATTTAGTTCATCAAGTGGCACAGCTCAGCAGCGATGTATATCTCCTTCTGTTTTAGAATGCATGATTTTATTTAGAGGTTTGCAAATACGAGTTCTCTTCGACATGGGCACCTCACATTCGTTTGTATCGAACGATCTCCTAGATACTACTTCATTGAATTCTTTTTGTCTAATCACTTCTCTAAGGATTGCAAATCCTATTAAGGGATTTTCAACCATCAGATTTCTTTATGAGCATGTGGAAATTGTTTTGAGTAGTGTATCTTTTTTCGCTAATCTTCATATTATTTAGTTTTTGGGCTTCGGTATTATATTGGGGTTGGATTGGTTATCTTTATATAAGTCTCATATTTTATATCCTGAGAGAACCATACTTCTTCGACATCCTCATTCTGGAGAGAAATCACTATAGCTCTTGGTGAAGTTACTCAAAATCCATCCATTTCTTTGTATCTCTTAAAATCTTCGATTGAGGAGGCTTTCCCTTGAATTCCAGTTGTTTTCGCTTTTCCCTATGTCTTTGAGCCTATATCGAGATTGCCACCAAAAAGTGCAATCGGGTTTAGGATCAATCTTGTTCATGGAGCTCGACCTTTTAGTCGTCCTCCTACTAGAATGTTAGCTAAGAAAAATGAGGAGTTGATCAAACAGTTGATAGAACAAAAGTCCAAACAATTGATTCGTCTAGCACTTCTCCAAAGGGTACCTCCTATAGTATTTGTGAAGAAGGCAAATGGTACTCTTTGACTTTGTATTGATTATCGGAAACTGAATGAGCTTCGTATTAAAAATTGTTATCCTCTGCCCAGGATCGATGATATGTTCGATCAGTTATGCGATGCTAAGGTCTTTTCTTAGCTTGACCTAGCCACCGGGTTCCATCAGCTTAGGGTGGCAAAGGATAGCATTTCACTTACAACTTTCCGAATTAGATATGGGTTTTATGAATGTTTAGTAATGCATTTTGAGTTGACGAATGCGCCTACGTATTTCGTTATTCTAATGAACCGATTCTTTCGAGAGTATCTCGATAAGTCTATGCTAGTATTTATTGATGATATTCTGGTATATTCCAAATTTGAGGAGGAGCATGTTGAACACCTTAGAAATGTTTTAGAGACATTGCAAAAGAATGAGTTGAAGGTGAACTTCTTGAAATATTATTGTTGGCAGCAGTAAGTGAATTTTTGGGCATGTAGTTCTTAGTAAAGGTATCTCAGTCCGTCCCTTTAAAATTGAAGCAATCCAAATTTAGAAGAGACCGGAAAGCATTACCGAGATCAGAAGTTTCTCAGGTTAGCTGGCTATTACTGTCGATTTATTAGAGATTTCTTGAGAGTGGTTCTCCCTCTCACTACCTTGACATGGAAGAACGTGAAATATCAGTGGACAGATAAGTGGGAATCGACGTTTTAGAAGTTGTAAGATCTTCTCACTCACACCGTGTTCTTATAGTACCGGATAGGAATCTTGATTTAGTGGTTTATACCGATGCTCATGGATTGGGATTGGAGCAGTTTCTTATGCAAAGTGATAGATTGGTTGCCTATGCTTCTAGATAGCTTAGACCGAGTGAAATTCGACATATTACTCATGATCTAGAACTGACAGCAATAATTTTTACACATAAGATCTAGAATCACTATCTTCCGGGAGAGAAGTTCATCTTATATACAGATCACAAATAATTGAAATATTTGTTTTCTCAAAAAGATTTAAATATGAGACAGTAGAGGAGGATGGAATTTTGAGTTGCATATGATATGGGGATTCAGTATACTTTCGGAAAAGGGAATCGAGTAGCTGATGCTCTTAGCCGCAAGAAGTTGTTTCTATGATGATGCTAGAGTGAAAGGACCTAGAGACTTTATGTATTTGTGGTATCCAAAATAGAAGTCTGGATTTGAGATCATATTAGGTACTCACTAGTTTAGAAGCACGTCTATCTATATTAGATGCATAGCAGATGCTCAGAAGCGAGATTCTTCTCTTAATCTTATTTTCCAGATGTTATATAGTGGCAGCAAGGGGGTGACTGAGTATGTAGTTAATAGTAAAGGATGTATTTAGAGGCTTGGTAGATTAATAGCTCCATATACTGATACACTTTGAAAGGAAATCATGGATGAGTCTCATCGATCTAGGTATTATATTTACCCAGGGAGCAACAAAATGTATGCATATATGAAAAGGCTGTATTTCTGGGAAGGGATGAAGCGTGATGTGGGAAACTTTGTGAAGGATTGCATGACATGTCAACTTGTTAAAGCTGAACATCAGAGGACTAGTGGACTACAGCCATTAGAGGTTCCATTATGGAAGTGGGATCAGGTAAATGTGAACTTAGAATTAAATTGAGTTCATATTTATTTCTACTATAAAATGATCAAATAAATTTTAACTACAGGTATCCATGGATTTTGTAAATGGATTACCTAGTTCGAGGAGCAGACATAATAGCCTTTGGAATATTATTGATCGGTTGACTAAAACACTTAGTTTATTTGGTGAAGTCAACTAAAATAGCTCTTTACTTGGCAAATCTGTATATTAAGGAAGTGGTCAGGCTACATGTAATGGCCCCATTTTTCGACGCCCAAAAATCGACATCAATACGTCCACTGTATCAAATGCCGCACAGCCGAATGCCGGAAAACCGAACCGTTAGGGTTAAAGAAGAAGAAGATAGAAGAAGAAACAGAAACAATAAACAGAATCTCACATTTCACAGTGGAACAATATACAATAGATAAATAAGTAATCTTTAAAACAAAGAACTGTATCAGCTATTACATTACATCACATTACATTATCATAGTGTTACAACAACAAACAGCGGAAAAGAATATAACCTATACTAGTGATACGCTTCTCCATCCAGTTTGCTCCTGATCTCCACAGCATCTCCTTTTCGACTTCGCTCTAGAATAATGATAACCTGACTATAGGCTGCCCGTGTGGAAAATTATGGGCACCCAGAGTTTAGAAAGGGAACAATAAACTACAGGTCAGTCGTGGGACTGGTGTGAGATCTTAAAAATAGTTATTTTTCACAAAGAAAGGAAAAGAAATCCGCTATGCTTTTTGGAAAATGAAACTACCATAAGGCCTCCCGCCACACATACAATGAAAACGCAGAATTGGAGGAGATTTCTCCTTATGATAGTCAAACATGCTTGATACGCAAAATCCTTTAATATTATTATTATTAGTGCATAGTGTAGAAAATATTTCGAAAGTATAATATTAATCTTAGCCAGCATACAGCGATTATTGTATGCTTACTAGAGCTACCATGTTCAATAGCAGGTTACCGCCGCATTCCATGGCAGTTTATACAACTAAAACCGTACAGGGCGCGTATTATTTCTTTGGATTTTCAACAAATGGTCAGGCTAAGGAACTTCCTACTACCACATAGGTACGCCTTTGGAGGGACAACCCGAGAACCTACCCGGATCTTTGCCAACACAAGGCCAGGTTACCTTTGTAACTAGGTAACTACTACTCGAGTATGCCATCCCTCGGTCGTTTGCGACCTTTATCCGAGGATCCTCAACCACAAAGGAACAACCACAAAGTATAATCAATTTACGGCAACAACATAGGTAAAATATCTGGGCTTCATACCATGATACTACCCTTTTCTAGAAGGAAATGACATACCCTAAAGGGTGCGACCCTCACAACCTTGCCGCATCTTTCCTGTTTCGACCATTTCCGGGGTGTGAGGTCCAATAAGGTCTCGTCCACAAAGCTACACATTTCAAAAAGTCATGCTTTGATCAACAAATGATCAGCAGCACTTCGTATGCCACATTACCAGTTTGGGAATATATCACTAGTACCCATTAACTACATAACCTCTGAGCTCGTATGTCTCAGAGAAGGGTGTTAAGCTAAGATAATAAATTCTCCGCCACCAACATAAATGTATTTGATAGAAACCAACTTACATCTCAAAGGGTAATGTCATACACACATCCATACAAGTCCATTCCAGGAACGAACGGAACCGAAGGTACTTCAAAGAAGCCCTTGCAAATTCGGATATTTACTATCATGTCCGGAATCCCCATCACAAAGGGTGATAAAATCTCTATACTAGAGCAACCCGGTGCAGAGACATTCGACAGGTAATCCTTTCATATTCGAAAAATACACGATCTTCAACACCGTCTTCAAATGCAATCCCATTTCGTCATATCGTTATTCGAAATGGTTTTTATGACACAAGGTCCTCTCCCGGCTGATCCGAATAACGAGCGCTTATTTTCAAAAATACGTATTACATTCAGACTTCAAACAAATCACAACAATTTCCACGTTGATCTTCTTAAACAAAAGATCCATCACCATCACAAAGGTTCGACGTGGGTTTCGAATATCCATTTGGAATTTGACTCCCAGTCGCATTGAAATTCTAGTGCCATTTAAACGCCAATATTGATAGTCGGGTTATTTAACTATCAATCAACATTCACAGCCATCGCTGGATTTCAAATAATTTTCCGAAATCATTTATTTCCAAAATATCTTCGCAAGATATACTTTTATCACTTTAATATTTTGAAAACAAATTTCATATCACTATTCACATTTCAATCCTTTGGAAACAAATTTTCAAAGCATTTTCCTTACGTGGAATATATTTCCAAATATTTATCCATTTCCACTGAAAATCTACCAAGTTCAAATAATTTAAAATAATATAAAATAAAAACTAATTTTAAAATAAAATTAGTATATAGGATATAACTATTTAAATATCCAATTTCTAAAATAATATCAATTCAAAATTTTAAGTAATCACTTCTATAATGATTTAAAATATATTTCACGTTAAAGATTTTCAATATAACCTAAGTAAAAAAAATTCTCCAAAACATTCTTTCGCTTAATCCATCTTTACAACTTCAATCTATATTTATAAACTATATTGAAAACATACTCGGCTTTCAAGGAAAATACACGTTCCATTCTAAAATGGTTTATTCAAATCCAATTATAAATCTTTCTCGATTTATTTTGAATTACAATCCAAATCCGTAAATTCCTTTTCATACTTTAAAAATAAACCAATGTTTATTTTAAAACAAATTTCCCTTAAAGATTTATTTTAAAACACCAAATCAATTTTCAGTTTGATTTACAAATTTATTGCCTTTAAAAATAAATTCCTTCATTAAATCTTTTCCTCTTTTTTTCGGAATTTATTCAATAGGATTTCAATATAGATTTTCTACTTAAATTTAAAAATCCAATTTTATTTATTTCTGGTATCTTACGATATCAAAAATATATTCGGCTAAATTTTAGCCTTCAACGATTTCAATCACAATATAATCACACACATATTTTAAATAAAACAACACACAATATTGAAACAAATTCAATTATTTGAGGAATCTAGTTGGATCCCTCCAATCTTTTTTCCCTGCATCCACAGACATTAGCACAATAATTAAATACCAATTCCACTTCGAGGTGGAATATCGCGGTATATGGGATTTATAAAATATCATCCGCTATTATGCGGCGCATACGGTCTAAACTAATATGACTGATAATGAATCAATCATCCAAGCACACAATCAACAATTTTAAATTTAACTATAAAAAATTTAAATCAGAAAAATCTGATTTAATGAGAAGATCTCACCTTTAATTTGCATGCAATCCATTTTCAATCCAAATTGTTTTCTCCACGATTTTGACCTTGTATAAATATTATACAATTCATTAATATTCGAACAAATCGAATAACATTATCGTTTAATAATTTATTAAACCAATTCCTCCTTTAATAAATTTATCTACCTAAAAATAAATTTAAAAAATAATTTTTTTTTGGTTATTTTTAGTAAATTAAAACATGTAATGTCCCGAAAATTTTCGACTTTCGAAAATTCAACATCGATACTCACTTTATCGACTGCCGAGAAATCGAAGGCAGGAAACCCGAAATGTTATGGTTTAAGAAGAAGAAAGAGAGAGAAGGAGAGAGAAGATAGAAAATAGAACGGAAAGAAAGAAATAACAGAACAACATCAGAATCTCACAATTCGCAGTGGAACAACATATAATAATAAATGAATAATCTTTAAACAAAGAACTATATCAGTTATTACATTACATCACAATACATTTCATTACATCACATCATCATCAGAGTGTACAACAACATACAACAACAAACAGTCGAAAAGAAATACTATATACTAATAATACGCCATGCCATCCAGCTTGCCTCCAGCAACTCCAGAATATCCAGAATATCATGATAAACCTAACTCTTGACTACCCGTGTGAAAATTGGTGGGCACCCAGAGTTTAGGAAGGAAAACAATAAACTCCGAGTCAGTCATGTGACTGGTGTGAGAACTCAAAACAGTTTATTTATCTTTAAAAATCAAAATAGAGGAATATTTTTAAAGTCAATTCGCGATGCTTTTTAAAAATGAGACTACCATAAGGCCTCCCGCACACACACACAATGCAAACGCAGAATCGGAGGAGATTTCTCCTTATGATAGTCAAAGATGCTTGATACGCATTAAAAAGAACATTTGATATTATTACTAGTGCATAGTGTAGGAAAAATTTATTTCGAAAGTAGAATATAAATCTTAGCCAACATAGACATTTCGAACTATGCCTACTATAGCTACCATCTAAACAGTGGTGACCACCATAAGTAAATGGCAGGTTCTACAACTAATACCGTACAAATTTCGTATTGGGAATTGGATTTCCAATGAATGATCAGGCCAAGGAACTTCCCATTGCCACATGAGAATGCCTCTGGAAGGACATCCCCGAGAACCAAACCGGATCTCTGCCAACACAAGATCGGGTTACCCCTAACTGAGTAACAACTGACCGAATATGCCATCCCCGGGTCCTTTGGGACCTTTCACCGAGCGCTCGTAATCAATTCACAGAATCATAACAAAGTGTTTTCAACATGAGTAAGTATCTGGGCTCCATACCATGATACCACCCTTTTCCAGAAGGAAATGCACATATCCTAAAGGGCGCTACCCCTCATAACTTTGCCGCATCTTTCCTGTTTTGACCATTCCCGAGGTGTGAGGCTCGACGAAGTCACGTCCACAAAAACATACTTTATACAAAAGCCATGCTTTGGGTCAACAAATGATCATAGAAATGATCACCAGGATAGACGATCAAATAAATGATCCTATCACAAATAATCAACACAATGATCATTTCACAGCAACACTCAGCATGTCACATTACCAAATTGGGAATATATCGCTGATAACCTTCAACTACATAACCTCTGAGCTCGTACGTCTTAGAGAAGGGTGTTAAGCTAAAAGAATAAATTCTCCGCCACCAACAGAAATATATTTGAAAGAAATCTGCTTTATATCTCAATTTGTAATGTCAGACATATAATCCATACAAGTCTGTTCCGGGCTCGAACAAAACCGAAGGCACTTACAAGAAGTCCTTGCAATCCGGATATCCACAATCCTGATCGGATTTCCCATCACATATGGAGAACTCAATACCGGAGCAACTCGGTGCAGAGTCAATCGACAGGTCATCCTATCGCTCTCGCAAATATCCGGCCTTCAACACCGGTCATCAATGCTATCCATTACGTCGTATCACTATTCGCAATGGGTGATCCGAATAACGAGCGCAATAATTTAAAAATAAGTGTAGCATTCAAATTCAACAAATCACAACAAATACCTTTCAAAGGTAAATATTGATAGTCGGTTATTGAACTATCAATGGATATGCACGACATCACCAGATTCCAAATAATTTTCCAAATTATTTATTTCCCAAAAATATCTTTACAAGATATATATAATTTTCACACTTCTAAAATAAATCAATATTCATTTTTAAACAAATTCTCCTTTTCTTTTATAAATTCCTTAGTGAATTTATATTTCACAATATCTACTGATATCCGATTTCAATTATTCATTTTCAATTTATCTTCAAAAAGATAAATTCTCTAAACGTTTCATTTCACATTGGAAAAACATTTCCATACTTATTTATTCATAAGTAATTCACAAATTTTATTTATTTTCAACACTTGGAAAATATTCAATATACTTAAATCGAGATTAAGTATATATTTCATTCTTTAAGGAAATCATTCTCTTTAACATATTTATTTGGGCCAAAACGAATGTTGCGTAAAACATCGTTACGACAACCCAAAATCACTAGTATAGGGATTCGAAATTAAAATAGATATATAAATCCCAATACTATACAAAACATTTCCTTTCGGAAATCATTTACTATAACAATAGTGCTATAGTCCACCATTTCCTTTTATTTCTCGAAAACGTCTATTTCAACAATGAATGTTGAAATCTATGGTTTCGAATCTTAACACCTTTGAAAACATCATTAGATCGTTTTAATTCTATTTAAAACATCCCATGTAAAACATTTTCTTTAACATAATATTCACTATTCAAAAACGTGAATATACTACGTTAACAATTTCATCATTTCTATACGTTTCATTTTAAAGGATTATTCACTGTCTAAAACGTGAATATAACTTCATAAATAAGTTATAAAAATTAACTTATCAAAATAAGTCGTTGCGAATTTATAAAACAATGTTTATAAATTCCCTTATTACCCTATATTCAATTCATAACTCAATTATATACCAAAGGTTCATATTATAAGTTAAATACTTATAATTTATTTGTTTGCAAAATCGTTCCTTTGAACTTCATAATTATAAATCTTATAACTTATAAGATTCAATTATTTATCCAAAACCATTCTTTTAATAACTTTATAAATTTTATAAACCTACTGCCTATAAAATTCCATTTATAACTTCACCGTTTATAATTCTATGAATTTCATTCATTTATGAAATTCATTCACGGTTCATTCTAACACTTACAAAAACTCATTTTATAATTTCAATATTTCAATTTATAAATATCCATTTATAAATCTCTTATATAATTCAATTCATATTAATATTTAAAAACGTCTTTAAAGTCCTTTATAAATTTCACCATTTTCTTTGATTTATAAAATAATCAAATTTTTTATAAATCCTATATTTAAACTTTTTTATAATAAATTCAAAAATCTCAATTTAAACTATTTTATAACATTAAAATTTATACGTTTATTTATTTAATATGAATCAATTCCAAAATATTTTATAAACGTGTACTTTCAAAAATCACTTTGAAATCCCTTTTAAAATTCCAAAATTTGGTCCAATGATGCTACATACCAAATAGTAAATCACGACAACAATGATATCATATATCGATATGATAATCAACGAATATCAAAATATCCATAATCAAATAAATACTGTTGAGGAATCCAGTTGGA
The DNA here is from genome assembly GCA_030765085.1 of Allium cepa. Taxonomy (NCBI): domain Eukaryota; kingdom Viridiplantae; phylum Streptophyta; class Magnoliopsida; order Asparagales; family Amaryllidaceae; genus Allium; species Allium cepa. The sequence goes on from CM060935.1 coordinate 430,770,723, forward strand.
TCCCTCCAACCTGTTTTCCTGCATCCACAAACATTAGCACAATACCAATTCCGCTCCAGTACGGAATTATCGCGGTATATGGGATTTAAAATATTATCCGCTTAATAGACGGCGCAATAGGGTCTCATCCGCTATACAAATGCGGGAAATCAATAACTGCAATATATACATATGCCAATATATATTGCTATTATATATAATACCAATTTCACTGTTTATGAAATATTCGCGGTATATGTTTTTAATAAATAACATCCGCTTACTAACGGCGCATAATGTCTATTTTAACAATCAATAGATAACAATCATCATTCAAACATGCATTCAAATATTTTAAATCTAACTATTTAAAATAAAATCGAAACTGATTCGATTGAGTGAGAAGTTCTCACCTTGATTTCAATTTCGTTTTAGCGATTTATTTCGAATAAAATTAAACGGACGTTTAATTTTACCCTAAATTCTCACTAACTCCAAACGACTCCAATCCAATTTTATCGCGTAGTGCTCGTCCATACGATTCCAACGCTTCCTGTTTCGCGCGTTTTCGACCTCGTATGAAAAAGATATGCATTTATGAAGTTTACACGATTTTTATATATAATAATTTACAACAAATTTAAATTTTTAAACCTAAACTAGATCACTGCCGTTGATTTCCTGCATCCACCATCAGGCCGCACATTCCTTCTCCTCTCCCTCTCGTTCACGCGTCTTTCCTGAACATTGCCGAACCCATCTCAATTATTAGGGTTCCAAATAACGACTACCACACTCCACTTCGACTCGATCAGGTGACGCCATGTTGAAGAGCGCCTCCTCCTCTACCCACGCCCAGAACCTCCATGAACTTGGTCGCCACATATGCACGCACGCCGAGGCCGAACGTGCTCCCTTTCGGCCATGTTTTCTCTTTCCACGCTACACGAGACACGATCATCTCCGTATAGATTTAAAGCCCTCGTTACACTCTTCGTCTTTGTAGTTGACACTTTCCTCTAATTGTCGATGGATTTGGAGAGATTAAGGAATGAATTTGGGAAGTTTCTGGCCGTTCAGCATGGTAGTGGCGGCTGCATTAGGTTTAGGGTTTATAATTTTTTTTTTATTCTTGTGAATGGAGGCTATTTATAGGGAACCGACGAAACACTGTTCATTCCGGAAATTCCGAACTCCGATTCACGCGTCTTAACCAGCGTTTCTAGGGTTTACCCCGCGTTCCGGACACAATGGAACAGGTTTCGAAAGCTAATTCGAACATCTATGCGAGATATGGCAATAAACGTTCAATTTAAATTTAAACGATTTTCTAGGCGTTTTAATTTGTACCGGACAAACGGTAAATCCGATTGACACGAAATTTGAAACCTTACAATAATATCACATTACGGATCCGATGAAACTAGTTTCGTCGAAATCCGAGACTTTTCTAAAAATGGCTATTTTAACTCGCCAAATTAATATTAAAAACAATTCGATGCGTTTCGAGCTGCCACGATCAAACGACAACTCCGATTGCTACGAAAATTGAAATCCGATAATAAATAACTATTACGGATCCAATGGAACTGGTTTCGTCCAATTCTGAGACTGTTCAAAAATTGGCTAATTTCACTAGTCGATTTAATATTAAAATATTCAATTTTCACAAATTAACTCTTAATTCGATTTTAAAAGTTCTAAAACATCATTCTAACTCCAATATGATAAAATAAAATTTTACAAATCATTTTCAATCATATTTAACTCAATTTCCAATTATTTCCATAATTTTAACATATTAAATTATTGATTTAATTATTCAATTAAATCCAATTATTCGAAATAAAATTTATTCGACTTATAAATTTCACTTATTAATATTTAAAATTAATTAAATATTCAAATTTTAATTACTAAAAATCCTGGGTCGTTACAAAACATGTATGTATTATTTCATGTTTACTGTTTATCTTTTTAAATTAAAAATAAATTTACATATATATATATTAATGAATCAGATTAAATCGAAATTGCAAAAAAAAATGAGAATACCTCACGCAAGCCTCGCTGCCTGCTTTTGAACACACCACCAGAACGTTGTAGTCGAACCATCGTAGCCTCAAAATCGCGAATCCCAATCGATCGACCCCAATCCACCCTTAAAATCGCATGTTTATCGTTTAATAGTTTTTTTCCAGGCGAATCCCAATTGACCCTCGTGCGTGCGATGCCACCTTAGCCTCAAAATCACGACATCCCATCACCGAGTTCGACATTCGCCTCTGCCTCGACTTCGAACGATCGACCCCACAGACTCGCGCGCGCATCGATCACCGCCATGCTTTGTTTTGTCACAGTTACTTCCAGCTACACACGCCCCCAGATCCACTTCAGCTTCATCGTGCTCCGCCTCTGCCATGATGTCGTGCTAGCGCGAGAACGACTCACGATTCTTCCTCTTTCTCGGGGATTTCCCCAATCGACAAATGATTCCTATTCAACCGAGGGTTTCGATTTCTTTCTGCCCTTTTTTTTTCCTTGTATCTATTTCTTTCGATCGAGTTTAACTGAAGAGGAAGAGGAAGAGGAAAGGGAACGAAAATAACCGCCGGCCATGTATTTGAATTGAACGAAAATGATTTTCGTTTGCCCATGAACCTGATTTTGAACGAGATAATCGAAACATTTTTTTTCTTTTTTCGGCCATGGTTTCGTCTCTTCATTCTATCATTTCGAAGTGATCTGCTTAGGTTATACAAAGAAAAGGAGGAGGGAAGCGTGTTATAGAAGACTAAAGTGAAATGAAGGTTGCGAGAACGAGTTGGGACAGTGATTTGAGGGATCTGCAGTGATTTGAAGGCAAAAGTTTTGATTTGAAAGAAAGGCAACTGAATGTTGGGTTGTAGGGGAATAAATATAAATATTTAATTTAAATTCAAATTCAAAACGTCTCTATTACGTGGCTTAAAATTGCGAAATCCTATCGAGGCATGCCACCGGGCGTTTATAATGTTAAACCCTTATTATGAACGCATTGGAAATGGTTTCGAGTCCTAATTCGATCGTATGAAGAAGATAGCTTTTTGAACCAGTTATTAAATTAAATTTCGGTATAATTTTCAGCGCGTTTGCTTATCGTTCGATCACACGACAACTCCAAACATTACGAAAATTGAAATTCGATAATAATACAATATTACAGATCCAATAGAACTAGTTTCGTCGAACTTCGAGACTGTGCCTCGGAAGGCTATTTTTAAATATCGATTTAAATGATATGATTTCAAAACCGAATAAAGTATTTCCAAATCAAATTCTGAAGCTTTCATTAACCTCAGTATTATCAATATAAATTTTCTAAGCCACTAAAATATTTTAAACAAGCTTAAAAAGTCAAAATTCAATATTTAACCCAATTTCTTTTATTAAATTCAATAATTTAACTACCAAATAAATTCTAATATTTGAAATTCAAGTTTAAAATAACTTCCAAATATTTAAATTCAAATAAATATTTCAATTTTAATGGTCCAAAATTCAGGGCCATCACATTCTTCCCCCTTAAAAGAATTTCGTCCCGAAATTACAATTTAAGAAGAATGATCCTTAACCCATTTACTATCTTTCCAAACTAAACAGTTTTATCAACTTACCAAACAAATCCTTTTTATTAGTGACTCATTATCAATTCAACTAATTTTCCAAATTCAATCATAAATTTCCAAACAACATTGTTTACTTAACCAATTCAAATTTAAATTTAAATTCAAATTTCAAAATTTCTCACAATTTTTCTAACTCTCTAAATTTTCGAAAAATTTCACCAGCGTCTCATTTGCGCGGCTAACTCGGTACGACTATAAAATGGCACCACAAGCCCTCAGATTCAAAAAGAAAACAAAAGGCCAAGCGGCTAGACAAGAAAATCACCAAATTTATATAGAAATTTAAATACATACCTTTTTATCGAGCAATTTAATTTTATCTTCGAAAATCAAATCCGATTCCTTTGTCTTTAACACACCTGTATATCCTGATGTCCATAATGTCCAATTTCAACATTCAAAAATCATTTTTGCACACTTCTTTACAAAAATTTGAATACTTACCTCTTATACCATTTTTACTTCACTATTGAAGTTATATATCCATTTTCATTATTCTAATTTTCACTTTCATTTGAATTCAATTTATACTTCAATTCTATTTGGATTCAATTTACCTTCTGAATATTGAATTTTTTTATCAACTATCTTTCATTCACAACTGATTCATATTACTAATTTAAATTAGTTTTATTTTCTAATTCATTACAAATTCCAATTCATTTTATCTCAAACCAAATTTTTTATTTCTTCTACTTTTATTATCTTTAGTTCACTTCGAACTAATTTTACAACTTCATTTTATTTCACATAATTCAAATTAGTTTTCGATGTTCAGTTTTCAATTCCAGTTTTATTCTTTCTTTCATTCCCAAAAATTTATTTTCAATTCACTATTCTGGTTTATAACCACTTATATTTAAACTGGATTTCAAATTCCATATGAATTTAATTTATCTTTCATTTATAAATATTGAATTCAATTCAATTCAAACCATATTAATTTGTCATTCATCAGTTAGTTTCACTTACTAATTTTAGTTTAATACTTTACTTTGTTTATCACAAATCAATTTCAATTCCAACTCCAGTTCTATTTACTAACAAATTCGAAATGAATTTCAAAATTCAATTTCACTTTCATTTACTTGCAATTGTAAATTTATTTATTCATTCACAACTTTATTTTCCACCTTATAAAATTTTGTTCCATAACTATTTTTTTATAGGATTCCAGAGTCTTTTCAACAATTCAAAATCATTTTTGAAATTAGTTCAAATTATCCCTTTAAATTTCTAAAACCAACCCAGTTTTCCAAACAACTTCAATTTAAAACAATTTGGCAGCAATTCCTCTTTTGGAAACTCGAAAATAAACACCGATGATGTCGCGATCATCATCGAAATTATTTTCCAGTGACCGACAAGAATTTAGAGCTTTTATACCTCCAAAAATATTTTTCCAAACCCTTTGAAAACCATTTTCAAATCAAGAGGATTTAATTTCCAAAATTCCAAAATTTTCAAATTCTTTTCAAAACATTTCCAAATACTTCTCTGGAATTCCGTTTCAAATTTATAAATCACATTTGCATTTACAAATCACATTTGTATATGGATTTTATTTCTCAGCTTTAAGTTATGATTTCAACTTCTTATTCCATAATCAATAATGATAATTTAATATTATCATTTCCTAACAACCAAGCGACCATATACTATGATAATTTACAAAGATTATTTCCTTTATCTACGAAAATAGTTTTGGGTAAAATTATTTCATTTACCCTACTTTAAAACAATATCGTGTCGAATTGTTCTGTACAAGTGCTTAGACATCCCTATCGATAGAGTTGTACGTACTATACCGACCAGAATCCATATACCACTCAACAAACCAATCATCACAATATAAAACAATGTTATATTCACTAACAAATACGCGTTCATATCTATTATTACACTCAAACTAATTCTAGAGTACTACTAACTCTATCTCTAATGAGTAACACCCAACAGAGCCAACGTTGTCGCTTAACCAAATGCGCTGATACCAATCTGTAATGGCCCCATTTTTCGACCCCCGAAAGTCGGCATCAATACGTCCACTGTTTCAAATGCCGCACAGCCGAATGCCGGAAAACCGATCCGTTAGGGTTAAAGAAGAAGAAGATAGAAGAAGAAATAGAAACAATAAACAGAATCTCACATTTCACAACGGAACAATATACAATAGATAAATAAGTAATCTTTAAAACAAAGAACTGTATCAGTTATTACAGTACATCACATTACAGTATCAGAGTGTTACAACAACAAACAACGGAAAATAATATAACATATACTAGTGATACGCTTCGCCATCCAGCTTGCTCCTGATCTCCACAGCATCTCCTTTTCGACTTCGCTCCAAAATAATGATAACCTGACTATAGGCTGCCTGTGTGGAAAATTATGGACACCCAGAGTTTAGAAAGGGAACAATAAACTACAGGTCAGTCGTGGGACTGGTGTGAGATCTTAAAAATAGTTATTTTTCACAAAGAAAGGAAAAGAAATCCGCTATGCTTTTTGGAAAATGAAACTACCATAAGGCCTCCCGCCACACACACAATGCAAACGTAGAATTGGAGGAGATTTCTCCTTATGATAGTCAAACATGCTTGATACACAAAATCCTTTGATATTATTATTATTAGTGCATAGTGTAGAAAACATTTCGAATGTATAATATTAATCTTAGCTAGCATACAACCATTATTTTATGCTTATTATAGCTACCACGTTCAATAGCATGTTACCGCCACATTCCATGGCAGGTTATACAACTAAAACCGTACATGGTGTGTATTATTTCTTTGGATTTCCAACAAATGGTCAGGCTAAGGAACGTCCTACTGCCACATGGGTATGCCTCTAGAGGGACGTCCTGAGAACCTACCCGGATCTCTGCCAACACAAGGCCGGGTTACCTCTGTAACTAGGTAACTACTACTCGAGTATGCCATCCCCCGGTCGTTTGCGACCTTTATCCGAGGATCCTCAACCACAAAGCAACAAACACAAAGTATAATCAATTTGCGGTAGCAACATAGGTAAAATATATGGGCTCCATACCATGATACAACCCTCTTCCATAAGGGAGTGACATAACCTAAATGGTGCGACCCTCGTAACCTTGCCGCATCTTTCCTGTTTTGACTATTTTCGGGGTGTGAGGTCCGATGAGGTCTCGTCCACAAAGCTACACTTTTCACAAAGTCATGCTTTGATCAAAAAATGATCGGCAGCACTTCGAATGCCACATTACTTATTTAGGAATATATCACTAGTAACCATCAACTACATAACCTCTGAGCTTGTATATCTCAGAGAAGGGTGTTAAGCTAAGAGAATAATTTCTCCGCCACCAACAGAAATGTATCTGATAGAAACCATCTTTACATCTCAAAGTGTAATGTCAGGCACATGTCCATAGAAGTCCGTTCCGGGATCGAACGGAACCGAAGGCACTTCAAAGAAGCCCTTGCAAATCTGGATATTTACTAATCACCTCCGGAATCCCCATCATAAAGGGTGATAAAATCTCTATACCGGAGCAACCCGGTGCAGAGACATTTGACAGGTAATCCTTTCGTTTTCGAAAAATACCCGGTCTTCAACACCGTCTTCAAATGCAATCCCATTTCGTCTTATCATTGTTAGGAATGGGTTTTATGACACAAGTTACTCTCCCGGCTAATCCAATAACGATCGCTTATTTTTAAAAATAAGTGTTACATTTAGACTTCAAACAAATCACAACAATTTCCACGTTGATCTTCTTAAACAAAAGATCCATCACCATCACAAAGGTTCGATATGGATTTCGAATATCCATTTGGAATTCGACTCCCGGTCGCATCGATATTCTAATGCCATTTAAAGGCCAATATTAATAGTCGGGTTATTTAACTATCAATCAACATTCACAACCATTACTGGATTTCAAATAATTTTCCCAAATCATTTATTTCCAAAATATCTTCGCAAGATATACTTTTATCACTTTAATATTTTGAAAACAAATTTCAAACCATTATTCACATTTCAATCCTTTGGAAACGAATTTTCAAAGCATTTTCCTTACGCAGAATATATTTCAAAATATTTATTTGCTTCCATTGAAAATCTGTCGAGTTCAAATATTTTAAAATAATATAAAATAAAAACTAATTTTGAAATAAAATTAGTATATAGGATATAACTATTTAAATATCCAATTTCTAAAAAAATATCAATTCAAAACTTTAAATAATCACAACTATAATGGTTTAAAATATATTTCACTTTAAAGATTTTCAAAATAACCTAAGTAAATAATTTTTCTTCAAAACATTCTTTCCCTTAAACCATCTTTGCAACTTCAATCTATATTTATAAACTATATTGAAAACATACTCGGATTTCAGGGAAAATACACGTTCAATTCAAAAATGGTTTATTCAAATTAAATTATAAATCTTTCTCGATTTATTTTGAATTACATTCCAAATCCGTAAATTCCTTTCCACACTTTAAAAATAAACCAATGTTTATTTTAAAACAAATTTCCCTTAAATATTTATTTTAAAACACCAAATCAATTTTTAGTTTGATTTACAAATTATTGCCTTTAAAAGTAAATTCCTTCATTAAATCTTTTCCCCTTTTTTTGGAATTTATTCAATTGAATTTCACTATAGATTTTCTACTTAAATTTAAAAATCCAATTTTATTTATTTCTGGTATCTTACTATATCAAAAATATATTCGGTTAAATTTCATCCTTCAACGATTTCAATCACAATATAATAACACACTGATTTTAAATAAGACAACACACTATTGAAACAAATTTAATTATTTGAGGAATCCAGTTAGATCCCTCCAACCTGTTACCCTGCATCTACAGACGTTAGCACAACAATTAAATACCAATTCCACTTCGAGGTGGAATATCGCGGTATATGGGATTTATAAAATATCATCCACTATTATGCGGCGCATAGGGTCTAAACTAATATAACTGATAATGAATCAATCATCCAAGCATACAATCAATAATTTTAAATTTAACTATTTAAAGCTTAAATCAGAAAAATCTGATTGAATGAGAAGATCTCACCTTTAATTTGCATGCAATCCATTTCCAATTCAAATTGTTTTCTCCACGATTTTGACCATGTATAAATATTATACAATTCATTATTATTCGAACAAACCGAATAATCCATTATCGTTTAATAGTTTATCAAACCAATTTCTCCTTTAATAAATTTATTACCTAAAAATAAATTTTGAAAACTATTTTTATTTTGGTTATTCTTAGTAAATTAAAACATGTATATATTATTTCATGTTTACTGTTTATCTTTTTAAATTACAAATAAATTTACATATATATATTAATGAATCAGATTAAATCGAAAATGAAAAAAATAAAATGAGAATACCTCACGCAAGCCTTGCCGCCTGCTTTCAAACGCACCACCAGAACGTTGCAGTCGACCCATCGTAGCCTCAAAATTGCGAATCCCAATCGATCGACCCCAATCCACCCTCAAAATCGCATGTTTATCGTTTAATAGTTTTTTTCCAGGCGAATCCCAATCCACCCTTGCGCGCATGACGCCACCGTAGCCTCAAAATCACGACATCCTATCACCGAGATCGACATTTGCCACTGCCTTGACTTCGAACGATCGACCCCACAGACTCGCGCGCGCATCGATCGCTGCCATGCTTTGTTTTATCACCGTTACTTCCAGCTACGCGCGCCCCCAGATCCACTTCAGCTTCATCGTGCTTTGCCTCTGCCACGATGCTGTGCTAGCGCGAGAACGACTCGCAATTCTCCCACTTTCTGGTGGATTTCCCCAATCGACAAACGATTGCTATTCAAACGAGGGTTTCGATTTCTTTCTGCCCCTTTTTTCCTTATATTTATTTCTTTCGATCAAGATTAACTGAAGAGGAAGAGGAAAGGGAACGAAAATAACCATCGGCCATGTATTTGAATTGAACGAAAATGATTTTCGTTTGCCCATGAACCTGATTTTGAACGAGATAATCAAAACATTTTTTTTCTTTTTTCGGCCATGGTTTCGTCTCTTCATTCTATCCTTTCGAAGTGATCTGCTTAGGTTATACAAAGAAAAGGAGGAGGGAAGCGTGTTATAGAAGACTGAAGTGAAATGAAGGTTGAGTGAACGAGTAGGGACAGTGATTTGAGGGAGCTGCAGTGATTTGAAGGCAAAAGTTTTGATTTGAAAGAAAGGCAACTGAATGTTGGGTTGTAGGGGAATAAATATATATATTTAATTTAAATTCAAAATCAAAATGTCTCGATTACGAATTGGAAAGAAATTAAATTTTAAAACAACTGACAACAATCTTTTTTAATGTCCTCTGACCCATCTCTTCCCTTCCGACACTTACCATCAAACTTACCCGTCGTCCTTCCTACCATACCTCCACCTGTCCAGTTTTCCCCTCCAGTGCCTCCTGATCCACCCCCGCCTGAACCAGCTCAGCAGTCCTCCGCTCCCCACCAGCGTCTTCTCCCACCCAACCCCCCATCTGCTGACCTCTTTTCTTCCTCCCCTCACAACTTTGTTTCACCTCAATGGAATTCGCTGTTCAAAGTTAAACCACGTAATGCTGGTCTACATTCCCCAGTTCGTGTTCCCCTCATTTATGATGGACATGTCCTGGTACCACCTGATGATGTTATTAAGGCTGGTAATGAAGTGTGGGGTGATTACTTAGTGGGCTTCTTTCTTGACAAGCCTTTATCTTATATGACTGTAATCACTCATCTCAAAAAAATTTGGAAACTTAAAGGTTCGATCAAAGTGAAATCCGATGGATTCTTGTTCCTTTTCAATCTATCTTGTGATGAAGATAGAAGGAAAATTATTGAATCAGACCCAATAATCATGAGGAACAAAATTTTCATTGTTAAACAGTGGGATCAAACAGTTGGGAATAGTTGTAGCACTATTAGAACTGTTCCAGTTTGGGTTAAACTCCACAATATACCACTTTATGCTTGGTCCCATCTTGGAATCAACTGGCTTGCTTCTCGTCTTGGTTCATTCATGTGTATGGATGCACAAACTGAAAAGTTGGAGAGGATAGGATACGCGAAATGTATGGTTGAAGTTACACCGCTTGATGAACTTCTGAATGAATTTCCTGTAAGGTTAATGGATGGATCGGAGCAAGTTGTCACTGTTGAATATCTATGGAGACCTGATATATGTACTAGTTGTAAAGTTTTTGGTCACAATACTGATGATTGCCTGATGATGGGGACAAAGGAGAATGGAAAGGCAGTAACAAGACAAAAAGAAAGAAATGAAAGCAAGGGAAAGGAAATTATGCAAGGCAAAGAATTGAAGAATGTAAAACAAAAGAAAGAATGGAAAAAAGTTGGTAATAAAGGAGATAAGTTAATAATAGAGCCAGAAAAAAAAAACAATATATCAGAAGATAAGCAAAAAAAGACAATGAATGTAAATGAAAGTGTTGGCAATATTTTATTGCATGTTTCAGCTACCAATAGTATGACCAGAGAAAATACCATAGTTTCAATGTTGGATGAGGTCCCAGTCTCAAATAGTTTCAATGTGTTGATGGATCAAGACTTATCTGAAGATTGCTATGTAGTTTGCAAAGATTCCATAGAGAATGAACTCTGTAAAAAAAAGAATCAGTTGGAAGAGGGACAAATTCAAGATGACATACACTGTGCTATTGCAGAAAATGAACTTGATCCAGTTAATTGCAATATGCAGCCAGATAGTCAAAAAATTCAATGCAACATTTCCAGTATTGGTTCATCCCTAATGTTCCATTGCCTGGAAACAAATACTACCATGCCTAAAACAATCAGTAAATCCATGCAAGGTATTACCATGCAAGAAAAAAACCAAGACAAGACTGTTTTATCCTTGCCTGATGAATCATTCTTCAGACATGCACTGGAAAAAGAAATTCTATCTTTGTGCATGAAAAGACCACTTGATAACAACACCAATCAATACACTTACACTGGTGACTTACCAGGATGGAAATCATCCCCATCTTCTCCTACCAAACCACTTTCTCCAAATCTAACCTTATTGGACAGAGACAAAACAGCAAAATTCAAACAACATAATAAGGCAAAAAGAAGTTTTGATCCCAGAGACTCTCCTGCAACCAGGAGCATGAAAAACATCATCCACCAATCCTTAAAGTTTTCCAAATGATGCACAGCTTTGCCACTTGGAACATAAGAGGGGCCCATTCCACTGCTAAATTGGACCAAGTTAAATACCTTATTTCCCAGTACAAAATCTGTTTATTTGCCATGCTAGAAACCAAGCTGAATGAAACCCTTACTTTAAAAGCTGCTAAGCACATTGAACCAACATGGACTCTTCACCACAACCTTGCTCAAGCTTCCTATGGCCGCATTATGGTGTTACACAATCCCACTGTCATAACCCTTACCTCTATTCTCAACACTGACCAAGTTATGCACTTCCAAGCTAAAATGAATAATTCCCAATTTTCTTTCTACCTATCCTTTGTGTATGCGCAAAATTCTCAGAACTCAAGACAAAATTTTCTTAACCTTCTTCCTGCTTTCAGGCAATCTTCCCACCCTTGGCTTGTCTTTGGGGATTTCAACTGTTGTTACAATTTAGAAGACAAACATGGGGGATCTCCTCTCCTTCCCAAAGACATTTTCCCTCTTAATAAAGCCATTGATGACTCAAACCTTCTCCCTATTTCCTCCTTTGGAGCTCAATTCTCTTGGAACAATAGGAGTAGGTCTGGTGCTAGGATCTTCTCAAACATTGACCACTCATTTGCCAATCTCAGTGCCTTATCTGCTTGGCCTACCATGTCAACTCTGTTACCCAACCCTGTCCTTTCTGACCATTCCCCTTTGATCTTCTCCACGGGTCAGTGTATTTTAAAAGGAAAAAAAAGCTTCAAATTTTATAATACTTGGGTCAATGAACCGGAGTATGCTAATATTATTAATAAATCTTGGAATACAAAATTTTATGGTAATCCTATGTACATTTTTTGCAGAAAAACCAATGCTACCAAAGAAGCACTTAGATCTTGGGCTAAAAATAAGTTTGGTGATGGTTCACTTGTTTCTTCCCAGCTAAGACAGAAACTCTCTCAAGCACAAGACTGTATGCTAAGTAATCCCGATGATGCTGCTGCTGCAGAGAATGAAAGAATCATCTTTGATCAACTTAATGAAGCTTTATCAACTGAAGGCAAAATGAAGAGGCAACAATTAAGACAAAAATGGGCTCAGGAAGGGGATTACAATACTGCTTATTTTCATGCTGCAACTAAAATCAAACATGCCAGGGAGCAGATCAATCACATTCATGATGAGTATGGTGTCCTTCATTCTGATCCCTCTGCTGTTGACCATGCCTTTCTGCAATATTTCAAATCAATGCTGGGCAACAAAGATAATTTCACTCCTTTTTTTGAGGAGCTTGACCTTGTGCAACTCCCCAAACTGAAACCAGATGAAGCTAATGCTCTAACGAACAAAGTTACGGATAATGAAATTAAAGACACCCTCTTTTCCATGAACAAGCATTCATGTGGGGGACCTGACGGTTTCAATGTTCAATTTTACATACATAGCTGGGATATCATCAAGGAAGACTTTCTTAGAGCAGTTCACAACTTTTTCAATAAATCAAAAATGCTTTTGGAAGTCAATGCAACAAACTTAGTTCTCATTCCGAAAGTGCAATCTCCCACCGCTGTTGACTCCTTTAGACCCATATCATGTTGTAATGTGATGTACAAATGCATATCCAAGATTCTGGCATCTAGAATTGTTCCTGTTCTTTCCAGAATCATCTCCAACAATCAAACTGCTTTCCTTCCTAAGAGGAACATAACTGATAATATTCTACTTACGCATGAACTGCTGAAAGGTTATGGAAGTACTAGTGCTTCCAAGAATGCTTTGTTGCAGCTTGACTTAAAGAAAGCTTTTGATAGTATTCACTGGAGTTCTATAGTGAGGATTATGGCTTTGATGGGATTTCCTAAAGTTTTTGTAGCTTGGATTTATATCTGCATTTCCTCCCCATCCTTCTCCATCAAATACAATGGCTCAAATTCTGGTTTTTTCAAAAGTAAGCAGGGGATCAGGCAAGGGGACCCCATCTCCTCATATTTGTTTATTCTTGTAATGGAGGTCCTGACTGTCATGTTGAATAGCAAGTATGATAACAAGGAAATTTTGTTCCATTCCAAGTGTAAGTCTCTCAGGATATCTTCACTGCTTTTTGCTGATGATATTATGATATTCACAAAACCTGACATACGTTCTTTGGACAATATCAAGGCTACCCTTCAGAGTTTCTACCGAATGACTGGCCTTCAACTCAATTTTAACAAATCTCATATTCTTATCTCTGGTTTAGCTGCTGAACATGTAACTACTCTCTCTGCATCCTCTGGCATCCAAACTATGAATAATAATATGAACTATTTAGGTATCCCTCTTTGCTCCTCAAGAATCACTAATGCCAATTGCCTGCCTTTGTATGTTAAAATCTGCAGCAAGATGAATTGTTGGGCCAATAGATTTCTCTCACAAGCTGGTAGACTTGTCCTTATCAAGTCTGTTATAACATCCATGTTGGTGTATTGGAGCAGAGTTTTCATTCTTCCAAATAAACTTGTGAATATGGTGAGACAAGCTATGCTAAGATTCTTCTGGACGGGTTCTATCCTCTCTAAGAAAATCATTCCCTGCTCCTTTACCATCATGGAGCAGCAGAAACACAATGGTGGTCTTGGAATTCTCAATATGCACACTTGGAATAGAGCTGCCATTAGCTCAAATCTCAATGATTTGATAGCTGACAAAGATACTTTATGGGTCAGATGGACTAAAATTCATAATTTACGCAATATGCATTTCTGGACCATGAAAGTACCACTTAACTGCAGTTGGACATGGAGGACTTTGCTGAATTTAAGACCATATCTTTCCCCTTATATCAGAGTCAAGTTATCTCCTTCTAGCACTGCAAATTTTTGGTCTGTTCCTTGGATGGCCAATGGTCTTATACTTGGGAACATATTTACCTCTCAGCAAATTGTTCAATCTGGTATTAGTGCTAATGCTAAAGCTTCTGATTACATACATGATGGTAAACTTCAGATGCCATATTCAAGTAACCAGGTTATTAGAGCTGTTTGGAACAGTTTTCAGGATAACATTTACCTTTCAAGTGCCTCTGATGAAATTTTATGGTATGGCAAGCAACACACTATATCCTCTGTATACAAATTGCTTGATAAAGCTCCTGTTCCTCCTGCAATAAAATGGCATAAAGTGATTTGGACTGTCAATTCAAGTGCCAGAGACAACTTCATGTTGTGGAAAGTCATAAACAAAGCTCTACTAACTAAGGACAAGTTACTGTCTTATGGGATGGTAGTTGATCCTATCTGTGTCATTTGCAAGATGCAACCTGAATCTGTGGATCATCTGTTTCTTGATTGTAGTGAACTTAGGGGATTATGGACTAGGCTTCATAGTTCTATGAATAATAACCACAATCTGGGGCATTCCAGTCTTCAATGGGATCTTATTGGGAAAGCAACTAAATGGAAGAAAAAGGATAGATTTGTGCACTTTTTTATGATCAAAAAATACATGAGATTAGTTTGGGAAGAGAGAAATCAGAGTTGTTTTGAGAATAATTCAAGAAACAATCTGCAGCTTTGGAATGCATTGAAGGCTAGTCTCAGGAATGGTATGCGTGATAGTAAGTTTGATTTCAGTGATTACTGCCCTGCTGTCTGGACGTAGCTCTTCCTTTTTTATTTTGTGTTGTTTGCTTCTTGTTTCTTTTTTATGTTGTGCTGTTGTCCTGTGTTGTTTGTGTGTGTTTTGTGTCATGAGTTTGGTCTTGTGGCCTTTGTTTTTTTTCCTTTCTTTTCCCTTTTTTATCAATAAACTGGTAGGGGACCACCTAACCCCGCTTGCCTTGCAAAAAAAAAAAAAAAAATGTCTCGATTACATGGCTTAAAATTGCGAACTCCTATCGAGGCGTGTCACCGGGCATTTATAATGTTAAACCCCTATTCTGAACGCAATGGAAAAGGTTTCGAGTCCTAATTCGATCGTATGGAGAAGATAGCTTTTTGAACCAGTTATTAAATTAAATTTCGACATAATTTTTAGCACGTTTGCTTATCGTACGATCACACGACAACTCCAACCATTACGAAAATTGAAATCCGATAATAATACAATATTAAGGATCCAATGGAACTAGTTTCGTCGAATTCCGAGACTGTGCCTCGGAAGGCTATTTTTAAATATCGATTTAAACGATATGATTTCAGAATTGAATAAAGTATTTCCAAATCAAATTCTGAAGCTTCCATTAACCTTAGTATTATCAATATAAATTTTTTAAGCCTCTAAAATATTTTAAATAAGCTTAAAAAGTCAAAATTCAATATTTAACCCAATTTCTTTTATTAAATTCAATAATTTAACTACCCAAATAAATTCTAATATTTGAAATTCAAGTTTAAAATAACTTCCAAATATTTAAAGTCAATTAAATATTTCAATTTTAATGGTCCAAAATTCAGGGTCGTCACACTACATGGCATTCCCAGTGCCAATCGGGATCCGTTATTCACTAGCGGACTCTGAAAAAGTCTTCAGGCTGCATTTTTATGAAGTTGAACCTTAGTACTGCCTACCATCCTTAAACGAATGGTAAGATGGAGCGAGTTAATAAAGTTGTTGAGGATTTTCTCTATGCTTGCATATTGGATTTTGGGGGTAGTTGGGTAGATCATATCTATTTAGTAGAGTTCACCTACAATAATAGCATTTAGTCGAGTATTGGTATGGCTCCTTTTGAAGCATTGTATGGAAGGTCGTTTTCCATCTTGTTGGTTAGAGGCAGGAGACAGATATATGGTTGGGCCATATTCTATTAGAAAAGCTTCAGAAAAGGTAGATGTTATTAGACAGAGGTGAAGGAAGCCCAAAGCAGGCATAAGTTCTATGTGGATCAGAGGAGAAAGGACTTGGAGTTTACAATCGAAGATCTTGTTTTGGTGCGAGTAACTCAACTGAAGGGTATAGGTCAGGGAAGTTAGCTCCTTGATTTATTGGATAGTATCCTATTACTTAGCGTATTTGGTGATGTGGGATATCATATTGTCCTACTTGATCATTTTTCCAGAATACATGATGTGTTTCGTGTATCTCAACTCCACAAATGTCTTAGAGATACCAAGTAAGTTTCTCAGCAGATAAAGGAACTCAAGATTTCACCTAACCTGACTTATGCTCAGATGGCATTATAGATAGTGGAAACAGAGGTCAGACGACACAGAAATAGGGACGTTCCATTGGTAAAGGTGTAGTGGTTCGGGAATTCCATGGATTGTACCTGGGAGACTCATGAATATATGACGTAGAGCCATCTTGAGTTATTTTCAAAGGCATGAGTCTGGAAAATTCTTTTCTCTCTTTGATAATTGGTTAAATTCTTAATTAGATTGATTATTAATGTTAAAACGTGCTAAAGATTCCTTTTAATAAGAATTGGGAGGACGCAATTTTCTTAAGCTCAGAAGTCTGTAACAACCTTGTTAATAATTATCTAATTAATAGATGATTAATAAATTTAATTGTGTATTTAAATATTTAATTGAGAAGTTAAATTTAATTTTTTGAATAATCGATTTGAATTTATTAATATTTAAAAGCAAAGTTTATTCAAAATTTAGATATTTTATAATATCAATGAAAGTCAAATTCAAAAATTTGAAATAAAGTATTCTTTGAAAAATTAAAATTCGAATTCTTGTTTAAAAATTTAAATTTGGCTTAATTCATTGTTAAAGTGAAATAAAGACAGGATTATTGACTTTTTATATAGATTTTAAATAAAGTAAAGAAGATTTTTAATTCATTAACAAATTCACTTTTAGTTTATGAATTTAATCTAACAAATAAGAATTTTATTTTTTTATTTGATTATAATTCTTTGCTAAGTGTTATTAAACTAAAAACAAGTTAATTTAATTACATTCTTAGTGAACTTGGCCTTTGTAATTTTGAGCCCATTAGCTAAAGAGAATATTTATTCTTAACCTAATTCCTTAGCCTAAAACTAAGTCTAACTACTAAACATTCTACTCTCATCTTATCTTCCTTCAGAAGCTCAAACAAATGGAGTAACAAACAAATCAATTTCAGCCCTAGTTTTAATTCTAGAAATTCAACGAAAATTCTACAAATCATAAGGACATTAGAATCCTCATCTTCTATTCTAGGTTCTTAAGTTTTGAGTAGTTATTAAGCTCTAAAATTCTAAATTGAAACGTAATATTTGAGTTTTTGGAAAAGAAGTATTGAAGTAGGAGTAGAGGAAGATCAGTAAATTGTTTCAGCTTATTCACTTTATCCTATTCCATCAATTTTAATTTAAGATGAGATAACAATATCACACATCTATATCTCTGATAACTGATTCTCTGAGTTGATACTGTTTAGGTTCAATTGTTGAATAGTCCATTCTGTTGTAATTAGAAAACCTATATTCTAATTAAAAGTGTGGTGCCATGTTTGAGTTGTAATGGATGCATTTACATCCTAGAACACTTGCAAACCATCTAAGAACAAACTATCATCACCAGAGTTTGATTGGAGGGCTTCCTAGAGCAGAAACAGCTCCAGGATTTGCCACCACTGGTGCATCGATGGGCAGCAGCCTGGAGCTGGTTTAGCTCCAGGAAACTACCTCTGGTTCGTCCGTATGTTTCCACGTTTGTTGCCATGTTTGATGTTGATTGGTTCTCTAACAATGGATGATTTATAAGTAGCAATTGATTATTATAGACTAGCAATTTCTATTGATATTTATTTTAAAGAAAACATAATTATTTCATGTATAAAATGTTTTATTTTAAAAAAGAATTGATAGTAAAGTTTTAAAGTTGA
Source organism: Allium cepa (assembly GCA_030765085.1). Lineage (NCBI taxonomy): Eukaryota > Viridiplantae > Streptophyta > Magnoliopsida > Asparagales > Amaryllidaceae > Allium > Allium cepa. The sequence goes on from CM060935.1 coordinate 430,789,362, forward strand.
TAAATATTTTATGAAATATATATGTATATATATATATTTAAAGTAAACTATTATTTTATGAAAAGCATTGATATGATTCAAAAAATTAATAAAGGAATTATATTTTTAAAATAAAAAATCTTTTAATTTTTTTCTTTTTAAATGCAAAAGAATAAGCTTTGATTTAAATTTTTATTGGTTTCCTGCTTTTCTATGAAACTTAGAATTTTCATAAACGATTGAATTGTCGGATTGGTATGAGACATTTCATATAATTCTTTCGCTTATTATTATAATTTGTTAAATAGAGTTTGAGTGGAATTTACTAGCAAATACTAGAATTTCACTTTCTGGTATGAGGCAGTTAGTTAGATACTAGTGATTACTAAAGTGAAAGTGGGCTACAATTAGAGTTGTTTTATATTAGGGTGTTCAGACTTTAGTATGATAGATCCCTGAGTGATGACGACTTGTTTTATTCATCAATTTAAGAGGTGTTAGTGACCTAACTAAATTGTGAGTAAGGTGTTAGTGATCTGACCAAACTGTGAGTGAGGTGTTAGCGACCTGACCAAATTGCAAGTAAGGTGTTAGCAACCTGGCCCAAACTACTTTAGAGGTGTTAATGACCTAACCCAACTGTTGAGAGGTCTTAGCGACCTAGCCAAACTGTACGTAAGGTGTTAGCGACTTGTTTATACTACGAGAGAGGTGTTAGCAACCTGGTCAAACTGCAAAAGGCTATCATAATCATTTTCGGATTCTAGATTACGAAAATATATTATTGATGATTGTTTCTTCAGAGATTTTTGGATGGATATCTAGTATCTTTTGGCTCTGGACAATTTTGAATTGTTATCATCATAGTTTTATTATAATCGACTAGAGACTTGATATGCGTTTATAAAATGGTGATTTGATTGATATGCCTTATTACAATTTTTGATTTTAGGCATATTCTATTATGGCTTATTTAATTGTTAAGTCGTATATTTATGATATCTGCATCTCGCCTTTTTCTTAGATATAGTCCGACCCATTTATTTTATAATACTCGGGTCTGGCCGATGCTCTACATTTATAGGGACTCATTGACTTTTGGATTTTGTGCTAGCACTATAGTAGACTATTTTGTCTTTTTCAGTTTACTTCATTACTGTACATATTGACATTTAGGAGCATATGTCATCTATATAATTTAGTGATCATTGTGTACCTAATACAGTATTTTTCATGCAATATATATATTATATGGGTCGAATACTGATATTCTTTGGACTAGCATTTTATTATATATATGATGTACATTATTCCGCCGTGATATGTGACTCTGATTCTTATTTATTTATTTATATTATATAACATTTTGAACAATTTAAACCTGTATGTCTATTACTCTATATTGATACAATGCACGTCAAAATTTTCAATTCAGATCCTCTAATTGGTAACAAAGATGTGGCAATGTTAGTCCAAATATATAGTCACATTAGGTTGCCCTTAAACAAATATATTCTCTGTGTTATTAGACGACATAACTTGTAATGTTCTTTAATAATATGGTATAGTGGTAGGATCATTATAATTATCACCATTTATCACATTCTCACTAAATGACATTACCTATGCTAAATATCGTTTATCCGGTGTCACTAAGGTAAGTTAACACAATTAGCATATCACATTTCAATTAATATTTATTGCATTTGTATATGTACGTAACAACATATAAGCACATCATGGCATACATAAATCATGATAATACAAGTATCTAGATAATTAAATAAATAATGAATTAAACAACTTATATTACAAATATAATATCAAAACTCATTACACATCATACATTTCATGATTTATCATTTCCCAAAATGTTTGTTATACAAAATTTCCAATTTCAAAATGCTTATTTAATATAAAATATATTAAATTACTCATGGAAAAATGGTTTTAAAGTTCATCTATAAATCCCTATTTTGATTTTATAACGATAAATAAATAGAGTGTCTATTTATATAATAATTCAATTAACTAAACTGATTTGTATATCTCAATATTTCAAAAATAATTTATAGAATCATTTTAAAATATACACTTTAATTCTCTATCTTTTCTTCAGAATAAACTAAATAACTAAACTTTAAAATAACTTATAAGAAATTTATTTCGTTTCTTAATTTAATTTTTAAAGATTAAACTTTCAAATTTTTATTTAGTACCTTTTCTTTTTTATAAAAGAATAGCCTGGAATAACTATGGCTACTAGAGGTACCCACTAACGGACCGGTGGGCCGATCGGTGCACTGGTGACGGCTCGGTGTGTGCGCCTGTGAGATACCTAGAATAAAAATTCCAGGCTTCTCACCATCGCTATTATTGCATTCTCCTTTGATTCGGTTCTAATGTGATTTTGGTACAAATTTTAGACAATTACAACCACCACGCAATCAAAGTATTGTAATAAACAAACAATCAATCAAAAATTTCTGTAGTTTTGTTTGCATTTGGGGATATTTCATGTTTCACGGTGGGAAGAGATATTGTTTATGATAATATCAAAAACATACAAAAACAACAGTTCGGTAAATCATAACACAATCACAAACCTGACATTAAAGCTTCATAACAACATAATTTAAACCAAATTAAAACATGTAAGTCACAAACAGGTTGTTACACTAACCGTAAGCAAGAAATGAAGATTGATTTCACTGCTCTAAAGCTCATCGAATCTCCTTCTTAGATTATTAACATAAAATGAAAAACTTGTAATGACCTGGAATCCAGCGTCTGAAAACCGACATCCAATACCTCACTCGTATTCGAATGCCGGAGATTTAAACGTCGCACTCCAGTTCGTTGGAGCTTATAACAACATTAAGTGATAACAATACAGCGGAAACAAAAAGAATTTTCATTGATCATAACATTGATACAACATGGATACAACATCATTACAACAATTGAACACCATAATCAGAGCATAATGTATATGATACAACAACTGAATGATAACACACAGTGGAACAACAACAGACTACAATAACTTCAACAAGGTCTTCCTAAAGAAAGAGAGAGTGAGAATCCAACATAAGCACCTTCAGTCCAAACTTCAAAACTCCAAACCAAAAAGCTTCCAAAAACTTCAAAGACCAAAGGCTTCAAAAGACATCTAGATCCAAATCTACATTCCAACTTCGCTCCAGAACACGGATAACCTGACTATAGGCTGCCCGTGTAGAAAATTATGGGCACCCGGAGTTTAGTAATAACTACACCAATTCTAAAGCAAAAAAATGGTGGACATAGAGTTATGTAGTGGTTAGGAGCAATTACCCTCAAGATTGATACTCTTTTTGTACTAAACTTTGACATGAAAATGTAGTTTTAAGGCAAAGAACTATAGAATGGCTATCATGAAAATTTAGTTAGTGCTTTATGAAATAAAACATTTACTGAAATAAAAGAATTCCATTTTTTATTCCACACAAAAATACATTTTTTCTATATTTTAATGAACTTTATTCACAAAATACGCTTAAATTTAAAATTTTGAAACCATCACTTTATTAATTTACAAATCACTCCATAATGATATATTTAATTCAAAGATATCAAGTATAGCTTCGTGCTAAGTCGTTATAGATTCCCTCTATAAATAAATAGTGTCCTCGTAATTTACAAGCAAGGATTATGTATTGATTTCCCTCCAACAAATATCGCAACACATATGTACACATGCATAAAAAAGACATACGTATCCAAGTAACACATATACACTTATACACACACACAAAAGTTACACCAAGCAAAACAATCAAAGAATACAAAACATACACCTGATTTAAGCTTACTTGTTTGAACCAAAAATGGCCCAAACACCCAAATGAACGTACTAGAGAATAAAAATGATGAAAGTAAAGTAAAACAAGTGAGAAAAGAAAACATAAAGTTTTATATTGGTTCCGCAAACTCTGACCTGCGTCTAATAAATGATTTTATTGCTTATTTCTGACTTGAGGGCAGAAGTTCTTAGGACTCGGTACAACTTCCATACTTAGATTTTCGGAGTCCCAAGAATATAGAGTAGAGAGGAGTTGGAGAAAAAAGATCTTGAAAAATGAGCCCTACCTTCCTATTTATTGAGTTATGGAGCATAAAATCATGCACCAAATATCTCCTAGCCGTTAGCCATGATTAAGACAAGTTCTCCTAAAAATGTAGGCACCACTTAGCAATATCTAGGAGTGGGTACCGATCCCCAAGTGGGAGTCAGTACCGATCTCCAAGTGGGAATTGATACCGATCCCCAAGTAGGAGTCGGTACCGATCCCCAAGTTCACCATTTTTGGTGTCTTTGACTTCTTGCTTTGGATCGTCTTTTAATTATATTTGTGATTCCATAAGTGTTTGCATCTATATTAGTTGCTTAGTTCAAATGATGGAGTTGAACGAGAACAAAGCTGCAGTTTCAAGTCTCTATGGAGATCAATGGAGAATTGCATTGATTTAACAATAGGACTTTGGAAATAGAGCCTTGGCGTCAAGATAAATAGGTAGGCAGAAGATGGGATCCACCCAAGTTGTTTTTGGTAGTCGATACCAATTCTCAAGTAAGAGTCGGTATAGATCCCCGACTTGGGGGATCCCATGATTGAGTTGACTTGGATGTTTTTGGTATTTGTAGGGTGGTCTAGTTTGTACTTTGGTTCGAGGTTTTATGGTCATATCTCTAGGAATATTCCCTCGATAACTTAAAAATCTAGTTTGTTGGATTTGTCTATATGCTACCTAGTCAAAAGACAAGATAACACCTGCCCCCCAAAGCACGCCTTGCAAATGGAAGGTGTTCTTTGTTCAAGAACAAGTGTGTTGTCAATCTTCTATGATTTAGCTCTTTGGCTACTTCGGTCTTAGTAAATCATCCAACTCTTTTGGATTCTCTTGTCAATTACGGGTCATTCAAGACCAGTCATAGCCTAAGACTCTAACTCTGTCTAAGTACAATCTATGCGTCATCACAATTCTGATTTCATTTAGTTTTAGTACATCACATATCAGAACCATCCTATATTCATCTGAAACTTACCAATTCTATTTCAATTATAAGGCATTCGAATCCTTTTATTAAATCAAATATCTATTCAAAGGTTTGAGTTGAAAGGATGATGTTTCTGGATCATTAGTTAAATCCATAGTTGTTCAAGGCCTAATTAAGTTTGATATCTCTCTGGATGGTAAATAAAATTTCATGGCAGTTTGAGATCGATAGTTAAATCCATAGCCATTTGAGGTTGATAATCAAATTTGTGGTTGTTCGAGATCGATAAAGCCGTTTGAGGTTAGTGATCATTCTAGGTCGATATAGCTATTCGAGGTGGATGGTGGTCTTTTGGGACCGATAGCCAATCACGGAAGATGGTGGTCATTCGAGACTGATAGCCATTCAAGGCGGATGATGCCCGTTCGAGACGGATAGCCGTACGAGTCGGACGATTGCCATTCAGGATCAATAGTCATTGAAGGAAGATGATGGTCGTTCAAGACCAATAGCCATTCGAGTCGGATGATGCTCGTTTAGTATCGATAGCCGTTTGAGGTAGATGATGGTCATTCGAGACCGATAGCCGTTCGCGGATGATGGTCGTTCAAGATTGATATTTAAATTTGTAGTCGTTCAAGGTCAATGGTTGTTTGAGGCCCTTACCAAGCCCAATCCGCTCTCTATTTGATGAGGGGACTCAATGACAAGCAAGCCCACCAGCTCACTCTCTGGTAAGGGGACTTAGAGTGACTAACGTGAGTTTTCACATTCAAGTGGGTTTCTTAATCATTGGTTCATCTAAAAAAATCAAAGTTCAACAAAAAAAAGTCTACTATTTTGATTATTTCCTCTTCAGGCGTTGTAGTCTAGCATCTAGCTTAGAGCATGCGTAGGGATCATTCGGGATCCTATACTTGAGTAAGTGTCTAGACGGTATTATTGCATGGTTGATTGAAAAAGGAAACTAGAGTGCGAGAATCGAACCTAATTCTTTGGCATCCGATCAAGAGAAGATCTGCCTTACCTCTAATCCAGGGGCATTTCTATTTGTTGGGTTAATAGCTACTCCTGTTCTATCACCACAGTTCTATACCTAACATACTATAACAATTGGTTATCCGTGACAGGTTCCTCTATCAGATCCTATAGATACCTAGAGTCATTCGTATTGTGTCCATCCAGCTCACGGAATAGACAATATTTTCCTACCTTCCACTCATTGTCTGTAGGCTCTTTCCTTTCAGCCTCCGATACAGGATTTGTCCCCTGGTATCCAGATAAATTCGCTCCATTGTCTGGTTTAAATCAATATAAGTGGTGAATCTTTTTTCTCCTTTTTTTCGCTTTGATCCTTCAAAGCTATCGTCTGTCATTCACTTTCCTTTATCCTTGCTGGATCCTGATCCGGACGATCTTTCGCCATCCACGACATTAACCTCTTCCTTATCAGATTCAGCGTTTTCCTACCGCAGAAACCTTTCAGCCTCATGATAAAATTCCATGAGATCGATCGATGGATCTCGTTCCAAGGTGATTATTAAATCAACCTTTGCAGCTATTCTTGAAACCGCTACCATCAAAACCATTGAAAGATCGAATTTATTCACCGCAGGTGTCTAGATCGATAAACAAGATATATGTCATATATATAAATTTTCAAAAATTAATTTAAAACATATATTTTAAAATAAAATATGTATATTTATTTTCTAATCAATATTGAATCCCACTACATAAAGTATCTATATATATTTGAAAACCCAAATTCACATATACTTACAAATAAACTAATGGATATAAACATATATACAAACTTACATACATATTATATATTTAAAACAATATATATATATATATATATATATATATATCATAAAAGTCAATATCAACTTACTTCATTAAATATATGTATAAACTCGAACAATCATATGTATATACAATTATATAAACCTACGTATACTACGACCAGATTATATACAACTTATATTATATACTACAAAAATATATGTTATTAAAATATATCAATACTAACATATCACATTACAGTAAACAGACACGTATTTATAAACAAATATACACATATGAACATTATATATTTTGACACTTCAAATATATTATAAATGTACTTCAAGATCTGAAATGTACCGACTCAGAGTACCTACATAATATGTATAAAACAGTATGTACATTTACATAAACTGTTAAACATATAACCTATACAATTGGGTTGCAACTGTAAATATAAATAATACATATATGAACTCAAACAGACAATATAAAATTATACATTTTTTTTTAAAAAAACCTGTATATAACAACCAACCCCAAAAGCTGTCAACATGCCTGACAGGTAACCCGAAAGCAAAGCAGGAAACCAAAGCCGCTCAGACTAAAAATAAAAATAAAAAAGAACAAAAGACCAAAACCACTAGAAGCTGGGGAGTCAGGGAGGAAGACGACCGCAGGAATCAGGCACAGATCAATCTCGATGAGCTCCAGAAAAACCACCGCCCATCAAAAAGCATCATCGAGCTCCGACAAGGCCACCGCCCGATGACGATGTCGGAAGACACCCGTACAAACCAACAACAAGAGAGAAGAGGAGCCACCATGGTTTGATTGGTCCAATCAAAATGCCCGACATCCAAAGATTTGCAAATGCGGAAGCCGATAAATAGAACTGAATTTCCTCCAGCCAAGCTCCAAACTAATGAGGAATGAAGAGCCCCATCCAAACCAGAAAATCCAGATCCTGCAACCAATTGCCACAAAAATAGAGATAAAAAGGGGGGGAAAGGGTGAAATGAAGACCAGCAAGCAAGAGCCACCAGTCTCGGGATCGGAATTCAACCAATACTTGCTCTATAGGAAGACTGAGAACAGGTAATAGAAAGCAGGGCCACAAGGCGTCCAGAACGAGAGTTGACCGACCCCTTGAAAGGTCTGCCACGAAAAGCCAAGAATACATCATTTCTAACCCGCCAAATAATGGAGAAAGGATCCATAGGAGTCTCCCCAAAAATTGCCTTATTCCGCGCACACCAGATGTGCCAGCAAATCAGACATGGAATCAAACGAGAGATGATAGATCGAAGAGATTTACCAGTGCTACCTTTCCACCAGGTTCTCAGAAAATCATTCGGCGAGGAAATGCTACCGTGGATACCCAATAAATTTCCGAACTAATTCCAGCAGGCTCTGGCGGAGGAACCAGACAAAAGCAGATGATCCACCGATTATGTTTCCCCATTGCCGCGGCATCTACAACGGGAAACAAAAGAAATGCCAATCCGCTGAAGGTTCTCATCAACTGGCAACCCTTTATGAAGGGTTCGCCACATGAATAGAGTCACTTTAGTGGGGATTCTAGCATCCCAAATGAAAGAGAAAATGGGGAGAGCGGGGGCGGGAGTACGAGCAGAGTTCCAGGCCTTAAGAATAGTAAACGGACCACCATCCCAACCGGATTGGCCTCCATGAGAATCAGAAAACAATTTGACCGATTGCATATGTTTTCAAGTCTCACTGGCCAATGATTGAGATCCGGAATAGCCACCAGTAGCCAGTCTCTGGTATTTGGCATGTAAGAACATCGCCCATAAGGAATCGTTAGTTCCAAACCTGTACCACAACTTGCAAGCGAACGCCGAACAAATGTCCTTTGGATTTCGCAAACAAAGCCCACCCTCAATCTTTGGACGACATATAACATCCCAAGAGACCCAGTGATGGCGGTGTTTGTCAACCTTCGATCCCCAGAAGAAAGAGGAAGCCAGAGATTGGAACGACCAAAAGAAAGAAGAAGTAGGAGTCATTGCGGCGAAAACATGAGTGCCCGTAGATCCTAATACTGATTTGAGGAGAACCAATCTACCAGCATGAGATAGAAAAGACGCATTCCAATGGATAAAACTTATATAGTATAACACTAAAATATATATAAAACTTATATAGTAAACCCAACAGAATATATATATACTAATATATATAACACTTATATAGTATAACACTGTAACCTATGTATATAATACTGTAGCATATATATAGTAGAAACAATTTTATATATATAACACATATAACATAATATAACTTATATAGTAGAAACAACTTTATATATCTATTTATTTATATATACACGGAAAAATAAATATTAAACAAACAATTACCTTTTAGAGTTTATATGTATATATAAATATACACACACACGATCGGATAGCAGCTGCTTTCGAGATGGAGGTGGGCTAAAGGGTTAAGGCTGAAGCAGAGGGTGGGTTTGTGAAGTGGATAAAGCGTGGGCCAAAAGGGAGGAAGCAGCGGCGCTTTGGTGATGGAGAGGGACGAGGGGGTGGGCTACGGTATGGGTGAAGACGTAGGTAAGTGGGTGGCAGAGGAAAGACGCAGTTTGTGTTGAATTGGTGAAAGGCGGAGATACAAAAGACGAGGGTGGTAGGCTGTGCTATAAGGGAGAAAGTGGGTCTGGTGAGGGGACTGCGGTTTTTAGGCGGAGGAGGTGAGGATGAGGACGTGGATGGTGGGTGTTCTTCAGGTTCGAGGTGGTAATTTGGCATGGCAAGAGAAGAGACACGCAAGAGGGTGGTGAGGTTTGCAAAGAGAAGGGGATGAGTTTGAAGAAAATGAAGCAGGTTTTGAGGAGAGATCAATGAATGAAAGAAAAAAATAGTATAAAAATATTTCGTATATTGGAAAAAAAATGAAAAGTGGGAAGAGCAAACAAACGCAGCTACCAGAATATATTGACCATTGGGAATAGAGAAAGACATGCACGTTAATTAAGGAAATAATAAAAGAAAAAAGTCTGTTTGATTTCGATAGGTAGGTAGATGAAAGGACAAATGAAAACTAAAAGGTTTTGAAACGGGTACCAATACAGTTACCATTTCTCGTAGATTCTATCCTGTACGAAACTTCGAAATATACGAATGAATATACTATGGAGATCAGCACGACAAGATGATCAGAACGGTACACAGATATCGATGATACGATCTTCCTACCAAAAGTCGATATTCGCAGCTAAACTACTGCAAATTCGTTGAAAATAAGATAAACGGGCTAAAGTTGACGAAACGAATTATGACTTCTCATTCAGAAAATAGTTTACATTTTTATTAGATAAAAATATTTAGATTTCGAAAACATTTTATTTTCAACAAATTTAACCGAATTTAAATTGAATTACATACAGAATTTACTTTCATTTTTCCAATAAAACTTTACCAGTTGCTACGTTAAAATAGACGTATTCCAGGTATCAAATTTTCATTTTCAAATTCGATTATTTAAAATTTCACAAAAATTCAATTTAATTACGTTATTAAAACCGTTTTTTATGGGTCGTTACACTCTCCCCCACTCAAAACTTTTTGTCCCCGAAAAGTGCCGAGGTAGAAGAAAAAGTAAAGATAGGTCTTGAAATGTAAAATATAACCATAAATTCGAAACCATGTAAATTTCAATTTAAATTAATTAATATTCAACAATTTGGTTTAATCCATTATATTAAATCAATAATATTCATTTATATTCATATTTTGTTGATTTTTAATTCAAGCTATTTTCATTAAATTTGATTTGTTTCGATTTATTAATATTTGTTACAAAAATTTCTCTCAAAACCAAATTTATTTGATTTAACTCATTTATTATACCCTTTTAACTCTATTTAAGTTAATTCCACTTAAAAATTCGATTTTTCTATTCTTAAGTTCATATTTATTTTCTTAAATAGCATCCTTTTTCTCGTTTAATTTATTCCACTTGACATATTTTACAACATATATTAAGTATATAAACATTTATTATAACCATTTATTATTCAACCAGTTAATTCTCTTTTTATTGTTCCATTTATTATTCAATTTATTATTTATAAATTCCCTTAACAAAATATCATTTTTGGACATCTTATTGCTCACATTTATATTGTATATTATTCAATTATCAATCCAAATTAACATTTAACTATTTCTAGGTAAGTTATATTAAGGTTCTGAGTGTAATTAAATACTATACAAATTTTCCTTTTATTTACAACATTTATATTGAGATAGATTTTAGTTTGAACAATTTATTACTTAAGTTTCCTCTTGTATAACCTTCAATTGTATATTCAACCTAACATTTTAACTTCTTTTTTTGAACATTTTAGGTAAATTATATATATTATAATGCAATTTAGTATTATATAAATAAGTTTTATTCAAGTTTGACTATTTCAAGTTGGTTTAATTTCATTTATCATTTTAGATATTCCAATTATTCAAAAATTTCACTTTACTTTAATGATTAAAACCATTTCTTAATATAAAACGTAAGATTCAAATTTTTGGTTTCACTTCAAATTATTTTGAAATAATTATATACATATATATTTTATAAATCTAATTATACACTAGAATTTTAAATCAAATCCATTTTTCCAAAAAAGAAGTGTAGCAAAGCTACTAAGGGGCCTCTCCACTTCGAGACTCGAAAATGAATATCGATGATGCTGCATCATCACCTAAATTATTTTCCAGCGACATAAGAGGAGCGTACAGACTTACTTCTTCAAAAATTCGTTGGAAATAATTTCCATTTGCAAATACGTTATAATATATTTTTATATATCTCTCGAAAATTATAAAACCAAGTTTGAGAAATGCCGAAAATTGAATTATCAAAACTTTAATTTAAATTCATTTCAATTTCAAATCAATTTATAACCATGTTTATAATTTCATTTATTTATAATGTGGCAACAGTCAATAGTTTACAAAACAATAGATGAAAAGTCAAATATTATCGATTCTAGCAACCAATTCATTTAACTATTTAATCTCAGAAAATTATACTTTTATATATAAAATATAACCATACAAAATTTATCTCATTTACCAATTTCGAAAACAATATTGTGCCAATTTTCTCCGTTCAAGTGTTTTTAAATTCATATCAATAACGTTGATCAAACGAATCGATCGAAACCGCAGATCAAGCTTAACAACTCAAACAACACAATATAAAACATTTTTATAAAAAAAATTCTTTTTAATTACAAATACACACCCTTACTCGATGATTCAATAATGGATAGAGATTTAAATTTAGAGGGATCCTAATTACAGAGAATTCTAACAAGGAAGATAGGCTTGAGACAAAGATGGGATAATTAAATTACAGAGAGGAAAGATAGATAGGCTAAATTAATCACGGGCGACCATAATCGGGTCAACCGAGATTCCAGGAATAAGATTGGTGCAGAAATTCAGTTTCTCGCTTGAAGGGAAGAGAAGTGACTTCACCCACTATCAGGATGATCTCTGATTATCGAAGTGGAGTCAAGATTACAAGGGAATTACCCTGGTCATCTACTAGAGAAACATTCGGGCATTGTAAGAGATAACGACATCAAACCGAGGATATACAAATCTCCGGTGAATCGATGCATGCTGTAAAGAAGTTTCACTCCGTTACAAATCATAAAAAAGTTGGCAGGGTTGTCGATTGATTAGACACACGTAAGGGCAAAGCTGCCAATAGAAGTGGCAAGATCGGCTCGAATTGATTATAGAGATCAACGAAAATAGAGCTATGGGTGCTCCAATATCAAAAGAACACGAACATGAGTAGACAAGAATGGATTTCAAAACGAAAGAAAAGTTCCAAAAATCCAAAAGAAATTCTAATCCAGGAGGATCCTAACGAAGAATTTCAAACTCGAAAGAAGGCGATTCTGTAATTAAATTTACTTTATATGCTAAGTTTTGCCTAAATCAGAGCTTCGATACCAACTGTAACGTCCCGCTTTGCATCCGTACATGTCAGACTTGAATTGCTCAATACAACATATTGTTAATTTATATTTGGAAAAACTCAGTATATATGGTAAATAAATCAATCACATAATCACAGACATAGAGTATTACAATAATAAACAGCGGAATAGGTAAATAGTAGTTCATAAAGCTAATATAAAACATGATAGTCTAAACAAAATACAACAGAATCTCAAATACAAATGGATCTCTAATACATAAGCAACCGACGAGTCTAAACATAAATGACTGGAATAAATTGAAATAACTAAAATCTAGATAGATAGATGGATCTCCAAGCGAAGCTCCAACTCCAATGGTGAGTCTCAAATGTTGTGACATTCAGTCTGACCCGAGCATAAAGCAAAACACAAAACACTCGAGTTAGGATTAACATTCTTATACAGGTAAATTTAACTCAAGTGAAATGTCAACTGAAATACAAATAACTGAAAGGATGTTTGGGATTTCCATCCTCTAAGGATCTGTGGAACTATCTACTATGTCGTAATATACACTATTATAATATGTCTATAGTAAAGTAAACTATTAAAATAGCGTTAAGGCGTTACCCATATCCCCCTTAAAACATTTTATATAATGCCCTAGTGTATACAGATACTGCAAACTCCACTGGCAAGCGGGCTATCAAGGAGCACTCCAAAGGTATGACACAAAACAACCTCGTAGAAGGCACGATAGGGCATGTGACAAAGCACTCGAGGCAATGTCAGTGTAGATATACCATTTGCGCATATGGACTGGTGGTAATGCATAGCAGCTACTACTTCCCACCTCGTGACACACTCCTAAATCAAAGGTGCATCCAATCAAATCACAAAAGCAATAGAATAGTATCGAAGGAATGTGCCCGATCGGAGGAATGACCTCACTTGGCCCGGGGTGGCTCCTGTTTTAGCCACATCAAGCCGACTCACGGGTGTCAAGGCTACGTAAATACCATATAGAACCGTCACCAAAACATCCCACTTCATTCTGGAATCTCCACCATGTATATAGTTGTTAAAGTGGTTTTTGGTATTGGAAGAGTGAATGACAATATCCGATCTTGGTCTCTTTAACAACCAAACGCTTATTTCACATTGTGGCCATTTCAATTCAAATAGTTCATACTTCATATCAAAATATCATACTCAATTAAAAACCATATATCTTCAATGTCATTGTTCACTTTAAAATATTCATTTCCGGAATCGTAACACTTTCAAACTTATAACACTTTGAAATCATAGCACCCTTGAAATCATAGCACCCCTGAAATCATAACACTTTTGAAATCATAACCTTTCGAATTACACAGTTTAGATATTGAAAATAGTATATAAAATAAATAGTTATAAATTAAGATAGTTTATATAATAAAATAATTTATATTTTAAAATAGTTTATATATTAAATATACTTTATATAATAAAATAATTTCCTCTAATTTTGCAAATGGATTCAAATGATGTTAATTTCACAAATTCAATTTGCATCAATTCCAATTTAACCATTTCAATTTAAAGTTCAAAGTTTCAAATTTAAATATTCAAATATAAACTTTATTTATATTTCAACATTTAGCCCTAAATTTATTCAACTTGGAAAGCATTCACTTAATCCTTTCAATAACAATTTATTAAATTCCCAACTTATAAATTTAAATAAATATTAAATATTCAATCTCAATTTTTATTTAAAATTGAGAATATTCATTAAATCACTTTTTATCAAATCCAGTTGTAAATCATATTTTTAAACCTCTAAGAATCAATAAGTTCAAATAAATTCTTATTTAAATTCCAATTTAAATTTCCAGTCAATATTAATTTATCTTTCCAGCCTTTATCATTAAAGTTATAAAATCCATTTTTAAAATATTAATACAAATTTAAATAAATACTTAAGCTTATTATATACTAATCAAATTAGATTTTTATTCAATTAAATCTTAATATTAAATGTATATTTTATATTAAATATTATTTTATATATTTTAAAAAATAAAATTATAAGAAAATCTTAAAATTTATATTTTATCAAAACTAACTTATAAATTAAATTTCCAGAACATATTATTTTAAAATCTAAATTTTATACATATATAAAAATAGCTTACATATATTATAATTTAAAGTCAATATTTATTAAAACCATATATTTCCTTTCAAAACTTGGAAAATCATTTTTCAAAATATAGACTAACGGTGTCCGTATATAAGTTTTTTATCCTATGATCAAGTGATACGGATATTTATTATTTCAATCTGCAATTTAAATATTTACGGTATATATCATTTCAACCCGCAATCCAAAAAAATTTAAATCAATGAAAATCTCTGGGATGTGTCATTTCAACCCATAACGATTTTCCTTATTCTATAATATCGTTCAGGTATGTGTCATTTCAACCCATAGGGAATATCTAAACTAACAGAGAACTTGCAGAGTGAGGACAATTATAATATAACTTATCAACACAGCCATTATCATCGTAAAAAATTAAATATAATATATGTAATAGTATACGGTGTCATATCACAGGTGAACAATTATAAATGGTTGCATATCATATATAATAATTATATAATTAACAGTTCAAATTTAATAGCATGTTTCAATTGTCATTTCAATGTGAATTAAATGTATTAGTATAAGAATGTTAATCATGAGTGATTGCTCACCTTTCGAGGCCATAGAACGACGACGGTGAAGGAGATGACACAGACGCGGACACGCACACGGATAAGCGATAAGGCTTGAGAACTGTTGCGATAGATTCGATATTGAAAATGTAAGTCAAGATGGACAAGAGATCGATGAAACAAGATATGTTTCATATATATAAATATTCAAAAATCAATTTTAGAAATATATTTTAAAATAAAATATATATACTTATTTTCAAAGCAATATTAAATCCCGACACATAAAATATCTATATATACTTGAAAACCCAGATTCACAAATACTTACAAATAAACTAACGTATATAAACATATATACAAACTTACATACATATTATATATTTTAAAACAATATATATATATATATCATAAAAGTCAGTATCAACTTACTTTATTAAATATATGTATAAACTTAAACAATCATATGTATATACAGTCATATAAACCTATATATACTACGGCCAGATTGTATGCAACTTATATTATATGCTTTAGAAATATAAGTTATTAAAATATATCAATACTAACATATCACATTACAGTAAACAGGCATATATATATATAGCATTATATATTTTAACACTTCAAATATATCATAAATGTGCTTCAAAATTTGAAATGTACTGACTCACGGTACCTACATTATATGTATAAAACTGTGCATGCTTTTACATAAACTGTCAAACATATAACCTATACAATAGGGTAGATAACTATAAATATGTAATACATATATGAACTCAAACAGACAATATAAACTTATACATAAATCCAACAAAAAATATATATAGACTAATGTGTGTATATATATATAACTTATATAGTATAATACTGTAACATATGTATATGATACTGTAACATATATATAGTAGAAACAACTTTATATATATAACATAATATAACTTATATCATAGAAACAACTTTATTTATTTATTTATTTATATATAGCAAAATCAATATTTAACAAATATTTACCTTTTAGAGTTTATATGTATGTGTTTGTGTATACACATGCATGAATGGACATGCGACTGCTTTCGAGATGGAGGTAGGCTAAAGGGTTGAGGCCAAAGACAGATGGTGGGTTAATGAAGTGGATAAAGCATGGGCCAGAAGGGAGGAAGCGGCGGTGCTTCAGTGATGGAGAGGGACGAGGTGGCGGGCTACGGAATGGGTGAAGAAGTGGGTAAGTGGGTGGCAGAGGGCAGACGCGGTTTGTGTTGAATTGGTGAAAGGTGGAGATGCAATAGAAAAGGGTGGCAGGTTGTGCTATAGGGAAGAAAGCGGGTCTGGTGAGGGGACGGCGGTTGCTAGGCGGAGGAGGTGAGGATGAGGATGTGGGTGGTGGGCGTTCTTCAAATTCGAGGTGGTAATTTGGCACGGCAAGATAAGGAGCACGCAAGAGGGTGGTGAGGTTTGCAAAGAGAAGGGGACAAGTTTGAAGTAGATGAAGCAGGTTTTGAGGAGAGATAAACGAACAAAAGAAAAAAAATATAAATATATTTAGTATATTGGAACAAAATGAATAGTGGGAAGAGCAAACAAATGCAACTACCAAAATATATTGACCATTGGGAATAGAGAAAGACATGCACGTTAATTTAGGAAATAATAAAAGAAAAAAGGCTATTTGATTTCGACAGGTAGCTAGATGAAAGGACAGATGGAAACCCAAAGGTTTGAAAATGGGTACCAATACAGTTACCGTTTCTCACAGATTCTATCGTGTACGAAGCTTCGAAACCTACGAATGAATATACTACGAAGATCGGCACGACAAGACGATCAGGACGGTACACAGATATCATGATATGATCATCCTATCAAAAGTCGATATTCGCAGCTAAACTGCTGCAAATTCAATGGAAATAGATAAACGGGCTGGAGAAGTTCAAATTTGACAAAACGAATTATGACATCTCACTCAAAAAATAGTTTACATTTTTATTATACAAAAATATTCAGATTTCGAAAACATTTTATTTTCACCAAACTTAACTGAATTTAAATTGAAAATTACACACGGAATTTACTTTCATATTTTCTAATAAAATTTTACCATATGCTATGTCAAAATAGACATATTCCAAATATCAATTTTTCATTTCCAAATTCTATTATTTAAAATTTCACAAAAATTCAATTTAATTACATTATTAAAACCGTTAAAATTTATGGGTCGTTACATTTTCTCAATCATAAAATCCAAAACATAGAATGTAAAGTAACATACCATTGGTAAAAAGTGTAGCAATTTCAATCATATCAACTTCGTTCACAAGTTATATCATGCATTTCAACAATCAGCTATGGTTGACCATAATAAGTCCATGATAAAATACGGGTTGACCCGAACATGGATGTACCAATAATGAGTACAAAAAAACAATTGGCATAGCTCAACAAACTAAAGTGCGCACACAACCTAAAAAGAGAAATTATCACATCATCATATGGGTATACTACAAGACTAAGTATAATGTTGAGTGCCAGGTATCCAAGTAAACAATACCTAAGTCTCGTGACAAACCAACAATAACAAAACAAACATTCAATCACAACATCCATATAACAATCCTCACATCACTCGGTAATTTGGATATAAGATAAATCGTATGGCACCCTCATAAGCCAAAAACCAATATAAAAGTCTTGATTTCTCAATGCTTGAATCCATACGAATTTGCATAGCTAGGAACTAAACTCAAAATTTTGAGTCTAGGGTATTCTACTATCATAAGATGAGGATACCATTGTAATCCTGATGGGTGTCCCTAAACACCCCTTCTATACGAGCACTTCTAGAAACCTTCGAGTATTAAAATCCATTCACACACATCTCCAAACACATCATCATTCTATTTCATTCCCACTTTCATAGTATAACATATTATTATTGTACACACAAGTTCCCACCCTCGAACTTGTCCTTATGGACTATCATCATGACTCCCAACGTTTACTCATCATCACCGGAAACCCTCTAGACATCCTTCAAAATTTGTAGAACCCTCTTGTTCCAATTTTTAGTTCACGTCGAAAAATATGATTCCAACATCATCATATAGTGACTTCTTCATCTTATGACCTAGAAAGCTTGCCCAAAATACCGAAGTGGGATCTTCTAGCAAGGAGAGTACAAATACAACTTAAAAGCAAAATATTAACCAAAACATTTTTATTTTCAGATCAAAGCTTTAATCTCCCCTTAAAAAAATTCTTTTTCTTGCTAAAAATATACCGTCAATTTATAAAAAAAATTCTAAAAATATTTTACTTCATTTTAAACCAATCAAAATAATTTCGAGTAAAGATCATTTTGTATATATATAACTGAATCGTAAAAATATCTTCGAAATAGAAACACTTTGTTTTAAAATATTATGGATCTTGGTAATTGTTTGTATACAAATAGGTTTTGAAATTCATATTTTAAAACTCCATATAATGAACCTCCTGCATATCCATGATTGCTCATTTGTACCTATCAAGCGTATTGTCATTAAAATCCTCCCATCATAATTACTCATTGTCAAGGGACATCTTCACATCTCATAGCCAATCCCAATATATCGCCTTTCTCAGATTAGGAAACTATGTTATCCCACAATGACTAAATCATACATGTCTGTTACCCAATACCCTGGCCTGGCTACATTGGGCTGATCATGCAAGGCAGATTCGACTGTTGATGGAAGGAATGACCATGAGGCAATGGTCGCAGGACCCAGATATAGAGTTCGGATAGTTATACGAAGCCCGGGCTGAACATAGTTCATAAACAGATAGTGCCAGATGTAAAAGGGAAGGATTTTAGCTTTGATAAAATAGGGGTCGATAGGGTCGTTTGTTAATATGGATGAAGCACTTAGGGGACGGCATAGCTGTGAGAATGGTCAAGGATCGACAAAACATTTTTAGATTGGCATAACATGTTTGGGTCGACATAGCTGCGAGAAGGGTTAAGGATCGGCATACCAAGTTCAGATTGGCATAGCATATATGGATCGACATAATGGGATTGTTTGGCATAGTGTGTTCACGTCGGAATTGTGTGTTCAGGTCGGCATGGCTCATTCATAGGTTATGGATCGGCATAGGACATTCAAGGGGTTCGGATTGGTATGGCTTGGCACGAAGAATTTGGATTGGAATTTCGTGGTATGTAAGGAACGGATTAGCATATGTTGGGAGAGCGAAGTGGATCAGCATAACTCCGACCGAGTTAAGACTCCAACTACAGTATCACAAGGACTAGAGCTCCATGCATCCAACCGCCTTGATATTTGGAGGACCATTAATATAGGCTATAAGAAAACCACCAAAGGGTTCGCTAGCCCAAAGTCAACTCATGAAGGGGATGGTACCGACCCCTATCCATTGAGAGTTGGGCCTAGCCCTTCCTACGGTGAGTCCATATGGTTGAGGGGGTGCAGATGCCGAAGTTTTAGTCAGATAGGAAGCTGCCGTCATCTATAAATACAGACATAAGGGGCCATTTCGAGGGACTTTTCTTTTTGGCTCGTAACTAAAACTCTGCCATTATTGTATCCAATTTCCTTTTGTTCTTTCCTGATCTCTTGTTATTTATTACTGATTGTAACTGTAATCAAGTGAATTGTGAAGCATTAAAGAGAGTATTCAAAGTGGAAGTACATAATCAACGTCAAACCATTATAAATTCTGTTGTTTTTATTTTTTGTTGCATTTTTGTTTATATTCAGTGTTATTCCTCTATTTTCGTTTAATTTTTTTATTTATTGAACTACTAAAACCTATTCTATTGCAAATATTTTGATGCTTTCACCAAGAATATCGATTCTTAGGCTATTAGGATCAACTTTGTTCCTACTAGATTAAATAAATCCCACAAAGGAGATCCGGTTCATTTTCAGAAGCTTGCAGATACTATTCAGATTTTTCAAGTTCTAAGCAAAGGAATCTAAGATGGTAAGGCGCATCAAATTCACTTCCCACAATGTTGATGCCAATAAAACTGCCAGTGTCCATCAAGGGGTTCCAAGCAACCAACCTGCTAATATGAATATGGAACTTGCTGCAGTTCAGGACCCCGCCGATTCCATTACCCAAGCCAAATTTAATGACTTGATGAGGGAGCCGATGGAAAATCATAGGTAGCTAAATGAGCAGATCTTTCCTAATGCCAACTTGATGAACCAGATTGCTCAACAGTGGCATCAAAGCACCGTAGGTGATCTCGCTTCGTACTCGACGTCAGATAGGTCGGATTCTTCGAATGAACATCGCAAAGTTGAAGCAGCATGAGTAGGAACATCGAAGCAACACTTGGTAGACCACCGCGGCATTCAAAGCTGGGTTAGTGTCAATCCCTCGTTAGGGGTCGGTACCGATCCCTCCCTAGTGGTTGATATCGATCCCTCAACTAGGGGCATAGCTCCTCAACTGCACCCAAGGGGTCGTACTCAATCCATGAATTTGGATACTAGAGGACGCTTGAATGCTGACCAATTACCTCTCTAAAATTATACTGTGAATGCTTGGGATACACATTTGGAGGACGATAGGCCAACGAGGCATGAGATGCCTTAGAGACACCAACCAGAACATTCACACGGGGTGGAGCACGACCACCGCTTTGCGCCACCTATCCAGACACCAGATTTATCCGCGATGGTCAGGCAGATAATAAGGGAGAACCAGGGATTGAAAAATGATGACTGGGCAATCCTTGGGAGCCACTCCCCATTTACCGATAGTATTTTACAGGCGGAGTATCCTAGAAGGTTCAACATGCCTACGATGCATGCTTATGAAAGGAAGACTAACCCTCGTCAGCACATCATGAGGTACGAATGGTTGATAGACTCAAGAAGAGTGAATAATGCTACCAAATGCAGATGCTTTATCTAGGACAGCTACAATGCGGTTCACAAGATTACCCCCACGATCGATCTCAAGATATGATGAGCTGGTTACAAGATTCGTGGAGCAGTTTCGAATTCAAGCTCCTCGCCCCAAAGATGTGATGTCACTACCCAATGTAATCCAGGCTCTAGGGAATCACTGAAGGACTACTTGTAGAGATCTCTGGTTGCTTCCATTGAAGTTAGTAACTCAAATGACCATGCAATACTTATGGCTGTGACAAGAAGGGTTGACCCAGAATCCGAGTTCGATGATTGGCTGGCTAGAAAATTGCCAACCGTGCTGGAGCATTTCTACACAAAGGCAAACCAGGTCATGAGAAAGGAAGAGGCCAGATTGTCTAGAAGAATCAATGCTATAGGGCCAAGCGGAGAAGCGGTGCAGAGCAACATTGTAGCAAAGTAATCTAGAGAGAGCTTTGGAAATGTTCAAGTCAATGTTCAAAACAAGCCGGGTCAACAGAAAAGGAGTAGAGAAGGGAATTCTGATCGAAAGAGGGATCTTGGAAAGTCAAGATCAAAATTTCCTATGTATAACGACTATACTTCTTTGAATGCATCTCTGGAGAACAATTATTTGTCAACCTGCAACACTTTCCAATATAGGAAGCCACGTCCAAAAGAATCGACTAAGAAACAAAAGAAAATTGGGAAATACTATCGTTTTAATGAATGTTACGGACATAATACTGATGAGCGTAGACATCTCCATGATAACAGTGAGAAATTGATTCGGTAGAAAAAGTTGCAGGAGTTTGTCAAGAATCCGCAGGATGAGGACATGGAAGGACTGATCTCAATTGAGGGTAAGATCCACACCGGGCTAAGGAGCCTGTTCATACTAGTGGGAGGTTCGTAATAAACACGATAGTTAGTGAACCGCACCCTACGAACAGGAGTTGGCAGGAAATAGAACGCTATGCTAGTTCAGTAAGGCATGTGGACTTTGAATGTTGTTCGAAAATAGAGGATGGAACTCCAACCAAGTAACAGCATACAATGACGGATGATATATTATTCAAAAGCAGAGATGTCGATATAATAAAGACCCCTTTGATTGTCCCGATGGTTCTCTTCCATGATTGGCCCACTCCGGTGAGAAGAATTTTGATTAATTGCTGAAGCTCTATGAACATTATCTTTAAGAAGGCTAATCAAATGAGGATGGAAGCTAAAGATTTAAAACTGTCTAAAGCTCGTATACACAGTTTTAATGGTGTGGCAACCAAAGCCGTTGGTTATGTTGAATTGCCAGTAGAATTAGGAGAAAGTGAGCGTAGGTGGCGCGGATCCTACCGTTCATTATTTTCGATGTGGATTCACCATAGAAAGTTTTCTTGGGACGTACGGCCCTGATCGAATTTCAGGAAACTTTGGGTCCATGGTGTTTGACATCAAAATTTCAAATAGATAATGGAGTAGGTGTTATGCATGTCGATCACGCAATTAGTCGTACCTGTTATGTGGCTGAGTTAAGAGAGGCTCAGTGGAAAGTGAAGGGAAAGGGTGTGGACAAGTCTGTCCACACCCAAGCTACTGAAGATTGAAAAATAGCACCAAAGCCTTGGCTTGGGCACCACAGTCAGTTCTATAGGGATATAGATTCGAGGAATGATGACGAGGTACCCAAGAAGGTTAAGGCGGCGGTGGCTGAATTGACGATTGATATCACAGTTAGCCATGACGACCCATCACGGTTGTTGAAGATTGGATCACAAGTCAGCCCTTCGATGATGAGAGAACTTGCTGATTTACTCCGAGCGAATCTGGATGTGTTCGCTTGGACTCATTATGGCATGTACGGAATCTCGCATGCCATCGCGAGCCATGCATTGAATAATGATCCAAAGTATGTCCCCGTGAAGCAAAAAAGATGAGGTATGGATCTGGATAGATCCATGGCTCTTAAAGAGGAGGTGGATAAATTTAAAGCTAATGGCTTTATTATCGACACCCTCTATCCCAAGTGGATATATTACCCCATGCTGTTGAAGAAGGAAAATGGGAAACGAAGAACATGTATTAACTATTCGGACCTGAACAAGGCAGTCTCTAAGGATAGTTTTCCTCTACGTATAATTGGTCGGCTGGTTGATTCAACTGCTGGGCACGAATTTCTATCATATATGGATGCGTACTAGGGGTACAACAAAATCTCGATGCACGTTCCAGATCTGGAGCACATTGGTTTTGTCACGGACATTGGGTTATACTTTTATGTAGTAATGCCATTCGGAATGAAGAATGAAAGAGCGACCTATCAACGTTTGGCTAACCGAATGTTTAAAGATTAGATCGAAAGGACAATGGAAGTCTATATGGATGATATGCTCGTAAAGTCATGGCGACCATAGACCACATTCGAGAATTAGCGGAGATGTTCGATATCCTTCGATTTTATAACATGAAAATCAACCCTTTGAAGTGCTCATTCAGTCTTGCATTAGGGAAGTTTATGGGCTTTATCATTAATGCACGTGGAATTGAAGTGAATCCAGAGAAGATTCAAGTCATTCGGGATATCCAAACACCCAGAACTATTAAGCAAGTGCAAATCCTAAACGGGAAGGTCACTGCTCTTAGTCTATTCATCTCCAGGGCGACCGATAAATCATTCCTTTCTTCAATTTAATAAGGAAGGGAAAGAGGAATTTTGAATGGATGAAAGATTGTGAAGGCGCATTTCGAGCTTTAGTGAGTCATTTGGAGAGACCCCCTATTTTGTCAAAGCTAGTAGTTCAAGAGGATTTGTACATTTACTTAGTTGTATCGCCACATGCCATAAGTGCCGCATTGATTCGTGAGGAGAACCGGATCCAAAGACCAACGTACTATGTCAGTAAATGATTAACGGGGGCAAAAGGAAATTTTTAAAAATAGAGAAATTAGCATACTACTAGTGATCGCATCGTGCAAGCTTCGCCCGTATTTCCAGGCACATCCAATCAACATCTACACTAATCAGCCTTTATGACCGGTCCTACACGACTCAAGACGTCTGGAAGGTTTCTTAAGTGGAACATCAAGCTCAGTCAGTTCGACATTACATATCTGCCTCGAAGGGCTATGCAGGGATAAGCATTGACAGACTTCATAGCAGAGATTACCATGCAAGACGAGCCCCTAAAGAGTGGTGCAATCCCTACTATACCATGGAAGTTATATACCGATGTAGCATCCAATGGTCATTGTTTTGGAGCAGGCATCATTCATGTAACCCCTGAGAACCGATAATTTGCTACTCTTTGAAGCTTGAATTCCCTGCTACGAACAACGAGGCCGAGTATAAGGCATCAATTGCTAGACTTAAGCTTATAGAGAGCTCAGGATGAAATCTACTGAAATCTTTTATGACTCACATCAGGTGGTGTACCAAGTTAGAGGGGACTACATGGCAAAGGGACAACGGCTTGCCCCATATTTTACCCGAGTTCAGGAGTTGTTGGCAGATATCAAATACTATGGCATTTCGCATATCGCGCATGAGCAGAACGGAGAAGCCGACTTATTGGCCAAGTTCATGAGCATTAGGGATGCATAATAGATGGTTTGGTTACAGTCGGGACACTTTATACCCCAAGTATAAATGCGATGGACGTTGATCAAGTACCGAAAACGAAAATCGAAAGGGAATCATGGATGACTCCATTTAAACAATACATGTTGCATGGAATCTGACTTGAGAAGAGGATATAAAAGCGACAAGTCCTTCATAAAGCTTCACGGCCATGTGTAGAAAGGATTTCCCTATTCCCTTACTCTGGTGTATCTCCCATGATGAGATAAAGCGTGTCTTGAAAGAAGTCTATGAGGGAGAATGTGGTGATCACACTTGGAGGCAAATGCTAGCAAAAAGATACTCCGTTACGGGTACTACTGGTCGACTGTGAACCGTGATGCCACCAATTATGTGAGTCGATGCGACAAATGCCATATATATGAGGAAGCCCAAAGAGCACCACCAACAAATATTATAGAAATGGTTAGTCCATGGCCATTCGCTATGTGGGGAATCGATATCATTGGCTCTTTTCTAATTTCCAAAGGTGGTGCGAGATATGCAATCATCGCAGTTGATTATTTCACCAAATGGGCTAAAGCGGAGCCGTTAGCTACGATCATAACCAAGAAAGTCATCAACTTCGTTATTCGAAACATTGTATGTCGTTTCGGTCTTCCATGAACTATCATTACTGATAATGAGACTCAATTTGATAGTGATGGGTTTAAGGAGTGTTTCCAGAGATATCACATTGAAAAGAGGTTTGCGACGGTCGCTCACCCTTAGGCGAGTAGACAAGTTAAAGAATTATAAAGTCTATCCTGAAAAAGCATTTGGAAAAGGCTAAAGGCAAGTGAGTGGATGAAGTTCCTACTGCGCTTTGGGCCTACAGGACCACCCATAAGTGTGCGACGAGCCACACACCATTCGCTCTTGCCTACAGAGATAAAACAGTCATTCCCATAGAACTCAAAGTTCTTTCCCATGGAGTGACTTACTATAATCCAAGAACAAACCAAAATATCTTATTGGAGTCATTGGACTTTATCGATGAGAAGTGTGAGGGGGTAGATTTAAGAGCAGCCGCACATTGACACCAACTTGCCTGGTACTATAATATTAAAGTCCGACCGAGATCCTTTGAAGTTGCGACCTTATCTTGAAACAAAATTTTCCAGCCCCATTGCACATGAACCCGACATAGGAAGGTCCGTACATCATTGAAAAGAGGCTTAGAGATAGAACTTTCAAGCTAGTGACTGTTGATGGCGTGACGCTTCCAAGAGCATGGAATTGCGAGCATTTACGATGTTATTTCACCAAGACTATTTCTTTTGCATTTCGGTAGTATTTGCTTTCAATATTTGCTTTGGTATTTGACTTTTTTGATATGTAATATAACAAGTTCTATTTTTATGATGAATAAAATCATGAACTTCCGTTGCGCAAACTATTGTTATTGCATGTTATGCTAAGTATGTGCTGGAACTAATTGATATCGACATCTGCAATGTATAAACGGATGCTTAAAGTTAAGAATCAACTAGTTATACTGATCCTCGAGGGGTTTTTTGTAAGTTTGCTCTGCTGGAGATTTCCATAGATGAATCAAAAGGAAATTTTCGCAATGAGGAACAAAGGTCGCCGGTGGTAGGGGAATGAAAAAAATCTCTATGTCCCCAATGCATACTAAGTACTGTATGTCCTTGAAACGGACTAGAGTATAAACGATTTGATAAAAATCTCTAAGTCCCTGATGCGAACTAGAGTACTCTAAGTCCCTGACACCGACTAAATTATAAACAATATGACAAAATATCTTTTTGTCCCTGATGCAGACTAGAGTAATCTAAGTCCTTGAAGCGAACTACATTATAAACGATTTTACAAAAATCTCTATATTCCTAATGTAGACTAGAGTACTCTAAGTCCCTGAAGCAGACTAGAGTATAAACAATGTGACAAAAATCTCTAAGTCATTGATGCGGACTAGAGTACTCTAAGTTCCTAAAGCGGAGTAGAGTATAAATGATTTGACAAAAAATCTCTAAATCTCTAAAGCGGACAAGAGTTTAAAAGTTTTGGAAAAAAATCTCTAAGTCCCTAGTGCAGGCTAGAGTACTTAATGTCCTTTATGCGGACTAGAGTATAAATGATTTGACAAAAAATATCTAAGCCCCTGATGCAGACTAGATACTCTAAGTCCTTGATGTAGACTAGATTATAAACCATTCAGGAAAAAGCATGACTGACCATGGAGAAAAATCTTAAGTCCCTGACTACGGGCTATAGAAATTCTAAGTCCCCATACCACAAGCTAGCTCAAAAACTCAATAGGTGAACAGATGAGCTTTCATCATTCGCTATCCTACAAATTCAAATCTTAAGTCAATGGAAGAGGCTCGGACTGTTAGAGATAAGATATGACTGTTAGTTACCGTTCCAGCTTGGCATTGCTCAAGACTTAAGGTGGTGCCTATGAAGAGGCTTCGAGATAGGGATAACGAATTATTAACAAGGCGTGCGAAAATTATTACAAGTATATGGAATGAGAGGAAATTACTCTACTATTGATGTAACATTCACTCAATGATTAATCAAGAAAAAAAACTTTTATTCACAATCTCAAAAATCCTTTATAAATTATTCGAAAGTTTGGGATCCATTCCCATGCATCTACCACCAAAAAAAGGAAAGGGGGAAACAAACACATGTCTAACTTATCCAAATTATGTACAATGAGAAAAGACGTCGAATATTTCTTCGATTTTGTCTCCTTCTTCAGCTTTTCGGAGTTAAATCGGTCGAGCGACTCTTGCGAGACCCTTTGCCGCCCTTAGTGGAGGCACTTGAGGAAGGAGTGGGAAACTCAATAGGAGTTGTCCTGTCGGGCATGATGAATTGCAGAGGGCTGAGGAGAGGACCTTCGACCACCATTACATCTGGATCACCCTTGACTTCGCGTTTTGACTTTTCCTCCTCTTCGATCTGCTCTTTCATGCTGAGTTTAGTAGTACGCTCCGAAGCACCCATGACCATAATGTCATCAAGCTCTTTAGAAAATGATGGATCTTTAGGCTTGTCCTCATCGAGTGCCCCAATCACTTGAGCATTAGGCCTTGGAGTATCTGTAGCAGCCAGAGCCTCGGCATTTTTCCTTAGTACTCCATGGCGACATCGCTCTTAAGAGTTAATTTAGAACCAGGATGATCTGCAAAAATTCATTAAGACGCAAGCATTAGTAGTTATATGATAGAAAAAATAACTTTTTTAATTTGAAGTAGTTCAATATAGTACCAACATCCGGTTGGCCCTCAGTAGTCATTGGGGTACTCCCTTCAATGATGAGAGACAACATGTACGTGCCGAGTCAGGGCCTGTCTAGATCATAACCGACGTGTTCCTTTGTGAGTTAGGAAGATGACGTTACAGCTGGCTGAATAGGAGAAAGACCTTGGGGTTCTGTTCCGTAAGGCCCTATAATATCTTCTTTTTCCTTAGTCGGTGCCGAAGCTCTGCAGAATTGAAGTTTCATGGCAGCCAAATCAGACGGCTCGTTTCCCTGGAGCACTTCCTGCACAGGCGCCTTTTCATCAAGCTCTGCCACTCCAACCTCTTCTTCCTTGATTTTTGTCACGATCTACCAAGCTTCGACAAGCGATTCTAGGTACCTTTCGCCTAGAAAAGTCAAGTTGAGGTGAAGGAGAACTTTTGCATTGTATTTGGCAATTAGCGGATCCAATAAGCACTTAATCTCTTCCCTGCCAGACTCAATCGCTGCCTCAACTCGGGAGTTGGCTTTTGTGAGCACCACTTTCCTGACCTCTTCACGGGTAGCTTCTTTCAAGACTTCGATTTAGGAAAGTTGTTCATCGAGTTTCATCTTCAAGT
The DNA here is from genome assembly GCA_030765085.1 of Allium cepa. Taxonomy (NCBI): domain Eukaryota; kingdom Viridiplantae; phylum Streptophyta; class Magnoliopsida; order Asparagales; family Amaryllidaceae; genus Allium; species Allium cepa. The sequence goes on from CM060935.1 coordinate 430,818,191, forward strand.
TCCTTGTTTCGGCAATCTCCTCCCAGTGTTTCTGCGACTCTACCTGTGCCTTAATTTTTTCTTCTCTCTCCTTAAATAATAATTTTTCTAGCTCCTCAATGCGGTGGGCTAAGACATCTTTCTCCTTTTGTAAGGAGTCTTTCTTTAAAGCCAAGGTGCCACTGCTTTGAAGTGCATCATCCAGTTCCCTCTTATGCGAAGTCTCCAAGCGTCTAACTGCATCAACCATCTCCTCTACATCTTTCTTTGTCTCGGCAAGTTGAGCTTTACATTCGAGCAGTTCAACATCCCTATATTTGATGATGTCTTTGTTGTGAATGGCCTCCAACTTAAGGTGATCGATTTCATGTTGGTGCTAAATGGAAACTTCGGAGACTTTTTCAGCTAAATGAATGAACGCTTCATGTTGGACGTACAAGTCATTCATCCATGCTAATGAACTTTCTTTGGCACTTCCAAGAATGAGCGTCTGGAGGGAAGAAACTTGAGCCCGTTGAAGCAGATTTTCAGGAAAGTAGATTTGAGTTCATATAGTTTCTCTACCATGGTAGGATCTTGGGCAGCAACCAGGGAGATCTGTTCAGATTTGACCAGTGGATGTTTGCAACGCTCACAAGACTGCTTGTGCTTGATGACCCAAATTATTGGTCGTGGGAAGCGGCAGCTTTGGAACCCCGGTGTGAAAATTTATCTCCGCTATGAGTAGGAGGGTTTGATGTATCGCCTTGGGACGTAGCTTGTGTCTGATATTTCCTTTTGAATGAAGAAGAGGATTTTCGAGAATAAGAGTCTTTGTCCCATTCTTCCTCTTTGTCTTGGCGTCTTCCAGATTTGGAATCCCAACCTAAGCGGTAGTAAGTGGAAGAGCCTCGGAGACGATCGAATGCATGCGAGTGAGACATGGCACCTGTGAAAATACCAAATAGGAGCATATTAGAAGTTCTTATGTGAAGAGTTAATCATAAGTGGATGGTGGAGTGCAAGTGCTTGTGTGTGCCCTAGTGTTTTCCCTTGACAGACCAGTAACATTAGCTTTGCTCATTGGAGTTTCTTCTCCTCTGTAAGAAGGTTGCACTCCTTTGCCGCTTCTCGTGGTTGAGTTAAATTTTTCGGGATTGGAACGTCGTAGAGTCCTATGTTATGATAAATTCTGGAGTTAAATTGTCCGGGTTGGTGAAGTTGTATTTTAATAAATTGTTTGGGATTGGAATGTCGTAGAGTCCCTGTAACGAGCTCTTCGTCTGTTGAGAAGACGATTATTTTTCAACGGAAGTTATGACGAATTCTGGGGTTAACCCGGCCTTCCTTTTTCATATCTTGTATGCCAAACTTTTTCCCCTCTTCGGGGGAGGTGCGATTGGCTAGTATATGGCGCTTCAACTGTTGGCATTCTTCCCAGGCCTATGTCTCTATTTCTCAGCCCTACATCTTGTGATTCCTTTATTTTTCCCTCTTCGGTGCGTACTTGGGTTCCCTCAACATGGCGCACTGTGGTGTCATTTATTTCTTCCCTTCTCTCGACGGCAGTCTTTGAAGCCGCTCTGCTTCCATGGAGACCAATTCTACGGCCATCTTCTAACAGGCCAAATAATGAGAGGAAATCATCGGTGACGAGGAGCTTGATGTCCCGATCCCCGCTGGAGTGGCACGAATGGCCACAACAGCCCTAGAGTATCCGACGATTTCAGATCGAGGGCGGACACTAAAAGAGTTAAAGTTATTAGTTCGATTAAGGCAGAAGCTGCGACTTGAATCTTTGAACTAAAGACAAAGGAAGAAATGGCACTTAAGTCCTTCCAACCATCTTCTCGCAAAGCCAGGAGGACACCGTATGTAGAACCATTCATGTTTGAATAGGAAAAGCTTATTCCACACGCCTGTTAAGTCCTGGCAATCGAGCAGGGGTTCAAGAAAAACATACGAAGGACTATCGGCCCGTCTTTTGAAATTGTAAATATATCGGATGCCTTCAGAAGTGACAGATGAAATAGGACGTTCATGAAGTGGAGAAAAGGGCCATGGATAAAGGCATAGTTATTAGGGTGCAGCAGAGTAGGAGTGATTCCCATGAAGCACAACATTTCCTGAACGAAATAGTTGAATGGTTGCACGCATCCGGCTCAGCACATGAACTTGTTGCATGCTGTATATCCCGTTGGGAGGAAGTGAGGCTTGTCTTGCCTTGACGGAACCAAACGCCTTCAAAGGAAATCCTATGGATAGAACATAATCGACGAAGAGCGGCTTCACCTATTATGGACGCTTGTGAGTTAGCCGGATTGTTCAGAATGATGGCATCCTCCATAGCATCGGGAGATGGGTCAATGACTTCTATAAAAAGAACTGGGATGTGGGAAAAGAGACTCGCTTGTGGGACAGATGCCCCTACTTGTTCTGTTTGCTAACTCGGTGCGGGCTTATTAGATAAGGTAGCAGAACTTGATCTTGTGCCCGATTCAGAATACATTATGGTTGAGGCTTCGTGTAACTCAGGGTCTGTGTTAACTATACTCGGTAGACAATCAATGTTAGAAATAATAACCTGTCCCCTTGTGTCATGTGTGAACTAGTGCAGTGTAATAGGAAATAAACGTAAGTAGTTTGAAACTGAAGTAACGAAAGTAAAATGTCAAAGCTTGAAACTTCAACCAGAGAGACCGTCATCGCTGACCATCCCAATCGACATGAAATTGACCGGTAATCGAAGCTTCAAGGTTAGATGTTGACATTCTGAGCTATGAAGTCCGTTGTTCTAGTATATTTGGATTTTATACTTAGTTCATGTTAACTGGATTGGAAATTTGTTCATTCAAACTTAAGTACGTCGGTCCAGTATGCGAATCGCGTTGTTCTTAATCATTTTATGTCCGGGCAAGGCAGTATGTAGTTAGATGTTTAAACGACTTATGTTAAGATGGTCACTATAGTCAACATCGATCCCTGCCTTAGATGTCGATCCCTATGCCTTACTCTCGTAGCCAACTCCTACACATAAGTTCAGTTCGCAATACCGATCCCTGTACTTAACCTTTTGGATGAACCTCACTTTTTAATTCCTAGACCGACCCCTATAGATAAGCCTCTATACCGATCCCTCTTAAGACACTTATCTACATCGATCCCTATACCTGGGTTTCTAACACCGAACTCTCACTTATCTAGCACATATCGATCCCTCAAACAAACACAAATTCTATCATCCCTTTAGAAAGCTTCTACCAAACCCTATTTTTCCTTCCTTTCTCCCTATCTTTTTTCTTCTCCTCCTCCTTCTCCTTCTCCTGCCCCTTCGTCCCTCTCTCTTCCTCACCCGCGTAACTTAGCATAACCCGCTAAGCCACATACTTAAGTGACACTCGAACTCCTCCACGCCCGGGACCCATGAATTGATTAATATAATTATGAGAAGAGATTATACCTATTTAATTTGGATTACAAGGCCGAAGCTTGGGTAAGGGATGACTAGATGGTAATAAAGGTCGAAGATGTGGTCTCGCACTTGAGTTAAGTTTAAAAGGGAAGCCTTTTCAAAGCGTTCGGTTAAGTGATGAATGAGAAAAATAGAGCTTAAGCACTAAAATGTAAGGTGAAAGTAGAAGCGAAGAGGATACGAATTTTAATATAGGAGAGAGAGAAGGGGAAGGTGAACCATACCCAATTAACTCAATCCATAGACTGAAGAGGGGTCGGCCCCAAGGCTAGCCGATCTCCATCAAGGTAAATTTTCCAAGGGGTCGACATACCAAATGCCAATCCCTCAAAAAAAATTAATAAAAAAATATGTAATAATTTATTATTAAAAGAAAGAAAAAGGGAGATGTGAATGAATGGCGGACGCAAGTGAAATAAAAAGGGGGACAGAAGATAATGGTAGGAGCTAGAAAACTGAGTGGCAGCTAATGTCGCAAAGGTTAGACTACAAATGTAAACGTCCCAAGTAAAATGGTTTAACAAAGGGCAGAGAACATTTTTGAACATGTCCCGAAGCCAGCAACAGAAACTTGCATATGAACGTGCATAGAAAAGTTTAAGGATTCTGCCTTTTGAAAGTAACTGAAATAGCAATGTCGCTTGAAACAATGGAGTTTGATATCGAATCAGAAGAAAACCTGAAGATTTCATATGACTGAATTTATGCATTCTAATGGAATGAGACGTCAGACCGGTATCATCAAATGTTAAAAAAGGAACAATTATCAACCAGGGTCTTGGATAGACTTGTTCCTAGGAACCTGGGTTGTTTTCTCCAATTCAAAGCACGTCATGTCATTCGCAAGACGTACATTGGGGGGCAAGTATTATCTGGTACCCTGGCCTAGTTACATTTGGTTGATCACACAAGGTAGATTAGACTATTGATGGAAGGAATGACCGTGAGGCAACGGTCACAGGACCTAGATATATAATCTGGATAGTTATACGAAGGCCGAGCTGAACATAGTTGATAAACATATAGCGCCAGATGTAAAAGCAATGGATGTTAGCTTGGATAAAATAGGGGTCGGTAGGGTCATTTTCTAATATGGATGAAGCACTTGGGGGTTAGCATAGCTGTGAGAAGGGTTAAGATCGGCGTAACATGTTTGGGTTGGCATAGTTGTAAGAAGGGTTAAGGATCGGCATAACATGCTTGGATCGGCATAACGAGTTTGGGTCGGCATAGCATATATGGATCGGCATAATTTGATGGGTCTTACATAGTGTGTTCAGGTTAGCATGGCTCATCCGTACGCTATAGATAGGCATAGGACGTTCAAGGTGTTCAGTTTGGCATGGCTTGGCATGAAGAATATGGATTGGAATTATGTGGTATGTAAGGAAGGGATATGCATATGTTGGGAGAGCCGAAGGGATCGGCACAACATAGATCGAGTTAGGACTCCAACTAAAGTATCAAAATGACTAGAGCTCCATGCATCCAGTCGCCTTGATATTTGAAGCACCATCAATATAGGCTTTAGGAAAGCCACCATAGGGGTCGCTAGACCAAACTCAACTCATGAAGGGGTCGGTACCGACCCCTATCCATTGAGAGTTGGGACTAGCCCTCCCTCTAATGCGCCCATATGGTTGAGGGGGTCCAGATACCGAAGTTTCAATCTAATTGGATGCTGCCTTCATCTATAAATACAGGCACATGAGGCCACCTCGTGGGACTTTTCTTTTTGGCTTGCAAGTGAAACTTTGCTATTATTGTATCTAATTTCCTTTTGTTCTTTCCTGATCTCTTTTTATTTTTTACTGATTTTAACTGTAATCAAGTGAATTGTGAAGCAATAAAGAGAGTATTCAAAGTGGACGTTGACAATCGGCGTCGAACCACTATAAATTCTGTTGTTTTTGCTTTCTGTTGCATTTTTCTTAATATTCAGTGTCATTCCTCTGTTTCCATTTAATTTCTGCACTTATTTCACTACTAAAACCTATCCTTGGATGCTTGTGCTCAATTTGGTTGCAAATAACGTCCCTTGACATTTTGCAAGTTTCTCCAGCGTAAACCCTACTAAAATACAACTCTGGATGGCTACCTCTTCGTACAATTATTAATACATAATAATAAATTTAACTTAGCACACGGTATAAACAATTATAATTTGTCAAACAAAAAATCAAGTGAACAAGTAAACAACCAAAAAACAATAAGCAATCAAACAAACTAGCGACAAACAATCAAATAAATAATAAATCAACCATATTAAAACAAACAAATCACTTTATGCTATATTCAGTTTTCCTTTCGAAAATATCTTCATAAAAATATATTTTCTCCTAAATAAAATATTTTATTCTCACCAAAAATTTCAACAAATCACTTAAAGACCAAAAATAAACAGTTTTCCCTTTAACAAAATGTCTTTAAAATCATAAATGTATATTTTATAAATTATATAAAAATCATTATTCACCAAAAAATAAAACCAATTCTATCTTATTATGGTCAGGCTTCAATTATAATTTAATATCGTTTGTGTGTCACTTGGGTTATAACCAATGCCCTCTTATAAGAGTTCATCCTACCCTACTTCTACTTTATTTATCTTCCATACAAAGATCATCATTAATGAACATCATTTTAGGCAAGGTAATGATGGTTAAACAAATAACCTATACGCACAGAGAATATAATTGTCAATCAAAAGTTCAAATTCCTTAAAATGATGTATTTTCTTCCAAAATAGTAATTTACATTAAATTCCTTTTCAAAGAAATAATAATATTGTTTTAAACCAAAATCATATATTTTAAAATCACTTTTCATATACCAATTTATTATGATTTATCTCAAGAAAAATAATATTTTATTTTAAATCACCGAAATTCCTTTTTATTTCGATTTATCTCAAAATAGCTCAAAGCAATTATCATTTTATACTCAAAAGCTTTTGGAAACATATTCTTACTACTAATATTATCGTTCATAAATTGATTTCTATATTAGTACTCAGATAATAATAATAATATTTTCTACTATAAATGCCGTAAAATCAATTATTTTGCCATTAAAACAAAATAATACTATATTCACTAAAATTCATATTATTCTTATTCAAAAATTTTGTTTCATCCTATAAATAATAATAAATTTCTCAAATCTTAATTTAAAATATAATTTTAATTATTATTTATGAATTTCCCTAGAAATTCATAAATAATAACCTTATTAAATTCTATACTCTATATTAGAAAGATTTGGTAAATCATCGTTATTCATAAAAACCATCCAAAATGTAAAAAAAAATCCTTATTTATCATTTATTTTTTAATTTTAAAATTATTACCCATTTTATCTTAATTTATTATTTTATAATTCAAATCAAAAATCTATTTTAGTTAAATATCCAAAAATGCTACAATAAACAACAACTATCTATTCAAGGCACAACACATCCAAAATGTCACGGTAACCAAAAAGTTATCCATGGAACGCAATACATATCAATAAATATTACTTTTTATTGATAGATATGTATTTTTTGTTTTAAAATTCGATTAATTAAAGTAAGTAAATCATACAAATGGATCGACCACCAAAACAACCTCAAAATTCAACATGTCCACCGCCAAAAAGTTTAAAATTCCATCAAAGGACCACTGGATGAAACTGCATGTGAATCGAAATTTGTACGCACAAGTTAATAGGGTTAGAAGTTTTATGGTTTAAATTGCAATTGAATAAAATATGAGGGCTTATCAAAATTTTGCGTACTCGCTATAGCAAAATGTGAAACTAGATTTCTCCCATAACCCAACAACCACTAACTTGAACCGTCTTTGCTACCACCACGAATATCTCTGACACCATCTGACAATGTTGCCACCAAACCTTCAAAATATGTGCCCACTGCCACCAATGGGATGTCCAATGGTGCCTTCGTTTACCATCCGCGAACATGGTCGCCTCCAATTTTCAGCACCAATTTTGGCGAACCATGGTATATCTAGAACGATCCAAACGTATGGATCAACTCCCTTCGATGTCCTCTACACGGCTGTAGCTTCGATTGTCCAACCGTCACTGGTCCACCATTGATTTTTTTTGATAGTATTAATCGTCGACTTTTGGTTTACTTGGGCATCTTTTTAACAAATGAGTGAAAGTGAGTGCGGATTAAGGATCTTAAGGCTAATTTAACACTAAAGGGGGGGGTGAATAGTGTTCAATGGATTCTAAGACTTATATGAACTAACTTAAAATTATGACACAAACAAATGCAAAACTTAATCACAGAACAATTACATAATCAAACACAGATGCAGAAAGTAAATAAAAAACAGTAAAGGGAAAGAACACATCAGATTTTATACTGGTTCGAGTTACCCTACATCCAGTCCTATACCAAAGCAAACCAACTCATACAAATTTTTATTATACCAATGTCGATATTACATTCCTCAATTTCCAAAAGCCTTGAGGTACCCTCCTGTCTCACGAGTTCGAGGCAACTCTGTTGATTTACGGGCCAGAAGATTGCCCAATTGATTTCCATACACAACCACTCCTTATAGAGATACTCGATAAACTTTTGATTGCAAATTGATCCTATAACTCTGAATAGCACTTTGATCTTCGAGAGAGGGCAGAGAATCAAACAAGAATGAGATTCTAATTTGATTCACTTGAGAAATCGGCAGAATTTTGACACAATCTTAAAAATGTGAAAATTATAGAATATGGATTTGTGGAGAAGAAGAAGTGAAGAAAATATGAAAATAGATGATTAAAAAATTCGTTAGTGAAGCCTATTTATAAATCACCAACGATCATAACCATTCATGAAGAGAATTAAACGAATAGACACTTCTTTTGAAAATTGAAACTTTTGAATTCAACGGCCACCATGTTGACATGGGGTATCCCATAATGTCGACATCCCTATGTATGTAAAATTTGTTTCTGAATATGAAGTTTAAAACAAGAGTTTATTTTAAAATAAAAATAAATAATATTTTAAGGCTAAAACATCTTTTTGAAAAATCATTCGAAAAGATAATTTTAAGGCTAAAATATTTTGAAAAGCAGTTTTGAAAACTCATTTTGAAGTAGTTTCGCAAGCTTCTTCCTACAGAATATCTCATCACATCAGGATCGAGAACTTGTACAAAACTAGGATGTTCATGGGTTTGTAAGCCACTTGTCGTAGGTTTATAACTACTTGTCGTGGGTTTGTAAGCCACTAAGAAGGTAGAAATGTGTTCCATATCAAATGAAATTTGGAATGAAGATTTCCATGCTATTATGAAGTTTTAACAAAAACTGGACATATATCTTGAAATCTTAATCTCGATAATCTAGAGTCTTCAATCTTGAGTCTTGAGTCTTTATATTGATCAGTCTTCGGTAATCAATACCTGCATATACATATCTATATATCCTGCATATACATATCTATCTAGACAACAGTGTAAGTACATATTTTATACTAAGATAAGTTAAAAAGGTTGTTGTCATCAAAACTAACATCTCAGTTCCTAACAATCTCCCCTTTTTTGGTGATGACAACCTGTATTTATAAAATATACTTATCATACCATAACTCCTATCATAACTCCCCCATACTCCATAAATCCCCTTACTCCAAGCCAACTATTATTTTATAACTTCTCCCCCTTTATCATCAACAAAAACTTCTTAAAAATCCCTGAACTAGTTATAAGATAATCAACAATAATAAAATAGGGTAAACGACATATAAGTGTAATAAGTGCTTAGTGTGATTATAAGTGTAATCCAAAAAGTAAATCAATCATCAACCAATCATATTTACTGTAATTATTCAATCCAAACATATATACAAACCATACCAAATAAGTTAAGTCAATCAAGTTTAAAACACACTAATCAAATCAAACAAATAACACACAGAATGACTAGACATTCCTTGATACTTTTACCCATCCATCTTCTCTGAAGATAGGGTCTGCTTTGATTGCATCCCATTCTTCTTTATCTTTATTGAGAGTGACTGGTGGATTTCCTTCAAGATCATCCTTGTTAAGTGCTGAGATGATCCAACGAAGGGCGTTGAAATGCCTCCTTTAGTCCTTGATCATCTATATTTGAGTCAATTCTAAGTGATGCTAATTACGAAGCATGAATGTAAGAAAATTCTTGAAGGAAGTGAGAGTTTCTTCAAGATTATCACTTAGATTCTTAATCGAAGAAGCCATAATTCAAGAAATAGGAAGAACTGTGAAAGAGAGTGATTAGAGATGAAATTTGACAATTTATTCTGGAAGAAAAAGATATAAATAGGCGTAGAAAGTCGTTTGAAATGAATAGACACAAGTCAGTTACATGAAAATGAAATTTGAAACTGTAACTATTTTCTACCCGTTGGATGTCGACATAGGGAGATGATGTATGTAGACATGCCTCTGCTTAAAATGACATTTTTGCTTTGTTTTGAATATTATGAGCAAATCTATTAAACTAAAATTTGTATAATGTAAAAACAAGCAATTAAAGAGATAAGTGAAGTTGAATAATAAGAAATGAAATATTTCATTAATAATTCTAGTCAACATTACATAAGATATTACAATATTAACTACAATAAAGAAAATACAAAGATAGAACTTAAAATAACATGAACTAAAACTAGTTAGATGAAGACGAAGAAGATGATAGTCTAAGCTTTCTATTAATTTTCCCGAAGAACTTGTCGATTTTAGTGCAAATCTTATCCATTTTCTTACTCATTGATCTTTTAAGTGTCTTTTGATTTGCCACTATAGTTCTTTGATTATTGAGAATGGTCTTGTTGGATGGATTAGCGGGATTAGTAGGATATTCAATACTTTCTAAGGAGGTTTCTTGATCTTCCTCTTCCTCCTCTTCAATTTCCATTCCTTCCTCTTCTTCTTCTTCCTCCATTTCTTCCATTTCTTCATGAGAAAATCTTTCTTCCTTTTCCGTAAGAGTTTCATATGGTTGAAACACTAATGGAATTTGCATAAGGGAAATGTTTCCATGGTTGAACACTTTTCTAGTTATAAATTCTTCCCTTTTGAAATTAACTCCAAAGTATTTAAAAATCTGGGTGAGATAAATTTCACGATATAATGTGTTTTCACCCATAGGGAATTCTGGGGCATTAGCTCATCCAAAATAACTTGAGCCCAATTAATATCATAATTTTCAAAAATTGCAAAAAGTGCTTTGCAAACTTTTAAAGTCGGGTTTTTGTAGTTTCTCGATCCTGGTATAAGCGTGTGTTGGATAAGAAGATTAACAATTCTTGCTTTTGGATGAAACTAATGATTTTTGAATTCGAAATTGCCATCTCGATCTTGGTATAAGAGTGTGTTGGATAAGAAGATTAACAATTCTTGCTTTTGGATGAAACCAACGATTTCTGAATTCGAAATTGCCATCTCGATCTTGGTATAAGAGTGTGTTGGATAAGAAGATTTTCAAAGATGTGATGAAATGTCTCTTGATCATTTTCATTGATTTGAAATTCCGAGAGATTCATTCCGGTATACATAATCCCAAAATATTTTCCAAAATTTCACAATCCAAAACAATTAGTGTTCCTTTAACACTACTCCAAATTTGTCCTTCCCCATCATAAAAACCATGATTCAAATTCGTATAAAACATCTTAACAAGATTTGGATAACATACAAAATCATTTTGTTAGTTATCAACTAAACTAAGAATAGAACATTGTTGAAAAAGATTTTCAATTTCATGAGAAGGAAAATCTTTAAAAATAGAAAATTTTACCAAAATTTACATAGTTGATATAAGCTTTGATAGCTTTCGGGTCATTATAAAGAAAGTTTATGACAGATTTTGGAAGTCTAATGGTGTTAGGAGTGCTTGAAGAGGCCATTGAAGAAGTTTGAGAGGAGTTGAAGATAATGAAAATAAGTTTGAAATTTGAAATAAAAGTGAAAATTGATGATAAAGAGAGTGAGATAAATAGAGATTCTATAGACATGTTCTCTGGTCAAGAGACATCTTTTCAGAGCATTGAAGTTGGTGAAAAGGTGAAGGAAAATTCAAAAGTTTGAATTCAAATTTTGAAATCAAATTCTGAAGGGCATGTCAACATGGGGTATTCGAGTATGTCAACATGTGCCTATTGAATCAAAGGACAAGTTTCTATTCCTAATTCCTAATACATATATATATATATATATATATATATATATATATATATATATATTATCATGTATTCTAATTATATAATTCCTATGATAACATTAAATATAATAATACTTAAATATTAATAATTTAATATTAAAAACATTATTAAAATAATATTATTTTTGAATTTAAAATTCAAATTTCAAGGGTTAAATTTGAATTTAAAAATTCAAGGAATTTTAAAACAATCAAGCAAACAAACAAGCATCCATTCAAACAAGAAATATAACAAATAATGTAAATGCGTACCTATTTTTAGATCCATACTCCTATCATCATCTAATTCATGAATAACAATGAAACACGGATTTGAATTATCCGTCTTCTTTTCATCGTCACTGGATGATGAGTTTGAGTCATCAAGAGTAGCTCTGAATGCTTTCTTTCTTTTCCTTGACGAGTCATTGTTTGGAGGAATAATTGTTTATCTAGATACGGACAATCTTTTCTATAATGCTCGACCTTATTGCAATTGTAGCATCTATCATTATTGACGTTCTTCATATTATTTCTGGAATTCCTTTGATCATTTCTTTTGTAATTATTCATTTTCCTATATTTAGGAATTTTCGAAAGTTTCTTGTCATGAAGGCAATCTCCTCATCAATGTCTGGTTCTGAATCTTTAGTTGTTGCATTGAATGCTAATGACTTCTTTTCTGTAGCCTTGTTTTCTCTTCTTCCTTGCAGTTGAACTTCATAAGACATCAGATTCCCACTCAATTCTTCTATTTTCATGAGACTGATATCATTTGCTTCTTCGATTGCAGGTGTCTTTTGATCTCATTATGGAGTGAGTGAATTTAGAATTTTTCTGACTTGGTCTTCCTCCGAAAAGCTTTTTCCTAGTGCAATTAGTGAATGAACAATATCTTGAAATCGATAATACATGTCGGAAATGGACTTATTTACATGCATTTTAAACAATTGAAATTGACTAGTTAAGATGGAAATTTTAGTCTGTTTAACTTTGAGTTAATTTGTGCAACACCCTTTTGCTCAGCAGTCCACTGGGAAAAACTGGTAGTTGGTTCAATATACTCAATTTGTGTGATATTCCAAGTGTCTAATTCTACAGATTGTTAATAAATTTTTACTCTACAAGCCCAATATGCATAATTGCTGCCATGGAAAAATGGTACTCTGACAGTAGACTAACCTTCTACAAATGAACTAGTGTTAGTGATAACAGAACTAGTGCCAGAGTTGACATTACCAGTGTTAGTAGCCATTAAAAAAATTTCATGTTTCACATTATGAAAACTATGAAAACCTCTGCTTTGATACCAATTAAAAGGGAGTGCGGATTAAGGATCTTAAGGCTAATTTAACATAGAGGGGGTGAATAGTGTTTAATGGATTCTAAGACTTATCTGAACTAACTTAAAATTATGACACAAACAAATGCAAAGCTTAATCACAGAACAATTATAGAATCAAACACGGATGCAGAAAGTAAATAAAAAACAGTAAAGGGAAAGAACACACAGGATTTTATACTGGTTCGGAGTTACCCTACATCCAGTCCTGTACCAAGGCAAATCACCTCATACAGATTTTTATTATACCAATGTTGAGATTACATTCCTCAATTTATAAAGGCCTTGAGGTACCCTCCTGTCTCATGAGTCCGGGGCAAACTCTCTTGATTTATGGGACACAAGATCACCCAATTGATTTCCAAGCACAGCCACACCTTATCGAGAGGCTCAATAAACTTTTGATTAAAATTGATCCTATAACTCTAAATAACACTTTGATCTTCGAGAGAGGGCATAAAATCAAACAAGAATGAGATTCTAATTTGATTCACTTGAGGATTCGGCAAAATTTCAGCACGATCTTAAAAAGATGAAAATTATAGAATATGGATTTGTGGAGAAGAAGAAGTGAAGAAAATATGAAAATAGATGATTAAAAAATTCATTTGTGAAGCCTATATATAAAGCACCAACAGTCATAACCATTCGTGAAGAGATTTAAACGAATAGACACTTCTTTTGAAAATTGAAACTTTTGGATTCAATGGCCACCATGTCGACATGGGGTATCCCATGATGTCGACATCCCTATGTAAAAAACAATGTAAAATTTGTTTTTGAAAATGAATTTTAAAACGAGAGTTTATTTTAGAAAAAAAATAAAGAATATTTTAAGGCTAAAATATCTTTTTGAAAAATCATTTGAAAAGATAATTTTAAGGCTAAAATATTTTGAAAAGAAGTTTTGAAAATCACTTTGAAAAGCTATTTTGAGGTAGTTTTGCAAGCTGCTTCCTACAGAATATCTCATCACATTAGGACTCGATATTTTGTACAAAACCAAGATGTTCATGGGTTTATAAGCCACTTTTCGTAGGTTTATAAGCTACTTGTCTTGGGTTTGTAAGCCACTAAGAAGGTAGAAATGGGTTCCATCCCAATGAAATTCGGAATGAAGATTTCCATGTTATTGTAAAGTTTTAATAAAAACTAGACACATATCTTGAAATTTTGACCTCGATACTCTAGAGTCTTCATTCTTGAGTCTTGAATCTTTATACTGACCAGTCTTCAGTAATCAATACCTGCATATGCATATCTATATATCCTGCATATATGTATCTATATAGACAAGAGTGTTAGTATATATTTTATAATAAGATAAGTTAAAAAGGTTGTTTTCATCAAAACCAACATCTCAGTTCCTAACAATGAGCACTTTTTCCCTATTCTATTTGTCGAGAGTTTCGAAATGATATATTATTTATTAGGGGCTGGGAATTTTGAATTTTGAATCAATTTGTAAAAGCATGTAAAAATAACACTCCATCAATAAAGAGTGTAACAATTTCAATCATATCGACTCTGTTCACAAGTTATATCATGGATTTCAACAATCAGCCATAATAGACTGCAATAAAATTCCATGATAGAACATAGGTTGATCCAAACATGTATGTAGCAATAAATAAGTATAGATCAACAATCAGCATAGCGGAAAAAAGTAAAGCGTGCATACATCCCTAAAGGAGCAATCATCACATCTTCATATGGGTGCACTACAATTTAAAGTACAATGTCGGGTGTCTAGTATCCAAGTAATCAATACATAAGTCATGTGACCTTACAGAGATAAACTAAACATGCAATCACAACATCCATCAAACAATCCTCACATCACTCGATACTTTGGACATAAGATAACTTGCATGGCACCCTCATAAGACAAAGACCAATCGAAAAGTCTTGATTTCTCAGCGCTCAAATCCATGCCACCTTGCATGGCTAGGAACTTGACTCATAATTCTCGAGTCCAGGGTATTCTATTATTATAAGATTTTGACACCATCATAATCCAGGTGGACATCTCTACACACCCCTTCTATATGAACACTTTTAGAAACTTCCGAGTATCAACGATCCCTTTACAAACATCTCCAAACACATCATTGTTTTATTTCATTCCATTTTTCCATAGTATAACATAATATCATTATAGCCATGAGCTCCGCTCCTTGAATTCATCCTTATCAATCATCATCACGACTCCCATCATTGAGTCGTCATCATTAGAACTCCTCTAGACATCCTTCATAATCCATAGAATCCTCTAGTTCCAATCTTCAAATCGCATCAAAACATTTGATTCCAACATCCTCTTATAGTGATTTCTCTATCTGATGACTAGAAAGGCCCATCTAAAATACCAAAGAGGGATTTGCTAAAGAGGACAGCTCCAATACATCTTAAAAGCAAAACATTTACCAAAATATTTTTATTTTTTGATCAAAGCTTCCATCTTCCTTTAAAACAAAATCCTTTTCTTCCTAAAAATACCATCATCAATTTATAAAATAATTTCTGAAAATAATTTCTTTCATCTTAAACCAATCAAAATAATTTCTAGTAAACATCATTTTACGTATATAAAAAAATTGAATCTAACAAATTTCTTTGATATAGAAACTCTTTATTTTAAAATATTTGTCAAATCTAGTAATTGTTTGTATAAAAATAGGTTCTGAAATATGTACTTTAAAACTCCGTATAATGAACCCCCCAACCTTAGTGGTATCAATTAAGCCTTTAGTCGTCAAAATCCTAACATCACTATTACTCATCTTCAAGGGACATCTTCACATCTGTTAGTCAATCCCAATATATAGCCGTCCTCGGCTTAGGAAACTAAGCCATCCTACAATGACTAAATCAAATATGTCCATTGACATATTACTATTTTCTCTAATGTACGTCCTACTAAAATACAACATTGGATAACTACTCATCGTACAATTATCTATACATAGCAATTAGTTTAACTTAGCACGTAGTATAAACTATTGAAATATGTCAAACTAAATGCAACAAAGTAAACAAGTAAAAAACAAAATAAACAACCAACCAAACAAACAAGTGACATGTAAGAAAACAAATAATTAAATCATCCATAGTAAAAAAAACAATGAACAACGTAATATAAGCAAAAGAAATCAATTCAAACAAGCATGACATGAAGTAATAAGTAAACATAAGCAAACAAGCAGTGCAATCTTCTTAATTGCAAATATGTTACAATCAATAAATTGATACAAACAATTCAACCCAAGTAAGAAAACACAAATAAAAGGTCACCGTCTTTTCATCGAAATAGGTAGTCCCTACATTATTTCCCAACTCATCGCATGGAAGGAAATAACAGATGACCCCTTAGCTCATCAGGGAAAGTCGCACACATTAGTCATAATGGTAACATCGTCACAATGGGTATTGGAAAAACTCAAAATTTACTTTAACCCATCCTTTTACACTCCATGTTACAAAGTCTAGTTTTATGGTCCTCAATTTAAAATTTCCAAATAAAACATCTTTTCAATATTCTACGTTTTCAGTCATTTACTTCCAAATCAGATCAATCTCATCCTAATAATATATATTCGCAAAGTATTGTAAAACTAGAAACTTTATAATACATCCTTTCTCAATGATACATTCCCAAATATATTCTCAATAAAACAACTTTCAATTTAGGTATTTTCAACCTAAACTACTTACCCAAAACAATTGTTTTTCTTTTCTAAACTTCATTTATCAAAGAATACCCTTCAAGTGAAATCCTTACAACCAACATCAATTTTTCAATTAAATAATTTTCCCGAAATCGCACTCTTTGGAAAAAAATTCACTCGAGTAAATATTTTATCGCATTCTTTACTCAAAAACATACTTTTCAAATAAAAATATTTCCATTTATTTCCACCAATAAAATAATTTCACGAATAAAAATATTTCCACCGCTTCATTTTTTAAATACCTATTTCGAGAAAAATAATTTCTACAGAAGAAATATTTTTTATGAAAATAATCTTTATGCAAAGTATCTTTAAAATAAATCTTCTCCAATTGCAAAATGTTTATTGTAAGAATGTTTCAAAAAATATTACTCTCTTTAGAAGAATGGTTCTCACTAAATATTCCCTAATAAGATACTTTTAACAAAAATGTTTAAATCTTATACTATTACCAAAATAGTTTTCCTTCAAAATATCTCTTTAAATGAATACTTCTCAAATACGGTATAATTTAAAAAATCTATTGACAAATATGATGTTTTCAAAATATCCCGCAATATAATACTTCTACAAATCATTTCAACTCATAATGGGGTTACAAAATACCTTTCGACGTATCTCTTTTCAAAGGATATTCCCAAATTAAAAACATTCTTAATTAAAATGTTCTCGTTATAATATTTCTATCAAAACAAAGTATTTTAAATAAAAATCCTTTCACAACAATATTTTCGAATAAAATATTTCTCTTTGCATAAATAAAAATCTCCCTTTTAACAAAGCGTTTCCAAATCATAATGTTGTTATAGAAATACATTCTAAAGGATATTTAAAAAATCTCATACTAAAATGTTTCACCAAAGACTGAATTCAACTTCTAATATCTAACGTAAAACACTTGTTTTTACTACAACATACTACCAAATAAAATACTTTTACTATATTCAATTTTCCTTTTGAAAATATCTACATAACCATATTTTATTTCCCAAATTAAGTAATTTATTCTCACCGAGAATTTCAACAAATCACTTTACACCCAAAAATAAACGGTTTTCCCCTTTTAATAAAATTTATTTAAAATTAGAAATGTGTATGTCATAAATTTTACAAAAAAATATTACTTATCTAAAAATAAAACTGATTTCATCTTATTAAGGTCGGGATCTAATTATAATTTAACATCGTTTGTGTGTCATTCAAGTTATAACCAATACTTAACCCCTTTTGTTGTTGAATATGCTAGTATATGATTTTCATTGATGATAATAAACACATATATTCATTTAAATGTATTTGTTAATGTACTATTTTATTTTTCATAAAATTAAATAAATATTTGTTGAATAAAATAAATAACACAGAATTTAAATTCAAACAGATATTTTATTCAAACAGATATTTATTACAATTTTGAATAGTACAAATTTGAGTTCTCACTATATATATACAATTTTCAATTACAATACAATTTCAATTTACATTTGCACCTCACTACATATCATTGATTCACTTATATTTATCTTCAATCTATTCCAGATTGAATGCAACATCTGAATTATCTGCAAAACAAACATTAACGCAATAAAATTGAAAAAAAAATTGTGCAGTGTAAAATAAAATGTTTATTTTTGAAAATATTTTTTGCCTTAGTCATTCGGGTTGTTCGTCAGCATTTATTTTGAATTCATCATACACGAACAGCTTGTGACATGCATAGTATATCACTGTACATGCCACAAGACCGTACACACCGATATACACTTGATAAAACTGCAGGGACAGGTGAGCACAAGGTCAAACCCGAGGCAAAGCTAGGTTCAAGTCAGGTGCACTACAAAAACATCAATGTAACATGTTCAATGGACTGGTCAGAGCAACCTATACCAGACTACAAAGAAACAAAGGCCAAGACCAGATTTAAGTACACAAGAAAACAAGCTCAAGTGAACACAATATCTCTCACAAGTGCTCGAGTACAAAATGTACAAAACCATGTGAAGACCAATGAGCAAATCAATCAAGACTCTAAGCATGAAAATACAAGTCGATGAAGCAGACCATCAACAGAGTGCAGACTACATGAACACACATGAAAACAGAGTGAAATGCAAAACTATCACAACAGCTACACTATACATGTATATAATTCAGAACTACTATAGACATATATACATATGCAACAGCAAATGAAAAATCACAATCCATTGTTTAGAGCTTGCAAGCGAAGGCCACACAAGCTCAATTGTGTACAAGTACAGTGGCATGGCACAAAGGTATAAAATAAGCAAAGCATTAACATCAAATAACAAACATGCTCAGTACTAACAAGGAGAAAATGCATACACACTTGTATACATATATATGAGCATGAATGCAATGACTAGCAGCCTCAACAGTAAATGATTTACACACCAAACTCTACATGACACAAATGTACAAAGCCAAATGCAAACTGCAACAGAGGTATACAACAAACAACTGAAGGCATATAGGCAACGGCAGTGGACAGAGCAGTGCAGAGCAACCCAGACTAATATCACACAACAACAGTATACATATGCATATGTAAATACCAGAGTCCATCAAGCAACAACTAACAGTGCAGCTACCGGAGAATAAAGGAGACATTGCAGTAACAAAGTCAAAGCACTTCAGGAATTTCAAGTTGAAAAAGTCAGTGCCGAAATCAAAATATTATCACAGATCAAACTGGCCGAAGTCAAACCAGAATTGATAGCCAAGATGACCAAGAAAAAATTGAACCAACCAAAATCGAAGCCATGATAATCAAGCAAAGAATTATTTAAAATGGATCCAGCCAGGAACAATCATAAGCAACCAATAAAAATCGAATGGCCTAGCTAAAATTAGCAGATGAATTCAAACAATTAATTCGAATGATATTTTAGGGAATTGAACCCTATATAACCCATATCATCAATCATTCGAGTTCAAGCAACAATAGAAAGGAATAAATCATTCAACTCGAATCAAAGTCGAGAATAATTAATAATCAGAAAAAGACATTTACATACCAATTCACACAATAATCGAACTCAACGAATGGAAGTAGCCAAAAGAAAATCGAAAATAGTGAGTCGATTATCGAAGAAAATCAAAGCATTAGCCACTATAATCGACCAACATTCATGCAGCAACTTCAAATTATCACGAAGCCCTAATTGAGAAATGATGCAGCCATTTTCAAAGCAATGAAGTACAAGGAATCGGGCCGAAGAAATAAAAGAGAAAGGGGTACATATTTTTATGACTTTAGTTATTAGGCCAGTTTTCTTTAGCATACACTTGGGGTTTTAATTTTAAAATTAGGGCTTAGTGTTTTTTAATTGTTTTTATTTTGTAATTCCTTTTAGACATTTGTAATTTTCTAGTTGTGTGACTATGGGACGTACTACGGTGGTGTAGTTCGAGAATTCGCAACTCAGTGGCTGAGTTGTGCAGGGTTTTCAGCGTAGAGTTACGTTAGTCGGTAGCGAGTGTCGCAAGTTTACGTGTGTAAGCGTCTGACTACTTAATTTCTAGTAGAAACCATGGTAGCAGCACCTAGGCAGGGTTTTGCCGAAGCTGGGTAAATTTGTGTTGTTCTATTTCTGCTTTTTGTATTCTGCTTTATCTACGTTGGTATTATTCTTCTATTATCAGTACTGAGATTATTTTATATACTTCCGCTTTAAAAAATTTATAATTATTAGTATCACACTATTCACCACTCTCTAGGGTGAAATTGATCCTAAATTTGTAAGTGTTCATCATATCCTACTCTTATTTTATTTATCTTCCATACAATGGTTATAATACATAAACATCATTTTAAGATGAGGTAATAGTGGTTAAACAAATAACCCATACACACAAAGCATACAACTTTCAATCAAAACACTCTCTAATTCAATATTCTAACCCAACATAAGGTATAAATTAAACGACTAATTGGTCTAAACCTAACCATGGCTCAAAGAATCACCAAACCTAAGCTATGATACCTATTGCAACGACCCATAATTTTTAAGATCTAAATTCAATTATAACAATGTCAAATACGCTTACAACTAATTTAGATATTAAAGACAACTGACATTGAGTATATAGAATTAAATGTTCTAAAAAAATGAGCATAGAAAGATAAACCTCAAGGTTAAATATTATGGATATCACTTCAACAATTAAATACAATACGAATTTGATACATCAGATAAGATACATACTTTTTTTGAGCATCAACCATTAAATTTTTAAGACAATAATATGTAACAATAATGCAAGGGAGATACTGAATTATCCAATGGATGTAACCTATTCCAGGTTCTTTATCTCCTCCTTTGCTTCCACCTACAAACACATGAATACACACTTGCACGCATGCACACGCGCACATGCATGCGAATGCGCGCACACACAATATATATATATATATATACACACAAGGAAGAAAAAAGGTGTCAACTATGTTTGGACTGCACCTTATCCTATTACTACGGTCACAGGCTCGATAGCGATTGCATAAGGAAAAACTACCTATATTCCCCTTTAGAGAATCAAGCCCAAGTAATTCTATTTCCTGCTCTTCTCTTGCATCTAGATACTTATTAGTACATAACAACCATAACATCTATGCAACCGTTACAACCATGCAATCAATGCAAGCAGGAAATGGTACTTCTATTCATTCATCACTATCAATCTTCATATGGGGTAACATAATAACAACACATAACTATCAAACATCAATTACACTTAACTCCAAACCCAATCATCTAATATGAAATTAAATACATTTCAAACATACTTACATACATACCAATTATCAGCTATAGTAATACATCATCAATATAAGTATAAGTCATCAAATGTGTAGTAACCACTCCATAATTATGAAATGACATCAATACCATCAAATATGTACTGATCACTCCGCAATAGTAACACAACATCAATCCAATCAACGTTAGTAACACAAAGTCAACCATCATATAGCCATAGTAATTACTCATCGTCTAGTAGTAATAATTGCAAAACATCACATACTCATTCTAATGTGATTTCATCATCATAAAGAAACATTTATATGTGATAATTCAAATGAACAAGTTAGTCAGATACTACAACCATCTTAAAATACTTTATATAATCTCATTAAATGAAATTACTTTTCAAAGTAATATATTATTTCGTGTGAAAATAATATATTTTAGAATCATCATAATAGTTTCCAATACCAATTTATTACTACTTATCTCAAGAACAATAACTTTTTATTTTAAATCAAAAAAACACCTTTTTATTTCTATTCATCTCAAAATAACTCAACGAAGTAATTATTTTATCCCCAAATGCCTTTGGAAGCATATTTTTACTGTTATTATTATTATTTAGAAAATTCATTGTATTTTATTACTCAAATGATAATAATAATATTTCCAACTATAAATAACATAAAATCAATCATTATTTTCATTTACACAAACCTCAAATATTAATTTAAAATATAATTTTAGTTATTATTTATGAATTTTCCTCCGAATCCATAAATAATAACCTTATTAAATTTCATACTTTAATTTCTGTAAGATTTGTTGAATCATCGTAATTGACATATAATGTCCAAAATCTGTAAATAACATTATTTATCTAATTTTCATATTTTTATCCATTTTATATTAATAATTATTTTCTAATTAAAATCAAAATTTTATTTTACTTAAACACCCAAAAATGATGTAATCAATAATAACTATCCATTCAAGGCATAAGGCATCCTAAATATTATAATAACCAAATAATCATCCATAGAATGTGATCTATATTAACAAATATAATTTTTCATCAATGGATATGTATTCTATGTTTTAAAATTCAATAAATTAAACTTAGTAAACCGTACAGAAGCATTTTGCAAACAACATCAAAGTTCAACATACCCCCGCGAAAAGGTTCAAAATTATGTCATTAGTTCAGCAGATAAAACTGCGTGTGAATCAGAGTTCATATGCAGAAGTTAATGATGTCAGAAGTTTCATGGTTTAAATTGCATTTAAATAAAATACGAGGGCTTATCTGAAATTTTCTATACCTACTATAGTACCACATGAAACTTGATTTCTTCCGTAACTCATCAGTCGTCGAATTCAGCCGTCTTTCCCGTCATTACGACCATCTGCGACCCCATCTGACAGTGCCAGCCGCCATGCCTCTAAAATCCACTGCTGCGGCCACCAACACGACCTCCCATGGCATTTTTGTCTATCGTCGATGAACATGGTCTCCACCAACTTCCAATACCAATTATGGCGAACCACGGCACAACTAACGTGATCCAAACATATAGATCGACTCCCTTCTATCGTCCCACTGTCACTGGTCAGCTGTTAATTCTAAAACCTAAGATTCAACGGTCGAGAATTGATCGTCCATTTTTCTTGACTTGACCACCTTTTTTTGACAAATGTGCACTTGTTGCCTATTCTATTCGTTGAAATCTTCAAAATGATATATTATTCATTAAGGTTTGTATATTTTGAATTTTGAATCAATTTGTAATTAGTGAAAATCATCCATCATTAAATTGTGATTAAGACGAATTTCAATACTTAGGAAGTGAGATTGAAGTGATAGCTACTCTCTAAGTTTTCTAAGCGATATATATAAACAATGAGATGGGTTCAGTTACGCGTAAATATTTGACCCCAAAATGGTTGTGTGCTCTATTTAAACAGTACAATGTTTCAATTTCACAAATTGTAACTCTAAACCCATCAAAATTATATTTTAAACTGATCGACTCGGAAAGGCTTTTATAATAATTATCAACAAGATGCCTACAAGACGCCTAATTAATATTTTAATTAAAAATTCATTTTTAATTAATTTGGTGTTAACATCGTTTAATTTCTGGATAGTTGCACCAATGTTGTATGAAGTAGTTTTATATGGGTGTAACAAGTTACAAAAGAAACATGCATGATTCTAATAAAAAAGAAAAAGAACTTTTGATACACTTGTGATGCGCATACTTCTCATCGAGAAGTACGATCAAAAAGAAGATTCAAACTTTAAAGAGATATTTGGTACAAAATATCTACGCCTGCCAACATTATTTAACAAAGGAGAATCTCCATTTTTACCCATCGGATAGATACAACAAGCATAAGGAGCAATTTTTTTACAGTATTTTATCATCTTTTCACCAAACCCTTATCCGATCTCCTGCAACACACAATATCAAACTCAAGATTACACAAGCATACACGATTGCTTATTTTGAAGAATTCATCATCCTCGTTTTCACAACATCAAAACACAAGCATCAAAACAGTTACAAATTTAAAGGTGATTATTAGGGCACAACCAACAATGATATGTTCAGTACCTAAACAAGCCACGAAGTAGCGAGGTATGGCTTGTTCAAGTCCCCGTGGCTAGTTGATGGCTAGTTGGAGCTGTTCTCATGGCTGGCTGGGTGAATAGGGGTTGGTTATTATACGGCGAAGTCTTTGTTGTTATAAGTTTATAAAGACAAAGACTTTACCTATATAAATTTATAACGGCAAAGACTTTGTTGGTAAAAAAACATAATCGTTGCCTTGCAGCGGCTACATTCCAACATTCCACTTATCTTCTATAAATTCCTCCATCCCCCTCTTCCTTCCACACAACCTTATCACTTACTTCTTCATCCTCTAATTCTGAAAACGTCTTATTTATCCAAACGTTTCGGCAAGAAACCCACGTCCAATCTGCATTCCATCGGATTTTCAACCAACAAACATCATACCAACATCAAACACTCTATCCATCACATGAGTAAAGATATTCTCCATATTCAAACTTCTCCTATAGCCAACCTTAATAACCATTACTCCACCTAACTTTCCTCTCATTCATTCTACTGCCTTACAACAGTATTACCAAAAACATCCTCTGTTAGGTGCATATAATGATCATTCGTCGTACATGTCTTTGATGGTGCAGAACAATCAAACGCAACATCATCATCTTAATGCGCAATAGTCAAAGATTCGTGACCATGAAGCAATGAAGAATCTACAAAGGCAATTTTCTTATGCATGAAATGCTCCTGCTAACGAAGAAACTGTTAATAGTTCGAAGGAGGAAGACGAAAACCAGAAGGCAGATGCAAGAAATACCGAAGAACGCAATCAAGAAGTAGTGATAGAGATGTTTGCGAGCCTAGAATATAAAAAGAACAAGAAGAAGTGAAAATCCTTAAGTGGCATTTTCAACAGACGCGAAGATTCACTTCCAATAGAGATAGAAACTAGCATAGAATACATTGAGGAAAAAATGTCGAAGAGGAAGGAGCGGTAGCTGATGGCAGAAAAAAGCAAGTTAAGTTTACTTTTGAGCAGTATACTTCACTTGCTAAATCATGGACACGCATTTCAGAAGATAGCATTTCCGGCAATAACATGAAAGGTCGAAAATTTTAGGAAAGAGTTGCGGATTTTTATAACATCTTAGAACCGATGAAGAGAACATAGGGATCGCTCAGAGGAGGTTATCGGGTTATGAACTCTGCATGCCAAAACTATTTGGCAATGCTTACCAGATTGCAGACTTGACAGCAAAGCGGTGCTGCTCCTTATGACACTATAAGTAAATATTATTTTAAATTTCTTTGATATTGCAATGTGTTTGACTAGTTTTGTATGTACACTTTTGGATTTGTTCTACAGATTGAAGAATTGCGTTAGGCCTATCAGCTATAGTACGGTCAACCATTCAAATTCCAAGTGTGCTTTGAGCTTCTGTCTAGTTTACCAAAATGGAAGAATCATAACAACTTCATGTTCGAGCAATAAAACAAAGCCAGAAGAATGAACTACTCTTATTCAAGCCCAAGAAGCGATCCATGTTCGCAGGAAAGATCTCCACTACATGGAAGCAGTGATAGATGACCTCTTGGTATAAACATGTCAATTCAGTTGGAGCAGCGCAGTATGTAATTTTCTAGATTTGTAGAGACTTTAGAGACTTTTGCTAGAGAAACAAGAGAGCATACAGCCAACTTTTCGACACAAAGAACCCGTAATGAAATGGAGTTTCAGAAGGCAATCATCGATGATCGAGAGTTCAGAAGACAAGCCCATGATCAGAAGAAAGCTTTGATGCGAGAGAAGAATTATTTCAAAGCGATGACTTGTGATTTCAGTAAGCATTCTCCTTTATAGCAAGAACTAGTAACCAAACAGTTGGAAACTTATAAGAAAGTTAGGGGCAGTGGAAGCGGAAGTGGCACGTATAGGGATGAGTTTTAGATGTGCGGTTGCATTGTAATTGTTGGTATGTACTTGTGTTGAATCTATATAGTATCTCTAAATATCATTTAGTTTATGTATGTACTGTTTTTGTACTTGATATAATTATATTGCACCATTTTGTATTTTGAATTAAAGTCATACATCATTTTATTAAACAAGTTCCATAAAGTGTTACCTGGAGATTTGACCAGACAACTAGGCACTCGACATTCGCTTACCGTTCGGCATCCCGAGATTTTGGCATAACATACTAGGTTGGCTTCAGAGTCGTTCGGCACAAAAGGTTCGTTCGGCATTCGAGTTCGGTCGGCATTCAAGGATGCTCGGCATGCAAGAGCGTTCGGCATTAAGTGATGTTCGGCATCTCTAGACGTTCAGCTTCAAAGTCGTTCGACATTCCATACTGCTCGGCATCCAGACCACGTTCGGCACTCAACCTCGCTCGGCATAAATCTCGATCGGCATTCGAGATGGATCGGCGTCCAGTGGTGTTCGGCATTCATGCCCTGTTAGGCATTCGAGATGGATTGGCATCCAGTGGTGTTCGGCATTCATGCCCCGCTCGGCATTCGACATCGATCGGCATCCAGAGGTGTTCGGCATTCATCCAATCTCGTCCGGCTTCGATTACTGCTCGGCCTGCACTCTCCATTCAGCACATCATTTCGATTCGGCTTGAAGATACCGTTCATCATTTTGCCGTTCGGCATCTACGTATCGGCGCGCAGAGTTCATTCATTTTGGGCCGAGGAATTCAGCTACTAGGCCCACCAGGGAAGTCCAACCCATCTTCGTCTATAAATAGAGAGGCAGGGGCACAGTGAAATGGACCTATTTTGGAGAACACTGAGGAGACTCTGCCGCATTCAAGACTCATTCAAGACTTAATCTTTTTTGCTTAGCAATTGTTTTTAAGTAATCGGTACACGGATTGTATCTGTAATCGATTATCGGGAAAATCAATAAAGATCTACCTCAAAGTGGACGTAGTCAATTACGCCGAACCACTATAAATCTGATGTTCGTTTTTTCTGCATTTTAATTTACGTGCTGTCCTTTGTTTAACTTTACTTTCTTCATTGATCTCTCTACACAATCTCTCTAAAGGGTATTAGTGACTAATTCTGGTGCTAACATTTTGGTGCTTCCATTGAGAATCGAATTCTCAGGACGATAGGATCTACTTTGTAGCTACTGGATTGAAAAATCCCTCGAAGGAGAACCGAATCATTCGCAAGACATCTGTTGATTCTACTCAGAGTTACATCCAACAACTCTACCATGGGAAGACCACGGACTAGATCAGCCTCTCACAACGTAGATGTCAATGAGACTGCTAGTGTACAGCAGATAGGACCTAACAATCAACAAGCAATTCAAGGCGTAGGAACCTCAACCCAGAATCAAGCGGAGGTCGTTTCCTGAACAAAGTTCAACGACTTGATAAGAGAACTTAGGGAAAGTAGAGGGAAACTCGCTAAGCAGATCCAAGCCAATACTAATCTCATGAATCAGCTCGCCCAACAGCAGCATCAAAATGCTGGAAGTAGTCCTGCTCCTTATTCTTCATCTGATAGTTCGACCTCAGCTAACGAACCTCCTAGGCGTAGACGCCGCAAGACAGAAGATGCATAGGCAGTTGCCACTAATCGATCCGCTAAGGATCAGGCACGTGATGAGACGGATGCCCGGCTCGTCAAGATCCAAATCATGCTGGCCTTTAGGACGCACGTTTGGCCGACCATCATCGGGCAGGACATCAACCCGCACGATCCCGTGGAGCGGAACCCAACCTCCCACCCTCCATACAAACTCCAGATTTATCAGCCATGGTCTGGAAGTTAATGGGAGAGAACCAAGGCCTGACCAACGAAGATTGGGGAGTGTCCAGAAGTCATACTCCCTTCACAGACATTATCCTACAGGATGAGTACCCCATGAAATTCAATATGCCGACTATCCCAGCCTACGAAGGGAAGACTGACCCTAGGCAACACGTGATGAGGTACGAATGGATGATGGACTCGGCAAGGGCGAATGACACGACTAAGTGTAGGTTCTTCCCAATCACTATGTCCGGAATCGCCACTATGTGGTTTTCCCGGCTTCCTCCACGATCTATATCTAGCTTCGACGAGTTAGCAATGAAATTTGTTGAACAATTCAGGATACATGCTACTCGTCCAAAGGACGTGATGTCCTTATCAAGCGTAATCCAGGCTTCTGGAGAGTCTTTGAAAGCATACTTACAGAGGTTTCATGTTGTCGCCACTGAAGTTACCATCCTAACGACCACGCAATTTTAATGGCGGTAATGCGAGGCGTAGATCCAGACTCGGAGTTTGGAGATTGGTTGGCGGAGGAAAGCCCCCAGCTACGATGGAACGATTCTATTCCAAAGATCATCGGTTCATACGGAGGGAAGAAGCTCGATGGACCAGACGAGATAAGGCACCAGGGCCTGTTCAGGAGACTATGAAAAGTAACATCACCGTGAAGCAGTCTGGCGATAGTTCGGGAAAAGTTCAAGTCAACGTCCAGAATAAGCCTGGGCAGTCCAAAGGATCCGGAAGCGGAAATCCCGGAAAGAAAAAAGAAGCAGGGAAATGGAAGCGAAGGATTCCAACCTACAACGAATACACTCCCCTGAATATTTCTCTTGAAAACATTTATCTATCTACGTGTAACACCTTTGAATACAGAAAGCTGTGTCCAAACTGTTGAAAACACAATTTTAGTGTTTTGATGATAACAACTATATGACAATGCTACTAAAATGTTTATTAAGTGATTTTAGGTTATTCATTGTCCGGAGAAAAATAAGCAAAATAAAATCGTTCAAAAATTCAGCCAAGCGGGATTCAAACCTGCATGCTTGCATTAGAATACACATGGAAACCAACTTTACTACAAGCTCTTCTATTATTAGGTGGTTAGAGGATTTTATTATATGAAGTAAAAGTGAATGGAGAAATAAAAAAGAAATAGGATTCGAACCCAGCACACTCAACATGGAACGAGCAACCATTACCACTCCACCACAACAAGTTATGTTAGCCATTGCTACCAAACACTACTTAACAGAAGATATAAGAAATGAAAATTAAAAGCATGAAAGTGGGATTCGAACCCAGCACACTATGATGGTAGCCGCACATCTTACCAACTAAGCCATAGAACATTTTGAAGTTAGCATCAACGGCTACTTTACACAAGAATTCCAAAGCGAATAAGAAATGAAAATTAAAACAACAAACGTGGAAATCGAACCCAGCACACAACAGAGACATGCGCATGTTGTACCAACTGTGCTACACCGCGTTTTGAATTTGATCTCAACGGCTGCTTTATTCAAGCATTCCAAAGCGAATAGTCAAGTTGCTATTCATGTGTCTATTCAACCAATTCCAAACCTCCAACGGATGCATCTTTTCTAATGAGAATTTCTGAAGGATTGTGACTACTTATTGGCTTCCATTCACTTCTATATAAGCCTCCCACCATCCCAAAAACAAAAAAATATATATTCTCTTAAATCATTCTCGTATTGATTTCAAACGCTCCGACTTCCATATTCATTCTAAAAGCAAATTTAGACCAGTGCTATTTCACTCCACAACATACAAATCTGGTTCTAATCCACTTCCTAACCTCTGCACGCTCATTCTACATCATTTTTACCGGTTATAGAAGTTGTACTCAAGTTCGACTACTCAGTGTATTGAAGACACAATATATAGTCAAGTTATTTCTTTGTAAAAGAAAATATTGAAGTCCCGTTCGGCTGCTCGGGCAAGTGTACTGAAATCCTGTTCTGCTGCTCAGGTGCCTATTCCTCCGGGCGAAGTGAGGGTGATAGTTAGTTGAAATTCCAGAAGGAGTCTGGGACTGGAAGTAGGACTGGAGGTCCGAACCAGTATAAAAATTTTGCTGTGATTGCTTCTTGCTTTACTTTTTATTCGCGCTACTATTATATTTATATTGCTGCTATTGTGATTACTGCACGTCAACTCTGTATCTATATATTTGGCCATCATTGATCCAGTGCATAGCGACTAACAATTGGTATCAGAGCCTGGTTTTCTAGAGATCGTGACAACATCCTAGAATAAATGGCTACAAAGAGATCTAGTCAAGGCAATAAGAAGAGGAAGAGCAATAAAGAAAAATCAAAGGAGCAAACAAAGAAATGCTTCATGGCAAAAGATAATGAGGTTAGTGATCTAACTTTTGATGATATGATAGAAATAAATTCAGAACTTCTAGACACTTTAAAAAGTATCAAAAGAAAATATAAGGAAGCTCTGGAAAATCAGAAGAAAGCAGAATTCGAAAGAGATATGCTTAAAGACGAGAAGAGAATATTAGAAGAAGAACTTGAGAAAATTCAAGATTCAGACAATTCTCAACTCGCTTTATTAAGTCAAGAAATAGAAGCTCAAAAAGAAAAGAATAATGCTCTAGCTTCTGAAAATCATGAGTTAAAAACAAAAATTAAAATTGTTGAGTTAGATAACACTAGTCTCAAAACTAAGATTGATGACATTACTAAAAATATTTCCAATTTTAATAAAGGGAGAGAAAATTTATCCAGAATTATTGAAAATTCTCAACCTACTTCAAATAAGAAGGGATTAGGTTATGTTAAGAATTCAAAAGCTCGCAATGATAAAAGCGGTTTAGGCTATAAACAAGTTAAAAGTAAAAATAGTACTAGATATGCATTCATGTATACTAACTTTAGTGCTAGTATTAGTAATCAATATAGTTTTAAAACCAGTTATAGTCATAATAGTACTTTGTTTAGAAATGATAGAAATTATTCTTCAAGTACTAAGCTAATGACGAATAGTATTAAGATATGGATTCCAGCTAATATGATTGATCATGATAAACAACTTTATATTAGCAACTATTATAAGAATGTAATTTGTAATGAAAATTATATTTATAAAGGTTCAACCACACCCATATGGGTATGGTTTCCAAAGACCTAACCCCCCGGACCCTAACATAGTAAGTGGGTACCGAAAATTATTATTATTTTTTGCAGGTACTCAGAGAAACAAAAGGAAAAGTATAGATTTTGGAATTTTAAAGAATGTTCCATACGTTTAATAGAATTACGTGCTTACAATGAAATATGGACTTCAGCAAATATGGTAAAATCTATTTTATTTATATATTTAATTTTTTCTCCATAATTAATATTGAATTTATCCCACTATTCACAAGATATTTTATATAATTTATTATATTCCCTCATTATTTTTGATAATGACAAAGGGGGAGAGATTCATATGCATATTGATAGATGGAGATATTATATTTAGGGGGAGATGTTAAATTTAGAGGGAGCAAACACTAAGGGGGAGCAAATACTAAGGGGGAGCAATATAATATTATTTTAGAAAGTCATATAGTTGTCATTATCAAAAAGGGGGAGAATGTTGAAAACACAATTTTAGTGTTTTGATGATAACAACTATATGACAATGCTACTAAAATGTTTATTAAGTGATTTCAGGTTATTCATTGTCCGGAGAAAAATAAGCAAAATAAAATCGTTCAAAAATTCAGCCAAGCGGGATTCAAACCTGCATGCTTGCATTAGAATACACATGGAAACCAACTTTACTACAAGCTCTTCTATTATTAGGTGGTTAGAGGATTTTATTATATGAAGTAAAAGTGAATGGAGAAATAAAAAAGAAATAGGATTCGAACCCAGCACACTCAACATGGAACGAGCAACCATTACCACTCCACCACAACAAGTTATGTTAGCCATTGCTACCAAACACTACTTAACAGAAGATATAAGAAATGAAAATTAAAAGCACGAAAGTGGGATACGAACCCAGCACACTATGATGGTAGCCGCACATCTTACCAACTAAGCCATAGAACATTTTGAAGTTAGCATCAACGGCTACTTTACACAAGAATTCCAAAGCGAATAAGAAATGAAAATTAAAACAACAAACGTGGGAATCGAACCCAGCACACAACAGAGACATGCACATGTTGTACCAACTGTGCTACACCGCGTTTTGAATTTGATCTCAACGGCTGCTTTATTCAAGCATTCCAAAGCGAATAGTCAAGTTGCTATTCATGTGTCTATTCAACCAATTCCAAACCTCCAACGGATGCATCTTTTCTAATGAGAATTTCTGAAGGATTGTGACTACTTATTGGCTTCCATTCACTTCTATATAAGCCTCCCACCATCCCAAAAACAAAAAAATATATATTCTCTTAAATCATTCTCGTATTGATTTCAAACGCTCCGACTTCCATATTCATTCTAAAAGCAAATTTAGACCAGTGCTATTTCACTCCACAACATACAAATCTGGTTCTAATCCACTTCCTAACCTCTGCACGCTCATTCTACATCATTTTTACCGGTTATAGAAGTTGTACTCAAGTTCGACTACTCAGTGTATTGAAGACACAATATATAGTCAAGTTATTTCTTTGTAAAAGAAAATATTGAAGTCCCGTTCGGCTGCTCGGGCAAGTGTACTGAAATCCTGTTCTGCTGCTCAGGTGCCTATTCCTCCGGGCGAAGTGAGGGTGATAGTTAGTTGAAATTCCAGAAGGAGTCTGGGACTGGAAGTAGGACTGGAGGTCCGAACCAGTATAAAAATTTTGCTGTGATTGCTTCTTGCTTTACTTTTTATTCGCGCTACTATTATATTTATATTGCTGCTATTGTGATTACTGCACGTCAACTCTGTATCTATATATTTGGCCATCATTGATCCAGTGCATAGCGACTAACACAAACGACTCCACTGAAGAACAAAAATAGACAGGGAAGTATTGTCACTTCCATGAGACCCATAGACACAATACCGAGGAGTGTAGACACCTTCATGACGCCATAGAAAGGTTGATCAGGTAGAAAAAGCTACAGGAATTTGTTAAAAATCCACCAGAGGTTAGGCAAGGAACGTCGGACCCCAGGCATGGGCCGGCTCCACATCACCCAGAGGAACCTGCCTGGACTGTAGGAAGGTTGATCATAAACACCATAGTCTGCAGACAAGAATTGGCAGGAAATGGAACGATATGCTACCGCCTTGAGGCATGCGGATTATGAATGTTGTTCGAATGTGGAAGATGGAAACCCCGCAAAATAACAATGCATAATGACTGACGATATAGTGTTTAGGAGTCGAGACGCGGACAAGGTGGAGGCTCCTATTATCAACCCGATGGTTATATCTACAACAATCGGGCCAGCTTACGTGAAAAGAATTTTGATTGATTGTGGAAGCTCTGTCAACATCATCTTCAAGAAGGCTTATGACCAAATGAAGATGGAGACAAAAGATTTGAAACCATGCAAAGCACGTATCCATGGCTTTAACGGTGCTGCAACCGACGCAATGGGGTACATAGAGTTACCAGTTGAACTGAGGGAAGGTGAGCGTAGGAGAGTGCGAGTCCTACCGTTCATAGTAATGGATGTTGACTCTCCATACAACGTATTTTTGGGTCGTCCAGCCCTGGCAAAATTTAGGGCCGCTCTGGCCTTATGGTGTTTGACATTAAAATTTTCAATGGACAAAGGAGTCTGTGTTTTGCATGGCGATCAGGCGACCGGTCGTGCATGTTATGTGGCAGAACTGAGAGAAGCTCAGCGGAGAGAGAATGGAAAGGTTGCGGACAACTCCGTCCGCATCCTAAAGACTCATGATTGACAAGTAGTGCCCGAGCCCTGGCCCGGGCAGCATTCTCGGATCCTTAGAGACATAGATCCGAGAGATGATGATGGAGAACCCAGGAAAATGAATGCAGCACCGGCTGAGCTGACGATCGACATTCCAGTCAGTCGGGATGACCCATCATGAGTTCTTAAGATTAGAACACAACTCGACCCTTCAGTAGCCGAGGATCTTACTGATTTCCTCCAGATGAATCTGGACGTTTTCGCTTGGACACACTCTGATATGTGCGAGATTTCTCCTGCAATTGCGAGTCATATGTTGAACATAGACCCGAAACACGTTCCCGTAAAACAGAAAAGGAGAGGTATGGACCCAGAGAGGCCCACGGCTCTCAAAGAGGAGGTGGACAAACTCAAAGCCAATGGGTTCGTCTGCGATGCCCTCTACCCTGAATGGGTATCTATCCTAGTGCTAGTGAAGAAAGAAAATGGAAAGTGGAGAACTTATGTTGATTACTCTGATCTGAATAAAGCATGGTCGTAGGATAGTTTCCCTTTACCTAGAATCGACTAGCTCGTCGACTCTACCGTCGGACACGAATTATTGTCATTTATGGATGCGTATTCAGGATACAATCAGATCCCGATGCACATTCCATACCAATAGCACACCAGTTTTTTCACAAATATGGGGCTATATTGCTAAGTAGTAATGCCATTTGGATTGAAAAACGCGGGAGCAACTTATCAACGTCTGGTGAATCAAATGTTTAAGGACCAGATTGGTAGAACAATGGAAGTCTATGTGGATGACATGCTCGTGAAGTCACAGCAGTCAAATGACCTTATCCGAGACATAGAAGAAATGTTTGATATACTCAGACATTACGGTATGAAGATCAACCCCTTGAAGTGCTCTTTTGGCATTGAATCTGGAAAGTTCTTGGGTTTCATTATGAATGCACGTGGAATTGAAGCTAACCTAGAAAAGATTCAGGCTGTTCGAGACATACAAGTGCCCAGAACTATAAAGCAAGTACAAATCTTGAACGGAAAGGTGGCAACGTTGAGCCGATTCATATCCAGAGCCACGGATAAGTGCATTCCTTTCTTTGATGTGATAAAGAAGGGAAAAAGGAATTTCGAGTGGAAATACGACTGCGAGGAAGCATTCCGAGCTCTGGTAAGGCATTTGGAGAGCCCCCCAGTGCTATCGAAACCAATAGACCATGAAATGTTGTATGTGTACTTGGCAGTATCCCAACATGGTATCAGTACGGCTTTGGTTCGTGAAGAGGACCGAGTTCAAAAGCCAGTTTACTATGTTAGTAAATGTCTGACGGGGCAGAAAGAAACTATCCCAAGAACGAGAAATTAGCCTATTGCTTGGTGATTGCATCACGCAAGCTTTGTCCATATTTTCAGGCATACCCAATCAGTGTTTACAATGATCAACCCTTGCGTCAGGTACTCCAACGACCGGAAACTTCTGGAAGAATGTTAAAATGGAATATCGAGCTGAGTCAGTTTGATATTACTTACCTGTCGCGAAAGGCCATACAGGGACAAGCGCTAGTGGATTTCATCGCTGAATTCACCATGACAGATGAATCAAACGGCCGCAATGTCATACCTCCCGTCTGATGGAAGATGTACACCGATGGGGCATCTAACTATCGTTGTTCGGGGGTTGTTATAGTTCTTGTAACTCCTGAAAACCGATCATTTTGCTATGTTTTGAAGCTCGAATTCACAGCAACGAATAACGAAGCCGAGTATGAAGCATTGATTGCCGGCTTAAGACTCGCCAAAGAACTGGAAATAAGATCGGTTGAAATCTTTTGTGACTCGCAACTGGTGGTGTATCAGGTGCGTGGAGACTACCAAGCAAGGGGGCAAAGACTTGCCCCGTATTTGGCCCAAGTTCAGGAGCTGCTAGCGAATCTCAAGTATTATGATATTTCACATGTTCCACGTGAACAAAACAGAGCAGCCGATTCATTGGCAAAATTTGCAAGCATTGGCGATGCGCAGCAGATGGGATTGTTTCCCGTTGAAACCTTACATGTTCCAAGCATAAATATGATGGAGGTAAATTTCATGTTAGAAATAGAAATCGAGGAGTCATGGATGACCCCATTCAAGCAGTACTTGTTACACGGGGCCATGCTCGAAAGAAGGAGCGAAAGACGATAAGTCATTCGTAAGGCTTCTCATTATGTAATGCAGGATGGAATAATGTATCGGAGGGGATTCTCGACCCCATTACTCTGGTGCATTGCCCATGATGAGATAAAACGAGTCCTGAAGGAAGTCCATAAAGGTGAATGTGGCGACCATACCGAGGGGCAGATGTTAGCAAAGAAAATCCTTCGCTATGGATACTATTGGCCAACTGTAAATCGGGATGCCGCAGACTATGTGAGAAGATGTGACAAATGTCAGAAGTATGCGAAAATCCCAAGAGCTCCGCCGACGGAACGCACACAAATGGTTAGTCCTTGGCCATTTGCAATGTGGGGGATCGATATAGTCAGTTCCTTACCCCTATCCAAAGGTGGTGCAAAATACGCGATTATTGCGGTCGATTACTTTACCAAGTGGGCAGAATCATAGCTTTGGCCACTATGACCACCAAGAAAGTCATTAATTTCGTTGTACGAAATATTATATGACGCTTTGGCCTGCCATGAACCATCGTTACAGACAATGGAACTCAGTTTGAAAGCAAAGAGTTAAAGGAATTTTGCCAAAAATATGGTATTGAGATGTGATGACTCAGAATTTTTAACAAATTAAATTGGAATAAATTAATTGATTTTAAATATTTAATAGTTAATTTTCAACTTGAATTCAAATATTATTATTATTATTTAGCAATTGAGTTATTGGACTTAATGAACTAAAATTGGGTAAATTATTGAATCTTCAGTTTTAAGCCTGTTAAAAATAATTTGAAGGCTTATAAAATTTATAATGATGATACTGGAGATAATAGAAATGTTAGAATTTAATTTAAAGGTGATTTGTTCAATTTTGAAAATATATCGTTTAAATTGAATTTAAAAATAGCCTTCCGAGGCACAGCCTCGGAATTCGACGAAACCAGTTCCATTGGATCTGTAATAGTTAGTTATTATCGGATTTCAATTTTCGTAGCGTTTGGATTTACTGTTTGCTCGTACGGGTGAGAAACGCGTTGAAATTAAAATCGATAATTTAATATTTTAAATAAATTTAAAAAGGCTAACTTCCACGTACGATCAAATTAGCCTCCAGAATACGTACCATTGTGTTTGGAATACGGGCAAAGCCTTATGAATGCCAAGTCACACGGCTCAATTGGAGTTCGGAATTTCACGGTATGGAACACGAGATATTTACAATACTTAAATATATTAAATCAATCAAAACTCAAAGTGAATCACCCCAAATCACGTGATTAGTCGGTCTAGCTTACACCCGAAGCCACGTTCTGTTCAAACAAAATATCTCTTTCGTTTTTACCAGCTAATCAGAACACAATCGAAAAAAAGGGGGGACGAGAAAAAAAATCGCGATTCCTATTGTCCAAGCCGTTGACCAAATTGAAGAACCGAAGCATGCTCGAGATAGCGTGAGACCACGACATGTTCACGCGGTGGAGGATCAAGTTTTCTGTTGGAATTTCGAGGTCCTCAACCTCGATCGGCGACCTTTAGGGATCGGTGGAGTTCGAAAGGGAAGAATCGAGGCGCGACAATGTGAGCTCGAACTCGAGCTTGGGAAGCTTGGCCGACGATGACGAGATCTGGTCCCGTCCCAGATAATGAAGTGGTGGAGTGTCGCGATGGTGCGACTTGCTGTCGTCTCGAGCAAGCTGCAACCGAGCTGGTGTGTTCGAGGAAGGAGGCGGCTACGATGGGAGTTGCTCGAATCGAGTTGGGGTTGGGCTAGGGTTCGATTAGGGTTTTGGTCGAAATGAGGCGTCGACAGTGAGGTATAATTCCCATATTTTGCTTTAACTAATTAAATGAAGTCTGTATATACATCTGCACATACTGTTTAAAAATGAACAAATAAATCAATGATATATAGTAGTAAGTTTTATAAATAATTGATTTATATATATACAGAAATTATTTATAGTAAGGTAGTTATTCTTAAATTTATTTAATATATATATAGATGAGATTTTAAATTTACAGTAGGATTCAAAACAATTCTATTTTGAAATTCAATATGTATATATCGGCTAGAAAGGAAATTTTAACATGTTGAATATTTATATAAAACTAGATTTTTGAGAACAATAAATTAATTTTTAGTATATGGGTTTCAAAAGAAAGGAAATAATTACTTATTTTTGGAAAAATTGGTTCGAACAAAATAATTGGTAAATCAAATTTTATTAAACGGTAATTGATAATTTAATTATTCCAATTATTAATAAACCATATAAATGTTTACTCAAGGTCAATAATCAAGGAACCAACTCGAGGTTGAAGTGGATTTGCAAATAAAAGCAAAGGTGAGTAGATCTCACTCAGCTGAGTTGTTATTAAATTTCAATTGTCAAATTTAAATGATTGTTTGAATGCTTGAATTGATTTGATGTGTGTTGAGAAGTGATGATTTGGCGACTTTGGTTTATTGGATGGTTTCTGAGTAAATTTTTGTTTGACTCGAAGTATTGGGGTTTAAAATGTTTAAACTCAACAAGTTAATATCGGTCGAATTAATTAATTAAGGATTAAGTCAACTAATGAAGTTTAATGAAATTAGAATAATCAATGGGCGGTTTAATAAGTAATTACTTAAAGTAATAAATAAAATATAATTACTTTGTGAAATAACTCAAGAGATTAATTAAATAGTTAATTAAGATATAATTAATTTATTTAATGAAGTAAATAAAAAAGGTAGATAATTACAGGACGAGGTTAATCGAGAATGATTAATATTATGGTTGGATTAAAGTAATTGATTTAGATTAGAACAAATTAAAAATATAATTGGAAATCATTAATTTATATTATTATTGATGTAATTAGAGATTGATTAATGAAGATCGAATTAATTAAATAAATAATGACTTATGAGAAATTAATTAATATAAGTAATTAAGAATTAATGTAATTAATATAGTTAATTAATGAAGTAATTAAAGATTACTTAGTGATTTTGGTTAAGAATAATTAATATCATAAAATTAATTAAAGATAATCACTTGAATTAATTGGAGGATAATTAATCCAGGTCAATTAATTAAAATGAATAATGAAGGGATGATTGATTAATTGATGTGAAATTAATTAATGTTAAATGAAGAAATCTAAGTAGTTGAGATTAGTAATTCAATCAGGAGTAATTAAAAATCTAATTGTATGTGATTAAGCTATGCTTTTGGATGATTGAATGGTATTGGATGTTTGAATGAGTTGATATCTCTGATATGAAATGTTGTGTATTTCGAATGGATAAATTGGGATAAGATGACGTGAGACTCGAAGAGGCCGGGATCGGGTATTGGGGGATACCCGAAACCACTTCGAATTTCGTATAATTTGAGATGAGGAATTGATAGGTTGGTATGAATGGATTTAAATGAATCGGATTATTAAATCTAAATTTTGACACTTAGAAAACTTATTTGAAAATAAGTTAGGCCTATATCAAATTGTGACTTTGTAAATTGATTTGAGATACCCGGGTTCTATAAGTTGTATCCTTTGTATTCCATGATTGGATAGGTTTATTCACGCTGGTTTCCAGCCTGACCCGGGTGTTACTTTGGTGTAATGCTCGGGTCAGACCGAGTATTATAGATTTCCAAGTTAGGACATTCTGGAGCTCAGGAGGCGAGCTGGACGACAATATCGCATAGAGAATTTCCGCTGTATTTATATTATTGTTAATCTGAGTCATGATAATTGTATATATTCAGTGACTGTATATATGTGAAACTCTGATGTATATAAAATGTAATCGATGGATATAGTATTCTTTTGTAAATTGTTAATATTTATTATTATATTTCATCCGCTGCGAACGTAAGATGTTTGGTGTTTCAGTTCTTCTTCTTCTATCTCTTTCTTTTTTTCATAACTATCTGAAATTTTCGGGTTCGAAAATTTTGGGTCGTTACATTTGGTATCAGAGCAGAAAGGTTAAGCGAGAACCTTGGCTCTGTGGGGATTACTCATTTAATAGAGTCTGTAGTACTCTAGAATGAGTTGAGAATATATATATATATATATATATATATGAGCGCGTACTTGTTATTTTCTTATATAAAGATTTTAAATGATTTTATATAAAACATATATTTGATATATAAAGCAATATTTCCTTTTAATAAATATAATGGTGATTGGTTGTTAATTATTGAAATTAAAATCAAGAAGTAATATAATACAACCAAATTAAAATTTAATGGATTGAAAATGAAATTCTAAATTTGGTCCCAGAATTTGAAAATTTTGTTTCAAAGTAATGAACAATAATAAATAAGTATTAATTGGATAACTGGGACTTGTTGCAAACAATGGGTTGTTTGAAAATTGATTTGAATTTAAAACCAAAGGTGGTTTAAAATTTTAAAACATGGCCGGGAGGGCCAAGAAATAAATATGTATATATGTAAGGATATACATGATATCAAAGATAATTTGAAATAAACTCTAAGAGGTTGAGTTTTGATTTTTCCCTGAAGTGTGATGTAAAAACCCAAAGTGATATAAGTTTTGAATTTATAAGAGGGAAAGAATTTTGAAGTTGAAGCGGGAATTCAAATTGAGTAAGGTTGATTGGATTAAGTAAATTGGAATTTAACTTGGAAAGTTAAATGGTTGTTTGAATTGGGAATTTGTGTGATCTCAAAATGGGTTTGGGATCTGGAAATTGGAAATGGATGGACGTTTTAAAATAAACCGGATGATATCACCCTATTGTTGTTAAAAATCTTTAAATTGCAAATTGGATTTGTTTCAATAAATAAGGAATAAAGTGTGATAATATATCCATTATTGAGATAAAAAGGAAATCTAACTTTAATTTGAAATTAAGAATATGGAATCATTTTAAACTGAAAATTTGAATAATTAAGTTTGTAAATTAAACTTGTTTAAGAACTGGCTTCAAACTGGAAGGTAAAATTGAATAATAAATTAAATTTTTTTAAAACAAAATTGTACTGAATTCTTATTTGAACCTTGAAATACATAAGTAAAGATAATTTAAAATGGAATTTTGAGAATTGAACTCAGAAATTTAAATTGTTTAGAAACTTTAAATAAAAGTTAATTTGGTTTAAAGAGTTAAACCAACCTTTGAGGATTTAACTCGAATTTATATAATTCGAGATGGGTTAAAGTTGAAATTTAAATTCCATTAGTACAAATTGAATTTAGTTTGAATTAATTAGAATTGAAGTTGCCTTGGGATTAAATAAATTTCAATATAAAGTTATTCAAGTTAGCATTGAGTCAATTAAATGAAAGTGGAAATTTAAGTTGAATTGTTGGGGAAGTGAACGGTTTGACTCTAGACTATTTTAAATAAATTGTTTTCATATAAACTTATTTTTCTAAGCTATTAAATATATACAACCTTTCTTTCTTAAAGCCAAATTATTTTATACTTGTTTTACAATTATTTTTGAAGCTATTTAACTATTTTTCAACTATTTTATAAACTAATTACTATTTCACAAACTAATTTCTATTTTACAACTATTTTGAAATTATCTAAATTTTTTGAAACTGTTCAATTATTTCTCAACTATTTTACAGTTAGTTACCTATTTTATAGCTATTTTGCATACTAATAATTATTTTTCAACTACTTATTTATTTTTAAAATTTTCAAGCTATTTTCTAAATATAAACTGGTCGGAGTTCAAACTGTTATTGATTTAAATACCCAATTGAGATAAGAATTGAAGTGATAATCCAAATGGGATTAAGGCAATGGTAAATAAGTGAAGGGGAATTTAAGGAAATGTGAATAGAAAGGAAATTGATTTGGCTGATAATCAATGGAAATAAATATGTAGGATGTACGCATATTATTCTATTCGCATAGTGATTTGATCCAGATTCGAGCACAAAATTTCGAGATAGTTTATCAACCCGAGTTGGGATTTTCCACTCGATTTTCGACGACGAACCTGGATATGGATTGTTGATTGGTTCTGGATATTCTCTATCA
The DNA here is from genome assembly GCA_030765085.1 of Allium cepa. Lineage (NCBI taxonomy): Eukaryota > Viridiplantae > Streptophyta > Magnoliopsida > Asparagales > Amaryllidaceae > Allium > Allium cepa. The sequence continues at coordinate 430,860,069 of CM060935.1, forward strand.
TAGTTAAGGCTATGCAAGGAAAATGACAGTTTCTGATCAAGAAACCAGATCTGTGTCCGCACTAGGCAGTCGTGTGGACGATACTAGTTCGAAAGTGAAATTGTGTGATCGAGTGAGCGATCAGATTGGTATAGCGTACGGATGATGAGTGTATATCGTATGGATTGAATGAAATTGATATTGGAAAGAGTAATCAAATTTGAATATTTGATTTTGAATGAACAAAGTTATATATCTTTGTTATATAAGATAAATCTTTCCTTGTTAAATCTATTGCCGGAAGAAAAAGATTTTTGAAGGTGTTTAAAGTATAAAAGGAGTTTTATACAAGTTTGAAAAGATCCAAAGTTTTTAAAATTTTATATATCTGAATATATATATAAAGGATCTTATGTGGAATTTGGAAAACGGTTTTGGGAACCTTTGTATTTGGAAAGGCTTTTGGTTTTTGGGTAAAATCAACATTGAATTTGTTAAGCCTAGTTTGAGGATTATCAATTTTGGGATAATCGATTTTCTGTAAAGGAGCTTTGTATGATATCATACTAGGTGTATGATTTGAAAGATACTATATATGTATAGTATAAAATGTTTTGATGATGGTTCTGGGGAAAAAGGCGCTCCCTTGAAATGAACTTCTCAGGAGTGCCATCAGGTGGTGCTGCCTTGAGCCCCAAGGGGGGGTTCTAAAGTTGATCCTGTGAGGAGTCCAGACAAAACTAGTTCCTGGGGATTATGAGTTGAGTATACCATAGCGGAAGTCGTGTGTGCCACTGAGAGCCAACAGTTACATGGACTTTTGCTGCGATGGCAACGTAACCCAGGATGTAACTGCGACCTATGGTATAACATAGAGGAAGTCGTGTGTGCCGCTGAGAGCCAACAGTCTGCGTTTGATTTTATATCGGCAGACTGCGACTTATGTAGGAGTGGAGAGGTTTCATTTTGACAGCGAAAATTAGAGGCCGCTGAGAGCCTGCAGTTACATGGACTTTTGCTGTGACGGCAACGTAACCCAGGATGTAACTGTGATCTGTTGTGTGGGATCCATGGCGTAATCGAGAGGCCGCGGAGAGCCTGCAGTTACATGGACTTTTGCTGCGATGGCAACGTAACCCTGGAATGTAATTGTGACCATGGATGGGGGTGATGATTTCCAGAGCATTCTCACCAAAGATATTTCCTCTATTTTCAAAAACTGTTTTCTATATTTTCAATAAAATTATTTTTCAAGTATTTTCACTGGGTGTTGAAAACGGGTTTACCAAGTACTTATAGATTTTCAGTCTTATGCCTGATCAACGTATAACTGAAATTCTATAAGAACAAGGATGGACTGGTTGAGACATCGAGTTATAAAAAAAAGTATGTTTAAAAAGAGCTATTCTATTAGTATGGGTTGAATTTAAAGGCATTTCTAAAATTGGTAAATAAAAGTGTTGGGATTTTGGGAAAATAAAAAGGAAATCCAAACTGGAAATTTAAATGAGGTGATTTTTGAATTAAAAGTTAGAAGTAAGTTAATAAATAATTATTTGATAGAGTATGTTAATGAAAATTTAACTTGGTTAAACAAATGTATTGTAAGTTGATAATGGGTTTGGGAATGAATTCGAATTTTAAATAGAATTCAACTTAGATCTAATAATGAATTAAATAAGAAGAGATATTGTTAAATAAAAATAAAATAGAGTTGGATCGAAATGTGATGGTTTGAATTACAAATAAAATTCAAGTGTGATTTGAATATAAATTAGTCATAATGGAAGTAATGTCGAATGAAATGAAAATGGATTATAATAAACATGGTTTGAGTTGCAAATAAAACTCAAGTGAATAGAAATAAATTGAGAATGACTATGTATAAATAAAATAAATTCGCAAATGAATTAAGAAAGTGAATTAAAAATTTAAAATGGGTTAATTAAATTAAATAATAAATGGATGAAGTCTGATAGAATAAAAAAAAAATCAAAGTTGTGATTGGAATTGGATTATCAGACTGAACTTAAGTTCGGTGGCATATTAATTTGAAGTATAAATGAGTTAAGTATGTGCTTGAATATTATTTTGATAAATTGAGAAGGTGAATTTAAAATTAAAATTTAAAATTGATGGGCTAACTGAATTTAATGGAATTTGATTAAATGAGAATCGAATAAGAGTAAACTTAAGTTTAATGTTGGAATAAATTAAAGTAAATTAACTTAAGTTTAAAAATTTATGAAAGAATAAGAGTGAAAGCCCATTAAATAAAAGCTTGGATTGAATTAATTTGGGAATGGCTAGTAGTATACAAGAATGAAATGTGTCGAGCTAAATGAATGGTTGGTGAATAAATTAGAAATGAAATGGAATTAAATACAAAATAAATTGAAAATTTATTTAAAGTAGCTATAAACTAAGATAGAATACCCTATTAAGCGAATATTGTCAAATTTGCATAAAATAAATTTTCGTTTGACGTAAACAAAATAATTAATATTCTATGAGTCGATAGAGATTAAATTAAATTGATTTTGAAATCATTTGAAGTGAATATGAGCTTATTTGGATTAAAAATCAATTGGATGAAAGAAATTGAGTTACAAACCATTGAAACAGAATGAAATGGCTTATGAATTGATAGAAAGCAATTGAATAATCTTTAAAGTTATATAAATCGCTTATGGTAAGCGTTTGGTGTTTGTTGCTTTCGAAATGCATGTGTTTAGCTATTGAAAATAAGTGAAATACTAATAGATTTTCTATATTTGGCACTTACGTATTTAAATTGAGTAAGTACAGGTACATGAAGGCCGTTTGGCTGGATTTGGATGCACTAATTGCTAAAATAAATAAGCCACCTGCTTAAAATGCTAAATAAAGGTACGCCTACGCAATAAAAATAGGAAATATGAACTGTTTTTGCTTTTTCCGACCTGGTGGGTCGATGTATATATATTTATATCTCTTGTCAAATTGCAAAAACTTCTCCGCGCAAAGGAGACTCTGTCAAATTTTTTCTAAAAATTTGGGAGTTAGAAAATTTTTGGAAATTTTTGGGAAATTTTTTGTTAACAGCAAAACAATTTCAAATTGGAAATTAAAGTAAATTAGTTGATGAAACTAATAAGAATCAGTTATAAATGGAAGATGAAATTTAATACTCAAAATTGAAAATAAATTGAATTCATATGAAAACGGGAAAAACTAGAATAGAAGTAAATATGAAAACCTATATAAGGAAAGGTATAAAATGATTTGAAAGGTTACGATTGGATATTGTTGCTAAGTGGGTTATGCAGGTATTATAGAGGGAAAGGAAAATTGGTATTGATTTCAAGAGATAATTTGAGTTGCCCGCCTAAAAGGTATGTGTTTAAATTTCTGTATGAAGTTGGATTGGGTTTTTGATCTAGCCACTTGGCTTTCTGTTTTCTTTTTGGAGTTTGGGAGCCCGTAGAGGCCTTTTGTAGTTGTACCGAGCTAGCCGCGCAAAGGAGACGCTGGTAAAATTTCTCGAAAATTTAGGGAGTTAGAAAAATTTTGAGAAAATTTTGATAATTTAAAATTTTGGTTTTAAATTGAAATTTGAATGTTCGAGGAAAAAAAAGGTATTGTTTGGAAACTGTGAAAGAGTTTGGGAAGTTAGTAAGAATGATAAGGGGTCCTTTATAAAAGATAGATGGTAGGATGTTGAACGGTTGGTTTTGGGAGAAAAGTAAACGGGTATTGGACCATTCTTCCTAACTAGTAATTTCGGGGATGAAATTCTTTTAAGGGGAAGGAATGTGACGACCCAGAATTTTTAACAAATTAAATTGGAATAAATTAATTGATTTTAAATATTTAAAAGTTAATTTTCAACTTGAATTTAAATATTATTATTATTTAGCAATTGAGTTATTGGATTTAATGAACTGAAATTGGGTAAATTATTGAATCTTCAGTTTTAAGCCTGTTAAAAATAATTTGAAGGCTTATAAAATTTATAATGATGATACTGGAGATAATAGAAATGTTAGAATTTAATTTAAAGGTGATTTGTTCAATTTTGAAAATATATCGTTTAAATTGAATTTAAAAATAGCCTTCCGATGCACAGTCTCGGAATTCGACGAAACTAGTTCCATTGGATCCGTAATAGTTAGTTATTATCGGATTTCAATTTTCGTAGCGTTCGGATTTACCGTTTGCTTGTACGGGTGAGAAACGCGTTGAAATTAAAATCGATAATTTAATATTTTAAATAAATTTAGAAAGGCTAACTTCCACGTACGATCAAATTAGCCTCCGGAACACATACCATTGTGTTCGGAATACGGGCAAAACCTTATGAATGCCAAGTCGCACGCCTCAATTGGAGTTTGGAATTTCACGGTATGGAACACGATATATTTACAATATTTAAATATATAAAATCAATCAAAACTCAAAGTGAATCACCCTAAATCACATGATTAGTCGGTCTAGCTTACACCCGAAGCCACGTTCCGTTCAAACAAAATATATCTTTCGTTTTTACCAGCTAATCAGAACACAATCGGAAAAAAAAGGGGACGAGAAAAAAAAATCACGATTCCTATTGTCCAAGCCGCTGACCAAATTGAAGAACCGAAGCATGCTCGAGCTAGCGTGAGACCACGACATGTTCACGCGGTGGAGGATCGAGTTTTCCGTTGGAATTTCGAGGTCCTCAACCTCGATCGGCGAACTTTGGGGATCGGTGGAGTTCGCAAGGGAAGAATCGAGGTGCGACAATGTGAGCTCGAACTCGAGCTTGGGAAGCTTGGCCGACGATGACGAGATCTGGTCCCGTCCCAGATAATGAAGTTGTGGAGTGTCGCGATGGTACGACTTGCTGTCGTCTCGAGCAAGCTGCGACCGAGGTGGCGTGTTCGAGGGAGGAGGCGGATACGATGGGGAGTTGCTTGAATCGAGTTGGGGTTGGGATAGGGTTCGATTAGGGTTTTGGTCGAGATGAGGCATCGGCAGTGAGGTATAATTCCCATATTTTGCTTTAACTAATTAAATGAAGTCTGTATATACATCTGCACATACTATTTTAAAATGAACAAATAAATCAATGATATATAGTAGTAAGTTTTGTGAATAATTGATTTACATATATACAGAAATTATTTACAGTAAGGTAGTTATTCTTAAATTTATTTAATATATATATATATATGAGATTTTAAATTTACAGTAGGATTAAAAACAATTCTATTTTGAAATTCAATATGTATATATCGGCTAGAAAGGAAATTTTAACATGTTGAATATTTATATAAAACTAGATTTATGAGAACTATAAATTAATTTTTAGTATATGGGTTTCAAAAGAAAGGAAATAATTACTTATTTTTGGAAAAATTGGTTCGAACAAAATAATTGGTAAATCAAATTTTATTAAACGGTAATTGATAATTTAATTATTCCAATTATTAATAAACCATATAAATGTTTGTTCAAGGTCAATAATCAAGGAACCAACTCGAGGTTGAAGTGGATTTGCAAATAAAAGCAAAGGTGAGTAAATCTCACGCAGCTGAGTTGTTATTAAATTTCAATAGTCAAATTTAAATGATTGTTTGAATGCTTGAATTGATCTGATGTGTGTTGAGAAGTGATAATTTGGTGACTTTGGTTTATTGGATGGTTTCTGAGCAAATTGTTGTTTGACTCGAAGTATTGGGGATTAAATTGTTTAAACTCAAAAAGTTAATATGGGTTGAATTAATTAATTAAGGATTAACTCAATTAATGAAGTTTAATGAAATTAGAATAATCAGTGGGCGGTTTAATAAGTAATTACTTAAAGTAATAAATAAAATATAATTACTTTGTGAAATAACTCAAGAGATTAATTCAACAGTTAATTAAGATATAATTAATTTATTTAATGAAGTAAATAAAAAAGGTAGATAATTAAAGGACGAGGTTAATCGAATAATATTGTGGTTGGATTAAAGTAATTGATTTAGATTAGAACAAATTAAAAATATAATTGGAAATCATTAATTTATATAATTATTGATGTAATTAGAGATTGATTAATGAAGATCGAATTAATTAAATAAATAATGACTTATGAGAAATTAATTAATATAAGTAATTAAGAATTAATGTAATTAATATAGTTAATTAATGAAGTAATTAAAGATTACTTACTGATTTTGGTTAAAAATAATTAATATCGTGAAATTAATTAAAGATAATCACTTGAATAAATTGGAGGATAATTAATCCAGGTCGATTAATTAAGATGAATAATGAAGGGATGATTGATTAATTGATGTGAAATTAATTAATGTTAAATGAAGAAATCTAAGTGGTTGAGATTAGTAATTCAATCAGGAGTAATTAAAAATTTAATTGTATGTGATTAAGCTTTGCTTTTGGATGATTGAATGGGTATTGGATGTTTGAATGAGTTGATATCTCTGATATGAAATGTTTTGTATTTCGAATGGATAAATTGGGATAAGATGACGTGAGACTCGAAGAGGCCGGGATCGGGTTTTGGGGGATACCCGAAACCACTTCGAATTTCGTATAATTTGAGATGAGGAATTGATAGGTTTGTATGAATGGATTTAAATGAATCGGATTATTAAATCTAAATTTTGACACTTAGAAAATTTATTTGAAAATAAGTTAGGCCTATATCAAATTGTGACTTTGTAAATTGATTTGAGATACCCGGGTTCTATAAGTTGTATGCTTTGTATTCCATGATTGGATGGATTTATTCACGTTGGTTTCCAGCCTGACCTGGGTGTTACTTTGGTGTAATGCTCGGGTCAGACCGAGTATTACAGATTTCCAGGTTAGGACATTCTGGAGCTCAGGAGGCGAGCTGGACGGCAATATCGCATAGAGAATTTCCGCTGTATTTATATTATTGTTAATCTGAGTCATGATAATTGTATATATTCAGTGACTGTATATATGTGAAACTCTGATGTATATAAAATGTAATCGATAGATATAGTATTCTTTTGTAAACTGTTAATATTTTTTATTATATTTTATCCGCTGCGAATGTAAGATGTTTGGTGTTTCTGTTCTTCTTCTTCTATATCTTTCTTCTTTTTCATAACTATCTAGAATTTTCGGGTTCGAAAATTTTGGGTCGTTACATGAGAAAAAGTTTGCAGCAATTTCTCATCCGAAAGCTAATGGACAAGTGGAGGCTGTAAACAAGATAATCAAATCCATAATGAAAAAACGTTTGGTAAAGGCTAGAGGCAAGTGGGTGGATGAGCTTCCGATGGCACTTTGGGCTTACAGGACCACCCACAAGTCCGCGACTGGCCACACTCCATTCGTATTAGCATATGGCATGGAAGCTGTCATACCCATGGAACTTGAAGTTCCATCACATCGGGTAACTTATTATGACCCTGAGTTAAATCAAGATCTATTGCTGGAATCATTGGACTTCATCGATGAAAAACGCGAAGAAGCTAATTTAAGAGCAGCCACGTACAGGCACTGAGTCGCTCGATGTTATAATTAAAAAGTCCGACCGAGAATCTTTGGCGTTGGTGATCTCATTTTGAAATGAGTTTTCCCAGTTCCATCACACATGAGCCCCGCATGGGAAGGTCCATACGTCATTGAACGGAAGCTTGGAGAAGGAACTTTCAAGCTAGCGACCGTTGATGGTGCGACACTCCCCAGAGCATGGAATAGTGAACATTTACGACACTATTACACTTAGTTAATTTCTTTCATGTTTTAGTTGCACTTATTTCCAGCAAGTTTTTATTCCTAGTTTACAGCATGTAAAAAGACGATTTAGCTTATTTGCATTAATAAAGGCTTGAAGCCATTTCTTTTTCCCATGAATTGTCGATGTTTCTATGTATGATAACGCTGTAACAAATGACTAAGAGATACATTACTCTGTCTGACGTACGAACGCGTATAAACGACTCAAAATCTCTAAGTCCCCAGAGTGCGGACTGAAGTACTCTAAGTCCCCGGAGTGCGGACCAGAGTATAAACGAATCAAAATCTCCAAGTCCCCGGAGTGCGGACTGGGGTACTCTATGTCCCCGGAGTGCGGACTCGAGTACAAACGATTCAAAATCTCCAAGTCCGCGGAGTGCCGACTGGAGTACTCTAAGTCCCCAGAGTGCGGACTCGAGTATAAACGATTCAAAATCTCCAAGTCCCCGGAGTGCCGACTGGAGTACTCTAAGTCCCCAGAGTGCGGACTCGAGTATAAACGATTCAAAATCTCCAAGCCCCCGGAGTGCGGACCGGAGTACTCTAAGTCCCTAGAGTGCAGACTCGAGTATAAACGATTCAAAATCTCCAAGTCCCCGGAGTGCGGACTGGAGTACTCTAAGTCCTCAGAGTGTGGACTCGAGTATAAACGACTCAAAATCTCCAAGTTCCTGGAGCGCGGACTGGAGTACTCTAAGTCCCCAGAGTACAGACTCGAGTATAAACGACTCAAAATCTCTAAGTCCCCGGAGTACGGACTCGAGTATAAACGACTCAAAATCTCTAAGTCCCCGGAGTGCGGACTCGAATATAAACGACTCAAAATCTCCAAGACCCCGAAGTGCGAACTGGAGTACTCTGAGTCCCCAGAATGCGGACCAGAGTATAAGCGATTTAAATGTCCAAATCCCCTGAAGGCGGTCTGGATATAAATGACTTGAAGTCATCGAGCCCTTGGCGTACGAGTTGGGAAATATTCTAAATCCCTGGAGCGTGGGATAAAAAATGTGCAATACCAAAAAAGTTGTCAACTTGTTTGAAGATGAATCGGGAAGTTCATATAACTCGCAGTAGCTTGGGTTTTGACCATGGTTATACAAAAAACCAAACAACAACAGTCCTTTGAGAGGGAAACGAACTAAGTTTTATTCATCACAAATAATTTTATTTACATGAACTACGAAAATAATAATTACATAATCTAAACTAGCTCTTGTTGAACGAGAGCGAAGACTACTTCTTTGACTTCTTCGATTTTTTACCAGATGACTCCTCCCCAGTGCCTTTACCCTTGATAGCTTTCTTTGACGGGGGAGTGACAGCTGAAGAAGTACGAGGAACATCCATGGGTTTGGACCCGCCTGGGAGGATGACCTTCAACGGTTTCTTCAAAGGATCGTCCAGGTCTACAGCTTGAGGTTCGACCTTGATCTTGACCGTCTTTTCCTTCTCTTTCTCAAGCTGCTCCTTCATGCTCGGTTCGGATTTGCGTTGAGAGGCGCCTGTAATTTCAACTTCATAACTCCCATTGACGGGAGAGGAAGTCTTAGATTTGTCCACATCAAGCGCTCTGATTACCTGAGCATCTGGACCAAGAGCCTCTCCTGCATGAGTCGCTTCACTCGTTTTTTCCCTTACCTCCTTGGCGACATCGCTCCTTGGAGTGGGCTCAAGATCAGAACAGCCTGCACAAAATCACGAAAAGCAAGTATTAGAATGCGATAGCTTTTGGTGAAAAACAAAAACTCTTAGAATGCTAAAGCAAAAGAGTTTCCTATCAGGTTCCGGCTGACTCTCAGCCGTCAGAGGGGCCTCACCCTCTGGAATAGGGGACAAAACGTGAACGCCAAGGCCGGGGTCCTCCGGGTCATAACCGATGTGCTGTTCAAATGGATCGAGTATCGGCCGACCGGCCGGCTGGGTAGGCACACGAGTTGGAGACTCGATCCCGGACGGACCGACGATAACATCTTCCCCTTTCGTTGATTGGGAGCCTTTGCAATAAAGGGCTTTAGCCGCTGACAGGTCCGAAGGCTCATTTCCCTTTAGGAATTCTTTTATCAAAGCCCCCTCATCAACCTCCTTGATACCGTGTTCGGCCTTCTTGATCTCTATTAAGGTCTCCCACTCTTCGGCTAAAGATTCGAGATAGCCCCCGCCCATAAAAGTTAAGTCTTGGTGCATGAGAACGCGGGCATTGAATTCGGCAATAAGCGGGTCGAACATGCTTTTGACCTCTTCCCTACCTTCTTCCTTGGCCACCTCAAGACGGGAGTCGATTTCCGCAGATGCTATCTTTTTGCCCTCTTCGCGGGCTTCATTCTTCAGTGCCTCAACTTTAGAAAGCTCACCCTCAAGTTTCGCCTTTAGGATCGCGTTGCAACGATCTCGTCGCAATACCATTGCGAGTCTTCTTGGGCAGCAATCTTCTCTTCTTGCTCTTTGTGGAGTCTTTCCTCAAGCTTTTTGGCTCGGAGGCAGAATGCATCCCTCTCTTTTTGCACCGAGTCTTTCTCCATTGCTAAAGCCCCACAGCGTTGTACCGGCTTCATCGATTTCTTTTTTGTGAGTTGATTCCAAACGAGTTATGGCTTCGGCGGTATCTTTGGCGCTCTGCTGGGCGGCCTCAAGTTGAGATTTGTAAAATGCGAGCTCTTCGTCCTGAGCTCTGATAATGTCCTTGTCATGGATAGCCTTAAGTTTTAGGCGATCAATCTCATGATGGCGCTCTATGGAGACTTCTGACACTTTCTTAGCAAGATGAACAAACGCGTCATGTTGAACATAGACGTCATTGGTACAGGCGATAGCGCTCTGCTTAACATCTCCAGGTATATGATGGATCGCCGGAAGGAACTTCAGACCATCAAAGCAGCTTTTTGGAAATTTAACTTTAAGGTCGGCCAGTCTCACCGATACTATTGGATCTGTTGTGGGAACGGGAGGAGACGGCTTTGAAAGTTCATCTCTCTTGTAAGGATCCCAGGACTGTCGTATGGAAGAGGAATCGGAGTGTTGATCACGGAGGACATCGGATTGCGACCCCTTAGGGCCGTGCTTATCTATGCTTTGCTCCGAGTGAGAAGAGGGATGTTGGTGGTACTTGGACTGAAAATATGTTTTCTTCCAAGATGATGAGTCCCGGGAATGGTAATCCCTATCTCCATCACCATCTTTGTCCCGACGTCTTTCGAAACCTGAGCCCCGTCCAGAGTGATGGAAGATAGACGATCCGCGGAGACGATCGATTCCATGTGTATGCCCCATGTCACCTACACAGAATTTAAATAACAACGAATTAGCAAAGAGTAGTGTGATGATGGAAATTTAAGTGCAAGGTGGAGTGCATGTGTTTGTGTGTGTCTTAGTGTTTCCCCTCGATGGACCAGTTTCATTACTAATGGGAGTTTTTTCTCCCTAAGTTTGGGCTTGAACGCCTGCATCGCCTCTGATGGGCGAGTGAAGTTTAAGTGCCTCCGGATCGTCAAAATCATAATTAAGTAGATCATTAGGTATGGAGAGGTTCGAGAGGACCTTTAAAGAACTTTCTAAACGTGTGAGGAACCTCTTTCTTTGTTGGAATAAGAGTAACTTTAGAGGTTGCGCCAACTTTTTCCCTCATTATCTTGTACGTCAGTTTCTTTTTCCTCTTCGAAGGGAAGATGACGTTTCGATGTCGTGAACTTTAACTATCGGGTCCTGAGTAGGACCAACATTCTCATCTTGTGCTTCAGGTGTTTCGGTTTCCTTCATCTCTCCTTCTTCCGGTTCCCCAGGAGCGTTACGTGCTGAAGACTCAGCTTGTTTTTTCCCTTTGCCAGAGGTGGGCCTGGGTATGGTAACGCCCTGGGCTTATCCGACGGCCTTCTACCAACAGTCCAAACGTTGTAAGTGACTCATTCGAAATGAGAGTTCGGATGTCCCGTTCTACGACAGGAAGGGGTCTAATAGCTTCGACGGCTTCAGAATATCCACAGCCGTCAGGACATGGATTGATACCTGAAAAGATCGAAAAAAGAGTTAGAAAAGGCACGGCTTTGACCAAGCATGAATATCGATCCAGAGAAAATACTTACTTCCTTCCACCTATCTCCTCGCGAAACAGGAGGGAAATGCACATAAAACCGTTCCTGTTTGTACATGGCAAACTTTCTACATGCCCCGGTCAAAATTTGACATTTTTTGTATGGCTCGAGAAACATGAAAGAAGGGCTATCTCTCTACTTCTTGATGCAATATATATATCTGATATCGCCCGGGGTTAGAGGCCTAGAGAGGACATTCATGAAGAGGATGTAGGTACCGTAGATGAATGCGTGGCCGTTCGGGTGCAGTTGCGATGAGGCAATGTCGATGTATTGCAGCACGTCCCGAAGAAATGAGTTAAACAGTGGCACGTTGCCGACCCAGCAGATAAATTTGTTACAAGCTGTGTATCCAACTGGGGGCAAGTGTGGACGATCATGCCCCGATGGAACTAACACGTCATCGAAGGGGATTCCATGGACAGAGCATATCCGACAAAGTGCACTTTCATTAATCTTCGAAGCCTATGGATCGACCAGGTTGTCCAAGAAAATTTATGCCTCCAGGGCGTCGGGAGCTAAGTTATGAGCAGGGGAAGTCGATGGGCTAGAAGTATCTACGACTCCTGGTCTAGAAGACTGCCCAGGTCTATCCGAGATCGTGGCGGAGCTAGATTTCCTAGACATCTTTGATAGAGATAGAATATAGTAAAGCACTTGTTTGAACTATACTTGAAAAACGATCGACGTTAGATTTAACAACACAAGTATTCCCCCCGTGTGGTGTGTGACTAGTGTGATAATTCAAATATAAGTGCGGAGAAATTGAAAGTCACAGAGTTGACGGTATAAAGTTGAGCTTTGAATTGTCGCCTTCGAAGACCGTCATCGCTGACCGTCTCCAAAAGCCTGCCCTATGATGTTTTCAATTTCGGGCTCAGACATTGGCACTGTATGTTAAAGGCAATTATCCTTTTTTGTCGATTTAAGTTCAGACTTGTGATTACTGAAACTAGGAAGTTATCAATCCGGATTAGTTCGATATGCTAGTTTGCTCGGGTCCTTATTCTTGTTTTTGTCATATGATTAGGCAAAGGGAATAAGTGTTCGGCCTAAGTATCATTCGACCAAAATATTGATCGGCCTAAGTATCGTTCGGCTAAAATATTGATTTGTCTAAGTATCGTTCGGCCAAAATATTGGTCGGCCTAAGTATCGTTCGTCCAAAATATGGATCGGCCTAAGTATCGTCCAGCCGAAATAACGTTCGGCCTAAGTATCGATCGGCATTCGTGCCGTTCGGCCTAAGCGCTGTTCGGCCAAAATATCGATCGCCATCCTGCCCATTCTCCACTTCCTTTCAATTTTTCCACTCCAACCTCGTCCGGCATGGGGAGATCATGCCGAACCAAGGCCATGTCAATCCACGCTAATAGGCCTTATCTTTAACTCCATTCCCATGCTCCCATAGGATCACTCGGCATTAAAAGATCATGCCGAGCCACTGCAATACATCTTCCACCTTCCTCTTCTCCAATCCATCCACACACCCCCCCACTTTCTATGTTTTATGGAGGATTCACGAGTTCGAGTAATATGTTATACTTCCTAATTTGAGAGAGCGATCGAAAGGTCCTCACCAAAGAGAACGGCAGGAGCTTGAAGGTCTATGAGCTTAAGATTGGGAATTGTTCGAGCTTAATTTAGGAGGAAGCTGTAGGAAGGGCTTGTTGGATTCAAGGAAGGAAGGGGAGTTCGGAAAGGTGAATGAAATTCAATGAAGGTAAGTTGCGAGTTCTTGGAAAATAATGGAGGTAAAAATGAAAAGAGAAGAAGAAGGAAAATGACAACCTTTATAGGAGAAGAGGGGAAGTCGAAGGGACAATGACCAGTAGAACCGGTCAAGACGGCCTCGTTCGGCATCGGCCATGCTGTTCGGCATTTGCATGTCGTTCGACGAGCATCGCTTCACCTGGAATTCGAGAGAAGATACTATCGAGAAAACTGAGCCGAGGCTCGAAGAAAAGCACGGAGAGCTCATGATTCAAAGCGCACCACGTTCGACCACATGATGCACTTTGGGGGGCAAGTGCTACTTGGAAATTTAACCAAGAAACTAGGCACTCGGCATCCTCTTACCGTTCGGCATCCCGAGCGTTCGGCATAACATACTGGGTCAGCTTCAGAGTTGTTCGCACAAAAGGTTCGTTCGGCATTCGAGTTCGGTCGGCATTCAGGGACGCTCGGCATGCAAGAGCATTCGGGATTAAGTGACGTTAGGCATCTCTGGACGTTTGGCTTCAGAGTCGTTCGGCATTAGGTGACGTTTGGAATCTCTGGACGTTCGGCTTCAGAGTCATTCTGCCTTCCATACTGCTCGGCATCCAGACCACGTTTGGCACTCAACCCCGCTCGGCATAAATCTCGATCGGCATTCGAGATGGATCGGCATCCAGTGGTGTTCGGCATTCATTCCCCATTCGGCATTCGAGATGGATCGGCATCCAGTGGTATTCGGCATTCATTCCCCGCTCGGCATTCGAGATCGATCGGCATTCAGATGTGTTCGGCATTCATCCAATCTCGTCCGGCTTCGATTACTTCTCGGCCTGCACTCTCCATTCATCAAGTCATTTTGATTCGGCTTAAAGATAGCATTCAACATTTTTCGTTCGGCACCTACGGATTGGTGTGCAGAGTTCATTCATTTGGGGCCGAGGAATTTAGCTACCAGGCACACCAGGGAAGTCCAACCCATCTTGTCTATAAATAGAGAGGCAGGGGTATAGTGAAATGGACCTTTTTTTGGAGAACACCGAGGAGACTCTGTCGCATTCAAGACTCATTCAAGACTTAATATTTTTTGCTTAGAAATTATATTTAAGTAATTGGTACATGGATTGTATCTGTAATCGATTATCGAGAAAAGCAATAAAGATCTACCTCAAAGTGGACGTAGGCAATTACGCTGAACCACTATAAATCTGGTGTTCGTTTTTTCTGCATTTAAATTTACGTACTGTCCTCTGATTAACTTTACTTTCTTCATTGATCTCTCTACACAATCTCTCTTAAGGGTGTTAGTGACCAATTCTAGTGCTAACAATTACTTAGAGGTCAACATATAAACCTTAAAACATAATATAGTAAACAAAGTAGCAAATATAAAACCTCATTAACATAATACAGTAAACAAACTAGCAAACATAAAAAAACCTAGTAATATTGCAGAAACAACTACTATAAGCATGCCTAAGGATTCCTACCATTCCTTCCTTTATGTGCTCACAAATGGTCCACCAACTGATTATGCAATTGAAAATGTGCAGCTTGATCTTCAATATGTTGTACTATGGTAACATATTCCTTCATGAGTTTATGTTTCTATTGGGTCTTTTGTTAAAACCCTTAAAAATATCTGGGTAATTAGTCTTTTGATTTTCATACCCACCTCTTTTAGACTCTACAATCATATTCTGAATTATTATACAAGCATACATAATTTTAGAAAGAACTCTTGCATCATTAAATCGAGCAAGATTTCGTAAAATCTGAAAACGTAGTATTAAGACACCGAACGTACATTCGATGTCCTTTTTGTAGCTTGCCACTTTTTTGGTGAAATAGCTCTCTTTGTCATTTGTTGGTACTCTAAGCCTTGTATTAAAGTTCCCCACTTTGGGTAAATTCCATCGACTAAGTATACCCAGTTTGATGCTCGACATTACCAACTTTATATGACGTCTGTTGAAATTACGTTAGACAGTTCATAGAATAGGTATGATGTTTTAAAACATTTATACTATTTAATGAAACTGGTACTCCTAAAAAAGCATGCCAAACTCATATATCATTCGTTGCAACCGCTCCAAGGATCATTGTTGGCACCGTTTTGTGTCGTATGAACATTATTTTCCAACGGTTGGATAGTTTTTCCATGCCCAATGCATGCAATCCAAACTTCAAGCATACCTGTAAAACCTTTAGCTTCTCCCTAGTTAGTATTCTACTTACATCATTCGGTCCCGGTGTTCGTAAGCATTCCTCGCCAAACTGTCCAATCACTGATTTACAGAATTCCTTTATGCACTCAATGCTGTTGATGACGCGATTCTGAAATATTTATCCATATGATCACCGGCTGTTCCGTGGCTTAACATACGTAGAGCAACCGAGATTTTGATGTGTGGAGAATGTCCAAATTCTAGTGCTCTATTTATCCTATAAGTGAAATGTGGATTTTTTTCATGAAGTTTAAGATAAATTTTAGAGAAAACATCTGGGATCATCCAAAATCGATGGCGGAACAAATTTATATCGTAGGTTAGATTGTCAATGAAGTAGTCCCCCATTAGCCTTTCATGTCCATCCTTATAGTCCCTCTTATATCGTCGTTCAATCCATCCAGGTATACTACCACGACGGTTGCTCATAGATCCTTCACCAAAAAAGTAAGAATATCCGACTACTACTTGTTGAATTTGAAACACTGTCATTTTATCGTCCATTTCTTGTTCATTCTCCTAGCTTTGGCTTATATCTTGATTGTACTGGTATTATAGGTTAGGATCCATGGTTGTCGAGCAGTAAGTAATTTAAGTTATTAGTTTGTTTTATTTTTCTACAATGGTCGGTTGGAGTAGATTGGAATGCAAATATATATAAGTGTAGGAGGCAATAGATATGGATTACACAAAAAACAGTATGGCTACATAACAAAAAATTATAGCATATGAAGCATTGGGATATAATGCAAGTGTACAGGCTACAAAACAAAAAATAGCAGGCTATAATGCAAGTGTACATGCTACAAAACAAAAAATGACAGGCAATAATGCAAGTGTACAAAAAAGACAGGCTATGTTGCAAGTGTACAGGATACAAAACAAAAAATGGCATGCTATAAAGCAAGTATACAGGCTATAAAGGCTATAAAGTGTAGAATAAATGCTATAAAGTGTAGAGGCTATAAAGTGTAGAATATAGGCTATAAAGTGTACAGGTTATAAAGTGTACAAGCTATAAAGTGTAGAGGCTATAAAGTGTATAGGCTATAATGGCTACAGTTTAGCTACATTGTTGGAAAGGACATGACAACAATAACTATATTGTACATTTGCAGAGGCTATAATGGCTACAGTGTCCGTTTGTAGAGGCCATTGATTGGTTTTTAGTATCCCCATGATTACTATTTATACACTAAGTATTAACATGGGAGGTTCATAGTATTGCAAATGAAAAATCAGATATGGACTCCCCATGATTATTTAGTGTTGATCAAAGCTTATATTCAGGCTGTTATAAGGTGCATGGAAGAGGAGGTCGATGAAGATTTTTGGATCATCGTCAACGAAGCTTACAACAACCATCCAGAATGTAGGATGAGAATATGAAATTTGGATACCAGAAGTACATTTGTTACATTTACTAGAGCTTGCAGGAGCTATCAAAAATTATAATCGAGGTAGAATGAGACAATGTTTTTCAAATGACCCTATCAACTTTTGACTCTCTGTACTTTATAGATCATCAAACATACTTTGTTGGTCATGCTGTGTACGAATTGTAGGTAAATTATATTAGACAGTTTGAGTGAGTACTATGTCAATGAATGATGTATGTCCCTGTGTTTGTCCAACTGTCTTAGGTCTGCTTATGTCCAACAGTATTAGGAAACTTGAATTCTGTTATTTGTATTAGTTTGACACATGTCCACCTGCAGTAATATGAGTTGTGCATGTTCAATGTAATTCGGAAACTAAATTATGTACTTAAACACACAACAACATTCGGCATATTTCAACATACTTGAACATACCGCAATATACTTAAACATACAACAAGATCTACTTAAATGAACGACAGAATCGTACATACTACATCATACAACATACTTCAACATGTTAGTTATGCCCACAAGCACACTGAAATTCTAGTGCACATCAACATGTCACGTAACACGGCTAGTTTTTGTTCCAGTTCATTTGCATATTCCACCGCCCGATGAGGGAATGGATCATCAACCCATTCCCATAAACCACAACCAATTGGAAAGTTATGACATCAGTAATGGCGCCGTCCAATGTCGTTTCCGCTTCGCATGATGGAATACGTAACTGACACTCCACAAACACAATATAGTAATGGAGGAGAGTTACCTTCCTATTTCATCTAAAACCGTTCATTACAGACTTCCCGGTATTCATATGTGTTTTTAGGAAGTCTTATCTATTGTTCATATTGATGATCTCCAACCTGTTGTTCATAGGCAGGTTGAACGTCCTCCCGGAGTCTAAGTTGGCTAAGATCTTAGAACTCGGTTCGAATGTCCTCATAGTGCTATTTTTGATACTCGATAAGCCAATTCTCATTGGTTCATGGGCTTTCCGGAGGCATGAAGCCTCCTATATCAGACTCAACAGAAGAAGGCCATGATGGAATCAGTGTGAGATGCAAATGAATGTGAGGAAGATGTAGATAGTAGTGAAGATGGAGTAGATGATTATGAAGAAGCATATGTAAACTGGTATGTGTGTATATATGAGAAGAAGTAGATGAAAAATGGCAAACCGGTAATTATGAGAAGAAGAGAGAAAGGGAAATATCCAAACCTTATTCTGATTCATCTTGCAACCTGTACAGACACGATTAACTTTGGTACAGAAAACATGGTAAAAAATATACTCAATTCGTACTTTTTCAACTGACCAATAAAGATGAACTTAAACATTATCTGCCAACTTTCCAAATGGATTAAATAGCTTGTATTAGTTCTCAATAAATATGTGAAGCAATATTAATAATTACAATCCAATACCTATCTTTTCAAATCTTTCTATCAGTCCTATATAATCCATTTTTTCCATTAGCTATATATTGTATAAATACAATTACAGTGTTAGTCAAATAACCTGGCTTTCAATAGTGTTAGTTCATTTGAAATAGTTCCAGTGATTCAAATAAACTGATTTCCCTACAAGAAAATTTCTTTGACAATGATGTATGGTTGCCAACAACACATAAACATGAAAAATAACGTCATTAATGCATAAATTGAATGTAACAGATATATCGTACATCACAGCACATAAACAATAACACCAACTATACAGAAACTTGAATGATAATAACATCGATACACAAACCAAACATAGTAGGTGCATAATATATCAGAACAAAAGAATAAATACAGAAAGAATATAGAAACATAAATGAACTACAATACATAAGATCATCCATTTGTACGTTGTAACGACCCGCCTTTTTGGACAGTTTAAACCGGCGATCAAATACACATGTCGATTCCAAACCATTCAAAAGGGCAGATGGTTATTGGGGTAAATAAGAAAAGAAAAGAAAAGAAATAAAGGAAATGAAACAACACAGAATCTCGCAGCGGAACGATAAAATATAATAGTCAAATAAACAGTTCATGAAGTTGTTTACTATACTTTGACAATTATTTATACAACATTTATCAGAGTTATACATATACAACAGAACAATTAAAATAATACAGCAGATAGCATGATGCAAGGATAATAATAGTAATAGTATACCAAATCTTCGTCTTCATCCTCCAGAATAGATCTTCAAAAATCTGAAAACTCAGGACTGACCCGAGCGTAATGAAAAGACAAAACACTCGAGTCAGGACTAAAACATCCTTATGAAAGTTAAATCAATCGTAAATAAATATGAGTGTGACGGCGTCAGAGATGTTTACGGGGTTTGACATCTCATATCCAGTGTCAACGTGCGTGCAATAACTTAAGAGATGTTACAGGATTTTCCATCTCTCAAGGATCCGTTAAACTATCTACTATGTAGTAATATACGCTAAGTAGATAATGCCTATCAGTAATATAAAGTATCAAAATAGCGTTAAGGCGCTACCATAATCCCCCTTAACACATTTTATATTCCCAAAAGCATATACAAGACCGTAGTTTCCCCAAAACCGGAAGTCACCAGAGGGCAATCCATATACTCAAGGTACAAATCAAAACGTAGTGGTCGCGAATAGGATAATCAGTATGACAAGGTACATGAGGCGATACCAACTAGGATACTAGTAGTTGCGTGATCTGGACTGATGTTGGGCATAGCCAGCAGCCACCCCAACACCGCGAAACAACACTCCCAAATAAAGGGGTGCACCCAAATCGCATCACAAATGTAATAGATATGGTATCGAAGAAGCATGTCCGCTAGAGGTGGCGAACCTCAATGGCCCGGCGTAGCTCCTGTTTTAGTCATGTCAGGGGTCATCCAATATCGTTCTCTTTCTTCAGTCAACGCGTTCACCAAATCATCCACTTCAATCTGGATCAACACTCCGCGTATAATAGTTATTAAAGTGGTTTTCGGTATCGACAGAGAGTATGTCCATATCCGATCCCGGTCTCTTTAATAACTACGTATTATTACACCGTTGGCTCTTTTACATTTCAAATCGATTCATAATTCATATCAAAATATCATGTTCGCTTCAAATATCAAATCCATTTCAAATATCATCGTATCTTTCAAAATATAAGGTTCCCTTTCAAAAATCATTTTTCGCATCAATATCTCGTTTCGATTTCAAAATCATTTCGAATTTAAAATTTAGGTTGCAACTTCATTTAACTCAATTCGTATTTAAATTCAAGATTTAAATATAAACATTTCACCTTATTAACCATCTTGAATTTTTTTTTAGAAAATAGTTTTATGTAGTTTAAAAGTAGTTTAAATAATTAAAATAGTTAAAAATACTTAAAATCTTTAAAAATGGATTTAAAATAGATAAGTTAGTTTAAAATAATTTAAATTGGGTTAAGTAGATTTAAAATAGATTAAAATAGTTTAAGTATTCAAAATGGTTTATATAACAGAGTAATTTGGAAAACAAATTAAAACAGCTTCAAAATCAATCCATTTCAATTATAACTTCCCAATTCAAATCAATTCCAATTTCCATTCTACCGATTCAATTTCGATTTCAATTCAATCAACGTCAATTTTTACTTCGAATTAATTCAATTTTTCATTCTCCTTTAATTTATTCAATTTCAATTTATATCGATTTGGAGCTTGATTTCTCAAAATATCAATTTATAACACTTAACAAAATTTCCAACAATATTCAAGTTTAAATCCAAATTCCAAATATGATTCAATTCCAAACTCGATTTCAAAATATCTTCTTTTTTTATTTCACTTTTACTTAGTAATGTTCAAAGCTCGAATTAAGGTTCAATCTTTTAAAACGAATAAATTTTCGAAATTCAATCATAACCAAATTTTAAATTTCAAAGTCTCAACTTAAATCATTTAACAATTTCTTTTAACCAAAATCTATTTCAACATTCCAAACTCAATTTTCCGATAAATTCGATTTCTATAAATTGATTTCTATTTATAACTTCTAAATCAAACATTTAATAAATTTCAAATCGACGATTTTAAAAAATTTTAATTTAGCCAATTCGGTGTCCGTATATAATTTCCTATCCTATGGCCAAGTAATTATTTATTTCAATTAAATGTCAGGGATGAGTATATATTACTTAAATTAAATCACAGTATCATATGTATGCATAACAGGATATATATAAGCAATAAACGTCCAAACATTCAAATATCAACCAATAACATCCATCGAAATAAAACATCCAATAGACAATACAATTCATAGCAATTTCTTAGTTATCAATGTCAGGTAATTTAATCGCAATTCAATTTTAATTTCAATTTAACTATCAATTTAATTTTTCAACGGTGAATTCAAATGACAATTAAATTTTATCAAACAACGACAAATAAAATTCATAACACTTCATAATATCAAATTTAACTAATAATAAGATATTTAGTACGTTGTGAGCGTTATAAAACACTCACCTTGAATTTTTCGATTTTAAATCAAATCGAACGACGTTAGATTTAACCCAAAATTTTCTCTAGCTCCAAACGATTCCAATCAAGCTCCATAGCGTGGTGCTCGACAAAACGAATCCGACACAATTCGTTTCGTGCGTTTTTGACCTCGTATGAAAAAGTTATACAGTTTTAATGGTTGAACAAATTAATATATAACTAAATTTACAAATTTCTCTTTAAATTTCTAAACCTATTTCTGGTTGTCCATCCTTATGATGCAATCTCGGCCAATGATTTGTTTCACCCCCCCCCCCCCCAGGGCCAATACGCGCGCGTTCCAGGTTCAGTGAGAACCCATAGCCGCCGATATGCCCTAATTCACGCAACTAATATACACCACTTCACGATGATCAGGGACCACCGTTGCGTGCGCCTTCCTCCACCCCGCCTCCGTGCCAAGTGCGGCCCCACCCGGTTGCTCCTGCTTTTTTGAAAAACGTGTTGAACGCGTGACCTTCACAAGCGATTTCTGGTCGATCCACCGCGAGATTTTCGATCATAGCCGTTCATCTTCAAGATCTCAAGGTGCTCTACAAGTTTCGTTTAGAAAGTTTCTTGAAATATTTGGTGGATTGGAAGATAATCGGAGGGGAATGATAGAAGACGCCGGCCATTGATTTTAGGGGTGGCGGCTCTGAACAAAACCCTAGCCATATAATATTTTTTCTAAAATAAAGGGGCTATTTATAGAATTTCTCGAACCACTATTTATCCCGGGTTTTCCGAACTCCGATTTACACGCGGTGACCGACCTTTCTAGGGTTTATCCTGTGTTCCGGACACAATGGAACAGGTTTCGGAAGCTAATTCGATCGTATGTGTGAGTTACGGCAATAAACGATCGATTTAAAATTAAATCGGTTAAACGAATTTCTATGCGTTTTGGCTCGCCCCGGACAAACGGTAAATCCGATTGACACGAAATTTGAAACCTTACAATAATATGACATTACGGATCCGATGAAACTAGTTTCGTCGAAATCCGAGACTGTCTGAAAAATGACTATTTTAACTCGTCAAATTAGTATTAAAACAATTTCGATGCGTTTCGAGCTGCCACGGTCAACCGACAACTCTGATTGCTATGAAAATTGAAATCCAATAATAACAAACTATTATGAATCCAATGGAACTAGTTTCGTCCAATTCTGAGACTGTTCAAAAATTGGCTATTTTTCAGTCGATAATTAAATATTAAAATATTCAATTTTCACAAATAAATTTTAAATTCAGTTTTAAAAGTTCTATAACATCACTATGACTCCAATATGATAAAATAAAATTTTACAAATCATTTTTAATCATATTAAACCCGTTATTCAATTTATCCAATAAATTCCAATTTTAAAATCTTATTAACTCTATTAAAATCCAAATATAATTTACATTCACTTTGGAAACCAATTTGAATCATATTAAATCAAATTTCAATTATTCACTCTATTTTCATATATTAAATTTCAATATAAAATTAATCGTATCAAATTCGGAATTTAATTATTCAAACATTTGTAATATTAAATTTAAACAAATTTGATTATTATTAAATCACTATCTTTTGAAATATTCAAATAAACTTATAAAATTTAACAAATTCAAATTATAGAACAACCATTTTCATTAAAACAGTTATTCAATTCCCGTTATTCAATTAATTCAATAGATTCCAAATATTGAATTTAAACAATTTAATTGTTCAGTATTTGACGGCTTTCAATATTGGATTTTTAAATAAAATTTCATTATCAGTCGATTTACTATATTACATCAAAGTAACTCTACATTATTATAAATCAACAGTTAGAGATAACACACTCAACTAGTATATGAACTTTCATTTCAATTTCAATTGGTTCACAAATTCAATTCGACCAACAAAATGAATAGGTAACTTAAATACTTATCGCCGTTAACCTTTAATTACTTATAAGTTTATTATTTACAAACCCGTGTCACAATTACCTATACAATACAAATTCATTCAATTACCTTTGACTACACCTTATTTCAATTGATTTGGGATTTCATTCAATTCATAAATAATTAACTTAGATAAATTTTGTTGGATTTCATTCTAGTTATTATTATTCCAAACGACTTATAATTTTTTTCTAACACTAAAATCACGAAAACTTATTAAATTAGCTATTTTAATTATCGAAAATTTATGGGTCGTTACACTCTCCCCCACTCAAAACTTTTCGTCCCCGAAAAGGAAAAAGAAGAGAAAAGGAACTAAGTAAAGAATTCAACATTTGATATATTTTATTCAAAATTATCCACTTATAAAACAATGAAATTCCATTTATAAAGTCATAACTACGCTTCCACTAAGTTACTCCAAACGGCTTCCTAACTTTAAAAGTTAGTAAACAAAACAAGTTATAAAAAATTTTAAAACTTGAAAAAAAAATTTAACACCCGGATTTTACGGAAAATTTCGGCAGAGTCTCCTTTGCGCGGCTCGATCGGAAAAAAAATATAACAGTATATATATCACAAATATACATCTCATCAAGTGATGAGGCATCCCGCAGGGAAAAAGTGTAAAAGTACGGTATGTAATCCGAGATATGTACCTTATATATTGTTAGCGAGCGTATACGGCTAATATAACGCGAAAGCGAGCTCCAAATGCGAAGCAAGCGCAATCTGCACCTACTAAACACTCAATAACTAAGTTAGAACCATGCATATAAAGATAGATCGATATACTTAGCCTACACAACATATATATAACATATTTAGCTTCAAAACTGAGATTCCAATTTCAGGACAGCAAACAAATCTTAGTTTTAGGACACCTAAACAATAAAATTCGGCAACAGAACCTAAACAAAAGTTGTTGCATTCATTTCAGGCTTTCCGGAATGTCCAAAATCATCGAATTCTGACCATACGTTCAAAAATTATGGTCGTTTTACTTAGAGAATACGCCTCAGCCTGGGCAATGAATTGCGCAGGTCCGTGATGTTCACCCACGTTTTCGACCTTCTAAACGACATCAAAACACAAAACACTTAAAACAAAAGTTTTAGATTAAGTTCTTATCTTTCCATAAAGTGCAAGATCATCAAAATCCGATAAACCAGTCAAAAGATATGGCGAAAATACTAAGGGTGTATACTACTGATTTTACTTATTTTTTTACACAAGACAGCGAGTAACATTCAAGTTTTTAACCTAGTAGACGAAGGAATTTTCTCACGTTATCTAAACAAAAGTTGTGTTATAGTTTCTAAGCTTTTCGAAAAGTCCAAGATCGTCGAATTTCGTTTAGCCATTTAAAAGTTATGGTTGTTTTCGTTTCAGCATATATTGGACAATTTTGGATTTTTCCCAAAAATTTGCTTTTATTATTTCAAAGTGCAAACCATCAAAACTTCAAATTTTTCTAAAAAACAATCATAAACACAAAGTCATTTATTTTATTATCCATCCATGCAATAGGTTTACATTCAATTTGTTTCCGATTTATTCAAGTTTGTTTCATTCACATTTTCAATTCAAGTCAATTTGCTTCAATTTAAATTGAATTCAATTATATTTAATTTCACTTTGCTTCAAATTTGAATTTAAATTTTTTTTATTTTTTTTATTCCGTTTATTCAATTCCATTAACACTAATGTATTCTACTTAATCAATTATCATCCATCTAACAACCAATGCATATTAAACATTAACATCCATCCAAAATCTACACTAAATCAATTATACATTTCCAAGTCAATTTTAATTTCATACACTTCCAAGTTTATTGACATTTAGTTATATTCAAATTTAATTAGTTTCCATTTACCAATTTTATTTTTCATTAATTTTAAATTTTATTCATTCACTTATATATATCATTCATTTTATAGCTTACATTTCTTTTATATTTACAACTATCAATAGATCTTCACATTTTATTATTCATTCTCACACTGGTATATTATTTCTCTACTTATCCTTATTAGCATTTTAAACCTTTTAAGTATTTGGTAAGTTATAGTTATGCAAATAGAATGTAGTTAAACAACATACAACTTCTTTTCATTTAAAGTTGAATTTTCAATTAATTAATTCTTAAGTCATTACTTAAATTTCACTATAATTTAATTTCACATTTATATTCACATATAGTATTTCCATTTTATATTAGCATAATTGTGAATCACCTTTAAATGTTAATTTAAATTCCAATCATTTACTAACAATTTTATTTATATTTGCAAACCATTAATTAAATGCATATTTCATTATTCAAACCTATACTCGTATATTATCCAATTAACAATTCATATAACATTTTTGAACTTCTTAAATATTTTGGTAAGTTATATCTATGCTATAGAATGAAATTTAATACTATGCGAGTTTTATAGTTTCAATTTTTATTTTAAGTTCATAATTTCCTAATTCTAAGGATTTCTACTTCAATTGATATTTTCACTTAGCTCTTAGGTTCATTTCTCATTTCACAATTCAGAAGTTCCTTAATGATTCAAGTCTAAATTCATTTCAATCATAAAAAAAATCATTAATTATTAAAGGACTTAAGAATTCCAATCCTGGTTTCATTTCAAATCAAGTTTTGAAATAATATATACTTATATAATTTATATATCAAATCATACTATAGAGAATACAAAATAAAATAAAATTTGAATCAAAACAAGGTTTAGACAAGCTATTAAGTGGTCTCCCCCACTCGGACTCTCGAAAATAAACGCCGATGATGCGTGCACTCATCACCGAAATCATTTTCTAGCGTCAAGAGAAGGGAATATAACACCTATCATTAAAACAAAATCCTTCGAAAACAATTTCAACTCAATTATACTATCATATAATACTCATATTATATTTTTCAAATTCTTGTAAGTCAATTTCAAACACCGGAATTTAAATTCCCAAATCCAAGTTAAAATTCATTTATATTCATTATCAATTGTGTTTACAAGATTTCATTTTCCTAAATCCATTTTTATTTAATCAATTTTTGTAAATATTGACTGATCAAACAATAACGATAATAATCTAGTATTATCATCTCCTAACAATCAATTCAATCAAATGAATAAATATTCGAATAATTCTTTTATATAAAATATATTCCAAAATGATATTGTGTTGGTTTGTCCTATTCGAGTGTTTAGAAATTCCTATCGACGCCTTGGCGTCTCAAGTATCGACCAGAATTCATAAATACTCAACGGAACAAAGTTAACACAATATAAAACCATTTTATATCAAATAACAAGTACGCTCTCTCATATACACTCAACTCACTCATATAGTTTACCTCTATTTCAATGAGTTATTCCCCACTAGAGCCAAGGTTTATCGCTAAACCAAAGCTCTGATACCAACTGTAACGACCCGCCTTTTTGGACAGTTTAAACCGACGATCAAATACACATGTCGATTCCAAACCATTCAAAAGGGCGGATGGTTATTGGGGTAAATAAGAAAAGAAAAGAAAAGAAATAAAGAAAATGAAACAACACAGAATCTCGCAGCGGAACGATAAAATATAATAGTCAAATAAATAGTTCATGAAGTTGTTTACTATACTTTGACAATTATTTATACAACATTTATCAGAGTTATACATATACAACAGAACAGTTAAAATAATACAGCAGATAGCATGATGCAAGGATAATAATAGTAATGGTATACAAATCTCCGTCTTCATCCTCCAGAATAGATCTTCAAAAATCTGAAAACTCAGGACTGACCCGAGCGTAATGAAAAGACAAAACACTCGAGTCAGGACTAAAACATCCTTATGAAAGTTAAATCAATCGTAAATAAATATGAGTGTGACGGCGTCAGAGATATTTACGGGGTTTGACATCTCATATCCAGTGTCAACGTGCGTGCAATAACTTAAGAGATGTTACGGGATTTTCCATCTCTCAAGGATCCGTTAAACAATCTACTATGTAGTAATATACGCTAAGTAGATAATGCCTATCAGTAATATAAAGTATCAAAATAGCGTTAAGGCGTTACCATAATCCCCCTTAACACATTTTATATTCCCAAAAGCATATACAAGACCGTAGTTTCCCCAAAACCGGAAGTCACCAGAGGGCAATCCATATACTCAAGGTACAAATCAAAACGTAGTGGTCGCGAATAGGATAATCAGTATGACAAGGTACATGAGGCGATACCAACTAGGATACTAGTAGTTGCGTGATCCGGACTGATGTTGGGCATAGCCAGCAGCCACCCCAACACCGCGAAACAACACTCCCAAATCAAGGGGTGCACCCAAATCGCATCACAAATGTAATAGATATGGTATCGAAGAAGCGTGTCCGCTAGAGGTGGCGAACCTCAATGGCCCGGCGCGGCTCCTGTTTTAGTCATGTCAGGGGTCATCCAATATCGTTCTCTTTCTTCAGTCAACGCGTTCACCAAATCATCCACTTCAATCTGGATCAACACTACGCGTATAATAGTTATTAAAGTGGTTTTCGGTATCGACAGAGAGTATGTCCATATCCGATCCCGGTCTCTTTAATAACTACGTATTATTACACCGTTGGCTCTTTTACATTTCAAATCGATTCATAATTCATATCAAAATATCATGTTCGCTTCAAATATCAAATCCATTTCAAATATCATCGTATCTTTCAAAATATAAGGTTCCCTTTCAAAAATCATTTTTCGCATCAATATCTCGTTTCGATTTCAAAATCATTTCGAATTTAAAATTTAGGTTGCAACTTCATTTAACTCAATTCGTATTTAAATTCAAGATTTAAATATAAACATTTCACCTTATTAACCATCTTGAATTTTATTTTTTAGAAAATAGTTTTAAGTAGTTTAAAAGTAGTTTAAATAATTAAAATAGTTAAAAATACTTAAAATCTTTAAAAATGGATTTAAAATAGATAAATTAGTTTAAAATAATTTAAATTGGGTTAAGTAGATTTATTAGATTAAAATAGTTTAAGTATTCAAAATGGTTTATATAACAGAGTAATTTGGAAAACAAATTAAAACAGCTTCAAAATCAATCCATTTCAATTATAACTTCCCAATTCAAATCAATTCCAATTTCCATTCTACCGATTCAATTTCGATTTCAATTCAATCAACGTCAATTTTTACTTCGAATTAATTCAATTTTTCATTCTCCTTTAATTTATTCAATTTCAATTTATATCGATTTGGAGCTTGATTTCTCAAAATATCAATTTATAACACTTAACAAAATTTCCAACAATATTCAAGTTTAAATCCAAATTCCAAATATGATTCAATTCCAAACTCGATTTCAAAATATCATATTTTTTTTCACTTTTACTTAGTAATGTTCAAAGCTCGAATTAAGGTTCAATCTTTTAAAACGAATAAATTTTCGAAATTCAATCATAACCAAATTTTAAATTTCAAAGTCTCAACTTAAATCATTTAACAATTTCTTTTAACCAAAATCTATTTCAACATTCCAAACTCAATTTTTCGATAAATTCGATTTCTATAAATTGATTTCTATTTATAACTTCTAAATCAAACATTTAAATAAATTTCAAATCGACGATTTTAAAAAATTTTAATTTAGCCAATTCGGTGTCCGTATATAATTTTCTATCCTATGGCCAAGTAATTATTTATTTCAATTAAATGTCAGGGATGAGTATATATTACTTAAATTAAATCACAGTATCATATGTATGCATAACAGGATATATATAAGCAATAAACATCCAAACATTTAAATATCAACCAATAGCATCCATCGAAATAAAACATCCAATAGACAATACAATTCATAGCAATTTCATAGTTATCAATGTCAGGTAATTTAATCGCAATTCAATTTTAATTTCAATTTAACTGTCAATTTAATTTTTCAATGGTGAATTCAAATGACAATTAAATTTTATCAAACAACGACAAATAAAATTCATAACACTTCATAATATCAAATTTAACTAGCAATAAGATATTTAGTACGTTGTGAGCATTATAAAACACTCACCTTGAATTTTTCGATTTTAAATCAAATCGAACGACGTTCGATTTAACCCAAAATTTTCTCTAGCTCCAAACGATTCAAATCCAGCTCCATAGCATAGTGCTCGACAAAATGAAACCAACGCAATTCGTTTCGTGCGTTTTTGACCTCGTATGAAAAAGTTATACAGTTTTAATGGTTGAACAAATTAATATATAACTAAATTTACAAATTTCTCTTTAAATTTCTAAACCTATTTCTGGCCGTCCATCCTTATGATGCAATCTCGGCCAATGATTTGTTTCTCCCCCCCCCCCCCCCAACCCCAGGCCAATACGCGCGCGTTCCAGGTTCAGTGAGAACCCATAGCCGCCGATATGCCCTAATTCACGCAACCAATATACACCACTTCACGATGAGCAGGGACCACCGTTGCGTGCGCCTTCCTCCACCCCGCCTCCGTGCCAAGTGCGGCCCCACCCGGTTGCTCCTGCTTTCTCGAAAAACGTGTTGAACGCGTGACCTTCACAAGCGATTTCTGGTCGATCCACCGTGAGATTTTCGATCATAGCCGTTCATCTTCAAGATCTCAAGGTGCTCTAAAAGTTTCGTTTAGAAAGTTTCTTGAAATATTTGGTGGATTGGAAGATAATCGGAGGGGAACGATAGAAGACGCCGGCCATTTATTTTAGGGGTGGCGGCTCTGAACAAAACCCTAGCCATATAATATTTTTTCTAAAATAAAGGGGCTATTTATAGAATTTCTCGAACCACTATTTATCCCGAGTTTTCCGAACTCCGATTTACACGCGGTGACCGACGTTTCTAGGGTTTATCCTGTGTTCCGGACACAATGGAATAGGTTTCGAAAGCTAATTCGATCGTATGTGTGAGTTACGGCAATAAACGATCGATTTAAAATTAAATCGGTTAAACGAATTTCTATGCGTTTTGGCTCGTCCCGGACAAACGGTAAATTCGATTGACACGAAATTTGAAACCTTACAATAATATAACATTACGGATCCGATGAAACTAGTTTCGTCGAAATCCGAGACTGACTGAAAAATGACTATTTTAACTCGTCAAATTAATATTAAAACAATTTCAATGCGTTTCGAGCTGCCACGGTCAACCGACAACTCTGATTGCTACGAAAATTGAAATCCGATAATAACTAACTATTACGGATCCAATGGAACTAGTTTCGTCCAATTCAGAGACTGTTCGAAGATTGGCTATTTTTCAGTCGACAATTAAATATTAAAATATTCAATTTTCACAAATAAATTTTAAATTCAGTTTTAAAAGTTCTATAACATCACTATGACTCCAATATGATAAAATAAAATTTTACAAATCATTTTTAATCATATTAAACCCGTTATTCAATTTATCCAATAAATTCCAATTTTAAAATCTTATTAACTCTATTAAAATCCAAATATAACTTACATTCACTTTGGAAACCAATTTGAATCATATTAAATCAAATTTCAATTATTCACTCTATTTTCATATATTAAATTTCAATATCAAATTAATCGTATCAAATTCGGAATTTAATTATTCAAACATTTGTAATATTAAATTTAAACAAATTTGATTATTCTTAAATCACTATCTTTTGAAATATTCAAATGAACTTATAAAATTTAACAAATTCAAATTATAGAACAACCATTTTCATTAAAACAGTTATTCAATTCCCGTTATTCAATTAATTCAATAGATTCCAAATATTGAATTTAAACAATTTAATTGTTCAGTATTTGACGGCTTTCAACATTGGATTTTTAAATAAAATTTCATTATCAGTCGATTTACTATATTACATCAAAGGAACTCTACATTATTATAAATCAACAGTTAGAGATAATGCACTCAACTAGTATATGAACTTTCATTTCAATTTCAATTGGTTCACAAATTCAATTCGACTAACAAAATGAATAGGTAACTTAAATACTTATCGCCGTTAAACTTTAATTACTTATAAGTTTATTATTTACAAACCCGTGTCACAATTACCTATACAATTCAAATTCATTCAATTACCTTTGACTACACCTTATTTCAATTGATTTGGGATTTCATTCAATTCATAAGTAATTAACTTAGATAAATTTTGTTGCATTTCATTCTAGTTATTATTATTCCAAACGACTTATAATTTTTTTCTAACACTAAAATCACGAAAACTTATTAAATTAGCTATTTTAATTATCGAAAATTTATGGGTCGTTACATACGTGGACGTGTATGACGTCGATGATGTCTCTCGTCATCATCATCCCCACCACCGCTCGGACCAGCTAAATGCTCATAGTACATCTGCATGTCAGCAAATCTCTTATGCTCTTCCTCCAGCTGTGCCTGTAGTCGTGCTGCTGCCTCTGCCTAAAAAGATAGCTCACCATCATAGTAGTCTAGGCTATGCCTATTCTTTACATATCATATATGTTTGATCCCCATTTGCATATCATATAGATCAGCATAGGATATTTGGCTCAGATCCGGGTAATGATTGTGCGCTGGAGGATGATACATATCAACTAACGGTCTGGTCCAATGGTAGGAACTGCCATGGTCCATCCGAACTAAGAAGCAGCCACCCCATGATCGAATGCACGGTAATCCTAATAGGGCTAGTTAAGATCCTCGACAAGGAGGGGATGTATGCCATGTCGTATAGCAGATGGATCGACTAAATCTATCGTCGTTGTATGAGTAATGGTATCGGTAGACCCACTGTAAAATATATGCCAGAAGTCAATGCATGGTGGACCGGTAATAACATAGCCCTCGACTGGCCACCAACCTCCTGCCCTCGCCAGGTCTAGCTGTTTTGATGGGTAAATCATACAGCTATAGGTATGAGGGTGTAGATCATTAGTAATAGCATCAAAGTCGTACAACTATCTCCAACAACTCTCAGCAAAATACTAATATGCACCAAATGTCGAGGGATAAGATAGGAGAAGAAATCTCCTCCCAGCAAGTATCCTAGCAATCTCTATAAAATCAATGCCAATCGACACACTATCATGAAATGGATGTCATATAATCTGGTGGCTATACAACCTCAAATCGATTTGGTTGTGGACAACAGAATAAACATGATTGGATTTAGTAACCTGGGCCTCCTGTTGTCCGTGCACCAAAATGACAAACGAGGGAAAAAAGTAGATGCATCTGAAGTCAAAGTGACGAAATGAAAATTCATGTAATACTCAAAATATCAGTACTGTAATAACTCCTAAAAGCCAAATAATGAAACATGTGCGTCTGAAGTGGTGCACTATAAGTCGAGACATCTGTACAAGTATGCAAGAGTAGGTGTACCCCAGTCATATAGAATAGCACCGCTGAATCCAAATCAGATTCGACCTCAATAAACCCAATAGCCAAACTACTATTCGATGTGCCGAAAAACAAGTTAACCATGAGTTATAGAACAAATAATCGCGAAAGCTCCAGATCATCATCAGGAGAGTGATAACTGAGTATGATGTCCATGGCAGCACGAACAGCGCTGTCTCTAGTAGCGCCTCCAGCTTGATATAAGCAGAGGAAGCGTCAAAGTGAGGTAGAAGATAACGAACAAGTTCAGGATCACGCCATCGAGCATCATCGTACGGAAGCAATGGAAAAGCGGCTAATCCAATGCTAATGCCGGTAAGCATAGAAAAATCAAGCAGTGTAATTCCTAGCTTACCGCAATGAAAGTGTAATGTGTGGGTGGTTTTATACCACCATAAAGCAATAATTACGCACAATTGCACACCACTTTTTATAACATTGGCAACTCCTAAAATTGTATAAAACATAAAAATTTAAATTATAGAGTGATAAATTAACTGGTTTTTTAAGTAAATGGTTTATTAGGTTACTTAAGAAATGTTGGAATTTAAGCCCGTGTAATAGTGCTACAACTTATTTGCCAATGTGCATGAAAATATATAAGCGGGTTTGCTAACGAATCACATGAACGGATATTTCACGACTGTTAAAGTTAAATAAATTCATAATATGTATCTAAACTAACAACGTATTGCAATTATTTTAAACATATAAAGTAATACTTACATCCAAACTCGTTTGTGTGCTGACATATACTCCGCCTTCTGGAAGTGTGCGAAAATTGGAAAGCATAGGCAATTTTGCCACGCTAAGATTCAGATCCTGAAATCCATTAAGCTCAGCGACTCTAGCGGAAATCTACCCTACACCCCTACGTGTTTTGTAACAACCCTAGATTTTTGCATATAACTTAAATTTGAATTTATTTTATTTTGAAATTATTTTAAAATTGTTTTATTTCAAACGTTTCATTTTAAGATATAAATTTTGATTTTTTATGCGAATTATAGTTTCAAACTTCTATAAATTGAATATTTTACTAAAAAGTGGATTTCTGGTCAAATTAGTCAAACTTTGACTTTTAAATTTCAAATTTAAATAATTAAATTCTTAAACTTTATCTTTTATTATGAAAATAGATTTAATAACATGAATACTTCTTTTTGTTTCGTTGGAAACGGATTTAAATTGTGAAAGTTATGTATATTTCAATATTGAGTAAAATTGGAGTTATTTAGCAATTTTGGTTATTTTAAATTATAAAAATTATATTTTCCTTGTCATATTTTATTTTAATATGTGTTAATATGTTATTATATATATATTTTTGTCTTATAATGTTTTTAAAAAGAAGTAAATAATTTTCCAAAGCCATTGGAAAATTTCTTGAAAATTTTATGTCATGTTTGCTGTTTTTAAAAAATTTATTTTTTCCTTTTTCTATTTTTCTCTAATTTAATTATTTATTTTATTTTGAAAATGACAAATAAATTATTTTATTTCAAATTTTCACTTCATAATATTTTTAAAACGAAGTGGATATTTTTCCAAGACTAGTAGTGATTTATTTGTAATTTCTGGACACTGTTTTGTATTTTTAAGTAATTTCTTTCATTCTTTTTATATTTTCTTTAAAATTAGTTATTTATTTTCTTATATTTTTACTTGTTTTCGGTTTGTAAAGTATATTTCTGAGTTATTCTGTTTTTATAAAATCAAAGAGAAAAGGAAATACCAAAGGTTTTAAAAAAGTGTAAAACATAAGTCCTTTCACCTTCAAAACTTTTCAAATGTCATAACCTTCGCTTTAATTCATTTTGCTGTCCACTTCTTCAGTTTTGGCCGTGTATTATTTTACTTTTCACGTGAAAAACAACTCAGCACTTCTCATTCTCATGGCTTCTTCAAACATCCTTGGTAATGTCCTCCTCTTTTTGCACTTTTCTTCCATTTTTTTCATACTTTTGTCTTGTTTCTCTCTTCTATTTGCATGGCCTCCTCACCATAGCCACGGCCACCATACCATACCACTCCTCCTTGGCATCATCACCACCCACCACTTCAGGTTAGACCATGGTCGAACCCTCCTTGAAGCCAGACTTCACCAAAAATGCAAACAATGTCCAAAACAATGCATAGCCGAGCACCTAGTTGATGACCACTCCATTTTCCATCACCACCACCACCTTGAGCCGCCACCACCACCTTGCTACCACCACTACTCGCCACCTAAACCTATGTCCAGACCTATAGCTGATGATGGCCGAGCCATTTGACCCATAGACCGAGCCAAAAGTTGAACCAAACTCCACTATGTTGCCTAGTCTCCTGATATTCTTATGTTGTAACTTCCTCCACATGTTCTAGACTTTATGCCATGCATTTATATGTTCAAACCTGAGCCAAAGCCATGTCAAACCTGACCTAAATAAACCCCTAGGCCGTGCAAAGCATTGTAGAAAACAAGGCAAAAGATTTGACATTCAAATCTCTTTTTATTTCAAAGTTATTCCTATTCAATGTTGTATTGAGTTGTAATATTATTTTGTTTTGTTTTGGATGGTAACACAAGTTCTAAACTTGGATCTCTTCCCACTTGAGCCTATTGTTGAGTCATCGTGCCTTCTGGAATCTGTTGTGCCATTTGTATTGCAATCTCCAGCCATAAAGGTGAGTAAAAATCACACGACGTTTATACTTATGCAGTTGTGAAACAACCACAACTGAATGTGTAAAAAAAAAAATATGATGTTATAACTGCCGGTGATTATTTATATATGATGTTAAGCCTGTTAGATTTCATGTTATATCATCTGTTATTATATATATGTTGTTACCATTCATTTATATCTGTTTATCATAATGCAAGTTCACTGTAGATTAGAAATCACTATGGGTTGAAATGATACATACCCGAACGGACTTTAGAATAGGGAAAAAACATTATGGGCTGAAATAATAGGCCTGAACGATTTTTATTTAATTTATTTAACTTGGGATTGCGGGTTTGAAATGATAGAACCCGGATTTTTCTTTCTAAACTGCGGATTGAAATGATACATATCTGTATCACTTGACCTAGATTAGAAAACAATATACAGACCCGTGGTTATTTTATAAAGTGTTTTTGGATATTTTTAAGTATTTTAAAAATATAATTTATGAAATTTGATTTAAATATATTTTGAAATGTTTTAAAATAAAGAAATTATGATTTTTCTATGAGTTAAAAATGTAATTAATGAATGGTTAAATTGGATTATTGAAATATAACTTAAGTTCGGAAATTGGGAATTTTGGTTAAAAAAAATGATATTTAAGTTATATAAATAAAATGGAAATTTAAATTTTTATTTGGAAAATGGTAAATATGATAAATTGATTTAAATTTGTAACGACCCTTTAAATTTGAAGATATTAAATGAGTTAATTTAATATGATTTCTAATCTAATTTAGAATGAAAATAAAAGTCTTAAGATTTTATTTGAGTAAATGTAGGAATTAGATATAGTAACTGTAATTAAAGGTTAACAATTTAAATGTTTATATGGCAATAGATTGAAATAACGTAAATTGGCGTTTATGGTTATAAGTTATAATTTGTTGATTAATACTGGAAGGTATAAAGCGGAAATAGTATTAATGAAATAATAACTGAATTGAATTGCAACTATATAAATGAAAGTAAATTTTATTTAGTAGATGTCAACATTGAATAAATTTATTTAAAATAAAAGATTTAAATGCATGTTTGGATAGAATATA
The DNA here is from genome assembly GCA_030765085.1 of Allium cepa. Lineage (NCBI taxonomy): Eukaryota > Viridiplantae > Streptophyta > Magnoliopsida > Asparagales > Amaryllidaceae > Allium > Allium cepa. The sequence continues at coordinate 430,896,842 of CM060935.1, forward strand.
TAATTGGTGGATTAAGTGGTAAGTAATTAGAATTTAATTCTGTATAATTTGGAACTGAATGTATGTAAATAATTTTGTAGGAATAAGTTAATTTACAATTTATTTGTGCATACCCGATTTAAATCGAAATAACAGAAAAGACTAGAACTTGTTTTGCCTAGGTATTAATATATTGTTAAACTATAACTAAATAGCAAGTTTGGAAGTAAATAGGATATAAGAAGACAAGGGTAACTAGTAAATTTGTAAATGAATTCATAATGAATAAGCAGTAATTTATGCATATATATTTGGGCATTTGTGATAATCGCAAAATTTTACCAGTCATCTAAGTTATTTAATAAAATCTAAATCTATGGCAACATTGTTGTTAATGTTGGTTGTAAGTGAATTTGAATGTAAAAGGGTAACAAATTATTTAGGTTAACCATTATTGAGTATATTAAGTTAAGAATGGGATCGATTGAAATAAATCTAAATTTATTTATTTTGTTTTGTTAATATGTTCTAGTTAATAAAAGGGAATTTATAAGAAATAAAGCGTGCACTAATAAAATGTATTATAATTCAAATGTTATTTATACCCATAAAATGTTTATTTACTGAATAGAAAGATTTTTGTTCAATAAACGAATTTATTGAGGTTCAAATGTATAATTTATAACATTTAATGTAGACTTAATCACAATTAATTGATTTAAATTGGGCAGTTAGCGTAGATTTGTTCGTAATTGAAATAGTTAATTCTATAAGATGAAGTTAATGCTAATTCTTTTATAATAGGACCATTGGTTGATTTAAAGTTTAGAAAGCAGGATTTATAAATTTATTTGAGTATCCAATTTCAACAATTGCATTTATTGCATAATAAATAAAATGGAATTTAACGTGTAAATATTACGTTATTGAAATTTAAATAGATTTGAGGATAATAATGTGAAATCTTGAACCAAGGTTAGTGGCATCCTTATTTTGGATAAAAGTTGAAAATCTAATAAATGGGTTTTGATAATTTAATTTATAATTTCTAAATATAAGGAAGTGGATAAATTAACACTGCAATTGATAGACTTATCAACTTTTAATTCACATCTAAACTTGTTAAATTATTTAAATTGATTATGAAATATATAAGCGATAAAATTTAGCAAATTTTAGAATATAGATATAAAATTGGATTTTTATAATTTATTTTAATTTATTTAATTATTATAAAAATAGCCATTTTGGCCACGGACTCGGATTTCGACGAAACTAGTTTCATCGGATCCGTATCGGTGAATTATTGTGGGGTTTCAAGTTTCGTATCGATCGGACTTGTCGTTTGATCGTACGGACGCGAAACGCCTTGAAATCGATTTAATTAAAATCAATTTGGAAATTTTGTTTTTGGCATAACTTCTTCATACGATCGAATTTGGATGTGAAACTTTTTCCATCACGTTCAGGATATTTTAAAATACCTATTTGGATATATGGGTTTAATAAATTTCATTCCGGGGTCAGAACGGGCTTTTTGGGCCAACTACCGTTTAGCACGTTCGTAATTCGTGCCCCCCAGCCTTCTTCTATTTGTCTATATATATGCTGTGATAAACCCTAGCCTCCATCTTCTATCATTTGTCTATACGTTCATTTTCTTCATCTCTTTCTCTTCCTCCATGGTTGCAAAACCAAGATCTATCTACAATTCAAAATTTCAATGAAAATTCAAACTCTCCAGAAAAATTCCATAAAAATATATGTCATAGTTCTCAGTGTTCGTAATCTGCTGGTATGATTTGTTTTTCGATTGGAGCTATCGTTCGTCCAGTAAAATTCAAATCATTTTCGGTCTCTCATCATCGCCGTAACAAAGTTCGTCGGATCGAGAAACCCTTTCTGGGTTTTGCAGAGGGGACTGAGGGGGTTAGATCTGTGTTGTTCGTTGTTGAAGTTGACGGTTGGATTGTTCGCATATTTCAATTAGGGTTTCGGCAAAACCCTAAGAGGAGGCGGCGGCTCAGCATTTTTGGCAACCGAGAGGCTCGGGGTGGGGCCAGGGAGGCCGGCCGGAGGAAGCAGGGACGATGACGAGGCTGCGTGGTGGTGCCGAGATGGCCAGCGACGTGAACGAGAGGGGGTTTCGTGCAGTTTGGTCTCGCGTGTGGAAACGATTGATGTTGCATGGATTTGATGACGCGACCTAGAAACTTTTTCACGTGGGAGTAGAGTGATGTGGCATAATTTTGTTGTGAGTTGTTTTGTTTAATTAAATTTAATTTTGTTTTTCAAACGATTCAACACATGTAACTTCGTCATACGATATCAGTTTCATGCGAGATTTTTTTTGTTAGGTTCGTATTTAAATTCCGGATCTGTTGACGCTGGTTTGGACAGATTTGGAGACCGTCGAAATTTTGGGTTTAAATTGGATTTGAATTCAATTTAAATCCCAAAGGTGGGTGTTTTAACCCACTCACAACTTCTAAAAGTTTTATGTTTGTTAAATTTAATTTAGATATGAGTAGAAATTTAATTATGACTGTTTGGTATGTTTTATTCAGCATATCTGTTAATTCGCATTTAGTTAATTTAACTGTTAATTTATTTTGTTTATTGCATAAAATTTGACAGTTAGAATTTATTTTTGCACATAAACTGCTAGTTAACAGTCATTAAATTTATTATGGATTATAAACTGTTAGTTAATATTTGTTATTGATTTCTGTATAATTCATATGCTCTGTATAGATGATTGTTTAAAATTGGATGATGATTGAAATTGATGATTGATGATTGATGGATGAATGGATGTTTTATTGTATATCATTTAACTGCAAGTTATCATGCATTTTTCGTTTCATCCGGGATTGTGGTTTGAAATGATATACAACCGCAAAAATTTTATTTATAAATTTCGGATTGAAATGATAAATATCCGTATCACTTGACCATAGGATAGAAAATTATATACAGGCACCGTGGTCTATATATAAATTATTTTAAAGTGATTTCTATGGTTTGGATGGGATACGGTTTATAAAAAATTTAATTTTGATAATTTATAAAATATTATTCTTCGATATATATACATATGAAGTTAAAAATTTTAAATTTAAGCTGTGTATAAACCTGTTGAATAAAAATGAAAAATTTGAGAAAAAGGAATTTGGTAATTTATCTGATATGTTTAAGTTTGGAAATTTTTATGGTATGATATTTATAACTGGATTTTCCAAGATAAATTTAAAATGAATATTCTAGTATAAAGTAAATTTGAGAAAATATTTAAATTTCTAGAAATTGGAGTTTTATTTATGGAATTTATGTGAATATTCAAGACTAAATAATAGAACATTAATTTGTTGAGAGAATAAAATCAAATTTTAGTTTTGAAATATTAACACTCCAAATGGATATATATATAGAAATTGAAGTGGTTTTGGAACTTGAAAGTGATATTTAAATTTTGGTTTAGACTTTAAATAAAGAAATATATTTGTAAAGCCATGGAAATTATTTTCTTTACAAAGTAACCTTAAAGTTAAACCATTTATTTTATATACCGTTGAATATCCAAACCATTCCAGTTTTAGAAATATGTTTTAAAATTATGATTTCCGAAATATTATGTTTTGAAAGTATAATTCAAATGTTTGGTTTCCAGATATTTTAAATTTTAAAGCAGTATGATTTTGGAAAAGAATTATATTTGGATAAAATGATATCATATTTTTGGGTTTTAAGATGATATCGTATTCATAGTTTTGAAATGGAAAATTTTAATTCTGGTTAAAAGTATAAACTATTTTTAAATGACCGCGGTGTTATAATAACGATGGGTTGGCAAAGAGACCGGGATCGGATATGGACATTCTCTCTGTCGATACCGAAAACCACTTTGACTAACCGTGTACGCGGTGGAGATTCCAGAATGAAGTAGGTTGGTGGCGGCGTTTCCTGTAAGGTAAATACGTGGACCCAACTCCCGTGAGTTGGCATAAGGTGGCTAAAACAGGAGCGATTGACGGGTTAATAAGGTAGCACCATTGATCGGACACATCCCTTCGATATTATACTTTGACTTTTGGATTTATTCAGTGGCCACTTTTGATTTCTTTGATTTGGGGGTGTGGCTCGAGGTGGGCGATAGCTGCGGCTATGCGTTACCACCGACCCGGAAGCGTAATTGGTATATCTACCCTGGCATTGCCTAGTTGTGCCGTGTCACCTACCCTAGCGCGCCTTATACGATTTTGTTTTGTACCATGCCTATGGAGTGCCCTCTGACGATGCCCAGTATGGGGGAGATTACGGTACTGTATAGACTATGGGAATATATTCTGTGTTAAGGGCTATATGGGTAACCCCTTAACGCTATTAAAAAGTAAGTTTATTTTATAAATAGACACTATTATAATAGAGCAATATACTACATAGTAAATAGTTTAACGGATCCTTAGGAGATGTAAATCCCGAGCATCTCTTGAGTTACTGTACTCATATTCATTTCTGTTAATTTAACTCACATAAGATCTTTTAGTTCTGACTCGAGTGTTTTTGTCTTTTCAAATTCGCTCGGGTCAGTCCGAGCGTTTCAGGATTTGAAGTTTTAGCTTTGGAGGACGAAGACGAAGATTGTAGTATTATTATCTACTATTTTATATTCCACTACACCGTATTCCGCTGCATTGATATTATTGATATGTAAACTCTGATATTTAAGTGTATAAAGAAGAATCGAATGTTTTGTAAACAGTTTTATAAACTGTATATTTTATTATTATATTTTATCCTTCCGCTGTTAGATTCTATTTTGTTTTATTTCTTCTCTATTTTCTTATTTACCCCATAACAATCCGCCCTTCCGTATGGTTTGAATCGGCATGTGTGTCTGTTTAAATCGTGTGGAAAGGCGGGATGTTACAGTTGGTATCAGAGCTTTGGTTTAGCGATAAACCTTAGCTTTGTGGGGTTTGACTCTTTACTAATAGGGTAGTAATACCCTATGGGAGTCGCTGAGTGTATATATATAAGAGAGCGTATTTGTTAGTGTTATAAAAAGATTTTGATATTGTGTTAATCTGTTCCGTTTTGTATTTATAAATTCTGGTTGGTGCATGGGACGCTATGACATCAATAGGGATTCCTAAACACTTAATAGGACAGACCGACATAATATTTGTTTTATATAGGTGAATGAAATAACTTTGCCTATTATATTTTCTATATATATATAATAAATTATCCAAAAGATATATATATATATATATATATATATATATATTTTGGTTGCAATAGATTGGTTGTTAGGAATAAAATTTTAAATAATTGGTAAAATAAGATTGAAATTAAAACCAATGAAATTGGAAATTTTAGGACTTAAGTCCGGGATTTTGAAATTTTGCTTTCAAAGGATTTTGAAGTATAATAATATTGTAATATATATTTTTCGATATAAATATTTCATTTTAAAATTCGGAAGAATTGTTTTAAGAAGATTTTGGAGAAAATAAGTTTTGTACTTTCCTCTCGGTCGCTGGAAAATAATTTCGGTGATGGCGGCCGCATCATCGAATTTCATTTTCGAGTTTCGAAGGGGAAAGGCCTCTGTAGTAAATTCTACTGCAGATTTATTTTGAAATTATCTAAAATTTTAATTGTTTTAAATATAATTGAGATATAAAAGTGGTAAGAAATTATTTATCTATTATTTTTAAAATAATTTGGAATTTGACCCGGTATTTAATTCTTAAATTTCCATTAATTAATTGTTTAAATTATTTTAGTGAAATAAAAGGTAAGTAATTAATAAATTGAAATCTCTAATCTAGGCAAGAAATTAATGCAAAGTTATAAAAGGGAAATTGGAATTTGTAACATATGAGACAAAAGTAATATTGTTGAAAATTAAATTTAATTAAAAGAAGAGATAAACTTGTATAAGTTCTTTTGCATTTTCTTTAACATAAATAACTTACCAAATATAAAAAGTTGAAATGTTAAATAAGAGATTGGAATAGAATATTATACAAGAAGAAATTTTGGAAATAATGAAGTATTCAATGAATTGCTATTATAAATAAGAATTTAATGGGATAAACTTAAGTTATAATTGAAATTTTACTAAAATTAAAGGTAAGTATTATTAATAGGTGATTTAAACTTAAGTAAATAAAATGAAATTCTCTAATAAATAAGGATGGATGTGTAAGGTTATTAACTTAAGTATGATTTAAATGCTACTAGTCTAATATAATAAAAAGTAGGTAATATAAATAAATGACTGTAAACCTTAGGTAATAAATTAATAAAATCCTTTACTTATAAGAATGAATGTTATAAGGTTAAGAATTTAGTGTAATTAAAAAGGGTTACTGTAATTAAATATAATAGAATGTAAGCATTTAATGAATGATTGAAATTGAGAAGTGCATCAAATGTAATACAAATAACAGAAACTTACATAACCTGAATAGATATAAATGGATAATTGTAAGTAATAAATAGAAATAAGCAAAAAACCATTTAATGAGAAATAAAATTTGAAGTTTGTTAGAAATAAATGTAAATTATAAAAGGAAAATTTATGCAGTATGAATAAAAGAAAGGAAATAAAACAACTAGAGTATGTAAAGAATTTATATAAGGTAATTTGATTTGTTGGTTTGAATTGTTATTGTTTGATCTATGGTTGGTTGGGTAAGGAAATTTGAAGTTGTTGGATGAATAAATATTCTATTTTTGCCCCATCTAAGACTGTTGAGTAAATGATACACTGGATAGCTATTTTTCACTCCGTACCATTTCAAGTTTTAACCTGAACAACTATTTGTTTGTTTGATTTAATGATTGTTGTTTGTGGTGTGTGCTATTTATTAAAATTGATGGTTGTTGTATTTATTGTTGTTAGTGTTTGAAACCATGAAAATATTTCACTTTATATAAATAGTTAACCCTTTAGATTTTATAAGTGAAATGCAGGTTATGGAAACAATTGCTACTGCTTTTGGTTCCATAATAATAAGCGTAATATGCCCGACAAATAGGCACGTTTCGGATTACGATTTATAACGCTATTTACATATTTTTCCCATATTGGGATATATTATTTTGAATATTATATATGATATTTTGTTATATGTAATATTATATTTTCTTCCGAATCTCTCCGTACAAAGGAGACTCTGCCAAAATTTTCTGTAAATTTTGGACTTAGAATTTTGTTGAAAATGTTTTCAAACTTTAGTTATTTAAGTATAAAAGGATATAATGATTATAAAACGGGTATATTTTATTTAAGGAAATTAATTTAGTAAATTATGGTTTATAAGTTAATATTTGAAATAAGATATACTGTTTTAAATTCTTCCTTCTCCCTTCTTTTTCCTTTTCGGGGACGAAAAGTTTTGAGTGGGGGAGAGTGTAACGACCCGTTAAATTTGATGATATTAAATGAGTTAATTTAATATGATTTCTAATCTAATTTAGAATGAAAATAAAAGTCTTAAGATTTTATTTGAGTAAATGTAGGAATTAGATATAGTAACTGTAATTAAAGGTTAACAATTTAAATGTTTATATGGCAATAGATTGAAATAACGTAAATTGGCGTTTGTGGTTATAAGTTATAATTTGTTGATTAATACTGGAAGGTATAAAGCGGAAATAGTATTAATGAAATAATAACTGAATTGAATTGCAACTATATAAATGAAAGTAAATTTTATTTAGTAGATGTCAACATTGAATAAATTTATTTAAAATAAAAGATTTAAATGCATGTTTGGATAGAATATATAATTAGTGGATTAAGTGGTAAGTAATTAGAATTTAATTCTATATAATTTGGAACTGAATGTATGTAAATAATTTTGTAGGAATAAGTTAATTTACAATTTATTTGTGCATACCCGTTTTAAATCGAAATAACAGAAAAGACTAGAACTTGTTTTGCCTAGGTATTAATATATTGTTAAACTATAACTAAATAGCAAGTTTGGAAGTAAATAGGATATAAGAAGACAAGGGCAACTAGTAAATTTGTAAATGAATTCATAATGAATAAGCAGTAATTTATGCATATATATTTGGGCATTTGTGATATTCGCAAAATTTTACCAGTCATCTAAGTTATTTAATAAAATCTAAATCTATGGCAACATTGTTGTTAATGTTGGTTGTAAGTGAATTTGAATGTAAAAGGGTAACAAATTATTTAGGTTAACCATTATTGAGTATATTAAGTTAAGAATGGGATAGATTGAAATAAATCTAAATTTATTTATTTTGTTTTGTTAATATGTTCTAGTTAATAAAAGGGAATTTATAAGAAATAAAGCGTGCACTAATAAAATGTATTATAATTCAAATGTTATTTATACCCATAAAATGTCTATTTACTGAATAGAAAGATTTTTGTTCAATAAACGAATTTATTGAGGTTCAAATGTATAATTTATAACATTTAATGTAGACTTAATCACAATTAATTGATTTAAATTGGGCAGTTAGCGTAGATTTGTTCGTAATTGAAATAGTTAATTATATAAGATGAAGTTAATGCTAATTCTTTTATAATAGGATCATTGGTTGATTTAAAGTTTAGAAAGCAGGATTTATAAATTTATTTGAGTATCCAATTTTAACAATTGCATTTATTGCATAATAAATAAAATGGAATTTAACGTGTAAATATTACGTTATTGAAATTTAAATAGACTTTGAGGATAATAATGTGAAATCTTGAACCAAGGTTAGTGGCATCCTTATTTTGGATAAAAGTTGAAAATCTAATAAATGGGTTTTGAGAATTTAATATATAATTTCTAAATATAAGGAAGTGGATAAATTAACACTGCAATTGATAGACTTATCAACTTTTAATTCACATCTAAACTTGTTAAATTATTTAAATTGATTATGAAATATATAAGCGATAAAATTTAGCAAATTTTAGAATATAGATATAAAATTGGATTTTTATAATTTATTTTAATTTATTTAATTATTATAAAAATAGCCATTTTGGCCACGGACTCGGATTTCGACGAATCTAGTTTCATCGGATCCGTATCGGTGAATTATTGTACGGTTTCAAGTTTCGTATCGATCGGACTTGTCGTTTGATCGTACGGACGCGAAACGCCTTGAAATCGATTTAATTAAAATCAATTTGAAATTAATTTGGAAATTTTGTTTTTGGCATAACTTCTTCATACGATCGAATTTGGACGTGAAACTTTTTCCATCGCGTTCAAAATATTTTAAAATACCTATTTGGATAAATGGGTTTAATAAATTTCGTTCCGGGGTCAGAACGGGCTTTTTGGGCCAACTACCGTTTAGCACGTTCGTAATTCGTGCCCCCCCCAGCCTTCTTCTATTTGTCTATATATATGTTGTGATAAACCCTAGCCTCCATCTTCTATCATTTTTCTATACGTTCATTTTCTTCATCTCTTTCTCTTCCTCAATGGTTGCAAAACCTAGATCTATCTACAATTCAAAATTTCAATGAAAATTCAAACTCTCCAGAAAAATTCCATAAAAATATATGTCATAGTTCTCAGTGTTCGTAATCTGCTGGTATGATTTGTTTTTCGATTGGAGTTATCGTTCGTCCAGTAAAATTCAAATCATTTTCGGCCTCTCATCATCGCCGTAACAAAGTTCGTCGGATCGAGAAACCCTTTCTGGGTTTTGCAGAGGGGACTGAGGGGGTTAGATCTGTGTTGTTCGTTGTTGAAGTTAACGGTTGGATTGTTCGCATATTTCAATTAGGGTTTCGGAAAAACCCTAAGAGGAGGCGGCGGCTCAGCATTTTTGGCAACCGAGAGGCTCGGGGTGGGGCCAGGGAGGCCGGCCGGAGGAAGCAGGGACGATGACGAGGCTGCGTGGTGGTGCCGAGATGGCCAGCGACGTGAACGAGAGGGGGTTTCGTGCAGTTTGGTCTCGCGTGTGGAAACGATTGCTGTTGCGTGGATTTGATGACGTGGCCTGGAAACTTTTTCACGTGGGAGTAGAGTGATGTGGCATAATTTTGTTGTGAGTTGTTTTGTTTAATTAAATTTAATTTTGTTTTTCAAACGATTCAACACATGTAACTTCATCATACGATATCAGTTTCATGCGAGATTTTTTTTGTTAGGTTCGTATTTAAATTCCGGATCTGTTGATGCTGGTTTGGACAGATTTGGAGACCGTCGAAATTTTGGGTTTAAATTGGATTTGAATTCAATTTAAATCCCAAAGGTGGGTGTTTTAACCCACTCACAACTTCTAAAAGTTTTATGTTTGTTAAATTTAGTTTAGATATGAGTAGAAATTTAATTATGACTGTTTGGTATGTTTTATTCAGCATATCTGTTAATTCGCCTTCAGTTAATTTAACTGTTAATTTATTTTATTTATTGCATAAAATTTGACAGTTAGAATTTATTTTTGCACATAAACTGCTAGTTAACAGTCATTAAATTTATTATGGATTATAAACTGTTAGTTAATATTTGTTATTGATTCCTGTATAATTCATATGCTCTGTATAGATGATTGTTTAAAATTGGATGATGATTGATGATTGATGGATGAATGGATGTTTTATTGTATATCATTTAACTGCAAGTTATCATGCATTTTTCATTTCATCCGGGATTGTGGTTTGAAATGATATACAACCGCAAAAATTTTATTTATAAATTTCGGATTGAAATGATAAATATCCGTATCACTTGACCATAGGATAGAAAATTATATACAGGCACCGTGGTCTATATATAAATTATTTTAAAGTGATTTCTATGGTTTGGATGGGATACGGTTTATAAAAAATTTAATTTTGATAATTTATAAAATATTATTCTTCGATATATATACATATGAAGTTAAAAATTTTAAATTTAAGCTGTGTATAAACCTGTTGAATAAAAATGAAAAATTTGAGAAAAAGGAATTTGGTAATTTATCTGATATGTTTAAGTTTGGAAATTTTTATGGTATGATATTTATAACTGGATTTTCCAAGATAAATTTAAAATGAATATTCTAGTATAAAGTAAATTTGAGAAAATATTTAAATTTCTAGAAATTGGAGTTTTATTTATGGAATATATGTGAATATTCAAGACTATATAATAGAACATTAATTTGTTGAGAGAATAAAATCAAATTTTAGTTTTGAAATATTAACACTCCAAATGGATATATATATAGAAATTGAAGTGGTTTTGGAACTTGAAAGTGATATTTAAATTTTGGTTTAGACTTTAAATAAAGAAATATATTTGTAAAGCCATGGAAATTATTTTCTTTACATAGTAACCTTAAAGTTAAACCATTTATTTTATATACCGTTGAATATCCAAACCATTCCAGTTTTAGAAATATGTTTTAAAATTATGATTTCCGAAATATTATGTTTTGAAAGTATAATTCAAATGTTTGGTTTCCAGATATTTTAAATTTTAAAGCAGTATGATTTTGGAAAAGAATTATATTTGGATAAAATGATATCATATTTTTGGGTTTTAAGATGATATCGTATTCATAGTTTTGAAATGGAAAATTTTAATTCTGGTTAAAAGTATAAACTATTTTTAAATGACCGCGGTGTTATAATAACGATGGGTTGGCAAAGAGACCGGGATCGGATATGGACATACTCTCTGTCGATACCGAAAACCCTTTGACTAACCGTGTACGCGGTGGAGATTACAGAATGAAGTAGGTTGGTGGCGGCGTTTCCTGTAAGGTAAATACGTGGACCCAACTCCCGTGAGTTGGCATAAGGTGGCTAAAACAGGAGCGATTGACGGGTTAATAAGGTAGCACCTTTGATCGGACACATCCCTTCGATATTATACTTTGACTTTTGGATTTATTCAGTGGCCAGTTTTGATTTCTTTGATTTGGAGGTGTGGCTCGAGGTGGGCGATAGCTGCGATTATGCGTTACCACCGACTCGGAAGCGTAATTGGTATATCTACCCTGGCATTGCCTAGTTGTGTCGTGTCACCTACCCTAGCGCGCCTTATACGATTTTGTTTTGTACCATACCTATGGAGTGCCCTCTGACAACCCCCAGTACGGGGGAGATTACGGTACTGTATAGACTATGGGAATATATTCTGTGTTAAGGGCTATATGGGTAACCCCTTAACGCTATTAAAAAGTAAGTTTATTTTATAAATAGACACTATTATAATTGAGCAATATACTACATAGTAAATAGTTTAACGGATCCTTAGAAGATGTAAATCCCGAGCATCTCTTGAGTTACTGTACTCATATTCATTTCTGTTAATTTAACTCACATAAGATCTTTTAGTTCTGACTCGAGTGTTTTTGTCTTTTCAAATTCGCTCGGGTCAGTCCGAGAGTTTCAGGATTTGAAGTCTTAGCTCTGGAGGACGAAGACGAAGATTGTAGTATTATTATCTACTATTTTATATTCCACTACACTGTATTCCGCTGCATTGATATTATTGGTATGTAAACTCTGATATTTAAATGTATAAAGAAGAATCGAATGTTTTGTAAACAGTTTTATAAACTGTATATTTTATTATTATATTTTATCCTTCCGCTGTGAGATTCTGTTTTGTTTTATTTCTTCTCTGTTTTCTTATTTACCCCATAACAATCCGCCCTTTCGTATGGTTTGAATCGGCATGTGTGTCTGTTTAAATCGTGTGGAAAGGCGGGATGTTACAAAATTTGAATTTAAGTGATTTATTAAAGTATTATTTATTTTTCTATGAATTTAAGTGGTTAAATAAATGAATGCTTAAAAGGGAAATTTTAAAATATAACTTAACTTGGAAATGTGAAATTTGAGTTTTAATTAAAGATTTAAATTAATTAAATAAATTGGAAATTTAGTTAAATTTGTGAAATGGTAATTTAAATCTGAAGTGTTAAGTTTATTTGTTGAAAAGTGAAGAAAGGAAATTATACACTTGAACTAATAAGTGGAATTGTTGAAATTTGGATTTATTTATATGAAATTGGTTTTATAAAAATCAATACGTTTAATGATATGTTAATGAACATTTCTAATGTTAAATTATGATTTTTAAAATATTTAAAGGATTTAAAATGAAGTTTATTATTGGCTGGAAATACACTAAAATCTGGAATTAACTTTTAATACCATTCAGAAATGCTATAGTTTCTGAATTGAACTAAAATTGTGTAAAAAGAGCTATTACAGCATTTCTGAAATGTTGTAGTTGCTGTAATTGAACTTATAGGCTAATATTGGACTCAGGTGTATTACAGCATTCTCTGGAAATGCTATGGTGGTCTGCAGTCTTTGCTGAAATCAATTTAAAAACCTTGTTTTGAAATCTGAGCTACCGCAGCATTTCTGAAAATGTTGTCTTTGCGGTTTTAAACTAAAACTGAGTTTTAACAACAGTTTTTAAGTGCTGTCTTTGCTGAATTGAAATGTTTTCAAGTATAACTTATAACAACTTTTTCTAAATACTGCGAAAGGCTGAAATTTTAATAAATATGATTTTTGACTTAGTAAATGAGCTCAGAATGACTTGAAACTTTGAAATTTGAATACTTGAATTGAAAGAATAATAAATCCACTTTAAAATGATTTAAATGAATAAATTAAATTGGAAATGAATCATTTTGAAAAGGGGGTTTGAATTTTAATAAATGAATGTTATCTTTGGTTTTAAAAGATACTTAAATTGGATATTTGGATTTGAATTTCAAATAATGATTTGAAAAGGGAGTTTGAAAGATTGATATTTTTGATATTGAAATGATTTGGAAATGATATAATATTTATTTGATAAAGATTTGAATTTGAAAAGATGTTCTATTTGAAGTAAAATATTATTTTGAAGTTATAACCACGGTTATAATAACGATTGGTTGGCAAAGAGACCGGGATCGGATATCTGGCATACTCTCTGTCGATATCGAAACCACTTTGACAAATGTATACGCGGTGGAGATTGCAGAACGAAGTAGGTTGGTTGGCGAGCGCTACTGGAATGAAGTAAGAGAACGATGATGGATGGCTTAATTATGACTTAAACAGGAGCTATACCGGGCTACACAAAGGGTCGCACCCTTTTATCGAGCATGATTCTTCGAAAACCATTCTATTACTTTTGTGATTTGATTTGGTGGTGTCACTTTGAATCGGGGTATGTCTCGAGGTGGGCGGAAGCTGCTGGCTAACCGTCACCACCGATCCGGGAGTGCAAACGGTGTATCCACCCTGGCATTGCCTCGCGTGCCTTGTCATATGTTCCTTATATCGAACCCACTACGATTTTGGTTTAAAGATCCGACCGCGTTAAGGTTCACCATCCCCTTAACACTATTTTCTATATAATTATACTTTACTGATTAGACACTACTGTATATAGCGTATATTACTATATAATAAATAGTTTAACGGATCCTTAGAGGATGGACGGTCCCAAGCATCTTCTAAGTTACTTGTACCTTTGCTACAGTTCACTTGAGTTGGTTTACATTGTATAAGTATGTATGTCCTGACTCAAGTGTTTGTATTTTTATTTACGCTCGGGTCAGCCTGAGTTATTCACAGATTTGGAATCCTCTTTCTAGAGACTGGAATCACTGGAGATTATATGCTTATCTAGTTTTATCTATTCCGGTTCTGTTGTTCTATTCAGCTTGTACTTGGTTGTCATCTTGAGACTTCTGTTGTACTTTATTTTCTTCTGTTGTATTTTATTTAACTCTGGTATATTTATATAGTAGCTTCATGAACTACTATTTCTTTTACTTCCGCTGCATTATTATATACTCTGTGTTTGTGATCTATGATTATTATTTACTGTATATTCTGATATTTGCCAAATTTTTATTTACAAAACGGTATTTTGAGAAATTCAATTCCGGCATGAGTGTCTACCTATACACTTATAATGGATGCGAATGGTTGAAAATATCGGCCTGTTACAGTTGGTATCAGAGCTCTGGTTTTAGGCAAAACTCAGCATATAGAGTAGATTTAATTTCAGAATCACTTTCGTTCGAGCTTGAATTCCTTCTTCTTCAATTCTGTTTCCTTTGAATTTTGGAGCGTTCCCTGCGGTTCCAAAATCCATTCATGTCCCTCACTATTCATCTTCTTTTGGTTCTGGAGTATCCCATAACTCCACTTCAAAATGATCTTTATAATGACTTGGCAGTCCCGCCAAATCTCAAAAATTGAATTGTAAAAGGGTGAAACTCCTTTACCATTTGCATCGATTCACCAGAGATTTATATATATCCTTGGTTTAGATGCTAATATCTTTTGTTATCCCAAACTCTAACTCTTGAGATCGAATGTAGATTTACCCTAGAAAAATCCACATTGATCTTATTCTTTAAGTCACGGTTGACCCGGTTAAGGTTGCTCGTGATTTATTTAGGCTTATCCACCTCCCTATTTTGTTATTTAATCATCTTGTCTTTTGTTTCCAACCTATCTTCAAACATTTTGAATTGTACTTGTAAGTCTATGTTTTGTTTATATATTGTGTCGTTTGAGTTGTTGATGTTGAATTGGGTTTCTGATCGATTCTTCTGATCAACGCTATCGATAAGATTTCCAAAACACTTTGACAGAACAAACTGACACAATATTATTTTAAAATTTGGTTAATGAAATAAATTTTGATATATAAGTAAATTTATGGAACTTAATAAACTGATTTAAATTGATTATTTGAAGTGATAATGCTTGATTTATCATTTATTGTTCTATAAATGAATTTATAAGTAGTTGTTTATAAATTGATTTAGGAACTGAAATGAATTTAGAACAAGAAATTTGAGAATTTTATTTCCGATGGTTTCAAACCTTGTGTTTAAAGTTTTAAAAGGTTATATTATTTAAAGTATTTTTGAATAGAAATTTTTTTTCAAAGAATTTTAAAAGTTTAAAAAATTAGTGTTCTTCTCTTTGTCGCTGGAAAATAACTACGGTGATGGCTGCAGCATTATCGACGTTCAGTTTCGAGTTTCGAAGGGAAGAGACCACTCTGTAGTCTTGCTACAGCTTTGTTTGGGAAATCAAATTGATTTGAATTTCTAAAATATGACTTGATTTATAATATATATAGACATATGATTTAAATTTGATTTGATAAGTTATGTACATACATTTATTTATCTCTAAATGGTTTGAAGAAATTGGAAATTTAATTCTTAAATTCAATTATAAAAAAGAAAATCAAAATTTTGGATGAATATTCAAGGATGAAATGATTTAATTGGAAAGTTTTATTTGTATAACACACAATTTCATTCCAATATAACTTACCTTAATTTTCAGAAGTTGAAATTGTAATTGGATAATGTACAATATAAAAGGATTTTATAAATAAAATTTGAGTGGTTATAATAAATGTTATACACTTAAATTTTAGTTATAAAAGATTAACAGAAGTAAATAGAGAAAAATAAAATTTAAAGAGTTTTACTTAAATAACTTAATAATCAAATTTGATTTAATATGGAACCTTAAGTCTAACCTAGGAATTTTAATAAAGGTTATTTCCTGAAATGAATATGTTTGTATAATAAACAATGTATCTTTGAATAGATAAATAAAATATATTTGAATGGGACATTTTGTAATAAAGTATATTTAATTTGGAATCATAGTTTAATTGATGTCTAAATGAAAAAAAAAGGTGTAAAGAAATTTGATTGTTGTATTTTCTATGATAAATATTTTATTTATAAAATAGATATGTCTTGTAAAATGAATAATTTTGATTTAAATGGTTAAATGTATTTTAATATCACTAAATTTGATAATTAAGAATTTGGTTTTCAAATAGAATTCTCAAGTGTAACTTATTGAAGGAATATCTTATTTATGAAAGGGGTATTTTAAATAAAGTGTTAGGTTATTTGTTAAATTAAGAGTTAAGTAAAATAGTGAACTTTTGACTTAATAAATGAAGTATAGTTTGATTTGGATATTCCATTCATAAAAGTTTGTTTTAATAAATCATAAGTAAATGATATCCAAATGAATATTTCTAAAATTGAACTGATTTGAAATACTAATATATCTACCGTAGAACTTTATAAGTGTTGTTGTTTCTGAAAATACAATGTTTTGGAAATTTTGCAATTGGATGAATGAACTTAGAAATGTTACAAATTTGAAATGAATATTATTTGAACTTGAATTTAAATGGTTTAAATGAGATTATTTTAAAAGTGTATGGTTTTTAGTAGTATGATTTCCAAATAATAACATCTCTGAAGTATTATGATTTCAAAGCATCGTGGTTTTAATTTTTTTTTATCTTATTTGTTTTTCAAACTATCATTTAGTTGTCCTTATTTTTCTTATCTTGCTACAGAATGGGGAGGCTATTGCTTATACCAGTCTGTTTAGAAATCTTTCTATAATCTTTGATAATTTTTGTTACTCATCTGGATCTGAACACTGTTTTTCCATTCATAGACCGTCAGTCAAGTGAAAATGGTGATTCAGACTCTAGAGGATCTTTGTCGTGTTTGTATTCTTGATTTGATCACCTCCACCTTACTAAACTTACCTATAACAACAGTTATCAGGTATAATCTCAATCTTCTTGTTACCTTGTCTTAATCCTATTTCATTTCTATCTTTTCTGTGCTTTCCCGTACCTCATTCCTTTTCGGGGACGAAAAGTTTTGAGTTGGGGAGAGTGTAACAACCCTAGATTTTTACATATAATTTAAATTTGAATTTATTTTATTTTGAAATTATTTTAAAATTGTTTTACTTCAAACATTTCATTTTAAAATATAGATTTTGATTTTTTATGCGAATTATAGTTTCAAACTTGTATAAATTGAATATTTTACTGAAAAGTTGATTTCTGGTCAAATTAGTCAAACTTTGACTATTAGTCAAACTTTGACTTTTAAATTTCAAATTTAAATATTTAAATTCTTAAATTTTAACTTTGATTATGAAAATAGATTTAATAACATGAACACTGCATTTCGTTTCGTTGGAAACGGATTTAAATTGTGAAAGTTATGTATATTTCAATATTGAGTACAATTTGACTTATTTAGCAATTTTGGTTATTTTAAATTATAAAAATTATATTTTCCTTGTCATATTTTATTTTAATATATGTTAATATGTCATTTTATGTATATTTTTGTCTTATAATATTTTTAAAATGAAGTAAATAATTTTCCAAAGCCATTGGTAAATTTCTTGAAAATTTTATGTCATGTTTGCTATTTTTAAACAATTTCTTTTTTCCTTTTTTTATTTTTCTCCAATTTAATTATTTATTTTATTTTGAAAATGATAAATAAATTATTTTATTTCAAATTTTCACTTCATAATATTTTTAAAAGGAAGTGGATATTTTTCCAAGACTAGTAGTGATTTATTTGTAATTTCTGGACACTGTTTTGTATTTTTAAGTAATTTCTTTCATTCTTTTTATATTTTCTTTAAAATTAATTATTTATTTTCTTACATTTTTACTTGGTTTCGGTTTGTAAATTATATTTTTGAGTTATTTTGTTTTTATAAAATCAAAGAGAAAAGGAAATACCAAAGGTTTTTAAAAAGGTGCAAAACATAAGTCAGTTCACCTTCAAAACTTTTCAAATGCCATAACCTTCACTTTAATTCATTTTGCTGTCCACTTCTTCAGTTTTGGCCGTGTATTATTTTACTTTTTGCGTGGAAAAAAACTCAGCACTTCTCATTCTCATGGCTTCTTCACACATCCTTGGTAATGTCCTCTTTTTGCACTTTTCTTCCATTTTTTTCATACTTTTGTCTTGTTTCTCTCTTCTATTTGCATGGCCTCCTCACCATAGCCGTGGCCACCATCCCATACCACTCCTCCTTGGCATCATCACCACCCACCACTTCAGATTAGACCATGGCCGAACCCTCCTTGAAGCCAAACTTCACCAAAAATGCAAACAATGTCCAAAACAATGCATAGGCGAGCACCTAGTTGATCACCACTCCATTTTCCATCACCACCACCACCTTGAGCCACCACCACCACCTTGCTACCACCACTACTTGCCACCTAAACCTCTATCTAGACCTGTACCTGATGATGGCCGAGCCATTTGACCCATAGACCGAGCCAAAAGTTGAACCAAACTCCACTATGTTGCCTAGTCCCTTGATATTCTTATGTTGTAACTTCCTCCACATGTTCTAGCCTTTATGCCATGCATTCCTATGTTCAAACCTGAGTCAAAGCCATGTCAAACCTGACCTAAATAAACCCCTAGGCCATGCAAAGCATTGTAGAAAATAAGGCAAAAGATTTGACATTCATATCTCTTTTTATTTCAAAGTTATTCCTATTCAATGTTGTATTGAGTTGTAATATTATTTTGTTTTGTTTTGGGCGGTAACACAAGTTCTAAACTTGGATCTCTTCCCACTTGAGCCTATTGTTGAGTCATCGTGCCTTCTGGAATCCGTTGTGTCATTTTTATTGCAATCTCCAGCCATAAAGGTGAGTAAAAATCACACGACGTTTATACTTATGCGGTTGTGAAACAACAACAACTGAATGTGTAGAAAAAATTATATAATGTTATAACTGTCTGTGATTATTTATATATGATGTTAAACCTGTTAAATTTCATGTCATATCATCTGTTATTATATATATGTTGTTACCGTTCATTTATATCTGTTTATCACACTGCAAGTTCCATGTAGATTAGAAATCACTATGGGTTGAAATGATACATACCTGAACGGACTTTAGAATAGGGAAAAATCGTTATCGCTGAAATAATAGGCCTGAACGATTTTTATTTAATTTATTTAACTTGGAATTGCGGGTTTGAAATGATAGAACTCGGATTTTTATTTTTAAACTGCGGATTGAAATGATACATATCCTATCACTTGACCTAGGTTAGAAAACTATATACAGACCCGTGGTTATTTTATAAAGTGTTTTTGGATATTTTTAAGTATTTTAAAAATATAAATTTATGAAATTTGATTTAAATAGATTTTGAAATAATTTAAAATAAAAAAATTATGATTTTTCTATGAGTTAAAAATGTAATTAATGAATTGTTAAATTGGATTATTGAAATATAACTTAAGTTCGGAAATTGGGAATTTTGGTTAAAAAAAATGATATTTAAGTTATGCAAATAAAATGGAAATTTAAATTTTTATTTGAAAAATGGTAAATATGATAAATTGATTTAAATTTGAATTTAAGTGATTTATTAAAGTATTATTGATTTTTCTATGAATTTAAGTGGTTAAATAAATGAATGTTTAAAAGTGAAATTTTAAAATATAACTTGACTTGGAAATATGAAATTTGAGTTTTAATTAAAGATTTAAATTAATTAAATAAATTGAAAATTTAGTTAAATTTGTGAAATGGTAATTTAAATCTGAAGTGTTAAGTTTATTTGTTGAAAAGTGAAGAAGGAAATTATACACTTAAACTAATAAGTGGAATTGTTGAAATTTGGATTTATCTATAAGAAATTGGTTTTATAAAAATCAATACGTTTAATAATATGTTAATGAACATTTTTAATTTTAAATTATGATTTTTAAAACGTTTAAAGGATTTAAAATGAAGTTTATTATTGGCTGGAAATACACTAAAACCTGGAATTAACTTTTAATAACATTTAGAAATGCTATACTTTCTGAATTGAACTAAAATTGTGTAAAAAGAGCTATTACAGCATTTCTGAAATGTTGTAGTTGCTGTAATTGAACTTATAGGCTAATATTGGACTCAGGTCTAAGCATTCTCTGGAAATGCTATAGTGGTCTGCAGTCTTTGCCGAAATCAATTTAAAAACCTTGTTTTGAAATCTGAGCTACCGCAGCATTTCTGAAAATGTCGTCTTTGCTGACGTTTTAAACTAAAATTTAACTAAAATGAGTTTTAACAGCAGTTTTAAGTGCTGTCTTTGCTGAATTAAAATGTTTTTAAGTATAACTTATAACAGCTTTTTCTAAATGCTGCGAAAGGCTGAAATTTTAATAAATATGATTTTTGACTTAGTAAATGAGCTCAGAATGACTTGAAATTTTAAAATTTGAATACTTGAATTGAAAGAATAATAAATCCACTTTTAAAATGATTTAAATGAATAAATTAAATTGGAAATGAATCATTTTAAAAAGGGGGTTCGAATTTTAATAAATGATGTTATCTTTGGTTTTAAAAGATACTTAAATTGGATATTTGGATTTGGATTTCAAATAATGATTTGAAAAGGGAGTTTGAAAGATTGATATTTTTGATATTGAAATGATTTGGAAATGATATAATTTTTATTTGATAAAGATTTGAATTTGAAATGATGTTCTATTTGAAGTAAAATATTATTTTAAAGTTATAACCACGGGTTATAATAATGATTGGTTGGCAAAGAGACCGGGAATCAGATATCTGTCATACTCTCTGTCGATACCGAAACCACTTTGACAACTGTATACGCGGTGGAGATTGCAGAACGAAGCAGGTTAGTTGGCGAACGCTACTGGAATGAAGTAAGAGAACGTTGATGGATGGCCTAATTATGACTAAAACAGGAGCTATACCGGGCTACACAAAGGGTCGCACCCTTTTATCGAGCATGCTTCTTCGGAAACCATTCTATTACTTTTGTGATTCGATTTGGTGGCGTCACTTTGATTCGAGGTATGTCTCGAGGTGGGCGGAAGCTGCTGGCTTGCCGTCACCACCGGTCCGAGAGTGCAAACGGTGTATCCACCCTGGCATTGTCTCGTGCGCCTTGTCATATGCTCCTTATATCGAACCCACTATGATTTTTGGTTTAAAGATCCGACCGCGTTAAGGTTCACCATCCCCTTAACGCTATTTTCTATATGATTATACTTTACTGATTAGACACTACTGCATATAGCGTATATTACTATATAATAAATAGTTTAACGGATCCTTAGAGGATGGGCGGTCCCAAGCATCTTCTAAGTTACTTGTACCTTTGCTACAGTTCACTTGAGTTGGTTTACATTGTATAAGTATGTATGTCCTGACTCGAGTGTTTGTATTTTTATTTACGCTCGGGTCAGCCTGAGTTATTCACAGATTTGGAATCCTCTTTCTAGAGACTGGAATCACTGAAGATTATATGCTTATCTAGTTTTATCTATTCCGGTTCTGTTGTTCTATTCAGCTTGTACTTGGTTGTCATCTTGAGACTTCTGTTGTACTTTATTTTCTTCTGTTGTATTTTATTTAACTCAAATATATTTATATAGTAGCTTCATGAACTATTATTTCTTTTACTTTCGATGCATTATTATATACTCAGTGTCTGTAATCTGTGACTATTATTTACTGTATATTCTGAGATTTGCCAAATTTTTATTTACAACGCGGTATTTTGAGCAATTCAATTCCAACATGAGTGTCTACCTATACACTTATAATGGATGCGAATGGTTGAAAATATCGGCATGTTACATGTCCTACCCGCTTGACCACCCCTACGGCCTCCGCGACCATCTTCTTCTTCGCCTCTGCCCTGATTATTGAAATTTTTAGCACCTTCTAGTAGATCTTCTATTCCTTGCCTGTGCCCGTACGGTACAATATTCTCTTCTTCACTGCCCCTTCCGGCGCCCCTGCTACTGCCTTCTCCGTGCATGAAATTTTTATGGAAATTTTTTAGCAATCTAGACATCTCTTCGAGCGTGGATCTCAAAAGCCAACTGTAATTTGGGTAGAAACTAGCGGATTTGAATTATTCGAGGTGGAATATGGTGAATTAGGTGGTTGCTCTCGGTCGAAAAATGAAAGGAAGAAGATGAATTGAGTTATGATGGCTGACTTCGGGGGGATTAGGGTTATAAACTTATAACGGTAAAGACTTTGCCGTTATAAACCAATCTCCATCTAGTCCATAGCTACTCGCTATCATTTTTGGTCACACCACTCGTTCGCTCAGTTGACAATAATGAGAGAGAACGCAATGAATAGAACAGATTATTGGTAATGGTCTTAGTCAACCAAAATTCAGGTGCTAAAGCGACCAAATACCAAACAGTCCAAAAATCAACGCTAAATGCCATCCCTGAGTATATCGGTATCCGGTTAACAATGCAAAATTAACGGTGGTGCTTCTTCTGATCGACTTTCAAATCAATGTCAGACCACTGACTTCGACAAAGCGCACAAGTCGGGACCAACATCTGGCCACTGCACAATTAACAATCATAACACATCAATCAGATCCTACAGTATTCAGATTCAGGCGCCACATCTTCATCCGACATCATCTCCTATGTCTTGAATCACAAGGAAACAAGGCAATCGCCGTCACTGGCCACATCCACTCCCAGGCATGATCATTAGCAGCGAACAATTAGGACCAAGCATCGCAAATTGAATCACATCGCATGCTCGATTCAAGCAGCATCTCCACATTCAACTCAGGATAGCTTTTACCGTAAGCATCTTTGAATCTTACGACGCAGTCAATGATGCATCTGTTGAAATATATATTTTAAAAAAAGGCAGGAGACTTGAGAGAAAAAACTTGTTCTCACAAATAATGCTTTAATATTATTTTTCCTTTGCTAAATTGCTTGATTACAAATGAGGGGAGAGCTCCTCTATTTATAGTCCCTAATAGATCATTCTAGAATTACTTTTGCTTGATTACAAAGAAAACATAATTCTTGAAACACTTTTACTTGGTTACAAAGAAAATATAATTCTAGAACTCTCACCCCCCTTTAAACATAATACAAGAATTCTCTAGAAACTAATAAATCAAGTTTATATTCCAACATCCACTTTAAACTTGATTTGCCACTTATTTTGAGCGGCCGATGAAATTATCAAACGAATTGTTTCAAGACGTGCCACGGGAGCAAAAACTTCTTTGTAATCAACACCATACTTTTGCTTGTAGCCTTTCATAACTAATCGTGCCTTATGTTTTTCAACTTCACCTTGTGCATTCAACTTTGTCTTGTAAACCCATTTGACTCCAATGGGTTTCTTCCCTTCAGGTACTTCAACCAACTCCCATGTTTGGTTCCTTTCAATTGCATCAATTTCTTGATCCATGGCTTGTCTCCATTTGTCTTCCTTGGCGGCTTCTTCAACATCAATTGGATCCGCAGTTGCATATAAAGCAAAATCAACAAATTTATCTTCTAAAATTCTTCTTGTTTCTCCATAAATCTCTGCAAGAGGTCTTTTCCTTCTAGTTGTTAATTCTGAACTTGAAGATGATGAGCTTGGAGGAGAATTAGATTGTGGAGTAGGTGGAGTCGATCCTTCTTCTTCATTTGGCTCAAATGCATCATTATCAAGCAAGATACTTGTACTCTTTTTCTCATTTTTTCCATTCCCATGCTTCTTCCTCATTGAAAATTACATCACGACTAATAATAGTCTTCTTTGTGATGGGGTTATATAATTTATATGCCTTGGATCTTTCACTATAGCCAATAAAGATGCACTTTTCAGATTTGTCATCAAGTTTTCCTCACTTTTCATCCGGCACATGAGAGTAACAAATGCTTTCAAAAATTCGGAATCGGGAGACACATGGCTTATGATCGCTCCATGCTTCTTGTGGAGTCTTTCCTTGAACACTTTCAGTTGCCGCACGGTTGAGTACATAGCATGCACATGCTACAGCTTCGGCCCAGAATATTTTAGGCAATCCTTTTGTCTTCAACATACTTCGAACAAGTTCCATGATGATACGGTTCTTTCTTTCGACCACCCCATTTTGTTGAGGGGTTGAGCCCACCGTTAGTTGATAATGAATGTCGTGATCCTTTAAGAAATTTCTGAATTCTTCTACATATATTCTCCACCACGATCGGATCGGAGTGTCTTTATAGAAAAACCACTTTGCTTCTCCACAAGTGCTTTAAAATTCTTGAATACTTCAAATACTTGAGATTTTTCTTTGAGAAAGTAAATCCACATCTTGCGACTATAGTCATCAATAAAAGTGAGAAAATACCGATTACCTCCAAGAGAGTTTGTGCGCATAGGTCCACATAAATCCAAATGCACTAGCTCCAAAGGATTCTTTGCTCGCCATGCCTTTTTTTTTGAAAATGGATCTCGATGGTGCTTGCCAAAAACACAACTTTCACATACTTGATCTTGTTTGCTAATATTTGGGATGCCTCTCACCATATGATCTTTGCAAATCTTGGATAGAGTGCTAAAACTCAAGTGATTATAACGAAGATGTCAAAGCCATGACTTGTCGTTAACAATATTAGCAAAACATGGAAATGCTTCATTTTTAGTTTTCAATGGAAACATTTTTGTTGGTGTCATCTTCACTTTTGCAATAAGAACACCAGTTTTGTCTTTGAACTCACATAAAACATTTTTGAAATTCACATTATGTCCCTTCTTTAAAAGTTGTCCAACACTCAAAAGATTGTATTTAAGATCGGGAACATAATATACATTAGAAATATAATTTGTACCTTGCTTTGTCCGTATCGGAATATCGCCACTGCTTTTGACAATGAGCCTTTTGTTATCACCTGTCTTGACTTGTCGTTAGACACTTTCATCAAAATTCACAAAGCAACTTTTATTTCCGGTCATGTGGTTACTACAACCACTATCAATATACCATATATCATCAAAAGAAGCTTCTTGAACATTACAAGCAAGAAGCATACTTTCATCTTGTGTCTCCAAATTCTCATGTAGAAAATTAGAATTATCTTTTTCATAATTAATTCTTTTAAAACAATCCTTTTTCATATGCCCATATTTATGACAATAATGACATTGAATATTATAAGAGTTACCTCTTCCTCTTCCACTGTATCCTCCATGACCTCTTCCTCTTCCTCCTTGAGATGGGATTGAATTTTCACTTTGAATTTGGCCTCTTCCTTGTCCTCTACCATGGGCTGATCTTCCACCTCTTCCTCTAAATCCACCACGGTTGGTGTCTCGAATTTGAAAAGCTTGCTCGGAAGGAGAGGAATCAAATTGTTTGATGCGAAGCTCATGAAATTGTAGTGAGCCCAGCAATTCTTCAAGAGAGAAAGTATTCAAATCTTTTGATTCTTCAATAGCAACAATAACATGCTCAAATTTCCTTATCATACTTCAAAGAATTTTTTCAATAATTCTTTTATCCGAAATTTCTTCACCATTGATTCGAAGTTGATTAGCAATAGAAATAGTTCTATTATAAAATTCCTCCACCGATTCACTTTCTTTCATTTTGAGTAAATCAAACTCACCTCTTAGAGCTTGAAGTCTTACCATCTTTACATTTTCTTCACCTTTGTATGCCTTGTTGAGGATGTCCCATGCCTCCTTTGATGTTGATGCCGAAGAGATCCTTTCAAAAATTGCTTCATCCACCGCTTGATAGATAAAATAAAGAGCCTTCTTGTCCTTCTTTTGAATCTCTTTCAAAGTATTCAATTGTTGTGTTGAAAGTGTTGCTTGATTCTCCGGTTCTTCATATCGATTTTCAACAATCTTCCAAAGATCTTGAGAGCCATACATGACCTTCATTTGAATGCTCCATTGATTGTAATTCTTTCTCGTCAAACGAGGAAGTTGAGGTTGCAACATATTGTTGGACATCATCCCTAAACCTCGCTTTGATACCACTTTATTGAAATATATATTTTAAAAAAAGATTGGAGACTTGAGAGAAGAAATTTATTCTCACAAATAATGCTTTAATATTATTTTTCCTTTGCTAGATTGCTTGATTACAAATGAGGGGAGAGCTTCTCTATTTATAGTCCCTAATAGATCATTCTAGAATTACTTTTGCTTGATTACAAAGAAAATATAATTCTAGAAATACTTTTACTTGGTTACAAAGAAAATATAATTCTAGAACTCTCACCCCCCTTTAAACATAATACAAGAATTCTCTAAAAACCAATAAATTAAGTTTATATTCCAACAGCATCTCCAGTGACCATGTCGCGATTCTAGAACCAGTGACGGCAACATCAACTCTAAGAGATTCAAGCCATTTCTTCCATTACGAGCAGCACGACGTATCCATCCCAATTGAGGGCAATCTTTCTATTTGTTGCAGTAGCGTCGAAGCAGCGAAATTTTTACTTGAGGAGAAGGAAGATATTTTTTCTTGTAGGAGGAGGAGCTTATGAAAAAGATTTTTTGGACAGGGGAACGATGGTTTGATCCAGACAGCACGTTAAAAGAATAAAGAGTAAAGGAGTAATTTTTCTTAGCGCCTCATCTATATGAAACTAGATTGTAACTCGTGACTTGCACACGCTCATATTCTTAGTAGTATTATGTAGGAACGTTACGGCACCTGCTTTACGCATGGGTTGTTTTTTACAAATCATAAATATTCTACACGTTCCATAACAAGACACAAATATTTAATCATATTTTGCGTTGAAATCAAGTGTACTTTGTTTGAATTTTTATTTCTATGTTCCAACATCATTTTTATAATTTGAATTTTTATTTCTATTATTAACTAACAAATAATGAATTTGTAAAGGAGGTTTATTTGTTGGATTATATTTTTAAGTTATTAAGATTTTGATAATATTTGTAAAAGACATTTTGCATTTGTAAAAAAAAAAAAATATTAGATTTTTTAAGTGATATTAAAGTTTGTTAATATATGTGGATGGACATTTTGAGTTTGTAAAGTAGGTTTAATTGTAAAATCTTAATTGCAAGAGATTTGATAATATCTACAAAGAGCATTTTTGGTAGTTCACGCCGATTTAAAAAATATGTGACCTCAAATGTATTGCAACTATTAAAGATTAAAGATGCTTGAATGATCATGTTATTTTACATATTGGTGTTCATTTGTTATCTTGTAGGTTGCTGGTAATAGTGTTAATTATTGTGGCATGTCCCATGCTACGTTTAACAGTTAATACCGTCTTACTAATATGATCATATATGCACGTGTAAATGAATACTTAGAAAAAATAAAGGAATCCGGTTAACATTTAAAATTAAGGATAATGACCAAGTAATAATTATGCATGATACATATGTGCAAAGGAATATGCTAGCCACTATCCCTTAATAACGACTTGATCTCACACCCTTCCTTGCTATTGGCTGATATGAAGGGTAGTGCTCCCACATGTTAATTAATGTATGGGAAAATGTCGCAGCAACCAATAACACGGCGACTGCGAGCTATTTCATATATTGTAATGTAATACAAGAATATTGTGTACATACAGGTGATCAACAGACGTATGTTTAATTTGAACTAATTCTATATATCCATCTTTCCAACAATAAAATGTGTAACATTATGCTCAATGGCAATCTTTAAGTGGACAAAGACAGTAAATGAATATATGAATTTGTTTGTTATAGTTGTAATGTTGAACGATATTTTATTTCCCTATACTATATAGTACATATAAGACTTTATCAAAATTATGCAGGTTAAAATTTTAATTTTTATGTCCACATACTTGTTACGACTGACATGCTTTTAACTAATTCTGCAAAAGAACTATGAAGCTTCCAAACAAAGTACACATTTGCACTTCTCTGGCTCAAAGAATATTTATTGCAGTAGATCCCTTTATGTCAACCGTGATGACCATGAGTGTTACTCATTGACTAATGCCTGCATAACTACATATTGAGGCAACAACTAATTACTCATTGACTACTGCCTCCATAACCGCATCATAAGACAACAGCTAACTTTCAGTCCGTATGTGTGTTGATTTGAACCAAAAATTTCTAGGAGAATATCATCAATACGACATAAGATAGCAGTCTTTTCATTGCATTACATAATAATAATTTTTTGTAGAACAAATAGAAACTGATTAACATGAAATAATTCAAGCTAAATATCTGAACACTGCAAGAACGGTACCTCATAGCGACGGCTTTTAGCCGTCGTCGGCCGTCGTTAACCGTCGCTAGCCGACGCTAAATGCCGTCGCTATTTACCTCGTCGTCCAATGGAATCGCGACGGCTCCGTCACATAAATAGCGACGGCTCGCGGCTGCAAATGTGCCACGTGGAAATTTTACGTCTAATTAGCGTCGCTGGCCTCACTTGTCTGAACAAAATGGCCGTCGCTAGCCGTCGCTAATACTGAACAAAATGGCCGTCGCCAGCCGTCGCTATACTGAACAAAATTCTGTGCACTTGCACAACCCATATAAACTTCAAACAATAATCATCAAATATCATCATCACAGCCACTATACACTATATTCATTAACTATGACCATCATATAACATCACAATACATTCAAACAATATAAAATCCAACAAAACCAAACAAAATCATATACAATCCCAATAACAATACATATCATGTCAACCAATACAAGTCATCAAAATATGTACATAGTTTCCCAACCAAAATGTGTACATAGTTTTCCAACCACAACTACAAACCGTTAACACAACCACAAGTCATCAAAATATGTACATAATATCCCGAAATATATACACACCAAACCAACCAAAATGTGTATATATCAAACTGTAACATGAGCAAACAAGCATAAATACTCCTCACCATCGCTGCCAACCACTCCAGGCATCCTCCCATGCTGTTGCAAATAACCTGCAATCCGCTCATCCAGCTGTTGCTCGAAGAAACTCTTCTTCCAATCATTTATTTCATCCACTGTTTTCTTCAACTGAGCAATCTTCTCTTCTTGCTGTGACCTCCTGTATACACTCTGCAATCTCATCGCATGTAAAATAGTTCATAATTATTTATATATTAGTATATGTATATAATATTATTAAAATTATTTAACTATTCATATGCATGTGTAAATTTATATATTAGTACATGTCAAAATTTACCTCCAGATTTCCATAGCTACACCGCACATTGGTCCGAGAAGATGGGTCAATAATAGCATCCCAAATATTGTTCGCCTCCTCTAACGTAAGCTTTTCACGACCAGTGAACTGTGCTACCCGAGCCCGCTCAGCTTCTACCTCTCTGACGATTACAAACAATTTTTTTACGCAATAAAAACCGAATTTCAAGTTTTTGAAAATAAAATAAGACAAAATATTGTTATTAACAATAAATTAGTTTACCATTACGGATTGAGATTTGTCATCCGTCCACTCGTACGAAAACATTGCCTTCTTCATCAGTCCTCTCCACGGCATGCGTCACCTTGAACAACTCGGTCATAGTGGGCTCGCGGTTGTATCTCGCGGCATGAAAATATATAAGTATTATTGCTAATCTGATTATAAGATATTTTAATAAAATGTAAACACGGTTTATAAATTTAATTACCAACTCTCTCATGCTCCTGGAAGGATTTGGAGCCACCACGGTGCAATGCAGGATTTTTATTCCTGTTAGCCCGATTCCGCGCAGATAATTCCTACAAATTAAGATAAATTATCACGTATATATCTTGCGAGATTTATATTAGATTTAAATAACAAAGCAAACATATATTACTTACTTTTGCTGCCGGAGTGTCCTAAAGCTGAAGAAAATCAGTCCATACACCATCACCCATCCAATTCGGCTTTTTGCCTAAATTCTTAGCCTTGAACAATGTATCCCTGTAATTTTTCCTCATTCTTTTATTCCAGTTATTTAAGAAAACATCCATGTCGTCAGGGTCAACGCGGACTACGGCCTGTAAATTAAAATTATTTTTAAGTTATATAGATTATATTAATCTATAACTGAAATTCAAACTACTACTTACAAGTAAATCGGCCTGTATTGCGTTCTTGACATGAAGGGGGATGTCATCCCAGTGAGGCCAACAACCATCCACCCGGCTCTGAAAAGCCTTCCTCGAAACCTGTAGAATATAATCTGATGGCTCCACCTCAAAGCCCCTGCAAAAGTTATGATATACATGTTTAGTGGATTTTAAAACTCATACTTTAAATAAAATTGATACTTACCCGGCACTTTTCGGAACAACTTCTGCAATCGGACGTAGGTCCGGTGCAGTGCCACTACCACCTGCACCGGGAGATGGGGATGGCGCGCCTGTCATACTTCGTCTCCTGCCAGACATATCTACTATAGAAAAACAATATCATCACAGAATAATTATAGAAATTCACTACTACATAGCATGTTTCAATCACTTTCACAGAACAATTATAAAAATTTACTAGTACAAAACATGGATAAAAATTAACTAAATGATCATCACAGAACAATTACAGAAATTTACTATTACATAGCATGTTTCAATCACTATCACATAACAATTATATCAATAACGATCAGTCTTCATCGTTTTCTGATTCAGACTCAGTCTTGTATTCTATCTCATTTTCTTTACATTCGAATGCATCAAATAAGACGTTCGATTCATCATCCAAAGGCCCTACATCAATATCATCAGTTATTATTATTTCTGTATTTGGTTCAAGATTGGCTTGATATGCTGATTCATCTGGAATATTATTTCCATCAAACGTAAACCTTGGTTTTGTTTTGAAAACAGCAGACCAATCCGCTTTATCTCTTTTCAAAGATGGATACGGAGCAAAATAAACTTGTAACGCTTGCTTGGCTAATACAAAAGGATCGTACTTATAGTAGTGTGATGTATGCCTTATTTCAATAAGTTTATACTCTTTATGTACGTTGATTCCGGACCCAGGAACGTTACTGAACCAATTGCACTTAAATAAAAAAACATTTTCTAAAGGTTCGACATAATATGTCAACTCTAGAACCTGTGTTAAGACGCCGTAAAAATCTTTTAAATGCTCATCTGGATCATCACTCCCTTTGACAAATACCCCGTTGTTATATGTTAATTTTTCAGCCCCGTAATCTTTCGTGTTGAACTTAAACCCATTGACGAAAAATATTGGATAAGTCTTCACATTTCTTTTCGGTCCAATCGTAAGATGTCATAAGCCTTCATCAACGACACAGTTTCTTGGCTCATAAACATAGTTCAAAAACCATTTGGAAAATTCTTTACTGAGATCGCCAGATGGATACTGTGATTCGTAGATACTGCATATATGTAATATGTGTTATAATTATTATGTATGTACAAGTAAATTACAAGTGAATTAATTATTACCTGACAAATGGTGCGACTTCGACACAATTTAAAAGAACATACGTGTGTGCTACATGGTGGTCTCTATCGTCCAACCATATTTCCACACATTTTCCACCAGGTCCACCATGTTGTCTAAAAACAGATAACATTGTTTGAGAAGAATTTGTTCAACGACTTCCTCATTTCGAGGAACAGTTACAAACGATAAGTTCACATCGTCTTTGAAGTAGTGAGAGAAAAAAATGAGGCTTCTACTTCAAGATACGATTTGCATATCGAACCCTCAACTCGGGCTTTTTGTCGAATCTTCTTCTTCAGATGATTCAAGTACCTTTTAGGATATTTATTACATATTTAGATATACAAATTTGAATTTGAAATTGACTTCAACATTGCACATGTTAATTTACCTCTCAAACGGATACATCCATTCATATTGCACAGGACCTCAAAGAAGTGCTTGGATGGAAGATGAATAAGTAAATGCTCCATTACGTTAAAGAAACCAGGCGGAAGTATTTTCTCCAGTTTGCATAGCAAAATGGGTATTTCTACTTCAAGTTTACGTATGCGATCCACCTTTAATGTTGTCGAACAAAGCTGTTTATAAAACAAACATAACTCTGTTATAACGTTCCATACTTTTACGGGCAACAGTTCTTTGAAAGCCGCGGACAGTAAATATTCCATCATGATATGACAATCGTGACTTTTCATTCCACTTCGTTTACTATTTTTGAAGTCAACACATCTACGAAGATTGGAAGAAATCCCATCGGGAAATCTTAATTCTTCCACCCACTTTTTATTGTCATTAGGCTTCATATGAAGTTTCGGGCGCTTACAATGGTTTGCTATATCAAGCCTTGAATTCAAATCGTCCTTGGTTTTTCCCTTTACATTCAAAATTGTATTAAATAGATTATCAAACACGTTCTTTTCGTTGTGCATCACGTCAATATTACGTCGGAGTAAGAGATCTTTCCAATATGGTAACTCCCAAAATATACTTTGTTTGCACCAATTATGAATGTCTGACTTTCTTAGGATTTCAGTCTGGTCTTCAGTTTCATGTATCTTTGGATAGTCCCTTACAATTTCGTATATTTCCTCGCCTGACCAAACCTTGGGTGGTTTCAAATTCTTTTCTCTGTCAGCTATGAAAATTTTCTTATCTCTTCTAAAAGTATGATTGGGATGAAGAAAACACCGAAGACAATCAAACCATGAAACTTTCTTCCCATATCGTAACGTAAATGCTCGTGTTTCTTCCATACAATAAGGGCATGCTAGACGACCGGCCTACTCCAACCAGAAGGCATCCCGTATGCAGGAAAATCATTAATAGTCCATAACAAAGAAGCGAATAACCGAATTTTTTTTTCGTTGATACATCGTAAGTTTCGACTCCTTCATTCCACAGTTTCTTCAACTCTTCGATCAATGGTTTTAAATAAACATCAATTCCTTGGGTTGGATCATGAGGGCCGGGAACGACAGTGGTGAGAAACATATATGGTTTCTTCATACACATCCATGGAGGTAAATTATACGGAGTAACGATAATTGGCCAGATGAATATTTACTACCAAACTGTGAAAATGGTGAAAATCCATCCGTACATAAACCAAGTCTGACATTACGACTTTTCGCAGCAAATGTGGGATAAGTCTTATCGAAACGTTTCCATGCTTCTCCGTCGGATGGATGTATCAAAGTTCATTCTTCCGCTGTTCTCACACTATGCCATCGCATATGACAGACCGTAGCAGAAGATGCATATAATCTTTGAAGCCTGGGAGTGATGTGTAAATAATGCATTCTCTTGTACGGAACTTCTTTTCCTTTCTTGTTTCTTGG
Source organism: Allium cepa (assembly GCA_030765085.1). Lineage (NCBI taxonomy): Eukaryota > Viridiplantae > Streptophyta > Magnoliopsida > Asparagales > Amaryllidaceae > Allium > Allium cepa. The sequence continues at coordinate 430,930,726 of CM060935.1, forward strand.
TTTGTATCCTTCTTTGCTACATATTTTGCATTTTATGAGGTCAACGTCATCTTTCCAATACAACATGCAACCTTTCACACATGCATCTATCTTCTCGTACGGTAGACCGAAAGCGGACATCAATTTTTTTACATTATAATGACTATCCCACATCAGATTATTGGGTGGCATGTAGCATTTTGCAGCTTGTACAACTGCTGTAAATGCAGCTTTCGTAAGGTTGAATTTTGATTTCATAGTTATGTATTCGGCGGTTACTGAAAGTTCGGTTCCGCTTTTACGTCCATCCCACAACGGCCTCTTAGCAGAATCCAACAAATCGTATATTTTTATAGCTCCCGCAGTCGGTTCTTCTTCGACATTTTCGTCTTCATCGACAGCTTCAGTTGTAGGAAACATTGATCGTGCTGCATCATCCACCATATTTTCTATCGGATTCGTCATCATATTACCGTCCTCTAACACTCCAGTATTAGGTGTAGGTTCAACAAGTTCTCCATGACGATCCCAGAAATAATGATCAGGCACGAAATCATATTGATACAAATGTACTTCAACTATATCTGGTTTCCAATGCTTCAAATGTTGGCACTTACTACACGGGCAACGAATTTCTGTGTTGTTTCGGTTATTAGATTTTGCAAATTTAATAAATTCGTGTACACCGTTGTAGAAATGTTGCTTTATTGATCCCTTCTTTCCAGAACTGACTTCATACATTCAAGTATGGTCGAGAAAATAATTGAACATTTTTCCTGATTTGAAAATGCATGTTAGACAATTTAAATCATTAATTTTCAACCATTCTCCATTGTAAACAGTTCACCGTTGCAGAAAATTCAAAATAAAAACTTCACTTTACTTTTTTATTTTTTGGTATTTTGGTTTTCACTTCGGTGGTCAGTCATCCTACTTCCCCTTACAAACACAATAATGTAATTACATTTTATAAATCATTTCAGATTAAACGGTTCAACAAAATTTCGGCAGCACTTCCCTTCTGTTCCTTGTATCGTACACAAATGCGTGTACATAGGGAACGTAAAGGAAGTACTGTCGAAATTTTGTAGCCGTTTAAAATGAAATAATTTATAATATGTAATTACTTTATTGTGTTTGTAACTTGTCCAATACGAGGACAAATCCGACAAATATTATATCAGATGAATATAAATGTCCGTTCCGTTACAAAACGAACATCCATATAACGATCATATACAACACATGCCAGACGGGGCCAAAGCCAATCTAAGGGATAAAAAAATTTCTTTAAACTTTATCAAATATTGTTGTTCTTTTCAAAACAATGTTTCAACTATTAGATTTTATTTCATAAATTTGTGTATTTAAATTTTAGTTCAACATTCAATTAACAATTTTAGTTCAATATTCATTTCTTTATTTTTTTTACGACATAGATTTTAGCGAATATTTGTTGTTGTTATATTCATTTTCTAATTTCTTTACAAAATCGATTTTAGTACAATATCAGTTGTTTTTAAAGTCATTTCCTGATTTTTTTTAAAAATTAGATATCTACAGAATTTTTAATGTTCTCATATTCATTTTTTAATTTTTTGTATAAACTTTATTTTTGTACGATATATACAACCTTTTGCATTTTGGTCGGGCTAGCCGTCGCTAGCCATCGCTAAAATTATTAAAATGGCCGTGGCTAGCCGTCGCTAAATCAACAAGATAAATAGAAGAATTATCAATGAAGATAATTATAAAACAACAAAATCTAATTATCAAATAGATAATTAGAAAACAATAAAAATCTAATTATTAAATAAAAATTTGTCAATTTAAATTCACTTAACAACTTAAATTTGTAATTTATCAATTTCATAAACTATGAAATACTTTCATGTAAACTTATCAATAACCAAGTTAATCATTAATATACACTAATTTTTCAACTAACACAACTAACCATGTTAATCGCCAATACTAATTATCTACATCAACCATTTATTCAACTTCATGATAAACTAATTAATCTAATACCTAATTTAACTTCATGATAATAAACTAATTAATCTACCAAATCAACATACAACACTACTAATACCTAATTTAACAACACTACTAATACCTAATTTAACAACAAATTCTAATTTAACAACAAATTCTAATTTAACAACAAATCCTAATTTAATTAGGGTTTAAACTAAACCTAAAAAACATCAAATTTACATTCAAAATAGGGATTAGAAGCATACCTAGACGAATTTGGATGATTTGGAGGCGGCGGAAGGCGGGGCGGCGGCTGCGGTGACGGGAGGCGGCGGATTAGGGGAAGAAGGGTTTAATTTTGGTGGGAAAGGAATGAAATTTTTGCTCGCAGGAAGCAGCCTGTACATTTCGTATAGCGACGGCTAGCGACGGCCGCATTTTTTATCCGTCGCAAAAGCCCGTCGCTATACGAAACCGTTCTAGCAGTGGAAACATGAAAACAATCCGGTATTGCCTACAAATTATGAAAACCTAACATGGACATAGTTCTTAAATTTTGACCTATATATTATAACGCTCGTATATAATTTCATATCATATAACCTTATGCGAACAAAAACATGAAAGAAAGTTGAGAATTTTATATTTTTTGACATATTGTAATAATGATTTTGATACAAGTGGTTGCTGTGTATTTATAACAACAATACAGAGAATATAAGCTATACAGGCTATTGGGCCTTAGGATTACATATTTACCCGCACCACTCACATGCTTTGTTTTAATAAATATGTAAACTGATCGCTTTCTCATTTCATCTGATATCCCCTTTCAATCGAGAATTTGGTTTACAGCCTCCTCCTATTCCTCTCAGATCTCTACAAATTCTTCACGAATCTTGATGAAAAAATTAAGAATCCTTGCAAACTAAGGTTAAATTGCATTAGTTTGCTAGTGCTATCCTTGATTTGTCTGCTTTGTGTCGACCTGAGCTAGGTTTCTTAGATTGAGTTGAATCAATTTTCGGCTTCTGTACTGGGTCTTGAAATTGTTGACTGTTTCTTTGAACATCATGATACTAGATTCTTTTCTAAGTATATACAGTATCCAAAAGTTGATCATCGATCGTGTGGACTAGTTGCCTAGTCTGCATCTGCAAAACCAAATAAGCTGAGATTAGTACAGGCCTTTAAAGTTAAACCATGATTTATTGTCCCTTTCAAATATCTCAAAATCCTCTTTACAGCTTTCCAATGTTTGTCAAGAGGATTTTACATAAATTGGTTGACTTTATTTACACTGTATGCAATCTCTGGCTTTGTAATTGTTACATGCTGCAGTGCTTCAACAATACTTTAATATTGTTTTGTATTTGTGATGGGATCTCCTTTATTTTTTGATAAATGTAGATTGGTTGTCATTGGTGCAGGTAGACTGTTTGCTTTATCCATCTTTGTTCTGATAAGTATTTCAGAGATATATTTCTTTTGATTTAGTTGAATTTCAAAATTTGATATTCTTCTAAATTCTATTCTAAGGAAGTAATTTAAGTCACCAAGATCTTTAATAGATCCTTGTCTTGTTGCTGAACAAGACTGTTGATTTCAATATTGCTGCTTTCTGTAATGATGAAATCATCTACATATACTAGCACATAAATCAGTATACCTTTACCAAACTTAGTAAATAAGGCATTATCTGATTTTGTGCGATTATAGCCGAGTTTGATCAGAGTAGCCTTTAATTTCTCAAATCATACTCTTGGTGCTTGCTTGAGACCATAAGTCGCTTTGTTTAGTTTACAAACTAATTATGCATTTCCTGATTGCTTGTATCCTTCTGGCTGTTCCATGTATACTTCTTCCTTAAGCATTCTATTTAAAATTGCATTATTTACATCTAGTTGCCTTATACCCCCCTTTCTGTGTCATGCAATTGTGACAATAGTTCTAATTGGTGTTGGTTTTACTACCGGTGAAAATGTCTCATTGAAGTCGAAATTTTATTATTAAGAAAACCCTTTTGCAAAAAGTCTGGCTTTATATTTTGGTATTGTCCCATCTGCATTTCTTTTTATTATGTATGTCCATTTGTAACCAATGATCTTCTTGTGACTTGGTAAAGGTACAAGGCTTCAAGCATTGTTTTTCATGAGTGTGTTATATTCATCATTCATAGCTGCTTTGCATTTTTCACTTTGTATGGCTTGCTGCATGGCTCCTTAATGTCTAAATTTGCAATGTACACTTTTGGCTTGAATATTCCACTTTTTGCCCTAGTGACCATGTGATGACTGGTTATTGCAGGTACCGTTGATGACTCGTTGAATTATCTTCATTTTCAGGTTGAGTACTTGTTGACTGTACATTATCATACACTTAGCAATCATCTGTTTGATAATTAGTACTCTGTTGAGATATTTGATTGGGACTTCTGAATGATCATGTTGACTCATGACCCGACTTAGGATTGGGTACTGTAAGTTGCGATCATGGATCATTCAGTTGATCTTCCTTATGTATTTTCATAATTTACTCATAATTTAGTGGTATTGGAGGTATAAAAAACTTGGAATTGCAGATTCTTTGAGTTGTTTTGATCTCCTTTTCATCGAATGAAAACACATTTTCATTGAAGACAACATGTCTTGAGATAAAAATTCTTCCTTTTCTATCTAAGAATTTGTATCCTTTTATACTGTCAGCATATCCTAAAAATGTGCATGGAGAGGATATGAAATTTAGCTTGTGTGCATTATAATTTCTCAGACAGGGAAAACACAGGCAATCGAATACTTTCAAGCTTTGATAGTCTGCTTGTTGAATAACACCTCGGTTGGGCTCTTGCCTTATAGCACCTTAGTTGGTAACTTGTTGATCAGAAACACTGTTGTGGTAAAGGCCTCAGGCCATAAATTCAATGGTAATGATTCTTGTGCTAGCATAGTAAGCCCAATTTCTACAATATGTCTATGCTTTCTTTCTATCAATCCATTCTGTTCTAATGTAAAAGAGCAGGTACTTTTTGAACTAGTCCTTTCTTTTGAAAGTAATCTTTAAGTGGTTTGAATTATGCCCCTCCATAAGTTTGCATAACTTTAACTTCACAACTTGTTTGTTTTTCAGCCTATGCTATAAATTCTAAAACTGCATGATATGTTTCAGATTTTTGCTTTTAAAAAATAAATCCAAAAAAACTAGAATATGCATCTATAAAAGATAAGTAGTATTTGAAACCATAATCTGTATTAATAGGAGTTGGTCCCATATATCAACAACAACTAATGCAAGAGGTTTTTGATAATGAGTTTCAGATTCTTGAAATGCTAATTTGTGACTTTTTCTAGTTGATGATATGTACAAACATAGGGAGTGGATATACCATCAAAAGAAATTTTATTACTATTCAAAATCTTTTACAACATCAAAACTTGGATGTCCTAGATTGTAACGCCACAAATCAAATTTAGTCATATTCCCTCTACTCTGAGTTGCTTTAGAAAGATTACAGCATATTTTTGCATTTTCAGAACTTCTTGAATCAACTAAGCTAAACTTGTACGGTCCCTTCTCTGTTTTACCCTGCAAAAGAACTTTGTCAGTTAGTATATCTCTTATCAAGCAATATTTTGGATAAAATTCGAAATATACATTATTATCACAAACAAAATGAGATACACTTAACAAGTTTCTCTTTATTTGAGGCACTCTTTATAATTTATTAAGATAAAGTACTCTTTTGCCTTGTATATAACCATTTCCAGTATTTGTTATTCCAGTGGACTCGCCATTACCCATGTGTATACACTGTATACCTTTGTACTCTTTATTTTCAAGATTTAGATTGCTCAGATTATTGGTAACATGATTGGTAGCACCAAAATATGGATAGCATGCTTCATCTTGAATGTCTTCCACTTTGGTTGTATGATTGTGATTGTCTCTTGTAAATTCAGATTGATTTCTAGATTTAAGCAGCAAGTTTGCCAGATTTTCACTTGGATTAAAGTTATTTTGAGTATTATATTTCCCACGTCTGCAATTAGCATCAAATCTAAAATAACATCTATTTGTCGTGTCGCCAAATCTTTTGCAAATTTGACATCTAGGTCTATTATTGCTATTGTTACTCCATCTTCCACCTCTACCTCTATATTTGGGTAACATTTCGTATCTAGAGGCCAAAAGCTAAGCGCTGCATATGCTGCAGTCACCTATAGTATTAACATCTTGTGATAAAATACGGTAATGTTAATAGTATCCATAATATCTGAAGCACTTGAGTATGAACAAAATCATAGATTTCCAAAAAAACAATATTTTACTGATTACATTTCAAAACAAATTCATATCCAAGTTACATAATCCCATGTCATTTCCCAGTTAAAGATCAAATATAATCATTACAATAACATACGACGATGCCCCCTTGGTTGATCAAAGTTATATAGTCAAAACTGACTTAATATACACAGCGGAACCAAAGCAAAATAAACTATAACTCCTAATTAGTTACCGTCAGCCACCTGCCCATCTTCGGAAGCTTTATTCGCCAAAACTAAAACCTGTAAACCTCAACCCTCAGCCTACTCAAATCAATTTTATGCACCCGAGAGTTTAAGAGGAAACAAAAACTTCGAGTCAGACATAAAGTCTAGTGTGAATAATATTGCTACATCTCGATTTTTACTGGTATTTAGTGAGATTACACTGCTTAGCTAAACGTGTTTCCCCTCATTAATATCCTCTTTAAAACATATATTTTTCAAATCTTTTCCTGCAACCAAACTGGTTAATCAAACTGACTATAATGATAATGATAATAATAGCTATATTCGTTAAGCTATAATCGGGAAACTAATGGACTATCTATCCACAAGTAATAAATGGACCATCTATCTGAAAACTGGGCTAACTGCTTGCAAACTGGACTAACTGGACGAATTATTTTCTTTGGGTTAACTACCCTTCATCTTTTTTTTGAAAACCTTTTCAAAATGATTTAACCGTATAAATCATACATTTACAAGGAAAATATATTTCTAGCTTTACTCTAACCTATTTTTCCATATTATAGGTACTTTACTCAAAATAATGTTGATGAATTTTAATAAGGATTAGTAATCCTTTCAAAACAAGTTAATACTTTTTAACTTGAAAGCACTTAGGCTATATTGCCTAGTTAATACATTCAAAACCTTATTTCAAAACTTTTAAACAACCCTTTCAAGACCATTGAAAGTGCCCCTTTCGAAACCATTAAAAGTACTATGTTTGAAACCATTAAAAGCCTTTCTTTCAAAAGCTTCAAACCGTTAGACATCCTTCTCTAAACCTTTAAATATTGCCTTTAGAAAAGATAGGAAAAACCTTTCCTTTCAACCATTTTGAAACCCCGGGGGAAACACCCCTTCGAAACCATTCATCAAAAGCCTTTCGAAAGCATTAAAATACTAAACCTTTCGTGTAACGACCCATAAATTTTCGATGTTTAAATTTTGTTAATTTAATAATATTTTATGAGTTAATATTGAAAGAAATAAAACGTTGTAATTTAATAATGGAATAATAACTAAATTAAAGTGAAACAATGTTTATACAAGTTAATTATCAACAATCTTAATGAAATTCCAATTCATTGTATTTAAACATGCTATGCTTGGTTTAAAAAAAAATTAATAAGTAACAAATGTAAACATTTAATTATTGTATAAAATAAATAGTTAAGGGTAATTGAATAAGATCAGTATTGTATAAGGGATTATAATATGTGTTGTATTAATGTGTGCATTGATTATAGTGGGATGTAAAAGGTAAAGAATAAATTTACAAATGATATAAAATGTATAATGGCGACAACTATTGTTCGTTACCAATGTATTTAATCAGTAGCAATTAAATGTAATTAAACATTACCTTATGTAAATTAAGATAATAACTGAAATTTTTTGAATGTAAAGTCAATAGAAACGTTAATTATATGCCTAAATGGCAATTGATTTTAAAAAAAAATTGAAACCAATATAAATAAATGAATTGGAATATTAAGTGTGTATAAGTGACTAAATCTCAGCATAATGGAAATAAAATAATTAACACAAATAAAAGATGAAATTAGAATTATATAGATGATTTGAACATTCATTGTAATTAATGAACTTTTAAATATAATTAAAAGCTAAGGGTAACAATGGTTATAAGTTACCTATTTATTTAGTTCATAAAATTTGTTTTACTTAATTTGTGCAATTAATGTAGATTAAATTGGTAATCGAAGAATGTTAATTCAATAGGATGTAACCAATGAAAATTTTAATCATAATATGACTAATGATTTAAATAAAAATGGAAATCATGTTCGATCAATTTGTTGTAGTTTATATTGTGATAAATGGATATATTGCAATTGAACGTAAATAAATTTTTCATTAATATGGAATAAGACAATAATTGTAGTGTCAACATAATAAAAGGTATAGAAACGTAAACTTTATTTACAAGGCAATGATTTATGAAATAAAAAGAAAGAAACCTATGTTAATAATTTCATGAGGTATTGTTGATTTAATAATAGGAGTGTAAATCAAAAAGAATAAAAATGAATAAGTTTAGTAAAGGAGTAAACATATGTTTATTAGCTGAAATATTGATTGTAGAGATGAGTAACTATTATTTAGTGAGAAATGTGTAATTACTATTTGTATCCAATAATGTAAATATGTTTAAGTTACTATTAGATAGGAAAAATTGTTTAATTCTCATTACATTCATTTAGTCCTTTTTGAAACTTAATCAACTGAAATGAATGTAATTAAAAATTTCTAATTAATAGGAGAGAGAATACTAATTGTAAATTAATAGGTGTAATTAAAAGCAGCTTATTTTTTGTGAAAAAAAGGAAAGTTTGATTTAATAAAAAGAACATTTACATCAAATAAATGAATGTTTCATTTATGAATGTAGGTCTAATTTCATTAAAATATAGAATAGAATGATTGATTTTAAAAAAAGTAATATATGTTTATTTGAACTATGTTTTAGCTTACAGATTGATTACAAGAATAGGAAAATAATATATTTCAGTAAGTTGTTTATTACTCTTGTGTATAAACAATTTTTATTTTTTTTCATGCATTTTAGTTGTCTGATTTAAAATTTAACTTTGTAAGTGATTGCAATTAATGTAGTTCAAATGTTTCAATTAAAAGGAAAGAAACAGCGATTGCAATTAATAGATTTAACAAAAAAATGCACATTTTATGTTAAACAAAATTTAATGCTAGTTTACTACATATATGTTTATACCTAAATTCAAACTTATGTTTTAGATCAAAATTTAATGCTAGTTTATATTGAAATCTCATACGTTGTTAAATTAAATATTAATAGGAGATGATAAAGGGGGTAAAATAGATTTACACTTGACTATTTCCTTTCCAATCAAACTTTATTAGATTTTATTGCAACATAACTTACCTTTCCATCTTCACTTTTATAATTTACTCTTACATTCATCGCCTCCTTATGTGGATTATTTTCATACCTTTTATTTATGGATGTAAACTATAAGTGGCGATAAAGACATACATATATATTATACACCTGTTTATATTACCTTGTTTATGCTATCATATTTTGGAATGTATGTTAATACATTCCTTGTAAAACATTCAATCGAAATGTTAACATGTTGTTTAATTTCCAATCTAATCACAAAGAGGGAGAAATGAAGATTTCTTAATGCTGCATATTCTTTTAATTTATGACACAAATTTGGATGGAGAATTTATTTTCATTTATTGTGTGTTAATTAAATCTTTATAAGATGTTAATTTCGATATGTTTAGGGTTAACAAAATTTATTAAGTAAACGATTGTTTTGAAGTTTGAATTCTAAAAGTTTGTTCATATTTACTTTATTTCTTTCCATTCATTTTTCAACTTCATTTTGTGAAACGTCATTTCATTTATTTCTAATTAATAGCGGTCTCTCTTTTCAAACCTCTTTGACCCTAAACCTAACTCTAACCTTATAAATAAGATGTGACGCAAATGAAACCACAGCCTCCATTCTAATCTTCTTCTTCTTTTTCCTTTTCTTTTTTTCTCTTCAAATCTCCTTATTGTCTCTCATTTTAATTTTCCCTTCCTCTTCAAGTTTTCTTCTTCTTCAAATTTTCTTCTATTTCAAACTTACTTCTTTCTTTTCAAATTTAGATCTTCTCTTCCATTTTCAGTTCTTATTTTAATCCTTTTCTTTTTCAAATCTTTTTTTTGCCAAACCTTTTGAAAAACATACATTCATATAATAAGGAGGAAAATTAAAGTAAATCGAAATAAAAGAAAAATTATGGAACAAAGCTAGCAAACAAGAAGAAGAATACACGTTTTTCACGTGGGAAGAGTGGATGTGGCACGGTATTTTATTTTTGTTTAATTTATTTTTGTAAATCTCGATTTCAATTAGTTCTAATAATCATAACGCATACATACGAACTCCGTTTCACGCACGGTTTTCTCCGCTAGGTTCGTATTGAGATCCCGGACACTTTGACGTTGGTTTGGGCGAATTTGGAGAAGGTCAAATTTTTGGGTTTAAATTGGATTTAAATTCAATTTAAATTCAAAAGGTGAGTGTTTTAACCCACTCACAACTTCTAAAAATTCTTATGTTCGTTAAATTGATTCGTGATGTGTTTAGAAATTTATTTATGACTGTTTGGCATGTTTTAATCATCATCTCAGTAAATTGCATTTTATTTCATTAAATTGTTATTTATTTATTGCGTATTAACTGCCAGTTCTTTTTATATTTATTTTTATTGCATATTAACTGCCAGTAAATTTATATTTACTTTTGCATATAAGCTGCCACTTAACAGTTATTAAATTTATTTTTGAATATAAACTGATAATTGATACCAGTTATTTATCACCTGTTATATATGGATGTTTTGCTTAAATTGGATGATGATTATAAATAAATGTTTGATGATGGATGTTTGGTGAATGGATGATGTGTCCTATATTTTAAAATCTGCAAGTTATCATGCATTTCATTTCATTCGGGATTGCAGTTTGAAATGATATACAACCGCATTTTTATTTTTAAATTGCGGATTGAAATGATAAATATCCGTATCACTTGACCATAGGATAGAAAATTTTATACAGGCACCGCAGTATATATATGTATATATAAAATTATTTTTGAAATAATTTCTATGGTTTGGATAGAATGCGGCTTAATAAATATAAAATTTTATCTTATATAAAATCTTATTTTATATACATACATAGTTGAATTATTGAATTTAAGCTATGAATTTGTTAAATAAAATAAATAAGTTGAATAATGGAGTTTTAATGATTTAAATCAATTAAGATTGGAAGGTAAATTGGAATTTATTTGGAATTGAGCTTATTTAAAAATTTAACTCCACAAGTTGGTGTAAACTTATTAAACTTGGAAATTTTAAAAGGTATGATATTTATAACTGGATTTTTTATTCAAAATAAATTAAATGAATGTTTCTAGTATAAATAAATTGAAGGAAATGATTAAGTTGTTAGTAAATGGAGTTTTATTTTAAATGATTTTTGATTTATTATGTAAACATTTCAAAACTAAATAATAGAAAAATGTATTGTTGAATATAAATTTCCAACCTTAAGTTTTGAAATTGTTAAATACCAAAGTTAGAAATTTATTGAAATTGAAGTGGTTTATTCAACTGAAAATGAATTTAAAATTTACGGTTTTAGACTGAAATTTTAAATAAATAAATTGTAAAGTCGCGGAAATTATTTTGCTTTTATAAAGAAATTTTAAATTCAACTATTTTATTCTATACTGTTTGAATATCCAAACCATTTAAGTTGGAAGTTATGGTTTTAAAGCTGTGGATTTCGAAGTATTATGTTTTGAGGAGTTAAAATTTAAAGGTATGGTTTCGAGATATTATAAATTTAAATTGGTATGGTTTTAGAAAAAAAAGATATATTTGAAATGATATCAATATTGATTGGGTTTTTAAAAATATAAATGATATCGTATTTATATAGTTTGAAAGAGGTATTATATTCTGGTTTTAAAGAATAAATTATTTTAAAATAACCGCGGTGTTATAATAACGTTTGGTTGTTGAAGAGACTGGGATCGGAAGTTGTCATACTCTCTGCCAACTCTGAAAACCACTTTAACAACTGTGTACGCGGTGGAGATTCTAGAATGAAGTAGGTTGGTGACGGCGTTTCCTATAAGGTAAATACGTGGACCCAACTCCCGTGAGTTGGCATAAGGTGGCTAAAACAGGAGCGATTCTCGGGCCAATGAGGTCATTCCTCTGATCGAACGCACTCCTTCGATACTATACTCTGACTTTGGATTGATTCAGTGGCCACTATTGATTTCTTTGATTTTGGGGGTGTTTGTTCGAGGTGGGCGGTAGCTGCGGCTATGCGTTACCATCAGCCCGGATGCGTAATTGGTATATCTACCCTGGCATTGCCTAGTTGTGTCGTGTCACCTACCTTAGCACGCCTTATACGATTTTGATTTTGTACCATACCTATGGAGTGCCCTCTGAAGACGCCCAGTACGGGGGAGATTACAGTACTGTATAGACTATGGGAATATATAACTGTGTTAAGGTGGGAAATGTAAAGCATTAATGCTATTTAAAAGTAAGTTTATTTTACAAATAGACACTATTTAATAGCGCAATATACTACATAGTAAATAGTTTAACGGATCCTTAGGAGATGTAAATCCCGAGCATCTCTTGAGTTACTGCACTCATATTTATTCCTGTAGATTTAACTTACATAAGATCTTTTAGTTATGACTCGAGTGTTTTGTCTTTCCAATTCGCTCGGGTAAGTCCGAGCATTTCAGGATTTGGAAATTTTATTTGGAGGACGAAGACGAAGATTTGCAGTATTATTATCTACTATATTATTCCACTACACTCAATATTGTTCCGCTGCATTGTATTGGTATGAGTAACTCTGATATTCATTGTGTAAGTAAAATCAAATATTTTGTATAACAGCTTCATGAACTGTATATTTGATTATTATATTTTATCCTTCCGCTGTGAGATTCTATTTTGTTTTTATTTATTTCTTTCTTGTTTTCTTATTTACCCCATAATAATCCGCCCTTCCGTATGGTTTTAATTCGCATGTGTGTCGATTTAAAGCGTGCGAAAAGGCGGGACGTTACATTTTGAAAGCATTTAAATCATACATATTCTTCAATTTGAAGGCAATTATTGAAGTTGATTGAAGAAAAGGTGTCAATAATGTAGATCATATTAAGAAGAAGCTATATGAGCCTGTACTAGTTGTAGACACCAACTACACATTCAGAAATTGATGGAGTACCAACTACGCATCTTTTTCCTAAAATGTATCATCTGCTTAGTGAATGTGTTCATTTCTTACAGTATTGAACTCATATCTCAACATTCCTTCACCAAAGGTTAACAACTGGTGTACACACAATATGTAAAATAGCAAACTGTTCACGATAAAATAGATCAAGATTGGCTACATAAACTAATCACCAAAGTAACAGAATTTGAAAGAAAAACCTCATGGTATTATACGAATCCAAATACAGCCTTCACTTTATTCTCAACCAAACCAAGTAAACAACACAAAGGGAAAAGGAACTATGTCCCAGGTAATTGAAATGTATCGGAATGACCAACAACATACCAGAAGTAAGAACTTCAGATCCAAGACATCAAGTCGACATGGTTTTCAGATCTGCGACCATCACCACGGAGAGCAATCGAGCAAGGGTGATCTTGTCCAACTCAGCGATTGGGGGCAGTTGGCAACGGTTGTTGGAAATGGCATGGTAAAGGAGTAGTCAGATTTAGTTGAGGGACTTGTATTGGTAATGGAGGAGTTGGGGAAGTGGAAATTTTGGATCCAGATCTGCATGCACAAGGAATGGAAGAGGAATGGGAAGGAGCAGGAAAGGTGGATGGGGGAATATTGTTGAGTCGGAGCCAAAATTTTAGAGGGGCAAAATTTTCAATTTGGGGGGAAAATTCGGATTGGAGCCAAAATATCCAAAATGTTGGTAAGGGATGAAAATTAATGTAGCTGCATCGGTTGACTTTAAAACCGATGCGACCAAAACTATTTGCATCGATGTATTTTCTTCGGTTGTTAGTGACAACTGATGCAAATTTGATTTTTTATTACCTATTGCTTTCCACGTACCAATTGCACCGGTTATTAAGATAGAACTTATGCAAATAGTTCTATTTGCATCAGTTTTTACTTCAACCGATTCAAATGAGACGAAGCAATATGCACTTTTTGCACTAGTGGTTCAATTTAAAACATGTGGAAACCATTCAAGATTTATCTCTTCGAAACCTTCGAAAACTGTTTCGGTCGAAACCCTTTGGATTATGTCTTCATGTAGAGCAAAAGGATCAGAAACCCATTAAAGATGAAAGCACTTATTTCGAAATCATTCCTAAGTAAAGAAGTCATTGTTTCATAACCATCTCTTTGAAAGCATTAGAGAAGTGGCCAAATTTTAGAACAAAGTAACTCCTTCGAAACCATCTAGGTCGAAATGAAGAAAGTGGCAACATAAGTTTTCGACTTAGTTGAAAGCAGTCCTTTAAAACAAAATCACAACCGAATTGAAACCATTTCTTTAAATCCATTTGACCTAGTCGAAAGCTACTTAGTCGAAGGTAAGCAGATGCATTTTCTTTTAAAAGCAAAGTAATGCCTCAACACCTTCGGAACCCCTAGTTTCAACTCTATACCTTTGCCTACATCCAATTCACTACGTACCAATTCCCTGAAACCATATGCATTGGTTTTGACAGCGTCGGAGGCGAAGGTAAGGAGGCGGAACCTGGTGCCGAAAGCAACGAAATAATGAAAAACATATTTATTTGTCCTTTTAAACTATTTCTTTGTATCTAACCTACCTTGTTTGTCAAATTGGGATTGGTTGCAAGTTTCTCTTTTCTAAAAGCACCGTCGACTTTTCAGAATTAAAAATTTGAATTTATTTACAAAAAGCTCATTCTCTTTTTATAAATATACAAAACATTTAAGTCTCATACCTTAAATAATGTTATATACCCATTAAAACACTTAGGAAAATTCTATAAAAATTCAAGAAATCATTTTTAATATGTTTTCCAACATATATTAATTTCAGACCCAAACCATTAATTATTTAACCATAAATAATTTTAATCCAAAATAACATTTTCTTCACTAGAAAATGCATAAAAAATCCACGTAAATTCGATAAATTCTGAAAATTGAAACCTATCTCTAGAATATCATTTTTGATCTATATAAAAATTCACAAGGCATTTGGATGTCATTTAATAGGGTTTTCATATCAAAACATGTCATAAAATCTATATGGACAACCATAAATTATCAACAAGCATATATAATCATTCCATCATTCAAAAACATGGCAAACCAACGCAAAATATTTTTGATTTCATCTAAAACCGAAAACACAAGAAATATGAGATGTAAACATTATTCACCTTAGCTTCAGAGATTAAAGAGATTGAAATGTGAATAGATTTTATTTGAATTAGCTTCTTTCTTAGCTTTTCTTAATCTTCTTCTCATTTTTCTTGTTAATGGTGGCCGGGATCAAGGTCTAAAATTTCGGTAAATGATACTGAACGTGTATGAGGACACACGGCCAAGGGTTTAGGGTATAAGAATGGCCTCTTTCCTATTTTACCCATCCTTTATTTCATTTTAACTCTTATTTTAATTCATTGGTTAAATGACACGGCTACCCCTAAATAAAAATCAAATCTCAATCCCTTAATCAACACATTATTTAATTTAATTTAACTAATTAAATATCTTAAATAATGTTACCAACAATATGGGGTGTTACAAACTCCCCTCCTTAAAGAAATTTATCATCGAAATTACGATAAGGTACACAACACATCAATCAAAGAGGTAAAACATACCATCAAACAAGTCAGGATTAGTATATCTAATTCCACTTTCAATCTCCCAAGTACAGTCCATGTCATCGTCGCTCCACTGGACTTTGACTAATTTGACCATCTTGGTTCTAAGCCTCTTCTCATCTCTCGCAATAATACGAATTGGCTTTCTCACTATAGTCAAGTCCAGTTCTACTAATAAGTCTTCTAGCACAGTCGGTGCAATAGTAGTCTTTGGGTCTCTAACACACTTTCTGAGATGAGAAACATGGAAAACATCATGGACTCCTACCAAACTGCTTGGTAACTCGACTCTGTATGCGAGTTTCCCGATCCTCTCAACAATATGAAAAGGTCCAACAAATCTCGATGCCAACTTTTCTGATATTCCAAACCTAACCACACCCTTCATCAGTGACACTATGACAAAAACCTAATCTCCAGCTGAGAAGTCTAAATCTTTCGTTTTCTATCTACATAACTCTTTTGCCTAGACCAAGCCTCCTTCATTCTAGCCCGAATGACCTCCATCTTTTCTGTAGCTTCCCTAACCAAATATGGACCAAGAACCAACCTATCCCTGGTCCCTAACTAACATATGGAAGATTTGCATGGCCTTCCATACAAAGCTTCAAACGGCGCCATCCCAATACTAGTTTGATAATTGTTGTTATATGAAAACTCGACTAAATTTAGATGGTCTTCTCATGATCCCCTGAAATATAGTACACAAGATCTTCACAAATCTTCTAAGATTTTGTTAACTCTTTTCGTTTCCCCATCTGTCTACAGATGGAAGCGGTACTCATTTTGAGCTAGGTTTCCAAAACTTCCTGCATACTTTTTTAGAACTCGCTAGTGAATAAGGGATCTCTATCACTCACTATACTACTAGGAACTCCTTGCAGTCTAACTACAGCTTTCATAAACAACTTCGCTAAAACAGGTGTCATTCTAGTTGATTTAACTGGAATAAAATGGGCACTCTTGGTCAGTCTGTCCATTATGACCCATATACTTTAATTTCACTGTTCGACCTTGGCAACCCGTCAATGAAATCCATAGAAATAGAATATCATTTTCATGCCGGAATGTCTAATGGCTAAAGCAACCCACTTGGATTCTGCCGTTTCAGCCTTTGCCTCTTGGAAAATCAAGCACTGTTTTACCCATAAGCCAATATCCCGCTTCATGCCTTTCTAGAAGAAACTCTTCTTCATATCCTAATACATCTTAGTTCCTCTCGGATGAACAGAGAACTTTGAATGATGGCATTCCTCCAAGACTTCTTTTCTTATGTTTCCTACACTCGAAACACATAATCTTCCTTTCTTTCTCAACCATCCATTTCAGTGACTCAAGACTGAAACCTTTCAAGTCATCGCTCTTGGTTATGTTTCTTAACGTCCTGTTCTATTCATCTAATATTGGATCTTCCTCCTGTATAGAAGCAATCCTTTCGATGATCACATAGTCGAACTTCCAAAAAAGATAACACTTTGGTTTCTCTACTAAACCCAGCCTCATATCTCCACTGCACTCTACAATCTACTAATGCTTTCAAATCTTTCCACTCAGCAACCATTGCTAACACTGCATTCTGATGTTTCCTGTTAAGTGCATCTGTCTCTTTGTTGCCTTTCCCTGGTGTGTACTCAATCCCAAAATCATAAGCAGCAATAAACTGTAACAACCTATGATGGCTCATGTTCAGCTCTTTTTGAGAGAACAAATACTTCGGCAACTTATGATCTATATATAACTCAAACCTCTCTTCCAAAAGGTAATGTCTCCACACCTTCAACACAAAAATTACTGCAGCCAATTCCAAATCATGTGTCAGATATCTGACCTCGTGCGGTCTAAGTTGTCTAGAAGCATAGGTAATCACTTTACCTCTCTACATCAGCGCAGCTCCTAATCCTGTTCCACAAGCATTTGTATAAACCACCAAATCCTGATTCCCTTCCCGAACAACCAACACAAGTGCATTGGTAAATAAGTGTTTCAAAATCTAGAATGCTTCCTCACACTTATCGGTCCACACAAACTTTACATCCTTCCTTGTTAGCTTGGTAATCGGTGCTGCTATCCACGAAAAATCTTTAATGAATCACCGATAATAACCGGCTAATCCAAAGAAACTCTTTATCTCGGTCTTTGTCCCGGGTCTCTTCCAAAAATTCACCGCTTCAATCTTTGTCGGATCTACTGATAATCCTTTCTCTAAGACTACAAAACCAAGAAACTTCACTTCCTTCTACCAGAAATGACATTTTGAAAACATCACCTTCAGCTGATGCTGCCTTAGCGTCTCAAGCACCACTCTACGATGAACTTCATGCTCTCTTTCATCCTTAGAGTGTATCAAGATGTCATCTATGAAAACCAATATGATCATATCCAAGTGCTCTCGGAAAACTCGGTTCATCAAATCCATAAAGAATGTCAGTGCATTAGTTAGTCCGAACGATATAACTAACCATTCGTACGATCCATATCTTGTCCTAAACGCCGTCAAAGGTATACTGTCGTATGCTACTTTGAGCTGATGGAAACTTGTTGCCAAATCCAACTACAAGAATACATTGGCTCCACTCAACTGGTCGAACAAATCGTCAATCTTCGGCAACGGATATCGATTCTTTATTTTTCTCTCATTCAACTTACGATAATCGATACATAGCCTCAACGATCTGTCCGGCTTCTTAGCAAACACTATGATAGCTCCCCAAGACGAACTACTCGGCCTAATAAAACTCTTGCCTTCTAAATCCACCAACTGCACCTTCAACTCACTCAGCTCTATAGGGGTCATCCTACTTGGCGTCCTACTCGCTGGTTTTGCTTCCGGAACTAAATCTATCTAAAACTCAATAGCTTGTTTCGGTGGCAATTCAACTGCAGGCTCAAAAACATCCGCGAATTTTCTAACTATGAAAAATCGATTCAACTCATCTTCCAACTCCATAACACCCAACAAAGCGTTCATCTCACCATTAGAACCTTCTATAGTATAAACTATCTGATTACTACAATCAGTGTGTCTAAGTGATATTTTCTTATCCTGGAAAAATATCCTGGCATCGTACTCACTTAGCCAATCCATACGAAGAATAATTCCAAACCCCAAAAAATCAAATACATGCAAACTACAACCAAACGTATGACCTAACAAGTCAAACTCAAACTGGTCACATCTCAACTCTAGAGTTGCATAACCTCCTATTGGATTCGCAGCCCGTAGGAAGTAACTAAATATGTGGGTTCTAGGTTATGCTTATCTATCAAACATCTAGATATAAAAAAAATGCAATGCACCAGTATCTAAGAGAACACTAACAGACATAGCATGAATCTGAAGCGTACCTCCCAAAATTGCATTTCCCTTCTCCTAAGTTATTGGCTTCGAAGTAGCAGGCTCCAATACATACGCCTTGCCCTTTCCATCCTTAGCGGGCTCCTTTCACTGGTTCTTATAGTGGCCAATCTGGTCGCAATTGAAGCACATGACATTCTTCTTTCCGGCCACCTCTTTTGCCCTTCCAGCACGATACTCATTAGCAAAGTGCCCCTTCTTGTCGCACTTGAAGCATAAAACTTCAAACTTCTCTTTCTTAGCATCCCCACCCTTCTGGGCACCATTCTTAGGAAAGAACTTCTTCTTTTCATTCTGCCCAACCTGGACCTCCTTAGCCTTACACATCTTTAGAGAATCAAGCATCTCCTCATGCCTTGAGGCCATCTCCACTACAAAATCAGAAGGACATCTAATACGAGGTAATGTAGCCCTTGCAAACTCAAGCTTCAACTCCTTGATAAACTTTTCATTCCTTTCATTACTGTATCCACTGAAGCATATCTATATCTTTCCAACTCCTTAAACCTTCTAGCATACTCCAGAACAGACACCTCTCTCTGCTCTAATTCAGCAAACTTTCTGATCAGAGCTTACTGGGCCATCGTAGACATGAACCTCTCCGGAACCTCCCCTAATCTGCCCATGTCAAGGTTTGCTCATCCACACCAACAATCACACTATTCCACCAAAACAAAGCTGTCTCGAAGAAAGCCTCCTTTTCCGCTCATCGTTGAGCCCCAAATCTGCAAAGATTCTTTCACAGTGCAGCAACCAATTCTCCACCTCTATAGCATTCTCTGTTCCTAGAAATGGCTTTCCTCCAAGCTTAGCGTAATCTCCACTCAGCTTGGCATAATGGTTAACTATTGGAACTTCTGTTACTCCTACTGCAGCGTCTCCTTCTACCACTCTAGCTGCAATTCCATCTTACATCATATTTACAAAAAACTGATACATAGCTCCTATGTCCACCTGCGGAACTCGAGCACTGACATTTTCAACTTGTGCCTGACCTTGGGTCCTCCTCGCACTAGATCTGGCAGTCCCATCGGTGTCCTCCCCTCCTGGATTAACTCTTCCTCTTCTACCATCCATATATGTATTCAAACCTCATGAGATATAGAAAAATAACATAACAAAGATAGGAGACTAGAGATAAAGAGTATACTTATATATAGAAAATACAAGTATGTTACTATAGCATTATCATATACTCCAATCTTATTTTAATTCCTTAGGATTATGTTTTCATACCATTTTTAGTTAAAGTTTCTCATAAACCTATGCTTTGATAACACGTTGTAACATCACGTATCCAGAAGCCAAAAGCTAAGCGCTACAGATGCTACAGTCACCCATAGTATTAACTTCTGGTGATAAAATATGGTAATGCTAATGATATCCATAATATCAAAAGCACTTGAATATAAAAAATCATAGATTTCTAAAAAACAATATTTTACTGATTACATTTCAAAACAAATTCTTATTCACGTAATCCCATATCGTTTACCAGGTAAAGATCAAATACAATCATTACAATAATATGCCAAGAACGACATATGACAATGCCCCCTTGGTTGATCAAAGTTATATAGTCAAAATTGACTTAATATACACAGTGGAACCAAACCAAAATAAACTATAACTCCTAATTAGATATCCGTCATCCACCTGCCTGTCTCCAGAAGCTTTATTCGCCAGAACTAAATCCTGTAAACCTCAACCCTTAGCCTACTCAAATCAATTTTGAGCACCCAAGAGTTTAAGGGGAAAACATAAACTTCGAGTCGGACATAAAGCCTGGTGTGAATAATACTGTCACATCTCGTTTTTTACTGGTATTAAGTGAGACCATGCCACTTAGCGGAACGGGTTTTCCCTCACTAATATCCTCTTTAAAACATATATTTTGCAAGTCTTTTCCTACAACTAAACTGGTTAATCAAACTGATTATAATGATAATGATAATAACAGCCATGTCCGTTAAGCTATAATCAGGTAACTAATGGACTATCTGTCCACAAGTAATAAATGGACCACCTATCTAAAAACTGGGCTGACTGTATACAAACTGGACTAACTATTCACAAACTGGACTAATCGTTTGAATTATTTTCTTAAGGTTAACTAACCTTCATCTTTTTCCTTGAAAACCTTTTCAAAATGATTTAACCTTTTAAATCATACTTTTACAACGAGAATACATTCTTAGCTTTACTCTAAACTATTTTTCCATGTTATATATACTTTACCCAAAATAATGTTGATGGGTTTTAATAAGGATTGGCTATCCTTTCAAAATAAGTGAAAACCCTTTTTAACTTAAAAATACTTAGGTTATATTACCTAGTTAATACATCGAAACCTTTGTTTAAAACATTTAGATAATTCATTCAAAACCATTGAAAGTACCCCTTTCAAAACCATTAAAAGTACCATTTTGAAACCATTAAAAGCCTTTCTTTCGAAAGCTCCAAACCATTAGACATGCTTCTTTAAAACCTTTAAATATTGCCTTTCGAAAACATAACAAAATCTTTCCTTTTAACCCTTTCGAAACCCTGGGGAACCACCCCTTTGAAACCATTCATTAAAACCCTTTCGAAAGCATCAAAATACAAAACCTTTCAAAAGCCTTTGGATTCAATTTTAAACATGTGGAAACCATTCAAAAATTTATCCCTTTGAAACCTTTGAAAAATGCTTCGGTCGAAACCCATTGGATAATGCCTTCAAGCAAAGCAAAAGGATCGGAAACCCATTAAAGTTGAAAGCACTTCTTTCAAAATCATTCCTAAGTAAGAAGTGAT
This sequence comes from Allium cepa, assembly GCA_030765085.1. Taxonomy (NCBI): domain Eukaryota; kingdom Viridiplantae; phylum Streptophyta; class Magnoliopsida; order Asparagales; family Amaryllidaceae; genus Allium; species Allium cepa. Next base: position 430,952,839 of record CM060935.1, read on the forward strand.
GGTCGAAATCATTGGAGAAGTGGTCAAATTTTAGAATAACCTCTTCGAAACCATCTAGATCAAAAGGAAGGAAGCGACGGCATAAGGTTTTGACTTAGTCGAAAGCAGTCCTTTAAAATAAAAGCGTAACCCAATCGAAACCATTTCTCTAAATCCATTTAACTAATGGAAAGCTAACCAAATTGAAAACTACTTAGTCGAAAGCAAGCAGGTGTATTTTCTTTTAAAAGCAAAGTAATGCCTCAACCCCTTCGTAACCCCTGGTTTCGACTATATACCTTCCGCCTACTTTCAATTCACTGCATACCAGTTCCTTGATACCATGTGCATTGATTTCAACAGTGTCAGAGGCGAAGATAAGGAGGTGGAACTTGGTGCTAAAAGCATCGAAACCATGAAAAACATGTTTGTTTGTCCTTTTAAACTATTTCTTTGTACTTAACCTGCCTTATTTGTCAAATTATGATTGGTTGCAAGTTTCTCTTTCTAAAAATACTACCAACTTTCCAGATTAAAAATTTGAATTTATTTACAAAAGCCCCTTCTCCTTTTATAAATATATAAAACATCTAAGTTTCATACATTAAATAATTTTATATACCCATTAAAACACTTAGAAAAATTCTACAAAAATTCCAAAAAAAACACTTTTGATATGTTTTCCAACATATATTAATTTCAGACCTAAAGAATTAATTATTTAACCGTAAATAATTTTTAATCCAAATAACATTTTCTTCACCAGAAAATTCATATAAAATCCACATCAATTCGGTAAATTCTGAAAATTGAAACCCATTTTTGATCTATATAAAAATTCGTTAGGCATTTGGATGTCATTTAATAGGGTTTTCATATCAAAACATGCAATAAGATCTATATGAACAACCATAAATCATCAACAAGTATATGTAATCATTCCATCATTCAAAAATATGGCAAATCAATGCAAAATATTTCAGATTTTACCTTAAAACCGAAAACACAAGAAAATGAGATGTAAACATTATTCACCTTAGCTTTAGAGATTAAAGAGATTGAGATGTGAATGGATATTAATTGAATTTGCTTCTTTCTTAGCTTTTCTTAATCTTCTTCCCCTTTTTCTTATTAATGGTGGCCGACCTCAAGGTTTAAAATTCTGATAAATGATAATGAACGTGTATGGGGATATATGGCCAAGATTTACGGGTATAAGAATGACATCTTTCCTATTTACCCCTCCTTTATTTCATTTTAACTCTTATTTTAATTCATTGGTTAAATGGCATGACCACCCCTAAATAAAAATCAAATCTCATTCCCTTAATCAACATATTAATTTATTTTATTTAACTAATTAAATATCCTAAATAGTGTTATCAAAAATATGAGGTGTTACAATTTGTATTACTGATTACCTCTCTAACTTGTATTTGATTCATTCTTGAATCTTTCTTGATTCTTGATTTTATTATAACAACATAATTAACTGTTAGATTAGAAATTATGGGTTTCTTCTGTTCTATTCTACCATGACCAAGAAGTGTAGAGTGAACATATGTTATGGATGGAGTAAATTCCTTTGATGAAATCACTGTCACCATTACTTCATACTCATCATCTAAACCACTCAGAATTGATAAGATTTGTTCTTTATCAGTTACTGCATATCCAGGTGCACTAAGTAAATCGTAAGTGTCTTAACTTTTGTTTGATACTCTCTCATAAGCATGTCACCATTCTTTAAACTTTGTAGTTGTCTTTTATAATGCATGACATTTACTGTAGCTTGAGAATTGAACACTTGTTCTATAGTAGACTAGATTTCTTGAGCAGTATACCCTATCAGTTGTGGTAATAAGCTTCCACTTATGGTTGATAATGGCCATGAACTTTAAGACATTATCTTGTCTCTGATGAATTGTATATTCTCTGTTGATCACTAGGATTCCTTTATTACTTTTCATATATTGCTCTGGCATTGGTTTTGTTCCAAGAATGTAGGATTCCAGTCCATATCCTTTCACAGCTGTTTGAACATGAAATTTCTGTAGGAGATAATTTGTCTCATTCAATTGTGTTTGTATCAACTGACTTTGAGGGCCGATTAAAATCTTTGATATGTTCTCTATTGTGGTTCGTTGCGTGGGAGTTGATGTTGGATTTGGTGAGGATGATGGGTTGTTGTCTATGTCTCCTTCAGCCATGATTAAATTACAGCAAAGATTGTTGATAAATGGCTCAAGTGAAGGAAAAAGATTTCAATAATTAAATCCGAGCAAGCAAGAATCACCCATATGAGTAAACTTTTGATTTCTTGATCAAATTCTGAAAGCGGTCAGAAGATTGGATGATGATAGATCTCTGACAATCTTCTAGGCATGGCTTCATGATGAAATTTAGCTCCAAGGATGGAAAAATGTAGCAGTTTCAGATGATGAGATTGTTCTTTGATGAACTGCAGCAGTTGTAGCCTATCCAAATGATGAAAATAATTCTGATGGATAATGGCACTGTTCTGTCATTAGACAGTTTTGATTTGCTCTGTTACCATGAAAGTTGAGAGAACTTTATATTTTGTGATATTGCAATAATGACTTTAATACAAGTGGTTGTTGTGTATTTATAACAGCAATACAGAGAATATAAGCTATACAGGCTATTGGGCCTTGGGTTTACATATATACCCGCATCACTCACATACTTTGTTTTAATAAATATTTATGTTAACTGATTGTCTCATTTCATCTGATAAAACAGACGGTTAACCAGACTATCTTTAATCTATCTAAAAATAATAACATAGGTATTTGAAGATTACTTCCAGGTTTTATTAATTTATCAGCTATGTAAAAAAAATAGCAAGTAAATACTAGTTTACCATCCAGTTCTTTTGTTTTCTTTGTATTTGGTGTGATCTCTTGATTAGACATTGACATTTTGATATAATAAACAACATGAAAAAATATTTTAATTAGCAGCATGTACTGATGCTATAGTGTTTAGCATTGCTTCTTCACATTGATAATTTTAAGAATCCATATTCTACTTGCATGAATATTTGTTGCATGAATGCCAACCTTGTAGATAAAACTATGTTGAAAAGAACCAAATATAAGAATGGACAAACGCATAACAGTTTTATGTTCATACACTGGTACTACATATAATTTTTCCGACATAAAAGGAAGAAAAATGGAGTAGTGAATACAACAAAAACAGCGTATATGTTATAGTAATTAAGAGAGTTACCACTTGCAAAACCAGGAATAAAGATCAAGCATGCTTTTACCTCTTATAACTGTTAGCCTCTCCACCACACCTACATTTTATATTCAGAAGTTGATTGTGTACGCACTGCTCGAACTTATTTAGATATCAACTTAACATATTTGTATTCAATTGTTGCAAAATAGAAGTAAGGGAAGTATAATGCCGCCTTTTCATTTTCCCTCCTTTTAGCATTCCAGGACTTTTAATCGTGTACATTCATTTAAATATTCATTCTTTCTTCTCTAAAAAGCCTTACCTATAGCTCGAAATCAAAAATCATAACGATAATATTTCTTTAACCTCGTAATTTCCTGAAAAGAAGCTTCGCTTTTCTCTGTCTTCAAATCAAACCCGAGGTATATTTCTTCATTTTGCTGGTTAAATTGATGGGAGTTTTTCGATTTTGGAAATAGGGTTTGCAAATTTGGGGTTCTATGAAATGATTGAGATTGATTGGTGATTTTTATCTAAATGATTTCATGGTTTCGGGAGTCTTTATGTTTGAATCCAAATGTTGCTGGTTGGTCATTAGCTCTGGTGATTTGGAACCTTGAGAAATATTTATTGTAAATCCTAAAACAAGTGATTATTAATTTGACAGTTTACTCCCATGTAATTTTCAATTGCAACTTGACAATTGCTTATCTCCGTTTAATTCATAGAAATTTAATGATTAACGAAAATTCGATAATTAGTGAAAATGTGGTAACTATTCAAAAATTCAATAGCTAACAAAGCTTTAATGGTAATGGCTGTGTAACGATCGTCTTTTCAATCTCTAAATGTCGGCACTAATACATCAACGGTATTCACATGCTAATCACTCAAGTGTCGAAAAGACAGAAAGTTAGGGTAAAATAAAAGAAGAAAAGAAAACGAACAAGAAAGAGGGGAAAAAACATCAGAATCTCATAACGAAATGATAACATATAATATCAGAATGGTCTTTACAAAAGAAAATTTGTACGTATGTAATAATCAAAGCAAACTAACCTAACATCAGCCTGGATATTACAACTGCCCATCCTTACAGTAGCTGATATATAAATAAAGTAATGCATTGGAAATAAAAATTACGGTAGGTAATCATCCAGCTTCTCACCAAAGCTCCAATGAACATCAATGAAATCTGGACGTATACACGGGGTGACCTGAGCTTATATGAAAATAACACCCGGATCAGTCTGGTAAACCAATATGAGAAACTCTAGTAATCTGAATTGTATAAAGGTATCTCATAAGATTACACCATAAATAAATAGGGAGGAGTTTTTGCCTTACGATAACTAAATCATTTCATATGAAAATCTATTGATACTATTATAATATCTAGAGTAGAAAATACATAAGAGATAGCTGTGTTGTGAGTTAATATTGCAAACAACAATAATAGGTATAAAAATAAAACCGCTAAGGCACGTTCGCTATTGTGTAGGATTCCACGGAAACACCCACGTTGCTACGAGGCGGATCTCCTACACGAGGATCAGAGATATCCTTCCATGCAACATACATCTCTAGTGATGTACCATAAAGCTAACACAACTGGTCCGGACGCCAGAACAATAATGTGAACTATACGGCACCAGATATCAACAATTTTGGGCCTAGCAAACGAAAGCATACTCTAGATAAAGGAGTTGATGTACCCCTTTGGGTTAGCTAAAACTCTGGATTGTGCCTCAACCAAATGTTAATTAATTACAAACCATTTTAATTAATAATCCTTTAATCATTTACTAATTAATAAATTGATTAACCTTAATTAATAAATTAAACAACCATTAAATATTAGATAATTAACCTTTAATCATTAGATAATTAACCTCTAGATTATTTAATTATCCTTTAATTAATTAATTAATTACATTGATTAATTACACCTCAATTAATTATCATTCTTCATTTATTAATTAGCCTTTAATTAATTATCCTTAATCAATTACAATAAGTGATCATCCTAATCACTTATATTTAATAAATCACAAATTAATTATCACTTGATTACTTAATTATTAATCATTAATTAATTACTTTCTGGTTTTTATCAATATCGATGATAAGGTGACGTTCGACATTCTAGCACGTGACCCATAACTCGAATAGATCTCGAAAACACACATGGATTCCCATATCTCAACATGTCTCGGAATCACACATGGATTCCCATATATCAAAATAGATCACGAACAACTACATTTGTTCGAGCATCCCAGAAAGATCTCGAATACCCACATAGATTCCAACATCTCAAACCAGTCACAAACCTCTTCCAAAGCATAGAACATGTATATGGTTTTAGAGTGGTTACGGTTTTAAGTCATCTCACATAAGTACACTCCCCCACTTATCGGGTGCTCCATAACCTATGATAGTTTCTGGTAATCTCAACTCCGGTTTTGTAAAAAATAGACAGACAATACATAAGAACGGAAACCGCCTCCTAACCGTTTAAGCAGATGGATTTCCTTATCATTTGTCTTAGAAGAACAAAACGAGTTTATATGTATAGTATAACATCACCGAAGATAATTTTACCATATAATTTCTATATTTCTTCTAAATATTTCCAAAGTACATTTGGTCAATACTTAATAGTCGGTTATTTAACTATCAAAATAAAAATAAACAATCAATTTAGAGGTTAACTTTTACAAGGAACCAAACACGGTTAAAAACATAAGCACAATCAAGTCATGTAAATGATTTCAAATCCTTTTTTTAATTAACTAATCCTTTATTAATTAAAACCACTTTTATTAGTAAGACTAACTTTTACTCAATAAACCTCTTTATTAAATAAACTTTCTTTATTAATTAAAATTTCTTTATAATTAAAACTTCCTTTATAAATATATATATGTGTGTACGTATGTATGGTTATATGTATGTATGTATGTATTTCTTTTTATAAAAAATATATACTTGCATTCTACTATTTCACTATTCACTTATACGTTTTTCAATACTTAAAAAGTATTCATACACATATCTCAACGGTATTAGAATATTCACAAATCACTTAACAAGTTTTACTTAATTCAAAATATAATCAAAAAAGTTAAAAACAAATGTTACTAAAATATTATTACTATAATCCCCTTCTCCTTTATAAATTAAACATATAACTTTTTCTATCTTATTTTATAAAAGATTTCAACATTTGTTATGATCTTTAAAATTCAATTATTAAATATCAAATTATATTTCCACTTTAAAACATAATTCAAAGGAATACAAACAGATATTACTAAAACATTGTTACTATAAACCCAAAACACTTCACATTTAATCATTTTCTTTAAAACTCTCTTTGAAAGGTTTCATTACATTTATAAAGGCTCAAGACCAGTGTTACTCAAACATTGTCACAGAAAACCCAAATAATTTCATACTTTAAAAACATTTCTCTTTAAACTTTCTTTTGAAGGTTTAATTATATTTAAGGGTTAAAGACTTGTGTTGTTTAAAGCATTGTCACAATAAACCCAAATCATTTCAGACTTTAAAATCGTTTATCTGTATAGTGATCTTTAAAATATTCAACAATAAATACCTTATTATATTCCTAAATATAATTAATAATAACGTTTAAAAACAATGTTTATTACAACCCAAAAACCTTTTATCATATCCATCACTAATTTTAAAACATTTATTTTAAAGATCAAAGCATGTCCATACTTATTAATTAAGATAATACACTTTTAATTAGTTTCACCAAACCATTTTTTTAATTTAAGTATTGAAATCCAAATTTCCTTTATAAATTTATAAAATACTTAATTAATATATGAAACTTATACATGTATAGGAATACCTCTAAAATACTTATTGATATGTTAAAACACTTTTAAAATAATTTGAATTATTTAATGTTACAAAACCTTTCAAAATATAGGTATCTCGTAAGATCACACCACAAATAAACACGAATGAATTTTTACCTTACGATAATCAAACCATTTCATAAAAAAATATTGATATTATTATAATGTCTAGAGTAGAAAATACATAAGAAACAGTTATGTTGTGAGTGAGTGTACAACACAAAAATAATAGGTATACAAATCAAACCGCTAAGGTGCGTTCGCTAATTGCGTAGGATTCCATGGAGATGCCACGTTGCTACGAGATGGATCTCCTGCACAAGGATCAGAGATATTCTTCCGAGTAGCATACATCTATAGTGATGTACCATAAGGTTAACACAAACTCGTCCTAACGCCTGAACACTAATGTGAACCACGCGGCCGTCAGACATCAACAACCCAGGCGCAATAATCGAAAGCATGCTCTGGATAATGGAGTTGATGTACCCATTTGGGTTAGCTAAATCCCTGGATTGTTCCTCCCTACTTTATTTTTTATCAATATCGATGATGAGGCTACGTTCGGCCTTCCAGTGCACGAGCCATAACTCGAATAGATCTCGAAACCATACATGGATCCCCATACCTCAACAGGTCTTGGAATCACACATGTATTCCAACATCTCAAAATAGATCATGAACAACTACATGTGTTCAAGCGTGTCAAATAGATCTCGAATGCGCACATAGATTCCAACATCTCAAACCAATCACAAACCTCTTCCAAAGCATAAAACACGTGTATGGTTTTAAAGTGGTTACGGCTTCAAGTCATCTCATACAAGTACACTCCCCTGCTTACTGGACCTCCAAACCGATCGATAGTTTTCGGTAATCTCAACTCTAGTTCTGTGGGAAATAAATAGATAATACATAATAGCATAGATTACCTCCTGACCGTTTAAGCAGACAGATTTTCTTATCGTTTGTCTTAGAATAACAAAACGGGTTTATATGTATAGTATACATCACCGAAGATAATTGTACCATATAATTTCTATATTTCTTCTAAATATTTCCAGAGTACATTTGGCCAATACTTAATAGTTGGTTATTAACTATCAAAATAAAATTAAACAATCAATTCATAGGTTAACTTTTACAAGGAACCAAGCACGGTTAAAAATATAAGCATAATCAAGTCATGTAAACGATTTTAAATCCCTTTTTTAATTAACTAATCTTTATTAATTAAAACCACTTTTATTAGTAAAACCAACTTTTACTCAATAAACCTCTTTATTAAATAAACTTCCTTTATTAATTAATATTTCTTCATTAATTAAACTTCCTTTGTAAATGTATATATGTGTATGGATGTATGTATGTATGCATTTCTCTTTATAAACAATATAAACTTGTATTATACTAATTCACTATTCACTTATACTTTTTTCAATACTTAAAAAGTATTCATACAGTTATCTCAACGGTATAAGCTATTCACAAATCACTTAACAAGTTTTACTTAATTCAAAATATAATCAAAAAGGTTAAAAAATGTTACTGAAACATTGTTACTATAAGCCCGTTCTCCTTTATAAATTAAACATATAACTTTTTCTATCTTATTTTATAAAAGATTTCAAAATTTGTTATTATCTTTAAAATTCAATTATTAAAGATCTAATTATATTTCCACTTTAAAATATAATATAAAGGAATAAAATAGATATTACTAAAACATTGTTACTATATACCCAAAATACTTCACATTTTAATCATTTTCTTTAAAACTCTCTTTGAAAGGTTTCGTTACATTTATAAAGGCTCAAGACAAGTGTTACTCAAATATTGTTACAGAAAAACCAAATAATTTCATACTTTAAAAACATTTCTCTTTAAACTTGCTTCTAAATATTTAATTATATTTAAGGGTTAAAGGCATGTGTTTTTTAAAGCATTGTCACGATAAATCCAAATCATTTCAGACTTTAAAATCATTTATCTGTATAGTGATCTTTAAAATATTCAACAATAAATACCTTATTATATCCCTAAATATAATTACTAATATGGGTTATAAATAATGTTACCAAAACGATGTTTATTACAACCACCTTTTACTCATATCCATTACTAACTTTAAAACATTTACTTTAAGATTAAAGCATGTCCATACTTAAGATAATACAATTTTAGTTAGTTTCACCAAACCATTTTTTAACTTAAGTATAGAAACCCAAACTTCCTTTATTAAATTTATAAAATACTTAATTTAATATTTAAAACTTATACATATATATAGTAATACCTCTAAAATACTTACTAATATGTTAAAAAACTTTTAGAATAATTTGAATTATTTAATGTTACAACACCTTTCAAAATATAGGTATCTCGTATGATCACACCATAAATAAACATGAACGGATTTTTACCTTAAGATAATCAAACCATTAAATAAAAAATATATTGATATCATTATAATATCTAAAGTAGAAAATACATAAGAAACAGTTGTGTTGTGAGTGAGTGTACAACACAACAATAATAGGTATACAAATCAAACCGCTGAGGTGTGTTCGCTAATTGTGTAGGATTCCATGGAGATGCCACATTGCTACGAGGCGGACCTCTTGCACAAGGATCAGAGATATTCTTCCATGTAGCATACATCTATATTGATGTACCATAAGGTTAACACAAACTCGTCCTAACACCTGAACACTAATGTGAACTACGTGGCCATCAAACATCAACAACCACGGGCCCAATAATCGAAAGCATACTCTGGATAATGGAGTTGATGTACCCATTTGGGTTAGCTAAACCCCTGGATTGTTCCTCCCTACTTTAGTTATTATCAATATCGATGATGAGGCAACGTTCGGCCTTCCAGTGCACGAGCCATAACTCGAATAGATCTCGGAACCATACATGGATTCCCATACCTCAACAGGTCATGGAATCACACATGGATTCTAACATCTCAAAATAGATCATGAACAACTACATGTGATCAAGCGTCTCAAACAGATCTCGATTGCCCACATAGATTCTAACATCTTAAACCAATCACGAACCTCTTCCAAAGCATAAAACACGTGCATAGTTTTAGAGTGGTTACGGCTTCAAGTCATATCATGCAAGTAGACCCCCCTGCTTATTGGATGCTCCAAAACGATCGATAGTTTTTGGTAATCTCAACTCGGATTCTATGGGAAATACATAATAGCATAGATCACATCCTGACCGTTTAAACAGACGGATTTCCTTATCATTTGTCTTAGAAGAACAAAACGAGTTTATATGTATAGTATACATCATCGAAGATAATTGTACCATATAATTTCTTCATAGGTAGATGACCTATTCTTTACTGCCGGTAGATGACCTATTCTTTACTGCCAGACGACCTACTTATTATTGATTATATTTGGATACTATTATGACTTGTATCAAATCTTTCTTATTGATATAATAATGGTATTTTATGAGATTGAGAGAGATTCTGTGCATTGCTTTATTACTGCTTAACTTCACTTGAGGATATCACATTATTGATTAATTCTGGTTTTGATGGTGATTTCAAGATATAGATGATGCACCCTTTTGATGTGGATTTTGATTTGATGTATTTATATGGGAGATAATGCTTTTGAATTTGTTGTAAATGTAATTTTGAGATATTTTGAGGTTGTAGTGCCATCATCTTTGTACTTATTATATTATCATTGTATATTATAATATCACCTATCATTATAGACATAGTCTGGCCCATGTGTTATTTATAACACTCGAGTCAGTTTGAGACATTCTAGGTTCAGGGACATGATGACCAATTTATGGATGTGGGTATAGATGGAGACTAAAGTGTTATTACGTAGTTATCATATATTACTGGGAAGTATTTGGATTCATGTATTGGATGTTTTAGTGGTAGTGTCTATTTGTTGTATATTGGATAATGTATATATCTCTATTATATATTATCGTTGCATTTTGAATCTATGTCCTTGTTATTACTATATATTGTGTATTGTTCTGTCCTAGAGGCACACATGTTTATTACTTTGTACTTAGACTGTGTATGTATAACCAAGTTATTTATTCATTGTTTAAATATGTACCGGTGTTAGTCCAAGAGAATATTCACATGTGTACCTCATATTATCTCATTCTTCGTATTATTCAACAGTTATTATATAATAATACTCTTAGGTAGTATGGGTGTAGAAGTGGGGTGCTATAGATGGGGGGAGAGTTCAACCTAAAATAGAGGGTATATAGAGGCTTCAAAAGTTCTAAAATAAGTGTGGGTATAGATGCTTATATAGAGGAGAATTTAGAGATGTTTTAGAATCAAGATCCTACATCATCTCTTACCAATTCTCTACTATCTTAGCCCTCCATCTCACAGCCTCTCTAACACCATCATATGGCTGCACCAAGCTCCTATCATAGCTAAATATGGTCAACCCCTATATGATCTTTTAACCCACTTAAAGCCCTAACAAATATTTTGCATTTAAATCCAAATTGAACATGCATTGGTATCACATATCGATTAATATATTTAAAACAATTATACATACATTCAATAATATCTGTTCGTCAAATCAAAATCAAATTTATAACTGATATTTCACAAATTAGTTAATAAAGTTATAGCAACTACAAATTAATTAAATCATTTTCTTAAAGGAGTACTCAGCATTTCGGTTGTGTGACTCGTTAGGTGTAAATTTGGTCAATGATTAATATCGAACTATACGAATATTAACGTTCTCACGTTACATAGCAAGTGGTGTGACACTTGGCCATATTTTTCACTAACTTGGTTTCGGTAAAATCTAATTTTACTTTATTAAATGTTACCCAGTTATGACTATTGTTTACACCAATTCTCTTCATCAAAACCATATCACTTTAGACTTATGAAATTTGGTAATGGTCAAAATTCCAATATCCTCCATATTCAACTCTATAGTCCAAACACAAAGTCCTTGGTTTAAAAATAACAATTATTATTAACCGAAATGCTCTAGCCAGAGACTCTGACCTTAAGCTAACTTTAATTAACCGTGATACTATCCTCATATAACGAAGGAGACAAATCCTCTTTTAAATAGTGTTTCAGTTCAAATGCTTCCACTTGACCCAACTATAATCGTTTGATGGACACCATGCTATGATTTAAGTATAATCAAAGCAGGACTTTCAGATTAAAGATCAACGGTACTCTCAAGTCAGGAAAATTATGTAATTTTGTCACATCGATATTTTCTGTTTGATCTTAGTTATACTAACTAACAGAAAACTATCGAGTGAGTCATTTCGTGTCTATCCAATAATTATCAATAAGTAACCCTTTGGTACCCCCCAACAGTTATGAGTAACACATTGCCTAAAATTTGGAGAGCGTTACATAATATAGTCTTAACGGATGTATTGAAATCTAGTCTCGATGTATCATGACTAGAAATACTTAAAATGACATACTTATTTTCATTGTGATAAATTACTCACGGTTACAACACTTTGTAACAACTATCATAAAACATACTATTTGTAAATTTTCTATTAAACATATTTTTAATTAAATTAATGTAACACATTATATCAAGTATATAATAGAAAGAAAACACCTTTTATTTTGAAAAAAATTGGTTATCGAGTTAAATATATGTAACAAATTACATAATTGCTCCTATGTCATAACCCTAATCTTATCAGAACGAACTTTATCTAAGTTGATGATTAATGGGTCGCTTGCGGTAGGATTAAGGTATGGTAGGATTATGGTAAGGTTGTTGATGGTGAGGGATGCTATGTGGAATGTGGCGAGGGCAAGATTTGACTGCAGTGGACATTTTTAAATGGTTTATAAATATATTCGTGTTGCGGTAGAAGGATTCATTATTGGTTGTGAGGACAGATTTCTCGGTAGCTGGTGTGAGGATATGATAAGTTCAATGCTTAATTTTACAGAGTGACATTGGTTTTTTTGGTTTTGTTTCTGTTACTTGTTCACATTTTTTGGGAAGATGACATGATTGTGTAGTAGATAAAGGATGTGAAGAAGTTGATGTGGTGAATGACAGAAGGAATGGTAGTATATGTGGTGGAATAAAGTGGCAAAGACTCTGTTGTTCAAAATATAAAACGCTAAAGTCTTCACTGTTTTATATTTAAAACAAAAATATCTTTGTCATTTTAATAACCGATCCTCTATACACTTCACCATCCACCAAAACAGGCAGAACAACCACAATTCATTGAGCAAGACATACTTGATTGCGCTGTGGTTAGTTTAGTTCACTTTTTTCACTGAACTAATCATTGCTAGTTGTGTTTTAATATAAACCCCCATACTTATCTACGGAAATAAGACATGCCTGAAAAATTATTATGAATATATGTCTCTTTCTGGCCGTGGCATAATTATGTATGCGTATTGTGTAAATGCACATGTGCTATTTTCATAACATAACACGCACTACATGTTATTTTGTTTCTTTTTTTCTTTAACTTTGCTCATTTTCAAAATGTGCAGATAGGAAAATGTGGCTTAATAACATAGTGTTCTAAATCATCATATCAATTTTCTTCTTCCTACTATTTTCAATAGAACCCATTTCTAAACCTTAAATTTTCAATCCGTATACTACTTAAAATTTAATTTTGTTCCTCTATTTTAAACTTTAATTCATAAGTAGATGAAAGGCTCGTCATTTCGTAAAACACGATTGATATGGACTACTTCACAAAATAGGCTGAGGCGAAGCCCCTCACCACAATTACTTTGGAACTATGTTAAAAGCACGCTTATGCATTGCTTAGGCATTAAATGCTTGTACACCGCTTAATTTTTTGAAAAATCAATAGATTTGAAGCGATGAGCGCTTAAGCGCGCTTAGTTGGCACTTATCAGCGGTTCGCTTAATCATAAGTGATGATTAAGCACTACTAAGCAAGAAATATTATTTTTAAAATAAAAAGAAATTGGATTACAACAAAAAGGCACATTCCCAAATAAAATTTTCTCATTTTCTATCGTATAAGGTGATGGGTAGTGAGTAGTTTATTGCATTAAGATATGATTATATTTATTTGCCTAATGTGCATGGTTTATACTCAACTCGAGTATGCTTACTTTTAATGAATAATGAATGTCAAATCTAGCTTTTGCAACCTATGAATATACAGGCATAACTTTACTTCTTAGTTATCATTTCGTGAATTCGCAGATGATGCACTTAATATAATCTCTTTACATAAATTTATATCGATATGAATAATTTATACTAAAAAATTAAGCACCGCTTAGGTGATGTTTAAGCAACGCTTAAGCGACATTAAGCGAAGCGGTACTTCGATTGTCTCGCCTCCCTTAGGGCTTAATATAATATAGCTCTGAAGAAAGTGATCAACCTCGTTGTAAAGAATATTTTATCTAGGTTTGGAGTGCCATGGTAGATTATAACTGATAATGAAACTAAATTAGAAAGTGCAAAATTTTATGGTTTACGTGCTCGATATCAAATCGAGAAGAGCTTTTCAACAGAAGCACGTTCCCAAGCAAATGGATGGGTGGAGGTGGTGAATAAAATCAACAAAGCTACCATAAAGAAGCATTTAAAATGAGCTAAGAACTACTGGGTAGCTGAGTTATGATTGGTATTATAGGCTTTCCGGACATACCCCATGACATTGGCCTATGGAACTAAGGCCATGATTCCAATTGAAGCGGAAGCCACTTCTCATAGACAAATATATTTTGACCCCAAAGTCATCCCATGATTTAGTGGAGGAAAGGCGAACAAAGGCTAATATAAAGTTAGCTACTCACTAGCAAAGATTAGCAAGATAGTTAAACCGTACCTTTGAGATTGTCGATCTCATTTCGAAACAGTTCTTTTCCAATACGACGACACTTTACCTGAATTGGGAAGGACCCTATGCGATATGATAGAAGCTAGAGACAACACCTTCAAGAAATCAATAGTCGATAGGATCTCAATTCAGTGGGCATGGAAAAGTGAGCATTTACCTTACTATTTCACTTAATTTCATTTTGTAATTAGGCATTTCATTCATATTAGGAATAAAAAGTCAAAATTTTCCATAGATTTGTTGAAATAAAGTTATCTCTTTAATTCTATAGAACCGCATTCTTAATGTCTGGCTTTGTACCATGGGATCAGCGGCACAATCAAACATTATATATTTTGAAACTCAGATGTCTACATACCCAGAGATAGATACAAATAGGCTCCTATGAATCAACATCTAATCAATGGAGTATAATCGGATTAGGGGTAAATTGGATAATTCACACTTATAAATCTTATATTTGACCAACGCTCGAAGATAGGCGAGGTCATAGGTAGATGCCTGGAGGTCGGCATAGCAGACACTGGTGCCCAAAGATAGGCATTGGTGTACAATTGAGTTTTGTAGGTACAACACCGGATTATATTAGTGCTCATGTAAATATGAGGGAAAAGCCATATAGTTTCAATTACAAAAATGTAGTACAGTTTTATTTATAGTTAAATAGGAAATATTTGACCGATAATAAAAAAACTGCACAACAGAATGGCACCGAACAATCGTAGGAATTATTATATATATATATATATAGCTACGGTAAACAAGATCATGACATATACCATAGACATATGCAGTTGTGATATAAAAATAACCATATATTTATACATGTAGGTAAGTATATAGGCATGAAAATAGAAAAAAGCGATAAAGCAAATAAGATAAGGCTGAACAGGAAAACAACTTTTATTTACTAAACCTTTTGACAAAGTTAGGAGCCGTACCCGCACATCAATGGCTTATGTATAAGAAAGCCAAAATCCGAGAATGACTTAATTGGACACTTCTTCCTTCCTCTTTTTCCTCCCTTAGTAGGCTGCTTGGCAGGGCATTTCCTTTATTTTCCCTTTTTTTGAGTGCTTTTATTTGAAAATGAAGCCTCATCTTTTAGGATTGGTGTTATCATATAATACATGTGTCAAGCATATAGAAAGAGAGTATGTCGAGTTTAAAGATTACAAGGGGTGTCAATTTAAAGAAAACAATCAAAAGAAGGATGGCATGCTTATAGCAATAATATGAAGTAATCGTATGGAAAGGGGTGCCGCGTTTCTAAGGGTGCCGCAAAGAAATGGTACCGAAAAGAAAGGATGCCACATTATTAGAAGACATCGAACATCTAACAAAGGGGAGGTTATCGAGTTAGTACGAATAGCAAGCCCCTACATCATAAAGAAAGGATGTCATGCCACTTAAAGATATCGAGCCCATGGATAGTTAAAGATGGCAAAGTATACAAGCTCTTACTACAACAAATAGTATCAGCTTCAGTAATATATATGGTCTCAAGTATTTACAATGTAGAGGATCTCGAATATCTACGATTAAAGGGTGGCATGTATATGCATACGGAGGATGACATATATATGCAATATGGAGGATGGCATGTATCAACAATAGAAAGAGTGTCGAGTATCAACAACTTAGGGGATGTCGTATATTTACAATACATAGAGAATGCCTAGATCCTACAATCACTTGATGCCATGATTCTTCAGGAGCTACCAGGGCCACTGGACTTATGGCCAAGACACGTGTCAATCATCCCGCATGGTTGATGCTGCTATAAATAGACCCCCATCGCCAATTGATGAGGGGCGATTGATTCTTTTCTCTACTTCTCAAATTTTAAAGTTATAACCCTAAATTGATTTAGAGATTTTAGTGCCGATTATAATGCTTGAACTTTTGTACATAAGGACTTGAACAATGAACATTGCATAACAAACTTCAGTTGAATTAAGCAATTTGCCCAAGTTTTCGACATACATATGACTTCTAACAATTGACTCGAACTATATACATGCATACTTTGTTCTATTGTAATTGGACTAGAACCTTCATTTGCATACTTCCCTAAAGCTTTTTGTAACTATGCCCTTATTTGAACTGGACTTGCTTTATCTTGCATATTTGAGTTGACAAAGAAGTTTGTTAACATTTTGGTATTGAGTTCCTGAACCTCTGATTCCCTGCATATCCAGTGACTAACTTTTCTTATCCTGCATATAAAGGATAATGCTTATGTGCCAATCTAATATTACAAAGTGCCAAATGGGAATTAAAGAGACAATACCCTAGAAGTTCCTGATACTTTAAGACTCGTTCCTTTACCACCTCCTACGAAAACATCTGTCTCCTAACTGAAGAGAGGTTAAATTATTGGCCTTAAAAGAAGAAGCAACTAGGAAATGAAATAAATCTCGAGGGTGCTTATTGCCAATATCACCGAAGAAATAGATACAGAACCGATCAGTGTTGAGCCCTTAAAGGAATGATTCAGAATTGCTTGAGGAATGAGAGCTTCAAGAATTTGTTAACAAGATTTAAGCAAAAGGCAAATGTGTCTACGAAGAACAAACGATCAACAAACATGAATGCTTTATAAAAAGCCTTTGATCCTGCCAAGATGGCCTGGTCAAAACAGCTCCCAACGGAAGGTCAGAGTAAGCCTCTAGTCCCGCCTATAAGGCATAGGCTGAGCACTGCAAGCCTTTGATCCCACCTATGTGGTCTGGTCGAAGAACCTCCTAGAGGGACGACATAGTAAGCCTTTGATCACGCCTAATTTGGCTTAGCCAGAGCACTAAACCAGCCTTCAATCTCGGCTATAAGATCTATCTGAAGTGTCTTCTAGAGGGAGGATGGAGTAACCCTTTGGTCCTGTCTAAAATGGTTTGGCCATAGCACCGAATTGGCCTTCATTTCCGCCTATAAGACCTGACTGGGGCGCCTCCTATATGTAGGATGGGTAAGACTTTGGTTCTCCTTAGAATATCTAACCAAATGCATCAATCGAATCCTAAATCATTGTCTAGAGATGGTAACAGGGGGTTAAACCAAAATTTAGATCATTACCTAGAGATGGTAATAAAAAAAATCGATCAAAGTCTAAACCATTGCCTGTGATGGCAACATAGGGCTTAATCAAAACCTAAATCATTACCTAAGATGGCAATAAAAGGAAAAAGGAATCAATTAGATAAAAATCAAACTCTAGAGAAAGAACAGTCAAAAACATTTAATTCTGCACCTATGAAGGGAGGTTAAAAACTAATTATCACCCAAAATCAAGGAATTTTAATGTCAGATATGGACATCTGAGAAATTATAATTTATTACTTAGGCCTAAAACTTCTTTCTTAGAAATATCAAGTTAGCTCTCAATCCTTAATTTTGAATTGGAATTCGAATTATCAAATAACAAGAATCTCCGTTAACGGTCGGATTTATGATCCTCCTATTAGATGGAATTTTGGTCTTACTATCAAAAGAATTTATGATCTTTTTACCAAATGAACTTCTAGTCTTATCATTAAATGAAATTCTAATGGAATTTTGGTCTTACTGTCAGATGAATTTCTAGCCTTCTTATCAAATTAAATCTACGATCTTCATGCCAAATGAATTTTTGGTCTTTTATCAAAGCTAACTAGAGACTATTTATAGTTATGCGATAGAGAGAAGTCATTAAATAGACATTTACTCCAAGAAACCAGTCATGATAATGATATTTAAATCAACCATGATTTTTCCCATAAAGGTGAAATGAGAATGCTAACTGATTATACTTATCTAAAGTTTTTCTAATATTATTCTAAAAAATGAATTCCAAAACCAAGCTTTCAAATACTCAAAGATTAACAAGACAACTTTTTCATAAAATATTCTTCGGCTTTTGCAAAGGAAAATAACTAATTTAGGAAAGAAATAATTTTCTAAAGCTATGAAAGCTATATTTATTTATTATATATTTTCCAAAAGGAAAAGATGAACTGGAAAGGTTGGTCTAAAGCAGTCTACAAGGGAATAAAGGGCAGAAAAATCTACGCTTAGTCAAGGACTATAGGCCATATGGAATTGGATAAAGCACTGAAGTAAGTTAAAAATCTCATGCAATTCAACGAGTTCAAATACAAGACAAAAGCAAAGGTGAAAGTGCAATGTCCATTTAAGGTGTTAATCGTTCAAGTACAAATTTATTTACCATTTTACATTTTATACATCATATACAAAAGTTATAGATAATAAGAAAGATTAATTAGTAAGAGAATCTAGCAAAGTGTTTTTAAGTGACATCATTTTGGCTATTCTCCATTAGAAATTGAGGTCTTGCACTTTCTCCTTCGAGTCTTCGACAGTCAAAGAAGGTTCGGTGATGTGACGAATTACCGCACCCAAAAATTCCTTAAGTTTCTTCTCTTTCTTTCGGATAATATCTACATCATCAATATAGCTATTTTGAACCTTTAATGCGTCATCAAGCATCTTATTGGTTTCTTGAAAAGTTTTGACGTTACTCTGTAATTCTTTTAACTTTCTACTTAAGGGCATATTTTCCATGTCCTAATTGCTCAACATGACATTGATACTTGTTGAGATATTCCATTACTTTTTCATCCTACTCTCCTTTAAAAAATTGGATGCATTCATACCTAACTCTTTAGCACCATCTGGAGATTTCTCTATGATCCAAACCCGAGGGCGGGTTCAACAAGGCAGAAAACTATTCTTTGCTGGTCGAAGGGGTGGAGTGGGAAGGCTGGATTCGCCTCCGCTTGCAAAGAGTTCTTAAGATTGATAAGATACTTGGCTTTTTAACAAGTCCACTTCAAGATCCATTACCCATTGATGCAAACAGGCAATTTCTTCATCGGCCTTGATTCTTTGGATCGATGGTCCAGGATGGCCAGCCAAACTCATATTCCCTCTCAGTTTTTTAGACTTCTTTGTGTTTCTCATTAATTTTCTCTTCTAAGCTAGAAGTCATTTTTTTCACACTGCTTAATGTAGATCTTAATTGATAATGTTATTTATGTCATTTTTGCGCATCCAGGTTATTGGAAAGCAACAAAGTTGAAGCATCTTGAGACGAACGTTTCTCCTCAATGACTGGTCGTATCTTGGCTTTACTATTGTATAATCGAGAAACGAGATTTGGACTACTAAACGCAAGCATTAATTATTTTTCCTAATGAAAATTAGTCAACAAGAAAAAAAATTGGTACAGAAGAAAATGCAGTCTTTGTTAGCAGAAAGAAGGTTAACAAGCATGGACAAACAAATTCAAATCAATTAAAAATACAAAATTTATATGTTCTTAAAGTTTAAAGATAACAGTTTGGGCCTTTTTGAGTGAACTCGTGGACATAGAAAGGGTAGAGTGAAAGGAATATTAAACCCTACAGGGGTATTCACTTGTGGGAATTGATGGTAGTCTCACTTCCCGGCGAAAGGACTGGCTTTACCACATAACAAATTGGCGTAATTAGTTTGCATCTCTTTACGTAAATTGTCCTTTTCATTGCCTAAGAAATCGAACTGAAAGCGTGGAAGACATGTGTAAACTTCTTAGAGATTCATTAGGAAGCAATATTTTATTAGCCTATAGGTTTTAAGAATTAATGATTTCTCTTTAAAGTCCCTCTTTAATTTGATAAATTTACTTAAGAGTTCCATGAAAACAGGACTATCTGATGATTCCTTAATCTATACGATTAAAACTCAGAAATAAATTTATCTTCATTGAACTTAACTTTCTCAAAGGGAAGAGTGTTAAGGGAAAGTGGAACAGTCATAAGCCTAAGAAGATTCCAGCAATCCCCAGGTTGGGTATCAGTCCTATGCCCATTTAAATATCTATTATAGAGACATCTAATTAAATCTCAACTCTTCTCCCCTAAGAAAGAAAAGTCAACAAAAAGACACCTAGAATAAATTATGTAAAGAAACTCTACTAAAGCATCTCTATCTTCGATAAGCATCCAGAAAAGTGTAGTTAATTCTGCATTTTCTCTTAAAACTCTTTCTTTAGAAAGACGAGATCCTTTTAAGAGTCGGATAGCTCATTTTTTCTTGAAGTCTTTTAATCGTTTGGCATAAAGGCAAAGGCGTAGTTAAGTTGTTAGGCTCTTTTATTAGCCTTTTGATCTCCATATTTAATCAAAGCACCTCTCTCTTGTTCTTCTAGTACCTAGTTTGGATTTTTTTTCCTTAACTAAAGTAGTGAACTAATTAACTAAAAGATAACAGACAAATGTGGACATCTAAAACTAATTTCATACCCATGTGAAGGGAGCTTGAAAAGTTGGAGCTTGAGCCTTTTCCTTCATTTGTTGTCTGGAGAAAGAGCAACTTTTGCAGGGATGTCTTCCAGTGGAGCATCTTGAGGACCTGGTAGATCAAGAAAGCCTTTATCATGAGCAGATGAGTCTAAGTCGTATCCGCCTAATCCGTTACCCCGTCTCTTGGTTCTTTTAGACTCTTACCGCCATCATCGACCCATCCTTGATCATCATCATCATCGCCTTCGTCTTCATCTCCTCCAAGTGGGGGTCATCGAAAGATAATAATTTCTTAGGATTGATAGCCTCCTCTTTAGGAAATTCATCTTGAAGCGATCTTTGAGCTCTCCCCAAAATAAGATCGAACTTCCTGTTGAATGTGTTATTCGGATTTGTGAGGGAAGGAAAGTCCAGGTCAGGACATTTGCCAATGTTCTTATTATATGCTACAAAAAGGGCATCTTTGTAGCACTTCTCTATTTTTTGATAAGTGAGTGATTAAGGAAGAAAGTAACTTTCTTCTTGGCATCCTTCATAATGTTGTTAGCATAGTCTTGGTTGGCATCTTAATTTCTAGTTCTCTTTTCGGAGACTTTATGTTATTGGCCATTCGACCTTCTCTGTCCTTAAAGACTTCACGCTCTCTTCAAGTAACAATTGGTTTTCTTCTCTGCATCAAGGGAGGAGGCACATTTTCCTTTCTTAACAATATCCTCATTCTTTTCCACTGCAACATCAATCATTTGACTCTATAGAAGCCCGGCTTTAGTCATTAGTGAGGAAACTTGCTCCTTAAGCTCCGCAACTTGGCCAACGGATCCTTAGAGGTCCATTGAAGAAAAAAATTGTACTTAGCTGCCTAAAACATACAACAGACATAAGCTAAGTTAGGATGTACCAAATTAGAATCTAGATTAGCCAAAATACTAAAAGGCACATACCAATAAAAGTTGTTGATAAAGAACATAAAGATTATCCATTGAGAAAGTTGATGACTGCAGTGGCATAAGAGAACCACAGTTGATTGGATAGCTAAGCAAATAGGATCTTTAAAGTCCATAAGGATAGTGTGAGCTTAGGCCTCCTAAGGAAGAGATTCACTAGAAAGAGGAGTTAGACCTAACTTCTCATATAAATGTTGGAAACTGAAAGCAGAAGTTGGAAGCGAGATGTTTAATAAAGGATTCGAGGTGTGAACATTCTTTTTGTGTTTTTGTGCATTCTGGTCTGAGAACTCAAATCAGTTGTGTTAGGATCGTGAGTGACCGAACCAACATCCGCATTTGATTCCTCAGCAACAATGATGGAAGTCTGGACTTCCCCAAGCTTAGCCTTCTTGCTCGGAGCGAGATTAAAGCACCATTTGGAGCGTCGGAGCCCACCTTACTTTTTATAGCATCAACGGCTTTAGTACTAGAATACCCAATAGGGGTAGTCTTAGTTGAGTCAACCAAAGAAGAAACATGATTTTTGGCCCTCTTGGACTTAAAGGCTATGACAACAATAGATGAACCTAAGTCAAAGGAAAATTCATAAGGCACGGAGGTAAGAAACTTCGTTTTAGTTGTAATATAAACTTACTAAAGGAAACACACTAAATGAGGGAATAAGTAGAAAAAGTTTTCTAACTGCCAACAATCAAGTATCTTTTTCCATGAGCATCCCCTATTACCATCGGAGGTTCCCCAAGCACTCTATGGTTTTTTAATATTAGAGAGTATTTTCAAAGTTTAGTTTCTGTCAAAAGCTTAAGCATGTCCCCTATGCTTTTAGAAGCTTGAGTTAAGCCTTAATAGTGGAGGTAGCAGAGGAATTAGATTGTTTAGGAGCAGATCTTGAAAGAGAATAGTCGTCATAGGAGAATGAAAAAATATAACATAAATGATATGAAGCAATAAAACTTACTAAAATCAAAAAAAGACCCTTTGATCTTAGGAGTATAGCATCTAATGTAAAAGAACTGACTCTCCCAGTCCCTTGTCATGTTGATCAGATGGGTGACTGAACTTATTGGATAAGGAAGAAGGTGATATACAAAAATATCTGATTGCTTGTCTACTCTTACAAGTTTCACCAAAGAATGAAGAGTTTTAGCATTTAGTTAAGGAAGGTTGGCTTCCTAGGCAAGGACCTCCAAGCAACTTAAATAAGTGTAAGAGTTAAGAGTTAATTGTATCGGAGTGATTCTCAAGTGCTCTAGAAACTTTAAAAGGAATTTTGGGAAAGGAATGTAGCCTGAATGGTAGATATAAATATGAGTAAAAGCAAAGAATCCTTCGGGAGGATTATCTATTCTACTAGATGGACCAGCGACCATGGCTTTCATATTTGTAATCCCAAACGGCTAAAGTGTAGTGTCTACATCCTGTTGGAAAGTTAAGAAAGATTAGTTAAGCTTATAATCTCTCTTCTCTGAAGCAGGAGAAGGCTTGGGGCCTTTGTCAGATTTCTTGCTATCCATCTAGCTTCCAAATAACATAATACCAAAGATAGGGAAGTGCTATATACTCTATGGATGTTGAGAAAATATTAAAAGGATTCATAGCTAGATATTGAGTTCATAAGTTGTTATGGAATTCAAAACAAGAAGACAATTCTTTTAATGATTTTTGAGTACCAGATATCGAATTTAGAAGTAGTTAAATAATGACAAAATGGAAGTCTATTAGTTAGTCATTAAATTTATGACTAAATGTCGAATTTAAATTGTTGTAACTAGTTAGCGAGTCATTGATTAGTTGTTTAATATCTAATTCGATGTCGAATTCATAAATGAATTATCGAAACTCAAAACTAGCAAATGATTTTTTAACTGGTTGTCAAACTTATAGTTTGATGTCGAATCTAGAAAGTTATTGAAATATGGAACCAAATTGTAATTCTTTGGCAAGTTATTGGGTTTACAATTCAATGTCAAACTCATAAACAAGTTTTTGGATTCAAACTAGTTAATAACTCTCTAATTAGTTATCATTTTCATAGTGTGATATCGAGTTACTAAGTGATTGTTGAATTCGAAAACTAGTGATGTTAAGTTTATAACTAGTAATAGAGTTCACAAAAAGATGTCAAGTTTATGAACAATTGTCGAATCCATAACTGGGTAGCAAGTCACTAACATGTTATCGAGTTTCTAACTAGTTATTGAGGTGATTTCTGGTTGGCAAATTAATAACTAGTTAGTGAGAGTCTAGCTAGTTATCGAGTCTCTAACTTGATGTCAGCTTATGAATGGATAGTGGATCGATAATAGGTCCCCAATTGGATATCAGGTTTCTAACTATTGCTTATAGATGTCAGGTCTGTTGAATATGCTAGTATATGATTTTTGTTTGATGATAATAAAAATATATATATATATATTCATTTAAATATATATAAAAGCTACACAACGTGGCGATAGTGCAAAATAAAATAAGTCATTAATAAAAGCCACAAAACATGGCTATAATATAAGGAATGACAAATCGTTGAATACAAGACGTCAACCAAATCATAAAGTAAATGATAGGTAAACATGGAATATAACATCAATCATAATGCATAAACTATAAATAGTATTGAATATAAAATTAATCATAGTGTATAAACTACAAATAACAAAAAAATATAACATGAATCAAAGTACATTAGTACATAAACTATAAACATAACATGAGTAATACTGAAATACACATCATGGGTACATGAATCAGAGTACATAAAACATGGCTCAAGTTATCTCCACGTGGACGTGGAGCACGTTGTCGATGAAAGTCATCATCATTGCCTCTCTCAGATAAATGATCAAATTACATACTATAATCAACAATCTCTTATGCCCGCCACTAGATCAACTAGTAATTAGGCTTGTGCTTGTGCTGCTATCTCTGCCCAGGACCGATAAAACTACTTTTCTACATGGACCTATTTCATCTGCTCACTCTTTTGACTCACTGTATCGTCGTAATAATCAATAGTACTCATGTGCTTTACATATTCAATATGTTCAATTCTCATCTTCAAGTCATATTAGTCAAGGTATGATATCTGAGTGGGATTTAGATACCGATAATGTGTAGAGGGTGAAATACATCAACTAATGGTCGACCCCAGAAGATGTATGAACTATCATCGTCCAACCAAAATGACTGGCAGCTGACATGTGATCTACTACGCGATAACCCTAACTAGGTTGCGTAAGATCATCAATAATCTGGGGTACTATCCCATGTCATATAGAAGTCGTTCCAACAAAATCTATCGAAGTTGCATAAGTAATAGTACTGCTATATGCTGTATAAAATCTACACCAAAAATCCTAATACAATGGACTAACGATAACAAAACTCTTTGCGAGCCACCAAACAACATTTATCGCAGCAGTTAATTGGTCAGGACTATATATCATGCAATGGTATGTATGAGTATGGATCATCCGGAGTGACCTCATGATCTTGCAATTGTCTCCAATACCTCTCATCTAGACACCAATAGCAACTAAACACAGTAGGGTACGATACTAATGAAAATCTTTGCATGTTGAGCATCTTATCTATCTATACAATCTTAAGCTTTATCGAGTCACTACTATCTAATAAATCCCACACTAACTACACTCTATGTATCTTCAAGTAAATCTAGTTATGAGCAACTAAATAAACATGACGGGATTCATTATCTCTGCTCCTCGTATAATCGGAACACCAAAACGCGATATGAGGAAAGAAAGAAAAATGATCTGTAGTCACCACAACAAAATGGAAATTTCTGGACTATTCGAGATACTAATACTTTAATAACTCCTAAAAACCATACAATGAAACCTATGACTCTGACAAAATGCGTCATGTGTCCAGAAATTTATATTGCTATGCAAGTATAGGAGCACCTTAATCGTACATGAGAGTGCAGTCGAAGTGCAATCCAGCCACAATCTCAATATACCTAACATGCATACTCTGCTACTAGTACTAAAGAGCATATTTCCAATCAGATATAGCACAAAAACCGAGCAAGTTCCAAGTCATGCTCTCGTGTGTACTCTATAAGTATGCTGTCCATGATAGTAGTAATTGCACTAGCTCGAAAAGCAGCATTTATCTGATAAGTTGTTGGTGTAGTGTTAAAATAAGGGAATATGTCATGAAAAAGCAATGGACACACCACCCATCATCATATGGAAGACCAGGTACTCTTATGCTAGTACCTATAAGTGTAACGATCTGCCTTTCTTACTCCTAAAGATTACACTTAATACATCCACAATATTGATGTGTCGATCATCTAGGTGTTCGAAAGACTTGTCAGTAAGGTAAAAGAAAAGAAAAGACAAGAAGAAAGAAACATATAATCTCACATGCCTAGAAATCATGTATAATAGAACATAAGATAGTACATACAGTCACTTCCAAAATGAAATATCAGAGTTACAATATATACTAATTTTAGCCAGGGACAGTTATAACTTCCTAACCCAATAATGTCGATACATGTTATACACACACAGTGAAAATTAAAAAAACTGAATAACGGTGAAGCCTCTTACTCCAAACCCCTCCAAAATGCATCTATAATAACTTGGACTGCTTGGCTACTCAAAAATTAGAGTATCCAAGAGTTTAAGGGAAAGAAAGAAAAAATCTAGGTCAAACAGTGTGAGTCAACTCAAAACACATGAATTTTTATACTTATAAATATGGGATCATAAGGTTTTGAATGCTGATAAGAGACGAAATTTCATGAATCTATGACTACGAAAAATTCGGACCCATCGACTTAAAATGGCTCGTATTGATATTGATGATATCTAGAGTCAATAAGTGTATGGAGTCTAGTATAGAGAATTGTTAAAATCTATCCTCAAGGTTCATCACTCGTAAATTCGTTTACAAAACTAGCGTTCATTTTATAAAAATTTATATACACATACCAAATACTTTCACTGCACTAAAACAACCGCATCAGTCAACTGGCCCATATAAGACAGTCGACTGAGGCTATGTACAAAATTTTTAATATATACAGTAAACAGTCAACTGAACTTCCTAGGTCAGTCAACTAACACTGTACATGTTTTTGAGCACGTTTGAAATTTAATCGACTGCCAAGCAAGTTTAGTCGACTGAATCTGCAACTGTCATTTTTCTCCAAAAGATACTTCTTTTGATCAAAGGTTTCATTCTTCCTAGAAGGTCACAACTCTTAGATTCTGATAGATGTCTATTTCTAGAAGTCATATCTCATCACACACTATATATACACACTCAAGATTCATAGATCCAATCACCTAATTTTCTATTCTCTTTTGATTTATAGCACTTAGCATTCTTGAGTTCAATATCTACAAGCTTTCATACAATCATTTTTTACGTATTCATTTCCATATTCTTCAAGCAATATTAAACTTCATATTCTTCATACACACAAATATACACATCTACTTTGTGGATAAGATTATAGGAAGGGTGTACTACAAGTGAAAAATCTGTGTTATTCAGAACACACAAAGTTAAGTTAAATCCAATTTATAAGAAAGTTCTGTTCGGTTGCTCAGGGTGTCAAGTCCTGTTTTCTTTCTCAAGCGGTCAAATTCCTATTTGGTTGCTCAAGTGGTGTAATATCAATTCCTCCGGGTTAAGTGAGGGTTCCTAGATATAATTCCAGAAGGAGTTTAGGATTGGACGTAGAACAGGAGTTCGAACCGGTATAAAAATCTCTGGTGTCATTTTACTACTATTATTATTTTATAGTTATTTTCCACACTAGTTATTTATTATAATCCATATTACACGATCCCATAGCATAGTCACTTTCATTTGGTATCAGAGCAAGGCCATCATATAACCGTAACATAGTTATCTAAAATTGTTTTAGTATGGAAAACAACACCAGCACTATTGCTAACACTACCTTTTTAGAAGGTCAATCTACTGCACGACAACCTCTGTTTAATGGAACGAGCTATAACTATTAAGCTACTATAATAAGAACCTATATACAAGCAAGCAGTTATGAAACCTGGAACATTATGCAATCTGAATATATTATTCCTACAATTGAATATTCAACATGGTCAAACACACAAAAATTAGACGATATTGCAAATGCTAAAGTTATGAGTATGTTTTATTGTGCAGACAAAAATGAATTTCATATAATAAATATGTGTAAAACTGCTCATGAAAATTGGTGTACACTTAAAATTATACATCAATGTACTAACAAAGTAAAACAGAGTAAAATTTCTATGCTCAAAAATCATTCCAGAACTTTAAAATGAAGCAAGATAAGACTATAAATGAAACGTACTCCAGATTTCCAAATATATATCATTCTTTGATAACATTAGGAGAAACTTATACATATTTTGATATTTCTTCAAAAATCCTCAACTCACTAACGGATAAGTGGAAACAAAAAGTCTTAGCAATTGAAGAAGCTAACGACATTTCGACCATAAAACTAGAGGAGTTGATAGGAAATCTAATGTCCTATGAAGTTAATCTCTAGGCAAAAATGAGTACAGGCTCAAGATAAGAAGAACATAACATTCCAGGCAGAAAAATATGAATCAGATTCAGATGAAAAAGATATAGCGTTCATTGCTAAAAATTTCAAAAAGTTTTTGAAATTCAGAAAGAGCAACAAATTTTGAAATAACAAGAATAGCTCTAACAAAAATAACAACACCAACAAACCAACATCGTCTGCTCTAGAATGTTACGAATGTCACAAAAAAGGCCACATCAAGAGAGACTGTCCTAAGAAAATGAAAGAAAAATATAAGCACAAAAAAGACAAATTCAAGAAGAAAGCTTTCTCTGTCACATGGGACGATTTGAAATTATCTTCATCATCGGATAGTGATTCGGAATAAGCCAACATTTGCTTTATAGCCGCAAAAGACGAGGTAAGTGATCTAACTTTTAATGATCTTTTAGAAATCAATTCAAAATTACTTGATAAATTAAAAGGAAAAAATAGAAAGTACAAAGAAACTCTCGAAAAATTGAATAGAACTGAAATCAAAGTAGAAATGCTAATAGATGAAATGATAATTTTAGAAGAAGAACTTCAAGTTACTTAAGAATCTTATTGTAATATGACATCTTAACTTTCTTTGCTAGGTCAAGAGATAGAAATTCAAAAATAAAAGAATAATGCTTTATTAATTGAGAATCATGACCTTAAAGCAAATGTCAAGATTTTAGAGTTAGATAATTCTAGCCTTAAAATAAAGTTAGAAGACATTACTAAAATGTCTCTAATTTTAATAAAGACAGAGAAAATCTTTCCAAAATTATAGAAAATTCTCAAACTGTTTCTAATAAAAGAGGACTAGGCTATAAGCATTCTTCTAAAATTACTCCTAAGAAAACGAATTCTTCATATAAAAAATTAATAAAATTGAAAAAACTAGTTCAACAATTTCAAATTTTACTAAAACAATCAAAATTTGGGTTATAAAACAAATAATTCTTGGATTAAAAATAAATATATAAAATATTTTATAATAACTGTTCATAAAAACATAGATTTTATTTTCAAAAGGAATACCGCACCGTCTTGGGTTTGGCTTCCTAAGACCTAACTCTTAGGACCCAAAATACAATGGTGGGTACCAATGTAATTCTTTATTTTGTAGGTACCGCCTAAAAAGAGAGGAAAATGGATACTAAATAGTGGTTGCTCAAAACATATAACAGAAAACAAGGAAATGCTATCGAATATTATCTACTCGGATGGAGATAATTCCAATGTATACGTCATCAGCAAAGGTGATGTGGGCAATAACGGTATATCTAATTTACCTCTTATTACAGATGTTTTATTAGCCAAAATTTAAAATACAATTTACTTAGTATTAGCCAATCATGTGACAAAGGATTTAATATTCATTTTCTGAAAATAAGTGTAGCATTTTTGATCAAAATAAAAATCTTATTTTTAAAGGTTTTAGAGCTAAAAATAATTATGTTTTAAATATGAGTATAAATCACAATACAAATATGTGTTTAATAGCCAAAGAAAATGATTCTTGATTATCGCACAAATTTTTTTGTCATATTAATTTCAAAGCTATAAATAAATTATCTAAAAATGATTTAGTTAAAGGTTTACCAAAAATGAATTTTAAAGTAAACAATATTTGTGATGCTTGTCA
Organism: Allium cepa; assembly: GCA_030765085.1. NCBI lineage: Eukaryota > Viridiplantae > Streptophyta > Magnoliopsida > Asparagales > Amaryllidaceae > Allium > Allium cepa. The sequence goes on from CM060935.1 coordinate 430,983,231, forward strand.
ATTAGGAAAATTACCAATATCATCCTTTAAATCAACGAAAAATATTTCTACTATACAACCACTAGAACTGCTGCATTTGGATCACTTTAGTCCAACTCAAATTCAATCTATAAACCATAACAAATATGTGTTTATTATATAGTAGATGATTTCTCAAAACCATAACAAAGGTGGATTCAAAATGATTACCAAAGTTCTATCAAAGATTATAGACAGATGCCTATACCAATCTATAGCAAGATAAGGATGATAAGGACAACCAAAAGATAGTTTGGAAAACAAAATAAGGAAATAAGTTTGAAAGCACGGAAATTTCAACTTAAATAGAGAATAAATCTTTACACAAGTTAAATAAATCTTAACTATCCCAAATTTCATTATCTTATTATCCAATCATCTTAAATTAACAATTTTTAAATCCATGGTTTTGAAAAATAATCATTTATTACACTCACAATGTACTTAATAAATTTAATTCTTATTTATTCCTAATTAAATTAAATTTATTCCGCTCAATATATTTATCACTTATGTTAAATATACTTACACTTATTATAACTGCTTTCTTTTATTCTTAGTTCTTTTAACATTATTTTATTGTAAATTATTCAATTACCCTTTTATTCTATTTACCTCTGTTAACCATTTTATAACTTAAATTTAAGTGTATAACATTTATAAGTGTATGACGTTTATTATAACTACTCAAATTTTATTTATAAAATCTTTTTATATTGTATATTATCCAATTACATTGTTAACTTTTGAAAAATTAAGGTAAGTTATATTGAATGCAATTGTATTATACAATTAAATCATTTCATGCTTGAATATTCATCCAAATTTTGATTTTCTCTTTATAATTGAAATTATTCTTTAAAAACAAAATTTTAGAATTAAATTTCTGATTTCTTCCACCCATTTAGAGATAAATAAATGTATGTACATAATTTATCAAATAAAATTTAAATCATATGTCTATATATATTATAGATCAAGTCATATTTTAGAAATTCAAATCAAATTGATTTCCAAAACAAAGCTGTAGCAAGACTACAGAGGAGTCACTTCACTTCGAAACTCGAAAATGAATGTCGATGATGCTGCAGTCATCACCGTAGTTATTTTCCAGCGACAAAGAGAAGAGCACTAATTTTTTTTTACTTTAAAATTCTTTGGAAACAAATTTCTCTTTGAAAATACTTTAAATAATATATCCCTTTTTAAAACTTTTAAACAAAAGGTTTGAAATCATAGGAAATTAAATTCTCAAATTTCTTGTTCCAAATTCATTTCAGTTCCCAAATCAAGTATTATCATTTCGAACTATCAATTTAAATCAGTTTATTAAGTTCCATAAATTTACTTATATATCAAAATTTATTTCATTAACCAAAATTTTAAAATATATTGTGTCAGTTTGTTCTATCAATGTGTTGTAGAAATCCTATCGATAGCGTTGATCAGAGGAATCGATCGAAACCTAAATCAACATCAACAACTCAAACAACACAATATATAAAACAAAATATAGATATACAAGTACAATTTTAAAATGTTTGGAAGAATAGATTGGAAACAAAAGACAAGATGATTAAATAACAGAGTAGGGAGGTGGATAAGCTTAAATAAATCGCGGGCAACCTTAACTGGGTCAACCGTGACTTAAAGAATAAGATCAATGTGGATTTTTCTGGGGTAAATCTACATTGATCTCAAGAGTTAGAGTTTTGAAATAACAAAAGATATTAACATCTAAACCAAGGATAGATAAGAATCTCTAGTGAATCGATGCTAATTGTAAAGGAGTTTTTCCCCTTTTTTCAATTCAATTTGAAATTGGCGTGACCGCCGACTTACTAGAAAGATCATTCGAAACGGAGTTATGGAATACTCCAGAGTCAAAAGAAGATGAATAGTGAGGGACACGAATGGATTTTGGAACCGTAGGGAATGTTCCAAAATTCAAAGGAATCGAGTCAAAAAGGAAGAGATTCAAACTCGAATGAAAGTGGTTCTGTAAATACATTCACCCCATATGCTGAGTTTTGCCTAGAGCTACCAAAGCTCTGATACCAACTGTAACGACCCGATATTTTCAACCATTCGCATCCATTATAAGTGTATAGGTAGACACTCATGCCGGAATTGAATTGCTCAAAATACCGCGTTGTAAATAAAAATTTGGCAAATCTCAGAATATGCAGTAAATAAAAATCACAGATCACAGACACAGAGTAATAATAATGCAGTGGAAGTAAAAGAGATAGTAGTTCATGAAGCTACTATATAAATATATCAGAGTTACATAAGATACAATAGAAGAAATAAAGTACAACAGAAGTTTAAATATGATAACCAAGTACAAGCTGAATAGAACAACCGAACTGAAAAGATGAAACTTGACAAGTAGATAATCTCCAGCGATTCCAATCTCCAGAAAGTGGAAATCCAAATCTGTGAATAACTCGGGCTGACCCGAGCGTAAATAAAAATACAAACACTCGAGTCAGGACATACATACTTATATAATGTAAACCAACTCAAGTGAAATGTAGTAAAGGTACAAGTAACTTAGAAGATGCTTGGGACCGCCCATCCTCTAAGGATCCGTTAAACTATTTACTATGTAGTAATATACGCTATATACAGTAGTGTCTAATCAGTAAAGTATAATCATATAGAAAATAGCGTTAAGGGGATGGTGAACCTTAACGCGGTCGGATCTTTAAAACCAAAATCGTAGTGGGCTCGTTATAAGGAGATGACATGGCACGCGAGGCAATGCCAGGGTGGATACACCGTTTGCACTCCCGGACCGGTGGTGACGGCAAGCCAGCAGCTTCCGCCCACCTCGAACAATACCTCTGAATCTATGTGGCGCCACATATCGAATCACAAAAGTAATAGAATGGTTTCCGATGGAGCATGTTCGATGAAAGGGTGCGACCCTTTGTGTAGCCCGGTATAGCTTCTGTTTTAGTCATTTATGCCAACTCACGGGAGTTGGGTCCACGTAATATACCTCGAGAACGTCGCCACCATCCTACTTCATTCTGGAATCTCCACCGCGTACACAGTTGTTAAAGTGGTTTTTGGTATTGGCCGGCTATAAGACAATATCCGATCCCGGTCTCTTTAAAAACCAATCGTTATTATAACCCGTAGTTATAACTTTAAAACAATATTATATACTTCAAAATAAAATACCATTTCAACCCAAATCTTTATCAAAATAAAGATTAAATCATTTCCAAACCATTTCAATATATCATCATACCATATCTTTCAATTCAAATATGTATCAAAATAAATATCAAGTCATTTCTAACCATTTCATTATATTAAATTATCATCTCCTTTCAAAACTTCCTTCCAAATCATTTTAATACATCAAAATATCATAACCTTTCAAAACTTCATTCAAAATATCTTATCTTTCAGCACTTCCTTTCAAATTATTTTAATATCAAAATGTCATATCTTTCAAAACTCCATTTTCAAATCATTTTAATATATCAAAATATCATATCTTTTCAAACCACATTTCAATCATTTAATATATCAAAATATCAAAACCACATTCATTTCAAATCATTATTCATTTTATTCAATTTAAAATACCATTTCAATTCACATTTCAAAACAGTTTATATTCAAAAAAAATCATTTTTAATCATTAAAATAAAGTTATTATGTTCAATAATTAAATTATTAAATTTCCAAAATTTTCAACTTCCAAAGTTCATTTATTCACTTAAGTTTATCAAAACAGTGAAATTTCACTTTTCGTGGCATTTAGAAAACGCTACGGAAAGATACATTCAAAACAGTTCAATTTAACAAAAGACAACATTTTAAAATGTTGTAATAGGGTTTACTTAAATTTCAAATAAACTTAGTTAAATTCAAAAATTATAGCACTTACAAAAATTGCTATAATAGCTTTTAATTCAATTTAGCTTTTTAGTTCATTATCATCAACTACAACATTTACAAATGCTGTAATATCATTTACATTGTAATTAATAGCATTTCAAAAATGCAGTCAATTAACTTCAAATATTCAATATAATTTCTCAACCAATTATATTTTTTTATTTAAAACATTTTTAACTCATAAAATCATACGTTTTCACATTTATAAACATCATTTAATTTTCCTCAAGTTCATGACTTTATAAAGTTAAATTTCCATTCAAAGATCAAGATTTAATAATAATTCACTTATTAAATTGCAATGTTCAATTTTAAATTCATTGCATTAAATTTCAACTTAACACTTAAGTTCAAATTCTCAAATATAACTTAGTTTTATTTTTATTTACTTAACTAAAAGTTCACTTTTAAGTCAATTTCATAAATTTCCAATTTAGTTATATTTCAAAATTTCAACTTAAAGTATTCATTCATTTCACATTTCAACTTTATTAAAAATCATTAATATGATATAAAATCATTTTGAATTCATTTAAATTCAAATTATCATAAATTTATCATAATTTCATATTCAAATTAATTTCCAATTATAATTAAATCAAATTTTCCAAAATAACTTACGTTCAAAATTTTCTAACTTTTCATTAATTTATTTCACGTACAATAATTCATAAAATCAATAATATTTTACAAAAATCCTTCTTAATTAGATTTAAATCAAAAAATTTTAATATTTACATTTCTAAAATAATTTTAAAGATTTTAGAAAACATATATTAACTACGGGTCTGTATATAATTTTCTACACTAAGAAAAGTGATACGGGTAATATATCATTTCAACCCCTAATTTACAAAGAAAATCCGAGTTTTATCATTTCAAACCCGCAGTCCCAAGTAAATGAAATAAATTGAAAATCATTCAGGCCTATCATTTCAGCCCATAACAATTTTCCCTTATTCTAAAGTCTGTTCGGGTATGTATCATTTCAACCCATAGTGATTTCTAATTTACAGGGAACTTGCAGTGTGATAAACTGATAAAATATATAGAATAGCATGAAATAACAGTAACATATGATATAACAGGTGTTTAAAAGGTGTGAACATCATATGATAATAATATAAGCAGTTATAACATGTTAATATAGTTCTACAGATTCGCAGGGTGTCAATTTACTACTTATATAAGTACATAATGTCTGGTGAGAAATACTCACATTTTTATGCTGGAGATATTAATTTGAATGACACAACGGATCTAGAAGGCGCGACCTTTGATTTTGAGTGGAGAGAAATAGCCGAGATATCATCTTGTAAACAACCCCAAAACAAGACAATATAACTTATGAATATTCAACCAAAATATATTGAAATAAATTGAAATTGAAAGGCAACAAAGACAAGATAACTTGACCTTGCTACAACAATTCAAAAGCTCGACTAAGGGGTTCGTTTTCTCAGCCATGATGATGATATGAGTGTGGGAGAGAGAAGGATAATAGCCTTGCAAACATTCAAACAAAACAAATATATGAAACATAAGTTTCAAAAACAAGATATACTTAACAATGTTAGAAATAGATGTATAAAACAAAACCAAAGACTTTGCACTTGCTTCCTATTCTTGTTTGCATTGCCTAGGGGATTAATAAGGTCAGGTTTGAGCATGGTTTGGATCAGGTATGGGTAGGAAAAGGCGCGGTTACAAGGTGATGAAGTGGGTAGGAGTTTAAATGTAGAGAATATAAAAGGTTAAGGCATATATAAGAGTTTTGGTGAACTTTTTAGGCTCGGCTAAGGCATGTTTGAGCTCACCCTTTCAGGTTTCAGATCTATACAGTAGCTTAGGTGATGGGTGGTGGTCATATCAAGGTGGTGGTGGTGGCCCAAGGTGGTGGCCTTGGTGGTGGATGAAGGTAGTGAAGCAACTAGGCTAGGCTAACATGTTTTTAAGGAGTTTTCAAGGCTTTTGTGTGGAGTTTTGTCAAGGGGGAGGGTGCGGCCAGGTCAAGTCAGAGGAGGAGATGATGTTAAGTGGTGGATGGTGAAGTGGAGAAGGTGGCGGAGGTGATGGCCAAGGCTAGCTAGTGGTGGCCGAGTAAAACAACAAAGAAAACAAGGCAAAAACAAGCAAAAAGGAAGGAGAAAAAGTAGAAAAATATAGAGAAGCCATTACCAATTTTTCTCTAGCCGTGAAAATGAGATGAGGAAGATGTTTTCATGTGAAAATGAAGAAAAAGAAGTGAGCTGAAGATAGTATAAGGAATGGCCAAAATAACCGATGTATTGATTGAAAAAGAAACGGTGAAACGACTTTACGTTTCTTAGCTTTTAAAACCTTCCATACTTTCTTTTCTTTTAAATCAAATAAAACAAAATAAAATTCATAAATTACATCTAAAAACCGAAACAAAGTGAAAAAAAATAAAAATATATAATTAAATTTAAAGAAAATATAAAAAGAATTAAGGAAATTGCTTAAAAATTGAAAACAGGGTTCAAAAATTATAACTAAAACATCGATGGCTTTGGAAAAATATCTACTTCATTTTAAAAATATTCTAAAGAAAATTTTTGAAATAAAATAATTTATTTATCATTTTTAAAATAAAATAAATAAATAAATTTTAATTAAATAGAATTTAAATTAAGAAAATGGCTTAAAATTGCGAAGTAGACTTTAAAATTAGAAATAAATTCAATGCACTTTGGAAAAAATTTATATACTTGAAAAATATTTATAAATAAAGATAAGTACACAAAATAAAAATGAATTCACAAAATAAATATATAAAATAAAATTTAAATAAAATTTTAATGAAGAAAATAGCAGAAAATAAGAAAACAGCCCAAAAAAAAAGAAATCAACACGGTAAACTTTGGAAAAATTATAACATCACAAAAAAAATGTTTTTAAATAAAATATATATATATATATATATATATATATCTAACATGTCATATAACACATATTAGAACATTATTTGACAATTAAAAATATAATTTATAAAATTTAACATAAAGAAAATTGTTAAATAATTCAATGTACACACAATATTGAAAACAGTATAACTTTCACAAATTAAATCCGTTTTCAACGAAACAAAAAGCAGTGTTCTTAAAATTTTATGTACTTTCATAATAAAAGATAAATTTAAATTTTCAAACTTTTAAAATTTTAAATTAAAAGTCAAAGTTTGACTATTTTGACCAAAAATTCACTTTTTGGAAAATATTCTTTTTAGTCATGCTTTGGAATGGTAATTCATATCAAAACTAAAGTTTATCATTCAAAATAAATAAAATAAGTTTTTAAATCAAAAATTCAATTAAAAAAAATAAAATATACAAAAAAAATCACAAAATACAGGGTTGTTACACCCCAAGAAAAACCAAAGATTCCAAACTATATGAAGAGCAAAGGCTAAGATTGGAAGCTATAAGAATTATGAACAAGAAAAGAGCGGAATCATATGATCCAGAAAAATGGAGTTTGAATCCCTTTCGTATTGGCCCCACCCCTATTTTTTTTTCCTTAGGAGAAAGGAAAAACGGAAGTGATAATTTGTTCAGTCAAATAAGGACGATTATTCAACACTATACCCAAGGCACAATCTTTTAAGAAGAGATAATGATAGACTATAATGCATTCGCACATAAATGGAAATAAACTGCAACTGAAACACTTCCAACATGGGAACTAAAAAAAAGCAATCGATGAATGTGAAACTACAAGGCTAAGAAACAAGAAGCTGAAAAGCCATCCTCAAAAAACAAGTTTCAAGTCTATGCTTCCTAAAGAATGTCACTTAACAACTTACATAGAGAATGTCTACTTGTTAGCCACGGATGAACTCAACTATTGGCCATTGTAGAAAAAGAAACCAAAGTATAAAAGGATTTTGGGGGATCCTACTGCCATTTCCATATGATGAATGGACATGAGACTAACTACTGCAAAGTCTTAGAAGGGATGATAATTAGCTTTTTTTGTCATAGCAAAATCAATAAATTTGTAAAGAGACCATGAATAAGATCAATAAAAAGCTTCTTTTCTAAAGAGAATCTACATGGTTGAGAGTGAAATGCTCTTTTATTTGGACATTACCTTAAACGGTTAAAGCCTCTATCTACACGGAGTTGGCCAGGGAAGAGAACCTCCTGGAGGGAGGAGTATAAGCCTTTAACCACACGATGCTATGGCTAGGTTAAAGCATCAACAAGCCCTTGGCCATGCCTTTGGTCAGGTCAAGGCATTTCCTCGAGGGAGGAGTGTAAGCCTTTATCTACGCCACGCTATGGACAGGACAGTGCACCTCTTAGAGGGAGGAGAGCAAGCCTTTATCCGCGCCAAGATATGGCTAGGTTAAAGCATCGATAAGCTCTTGGCCATGCCTCTGGTTAGGTAAGGGCGCCTCTTGGTGGAAGGTTGGGTAAGTCTTTGGTTCCAGCCTCTAAGAATGAGCTAATCAAGAGCTTTAGACAATAATGAACTAAGACGCCCAAGCCCAAGAAGAGGCTCATCAAACAAAGGATAAAGACGTCTAAGCCAAAGAAGTGGTATATCTACAAGGGACTAAGATATCCAAGCATAAGAAGTGGCATATCAAATGATGGACTAAGACATCCTAGCTCGATAAGCAGCCAATCAAACTACAACTACATATGAAGCCTAAAAGGGTTTACACATGTCGAAGAAGACAAAATCTAAGGAGTAGAACAGAACTCCACTTATTAATACCCGAATCTGGGTTTCGGGTCTCTCACTTCTGGACTTTATATTTTAATACCCGAATGTTGGTTTCGGGTCTTCCCTAATCACTAATGGTCTTCCTCATACCCGAATCTGGGTTTCGAGACTATTATCCGACATGACTTATTAATGCCCAAATCTAGGCTTGAGGTCACTATTTAGATAATTACTCATGATTTTTTATTATCCAACATATTCCCTAATCTTGGATTGAGATTTCTATTATGGATTTCGGATTATCCACTACTAATGCCCGAATCAGGGTCAAAGACTTCTATCAAGAAGATCATTATTATGAATTTTCGGTCATCATCCACAATACTTGAATCTGAATTTCAAGTTTCTTAACTTCTAAACATCATCTACTAATACCCGATCTGGGTTTCGGGCTTTTGAACTGTCAGTTTTCTTTCATTATTTCCCAAATATGGGTCATTGGATTTCTACTAAAATTTTTAGATAATGGTTTCTGGACTTCTATTACTTAATCGTTATTAACCCTCCATTGATATTCTTCGGAGGATGATTTTCTACTACATTTTTACCCTGACTGAGGACAAAATTTTCTGCCAAGAGACTTCAAATATTCTAGCAATATGGTTAAAGTTAAATTCGTAATTATTTCTCATCATGATCAAAGATGGGTTTCAAGACATTTAATCAAATATAATTATTACTCATTTATTATCATACGATTGACATAATGATTTGTTAATCTACGTGAATGATATAAACAGACTTTTATGTCAATTTCAAGCTAACAATAGGAAATGTTGTTTGCTCCATACTTACAAATGTTTTATAGATAACATAACATGAAAGGATCACAAATCAGGTGATATTTACAAAATTTATATAATTTACATAACTTATGAAATTTATTTACAAGTGTACAGAACAGATATATGCATTTCACAAATATGAATCTTTCATAAATCTTGAGCAGCTTTGTTCAAGTTCTCAACGATTGAAGGATCTACGATGTGACGGATAACGATACAAAAAGCCACTTTTAAGTTTCTTCACTTTCTTCTTTATCCTATCCAAATCATCAATCAGATCAAAATTAGTTTTCAAAGCACGATTGAAAGCTCTATTTACTCCGCTAAGGGACTTATTTTCCCTTTCCAATTCAGCGATGCGCTTCAAGAGAAAGTATTTGTTGCGTTCGAGTTCCTAAATTCAAGCAGCATCTTCATTTATACGCCGTGAGTATTTAACCCTTTGCTGCTCGTCAAAATACTTTATCATTTCGAATTTGACCTTTCTGCACCATTCGCCTACTACTTTCTTATCTAAGCCAGGGGAGGATTAGCCGTAGTGGGGAATTTCTAGATAGCGAGGGAAGTAGATCTTGTAGATTTAGCAACAGATGGAGTAGCATGAGGAACTGGTAAATCAATACTCGGGATATTTTCCCCATAGTAAATTCCAACGATTCACGCTGAGTTTGACTATCCTTCAATTCATCTCTAAATTGCTTATTTGTTGAAAAGGTTCTGACATTTTATGATCGAAGTCAATTGAAGGATTCGACTCAACTTGACGCTTTAGAGCGGAAATGGTTTCATTTTTGCTATTGACATCACCTTCTAAACTGGCAATCCAATCCTTGAGATTTCTAACAATAGTTTTTTGAAGTAAGATTCTTCTATGCCATCTTAAAGCTTCAGTATTACCATGAAAATGAGCAAGTAAAGTATCTTCAAGAAGTTTACTCTTTTCAAGTTCCACTAACAGCAAATCCATAAGATTAATAAAGAGAGATGCCAAGTCTAATGAGAGTGGCACTGCGGATAGCTATAATTCCTATTTAAATAGAAAGAAAAAAGAATCAAGTCAAAACCAGAATGATTAATCTCTTTATTACTGCAATAAAAGATTACAACTCAAGTAACAATGAAACTAAAAGTACAACAGACATTTTGTTTTATATCTAAAGATGAGAAACAGTGTCTCTAACTTTATTCAATGAATTGGTAGAAAGAATAACGGTAGAGTTAAAAGGAATGCTAAGTCCTTTTAGAGCAAACACCGAGGGATATTTGCTATAGTCCTATTTCCCGACTGGAGGACTGTCACGACCGCAAATTAGTTTAGTATGGTATGTCTAGATCTCCTTAAGTAGCTATTCTTTCTCGTCACTAAGGAAATCGAAGCGGAGACGAGGATGCTCTATGTAAAGTTTTTGTATGTCTCTAAAAAAACAATATCTTGCTAATTTTGAGGATTTCAAAATTGATGCCTTTTCGAGATAAAATCTTCTTAATTTAACATATTGGCTTAGGTAATCTCTAAAAACAAGATTGCGTGAGGAACATTCTCTCTACGATAACATAATAAAATTCAACTAAGAATTAAAAGAAAATTAAAACAAACATTCACAAATCGTTATTATTACATAATACAACTATTCGTATGGTTCATACAAAATTGATTTTGTAAAGAATTCCATAATAAACTTGTCCTCATAATACTTAATTTTATTAGATGGAAATTTTGAAGAATTTATTTAACTCATGGGAGATTCCAGCTTGCTCCGGGATGCGGATAGGACCCAAAAGTCATCCAAATATCTTTTGTGAAGACGTCTAAGTAAACCCCTACTAAAATCACCTAAATATGAAAAATTAACAGTTGGGTATCTGCAATAGGACATGTATAAGAAATTAAGCAAAATATCTCTTTCTTCAATCAACATCCAAAAGAGGGTAATCGATTCTCGGTTTTCCATCAAAAGAGCGTTATATCGAAGGCAATCTCTCCTCAACCGCAGGGTAGCTTATTGATTCTTAAAGAATGCTAACACTGCCGCACTTCTATTGAGTCTATATCAAAAAGAATGTTGTGCTCCTTAAATTATTTGTCTAACACCCAATATAAACTATTTATCTCCGCTTGTTTTCTTTCAATCTTGGTTTAATAGGGTTGGACAGATTTCTTCCTTATCTAAATAAACGATTTACGCTATTATTATCTTCGAAGCGAAAGATGTATAAACAGAGAATCCCATACCTGAGATATCGGGATCGATGCTTGGGAAACCTTCTCTTTTTCTTTTGGCCTTTCAACATCAATAAAAGCAGGCTCCTCTTGAAGGTCGAAAGGTGTAGGAGATTTAGGCGGAATCGCTTCATGTGGAGACGAATCCTTTTTAGAGGTCTTTGTAATATCATCTCTATCATTTTCAGAAGCTTCAGGTAGATAGATGAAAAAGACATAGAAATTAAAATATATTGGATTATCTCTTCAAAATTATTTGAGGATATTGGAGATGATGGCCTAGGAGGAATGATCTTTTGAGAAGGGTCATCTCTAAAGTTCCCCGCATCTGCTCAATCGTACTTGGAGAGCTCGAAATAACGACACGAAAAAGAGGATCAATTATAGTGGGAGTCTTATTGGGTTGGTCGAGAAGAGCTTCAACGGTTGGACTCTCCAAAGCTTTATCAATATTTAAAGACGACTCCTCCTCTTGTATTGGAGAAGCTGGAACTTCAACTATTTTTTCTATCTTTAGAGGTGGTTCCACCATAGTTGATTTGACCAATTTTCTCTTGATGGCAATCTTTCTTTTAGCGAGAGACTGAGAAAAGGATGGCGCACGAGAATTCGAATAGTGAGGAGCTAGACCGCTGATAGGTTTTTCAACCCGAGGAGCAACTATAGAGAATTCAAACAGATTATAAGTTAGTAGAATAATTGGAGAAGTGATGCAACAATAGACAACAAGAGCAGCGTTTATAACTTACCGGAGTGGTCAGGGCAGATAGGAGACATATGGGAGATATTTATGGGATCTCCTAGAGAAAAAAAGCATTTGCCTCGGGATGTTGTTGGATCAAAGAAGGTTGGCCAAGAATCCTTTGGTCGGGCGGCAGGAGAGAGAGTACTTCTGCAAATTTATGGGATTTAACAGGGTCAATCGATTCCCAATTCTACTTGAAGCTACAATTAGAGACTCCATTGTTCTCTTGTCCACCTTATTTAGTTCTTTAGTATGAGCACCTGAGAAAAAGCATAGATCAACAAAGAAAAGTAACTAGATAGAAGGAAAATAATGAAATTTGAGCTTACGTGGAGTAGAGAAAATCCCGCTAACGTTTGGGAAGTACCTAGAAAAGAAGAACTGGTTATCCCAATCTCTAAACTTCTTCACACCCTCGGATATCAATTTCTTGAGAGGATTTGCTCAGAAGATTTGGTTGTTAGGGTTGTTGAGCTTAACCAACCGGACGAGGTGATTTAGTATTTTAGCATTCAAAGAGGGAATGTTGAACTCCAGTGCCATCAACTCCAAAGATAAAAGATAAGTGTATACGTTGGGAGATCACTGAACCAAAGCAATTCCAATATAAGCTAAGAACTTGGATAGGAAGTTTGAAAAGGAAGGAATCCACCGTGCCAGATGTGGATTGCAGTGCAAGCGAAGAACCCTTCAGGAAGGCTGTTGATAGTGTCATTTTCAATAGGAGGAATGGCTTCCACCCCTGAAATTTCGAAGTCATTAAGGATGGCATCCACTTCATATTGAGTGGATATCAAGGAGCACTTAGAAGTAGCTTCAACCTTCTTAGGAGAACTCATGATTCTACTAGGTGAAAATGTTTCGATTATAAATTACGTTTGTTATGAAATTAACATTCTTTCAAGGATTACTGGAAACTTATCACAAAAATTTGAACATCAAAAAAATATGAAACTTCAAATTCATGAAAGAATGTTAAAGTTGGAAAATAAGATTTATTGAGCTTTGGATAAAGTCAAAAGGGAAATGGGAGTTAACACTTGACAAACACCCTTCAACAATGTCGAAAGCCCAAGTATAAACTTCTATTGAGCTTTCGACAAGGTCGAAAGGAAAGGCTGAAGCATATGTTCCACTGACACTTTTCAATAGTGTTAAAAGCTCAATAGGAATTTTGTTATTAGAGGGGAAGGTTAAAACCTACAAAACAAATTGGAACAAAGCATGCACAACCGTATTCAATAAACAAGAGAAAAACCCTTCGACATTGTCGAAACCTATAATCGTAGTTTTACTAGAGGAACATGAATGCTTTCGAAACCTTATTTATTAACTAAGTCGAAAGGTGTCAAGTTTGAATCATTTTGACAAGAAAATAAAAGAAATAAAAATAAAAAAATAAAAAAACTTGGGACATTTCGATGATGTTGGGAAAAAGGGAATGATTAAATCCCAATTAGTTATAAAGGGTTTCGACAGAAAAGAAAAATGTATATGGTTTCGGGCATAACAACAATAAAATTTAAAACAATGTAGTAGGTTTCGACTGATTTGAATACAGTAGGTTTCATCTAGGTCGAAATGTTTGATGTGCGACTTATACAAATTATCTTTTCTTTAATCACCTTTACAAAAGGTATGCGTTTTAGCTTAAACAAATTGTGAATAAGTGTGTTCTAAAGGTGTCGAAACCGATGAAACAAAGTTTATGCTTTCGAAAGAGTGAATTATAATAGCCAGCTTCTTCGAAAGGTGTATGAATACGCTAACACACAAAATTGCTTTCGAAAAAGTTAACTACATGTTATTTTACTATATTGCCTTTCGACGAGTTCGGTTAAGTGAAGCGCTATGCTATCTTTCGACCCCATCGAAAGAGGCTAAGAAAGCAAAACAGAAGTTGTCGCCTTAATCCCTTTCAAAGGGATAGAAAAGTAAATTTGTGGTGCCAGTTGTTTTTAATTCGTACAGCACAAGCTTCTGGGTGAAGTAAAAAAAAATCTTTTTCTTCCCCAAAATCGATTTCAACCCAAGAATTCAAAAATTAATAAAAGAATGGGTTAAAACGCAAATCAATTATTTAAAAATAGTTAAGATGAAAATTCAGATTCTCTAAGAACAGCAACAACAATAAAGTTTGAACCTGGTAAGATTAAGATGAAGAGCAACAGAAAAATAACTTGAATCAAACCATGAAATTAATTTATGGAGTATTTACAAGCATATTGAAGCTTGAATAATTTTTATTGGGTCAAAACAATAATTTAGATCCAAACCAATTTTACTGTAAGTAAAAGAGAGAAGAAAACTTGGGAAGCGAGATAACATCAGCTTACTCTAGATCTGGATTCTGCTTTGTTTAAGATAAGATTTATTTGAGAAAATTTAAACATTTGATTTTGCTTGAAGTAAATTTAGAATGCAAATGAATGAAAGAGAAGAAGATGAGAACGAGGTTTATAAGAAAGGCCAGCAAAGATGGTAGGCCATTCAATTAGATTTAAGTAAATAGCCCAGATTCATGTTGGAATGTCAAAAGGGGGTAAACATTTAAGGTTTCGAGATTATTGACTTAGAAAGTCAAGGGCATCCCTTCCCTAGTAGGCGCAAATGTTACTATCAAATATCCTTTCGACCATATCGAAACCCGATTGGTTAAAGACAAAGAAGAACAAGAGAAAGAAGCTCTAGCAAAACCTTTCGAAGGAGTCGAAGGGATGCTATAAAGTCCAGAAGTATCCCAACCTTTCAAAGGGATCAAAAGGGTCAAAAGCATCATTCCGCTTCAGTGACCACCTTTCGAAGCAGGTGCTTCAGAAGACCTTTCGAATGAGTTAAAGCATCACCTTTCAAAGACAAAGAATGACAACCCTTCATATGCGCGCCAAACCTTTCGAAACCAAAGGTTTCGCCTTCATTCAAACCACTCAAGAGCATACCTTGGTCGGAACAACCCTTTCGAAAGCTAAGCCAAGCCTTTCGAACCGGTCGAAGCTATTAATATCTAAGGAAGGTTCCGCAACAAGTTAGAAGTGAAATTTTGGAAGCTATTAAGAGTGTCGAAACCATCAGCATTTCAACACCTTCGCAACCCCTAGAGGCATCCTATCGACATATTCGAAAGCTCCTACAAAGCAACATAAGAAAGAAAGATGCAACTATCCCTTTCGACAAAGGCGGAAGCTTCAAGCCCATTTGTAAGCATTGCAGAGGGATGCGTAAGTGTTAAAGGAATCGAAAGCGTTCTAAAGACAATTCTGAAGCCACCTTTTGACCAGGTCGAAAACATTAGGTTGAAAGGTGCTAACACGCATCTATAAATAAGACCCAAGGGGTCCAGTTTTGGGGATTCGAACTCATCTATTCTACACTTGTATTTTATTAATTGTGAAAAGTTGTAAACCCTAATTTGTAAATCAAATTAGGGAAAATTATTCAATAAAGGCTTTGTAGTGTTACGAAAGGGAAGTCTTCAGCATTCTCGATTACTTTGTTATTTCGAAAGCATTTATTAGATCTAACTCTGTTTTCTAGGTATCGACCCCATCAAAAGACACCTTCCGACTT
Source organism: Allium cepa (assembly GCA_030765085.1). Taxonomy (NCBI): domain Eukaryota; kingdom Viridiplantae; phylum Streptophyta; class Magnoliopsida; order Asparagales; family Amaryllidaceae; genus Allium; species Allium cepa. The sequence continues at coordinate 430,999,240 of CM060935.1, forward strand.
GGTCGAAACCCCTGCATTTTTAAGTAATTCCATTTATCAACTCCAGGCTATTTTTCATTGGACTTCAACCTTTCAGTGGATCGAAACCTTAACCCAAGCCAGTTTTATCTTTGATTCCCAATTTCAGCTTTCAACGGGATCAAAACCATTCAAAACCGATCATAATCTTGAATTTTAGAGCCATATATTAAGGTCCTGCAACTGCCTCGAAAGGAATGTTTCAAAGTGAAAGTCAAATGACTCTATTCAACTCAAAAGATGAAAAATAAGAGAACTTAAGCCTTTCGACTGAGTCGAAAGGTCAATAAGACGGAAATTTCACTATAAATTCTGATTCAAAATGTGATCCAAAAGAAGACATTCATATCCTAGTTCTCTCCAATAAACCAAAAGAGACCAAAAGGGTTATCCTTCCCTATTACATCAACTTTGGGGTGTTGATAAGTTTTCTTGTTAACAGATTTAATTCAATTTACACTTCACTCTACAAACTATATATCGATAACTACCCATTTCCATTCATTTCAATACCTGTTTATTTTTCTAACGACCTGCCACTTTGGACGTTTTAAGCAGACACACATGCCAAACTCGCTACCAAACCCAAATGCGAGAACCCCCTATCATGCTACACCCGCCAAGTGCATAGGCAGACAAATATGTCAAACTCAAACATTCAAAATGGTAGACAATTATGGGGTAAATAAGAAAAAGCAGAGAAAGACAAAAAAACAAAACAGAATCTCACAGCGGAATGATAAAATATAATAATCAAATAAACAGTTCATGAAGCTGTTTACAAATAACATTTGATTATACTTATACAATACAAAATCAGAGTTACAGAAAACAGAGAATAAATATACAAATGCAGCGGAACAGTGTGAATGCAGTGGAATAATAGAATAAATAATAATAGTAGTACAAATTTTCATCTTCTTCCTCCAGAAATAAGGTCTTCAAATCTTGAAATGCTCAGGCTGACCCGAGCAAATTGAAAAGACAAAACACTCGAGTCAGAACTGAAAGATCTTATGTAAGTTAAATCAACGGTAAATAAATATGAGTGGAACGGCATCAGAGATGTTTATGGGGTTTGACATCTCTTGTCCAGTGTCTACCGTGAGTGTAGTAACTTAAGAGATGTTCGGGATTCACATCTCCTAAGGATCCGTTAAACTATCTACTATGTAGTACAATACGCTATTATAATAGTGTCTACAATAAAGTAAAGTATTAAAATAGCATTAAAGCGTTATCCATATGCCCCTTAACATATTTTATATAATGTCGTGGTCTATACAAATACTGTAAACTCCACCAGCAGGTGGGCTACCAGGGAGCACTCCATAGGTACGACACAAAACAAACTTGTCAAAGGCGCTTTAGGGCATGTGAACACGACACTAGAGGCGATGCCATGGTAGATATACCAATCGTATTACCGGACTGGTGGTAATGCATAGCAGCTACTACCGTCCACCTCGAACACACTCCTTTATCAAAAATCAAGGGGTGGCCACCAAATCAATTACAAAGTCATAGTATAGTATTGAAGAAATGTGCACGATAGGGGGAATGACCCCACTTGGCCCAGTATAGCTCCTGTTTTAGTCACATCTAAGCTAACACACGAGAGTCAGGGTCACGTCATACCTTATACAGAAATTGCTCATCAAACTATCCTACTTTATTTTTGGAATCTCCACCACATACACAGTTGTTAAAGTGGTTTTTGGTATTGGCAGAGGTATGACAATATCCAATCCCAATTTCTTTAACAACCAATCGCTAATTACACACCGGATTCTTCTTTTACATTTCAAAAGTCAATTCACAATTTATATCAAAATATCATCTTCTCAAAACCATAATACTCTCGAAATAATATTCACTTTGAAATCATATTTACCTTTGAAATCATATCGTTTCCGAAATCATAAATTCTTTTAAATATCATACTTCCAAAATAGGTTAAATCCTTACTTTAAAATCATCATTTTCAATTAGTTATAACCTTTAAATCCCGACTAAGGTTATAACATCATTTAGATGTATTCGCTTTTAAATCAATGAATTCAAATATAACCACATCAACTTTACTTAGTTTGAATTTTTGAAAAATAGTTTAGGTAGTTATAAATAGTTTAAATAGATTTTTAAATAGTTAAAATATTCTAAGGTATTTAAATAGATTTAAAATATTTGTAAATTGATTAAAATAGTTAAATAGATTTAAAATAGAATAAATAAAATTAAAATAGATTAAATACAATTAAAATAGATTAAATAGCTTTAAAATAGATTAATTAGATTTAAAATAAATCAGATAGGTTTAAAGTAGGTTAAAATAATTTATATAGTTAATATAGGCAAAATAGTTTAATAAATTTGAAAATCTAAATAATTAATATATTTTACAATAGTTTATATTAAAATACAATGTTGGAATTAATATCAATTTAAACTATTCATTTCATTTCAACACATTTGGACCATTTTAAATTTCCAAATCAACAGACCAAATTTCAAACCTTTCAATTTTAAATTTCAATAAACTATTGAATCATTTCAATCCATGTTAAAATATCAATTCGAATTACTTCAATTTCAAAATATTTTAAAATTATACTTCAAACAAATTCAATAGCTCAATTCCAATAGAATTTCATTTATACTTAAAAAATTAACTTAAACTTTCAATATAATTTCTTAAAGCAATTCCTTTAAACCAATTCACATTTCAACATAACTTGATTTTCCAATAATACTTCAACTTATATAAATCAAATTTTATTTCAAAATATCATTTAATTAAATTCGAAAATTAAGGATTTTAAATTCATTTAATTTAACCAATCCGGTGTCCGTATATAATTCTCTACCCTAGGGTCAAGTGATACAGATATTTATCATTTCAATACGCAATTTAAAATTTTACGATTATATATCATTTCAAACCGCAATCCCGACTTAATATTTAAAAATCCATAAAATCACTTGAGTCTATCATTTCAACTCATAACGACTTTTCCCTAATATATAGATCGTTTGGGTATATATTTCAACCCATAGTGATTTTCCTAACAATAACTAAGGGAACTCGTAGAGTGATAACATTATATAAATCAAACATAACATCCAATCATCCCATATCAACAACCAAACATCCATCACAATCATCATCCAATTCAATTAATAAATTCAAAAATTAACTAACTATCAATAACAGGTAATTAACTGGAAATTTTAAATTCAATATTAAATTAAATAGAAATTAAATTAAAATAGATTCTAATCAACTAGAATGATGATTTAAATTATACCAAACAGCCATAAATAAATTTCTAATCACATCACAAATTAGTTTAACAAACATAAGAAATTTTAGAAGTTGTGAGTGAGTTAGAAAACCCACATTTGAATTTAAATTGAATTTAAATCCAATTTAAGCCCAAAATTCAAACAGTCTCAGAATTTGTCTAAACAAGTGTCAGAATGTCCGAAATTTCAATGCGATTCTAGAGGAGAAAACTATGCGTGAATTGGACCTCGTATGTGGAAGTTATTAAGATAGGAAGTTAGACGATCCATAATATAATAATAAATAAAATAAAAGAAATATACACGTCACCCTCTCGTCCAAAGCAGAGCGAAACCCTAACATCCATCATTGTACGAAAGCATGCTATATCCGCCGATCTTCACGTGAATTGTCACATTGCCACGACCACCAAGATCGGCCACAACCCACGCTCTCGCCTTGCACCGGCGCCTCCATCCATGGCCTCCACGTCAATAGCGACTCTCCCTGACGCTCGTGCAGTCGAACCAAAGTTGGTCACAACTCCTCGATTTCTGGCGAAATCGATCACGTTCCGACCGAAGTATCCATATGGATTGAAAGCCTTAGTCGACCTCTACACAGCAGTCGAACCATCGACTGAGATCCACCGTTGATCGAGAAGCCTTAAAATGAACGGCCGGAACTTAATCATCCAATTCCGGCCACAGAGAAACCCAGATCGAAAAATGAACGATAAAATTGACTTGCGCTCGTCAAGAGCTTCAAAAAGACATATAATTCGGTAGGTTTTGAGGATTTTTAATTTTTGATTTGATTTTTGATTTGAAATTGAATTGAAAATTTGTTTGTCTTCCATTGAGAAGGAGAAGTGGACATATGAAATTATACGTACAGACAAATAAAAATAAGAAGGAGTTAGGGTTTATAACGGGCTATTTGTAGGTAGGTCAGAAATAGAAATGAATGGACAAGATTGATTTTCAAGTTTGAACGATAAACCACCCGAAAAGCCCATTCTACCACTGGAACGAAACCATATATCAAAATAGATGTTTTCGATATTTTTAAATTCAATGGAATAGGTTTCAAGTCCTAATTCTATTATATGAAGAAGTTATGTTAAAATCGGCTTATTTTAAATTGATTTCTAGACGTTTCGAGCCTGTACGATCAAATGACAAGTCCGATTGCCACGAAACTTGAAATCCCACAATAATCAACCGTTATGGATCCGATGAAACTAGTTTCATCGAATAGTTGCCAAAATAGCTCTTTCACATTAATTAAATAATTAAATTAATTAATTCACCTTTTTTATTTCAAAGTTAATAACTAACAATTCCCATCATTTTTTATTGCTCGGAAATTTATACTAATTTAAAGTAAATTTACATCAATTTCAGTAAAAATTACAGTGTTCAATTTCAACTGCAATTAATCCAACTAATTAAAATTTAATTCCAATAAATTGTTTTTATTTGGTTTCAATCTTTATACTCAATTAAATTATTATTCTATAGACATGGCTTACATTGTTTTATATTTCATTACATTAATATCCTCCAATTTCTATATTTTATTTGTATTAACTACCATATTCCAATTCTATTGAATCTTGTCAACATTTACACATCAATTATAAATAAAAATCCCAATTGATTATTGTTACCCAGTGGCTTGACCAGGTAAACAGAGACTTGAAGTGGAGGCCTCATTTGGCATAAAGGGTCGTTCGGCACATCTAGCAACGTTCGGCATCCAAGCCTTGTTCGGCATAAAGGGTCGTTCGGCACACCTAGCATCATTCGGCATCCAAGCCCTGTTCAGAATAGGGAGGTCGCTCGGCATTCCAGCCTCGTTCGGCACTGCAAGGTCGCTCGACATTGTAAGGTCACTCGGCATTCAAGACTCGTTCGGCATAGGGAGCTCGCTCGGCATTCCAGCCTCGTTCGACACTACAAGGTCACTCGGCATTGTAAGATCGCTCGGCATTCATGCCTCGTTCGGCATTCATGCCTTGTTCGGCATTCAAGCATCGACTGGCATGAAGCTCGTTCGGCATTCAGTCTCGACCGGCATGAACCTCGTTCGGAATTCATGCCTCGTTCGGCATTCCAGCCTCGTTCGGCACATGACTTCGCTCGGCATAAGCATGTCGTTCGGCATCTCCCCTCGGTCGGCATCGGATCTCGTTCGGCCTACACATTTCACTCAACATACTGCCTCGTTCGGCTTGGAGACATGGCCCGGCATTTGCCGTTCGGCATTTGTGGCTCGGCACACAGAAGTCACTCACTATGGCCCAAGGTATCTTGCTACTAAGCCCATCAGGAAAGTCCAACCCATCTTGGTCTATAAATAGAGGGGCGGGGGCACAGTGTAATGGACCCTTTTTCGAGAACATCGGGGAGACTCTGCCGCATTCAAGACTCATTTAAGACTTATCCTTTTTGCTTAGCAGTTGTATTCAAATAGTTGGTGTACGGATTGTATCTATGATCAATTGTTAAGTAAAGCAATAAAGATGAACTTCAAAGTGGACGTAGGCAATTACGCCAAACCACTATAAATTTGGTGTTCTTGTTTTCTGCATTTAATTTAGCATTCCGTTCTCTGTTTAAATTTACTTTCTTCATTAATCTCTCTACACAATCTTCCTTCAGGGTGCTAGTGACCAATTCTGGTGCTAACATTTTGGTGCTTTCACTGAGAATCGAATTCTCAGGCCGATAGGATCAACTTTGTAGCTATTGGATTGAATAAATCTCCCGAAGGAGATCCAACCTACTCACAGGACGTCCGTTGAATCTACTCCGAGTTTCAACCGACAACTCTACCATGGGAAGACCACATACCCGATTAGCCTCTCACAATGCGGAGGTCCATGAGACTGTTAGTGTGCAACAAGTTGGACCTAGCAATCAACAAGCAAATTTAGGTGTAGGGAATACCGCCCAAACTCAAACGGAAGTCATCACTAGGACGAAGTTCGGTAATTTGATTAGACAACTCAGGTAAGGTTCAAGTCAACGTCCAGAACAAGCCTGGGCAATCTAAAGGGTCCGGAGGAGGAAATACTGGAAAGAAATTATCCCAAGATTGAGAAACTAGCTTACTGCTTGGTGATTGCATCACGCAAGCTTCGTCCATACTTTCAGGCACACTCAATCAGTGTTTACACTAATCAACCCTTGCGGCAGGAACTCTAACGACCAGAAACCTTTATAAGGATGTTAAAATGGAATATCGAGTTGAGTCATTTCGATATTACCTACCTGCCACGAAGGGCCATGCAAGGGAAAGCGCTAGCAGACTTCATTGCTGAATTCACCATGTCAGACGAGTCAAACGGCCGTAATGTCATACCTCCCGTTCGATGGAAGATGTACACCGCCAGGGCATCTAACGACCGTTGTTCGGGGGCAGGCATAGTTCTTGTGACACCTGAAAACTGATCAGTTTGTTATACTTTGAAGCTTGAATTCCCAGCAACAAATAACAAAGCCGAGTATGAAGCATTGATTGCTGGCTTGAGACTTATCAGAGAATTGAGGGTAAGGTCGGTTGAAATCCTTTGTGACTCACAACTGGTGGTGTACCAAGTTCAGGGGGGACTATCAAGCAAAAGGGCAAAGACTTTCCCCATACCTGGCACGGGTTCAAGAGCTGCTAGCGAATCTGGAGTATTATGATATTTCACATGTCCCGCATGATCAAAACAGAGCAGCCGATTCATTAGCAAAATTTGCAAGCACTGGAGATGCGCAGCAAATGGGATTGTTTCCCGTTGACACCTTACATGCTCCAAGCATAAATATGATGGAGGTAGATTTCATGTTAGAATCAGAAATTGAGAAGGAATCGTGGATAACCCCATTCAAGCAGTACTTGTTACACGGGGCGTACCCAAAAGAAGGAGCGAAAGACGACAAGTCATTTGTAAGGCTTTGCGATATGTAATGCAAGATGGGGTAATGCATCGAAGGGGATTATCGACCCCCTTACTCCGGTGCATATCCCATGATGAGATAAAATGAGTCCTGAAGGAAGTCCATGATGGGGAATGTGGTGACCATACTGGGGGGAAGATGTTAGCAAAGAAAATCCTCCGCTATGGATACTATTGGCCGAGTATGAATCGAGATGTCGTAGACTATGTGAGAAGATGTGACGAATGTCAGAAATATGCAAAAATCCCGAGAGCCCCGCCGACGGAACTCACACAAATGGTTAGTCCTAACCATTTGTAATGTAGGGGATCGACATAGTCAGTTCCTTACCCATATCCAAAGGTGGTGCGAAATACGCGATAGTTGCGGTCGATTACTTTACCAAGTGGGTAGAAGCAGAGCCTTTGGCCACTATCACCACCAAAAAGGTCATTAATTTCGTTGTACGAAATATTATATGTCGTTTTGGCCTTCCACGGACCATCATTAGACAACGGAACTCAATTCGAAAGCAAAGAGTTTAAAGAGTTTTGCCAAAAATATGGTATTGAGAAAAAGTTTGCAGCGGTTGCTCATCCAAAAGCCAATGGACAAGTGGAAGCCGTGAATGAAATAATCAAGTCCATATTGAAAAAGCATTTGGAAAAGGTTAGAGGCAAGTGGGTGGATGAACTTCCAACAGTGCTTTGGGCTTATAGAACCACCCACAAGTCCGCGACTGGCCACACTCCATTCGCATTGGCATATGGTATGGAAGCTGTTATACCCGTAAAACTTGAAATTCCATCGCATCGGGTAGCCTATTATGACTCTGAGTCGAATCAGGATCTTTTGCTGGAATCACTGGACTTCATTAATGAAAAGCGCAAAGAAGCAAATTTAAGAGCGTCCGCATACAGACACCGAGTCGCTCAATATTATAATGAAAAAGTCTGATCAAGAACCTTTGGTGTGGGTGACCTTGTTTTGAAACGAGTTTTCCCAGTCCCATTACATATGAGCCCCGCAGGGGAAGGTCCATACGTCATTGAACGGAAGCTTAGAGAAGGAACTTTCAAGCCAGCGACCGTTGATGGTGCGACACTCCCCCGAACCTGGAATAGCGAGCATTTGCGGCATTATTATACTTAGTTCATTTCTTTCATATTTTAGTTGCAATATTTCCAACATGTTTTTATTCTTAGTTTACGGCATGTAATAAGACAATCTAGCTTGTTTGCATTAATAAAGGCTTCAAGCCATTTTTCCTATGGATTATTAATGTTTTGTGTATGATAACTCTATGACAAACAACTAAGAAGTACATAATTCCGTCTGACGTACGAACGCACACGAGCACTCGAAACCTTCGAGTCCCCTGAGTGCGGATTGGAGTACTCTCAGTCCCCTGAGTGCGGACCATAGTATAAATGACTCAAAATCTCTAAGTCCCCTGAGTGTGGACTGGAGTACTTTGAGTCCCCTGAGTGCGGACCAGAGTATAAACGACTCAAAATCTCCAAGTCCCCTGAGTGCGGACTGGAGTGCTCTGAGTCCCCTGAGTGCGCACCAGAGTATAAACGACTCAAAATCTCCAAGTCCCCTGAGTGCGGAATGGAGTGCTTTGAGCCCCCTGAGTGCGGGCCAGAGTATAAACGACTCACAATCTCCAAGTCCCCTGAGTGTGGACTGGAGTACTCTGAGTCCCCTAAGTGCGGACCAGAGTATAAACAACTCAAAATCTTCAAGCCCCTGAGTGCGGACAGGAGCGCTCTGAGTCCCCTGAGTGCAGACTAGATTATAAACGACTCAAAATATCCAAGTCCCCTAAGTGCGGACTGGAGTGCTCTGAGTCCCTTGAGTGTGGACCAGAGCATAAACGACTCAAAATCTCTAAGTCCCTTTGTGCGAACTGGAGTACTCAAAATCTCCAAGTCCCCTGAGTGCGGACCAGAGTATAAACGACTTAAAAATCTCTAAGCCCCTAGAGTGCAGATTGCAGTATAAGGGGTTTGAATTCTATAAGTCCCTGGACTGTGAGCTGGGACACAAATGACTTGAAGTCATCAAGTCCTCGACGTACGGATTAAAAAATATTCCAAGTGCTTGAAGCATGAAATAAAAGATGAACAACTCCAAAGAAATTCAGAGTTATATGAAGATAAATTGAGAAGTTTATGTAACTCACAAAAGCTTGGGTTTCGACCACAATCATACAGAAAGTTGAACAATAAAAGTCTTTTGAAAGACAAACGAACTAAGCTTTATTTATTCAAAATAAGTTTCTACTACGACTCCTCCAAAATTCGGAGCCAAAAGTTTATTTACATGGACTATGAAGACAAATAAAAAATAATTACATAATCTAAACTAACTCTCGTTGAATGAGAGTAACAATTACTTCTTCGATTTCTTCGACTTCTTTCCAGATGACTCCTCTCCCGTGCATTTTCCCTTAGAAATTTTCGTTGACGAGGAGGAAACAACTGAGGAAGTACGGGGAACCTCTAGTGGCTTGGACCCACCAGGGAGGATGACTTTCAACGGCTTGTTCATAGGATCGTCCAGGTCCACGACTTGAGGCTCGACTTTGATTTTGACCGTCCTTTTCTTTTCCTCCTCGAGCTCATTTTAGATGTATGTTCAGAGGAGCTTGTAATCTCGATTTCATAACTCCCATCGATGGGAGAGGAAGTCTTAGACTTATTCTCATCAAGCGCCCTAATCACCTGAGCATCTAGACTGGGAGCCTCTCCTGCATGAGTAGCCTCACATGTTTTTCCCTTCACCTCCTTGGCGACATCGCTCCTCGGAGTAGGCTCGGGATCAGAACATCCTGCGCAAAATCATAGAAAACAAACATTAGAATACAATGACCTCTCGTCAAAACGATGACTCTTGGAATTACAAAATGAAGTGTCACATACCAGCAGCTGGCTGACTTTCAGCTGTCCAAGGGGTCTCGCCCTCTGGAATGAGAGATAGAATGTGAACGCCGAGGCCAGGGTCCTCCAGGTCATAACCGATATGTTGCTCAAAAGGATCAAGTATCGGCCGATCGGCCGACTAGTTGGAGCATGAGCTGGAGACTCGATCCCGGATGCACCGGCAGTAACATCTTTCCCTTTCGATGAGGAGGAGCCTTTGCAGTAAAGAGCTTTCGCGCAGACAGGTCTGAAGGCTCGTTCCCCTTAAGGAATTCTTTTATTAAAGCATCCTCATCGACCTCCTCGGTGCCAAGTTCGACCTTCCTGATTTTTTATTAAAGTCTCCACACCTCAGCTAGGGATTCGAGGTAGCCCTCTCTCAGAAAAGTTAAGTCTCGATGCATGAGGACGCGGGCGTTGAATTCTGCAATCAATGGGTCGAACATGCATTTGACCTCCTCCCTACCAGCCTCTTTAGCCGCTTCCAGTCGAGAGTCAATCTCCGCAGATGTTATTTTCTTGCCCTCTTCACAAGCTTCATCCTTTAGCATCCCAACTATAGAAAGTTCATCATCAAGTTTCGCCTTTAAAAGTCGTGTAGCAACGATCTCGTTGCAATATCGTTGCGACTCTTCTTGGGCAGCAATCTTCTCTTTCTTTACGGAGTTGCTCCTCCAGTTCTTTGACTCGGAGGCCAAATGCATCCCTTTCTTTCCGCACCGAGTCCTTCTCTAAAGCTAGGGCCCCGCAGCGTTGCATCACCTAGTCAATTTCTTTTTTATGAGTTGACTCCAAACGAGTGACGACCTTAGCATTATCTTTAGCGCTCTGCTAGGCGGCTTCAAGCTGAGACTTATAAGAAGCAAGCTCTTCGTCTTGAGCTTTGATAATGTCTTTATCATGGATGGCCTCAAGCTTCAGGCGATCGATCTCATGCTGACGTTCTATGGAAACTTTTGAAACCTTTTCGGCTAAGTGCATGAAAGCATCATGCTGAACATAGATGTCGTTAGTGCAAGCGATCACGAGGGCGTTCTGTGGGAGCAAGAGGAGTCTGCTTGGAGACCGCAGGCGTTCTGTGGGGATCTCGGGATTGCCTAGTACTTGAGGAACCGGAGTGTTGATCCCGAGGAGCCTCAACCTGAGACCTCTTGTGTGCATATTTCTCTTTGCTATGCTCCGGTTGAGAAGGAGGATCACGAGGGTAGGAGGACTGACTATAAAAAAATTTCTGGTAGGGCGATTCTCGATGGTGGTAGTCTCGATCACCGGAGTTGTCTCTATCTCGACGCTTGCCGGAACCCGAATACCGACCAGATTGGTGAAAAATCGATGAACCGCGAAGGCGGTTAAGTCTGTGCGTACGCCCCATGTCACCTACACAGAATTTAATAATGTCGAGTTAGCAAATAATAGAGTGACGATAGAAAGTTAAGTGCGAGGTGAGTGCATGTGTTTGTGTATGTCCTAGTGTTTTCCTCCGATGGAGCAGTTTCTTTACTAATAGGAGTTTTTCCTCCCTGGTTTTGGGCTTGAGCGCTTGTATCGTCTCTCGCGGACGAATGAAGCTTAAGGGCCTCTGGATCGTCGAAACCATAGTTGAGCAGATCTTCAGGTATGGTGGGGTTCGATAGGCCTTTCAGAGAACTTTCCAAGTGCTGCGAGGAAGCTTCTTTCTCCGCTGGAACAAGAGTAACTTTAGAAGTTCCACCATTTGTTTTCTTCCTCAGCTTGTATGTCAGTTTCTTCTTCCCCTTCGGATAGGAAGGCGTTGTTTTAATGTCATGAACTTCAACTATTGGGTCCCAAGATGGACTAGCATTTTCGCCCTGTACATTGGATATCTCGGTGTCTTTAATCTCCCCCTCCTCTGGAGTGTCAGGGGCGTTATGTGCTAAGGACTCGGCCTTCTTTTTTCCTTTGCCCGAAGCAGGCTTGGGTATGGTAACACCTTAGGGGAGGCTTATCCGGCAAGCTTTCGCCAGCAACCAAAATTTCATGAGCGACTCATTCGAAATGAGAGTTTTGATGTCCGATCTTCGACGGGAATGGCTCGAATAGCTTCGACGGCTTCGGAATATCTAGGGCCCTCGGGACATGGGTTAATACCTGAAAAGATGGAAGAAGAGTTCAAAAAGGTACATCTTGAACCAAACATAAGTATTGGTCCAGGAAAAAGACTTACATCCTTCCACCCATCTCCTCGCAAAGCCGAGGGGACACCACACATAGAACTACTCCTGTTTATACTGGAAAAACTTGCTCCATGCTCCAGTTAAGATTTGGCATTTGCTGTGCGGCTCGAGAAGCATGAAAGATGGGCTATCCGACCGTCTCTTGATGCGATAGATGTATCGGATATCACCTGGAGTCGAAAGCCTGAAGAGGATGCCAGTGCCGTATATGAAAGCGTAACTGTTCGGATGTAGTTGCGATGGGGCAATCTCGATATACTGCAACACGTCTCGGAGAAAAGAGTTGAATGGTGGAACGCTGCCAACCCAGCACATGAATCTATTACAGGCTGTATATCCGACTGGGGGCAAGTGAGGACGACCATGCCCCGATGGAACTAGCACATCGTCGAAGGTGATTCCATTGAAAGAGCATATCCGACGGAGTGTACTTTCGTTAATTCTTGAAGCCTAAGAATCGATTGGATCGTCCAAGAAAATTGCTGCCTCCAAAGCGTCGGGAGCCAAGTCGACAGATGTAGTCGTAGGGCTCGGTAAGTCTTGAGCGGGGGTAGTTGATGGATTTGAAGTTCCTACAATTTCTTGTCCAGAGGATGGCCCAGGTCTATCCGAGATCGTAGCAGAGCTAGACTTCCTAGACATCTCTAATGAAGATTGAATCTAATGGAGTACTTGTTTGAACTATACTTGAGAAACAATCGACATTAGACTTAACACATAAATATTCCCCCCGTGTGGTGTGTGAACTAATGTGAACATTCAAATGTAAGTGCCAAGCAGTGAAAAGTCACTGGATGATGAAATAAGTTAAAGCTTTGAATTGTCATCTTTGAAGACCGTCATCGCTGACCATCTACGAAAGCTTGTCATAAGACGGTTTATATTTTGAACTCGACATCGTCACTGCATTTGAAAGGTTATTTAACTGTTAAACAAGTTAAGTCCAAGTTTTCAGTTGTTTAAACACGTGATTTATCAGTCCGAATTATCCGATATGCTTTGTTGTTTGAGTCTGTCCTTGTTCATTATCCTATGTTCGGGCATAAAATATGTGTTGAGTCAATTATGCACTAGGTTCGACCGGTGTAGCTGTTGTACACAACCTTCCTACCTGACCACTTCATCGTTCGGCATTCAACTAGTCATGCCAAACCACAATCGGGCCAAGCCACCTCGCTCGGCATTCCATCCTCAACACCAACACTCACCTGGCACTCATTATCATCGTTTGGCATGCGGCAAGACATGCCGAACCGCAAACATGCCGAGCCATGCCGTTCGGCATGCCACTCTTCCAACTCTCCTCTTCATCATTTGGCATAAAGGAGTCATGCCGAACCACACTTACGTCGAGCTGTATCGCTCGTCATTCTGCCCAGCTCCTACTTCTCCTCTAATTTCCCTCTTACCTCGTTCGGCATGAGATAATCATGCCAAGCCGTGGCTATGCCGAGCCACATCGCTCGACACACTAAACCTTAAACTTCACTATAATACTTCCCCTTCATCGCTCGGCATAAAGAAGTCATGCCGAGCCACCTCAGTACGTCTTCCCCCAACTTCCTCCTTCAAGCATCTCTATCATCCTCTTCTCTCTTCCACTCCGCCTAGCCTAAAACTCCTTTAAGAAACCCATGCTTCCCCCTTAACTCCTCCTACTCCACGTAATTACTACTGCCCTCGATTTATAGAGATTCACGAATTCGAATCTCATGCCAAATTTCCAATCAAGGTGAAGTGTTTCAGGGAGAGGTTTTTACCTAAGAAGTGAGACGAAGACTCAGGGAGATTCTAGAGTAACGAACGCGGTTTTAATTAGGTTCGACTGATTGAGGAAGGAAGTGGGGCAACGTATGATGTTTGAGGAGAGAAGAGTAGTTAATTCTCTGAAGTCTGTTAAAAGGAAAAGTTCGTAAGTCCTGGAAAGCAGAGGTAAAAGTAAAAGGGATAAGAAGAAGGAACATCGACTTATATAGAGAGAAGAGAAGTCGAAGGGGAAGCAACCGGTAGAACCGGTCAAAACACCTCCCTCGCTCGGCATTAAGGTCGTCCGGCATTTGTATGTCGCTCGGCATTAGTATGTCGTTCGGCATGCATTGCCTCAATCGGCATTCAAAATAAGGGCTTGAAGCAAGGCATGGAGAAATCATAATTCAAAGCGCATCATGTTCATCCACATGATACACTTTGAGGGGCAAGTGTTACCCAGTGGCTTGACCAGGTAAACAGAGACTTGAGGTGAAGGCCTCGTTTGGCATAAAGGGTCGTTCGGCACATCTAGCACCGTCCGGCATCCAAGCCTCATTCGGCATAAAGGGTCGTTCGGCACATCTAGCACCGTTAGGCATCCAAGCCCCGTTAGGGAGGTCGCTCTGCATTCCAGCCTGTTCGGCACTGAAAGGTCGCTCGGCATTGTAAGGTCGCTCGGCATTGTAGGGTCGCTCGGCATAGGGAGCTCGCTCGGCATTCTAGCCTCGTTCGACATTCCAGTCTCGTTCGACATTCCAGCCTCGTTCGGCACTACAAGGCCGCTCGACATTGTAAGGTCGTTTGGCATTCATGCCTCGTTCGACATTCATCCCTCGTTCGGCATTCTAACATCGACCGGCATGAAAATCGTTCGGCATTCAGTCTCGGCCGGCATGCACCTCGTTCGGAATTCATGCCTCGTTCGGCATTCCAGCCTCGTTCGGCATATGGCCTCGCTCGGCATAAGCATGTCGTTCGACATCTTCCCTCGATTGGCATCAGATCTCGTTCGGCCTACACATTTCACTCAACATACTCCCTCATTCGGCTTGGAGACATGGCTCAGCATTTGCCATTCGGCATTTGTGGCTCAGCACATAGAAGTCACTCATTATTGGTCGAGGTATCTTGCTACTAGGCCCATCGGGGAAGTCCAACGCATCTTCGTCTATAAATAGAGGGGCAGTGGCACGGTGAAACGGACCCTTTTTTGAGAACACCGGGGAGACCCTGCCGCACTCAAGACTCATTTAAGACTTATCCTTTTTGCTTAGCAGTTGTATTCAAATAGTTGGTGTACGGATTGTATCTATAATAAATTGTTAAGTAAAGCAATAAAGATTAACTTCAAAGTGTACGTAGGCAATTACGCCGAACCACTATAAATCTGGTGTTCTTGTTTTTCATTTAATTTAGCATTCTGTTCTCTGTTTAAATTTACTTTCTTCATTAATCTCTATACACAATCTCTCTTAAGGGTTTTAGTGACCAATTCTGGTGCTAACAATTATTATCCTGGTTTCACTCTTTTATCAAATCAATTATTGCATAGGTAATTTTAATTACATTTCTATTCATTTTATTACGTTCACAAATTTCAGTTATTGTCTTAACTCACATTAATGTAACATTTAATTGCATTTAATTTCAATTGATTAAATATATTGATAACGAATAGCAATCGTCACCATTACTACATTTTAACACTTGGAAGTTTATTATTTACAATTAATTATCATAGCTACTACTAATTTAGATTACAATTAATTACACCTTATTCCATTAATTAACCAACATTTGAATTATCAACTTAACCTCCATTAACTGCACAAATTAAGTGGATTAATTGCAGTTGATTTCCAATCAAATTTAATAGACCAAATAAATAGGTAACATATAATAATGTTATCATTAACCTTTAATCACACTTATAAATTCATTATTTACAAACAAATGTTACAATTACTTACATAACACAGATTATTATTCAATTACCATTTATTATGTACTATTTCATTAACGAATTAAGTATTTACATTTGTTCCCTTATATTAAATTTAAAACCAGGTCATTACATTTACATTATTTCCATTGATTGGAATTTCATTAAAGTTGTTAATATTTTCTTAGATTAACATTATTATATTTCATTCTAGTTATTATTTCATTAATAATTCACCAATATTTTTCCTCCCAATTATTAAATAACAAAATCTTATTAAATTAACTATTTTTAATTATCGAAATTTACGGGCCGTTACAATCTTTCACTATTTTAATCACATACAATTATTTAGGCTTTAAAATTATTTTATATTCAACTAATTTTTTTTATTTAATTTCAATAAATTATCCAAAAAGAATTTATTAATTTAGTTTAATTTATTAAAACAAAAACTTTTATCATATAGAATTTAATTGTTAATACCCTAGGTATTGATTTTGATAACAACAACCACATAAATATTACTACTAACGTATCTTCGAGTTATGCAGACATATCAAATATATTATGAAGACATTTACAGAGATAAATAAGAATACAGTGGAAGTAAATGAATTATAGAAGAAGGTCAATCAAAGCAATTGAAGAACAAAACCCAATTAGAGAAGAATGCTGAATGATAAAGGTGTTTGAAGTAATGAGGAGTTGGTTGAACCTTAGAATATCTTGTTAAAGATATCATGACAATTATACTTGAAGATCATCAACCATTGACCTCAACCGAATCACAAAAATCAATAAATATAAGGTAATTTGAAATGCTGAAAATTTGCAACGCTTATTAGTGTTGCTATTCATTTTGCAACACATCCATGCCGACAAGGGGGATAGGGGGATGTCGACATGCTAGCCGTTTTTCAGAATTTTAAATTTTAAATGAAGAGACATTTCTCTCCACCTCTTCACCAAAAGACACGTCTCTTCAGCCACTATATAAAGGCATTTGAAAATGAATTTTAATATAAAGGATTCTTATTTTCTCTTACTCCTTCTCCAAACATTTGCAAAAGAAATCCATTGCATATCCTTTCAATCTCCTTGCAAATCAATACTATTTCACTCCAATTCTTCACTGATTTGCAAATCATACAATATCAGAAAGTTGTACTTTAATTCACATCATTCTCTCTCCGATTTCATCCCATTCCTTAAAGAATTCAAAGATATATTGCCATTGAAGGACTTTAGGATCATTGTACCAAATCTGCAAGAATCTGTATTGAAGATACTACTACTTGCCATAGTTTGTTGTTGGTGATAAGGAGAAGGTGTTCTTGTAGCCTGTAAAATCAAGAGGGTGTGTCTTGTAGCCCGTGAAACTAAGATTGTAAAGGTGTTCTTGCCACCCGTGGAAAGCAAGCGATTATAGTGGAATTCTACACGATAGAGTGCAGGATTGGATGTAGGATTGGTTAATCCAAACCAGTATAAAAATCCGGGTGTTATTTACATTACCGCATTTTACTTTATTACTTACTTATTCTCTGATTACTTCTTTCTGTTTGCAATTTGAGTAAATACAGTTTTATATTCATAAGTAAGTAGTTCGTACACATTTCACCACTTCTAGTGTCTGAATAGCCTTAAGATCCAACATTGTGTTGTAGCCACCCCAGTTTCTAACATTTGGTATGAGAGCCTTGGTTTTCAAAAATTCATAACTTGGTGTTTGAAGTATAAATGGCTAATGACACTAGTAACACATTTTTTAACACTTTTGTAGAAGGGCAATCTACCACTAGACACCCTCTATTTAATGGCAGTAATTATGCATATTGGGCTTGTAGGATGAAATGTTATTTGCAGTCTAATGGTTTGGATATTTGGAACATTACCCAAATAGAATACATAGAGCCTCAAACTGAATATTCAAAATGGACACTAGACCAAAAGACACAAGCACTTAATAACTCTAAGGCCATAAACATTTCATTTGTTCCTTAGATAGAAGTGAATTTAACCGAGTGTTTATTTGTAATTCTGCATATGAAATTTGGAGAACTCTGCAAGTCACACATGAAGGCACCAATAAAGTAAAACAAACAAAGATATCTATGCTAACTAACCAGTTTCAACTCTTTCAAATGAAACCAAATGAGTCTATTTCTGATATGTATTCAAGATTTCAAGATATAGTGCATGCCTTAATATCATTGGAAAAGATAATTACTAAAGAAGACCAAGTCAGAAAGATCTTGAATTCACTCCCTAGTGAATGGGATCAGAAGACTCTGATAATTGAAGAAGCCAATGATATTAGCATTATGAAATTAAAAGATTTAATTGGTAACCTAATGTTCTATGAAGTAAACTTGCAGATTAGAAAAGAGAATCAGGCAAATGAGAAGAAATCACTAGCACTCAATGCTGTGATTGGCAAAGATGAACCATACGATGATGCTATTGATGATGATATCGAGTTTATGATCAAGAAGTTCAAGAAATCACTACTTGCCATAGTTTGTTGTTTGTGATAAGGAGAAGGTGTTCTTGTAGCCTGTAAAATCAAGAGGGTGTGTCTTGTAGCCTGTAGATTGTAAAGGCGTTCTTGCCACCCGTGGAAAGCAAGCGATTATAGTGGAATTCTGCACGATAGAATGCAGGACTGGATGAAGGATTGGTTAATCCGAACCAGTACAAAAATTCGGGTGTTATTTACATTACTGCATTTTACTTTATTACTTACTTATTCTCTGACTACTTCTTTCTGTTTGCAATTTGAGTAAATACGGTTTTATATTCATAAGTAAGTAGTTAATACACATTTCACCACTTCTAGTGTCTGAATAGCCTTAAGATCCAACATTGTGTTGTAGCCACCCCAATTTCTAAGATTAATTAACTAAAAATTATTTTTAAAATATTATTTATCAAATATTGAATTCAATTTTTTTATTTCAAATCAAATTTATTTAATTTACGGCGTAGAAAGTATGGTTGTTACATAATACTCTGTCGTTTAATTACAACGTTCATTTTTTTATCGGTCTAGTGACTAGTTTATACGTGATCTTGATGTAAAGCTCGTTCACTTAGTGTAAAAGTAATAGAGATTGAGTCAGCGAACATGTATGTCTGTTGTTGGTTATGGTCGTGAACATTTGTCCAACTATAATTATTAGGGATGGGCGCGGTTGGTTTGGTGCTTTGAAGCCCAAACCGCTTCCGCACCGCATCAAACGGTCAAACAAAAATACAAACCGTTATACTAATATTTTAAATGATTCGGTTTCAGTTCGGTTTAATGTGATACGGCCCGGTTTTGGTCCAGTCTGTTTTGAACCCATATTAAATATGAAATAAGATAATTACTTCCATCAACAATCAATTTAAGGTCACCATATGAAACTCTTACACTTAAAGGTTAAAACACACAATGTTATACTGAAATGAAAGATTAGCTCTTAATTGTATGAATATTTCAATTTGACATTTAGTTACAAGTGAGATTTTTTTAGTAGATTAAACATCATCGTGTAAAATGACTAGAATAAGATTGTAATTAGCATTTATCTAAAAAATAGATAAAAAATATTATACTAAAATTATAATTTGTTCCTTCATGACCACGATCATTATTAATATAAGCTGAAAATAGACTACCAATCGTTAGAATATAAAATGAGATAGGAGTTGCTTATATTTTTATTACAAGATTACTAGCGTAGATATTCTGTTCGATCCAATTTTATATTGTCGGTTTAACCGTCCAAACCACGACTGAACTGTATCGACGAGGTATTTGCTTTGTTTAGAAGATTGGATGCACGTTTTCACACATTTTTGCGGTCCGTATGACGATTTCCGCATCGAACAATTTTTATCACACCATTTATGCCCAACCCTAATAATTATTGCCTTTCTCGGATCCCTGCGAACGTCCCAACCAACTCAATGTGCCTCACGCCAAGAAAAACAGTGAATAATTGAAACCGACAGCCGTCTGGGACTCTATTACTTTTTCTTTTTTTAATGCCTTAATGATATTTAAGCTCGCGATAACAAGTTACAAAAATCAACGTGTAACAGTAGCTAGTTTACACTCATCACTCATCTGTTTTTCTTCTCCTTCCATTACTGTATCTTCTAATTCTGCGTATTTTTGCACATGCAAAATAGAAAAGATAGTGGCATTTATTTCAATCGATTCAGGAAGAGGTAAGCGTCAATTTTTGGTTATCGTCAATGATTTTTTCTGGGAATATGTACTCACTTCCTTTTGTTTTATAACTGAGACTTATGCCTAGTCTATTCCATAGTTTTAGGATTATCAGCAAACACATTACAACTCTAGATTAGTATTTTGAGTACTTTTGTTGCTTATGTTGTAGTAGTTTCGGTACAGGTACTGTAGATCCGATGAGTTGTGTGATTGAATTAGTATAATATAAGATTTTTCATTAGGCTATTCGGATGGTTCTTTGATTTCCTTTACATTTATGAATGTTAAACGCACACAATTGGGGTTGTTGAAGTTTAGATAATGGAGTCCCTGTTGACGGCTATCTATTGAAATATATAATATTGAATAAGCCACGTTGTTCTTCTACAGTTAGCCTGTTTCGAATTTTTATGAAGTACACGCACAGCCCAATGGTTTATATTGGTTGGTTTTTAGTATAAGAAATGCTATATCTTTTAAGGAAATTATTAATGGAAAAAACAATATGATTAAGGAGAATGAAAGTTAAAGGGAAATTTTTAGAAAAATCAAAATTTGATAGAGATAGAAACTCTTAAGTTGTACCAAGCCTTTTATACCAAATTATTACAAAATTTTCCATTATTATCCTTCATTTTATTTAGAACTATTTCATGTTTTCTACTTGTATCATTTCAATCCAAAAAACAAATAAAATATTATATTAGTTTTGGTCGAACAATTTTTTTTAAGTTTGAACTGGATAGATAATTACATATCTTATTTTGAACGTTAATCAAGATATAAGATCCTAAACATCTTCCAATGACATTACTGAAATATTGAATTTAAGAAGAAGAAAAAATCAATATTCACACATCTTATTTTGGTAGATATTTAGATGAAAACCGAGAAAATGGAGATTGAGATGCATTACCTTTCATGATCTTCAAATAAGAATTTTTTTGTCTAAATTAGGAAATTAAGGTTGGGATGAAGAGATAAACAGTTTGAAGATGAAAAAGAAAGATAAGAAGGTTTAGTATAAAAGGGCAACTTTGTAATTTTGGCTTGATTTTACAAGGAGAGAATCAATTATTTGATTCTCCCGTTGACAAAAACATTTGGTTAAGAAAAAGATTTTTTTCATTCCTCTTACTCGAATTGATTTTTCCTTTAATAGTTTTCTATTTTGTAAGTACAAAATAAAAGACATTTTATTATAAGTTTTAAAAATGGTACAGATTCATTTGGATTAGATGTAAGAAAATTTAAATTCTGAAATACGTTGTAACAGTACATTATAATGTAAACAACTTCTTTATTATTATTATTATTATTATTATTATTTAAAGCGAACCAAAATGTTATCTCATACACACACACAAATATATACATATACATACATATCACACACACATGTACATATACATACGTATCATACACACATGTACATATATACACACACACATACAGACATACATACAGACATATACATACACACACATACACACACATACATACACATACACATACACATACACATACACATACATACATATATATACATGTACATACATACATACATATATTCTCATTTTCAATTGAATTCACAGGACCTCGAGATATTAAGTATATCGAATGATTTAGTTACTTTCAATGATAGAATACCTTTTAATTGTTGAAACACTAGAATACCTCTTTACCACAAATATGCTATTCATTATCGTGTTTCAAATAATCTTTAACTTTTATGTAATTCTTCTTCAATTGTTCATCATTGATATTTTTGATTTTAAACTGACCAAAAAAAAAAAGATTTGGAAATCCTTTTTGGAAGTTTGAATGGCTCAAACCTATCTTTGAGTGAAGTTAAAGTTTGATCTGTTATGTGAAGAAATAATCAACTTTAAACCTACACTCTAGAAGTTGACTAACATTAACAAGTACCAAATCTTCATCAGTTTTTTTTTCTCTGCAAAGCGCAAAAATTCTTTAAAAAATAATAATAAAAAAATCAATACCAACTTCATTTGCAATTGCTTTAGTGTCTTTGATCGGGTTTACAAATTAATCTTCTTTAGAAAAAAGAAAAAAAGCTGTAAGCTCTTATTTATTATGATTATGATTATTATTATTATTATTATTATTTTGGTCGCACCTTCCATATATATTTCCTCTCATTGAAGTATTTAACGTAGTTGATATTATCTAATAAATACATAAGTTGTTCAAGAACTCAAAGTTTTCCAAATAATTTTTAAACATCCTTCATTTTCCATGATCTTTTAAATTATTTGCAATATTAAACAATGCCTTTTTTTTTTAGCTTCTGTTTGTGTTTTTATTCCTTCAACAATTTCAACATGATTTTTCCAACGAGTTGATGATAACAGTTTTCCAAAGCATTTTGATGCAATCTTTTATTATCCATCATTGCAGCATCATCTTTATAATTGTATGCAATACCAATCAGTGCATCTTTTATCTCTGATGTTTGAGTTTTGTTGCTTTAACACTTCCATGTGACTTTCCCAATGAGTTGTTGATAAACCCTTTGTGGGATCTATGTGTATTTCTTTTAGGAGTTTATATGTAATAATGTTTGTATTCTGATCTCGAGGTAATTATGGTAGCATCAGGACCTGATTTATGTTATTAAAACTACGCATCAAGGTCGACGTAAATTTTGTAATGAGGACAAACATTAGATAAGTATTAATTTCTGCATTCAGATTTACAGAAGTTTTGATCATAACAATAAAACAGTTATGAATAATGTCCCTTTTTAATTTATAGAATTTGCAAAGCTATAAATTGTTTGCCATTCACACACTGGCTAAGATTGATTTGTATCAACATATTTGAATGTGGTGATTAATATCATATGCAAAAATTCATGCAGGAGCTAGTTTAAAAGGCAGATATGGCTACACTTACTGATATAGGGGTTGCTGCAGCTATAAATATACTGACCACATTTGCATTCTTCCTGCTCTTTGCATTTCTAAGACTTCAACCACTAAACGATAGAGTTTATTTCCCAAAATGGTATCTTAAAGGAGTAAGAAACAGTCCAACCAGCTCCGGGACTGTTACAAAATTTGTTAATTTAGACTTCAGGTCATATTTAAGATTTCTTGAATGGATGCCAGCTGCACTCAAAATGCCTGAACCTGAACTGATTGATCATGCTGGACTTGATTCTGCTGTCTACTTGCGCATTTACTTAATTGGGTACACAATTCAGTCTTGTAATTTTCTTATCGTGCATCTTTCTCCATATGTTTAACATAAGCTTTATTTATTAGTGATAGAAGGTATTATTATTTTCAACTGATAGTTATCATAATTGCTACATGAAATGCATTTATTATAATTTATGGATTATCTAATGGGGTGTTGAAGTATGTGCTACAATGTATCAAATTGAAGAGAATTTCATCTAGTTTACAATGGTGAAAGTGGTTTGTCAAACCGAGTTAATATGTGGAAATTATGGTTAAATTAGTGAATCCAAAGGAAAATAATTTTGATTAAATCATCAAATATAGTGATTATGAATATATTTCTTTTCAAATGAAAGTAGGCTAGATACTGGGAGTAGTATGTGTGGATTTCCTCATGAGAATTGAAATTGAGAAGCTTTCCATAAAAGCTTTTTTAAGTTGAAGTAGAGGAAATATAAAATAAATGAAAAGGATACTTTTGAAAGAGATATTTGTGAAAATAATATGTTACTTTAATATATTATATTTTGGGACATACACAGACAACTATTTTTTGCATTTATGGATGGTTAGAATGTATTTTTGGATTTTATATAGGCATTTATATCTCTTTATTAAAGTTGAGGAATTATCATTTAGGATTTTATTCTTTGAGTTTGGTACTCAAATTAAGGTAAAAAAAATGTGAGGGTTGTAAAAGAATTGATTTGTGTATTACTTTTTTTACACTTTCAATCACTTCTCAAATATAATTGTGTAAGAATTTTTGGATAACCTTGACAATGGGTATTAGAGCTTACCATACAACTGTTTTTAGAAATTATGGTTACGAATAAGATATCTGTTGAAAAACTTAGAGAATTTTTTTGGAATATAGAAGGCAAACATGAACGATTTTTTGTATCTTAATGATTTTCACCAAACATTTAAGAAAAACCGGGAGATACCTATGGAAGAAAAGTGAGTAATTTTGGATAAGAAAGCTAAGACGATTAGTCGATGCTTTTTTAGAAAATACAGTGTCATATCATGGTCAATGAAAAATCAGCTTATGCAATTTGGAAGAAAATGCAAGGAATAGGCACAAAGAACTTAGTAACAAACAACGTTATTGCTTATGAGGAGGTAGGTAAACTCGAAGATAAAGGAAAATAAGTCAAGTGGAGAATACCTTAATGACTTTCAAGCGATTGTGAATCAATTGACAATCAAGTATTATAAGGTTGATGATGAGGCACAAAATACGATGTTGAGTAGAGAGACACATGCGATTGCATTAAACAACTCAGATTCAGATGAACTTGTTTTAATGTGCTCGGTAGTTAGAAGCCTTCTTAATGAGGAGATTAAAAAGATGAGCTTAATGGGCGGAAATATAGAGAAAAATATGTAAACAACCCGATTGATGACGTGAATCCAGCAAGGACAGAGAGCGATGATCAAATATGAAAAGTGATATCATTTGCTATTATCGTGAAAAACCAGGTCATTTGTTGAAATTCTGGCACAAGCTAAAAACGACAGGGAAACAATGAAAGCATTGAAAGAATGTAACAACAAACAAAAGGAAAACAACAATGATGAGGTAAACTTTGTCGATTAAGTTGATGACAATGGCCTATGTGTAAGTAAAGGCATATGTAATGATTGAGTGTTGGATTTGGATACATTTCTTCATATATGCAAATGTAGACAAACACTTATTAATTATAAGCAGGAAAAGGGAAGTATGTAATCCGTTAATGTTGCGACGTGGAGGTTGAAGAAATATGTCCAGTTAGACTAAAGATGTTTGATGGAAATGCAGTGAGACTTATAAGAGTTAGATATGCCCTTGAAATTAAAAAAATCGTATTTCGTTAGCAGTTTGAAGAAAGAGTTGCGACTTTTCAACTCGAGTTAGGTTACATGGTTATAAAAAAAAGGGAGGTTCTACGTGCAAATTAAAGAAGGAATGGCGTATATGAATTGCTTAAAAAAAAAATAAACGCCCCACCTCTATATCCATACTATCAAAGATTATTGCAGAGTAATACTATCTAGCAATAAGAAGAATGAGGCTTGTTAGGAGCAACCGCACGTGAATATTCCTTCAGATTAACATTGATACGTTTTTCTTACCTCATATAATACACAAATATACGTACTCGACGTCGGCACAAAACAATAAACACGTGGTCTTGGCAGTACAAGATAATACACAATATAATCAAAGAACACAGAGTCACAGAATGCAACGAAAAATATGACATCACAACTTACATTTCACAAATTAGTATATAAAACGAAGTACCAAACCTACTACTAAATATATACATTGATATAAGTCGAATGCCATATTCACCTCAATCTCTTCAACAAATATACATGCATGGATACACAAAAAGAAAACGTACACAATAAACTTTCAAAATACAACGTAGTCTATAATCATCTCTTCGTAGGCCCAAAATCCAAGAAAGACTAATGTCCATGTACCTGGAAAGTCTTGGGGACTGAGTATTATATACTTAGAAAAATATTGAATAATGTAGGGAGTTCTCAAATTCAAGTTTAAAAATTAAATTTGTCCGAATCAAGATGAAGCATGTAAGAGAAAACAACAAAAGCCTGCATGAAGACTTGTGGTATTACAAGCATTTTTGAATGGTTGATTGATGCATATTCGAATAACGAACATGCATAATCAGATGGTTTGCTTGAAGGCGGGACTGAATTAGGCTTTAGTTGGATGATATACCATTAAAGGTCTAGTTTCAAAATATGTGATACGATATATCAAATCGATAAGAATTTCGTCTAGTTCACAACAGGGAACGTAAACAGATTTCATGTGGAAGTTTAATCAGTGAATGTGAAAGAAAGTGTTTTTAATTAATTATATTAATTAAGGAATGGTTCTTCCATGAATTGAAATGGGTTGATATGGAGTGAAATATGGATTTCCTCGCATGAATTAAATTTGAGAGGCTTCCCATAAATGCTTTCTTCAAGTTGAAGTTAAGGAAACATAAAAACATATATAGTAACATATTTTTGAAAAAACATTTATGGTCAAAATTTCATTGTTTGATATATATAACATTAGGAATGATTAGGACAAATATTTTGTTTAATGGTCAGATTTTTTAGGACTTTTATTGATGATTGAGATGCAATTTCAGAATCTATATAAGATTGTAAGAAATTGTATCTTCTCTTTCTTAAAGTTAAGGAATCATTGTTTAGTGTTTTTATTCTTTGAGTTTGGTACTCAAATTAGGGGTTTGTATTTTTTTGGCAGTTTTGCTTTAAAATAAATTGAGGTAATAGGGAATTGGTTTTTGTATTATTTGTCTACATTTCTTGTCTTTGATTAAATTTAAGCATGCGGGGATAACAATTCAATATTTTCTAATGGCGTGTCTTTTCTCAATATGTTTAGCATAAGCTTTATTTGTTCATAGTAGGAGGTATTGTTGTTGTTAACCGATAATTATCATAAAACTAATAGCTATATGGAAGCTTATATATTTTTGCCATATGCACATATAGACATCATCGATTTTATTAGGTGATAGCACATATCTTATGCTAGCTACACAACCTATGAGGTTAATGGTAATATTTTAAATTAGATTAACATACAAGATCATCATCTATTAAAAACGATATGTTAAATTTGTAGGAAATAAAATTTGGTTGTCTTCAAAGTTCTAATGTAATTTTTAAGTATCATCGTACTGAATTAAAATTTATTATGTTATATGTGTGTGTGTATTCAAAAGGCAATAACATTTGAGTATAAAATCTCTACAAGGGCTTTGGATTACAAGTCGCTGCAAACAATTTTAATAAATAAAATGTCACCTCTCATAATTATTCGTAAGTCACGTCCTTAATTATTAGCTGCTAATCTCACATTTTATCTTAATTTTTAATATTCAAAAGGCAATAACATTTTGCAGAAATATCAGATTGACGAGTTGTTTCCACCATTAAATCATTAATTTTACGATCTTTCTAATGATAAGCAAATATATATATATATATATATATATATATATATATAAAATCAAAATTCCTATAATTCATTTTGTTGAAAATTCAATAGTTTTTAATTTAAGTATCGTATCGATCATCTGTCTTCATCATACAAACTCATAAATCAATAATTTTTAGTTACATAAAAGTTAAGAAATAAATTGCTTCAAAATCATCATAAAATGCCTTCAAATTTCCTTAAAGGCTTTAAAAATGCTAAAAATTGCCTAAGAACAATACTAAATAAATTAAAACTGCGTCAAAATCGAGAAAAAAACTTAGCCGTATAACAGTTATGCAATTAATTATTCTTCTCTCAGATATAGACTTAAGGCTTCAAAAATGCGTAAAATTACTAAAAACAATATTACACTA
Source organism: Allium cepa (assembly GCA_030765085.1). NCBI lineage: Eukaryota > Viridiplantae > Streptophyta > Magnoliopsida > Asparagales > Amaryllidaceae > Allium > Allium cepa. Next base: position 431,027,121 of record CM060935.1, read on the forward strand.
TTTAAAATTGCATCATTCAAATGTAGCAAAACAAATCTGTATAAAAATTGCGTTAGAGTTTGAAGAAGAAAACTTTATACAGTAAGGCTCTAAAAATGCTAAAACTACTTAAAAACAATATCAAACTACTTTATAGTGCATCATTCACTTGTAGTTAAACAAATCTACATAAAAAATGCATTAAAATATCAGAAGAAATTAACTTCAAAATAGTTGCACGCTTAATTACTATGCCTTTAAAAATGCTAAGAACTACTTGAAACAATATTAAATTACTTGAAATTGCATCATTCAAATGCATTTCAACACACACACACATAAAAAGTTAAAATATATAAAAACATCATAACACTCATGAAATTAATCACTGAGGCGTTAAAAATGTTACGAACTACACAAAAAACATTATTAAACTACTTGAAATTGCACCATTCAAATGCTGATAAAAAATCTATATAAAATGTGCATTAAAAAATATATAAAAAGTTAACTCGTTATAACATGCAATTAATTGTCACATTTCTCCAATGCAGGTTTATGATTTTTAAAATGGTAACAACTCCTTAAGGTTAAACTACTTAAAATTGAATCTTTCAAATGCAACAAAACAAGCCTATTCTAAATTGCATTAAAATATCAAAAATAATAACTGCATTAACAGGTATATGGTTAATTAGTGCATCTTTTAAATACAACTTTAACATAGCTAGCATGATGCAGTTAAAACTGGATGTCTCATATGTAGTTTTAGCTATATTGAAATGTTGCATAAAACTTCACTATTAAGATGCAATTAACATTGCGTCAATACGATGTAGTATTAACTGCATAATGTTGATGTAGATAAAAATGCATCACAAAGATGATGCAACTTTAACTGCACCAACATAATGAAGTGATGACTGCATCATCAAGATGCATAGTATTTCAGAAATAACCATTTATAGTTAATTAGAAATTAAAATTTCACAAATCTTTAATTAAAATTCAGCTGCCTTTGGTCCCTAAAGCAAAAAATAAGTAAATTAAAAAAAAAATATTGGGAAAAAAAATCAAAGAGGAAAACAGAAACTTCTGAAATATTTGAAACAAAAACTAAAAAAAATCAAAAAAATCAAAAAATAAAATAAACCCATAGTGTAGTGATACTTAATCTGCAACAACTCCTTTTTGGAGATTTGTCCTTCAAATCATACCAGCTAGGATGCTATATAGCCTTAGTTTTTTCTCTTTTATTTAGCGGCACATATATGATTTCATAGAGCTACCATTGATATATTTTGGGTTGAGGATGGTATGATTTATTTAAGGATAGATGTTATCGTAAGAAATATTGCAATGGGCTACATAAATATTTGTTTGGGAAGGGAATGTTTGTGTTTGGGTAATGAAATACATGTTTGGTTGCATAAATGTTTGATTGGGCTGCTTATGTTTTGAGTTGAAAATGAACGATTGGTTCCGTGGGCATAAAATATTTATTTTAACATATTTTCGCACTCTATGTACAATGTTTATTCATGTTTTATTATTTAAAAATGTACTAAATCCAAAACAAAAACTAAAATCGAAATCATCAAGATTTTTTGAATCGATCGAAATTTTAAAATTATAAAGGGTCGAAATCAATTTTTTATCTCAAACTTTGTTTCCTTCTTTTATTTCCTTGGTGTTCATACATCGCTCATAATAGATATTATTATTGATTGAATGTGATTTCTAATTAACAAACTATCTTTTTGATGTAGTTTTCGTGGTAGTTGTGAAGTTGGCAATTTTTCTTATAACATATTGGTATCAAAGCTATCGTCTTGTTTTAGGATATGGAAGTTGAAGATGGAGGTAATGATGAAGTAGGCGACTTTTAAGATAGCTTTAACTCTAGATAAATTGATAAGCTAAAGGATGATGAATTAGTATAGATAAAAGAAAATGCTCTTACGTCTATTCATTTAAGCCTACAAGATGAAGTTCTTAGAGAGTTTTCTCATAAGAAGAAAGCTAAGTGATTATGGAATGTATTACAAGTAACCCACTACTGCATTTTTTCTACGGCAACTATATTCCTTCAGGATGAAGCTTGGAGTTATGCTTACAACCTTGATTATTGATTTGAAGGCAGTGGATGTTGATATTATTGATGAGGTGCAGGCTATCAGCTTGTTTTGTTCTTTTACTTTTGAGTATACAACGTGCACAGTTTATGATTTATGAGAGGAGTTCCATTAACCTATCTGATGTGAATGCAAGCTTGCATACTGAGGTGTTGAGAGATATGTGGCTAGTAGTGGAAGTGTTGATAATGATGTTAAAGGCTTGGTTATTCTGAGTAGAGATAAGAACCAGAAGCACCTTAGATGTATGAGATATATATGTATGACTCAGTCTAGGGGTCTTAGAAGGAGTGGTTGTAACTGTAACAACCCGCAATTCCAGACACACCGGATTAATGCCTAAAAGTGATGTTTGAACTTGCATCGTGCCAAGAAGGACAAACCGTTAGATTGAGATAGTTTGTATGGTACAAAGATAAACATAAAATTTTAACAATATACACTTTTAGATCTCATTGCGGAAGGAATAAAATATAAATAACCGAGATAAACCAAAATATCTATGCTTAAACAATAGTGACTGATACAGGAAATAAACTAGGGAAAGTTCATGATAGCCAACTAGAAATATATACAAGTATCTGGCTTACTAGTACAATATGATACATCTAAAATGACTATAAATAAAGTAACTCCAGAGTGCATGATCACCTCCTCCACGTGTCTTACTCTTGTCACACCACCCTACTATTTTGTCAACCTGTAAATAAATAGGTACAAAGGGAAAATAGAGGGGGTCGGACATAGTCTGCTGGGTAGAAAAATCACAGTGGCATAGTGCTAATAGACGAATAAATTATCGTTCATAATTTCCACAGCCTAATGATGTTTATCTAAATTGGTACATAGACACCTAACAAGTTACGCAGCTGATAAAATATAGGGTAATAACCTTTAATACTCCTAACATTTGATAATAACCCACATGGAGGTTAGGCATGCAAAACCTAGGCAGACCTAACTATAATCGTGTATACGATATCAAAGATGGATCACCTATACAATACAATGCATTGAGTATATAATCCCGATGGTACACGACCTATCGATACATCGAGTAAACAATCTCGATGTTAAACCGCCTATACAATACAATACATCGAGTATGCAGTCGTGATGATATGTTAACACATCATACGTCCCATATCATTCAATTAATATCATACATGGATTGGATAACAAATGGATTCTCTCGCAAGTACATTGACCGGACAAAGTAAATCCTACTAATATGGATATCTCCACTCTCCCAATGATTAACATATTGAAATGTGCAACCGTGACGTTAACAATAATAATAAGAGCAATCTAATTATGATGTAATCACATGTCTGTGTTGAGTATCATATTATACAACATCATTATGTTACGTGAAGCGGGAAACAAATCCCCAAAATCTTCCTACTTAGCCCACACAAGGTTTAGGTTCAACTTGTGCAATCTATAGGCAATCAGTTGACTGTTAAACATTGAAAAGTTGATTGTTCGCATGTATAAATTTTATCTAACAGTCATCAATCGACTGATTAGACATCACCAGTTGACTCTCCGACGGTTCAGTCGACTGACTGATGACCTTAGTCTGTGGGCTGTTTCTCCATAAAATTACACTAGTTTTCCTCAGGTTTGTGTTGTGTTTTCTCAGGCTTTCCCGAGTCTAATTAGTCAACCGATCAAATGCAGTCAATTGACCGTTGGCCTGCAGATTGATTTTCCCAGTATTTTAACTTGTTATTTTAATCCATTTTTAGCCGTTCGTCGTTCAACCTTCTCTCGGACTTTGAATATATCTTGCAATTCAGTCTAATTCGATTTTAAACATTTATTCATATTCATTAACATCTTTTAATATGCTTAAATAATTATCTATTCCTTATCTCAATTACTATCTTTTTGTGTAATTTATCAAATTGACCATATAAACTATACTATGATCAATACATTTATAGAATCAATTTTTTTATTCATCATATGTTAGTCCATATCTACTGTATAAAAGCAGATCTACATAGTTTTAGAGTGAATTTATCATTCAATTCATCTTTTCTCAATTCATATTCATTTTTATTATTGAAGTAGTGATGTAGGGTTTTCCCAATTTATTCAATTTATATAAATCATCAATTAAACATCAAATCAATTTTGAAATCATATTTTAAAATATAAAAAGATGTATAATTGCAATTTAACGCATATATAACAACATAATCATTTAGTAGATAAACCTACTCGCCTAAATTTGCTAAATATAATTGATTTTGCCTGAGATCTTCATATCCCCTCCTCCGATTTTATTTGAATTGATGCTCTCTTCTTTTATTTGAGCTGATAGGATTATGATTGAATTGCTCTTTCTTTTCTATATGATTTGATATTGTTTTTGAATAATCTGGTTTAGACTTGAAGAAGAAAGTTGAAGGGTTTGGCGGTGACTATTGGATGAAGGGAGATGAAATTAGAATGAAATGGGGTTACATCTCCTCTTGATTTATGCATAAATCTTGAAATTTCCCTCAGCCCACTTGGGTGTTCGAGCCGTTTTGGTCTGGAAAGCATGCTACAGTAAACAATTTGTATCTTTCTCATTCGGTTTCCGTTTCTGACGTTTTATATATGAATTTGAGATAGAAAAATTTATTTGATGTATTGGAAAAAAAAATCAGATTTTTCTAAATTTCTCAATTTGTGAAAATTATATTTTTACTTTTTATGTAAAAAATCAAAATGTCCTTTTAAATTAATTAATTATTTTAATTAAAAATCCGGGATATTTCAGTAACATTATAAGAAGGAATGATATTTCAAACAGGAGTATCCGGTTCTTAGAAAAGAGAGAAGAAAAAGAAAGCTTCAGTTTCGGTAGTAATTAGTTTGAATGTTGATGGTAATGATATTGATGCGCCAGTTTTTTTAGCTAGTAATTAATTTTCAGGGCATACAGAGTTTGGTCACTGATTTATGAACCTCTTATCATATGATGACATATATGAGCTATTTTGTTAGATTTAGGAAGATTGGTGATGGATTAATTCGAAAAGAGGAATGACCCATTTTGTCATGTTGTGAACATTAGAAGTGTGAAGTTTAGAGTGTTTAATGTGTTGTTATGATTACTAAAAATGCTAGGTATGTTCCGATTTTGTGTAGGAGTTTGTTGCTAGGGGAACTTTGTGTAGGTTTGATATGATAATAATAACGGATGATAAGAAATTGAGAGTGACAAATGGTTACTTGATGGTGATGAAGGGGACACTACAAGTTGATGATATTTATGTGTTTCAAGAAGAGGCAGTAACAGTTTCTGCAAATGCTAGTATTCCAGACTCCACTTAGTTATGTTATTCTTCGTTTAAGTCATGTTGATGAGTAGAGTCTTAATGTTTTATAAAATTAGAGTTTGATTAATGGTGTTTATCAATCAAAGTCTAGTGTTCGTCAAGATTGTTCTCTCTAGAAGAAGTATTCTAAAGTCTAGTTTCTGTCAAGATTGTTCTCTCTGGCAGAAGTATGTCACATTTGATGTTGGTAGACCTAAAGCTACAGAGTTTCTAGAGTATATTCATTATTATGTGTGGGGACTCATCCTAGTTGCATCTTTAAATGGACCCTGATACTTTGTCTTATTATTTGTGGACGATTTCTCATGGAAGGTCCAGGTCTATTTCTTGAAGATAAAATATAAAATATTTTATTCAATTTCAAAAGTGGAATACCCTGGTAAAAGAGCAGTCATGAAAGCATTTGGATGTTCTCAAATTGTGCAATAGTAGTAAACTTGCATCACAAGAATTCACTAACTATTGTTGATCTATTAATTTTTCTACGGAGTTAAGCTATCGTGGAGTGATCAAAAGTGAGTCAGTTTATGTGGAAGATGACTACGAGTTTGAAATTGACCGCTGGTTTAAAAGAAGAATTTTGGGTAGGGACGTTATTTATGACATTATTTTCCATCAACAACACACCTATTATCATAAATATGACGATCCGTAAGAAAATTTTATCACTTAGCATGTAAGTATTTCATTCCTTAAAGTGTTGGTTGTACAACTTATATTCGTAATAAGAGACATCATAAAAGCTGAAGCATATGGGAAACAAACATGTTTTGTTAGGCTATGGAGGGGAGAAGAAGTATAGGTTGTGGTGCATATGAACTAGGAGAGTTATGACTAGCAAACACACGATGAAGATGAGAAGTCTTTACTTGGTGAATCCTCTATCCAATGATATCGTTAGGAGGGTAGAAAATTGCCAAACACATTAGGGGTCATCAAATTGTTTTCAGCTTAGGAGAGTTAGTAGCATTTTAAATGATACCATGATTGTGAGAAGAATTCAAAGGTTCAAACTAAGTGGAGTTAAATCACAGGAAATGTCAGTTGATTGTGTTGGTTTTATTAGTGAGCATAGTAGTGTTAATGATTTGACAATTCATGCATGTAGTTTCGTGGAGCTTGATAGTATAGACCTTTGGAAGTTGACCAAAATTCTTGACAATGAGATTGGAGTAGATATTATTGAGAATATCCTCTCTAAACATGGAATGAATAAGGTGAAACATACAATGCTTTCTCCATTGATCTCCCAAAGTTAGGTATCTACAGGTTTATCTTCTATAGTAGGTATGTTAATTTTTTTTGTAGGCTGGTTCTATTCATACATCCTATTTTGCCTTACACACAACCAATTTTAGCACAAAACATTGTACATCTTTTTTTTTCCTGTACATATACCTTGAAATATCAATTCTACCATTCAGTAACTTTTAGCCATTTACAATTTCATTTCTTTCTTTCTCAGAATTCATGTACAAAGTCTAACAGAAATCTCACCGCCTAGTGGGGAAACTACGAGGAAAAATGCATTCCTAGTAGGCTTGTCGTGCGGTTCTTTTATATACCGCTTACCAATGCTGTGTTCATTGCGAATTTAATCACCTCCCCTCTGTTGTAGGAAAAAGGAAAGAAAATACAATTTTTTTTCCTCTTTTTTGATTGTTGCTCCAAAATCATAATCCTTTTCTATTTTACTCCAAAATCATAATCTTCTTTTGATTGTAATCTAAATCAATCTTTTCTTTCCTAATTTTCATTACTGGATACTAAGATTTTGATTTAGTGTATTTTATTGGGTTATTTAGGGTTTTATCGTTTTAAGCAGTAAAAAGTAAAAAAAAAAAAAAGAATGTATTATTTATCATTTTTATAAAACAAGTGTATTTTCGTCATTAATTTCTTTTAAAAAGCCTCAGTGTATGCAGAGCAAATTTAAGTATACAAATAAAATTAGCCTTTTTTGTATTTGGATGCCAATTTCTTTCTTATGCTTGGTAAAGAAGGGAAAATCAAAGTTTTGTTTGTGTAGCAGTACCCAAACTTGTAATTACTTGTATAAATCTTAAGTGCTATAGGCTTAGACCCAACAAATTGTTGAGAGAGTTGAAATATTTAAATGTAGGTGGGGTGTTGAATTCGTACGATCCAAATAAGCGCCAATTGTGTATAGAACTGAAAAGGAGTTTGAGAGCTCCACAATGGAACAAACCAGAGGTCACTTGGAGATGTGGAGTGAAAATTACAATTGGAGAAAGTTTTTAGTTCTAGTACAGAACTTCGGAGGTAAGCAGAGACCTAATCAGTTGACCGATTCCCCTATAACGGCCAATCTATCGTTGTGTTGGGGTTTGCTTTTCGAATTAATTACCTAACCAATTTACCAATTTGTGGCTACCAATTAGTGCGTTTGGAATCAAATCTAGGTGTGTTTGATTTGTATTTTGGATTGGGTTTTCATCCAATCAGCCATGCATATTTCATAGGGTTTATCCAACCGTTGCAACAAGTTAGGGACAATATAAATACATCTCCATAGCCTTAGAATAAAAGGGTGAATACACCATTGTCCTCTTATAGACAAACCCTAATTTCTAGAATTAAATTCAGAAAGGTGTTTTGAGCGAAATCGAGCTTGTAGACAAATTGTTTGTAATGTCTCTATTGTAATCTCCGATTTGAAGAATAAAAGTATAATAGTTGGTTAATTCTATTTTCATCCCTCCTTATTCCTTTCCCACCCCAGCAAATTATTTTAGAATTAAATGACATTTTTAGCCTTAGACTAATTAGACTAAAATGAATTGTTTGTCTATTCATATTCCTCCACTCTTTACATTTTTCATCTACTGTCAACAAATTTCTTCTACTGTTTTTCCTAGGTTTTCTTCATCATAACTAGGATACAGAGGTAACCTAGTTCATCTGTAGCTTAGAGTTGTTGCAAGTCTAATGTGTATTGCACTAGGAACTATATCTAACCTAGTTAGTTGATTCAGAAATAGACAGTACATATACCAAGCAGCACGTGGTTTCCTTTTATACATCGTCCAAATGTAACGTGATAGGTAATAGGTACAACATTGAAGTGCGACGATATCCATGTTATATTTATACGAGATCACGATTTAAACATCGTCAACTGTAGGGTTGGCTTATCCGGAAAGTTTATCCCTCCATTTAGCTGCAAATGGACGAGGATTGCACCATACCAATGTCAGTATCCAACGTTGATCTTGAACCATACAAGTGATAATTTAATGTGGTTAATAAATATTCAGCATGCCTTTCGAACGTGGTTCATATTGTACACCACGTACTAATGCAACATTGATTTCTTTTTGCCTCGTCCCTTGTTGACGTGGTTACCATCCCTTCGTTTTCTAAAGAATGTAGAAATATTTTTTGTAATAAAGTTGACTAACCAAAGTCTGCTTACACACCAACTCATATATGTGGCAAGTTGTAGAGCAACACGTGGATTTAATGTTGGCCAGATGTTAAAACAAGCATATATGACGAAAAGGTAATAGGCTTTGCTTATGATGAAACTAAAATTCATAGGTACTAACAGAGATATCTCTTGCGATATGTAAGTAACATGATATCTCTTATGACAAAATTGATTGAAGAATCTTGGTTTTGATTTATATTTTGAGGTGCTAGGTTTTGTGGAATATGATTTTTGATAGAAGAAAATACGGCATGGAATACTGTTTTTACTGAACAAAGTAAATAGGGTAAATAAGGCAAGGGCAGTTTTGGAAAAACTGGGGTGGGAAAGAAAAAAAGAAGGGTGTGCGCTATTTTTCCGAAATGCTGGGGTGGGAAAGGCAAAATGAGAGGTGGAAATAGAATTAGCCTTAATAGTTTTATTTGTAAACGTTGGCAATTCGCTGAATCATGTTAAACCGTTATGTTCACTCTTTTATTTCCTTGGTGCTTGTTGTTCTACCATTGCTTGTGATGGATAATATTGTTGGTTTTGTATCGAAAAGCTAGATCCTGATGTAATTTCCGTATGGTTGTGAAGTTGGTAATTTTTTCACAACAGCTTCTAATTCTTTCATTGGATCATCAGGGAAAATCCAAGACTTCAACAATATCCCACCGTGATTGGGTATTAGAAAAGATAATAATATCAGGATGCTACAATAGTTTAACCGAACTTCTCAATTTTAACCAGATCGTAAAATCAATCTAACTCTTTTTCTTTCAATTCCAGGCTTAAGATATTTGTCCCTATCACTGTCTTGACGTTTCTAGTGTTGGTTCCAGTCAATTGGACCAATGATTTCCTGGACAAATCAACAATAGTGCATAGTGATGTAGACAAACTTTCGATTTCAAATATCAAAGATGGATCACAGAGGTGAGTTGAATTAATCAGCGATCACTTTATACTGGTATATATTTATTGTGTGTCCGGTTACTCTCTCTCTCTCTCTTCTGATGAGCTTATATGTTTTATTGAAGGTTTTGGGCCCATATAATGATGGCTTATGCTGTTACAGTTTGGACCTGTTATGTGCTACTTAAAGAGTATGAAATAGTAGCATCAATGAGATTGCATTTTCTTTCCTCATCTACACGTCGCCCAGATCAGTTCACCGTAAGCTTTCAATTTTATTCTCCCTTGCTTTCTCTCTCCTCTTTTTATTTTTATTAATATTAATACAAGTTTCCTTTATATATATATATATATTCCTTTACACATTATTGATGAGATTGTATAACTATAACTAATCTGAGTAATCATGATTTTTGCTCATTGATATTTTTTCCCTTTCTTCTAATCAAACTACATTGTACATAATTGTTTTTGTAGGTGCTTGTTAAGAATGTGCCACCTGATCCAGATGAATCCATCAGTGAGCTTGTTGAACATTTTTTTCTTGTCAATCATCGTGATCACTATTTAAGTCATCAGGTTGACTACTTAATTCAATCCTGGTGTTACTTTCAAAGTTCTTTCTCTCTGTAGAGTTTGATGCTTTTATTATAAAAACCGACTCATGTTTTTTGTTGCAAATTTTAATCACGTGGATTTAGTAATTTCCATCTCTAGAATGCACCCATGCAGTTTCAAAGCGAGAATCATCTTTGAATGTATTTGAATTTTACTTTGTTCTAATATTTCATGCTCTGTTCATTTGCTATGTTAAAGAAGTTTTAAGGATAATTAATATTCAGTTAATTTTTTGTCCAACTTTCTGTGAAATATAGGTCGTTTACAACGCAAACAAGCTCACTGGTATTGCTGAAAAGAAGGAAAACCTACAAAATTGGCTTGATTATTATCAACTGAAGTATGAAAGAAATTCAGCTAAAAGGCCTACTCGAAAGGTGTGCATATATTGGAAACGGTTGTTTATTAATCATTTTAAAAACAGATCTATTTGGATACAAATAGAGGACATAAGTGGTGAACAATATACGTTAACTGTTAGATCTCCTCCCGAGTTCAGTCCCTAATGAGATCAAACGACTAACATTTATTGTATCCCCATTTTATATTTTATTTTGTGTCCTAATAACCGTCCCCTTTTAAATTTGCAAAAGAACTTATGTTTTATGGATTTGAGAAATTTGTTTTCTCATGTTTTGTTCCTCTCAGTTGGGTTTCCTTGGATTGTATGGCAAAAAGGTTGATGCAATTGAGTATTACAAGAAGGAGATTGAAGAGCTTTCTGAAAAGGTATGTGCTAGTTTAATTTTGACTAGAAAGAGAAATATTAGGTTAAAATTAGCAGCAGGCTTTCCTGAAATTAAATTCTGTACCTGTAAGTTTTCTATCCAAGAATGGAGCTTAATTGAAACTTAATCTAGGGACCTGCTTTAATTAACAAAACAATGAATCACAACAAACTTATATAATTAAGTGTACACAAGTAGTTGGCATAGGTACAATATTGATTAATGATATGCAATATCTGAAAATATTGAAATAATATCCAAGCATTTGTCAGTACATTTGTTAGAAAACTACGTAAATTATGGTAATAACAAAAGATGTATGTGGTAGGGAAAAATGCCTGTAATTTCAGTTTATCTTAAATCTTAACAGAAGTCTACGTAGGATTGGCTATATGTGAGATAAAACAAACAAATCGAACAATCAAATCTAATTCAACAATTTACAATCAAACACATGCAAAACTGAAATATACAAAAAGTAAATAAGACATATAGATTTATAGTGGTTTCACAATCGATGTAATAGCGTACACCGACTTTGAATGAGGGGAAATTTTAGTAAAATTTCAGAGGTACAAAAGTTGATATATCTATTTTAATGAAGGTTTATAATACAAGAATAGAAAAGAGCTAGAATTTGAGAGGATGCCTTATTTCTAGTAAGTGACCTTGTTTATATAGTGATTTAGGGCTGTTATGGTGATGACAACCGCTACCGATATAAACCCTATCGATATTACTGATGAGTCAAAAATGACTATCGATATTTTACCGTTACCATTGGTAAAAAATTCTTTAGTATATCGATAAACTCATAAACCGTTGACTGGTTATGGTAAATTTACCAATACCTAAAGACATTAAAATTTTACTATATTAAAATTTCGATAATGATAAGAAAGTAATTATTTTGCTCCTAATTCCAACTTCATCAATGCTTATATAAATTTTTTGACTTATTTTAGTTGATGGAGAAAATTTTCTTGATTCATTATGAATTATTTACAACAATGTGAAATAATAATTTTACCAATCTATGTAGACAACCCACAATAAATGCCGACAAGCTTTGCTAAAAATAATAATTTTACTAATCTTAAACTTTGAAGTTAGTAAAAAAAAATATAATTATAAATAATACTACAAACATCTGCTTAAATATGATAAACTTTTAAAGTTTTTATGGTTATGACTAATTAAAATAGTTAAAAAAATAAAATTATTATGACTGGTACATTTACTGTTACCACTGATTTTGATATTTTTTCACCGCTACATTCACCGTTAATAATGAGAAATTTAACACTACCATATCGATGACATTGGTATACCAATATAGCTTGATATTGATTATCAATTTTTTGGTATTGGTATGGAAGATTTTAAATCTCGAATTTCGGTCGCATTTCTTTTTGAAAATTTTACACACATTATCTCATATCGGACGAGATCTCGGATGAGATGAGTGTATCTTGGGTGTACATCTCGAATTTTAAAGTCCTCTCGGGACTGTGTCGGAGTATCATAAGTCTAAATTTGATATTTTAAAAATTATTGTAATAATTGTTATATATGTAAAAAAGTTTTTAACATACAAAATTTATATAAAATGATAATATTATTTTATATTTTAGATCAGAGTGATAATAAGATTGATTTGGTATTTAACTGAATGATTCCCGACTCATCACAACATTAAAAGTAAAAAATAATAATAAGTTGTTTTGCTCACTCGTTAAATGGTAAAAAAAGAATTATAGGGTAAGTACAAAGTCAGCGGAGTGTAATTTTTTGTGGACTCACATGGGAAATTAAAAACATGCGAATGAAAAAACATAACTTTGTATGAGATCTTCTATTAAGATCTCACTTCAAATTTCACTACCTTGGACGAGATGAGAGTCAAATAATATATAACAAAATTTAATGTCTTGTTTTGCTAAATCTCGTCTCGCTCAAGTTCGAAAATGAGATCTCGAACGAGATGGACAAGATCTGAAACAGGTAGGTTCAGTAATGGTAAGTTTACCATTAACATAATAGCCATAGAGAGATTGATACAAAGGGTTGAAGAAATTGCTTTTTGTTAATAAATCAATGCCGTATTAATTCACCATTGATTGATGATCAATTTCATATAAAAACGATATATCTTTTTCAATTTTCAATTTCTTCCAATATGTATGCATCTGATAGCATGTCTTTAATTGATCAATCGATTAGGGAATTAATGAATTATTTTTATTTCGTGTCATGTTCATTTGTATGTATTTGAATTTCACTTGTCTAAGATTTACAATAATCCTGTTGGTCAATAACACCTTGAACCATCAATTTCGCCTTCGAGAGAACATTTATCTAATTTAATGAAGAAATTGCAAAGTGTACCGTTAAGATATAATTTATCAAAGGAAAGGGAGAGGAAAAATTATGTGTATTAAATGGAGGCTTTATGGGTTTATTTATAGCACTAGATGCTACAAAATATCTCCTTAATTTATTTTCATATACCTTGTTCAATTTATTAATCAGATCCATCATCCCAGTTAACTATTATCAATATGGTTAGTCTACTAAATATTAATCAATATTTATAATTTTGGCTACCATACAATCTTTATTATTTAATAAATATTATTTTTGGCATATATGAATAAGTAAATAAATATATTTTATTAATTAAATTTTCAGTCCTCTAATAATATTAATGAAATAATAATCATATCAATATAACATCTATACTAATGTTTTCACAATAATTTATAATTTATATAAATTATTTTCTTTCAAAAGCTAAGAGTTATGGTTGTATGATTTTCAAGTGTGAACTCAACCCTATAATATTTAAACAATTTAAATACAAGGCATACATGAACTTTGTTGAAGCACAGTAGTGGATATGAGTTCAGTTACTTATAGACTATCAGGTGAAATCCAATTTCTTTATATTTTAAGGCGACATCTTAAGCAATGATATTTCGTGCGCATTTTCTCTTTGTATCACTATCACACCGATATCGAAAGCTCGGTCAATAGTCAAAACTCTAATAATGTCTGTAGTTATTGCAAAGTCCGACATTAAAGTCTATGATTTAGCCCGATAATATTTATTAATTAAACGATTTTTTTGGCTAAAGGCTTGTGTTGACTAACAATTATGGTAATACTAACCTTCTAGTTGAGGGAGACGAAATCTCTTTTGTATAATGTTTTATTTCAAATGGTTAAACTTATACCTAAGAACAGCCTTAATACGATCATCATTATTATGCGATTGACCATTATCAAAGTATAATTTAAACACTCAAGATTTATTGTATTCTAAAATCAAAAGATTATCGCACACCGTCGCATGAGATCTTCTATTTGACTTTATAATTATCCTATAAAAAATTCTTGATGTGTTGTTCTCTAATTGTTCGAAGAAATCATGCGTATGTAACCACTTGGTGCTTCCAACACTCATGAATATTTCACCGTCCATCATAAGAAGAAGATTAAATAAACTAGTCGCAATAGATGTATCGATATTCTGTTCTCGACACACCTTGACCATGAACATACAAATTTTTATTTGTCACCATTAAATACACATGGTTATAACACATTCGTAACTGTAATTGATTAAATAATTTTTCTAAGGATTTTCTATATATATATATATATATATTTAATGTATTTAACGTTACATATATCCCAATATAACAATATATATATATACAGCAAAAAATACAATCAAAAACTTACTTTGTTTCGATCAAGAATTGTTATAGGAGTTAAGTTATATAATCAAATTACCTAATTATCCTTAGGCCGCACCATTAACTCTATCAATCTCTCACTTACGCGTAGTGTCAATTATGATGATCAATAACCAAACTCTTGATCAATTTTACTAGACTAAACCGAGAAAGAGCATTAGTGAATGGATCTGTAGTATTAGTATTTTATATTCACTTTTCAATTATACTTCTATATCATTGATAAACTGTTTTATCACGCGACAATTATGGAGTATATGTCTTGACCTTTAATTGAGCTATTGGGTTCCTATTGCAATCTATATTGCATTATTGTTATCACAAAACATTATTGGGTTTTAAATGGTGGGAACCATACCCAACTCTCTTATAAATTTTCCTACACATACTGCTCTTATTACGGCGCTAACCTAGGCAACATACATAGCCTTCATAGTTACATCTGGCACAACCTCTTATCTAAAATCTTTTGAACTTAAATCCCCTTACTAAGGGTAAACATGGATTTTAAGATTGACTTACAATTTCGATGTCATTTTTGAACTTCAAGTTTGAACACATCTTTCAAATGGGTTCACTGTACCTATGAACAATTCTTTAATATTTCACAAATGCTTAGAATACTCTTAACTACATTCAATGATTTTAACTCGAATTTGATATTCACTTACTACACCAAGTGCATAAGAAAATTTCGATCTAGTATATAACATTTCATATACGATGAATTTAATTACTGATATATAATGATTCCATCTCATATGCTTTATATTGAACACTTTAATATATAGTCTATGTACATTGATTCATATTATCCCGGCATCCTCTTATACCAAGTATAAAAGGTATCTCTTTCAATTCCTTCTTTGAGAATTTTACAACCAATCTTTAATTTATTTAACACAGGTACATCTTTGCCAGTTAATAGCTTGTTGTTTACTTACGGTATTAAAAATGTCTTAGTAACTTCTATTTTCTTTCTTACAAACACATACTTCCTTTATACTTTGATTGAAAAATAAACTATATAATTTCTCTATCAAAATACTTGCTCAACTTCTAAATGCTTATTTTAGATCATATAGTAATTTTAGTAAGCCCACAAGCTTTATTATTGCTTCAGTGACACTATTCTCAATGAATGGATCTGTATTCCATTCTCGACACAAATTGACTAGGAGAATTCATGGATAAATGTTTATTTAAACGGTCATGAGTACAAACATATTTTTAACTGCAATTGATATTTTTTCTAAAGATTTTCAACTTATTGCATATTTAATGAATTTAAACATTACTTGTAGTCCAATATAACAATATATACAATAGAAAATAAAACAAAAATTTTATTTTATTTCGAACAAGATTCACTATAAAAGTTAATTTATATAATCAAATTACACAATTGTCTCTATGGTACATCATTTTCTCTATCAGTCTCAAGGAACGAGCTTTTTCAAGAAGAGTCTTTTTCATCCTATCCACAAAACCCATTGGCCTTTGGGTCCCCAGTTGTAGTAAAATATCTTTTAATGCCACATTATTTGTAGTAATTGAGTAGCATCTTTGGACATATTCACTGTTGTTGTTGAGACATAGAATCATTAATTTCTTCCCAGTTTGGTTTTTGTTATCCCATTTTTGGTCAAAACTGGAATATCAATGTTGTGTGCATTTCCACCACGACCGCACCAAGAAGAAGCAGCTAGCAAGCGTATATAAGTCTGGAATTTCACTCATGATTCAAGTATAAAAGTCCATCCGGCATTAAAGGTTTAAAGATACATTCGGTAGTATATCACATATCTCATTCGGCATAGATCATTCGGCACTCGACACACCAATCTCGTTCGTGTTCATTCGGCGAAAGAAAACATACCTGGTTCGGTACCAGTTTGATTCGGCACCTGCTTGATTCGGCACGTGTATATTCGGTACTTGTTTGATTCGGTACAAGATTCCCAACTCCACTGCCGAGCCAAACCTCAACCTTTCCCCCAAACCATACCGAACCACCACTCCACTTCCTTGTCGAACCACCATACTCCTACCACCGGACCAAAGCCCTACCGGTCCATCACCACTCCCTGCATAGCCGAACCAAGCCCCATTCACTCACCACCGGATACACCTTCACCGAACCAAGCCCCATTCACTCACCACCGGATACACCTTCACCGAACCAACGTCCCACCGGACCAACTCCACTTCCATGAACTACCGAACCAAACCCTTGCCGAACCAAAGTTGCCAGTCCAGATTGCCTCAGCACAGGCCCACCAGCAGCTATATACATCCAAGACCTCTACCCCCAGCCTCACTCTATAAATAGAGGGGCAGGGGTACAACAATGACAGACAAGTTTGAGAGCTCAAGCACGGAAGGAACTTTCAAACAACTTTCAATTACTTGTAATCAAAGCTTTGTACTTGTAATCTGAAAAGAAAAGGAGAATAACATATAAAGTGGACGTAGGCACGTTCTGTCCGTACCACTATAAATCTGTGTGTCTTTTACAGTTTAGTCCCTGCTTTTCATATATTCGCATAAATCACCCAAATCGCTAAGAACAACATATAATCAACTAAATCGTACGACCTTGGGGTGTTTGCCCATTTTTTGCGCAAACATTTTGGTGCTTTCACTGAGAATTGAACTCAGGGACCTACCGCTTGGAAGTTGAATTTGAGAGTTTAGAGATTCAGATTGGAAGAGTCATGGCGAGACAATCAAGCAGAAGGCCAAGGCCAGAGCAGAGTCAACAGGAAGGGAGTCAAGAGGCTTCCTCAGGAGCAAACCAAGCTTCAGCCTTCATCACCAGGGATGAGATGGAGGCTATGATGAGAAGACAAGAAGAGATGATACAGAACTTGCTTCAGCAAATTGGGCAACTTGGAGCACAAAACCAAGGAGCAACTGGAGTTCAGAACGGAGCAGGACCATCTGGCGTAGCACCAGAGCTAGGGGCACTCACGCAGAGCATGGTAATCCGATCCCGGGAAGAGAGACGGGGGCATCCGAACAACCTGGTGGCAATAGAGGAGTGAACGCTCAGTCAAGGGGGCAGATCCCAGAGTTCCCTCGTGAACTCGGGGGGCAGGTTGAAAGTGATGAACGAAGATTGCATCTCGGAGATGATGACAGATTGGCGGAGATGGTTAGAAGAGCTATGAGAGGCGGTTTGGTAAACAAAGATTTGGAAGATGTAAACAGGAGTTCTTTTTCTTCTGCAATTAGGATTGCTAGGAACCCACCAGAATTCAAGCTACCATCAGTAGAGATGTACGATGGGAGGACAGACCCTGCAGTCCATCTTACTAAGTATATGAGGCACATGGAAGTGCTGGGGGCATCACAGGAGATCATGGCCCGGTGCTTTACACTGTATTTGACGGACATTGCAGCGTTATGGTTTAGGCAACTGGAGAGCGGCTCCATAGGAACGTGGACAGATTTAACTGAGAGATTCATGAGGCAATTCAGGGTTCATATTGCGAGACCCAAGAATGTGATGACTTTGGCAACCTTGAAACAGAAAACTGGAGAGACTTTGAGGAGCTTTCTAACGCGATTTAATGCGGCGGCAGCATCAGTGGATCGACCAGATCCATCTATGGTCATGATGGCGGCTGTATCTGGAATAGCTGATAGTACAGAGTTCAAGAATTCATTAATCAAGGACCCGCCTATGAATCTGGGAGAGTTCTATCATGAGGCTGAAAAGTTTCTGCGTTTGGAAGATGCTAGTGCAGAAAGAGAGGAAGAAGATGACGTTTACGCAATCAAGAGCGGAAACCCACCTGGAAAGGGTGCGGAGACTAGCAAAGGAAAGAGAAAGGCTGAGGATAATGATGACAGGTCAAAGCGGCAAAGGAGGGAACCGCGATTCATCACTCACACTGAGCTGAATGAGAGTCTGGAACGAATTTATCAGGATACCAAGGGGCAGGTTCCGTATCGTAGACCAATGCGAAGTGATCCAACCTCTGACGAAAGAAAATCAGATAAGTTTTGTGTATTCCATGAATTAAACGGTCATAACACTAATGATTGTAGGCATTTGAAGGACGAGGTGGAAGGGCATATCAGGAAGGTATGCTCCTTCAGTATGTGAGGAGGCGAACTCCAGCAGTGGAGCCAGAGCGACCACCGTCTACATCGGCTAGAGGTGACCCTGGATCGGGGCACCGTTTGATTATCCATTGATTGCTTGATTAAAATAACGATGAACAAGTTGTAAACCTCTCGCTAACACGGTTAAATCATTTACACATGTGAGCGATCGCGCACGATCCATAGGTATGCTCTGAATGACTACCAGCGCGTTATAGTAAGAGTTTACGATTTGACATCTTCATTCTGCTTTTTGCTTTGATTTTGATTTGAACATTTAAATTCTTCCTGTTCGGACATTTCTGCTGTAGGATTCATATGATTATCGCTTTAACATTTACAAAAAATTTACTTGTATGCCCGTGGATCGCGAACGGTCCACGAGCACCTCTTGCATGGCAGCGAACTGCCGAATTCTTTGATTCGGAAACTCGTCCAAATAATAACTCCGGCACTGATATTATTAAGTCCCCCCCGGGAACACTAATTCGCCTTGAACGGCACCCGATCGCGAACGGTCACAACTCGCCTCGAACGGCACCCGACCTTGAACGGTCACAATTCGCCTCGAACAGCACCCGACTTCGAACAGTCACAATTTGCCTCGAACGGCACCCGATCGCGAACGGTCACAATTCGCCTCGAACGGCACCCGACTTCGAACAGTCACAATTCGCCTCGAACGGCACCCGACTTCGAACAGTCACAATTCGCCTCGAACGACACCCGACTTCGAACAGTCACAAACTCGCATCGAACGGCACAACTCATCTCGCCACAAATGGCTCGATCGCGAAAGGTCGCCATTTGAGGTCCACCTCCTGACCGCCAACAGTCGCACCTTACCACGAATGGCTCGATCTCAAACGATCGTCATCCGAAGTAAGGCGCTTGACCGCGAACGGTCCCATTTTATCTTTTGCCGCGAACGGCACCAACCGTGAACGGTCACATTTCACCCCAAGTGGCTTGATCGCGAACGGTCGTCATTTGAGGTCCGCCCTCTGACCGGGCTCGGTCGCACTCTACCTCGAATGGCTCGATCCCGAACGGTCGTCATTTGAAGTAAAGCGCTTGACCGTGAACGATCACATTCCACTGCAAATGACTCGATCTCGAACGATCGTCGCATGGATTTAGACGCTTGACCGCGAACGGTCGCACTTCACCTCAAATGACTCGATCGTGAACGGTCGTCATTTGAAGTTAGGCGCTTGACCATGAACGGCCGCGCTTCATCCCAAATAGCTCAATGCCGAACGGTCGTCATTTGGGGCCATATAAAATATCAAGCTCTTTACAGGTTGTCAACAGGATATGAACATCCAGCTCATAAACATTACAAAACACGCCTTCCTACCGCAAGGACATCAACATGATATGAACATCCAGCTCATGACATTACAAAACACGTCTTCCTATCGCAAGGCATGTATTGCGGGGCAAAGTGTTATCCCATTTTTGGTCAAAACTGGAATATCAATGTTGTGTGCATTTCCACCACGACCGCACCAAGAAGAAGCAGCCAGCAAGCGTATATAAGTCTGGAATTTCACTCATGATTCAAGTATAAAAGTCCATCCGGCATTAAAGGTTTAAAGATACATTCGGTAGTATATCACATATCTCATTCGGCATAGATCATTTGGCACTCGACACACCAATCTCGTTCGTGTTCATTCGGCGAAAGAAAACATACCTGGTTCGGTACCAGTTTGATTCGGCACCTGCTTGATTCGACACGTGTATATTCGGTACTTGTTTGATTCGGTACAAGATTCTCAACTCCACTGCCGAGCCAAACCTCAACCTTCCCCCCAAACCATACCGAACCACCTCTCCACTTCCTTGCCGAACCACCATACTCCTACTACCGGACCAAAGCCCTACCGGTCCAACACCACTTCCTGCATAGCCGAACCAAGCCCCATTTACTCACCACCGGATACACCTTCACCGAACCAACGTCCCACCGGACCAACTCCACTTTCATGAACTACCGAACCAAGCCCTTGCCGAACCAAAGTTGCCAGTCCAGATTGCCTCAGCCTAGGCCCAACAGCAGCTATATACATTCAAGACCTCTACCCACAGCCTCACTCTATAAATAGAGGGGCAGGGGTACAACAATGACAGACAAGTTTGAGAGCTCAAGCACGGAAGGAACTTTTAAACAACTTTCAATTACTTGTAATCAAAGTTTTGTACTTGTAATCTGAAAGGAAAAGGAGAATAACATATAAAGTGGACGTAGGCACGTTCTGGCCGAACCACTATAAATCTGTGTGTCTTTTACAGTTTAGTCCCTGCTTTTCATATATTCGCATAAATCACCCAAATCGCTAAGAACAACATATAATCAACTAAATCGTACGACTTTGGGGTGTTTGCCCATTTTTTGCGCAAACAGTTTTCAACAAGAGCTAGTTAAACTTTAAGTACATCAAACACTTTTGATTTGCAAGTAGTCATCAATAAAGAATACAAAATATAATACTTTCCCAACGGAGGTTGTAGAAATCGTTCCCCAAACATCTGAATGAACATAGTTAAGTATCCTTTTAGAACCGACTTATTAACATCTAAGGATGTTTTGGTCTGCTTAGCCAATACACGCTACTGGCAAAAATCCAATTTGTTGAAGCTTTTTGATTTAATCGTCTTCCTCAAATGAAACAACCCTATGTTTTTCTCTGAAGTATGACCTAATCTCAAATGCCAAAGCATGGTTGCATCCACTTTGTAGCATTATCAACTCCAATACATAACTCATCAAAACATAATACCCATCGTAATCACAAGTGCCTTCCTAGAAACCCGTAAGCCATCTTTTTCAATGGTAATCTTGCATTTCAAAGATGCCAACTAACCTAAAGAGATCAAAAACTTCTGAAGAGCGAAATACAACAAACATTGGTTTAAGATGAATTACACAATCAATCTGAGTTCACATCGGATCAAATCTCGAAGGCTTGCATGTAGTATCATTGTCCATGAGGATTGCGTTCCCCTCACCGTCGACATAGAAAGAGAAGTAATCCTTATTAGACGTCATATAAAATGACACTTTAGAATTAAAAAAACTCAATGGTCGGAAGCATCAGGCGCTACTACTGTCAAAACATCACCACTGTCATTCTCCATCTCAATAGATGACCACTTCTTTCTACAAGTTTGGACAGTCTCTCTTCTAATGACCTTGTTTCTAGAAATAATAACACTTACCATTTCTAGATTTACTTTGCCAACCAAGATTTCTAGAATTAGAACGCCCTCGAAATTTCATCTCTTTCTTCTTATCCCTACCTCTCTCAACAAGCCTCGACTGCTTCATCCTCAACTACTATCACATGCACCGAAGTCCTTCATTTGATCACACAGATCTTCATGGAGTTTACTTGTTTTTATATAATCCAATGTTAGGCTATCACTACCATAAATGAGACTATTGGCAAACCTAATGCATCGCTTCAGAAGCAAACATAGTAAAAACATAACTTTCCGCTCCTCATCAATCTTCAAATCAAGAGGCTTCATCTTCATCAACAAATCAACACGCTTAAGTGTGATGTAATTAAAGCACCATAATTAATCTTATAGGTAAAAAAAGGTTCTCAACAATATCAAACAATTGATAACGGATTTCATGTGCATATCTTCCAACATCTTCCAAATATCCCTAGTAGTACTTCCATCACTAATTTTGAAAATAACATTTTTTTTCCATAACAAGTTGAAGAGAAGTAAAGATCTATTATTCCATCCCCTCCAATTCAACGGTTGATATATTTACAGGCAACTTATCGTTTTCTAACATCACATGGTGAACGCTATTTCTTCTCAACATTGCTTTCATATTTCATTGTTATTTCTCAAAACCACCCTCTCTATTTCACTTTCCAATTGCCAATTTAGAGACAAATGTCACATAGGAGCCCATAACATAGGATGCAACTACTGAAACCAAATGAACCTTTGATGTATTCACAGCCATACGCAAGTAAAATTGAAATAAATAGAAAATAAATATAAAATAGAGATTTATAGTGGTTCCACTATCGACGTGATAATGTGCATCCACTTTGAAGGAGAGAAAATTTTATTAATAATTTTATAGAGAAGAGATTGATATATCTATTGTAATGAAGGCTTACAAAAATATGAAAGGACCAAACTTAAGAGGATATTTTTTATTTTTAATGAATGACTTTATTCTTATAAAAATTATACTTATTTGAAGAAATTGATTTCTATTAGTTAACCAATGACATATCAATTCATCATTGATTGAGGATCAGTTTCATATGGAAACGATATATTTTCCAATCTTCAATTTCTTCCGGTATGTATGTGTATAATATCAAGCTCTTTGATCAATCGATTAGGGAATTGGTTAGGTGCCTTTATCTCCCAAATTTAATTCTCTCCATGTAGAGTTACTTCTCTTTTCTTTAATGCAATTAATTTGCATTCAATTAATCAAATCGTAACTAAACAGACAATTTATATTCTTTAACATATATTTGAGCCACAATTTCAACAGTGCATTCTCTTTTTTCACCACTTTAAAAAATTGCTAAATTGTTCGGTAATATATCTGTAAATCTAAATGAAGAATTAGCACATACACTCTAGAATTTTATTATGATATGAGATATTTAGGTACTTTTTATACTAAATGACGATATTTGACTACCTTCATATGTATATTTGCATCAAATATGTATCTTATATCGCTGATATATTGGAAAATAAATCACAAAATTACCACCTACTATTTTATTGTTATTATTTTAAACACTACTACTTGAAGTCCGATATATGATATATCACTAGGCCCATCTGGTATTAGTTGCTTAAATTAACAATGTCGAAGGCTTCATTTATTACTGATACAGTTGCGATCAATATATTTTCAGGAAGCTACAGAACGTGAAAAGATAAAAAACAACTCCAAATCTATTATGCCAGCTGCATTTGTCTCGTTTAAGACAAGATGGGGTGCAGCTGTTTGTGCACAGACACAACAAACTAGAAACCCTGCTGTATGGTTGACTGAATGGGCCCCTGAACCTTGTGATGTGTATTGGAGTAATTTAGCCATTCCGATTGTCCAACTCACCATTAGAAGATTGATCATAGCTGTGGCATTCTTCTTTCTAACTTTCTTCTTCATGATTCCAATAGTAATGGTACAATCACTTGCTAATATCGAGGGAATAGAGAAGGTTCTCCCTTTCTTGAAGCCCATAATTGAAATGTGGGTACATTATTGCATTCTCTTGGTTTTTCGACACTTTTCATTAATGTACTCTGATAAAGAAAATGCTTATTGTTAATGCCTTTAATGCCTTCTGCAGTAATTATGCTAACAAACTATTATATTAATTTGCCAAAGTTTAATCATACTTTTAAGTGGTGAAAATTTTCCTGCTTTATGTTTTTCATGGAAACCAGTGTTACCACTCCTTTATGTTTCCCGATTTATATCTCTCCTTTAAAAATAATATACATTCTATTTTGTAGCCACTCTGTGTTTTTGTAAAAGTGAATTTTATCGATTAATATTTTATTTAACACGGTAACTATTTAAAATTTATAGCATCTTAATCACAATTTCTTGATGATGGGCGAGATTTAAATATCAATTTGATTTTCTTTTTATATGTTAAGTACTTATCAATAATTTAGTTACATCTATCATCTGATTGGCTAGTATCGAAGAATTCATATAGTTTTAATATTGCTTTCTTTCAGGCGTAAGATTAAGTCGTTGATCCAAGGTTTCCTTCCTGGAATTGTGTTGAAAATATTTCTTATTTTACTTCCTACGATACTGATGTTCATGTCAAAGTTCGAAGGATTTGTATCTATATCGGCTCTTGAGAGAAGGGCTGCTGGGAAATATTACTTGTTTTTACTTGTCAATGTATTCCTTGGAAGCATTATAAGTGGAGCGGCATTTGAGCAACTACACACCTTTATTCATCAATCCGCTACCCAGTAAGTACTTTATGCAAGTTGAATATTAACTCAACATGATTTTTGTTTATTCTCATTATTCATGATATGTTAAGTTCACTTCACAAGAATGATACATAAATTGTGTTTGATCAACTTTTTTTTCCCACAGAATACCAATAACCATAGGTACTGCAATTCCTATGAAAGCGACGTTCTTTATTACATATATAATGGTGGATGGATGGGCTGGAATTGCTGGGGAACTTCTGCGACTGAAACCATTAGTTGTATACCATTTAAAGAGCTTCTTCTTAGTAAAGACAGAAAAGGATAGAGAAGCAGCTATGGATCCTGGTAGCATAGGATTTGACTCTGCCGAACCTCAAATTCAACTCTATATTTTGCTAGGTCTTGTTTATTCTGTGGTCACGCCTTTTTTGCTTCCTTTCATAATTGTTTTCTTCGCCTTGGCTTATGTAGTTTTCCGTCATCAGGTAAACTAATTTTTTTTGCCTCCTATACTTTCTGCTTTATATTTATATGATTAATTAGATTCATCATCGTATTTTGCCTTGTATACTGGCTGCTTCTTTTTCATTTTTTTTAACCTGGTCAATTCACATGTTATTTTTTTTATGATGTGGTTAACTTAAAAATGAACAGAAAATATGCCATTCTAGCGCAGTTAGTAGTGCACGAGTTTATGCGAAAGCAGTGCAATCACCCCAAGGTTTTTGTTTTGTTTTAATTACATGAGTTTTCCTGTATACAAATTGACCCTAGAGAAATAAGCTTATAATTATCATCCTTATTAACCTACTCTGATAAACATTGAAAAAATAGGTAAAATAAAGTGTAAAGTGGATGTACCAAATTCTAAAAATCAAATGAGGAATTCAGTTAGGATCTACCCACAGAAATATCTGGTGATTTTCAATGTCAGATAATATACTATATATCTAATGTTATTTCTAGAAATTTGGTGCTAAAATGTTAGACTGCTTCCATGTAAATAGTAGTTGGCCTATGAGATTTGATGTATATGGAATGAGGCTAATTTTCATGCTATGTAACATCAAGTGCAGTATGCACATCTCGTAGCTTTACATGTCGTGGTTGTTTGGTTCCTTTGTCAAAAGAAAAGAAAAGAAAAACAATAAGGAAAAAACTAAAAGACTACAGAAACAAGGTGCAATATTGTTGGCTAGCATGATTATTAATTTCTTTATTTTATTTATGTTATGATTTTCACTAGTAGTAAATAAATTGAGCATAATGGTTAATACTAGATAAACCAACTCTCTAATGGAATTACATGCTTTTTTTCAGCATAACAGTTGACCCTAATGGAAAAAACAAGTCTTGTAAATATAATCTTCATCAGCTTGCTCTAACAAACATTGAATAAAAAGGGGTCAAAATAAAGTAAAAAGTGAATGTACTAGCTAACTTCTAGAAATCAAACGCAGAGAAAAATCAGGAGCTACCCACGAAATATTTGGTGAGTCTGAGTGTATGATAATATACTTCATATCTACTGTTTCTGTCACGATTTTGGTGCTAAAATATTGGATATCTCTCATGTAAATAGTGGATGTCGTATGAGATTCAATGAAAACAAAACGAGGGCAATTTTCTCATTGTGTAACACCAAGTGCGGTATGCATATCTGCTAGCTTTACAGGCTGTGGTTGCTTGGTTATTTCATCAAAAAAAAAAAAAAAAAAAGAGAGTTGTTTTCATCAAGTAATGACCTCCAAAAGAGATAAGGATCTGTCTGTCCCCTTCTTCAAGGATTAATGTGCTATTTATAGCTTGTAGATGCATCTTCAATGATTAACATGCTATTTGTAGTTGTAGATGCATGGATCTGGATGAGTTGATGTTGAAATTTTGCACAAAATCACCCCAAATGATCAAGTCAAGACCCACGAAAATAGGAGGGAGTATAGGGCGAAGTTTGATTAGGTTTCGTAAATAGGTTCTTATGGATCAATACCGATCCATGTTACGAGATCAGTATTAGCCACAGAGATTAGTGTCGTTCCATGCTACATGGATCATCATTTGAACATGAATCATTGTTTTAAAAGGCGAAAGCGTACGCGAGACGTTTTTGGATCCGTAAGGCGAGGCGTAAGCCTCGAAACATTAAGGTGTAAGCTTTTCGGGAAAAATGCAAAACATATGAAATTTGACATAAAATATCAAATATTAAACAAGAAACATAAAGCTTTCATAAAGTATTCGAAGCAATTCAAACAAAATACAGATATCTTTCTCACTATCTCGGTTTATCCTATACACAATAAATGAAGAAAAAACATATCATTCAGGCATGCAGTATTTTTTTTGTAAAAAAAGGCTCAATCGATTTCAGTAAGTGGAATCGAACTTAATTCCACTTACTGGAATCGACTTCGATTCCAACTACTGAAATCGAACTTGATTGCATAATCGAGTTCGAACTAGATTATGGAATCGAAGTTAGCATGAGTAAAAAAAACCTATATTAGCTCTCTATTGGCTGGAAGATAGAATGAGCAACAAAACACAGAGAACCAGGGTTTTTGAGTAAACGGATCAGAGCAAAAAGAAAATCACCTAAAAGACTTAAGCCTTACTACGTTTTTCACCCGAGGCGTGCGTTTTTGCGCCTCAAGCGTTTGAGACGTAAGCCTTTGGGGTAAAACGCCTTTTGACTTGCATCTCGGTGCATTTTTGCTTGGCACCTCGCGTGCGTTTTTTAATATATTGATAGAGGTCAGTATTAGCTATTGCGATCAATATTAGTTCAGGGATCAGTACTAACTACATGGATCGATACCGATCAATCACTTAGCCAAAATCTTGACATCTTTCATGCAAGTGGACAACCTCTAGTCCATCTTTAATCTTACACATATTCTACATCTTAAGTCAGATTGCCCCAAGACTTGAACCATCCATCTTGCATCATCATGTAGAATACTTGAGCATTCTCTGTTAACATTTGAGGTACTTGTCGATGGTGATGTACTTATTGTTTGGAGTTGATCGATATGAATGGTCTAGAGACAAAAAGGACAATCGATCAATGGCTTTTTTATATCAACTCGAATTAGCGCACGGTTTGAAAGTTCATATTGTATCATCATATAGAACATATTGGCATACTTTGTTGCCTTTTCTTCTAAATATTTGAGGGGCTTCTCTAAGGTGGACCTAACTGGGAAAAACAGATGATCCATCATGGAACATCGATATCTTGGTCATAATAACTCAAATTTGGATGTAGTTTCAACCAACATTTGTCTTCGTTGCAGACGTTTAGCCACTAGTTTGAGTCATTTTCGAAACTAGGAAAAGCTGTCGGTAACACAATTAAAGTACACATAGTTGCTAAATCATTTTATAAACTCATACATACATTTATAATGTTTTTTATTTAAACACCGAGTATAATATATAAGGTCCGTCCTCAATAGCATAAACTTTGACCAGTTGACCTTCTTCATAAACGACAATCCTTTACCACATGTCCTATCTGGCGACAATTAAAGCAGAGTGATTTTTGAACCATGGGAGAATTAGTATTTGCCTGCTACTTCTAAGCTTCAAAGTTCTTGTAATATTTTGCAATGTGGTGTTTCTTTTTACAAATAAAACAATCTGCGTCCTTGAGGCGGTTTCTTGGGTGCTTCCTCTAGACTTTCCTCCCTATATCTTCTTCCCATAATGATTGAACTTCCTTTTATTTAGGTATTTAGGTGCTGCTGTTGGCTTTCTTTCCATAAGAAATTCATACCTCAAAGTCATATCTACTAAATCCACAAAAGTTCCTTTTAGGTGAACAATCATTTTCTCTTAAAACTCCTTCCTCATTCCCATCACAAACTTCTCATTCTTCTTGAAGGAACTTGAAAAATCATTGAACTTGATCTGATATTCCGATACAGACCCATCTCCTTGCTTAAGATCTAAGAAATTCCTATATAAACAGGTCTTTTCTGCTAAAGCTATGAACTGATCTTCAAACACATCCTCAAATCTAGCCCAAGAAAATCTTCTTTCAGAACATTTGCTATAATGGAGTCTCACCATGCTGTTGCTCCATCTTGTAACTGCCAAGATGCGAAGAAACGCTTCTGCTCATCTGAAATGTCCAATTATTGTGAAAATCTTTTCACTAGAACGAAGTCATGTCTGGATTTCTACAATGGATTCCGTGCCCTTAAATGACATTTCTCCCAGATTAGAAAAATCTTTGCACAAAGATGCAAAATCCACAGAGTGTTGCCCAGGTGATACCTCTCTAAGGATCCTATAATTCTTGCAGTTGTTCGACCTTCGGTGATCGAAGTACTGCCATTCCCCCTTCCCCGTCTTTTTTTAAAGCTCATCTCTTACCACATGATAATAATAAGACGTCCTCAAAATACACTTCTAGGCAGAACTTATATCAGAAAAGGTATCATCTAAAATTGATATTAAATAACCATCTTCATTCCTCCAACCAACACCCACAACTTCTAACTCCAACTTCAACTTATATTAGGAAAGGTATCATCCCAGTTTAGATCTTAGTTCAAATTCAACTTCTGACTTTACTTCTTTTGAAATACATATGGAAAAGTTAACTAACACTAAGTTTAAATCTTTGAAAACTTCTAGTAACTTGAAAACTAGAAAACAAGTTTTGATTTCTTTCCAAGTGATCTCAAGTCTCAATAGCATGTAAAGATGCTACTTTCATATCACATATGCAACATGCATGCTCACAAATACAAATTTATGCAATCATCACATACATGAGCAAAGTTAACAACTTTATCACAAATCTAAACTTTCAAACTACATTTTTCAAGTCTAACTACCATATCACAAACAACTAACATATATATCAAACCAATACATTAAATCCAACATTTTCAAGAAACATATTATACACAAATTTTGCTAACATAAAAGGTTTAAAAATTTTCCCAAAAATAAATAGTTTACTCACCAAATTCTTTTCAAATTGCAGAAAGGTTATAACTTTGAAATTGCTTTGGAAAAAGCTTGCTTTTTTGGACTGAACCCTTGAAATGGGCTCGGCCTAGGCTCAAAATGGCTCAACCATGGAGCTAGATGGACATGGCCTTGGTGGTGAGATGGAGGTAGGGCTATAAACTTGAAAAAGAAGAGAAATAGAAAGAAAAACAAGAGATAAACAAGATTTTAAAAGGTTTTGAAGTGGAAAAATATGAATTTTAAAACTTGAAAAGTTTCAAGAGGAAGCTGTAAGTTTTTAAACAAGAACTATAGATTTTTTAGAAAGTAAAGCGATTGATAAAATGGAATGAAAATTTGATAATTTGTATGTATAAAAATGGATGAAATAAAATTTCTAAAATAACCCTAAGTACCATTACTTCTACTACATTTTGACCATATCATCACCTTATCTATCCCCTTGGTTCACACACCTAACCCAATGGTCACCTCCCTTTTACCCAACATGTAACACTCTTTACTTATACTATAATGTGAGTGATAAAGTGACACTTCATTCTTATTTTTATTTTAAATTTTAGAATTTGAAAAATGTCCCATCTTTCTTACTTAAGTACACTTATGTTATTAACCTTTATTTTATTCACTAATCTA
This sequence comes from Allium cepa, assembly GCA_030765085.1. NCBI lineage: Eukaryota > Viridiplantae > Streptophyta > Magnoliopsida > Asparagales > Amaryllidaceae > Allium > Allium cepa. The sequence continues at coordinate 431,057,736 of CM060935.1, forward strand.
TGTTTATATTATTTAAAATGTGTAAATATGTTAACCAAGGTGTTTTCAACTTTTTAATGGAGAAAACTTAAAAATTTTCAAAAAGCTTTTTGGTCACATTTTCTAGTTTCCTTTGAACTATTTATTTTTATAAACTAAATTGAAAAATCTTTTCACCATCGCTAGTTATTATTAAAAGGGGTATTTTGAGGTTTAAAATCCATATATAAATTATTTAATAATATATTTAAATATCCGTGCTAAGGTAATTTAATTTTGGGTTGTTACAACCATAAGTTAAAATGGTCATTTATAGAAATCAAATCTCATTTCTTTTTACTAAACTCATTTTTTATAAAACTCTTTTATATTTATGAACTCCATTTATAAATTCCTTTACAAAATCTCCTTTATAAATATCCTTTATAAGTCCCTTTATAAAATATCATTTATATATCTCACCTTATAAATCTCAAAGTTTAATTATAAAACTCCCCTTTTGAATCTCGTAATATAATTATAAAATTCCTTTTAAAAATACTTTTAAAAATATATCCATATAAATTAGAAAAGATTAACAAAATGTTGAAATAAAATAAAGAAACTAAAAATCCATTTTATATAAAAAATAGCACTGAATTTCCAAAATTCGGATTTAAAATCATTCTTTAAATCAAACTCATTTCCAAACCAAACAACAATTAATAGTATGTTGAAATACTATAACGAGGCTAATAACTACCGTAACACTTAACCAATGCTATTACTACCTTTAACGCTAAAAAGGTTCCACTTTTAATATATGTTAATGTCACATCCATAATGGCCAAAGGTCAAACTACCAAGTTTTAGCCTTCAACAATTCATATAACAAATATATAAATGGAATTAAAATCAACAGATATATAACTGAAATTTAAAATCACCACGTCGAGAAATCAATATTTCTCTACAAAATTCCATGTATTTCAGTTTAAATTTCATTTGATTTTTAAAAGAAGATATTAAACCAAACCAAACAAATAATTCATCCAAAAATGTAAACAATAATTTTTATCTATGATATAACATATAGTAGTCATTCAGTTATGAGATAACTCATCAAAATTCCAGCAGACGTTTAGGCGTTACAGCTTGATCTAAAATCGAACAACGTATGAAATTCCATTAGCTCCGAATTCGACCAAACCAATTCCATCGGATAGCTAACGTTCCTACAAGCGCAATACAAAAGTCCGCTTCTCGATTGAACCTCGTAGACAGATGTTCATTTTATAAGCTATTGATTTCAATATACACATTAATTATTAAATTAACAAATTGAACACACTAATCACCTCCTAACCATCCACTAAACCATCTCCCTCACCTTTCCTTCTTTCCTATACATGATACACAGGAACCCATCCAAGGTCATGCACTTCCCCCAACGACACAAAGCTTCAGTCGACGAACTCAAAATCCGACTTAGCCACCACATTTCTCTTCCTTCCACTACACAACCCACCCCTCATCCTCAAACTCGATTGTCGCCACCAGAATGCGACCGCGTGCCCTAATTTCCACGTCCAGGTGTCGCCTTCTTCCACAATAAACCGCACATTGCAAAATTCAGCGACGAGCTGCTCTTTGACAAGAGAAACCCAATGAAACGAACCTCGTACCCTTACGTCCTCTAGATCTCATGAATTTCCAAACTATATTTCAAACTTCACGTTCATAACCGACGAGCACTTCAAGACTCCACCGAGCCTCACCAAATGTATACAGAAATATAGATCTAGTCACCATGAACTCAATGGTCCTTGTTTTAAAAAATTTAGTAGTGTATTTGGATTGATATTGATTTTTGAAGGGGTGGATTTAATTTTGTTTAATGCAAGTGATTAAAAATTGAAAGAGGAAATGGAAAGTAAAACGTGTTTGAAAATTCTTAGTGTAGAGATACGTTTATTCTGTAATTTTCGGCATCTCGCTATACAGAATTTCGTTCACGTACGAACCGCAAACGACAAAACAAAAATACGATCACACGTACAAATGCGATATGATCCCAAAACAATAATAATATACATTGGTCATCCTATTTTGTTAAATTTCAAAATACCGTCGTTTGCCAAAAATATGTCAAACAACAATTTAAACATTTATAGTTTAAAAATTACCGAAAAATCAAGTGAAATGAAAATACGTTATTAAAAATCGAGTTGCTACATTAAAAATTGATTTTCTTACTAGGGTTTTTTGGCTCAAGGAAAAAGTTAGAGAAAAATTTAGTCTCAGGGATAAGAAGTTTGTTTTTTAGGCTGAAGGACACTTTTTAGTGTAAATCACAGAATGATAGTTGTAACTATCATTGTCAGTTTACACTAAAAAGTGTCCTTCAGACCAAAAAGCAAACTTGTTGTCCCTGAGACTAAATTTTTTTGCAACTTCTTACCTGTGCCTATTTACCTGTTCTTACTATTTATTAAATTAGAGTCAAATTTGGATATTTAAATAAATTAAATTTTCTTATTCGAAACATTAAAAATTCTTGGTCGTTACAATCTATGTGTTGGTCAATTATTCATAATGATACAAAGGAGGCTTCGGTACCGTTGTTGAGACATGCTTCAGAAAAGGGGAAAGGAGCAAATTTCAAAAAAAAATTCTATTTTATTCATTGTGCACTTAGACCTTTTAATGTGTTATCATGAACCGTTTTTCATTTATATTAAATCACATTTGCTGTTATTAATATAATCGGATTTGTAAAATTATAATTTTATTTGAATAATTAATTAACTAGATAATTATATTTAATTCATGATATTGTCTTGAACATCACATGTTTAATGACTAAATAATAAGGATGTGTAAATACATGTTATTATAAGATCTAACAGTAATAATGTAGGAGCATGTGTACCAAAATATGTGAAAACGTACATATATATGTATGTATAACATATATGCCCTTATACATACGTACACAGATACGTATATCATTTTTGAACTTATAATATACGTATATACAAGATATTTAAGTATCTATATTAATATTCAAATTTGGATAACACATTTTTTATAACAAGAGTGATACTTAATTTGTAACAAGAGATCGTACCACTTGAGCTAGTGATCATTGACACTTAAGTAATACTTAATATTACATTTATATATATTTATATATATACATAATATAAATTTCAAATTTATAATATGTATTGTAATTAAATGTGGGTTTAACCCTATAATAAATATTATAGTTATTATTTAATTTGAATATATACATACATACATACATATATATACATACATACATATATATACATACATACATATATATATATATATATATATATATATATATATATATATACAGAGAGAGAGATTAAAGTTTGTAATTTGATTTTTAATCCTATACGGTCACTTAGTCAAAATAAATCAAAATATCTGTATTTAATAATTGATCAAAATAATATGCATGTAAGCACGCGCGCGGGCGCGTACACACACACATATCATATTTATTTGGATTTTTATTTTTATTTTTAACTTTTATTACTAAATCAAATCATTATAATATATTATATGTAAATTAAATTTATATATATATGAATTAATGGCACGTGAGAAACGCATGCAAGACACAATGATTATTACAAATGGCACATGTTCCACACATAAGATGCAAAATAAACAAAATAAATGATGCACTCTGCATGTGAAACGCATTAACAAATATCATAAAAGGCTCATTCTCCACATGTGAAAGATAAAAGATTAACATTTGAAATTCAAAAGTTAAAATGTCAATTTAGGCATCATAACACCAAATCAATATATGTAAAACTTAAGAGAAATTTAATATAAACATGATATGGCGGTTCAAAACATATCAAATTGCTAGGGGGGTAATTTTAATAATCAAATCAACCCCAGCGCAACATAAATTTCGGGTCGTGTTGATTGTGAGGTAGAACAAATAGAAAACCAGTATCCCAAACACAATTACAAATCATAATTGCATACAAAGAAAAGAAAACCACACATATGATTTATAACGCCTCCACCATTGTTACATAATGTACATCACTTCGGAAAGAGGTGACCTTTATTACTTTACTAGAGAAAAGAGATTAAAAGATTGATTTCTATTTCGAGGCTAAACCTAGAAGAACAACAACTCTCTTTTGTTTTTTTTCATGTTGGAATAAGCATACACCAATAAACTCTAGGTCTGTTTATAATAGTCTCCAGATGGTCTCTGTCATTGGATCAGAATATATACAGAAGATATGTTGAATATATGGTGGAAACTCCAACATAGCTGGAAAAAGACAAAATAACCCCTAATTCAAGCATTAATTTCTCCAAAACTACCGCCATCAATTGACCAGAAATCTTAACCAGTCGGCTGGAAAAGATTTCTAGCCGATTCTACGAATAGGAGTGCATTTAGGTCAAGAACGACCAAAAACTAAGTCGACTGGTGGAATTACCAACCGACTGAACTTCCACCAGTCGATTGGCAATTCTACCAGCTGACAAGAAGCCTGGTACAGGCTTTTAGTACTTCAGCCACTTCTCCTTCGTCTTCTTCTCCTCTGCACTTCTGCTCTACACGATTTCTTCCCTCGATGATAAAATATAATATCACATCTAACACAAATATCGTTATGCATTTGTGTTTTCTCCATCATTTTCTGATTACACATCGATGTTAGTAGCAAAAAAGTATATATGGCGGAGTCAAAAAAGGCCTTTTTAAAAAGTATTCTAATGCAATTTACAATGTTAATCAAACTATTTGACTTAACAATTATTGTTCATTTATTTGACTTAGCTCATAGTTTGTCGATGTTTACTAATCATAAAAACAAAAACTAACTAGATTGGAAATTCTTTATGAATTTGATTAAAAAGAATTTAGTTTTTATATTAGGTTGTGAGTACTTTGACATGCGTATTGCATGTGCTTATAAAAAGAATATCTTTGAACAAAATACACATTTGACTAAAATAATCAAAATTTTATCCATAGTTTTGGTTGTTTTTAATCAGATTTAAAAAATCAATATTTAGAATTAATTTCATAATATTATATTTTAGATTAAAATAATGTAGAAGTATACACACACACATATAAATATACATGTATGTATAAACTTGATTTTCTTTTGTTATAATTTTATATCTTTTAAGTCTAAGAATAAACAGAACGTTGTACAAAAATTTTACTCAAGAAAATGAATTTTTTCACGGTTAGGTGAAATAGTTTATTATTTTCAAATATTTTTTAAAAAATGCCTGAAATAAGCTAAAATTATACAAAAACCGAAATAAAAAGTGCATTCAATATAGCTTTGAAATATGCAACGCTCTTTCTTTTCAACCCCCAAATTTCGACACTAATACATCCATGATATTTGTGTGCCGAGCATCCAAGCACCGTATATCTCTAGATAAAATATACCAATAAGGTTAACATAGCTGGTCCATGCACAAATACTCGTTATCCTGAATACATCGACTCCCGCGCCTAACACATCAATAAGCATATTCTAGAAATGGAGTCGATGTACCCTATGAGTTAGCCAAATCTCATTGACTATGCTTCTACTTTGCTTTCTGTCATTTCTGATATCGATGCTACATTCGGCATCTCTCACATGAGTCATCACCACTCGAACAGAACACGAATCCCAACATCTCGAACAGTCCACGGATCTCCACAAGGATCCTAGCATAAATCGTCCGACGAATGCTAACACCGATCTCTCTCTTAGGCTTAATCTTAGGATGGACAGTTCAACTCTATAACATTCCACTTCACAATCTTTTTCAAAACGTAGAATTAGTATATTAATTTTGAAGTGGTGTTCGATAAGTAAAACACTTACGGATCCTGGTCTCTTTAAAATCAATTCGATGAATTTTCGCTAAAGTTCGATCGTCGACTAACCGACTACTAAGTTTAAAATAGACGACCGCATATGGAAACCAAGTCTCGTATACTTATCATGTTTTCGATCTTTCTGTCTCATACTATTTCTCGGTTAAGAGTGAAACCGACGGGTTAAAGCACTAATGCTTATATCCCTACTCGAAGATTAGTTTTAACTTACACGGATAGACAAGCCTATTTCATTGGCTTTAAGTGCTAAGTATATGACTAAAACTTTCCATAAACGAATACAAACAAAGCATGATCAAGTCACACAAAGCACGACTAAGTCACATAAGCGACTTCTAATCCCTTTTTAATTAATATTTTTATTAGTTAAAACCTTTTTTTATTAGTAAAACTTCTTTTATCTAATAAATATTCATTTATCAATCTCTACTATTCATTTATGCTCTTTCAATACTTCAAAAGTATTCATATACTTATCTCAAATGGTATATGTATATTCATAAATCATTAAAAAGATTACTTACGTTAAACCTTTACTTTTTCTATCTTTTTTCAAAAAATTCTGTACTTATAATTTTCTTCAAAATATCTATTTTAAGGATGTAAGTACTTTCATAAATTCTTTTAAAAGGTTTAGGACTAATGTTACTTGAACATTGTCGTTGCAAACCCATAACCATTTCACTTATGCTTATCTTTAAAACATTCTTTTAAAGAGTTATTTGCATTCATAAGTAAAATCAAGAAGGGTTACAGACAAATGTTATCAACACAGTATTACAACAAACCCAAAACCGTTTCATACTTATATTATCTTAAAAAATATTCTTCTAAAGGTCAATGTTAATATTTGGTTAAGTTCGATAGTCGATTAATCGATTTTCAAGTTTAAACGATCACTTATAGAAATCATGGTTTGTATGCTTAACTCGTTTCCAACCTTTCAACTTATATTATCTCTCGTTCAAGATGAAGCCAGATAAGTTGGAACACTGAATGCATATCAAAGCTTTGCCTAGACGCTTCATTTTTGAATCTCACAGATAAATGACTTTCATAAACGAGTAAACAAACAACATGATTAACACGTTTTTGACATTTCCGATTTAACTATTCCTCGATCAAGAGGGAAGAGGGTAAGTTAGAGCTCAATTGCTTCTATCCCTATTCGAACATCAATCTTAGTACACAGAAATAGATAAACCTACTTCGTCAGCTTTTAGTGTTAAACATAGTTAATTACTTTTTTCGAAACTTATATATATATACACACACTTTAAAAATAATTGTAAATAGGTTTAAATATCTATGTAAATATTACTTGAACATAACTAATTTATAATTTGATGAAAATAAATAAAAACATGTTTTATTTAAAACCCTCTTACTTTAAAAATTCATAAATAAATATAAAAATATATTTAAACTTCAAATCAACTTTAAAATGCTGCAAAATATGTTAAAAACCATCCCTAAAAGGATTAAGGAAAAATACCAAATCAAATATCATTTTTAAACACTTAAAACCATAAGCAACTTAATACAGCATTTAAATGCTGTTAAAAGTTCCCGTTAAAGAATAACATTGAAAAGCACATTCTTTGTTATTAGTTTTAACCATTTACATAAATGATTTAAGATTTGAATTTATTTTTACAGTAAGTACTAGCCTTAAGGTACATATAAATAATAGAAAGAGCATCTTTCAATTTATTTGGAGAAATTCCCAAAAACATGACATTTCAAAATGCTCATATAGTGACCTTCTTCTTGCTATAATATTTTGCAACTTTGTTTCATAAGTTAATGAATGATTTAAACTTCCATATATTTCTAGTAATAAGTACACTTATAATACTTATTAAAAATGCAAAGAAGCTCACAGGATGTCTCTTAAAATTAACTTTAAAATTTTGCTTTCTAAAGCAAGAGGGGTCCAAAGTTTATAATTTATATTAGTTAATGTCACTTTAACTTTATATTTCAAGCATACAACATATGTACACAATATACACTTACGAGATAGTGAGATAACTCACATAGATCCAAGCTAAACATATGCTCAAACACTCACAAAACCAAATAACACTTCCTACCATTACCAAACTTTCAAAGATCTAAGATTTAGCACTACAAACCAAGGCAAGGCCTCCTCCCTCTCTTCAATGCTCATGGCCAAACCCATGCTCATCCTTGTTCTTCACTTTTCTTCCACTTTGATTTTAGATTTAAGCTTCCTAAGGTGTTCTAAGGTGTTGGTGAAAGTTTGATGAAGTTTGGAGATGATTTGAATTAATTAGAGAATGATTGGTGAAGATCAAAGTAGACTAATGCTAATCCACTTCCACCATTTTCTTAATTTTGAAAATGTGATTAGTGACACCCTTAAGGGTGTATTTATAGACTTTTTCAAAAGGTCAGAACCACCTCCTACCTTCCATGTAAGGTCACAAAGGAGTCTCCCTCTCACATGCTATCTTTACACTTCTTCTTTTTTACTTGATATTTAAGAATTTCCATAAAAGCTCATTTTCAAATATCTTCCCATGACATAATCAATATTTAATTTCCATAAATGGTAAAATATTTTTATTTCATTTTAATGTTCCCTTAAGCAAATAAGTATGCAAAAAAATCTGTACAACTTCTAACGAGTAAAAAGTTTTTTTATCAATAAAACGATTTTCGATCACATTAGTGTAACTATTTTTGTAACTATTTTTCCAAAACAAGTTTATCATCATTGCTTATGATATAAAATGGAGTTAATAAGGTTATTAAATCACTTTAGCCACATTTAATTCTAGATTCAAATATCTAAATAATTTGGATATTTAAATACGAAGTGATCAAAATTTTGGATCGCTACAAAATAAATAAATAAATAAAATATTATTTTTGATATTTAAAAGAGAAAAAACATTGTAAAAATGAAAAATGGAAAGAAAAAAATATTGAAAGATTGTCATCATTGAGATTAAAATCTATAACGTTAATTATAATCCAAACTTTGCAGATAATACCAAAGATTAATTTTTTTTCATAAGCAAGATTTGAAACCATGACCTTATGATCCTAATCTCTAAAGTAAGTGTATTTTGAAAAACTCACGGTCAGACCGAAAAATTATTACTCTATTCCAACTATCAATAGTAAAAATATATGCTAAATTCCTGAATACAAATTGCTTTTTTATGCCAAAACTATTTATAAAATATATTTATGCTTATTATATTCATATGTATATTAAATATTATATATATGCTCATAACCATATATATACATGTATTGTTTACTAAAATAAAAATATGTTTTATAAATATTCTAAACTTAAAACTAATATTCACATGTATAAATATTTAAGTCCACATACACATATTTGTTGAATTATTTTATAAACATTTATATAAAAAATTGTTTTATTTATTTGACACTGAAAAATGTGTGATTTACATTATTTAAAATAGAAAAATTACCTGGATGATATGTCATTGATTACACCTTGCATTGCATAAAGTTCCATCTTCTAGTTTAGCTTTCAAGACCAACTTGGAGCTATCTAAAAATGTCATCAAAAATGAAGTTGAATGCTTTTATTTACAGAGAGAAAGTAAATGATATAAGTGTAACAACCCCCTCCCGAAACACCTAATTGTCGATCCATAAAAGGCCCATCGAACCTTAGGCGCAACCAAAGCTGGCTGTTGGTTGACAATGTTGATACAAGAACAATACACAACGTTATCTTCACATTTAGAATCTCACAGCGGAATGATAAAATATAATATCAGAAACAGTATCCATCGTATTAAAAATTCAATTGTCAGAAACGTACAAACGAAATACCACATAAAATGCTAAAATATGTGTAGTACAATGTTACAAAATACATTATTATATTTAAATGGGTACATCAAAAATAAAAACGACATAAGTAGATAAATAACTATCACAAGTTCCATCTCCGCCACAATCTCCGAAACCTGCATCATCTTCTCTAACTTGTATTGTAATAAGAAGGAAGTCAGACAACAATGTCTGTTGAATAAAATCTCGAGCCTTTCTACAACAATACTTGGGCAATATAATTTAAATAGAAATATGTCTTTCTCATCCTAACTATATTATAAGATTTCCAACTGAAAGCCCTAAGGCTTTTGTAGTCCAATTCTATAACCATTACCCTTTTAGCCCAATAAACCATCTTCAACTGTAGGCCAAAGGTCATTTCCAGTTCCATGCATCTATCGTCAATAATGTCCTAACAATACAAGATATAGTACCTAAGTCATTTAATATGTACTAGGCAGATTCTGACCATTTAATACCACATCCTAGGCAGGTCCTCATCATTTAATACATATTCTAAGGCGGATTTCTCTCTGATACTATCTAACTGACATTGTACGAAATCTCATTAGACCACTTAATGCTTCTTTGTGGAAGAGGCGTACCCTGTATTGCCAATTAATACCTCAAATTTGAAGCGAACCCCTCTCGAGATATCCCCTATCGTACCTAACCGCTAACCCTGACCATTTGATACTTCTTAAATAAAAATGAGACGGGCCCTCGATCGGCCACTTACTACTTTCAATCTCGAAGCAAGTCCTACGTATTATGGCCCATAACCCAAGCCGCGACGTCTCATATTAGTCCGACTATTCGTAGGTATTGATAGCCAGATTAGCTGGACATGTTTACTCTATAGAATTTGTTCATGCATCCTCCGTAGGTACTTATTATACGTGATGTCTCACATCAGTTTCAAAGTCACACTACTGGTAGCCAGATTAGCCGGGAAGACTTCTGTGTACTTTGACTGACCTTGTATCCATATAATTTAGTCATAATATGTTGTGCGAAATTCTAACTCAAGACCACAAGCACGGCGGAAAACGAGATTGTGGTAAGAAGTGCAAAAACAACCGATCAATATCTCAATCCAATTTAAAATCAATCACAATCTTCAAACAAGCAATAGATAATCAAAGCAATAACGATAAAATAAACCACACACCAATTATAGTGGTTCCACTAACGTCTTGTTAGTGTACATCCCATTTTAAGAGAGAACCTTTATTGATACTAATGAGAAGAGTAGAAGAGATTGATTACAATGATAAAAATTCTAATAGAATTTATTTGTGGAGAAGAGAATTGAATAAAATTAGTTTAGATAAAACTCTAATCAATGAAGGCTAAACCCTAGATTAAACCCTTAATTTGCTTGCAGCCGTTGTGTCTTTGAATCCTGAAAACAACTTGTATAGGAGAATAGAAAACCTAGGCAAGATTCCAAAATTGCCCTTTCGAATATCACGAATCTTCACACCAAATCCGGATCAAACTATAGGCAGAAAGTCGTCACAGACGTCTGTCAAAAGTGACAGACTTCTGTTATAGGTCTCAGAAAAAATTTCTTGACACTACAGAGTCTCCAAACTCTTGGGTTCCAAACACTAATCACAAACGTCTGTCATCTTATGACAGACGTCCGTCGCTTGATGCTGGCCACATCACTCCCCTTTCATTACCATATCTTCCTCCTTCGAGCTCCAATTTGCAACATTTTCTCCGTCACCAAACTACTTTCGACCATTTCAATTTATCCATATATTGTCGCCAAAATTTAACACTCCACCTCAACACTATATCCATCTCTAACTCCAATGGTATCATACAATCATCAACAACCGATAGCACCAACTATCACTGCTTCTACCTTCAACCAAACATAAATGTTTTCCCAATGAGCTCCGGCAAAGTCACTGCCCATTGCACTCCATCACGAGCTCAGGCAAAACCCCCATCCGATAACGAAGTGTTGAAAACATCCAAATCCTAAACCGTCTCACCAAAGACTAGCACTCACCAAGAAGGTAAAATCTAAATCTCTCACCGATACTCTTCCTCATTTACAACCGAGCTCCTCTCTCAATCGTGCCACCCCATGCCACCTAGCACTTCTTCAAGCGAATCAAGTTCGAGCAATGCTCGAACTTTTCAACCGGTAATGCCTTAGTGAACATATCGCAGCGTTATCTTTTGTATACATTTTCCGAATATATACTTGCTTATCTTCATTCATTGCTACTAGAAATAACTTTCTCACTTCTATATGTTTAGTCTGTGGGCTAAACGCCAAATTCTCCGCCAAGTAAATAATATCATGGTTATCACATCGAACATCGACATTATCATGCTCGATTCTCAAGTCACACGATAATCTCATCAAATAAAGTGCATCATTTGCCGCCTCCACCGCGGCTATCAACTCCACCTCCATAATGGATAAAACAACCGCGGTCTGCAATCTCGATGTCCAACTTATGGCCATACCACCAAGTGTGAAGATATATCCGGAAGTCGATTTTCTTCGATTCTTATCACTGGTGTAGTCCGAATCACAATAACCAACCAACTTGCAATACTTTCCATCACTGCCGTCAATAGCAAGGCGATGAGATGATATACCTCTAAGGTACCTTAATATAAACTTCACTACTTTCTAATGCGATTTCTCGGGATTAGCCATATACCGACAAACCATTGCGACGGCATTTGCAGTATCGAGCCTTGTACACACCATAGTATACATTAGACTTCTAACTGCACTAATATATGACACATTTTCCATGTAAGCCTTGTCTTTCTTCAAGATAGGTGATCCTTTGCTCGAAAACTATATACACAAAGATAAAGGTATATTTGACGTCTTTGCATTCTTCATGCTAAATCGGCAAAGCACTTTCTCAATGTACTCTTTTTGAGTCAATTTCAACTCAAAACGTTTTCGATCTCTTTCAATTTCCATGCCCAATATCCTTCCTGCTTCTCCAAGATCCTTCATTTTGAACTTCGATTTTAAACTCAGTTTTAACTTATTGATTTCATTCTTATCCTTAGAAGCATTGAGCATGTCGTCCACATGCAAGAGTAAATACACCCAACAATCATTTGTCAACTTCTTGAAATATACACAAGCATCCTTGATGATTCTATCAAAATCATTTTCAAGCATAAAATGATCAAACCTCTAGTACCATTGTCTAAGTGATTGTTTTAAACATATAGTGATTTCTTTAAATTGCAAACCAAATTTGACTTACCATCCACAACAAAACCTTCCGGTTGCTCCATGTAGATGTTTTCATCCAAGTCACCATGCAAGAAGGCGACTTTCACATCAAATTGCTCCAACTCTAAGTCGTGAATAACAACTAAAGCAAGTAATATCCGGATTGAAGTATGACACACAAGCGGTGTGAATATCTCATCATACTCCTTTTCCTTCCTTTGTGCAAACCCCTTAGCCACTAGCCTAGCTTTGTATCTTCCATTGCCCTTCACCTTATATATTCATTTGCACCCAATAGCACGATGTTATTTCGGAAGTGGAACCAAATCCCAAATTTGATTCTTCAATAATGATTGCATCTCTTCCTCTACGGCACATATCACTTCGAGCTATCACTCGACTCCATGACGTCATCAAGGTCCATCGGCTCATCTTGGACTACATGAAGAGCATAGTTCAAATTATCACAAAAGTTAAGATAGTTTCAATCACCGTATCTTTCGGGTGACCTTATAATACGACGACTCACCCGACTAGCAATACCATCACCCAAACTCTTTTCGGCTCCACCTTGAACCGAATCCTCTCTAAAATCATGCACTTCACCAACACTATTAGAGGCACCATATGGACTATGTGATGTTACATCAACCGCTTCCTCTTCACAAGCATCTCCAACTACACTACTTTCTCCACTCCTTGGACAAAATACGAAAATAACTTCCTTTTCCCTTGATTCATCATCAACCAAATTCGAAACATCCGATGAGCTCTCATTCTCCTTGAACAAAGTCGACTCATCAAAAGTAACATGACGAGAATTCACATCCTTCTTCGTTTCCAGACTCTAAACCCGATAGCCTTTTACTCCATCCGTATAACCAAGCAAAATTCTCTTGAAAGCTCTAGGTTCAAGCTTATTGTTTTCCGGATCATGCACATAAACCGGACTACCAAATACACGAAGATAACTCAAGTCGATGTTCTTTTCCTTCCGCACTTCGTTCGGAATTTTGTTACCAATAGCCGAGCACGAATTTCGATTAATAATATGCACTGCGGTTGAAAAAACTTCGGCCCAAAATCCCTTAGACAAACCCAATGTCAATCTCAAGCATCGAGCTTTCTCAAGTAGAGTACGGTTCATCCTTTTCATAACACCGTTCGAATGTGGATCTCCTGGTGTAGTAAAATGCCTTTGAATACCATGATGCTTGCAAAACTCCAAGAACTCTTCGGAAACATATTCTCTATCATTATCGGACCTTAGAACCTTCAAAGACTTGCCATTCTCATTCTCAATAAGAGCTTTCCATGTTTTGAACTTTGCAAATGCCTCCGACTTAATCTTCATTATATACATCCACACCTTTCGAGAAAAGTCATCAGTAAAAGAAATATAATAACGAGCTCCTTCCAAAGAAGCTACCGATGCTGATGCACAAACATCCGTGTGAACATACTCAAGAATCCTTCTCGAATCATATTTTCCTTCACCGAATGAAACTTTAGTTTGCTTGCTCATAACACGTTTCTTGTAAAACTCTAGTTTGTTGAAACTCTCTCCATCGATCATCTCGCTCTTTCGAAGAATATCCAAACTCCTATCCGAGACATGACTTAACCTCAAATGCCACAATCTAGCCGCATCCAAGTCATAAGAACTATCAACTTCCACATAAGTTTCACCTTCTATGGTCACTCCTTGAAGAAAATAAACACCATAAGTCCCAATACTCTTCATCACCACAAGCGTACATTTCGAAACTCGCAAGCTATCACTCTCGATAGTGATCTTACAACCTAAAAAATTCAGCTGCCCCAAAGAGATAAGAGACTTCCGAAGTCCCGGAACATCCGAATTTATCTCTTTCGACTTACTATTTAGGACTTCGGATTATGCTATTTGATAAGAGACATCCGAATTTGCAGGGAACCAATGTCTTTCGACTTACAAATAACATAATTTCCCATAACAATTGAATTCCTTCTTTGACGATATAAGAAGAAAAACAATTTCTATTCGGCGTTATATGATAAGACGCCCCCGAATTGAGCACCTATTCGCTACTCGAAATATTCGATGCAACTGCCGTCAACACATCTACGTCTCCTTCATCAATTCCATTCTCCACCACTATGGATGAATATGCTGCTTCATTTTTTGCCTTCTCCTTGTCCGGACACTTATTTTTCCAATGACCGGGCTTTTTAAAATATAGCACTTGCTCTTTCTTTCTTTTGACTTTCCTCTCCAACCGGGGTTTCTTGATTTAGAACGTCCATGATTCTCCTTCTTTACATATCTGTCCTTCTCTACAAATAAACCGTGACCACGACTAGCACCACTACTTCCATCACCCACCTCTTTCATTTGATCCCACAACTTCTCGCTAAGAAGACCTGTTTTGACATCATCTAGAGTCAAAGTATCCCGGCTATAGATCAAACTATTTGAGAAACTCGTATAACGGTCTGGTAGCGAACAAAACAATATCATTGTTCTTTCTCAATCTTCAAATCCACCGTCTTCATCTTCATTAGCAAATCAGCGAAAGTATTCAAGCGCGCCTTAAGCAAAATATCTTCCTTCATCTTATAGGTGAAGAACGTTCGTAATAAGATCAAACGATTAGTTAGTGACTTCTTCATATACAACTCCTCCAACTTGTCCCAAATACCCTTAGCGGTAGTTTCACTGCTAATTATGGGGATAACATTCTCCCTCATAGCAAGTTGAAGTGTAGTGAATGCCCACTCTTCCATTTTCTCTCTCAACACACTTTTCAGACGTCTGAAATGGATATTTCAGACGTCTGAATATTGTCTTAGAAGTAAATCTTTCTTCAGATTCAGACGTTTGGATATCCCATATCAAATTTTTGAATATAGGTCAAAATGAACTAAAAACCTTCTGGCTTGATTTTCTTCATTTCAGACGTCTTAAATGAGTATTTCAGATGTTTGAAATCATATGGCTATTCAAATTTGAATTGTTTTTTTGCACGTTTTCCTATGAAACTAACCCTTTTCAACCGTCCCCACCTTTTTTTCTTCATTCTTCATCTTTTTTAGCTTATTCCTCCATTAAAAATCAAAACATTCTTCCATATATTCACGAATGGCTCCAAAACAAAAAAGATCAAGGCCATCTACTTCGTCATCTACCCCAAACGTCGATCAATGGCTATGGAATGAGCAAGCAAGACAACGTTTTGCACAAATGAGTAGATCTAAGTTCTTTCCGGGTGCTTTCATGAAATTTGAAGAATTCGAGGCTTATCGGATTCAACAAATTGTAAAATCAAATGTGTTAGAATCTCTTGTCTCTTATGCGGCTAATAATGCCAAAATCAATCATCTTTTGGTTAAGCTATTTTATGCTAATATGAATTTGGACCATCACACTCCTCACAATCGCGACGATTGCATTTGGACATTAGTTTGTGGTGTTAAAATTTATCTACGCCTTGCTCGACTTGGTGGTATACTTCAATGTCCATCAACGGGGACCGACTTGAATAAAATTGATGTTTCTTTAAACTTGCATGATAGAGACGAGGTCTCACACCAATTTTTGAATGATGACATAACTAGGCTTACCTCCATTCAACTCTGTCCACAAGCTCGTATCCTCCACAGAGTTTGATTCGCTCTGTTATTCCACGGACAGGAAGTTGTGAAGTTGTTAACAAAAGAAACTTCCAAGCCCTTTATGCTATATATTACGGTCAATCCATCAATTGGACTCAAGTGACTTTGGAAGAATTCATGGATGTTAATCGTCGAAGGCGCTATAAGACCTATCATTATGGTGCTTATACAATGAAGTTTCTCCAAAACTTTAGCATTTCTTTTCCTGATTCCGAATTCACAGCGATCAAAGAGTCTTTGATCAAAGACTTTGGGTCTTATGGGTTCGTCAAAATGACCGGGAAGTTTGGCATATATTTCATTTCAAGAATGGGTTGCCAACCGTGATCAAAACCAACCCCAACCTCGTCAACATGATCAACCTATTGCTCCACCCTCTGAAGAAGAAGACGATGATGAAATAGTGGTCCTTTCTCCTGACACTAGCTCAAGGAATGCTTTGGTCACTCTCTCCCAAAACCAAGCTAAGCTTAGAACTCGAATGGTCAATCTCGAAAAGAAAACTGAAAAACGCTTTAATTTCATTCATGGCTTTCTCAACAAAATTTGGAAACGTATTGGATGCTCCACCTCATCATCTACCGAAGCTTTCAACCCCGTTCTATTTCAATGGTCATCAAGCTCGAGGAACAACAATGGTAATGAAGATGATGATGATGATGATGAAGGCAGTGATTCCAACCCTAGGTTTTAAATTCCTTTGGTATTAACTAGTTTGATGTTTTGTACTCTTTCGTAGTTTACTATTCTATTTATGGCATAAACTCCTATACTATCTGCCGATATCGTATTATGTTTTGGATACTTTACTCTGCTTTGTCATATATTTGTACTTTCCTTTTTGCGATGCCAAAGGGGGAGAAGGAGTTGATATAGTCTATTTATTCTAACTTGCTTTTTGACGGGGGAGCTTATAGAAAAGGGAAAATATATTACTCGTATTATATTTATATAGTCGTCATCATCAAAAAGGGGAAGAATGTTGAATCTTCGTCTAAGACGTTTTATACTTACGATATTTTGACTACGACAACTATATACGTTGGTTTTATATACTAACTTGTTTTTGCAGGAATATTTACAAGACCGGATTCAAATAAGCTGCATAGTATACATATGTTTTGTAGTGAGTCTTTGTCTAGAGTTAAAATGATGTTAAAATCTCTCCTTTTGGATATATATGATAACACATGCACATATACACATTTCTAGAGCATATTTGCATTTTCTGATCAAATTCAGACGTCTGAATTGACCATTTCAGACGTTTGAATCTGGAATCAAAGATGATTTCCTAGAAAATATTCAGACGTTTGAATTGGTATCTTCAGATGTCTGAATCAGGTAAAAAAAAGACCTGTTTGCTTTCTAATTTGCACGTGAACGATTTCAGAAGTATGAACTTATTTTTCAGACGTCTGAATTCCTATAACGGCTATATTTCTGAACAGACATTTCTCTTCCATAAAGTGATACGACTTTTAATCAACGGTTATGACCATATATTTTCATGATAACTATGCACGAACAATTGCACCTTTTTATAATCTATATAAACTTATTTTTTATTTTATCTTTTTTTTTCTATTTTATATACAATAAGTTTTTATTTATTTACTATAAGAAATGTAGAAATGATTTGCAGAATATCTCATCCGTTTAATTATCAATATGATATTGGATCATGTTAGAATCATCAGTTTGTATATAAAATCGATCTAACTCTTTCTATTCTTAATCTACTTTGATTCTAACACTCTTGTGCATTCAAGTTCATACAAAATCATTCATTTACTTTCATATTCTTCACATACACATATATATATATCAAAAGGAGAAGATTATAGGAATGTTGTACTATCAAGAGACAAATCCGTGTTATCAAGAACACACTGTGTCAATTACTCTGTATAAGTTGAAGTCCTATTCTGCTGTTCAGACGAGTGAAGTCCTCTTCGGCTGTTGAGGCATCGAAATCCTGTTCTGTTGTTCAGGTATTGTAAACCTGTTCCTCCGGGTTAAGTGAGGATTGCTGTTGAGTGAAATTCCAGAAAAGAGTCTGGGACTGAACGTAGAACGGGAAGTTCGAACCAGTATAAAAATCTCTGATGTGCTTGTTTTTTATTTTATTTACTTTACTCTATTATCTGTCTTCAGTTTTATACTTCCGCACTGCTTGTTTTACACTGTTCCATTATACGATCCATACAAACTTTCAGTATACTTTTCGCAACCTCATCCATCATTAGAAAAAAATGTATGGGTTCATAGTTGACCCTTGATGTAATCCTTTGTTAATGGGGAAGTCATTGGTTACACCATCACATGCTCTGACACTAGTTACAACAACATCGTACATATCTTTGATAAGGGTAATGTACTTTATTGTGACTCTCTTCTTTTCCAAAGCCCACCGCACACCTTTCGTGGTACTTTGTCATAAGCTTTCTCCAAATCGATAAAAACCATGTGTAAATCCTTCTTTTGCTCATTAAACCTCTCCATAAGTTGTCTTATCAAGAAAATAACTTCCGTGGTCGACCTCTCAGGCTTGAAACCAAATTGGTTTTTTGAAACGCTTGTCATTCTTCTTAATCGATGTTCGATGATTCTCTCTCATAGCTTCATCGTATGACTCATAAGCTTAATTCCTCTGTAGTTTGTGCAACTTTATATATCTCATTTATTCTTAAAAATTAGAACCAATATGCTTCTCCTTCACTTATCTGACATCTAGTTTGATTTGAAAATATTATTGAACAACTTAGTTAAACAGGCAATCCCTACATCTTCAAGGCATCTCCACACCTCAATGGTGATACCATCAGGCTCCAATGCCTTGCCTACTTCAAATGTTATGTTTTAGCTCCATTTTCAAAAGTTTATATATGAAATTAATCAGAAAATCACCAAGAATGCAACGACATAACTTTCGTGGCTAAATTCCAACATTTACAAAAATTTTATTTTAGCATTATTATTAATTAATTAGTTAATTCTTTCCTTATTAATTAATTTCTTATTAATTTTTATGGGGTGTTATAATAAGTCAACCCTTGATTCTAAAATTGCTTCATCCCAGGAAACGAGTAAACAACTCTATCTCCTAATAATTTGAACTTTCATCCATTTAACCATACAATCGTGGTCAACTGCTTATGTGGGACACACACTATTCATTTTGAATAATTGCATGTTATATAATTTAAATTATTATTTTGGTCCATTTAAATAATGAATTAAATATACAATATTTATATATTTAAGTCAATAATTTTAAGGCCCTTAATAATAATATAAATTGATAATAAATAACATAACATGTAAATTAATCTTCTCCATAGTAATTTATAACATTCATAAGTAATTTTATTTTGTTGAAGTCGGATGATTGCTAAGAGTAACGATTGTGTGAGTCCCTGATATGAACTCAACCCTCCGTAGAATCCTATTTTTAACTATTTAATTATACCTTAAGCAACAATATATAATGCTCGACTTTTTCATCATCATAATATCACTTTAGATATCTAAAGCTTGACCAATGGTCAAAACTCTAAAAATTGTTAAGTAAAACATCAAAACCCGTGGTTTAATCCGATAACATTCATTGATAACCGAATTGTTTTGGCTAAAGACTTCGCTTTTGAGTTGACTACAAATTAGGATGATATCAACCTTCTATTCAAAGGAGACATCCTACGTTGAATAGTGTTTCGTTTCTAATGGTTCAACTTATACCCAACCATTGTCTTAGTATAGTCATCACTCTCATGTGATTGACCATAATCGAAGTATAGTTTAAACACTTAGAATTCACAATATTTTCAAGTTAAAAGATTACTGTAGAATGTCACACAAGATCTTCTATTTGCCTTTATAATTAACTTATAGGTGATCCTCGATGAGTCATTCTGTAATTTTTTCCAAACAGTTATACATATGTAATCCTTTGGTTATCCAATGGTTATGAGTAATTCACATTCATCGTACAAAGAGCATTATGTATGCTAGTCTTAACAGATGCATCGATATTTCATTCTCGATAATATTGATTTTGGATATTTAGGAATAAGTATTTATTAACTCGATTTAATATTCATAGGTATGAACACATTCTTAACTACAATTGATTAAATAGTTGACCTAAGGATTTTTTAATTTGTATATATTTGATATATTCACAACATTATTTGTATCCTAATATAACATATACTGTAAAAACAAAAACAAAAGTTTACTTTATTTTGTATATAATTCACTATAAGAGTTAAGTTATATATGTTAGGCGTAACCCACATTGTGAGTGCGTGGATTGGATGGATAAGTTTCGAATCGTAAAAAATATGGCATGTAACGTGGCAATATATATGAGATTGGTGACACGTAAAATTGAAAGTTTCCTTTGTTACAATCAAATGCTGGCAAGATCAAATATATGCCTGTAGGGAGGCGATGCGCGGATATTTAATCGGGCACCGACACATTGAAAGCTTCGCTAGATAACCCTATCATATAGAATAAAACACATGTACATGAAGGCTACTGTGGAGTGTCGGAACTTAAATGGTATCAAAACCACTGTTTTAAAAGGAGAAAGCGTACGCGATGCATATTTGGGTCTGTGAGGTGAGGCTTAAGCCTCCAAACGTTGAGGCGTATGCTTTTTGGATCAAAAAAATGCAAAACATATAATAGAATTTGACATAATATAACATTAAATGTCAAAATTAAACAAGAAACATAAAAGATTCACAAACAATTCAAAGAAATTCAAACAAAACCCACAAAAATATATTTTGAATCGATGGAATCCAGTAAATCTTTAACCCACTTTCATGCAATATCTTTCTTACTTATTTCAGTTTATCCCTGCAAAAAAAGAATCCAATCATTCAGGCTTTCTACCAGTATGCAAACTTTTATAATAATAAAAAGTTTAATCAATTCCAGTTATTAAGATAAGCTCGATTCCAGTTACTAGAATTGAACTCTATTCCATAATCGAGTTCGAATCCAATTATGGAATCGACTTCGATTCCGAATAATCACGTTGGTAAAAAAACATGTTTTAGCTCTCGCTTGCACTGAAAATTGAATGAGGAATGAGACAGAGAAGTAGGGTTTTAAAATACACAGCACGTCGGTAATTTTTTTTACCTAAAAGGCTTAAGCCTCGCTAGATTGAGGCTTTGAGGAGTACGTTTTTTGTTTTTTTGCGCCTCGAGCGTATGGGACATATGCCTTGTGAGTAAAATGCCTTTTGGTTTGCGCCTCCGTGCGTTTTTGCTTGCCCCTTGCATGCTTTTTTAATATACTGATCAGAACCGATGGTTTGAGAAACCATTAGTTGATGTGAAAGTGATCGAAGCAGGACTCCTTGAGGCTTAAGCAGAGAATGACTCATCAGTGTGGAGACATGTTTAAGTAGTCTGACTCGCTGTTGGAAGTGAACTCATGGATATCTTGCTCCACTGCGTCGAGCACTCAAGATTTCCAAAATGACTTGAGTGGAAAGTACTTGTCTTAAGGTGGAGAATAGTAAAGTAGACAACTACAAAAAGAAGACTCTTGAAAGCAGCCTGACTCAGCTGCAGAACTTCTTCAGTATGCTTCAAGGAAGACTTGAGAAAATGCTTGTCAATGTGGATGTTGTTAGATGTGACTCGCATTTTAGGTATGTGAATTGGATAGATAAGTCTCACATTGTAAGAAATATGACATATATTGTTTATGAGTTTCCATGAAAACACAAGGGTAATTTTCATATGGTGTAACACCAAGTGCAATATGCACATCCTGTAGCTATTACAAGTCGCAGTTGCTAATTGCTTTCACCAGAAAAAGATTAATAGTTAAAAGACTGCAGAAACAAGGTATTATATATTTGTTTGCATGATCATTAATTTCCTTACAATATTTTGGTACAATTTTCACCAACTAAAAGTAAATTAAGCATATTGATTATACCATAATATGTTAAGTAAAGCTTGTGCAGGCAAACCAACTGTTTAATAGAATTACATGATTTTTCCAACATATCAATCGACCTTAATTGAAAAGTAAGCCTTATAAATATTATCTTTATTTACTTATTCTTATAAACATAAAAATGGTAAAAAATAAGTGAAAAGTGGATGTACTAAATTAAATTCTAAAAATCAAATGGGGAGTAAAATTATGAGCTACCCATAAAAATATTAGGTGATTTTAAATGTAAGATAGTATCCTTTATATGTACTATTATTGCTAGAAATTTGATGTGAAAACGTTGGACTATTTCCCAGTAAATAGTGAATGGTTTATGAGATTCAAGGAAAGCAAAATGAGGTTAATTTCCGCGTCGTGTAACACCAAGTGTAGTATTACATCCCTTATCTTTACGAGCCGTTCAACAAAACCAAAATTAGCAAGGGAAATAATTTAAAGACTACATAAGCAGGGTTGTTAGCGTCAAAATTGGTCACCAATACCCAAATCCACGTGAAAGCACCAAACACTAGTCATAGATCACAGATAGAATATATGTGGAAGATACAAATATAAAGAACAGTAAAAATTAAAGAGAAAGCAGTAAAGATGGAATTTATAGTGGTTCAGCTGACTTCGACCTACGTCTACTTCTGAATTTTCTTTTTTATTGTTGTAACAATCGATTACAGTTACCAAATGGCAGTGTAAACCTAGCCTTGAAAAATAGAAAGCAAGAGAGCGGAAAGTCGATCCATTTTTTGGCCGAGCTCACACCTTTCATCTCGACCGACCCCAAGTCCTTCATAAACCGACCCGAAGCAAACATAGTGCTGATTCGAAGTGAAATGCTCAGCGACTCGATGCAACTTGACCTATAGCCTAGGTCAAACCTCGGTCGAAGTAACTTTCACCCAAATGCCGAAAATGAAGCACTCCCTGATGCCAAACCCGCATCATCTTGCCGACCCAAACCATACCGAGCCACATGTCAACTGAACCACAAAGTCCATCTCGAAGTCAATCCACATGATTTTGCCGACCCAAACCATACCGAGCCACCCCCAATGCCGAACCATCCAAATGCCGAGCCACCCCCAATGCTGAACCATCCAAACAATACCGAGCCGCCTTCAATGCCGAACCATACTAATGTCGAGCCGCTCATGCCGAACCATCCAAACTATATTGAGCCACCTCCAATGCCGAACCATCCAAATGCCGAGCCGCTCATGTCGAACGACCTAGGCCGACCTATATTGACCGAACCACATTCAGACTCCAACACCGAGCCACATCATTCCGACAGAATGATACCTCTTTTCCACTCCTCGGCCGATCGATGCCTCCCAGGCCGAACCATACCATCCTGACCAATCCATACATCCTCTCCACTCCTCGACCGATCCGTACTACCAGACCGAGTCATTAGCCTATGCCGATCCACTTCGTCCAATCCAACATCCATCTTTCAAGCGTGCTACATCATCTATCCGTCCAGTCGACTTAAACCTGTCGTATTCCATCCTCAACAGCCAAACAATCGATTTAGTTAAATATGCATGTCCACGGCATTGCCAAAAACATTTACCCCCAAAACATGTCTTGCGATAGGAAGGTGTGTTTTGAATAGTCTCAAATCCGAATATCCAAAGTCCATATTCCGTTCATAACCATACTATTAAACCCATGATTCATGCTATCCAGCTCGTATTCAGAAGTTTCCCTCCTTGCCGGCCTTCAATAATGGAGGTGGCATCGGGTATCCAAGTAAATCCTTTCTAGAGTCAGTTAAATATGTGTAAGAAGAAAACTTTGACTCCCTACAAGATCTTTTTTCGAAGTGCTACCGTTGTCATTCATTTTTCTTTTTCTTTTTCTTTTATCATTTTTGTTTGGATCCTCCCTTGGTGGGCCTTCATCCCTTACTGCGTAAGCTTCATCTTCTCTCCCTTCTCTCTCAGCCTGCGCATCTTCCTGCCTTAGCAACTTTTCCGCCTCATGGTAGAACTCTACGAGATCCCTTGGTAGGTCTCGTTCCAATGATATTTTGAAATTCGAATTTTTCGCAATTCCTGAAACTGCTGCCATCAAAATCATCGACGGATTGGGTCGATCCACTGAAGCTACCACCGCGTTGAATCTGGTTAAGAAATCTCTGAGCGACTCTCCCTTCCATTGTTTCATCGATGTCAAGGTCATTACATTCTTGGGTCTGACTATATGGATCCGAAACTGCCTCGTAAACCTTTCAATCAGCTCCATCCAAGTGTCAAGAAAACCACTCTTCAGCTGTCTGAACCACATAGCTGCGATATCCATCAAATACGAAGGGCAGCATCGAGCCATGACCTCATCTGATGCCTCATGTACCTCGTCAGATGTACGGCGGGATCCGTTCTCCCATCATACATCTCCAACGTTGGTAGCTTAAAATCCAAAGGGTTACTAGCTTGCCTGATAGTTGGAGTAAAGGGACTCTTATTCACATCCTCAAAATCTTTATTTACCAAACCACCTCTCACAGCTCGTCTGGTCATCTCCGCTAATCTGTCATTGTCGCCAAGCTGTAATCGTTGTCTGCTACCTCTGATTCGTCCTCCGGGTTCACGAGGGAATCCTGACACATACTCCTCATCACGTAATCCAGTATTCCTGTTGGCGTCGGACTGCACAGCGTCATCTGGTATCCACCCTGGATTGGTCCAGCATTTCCTGGTGGTGTGCCCCCACGCCTAGGTCCATCCAGATTGATGGTTGTTTGTTGATTGAGGACTGCCCCCTGCTGAACCACTCCATATGTTTGCTGGTCGAGTGCTTCTGATCCATCTCCATGGATCTGACTTCATGCGCTTCCTGCTTGTTCAAATTGTCTGAGAAGAGTCTGCATCATCTCCTCTTACATTTTCAGCATCGCTTCCATCTCATCTCTGATGATGTAGATGGATGCTTGACCTGCTCCAGCTCCAAAGGAGGTCTATTGACTTCACTCTTGATTGCTTCTTTCTTTCACTTGCTTCCTTACTGATGGCCTAGCCATTGCTTCCTAAAATCCAAGTTCCTATCTCCAAAATTTCTGGGTGCTTGCCTTCTCAGTGAAAGCAACAAAATGTTAGTGTCAAAATTGATCACCAACACCCAAATGCATGTGAAAGCACCAAACACTAGTCACAGATCACATATAGAATATACGTGGAAGATATAAATACGAAGAACAGTAAAAACTAAAGAGAAAGCAGTAAAGACAAAGAATTTATAGTGGCGGCTGACTCCGGCATACGTCCACTCCAGAAATTTTCTTTTTTTTATTGTTGTAACAATCAGTTACATTTACCAAATGTCAGAGTAAACCTAACCTTGAAAAATAGAAGCAAGAGAGCGGAAAGCTGATCTCTTTTCGGAACCCCACATGCTGTATTCATAGGCAAATCCTGATAGCTGGACCTCTTTAGTAATCCTGGCCCGCCAAGACCTTGGCCTTGCCCACACCTTACATCTCGATCGACCCCAAGTCCTTCATAAACCGACCCGAAGCAAACATAGTACTAACTCGAAGTGAAATGCTCAGCGACTCGAAGCAACTTGACCTATAGCCTAGGTCAAACCCCAATCGAAGTAATTTCCATCCAAATGCCAAAATGAAGCACTCCCCGATGCCAAACCATGAAGTCCAGACCAAAGCCGACCCGCATCATCTTGCGGACCCAAACCATATCGAGCCACACATGCCGACCGAACCACGAAGTCCATCTCGAAGTCAATCCACATCATTTTGCCGACCCAAACCATACCGAACCACCTCCAATGCCGAACCATCCAAATGTCGACACTCCGGCATGTCTCTTATGTACATGTGCTTCGTTGTGTGTGAGGAGAGATCACCTAACGAAACTTCCAATGTGATGACATTCTGATTGAATATTCATGCATCACCCCACGATGGATATATAATTGGTTTTGGCAACACTTGATTGTAATAGAAAGAATTCTCTATGTTACGTGCTACCAATTATATACACCCCCTCCCATGTTTCGTCTCATATTTTTTATGATGTGAGACTTTATCAAGACCAATCCATGCATCCACTAATGCAAGTCATACCTACCAGATGATACTCTATAATTTGTAAATGATTTGCATCTAATAATCTAAATAACAAAAAAGATCATTAATTTAATTAAATATTCTATAAATGATAATCATGTATAATCATCATCAAAGGAATGTACTTCAAATTTTATACCAAAACATATTGAAACTAAACCATTTTTGGATTTTCGTGTGTGTAAAACATGAGATTAACTAATTAAGTACAATAAAAGTAAACATCTCGTTAGCATAACAAATAATTGTTGGGGTGTCTTGCATTTTGTGTGGGTAATGGACACACATTGGAAAAGAATAGTTCCACATCGTGAAAATTAATAGAGATGAAGTTGTGTACATATATGAGTTTGGTCACATGTGACGGCAATGAATTTCTTTTGTTAAAATGTGTTGATCTATTTTCAAGAAAAAAAATATGTTGACCAAACTCTATGTTGCCATCACGGAACAATGTGCGGACGAATCCCGAAATTCAACAATAATATCTTTTTCAACAAGTTTCTAATTCGTCGTTCTAAATTTCTAATGCACGTAATTAACGATGCATTACCGAACCCATATCCGAAAAATGGATGAGGGCCTTTAGCAGCAGATAAAACAGCATTGAAAAAGTTTATAGGTGGACTAATAAAATATGGTTAGATTCCCAAATTGTTTTGAAACAATAGACTGATTTCCGTATCCTATTTTTGTTATGATTAGAAGAACGTTTTAGGGTGCAGGACACACATGTACAACTTTTCTTTATTTGTTTTATGTTTTTTCTTTCCCTGATACACATTTAATCTTGCTATTTAACTAACAGATAGGTCTATTATTTTCCGAACTATGATTCAGATAATCAACGTGTATAATCAAGAATATGAGAGTGTAGCAGCATTCTGGCCATCTGTCCATGGGCGAATAATTACTGCATTGATTATATCTCAGTTGCTTTTGTTTGGATTGATAAGCACCAAAGCTGGTTCTGCTCAGTCAACTCCTTTTCTCGTTCTTCTCATTGCTCTTCCAGTATGCACTTTCTACTTCCATAGGTTCTGCAAACACCGATATGAGCCTGCTTTTATTAAATATCCATTGCAGGTTAGTGGTAATATTCAAGTTAATCATACATTACAAACACTATTGCTAGGACTGTCATCATATTTCCCTTGTCATATGATTCATTTTAGCATCTTCATTTACTCAATACCCACACTGTTATCTTGTACACTGGAAAGCATATTGATAGTAGAGCCAGACTCTTTAGTTGTAGCCATTTAATCATACCACATTGTGTGTATTAGCTTATTCTATTTGGGTCCCTATAATTATATTCATATTCATTCATTTAAAAACAAAAATTTATTATGATAAACGAGAATACCCTCTTCCTTACTATAACAGAATATTAAAAAACACATCAATGAATTTGGTGAACTCTAACTTCTCAAATGTTTAGTTTATATTTTAAAAATCAATTTATCCCAAAACTTGTAATTGGAAAGAAGGACCGTTTTGTCCTTTTGTTTTTGTTTCTGAAGAAAAGTAAACTTGTTAAGTGTGATAGAAGGTAGCTTAACTAAAATTGGCCTTGGATACGATTCTTTGAATTTCAAAATAGAAGAAAGAAATTGATAAACAATCTGAAATTGAACAACAAAGACGATAGAAAGTAGCTAAACTAGAATCTGCGAGGAATTCTTGAAGTTTTATCCTAGTTTTGTCAGTGATGCAATAACTAAGAGACGCAGAAGGAATATTAAAAAAAAAAAAAAAGAAGAAGAAAACATTGTTATTTTGAAATGTACGTTTACATTTTGTCCTTGAATTTTATTTTATCAACGGATGATTTGAATTCAAGGTGTTGCTCTAATATGGTCACAAGAACACTACATAAATTACAAATCGTTCCCACGCTAATGCAAAATCGAAACATAAAAAGACTGGATAATTTTTTTCCCAATCTGGGCATTAAAACAATTCTGAATTAAATTGGCTCCAAGGTTAATTAAACAGATGAAATATCATGTTAAAAAAATTCGGGAGAAAGAGTCATAATCTTGATTAAACATAAACTTCTTGACTGTTGAGATGTATGTATGTTAGAGGCAGGTATACATCTTTGAAGGTTTATAAGTATAATCGGTTTTTTGTATTTATGGTACTAATTAATAAAATTAAAAATAAATTTAAGCAGTGATACGAAATTGTAGAATTTCCAGCTCAAACTCAATTAATTTGACCCATACAAAATATTATTTAGATCGTTGTATAAAGTGTTATTGAGGCAAAGAAGGTTCAAGAGGTCAAAATTAGTAAGGGAAATAAATTAAGTGCATTTAATGGGAGTTTAAGAATTCTCTTATTTTGTCATGAACCAAAAAGATTTTACTCTTCATTCCTAGGCTCTATTAAAAGTGTTATGCTATGCAGTGGCACGATACAGAATTTTTAAGAAAGGAAGAGCAACTTTTTTTACATAGATAAATAAAATGCAAGTTTTGTAATCTTTCCATTAATATGCATATTTCGTGTAATTTGGTAAAATTTTGTAGACGCAAATATTTACAATTTGAAAAGGAAATTAAAATGTTCAAGATTATCTACAATTTATTTGCATTGCTAACAAAAATTTGCAATTTATCTGCGCTTTGAAACAATTACTACAAATTTTTACTTACCTGGCATTTTGAAATATCTAACTGAAATATCAGTTTTACCACAAACTAAACAGCAGTATAATTTTTCTGCCAATTCATATGTCGTATATTTTGGTACAATTTTGTTAGTGCTTATGTTAACTTTGAGAAATCTCAAATGCTTCCTTGACCGCTTGTTTACCAAGGTCTTTCACTTGTGAAACTAAGCAAATGTTTCATTTTGATCTTCATAAAATAGACCCAGACTTTCTGTGAGAAACTGTCAATAAATAAGACGAAGGATCTGACTCCTCTGCTGAAGCAATTTGTGTGAACCTCCATACGTAAAAATAAACACACTATAGAAAATTTATTGTTGTATGTCTTTTAAAATCAAACGTGACATGCTTATTCTTCCTTAGAACACAGCTCCTGCAAAAAGTCAGTTCCGACTGCCAAAATCCATTAATCAACCCTTGCTTGTGCAATATACATCAAGACTTCGCTCACTAATATAACCAAAATGAATATGCCATAGTTGATAAGAATCCGAATTTTCAAAATCAGTGACAACTTTTGATGCTCCCAAGATTGTTGAAGCACATAAATATCACATGCTCAAATATCCCTCATGATAACTATCAAATTCTTTGGCACTCTCGGTCTCTCTTCGTCCACTATAATCATCTAACAATCAATTCAAAGCTCCTGTTGGTAGCAAACTCCTATACAATATCGAATATTCCTAACATTTGTGATTGTTCAGACAATACCATCATACATCATAAACCTCACACTCCCTATGCCCACAACATGACAAGGTTTGTCATTCTCATATGAACCGCTCACCCTATCAATTTCTTTGTTACTGATGAAATAGCCTTACCTAGCATCATATCATATGATAAGATGCTACCGAATCAATCACCCATCATGTACTCTCTAACAAAATAGGACCGGCTGGAAACACTTATGTATCACTATCATGGTCTATATATGAACTCGTTATCACTGATGTCATCACTGTAGCTTTCTTCTTCTCTTTATTTTGCCTTAGTTCTGGACACTCATTGCCCAAATGCCCTTATTACAGTAGTAACAAGCACCCGCTAAGATATCTAAATTGGAATCCATGCATATACCCAGTGTGTTTCTAGTTCTTATGTTTACTTTAACTAACCAAACCATTGCATTGTTATCAACACTTTCATTACCAACCAATTTACCAATCAACAAACTCGCTGTGCAAGTTGTCTTTATATTAGATAGAAAATTGAGATCCTTTCATAAATCATAAAATTCACAGATGTCATATACGTTGAAGGTAATGAACATAACAATATGATTTCACTCCGCATTACTAATACCAACATCCACTGCCTTCGTATCCATAATCAAGACATTGACTGTATCCCAATGTTTTGAAAGTGCAATCTTAGGCTTCATCCGGAAGGAATATAGTTTTCTACGATGCATTCCGAAGTTTCTTTAATGTCTTCAAATGTGAAACTCTCGAAGTACCTCATCTGATATGCATTGCTGAATGGATGTAAGGGCTTCATTTTCCATACCTTCTAAAACACCAGCTTTTAGGTCATTCAATTTCTTCGGATAAGAAACTACCACATAAGTCTTCTCCTTCGATACCGCCTTTTATCTTAGCCTTCTAAGTACTAAAATCCCTTTTTTCATCAAATTAGCTGATTGAATAGTTAAAACATCCGCTTCCACTCTTTCAAGAGATCATTCAATTTCAAGGTTTGAGAACTCAATTTCGGTCATTTGAATTTTTTTTAGTTTCGGTCAATTTCGGAAATTTCGAAAGTTTCGGTTATTGGTAAATTTTAATGAAATAAACCAAATTAAACAAAGTAAACTTAATTAAATATTCAATTCATAATTAACTTGATCGAATAATCCCAAATTAGACAAAGCCTCACTAATTTGACGGAAAGAATAATTAAAAAATAGGCGCCCAACTTTAGTCAAAAAAACAGTATAAGAAAAGAACAAAACCAGCCCATATAACAACCCAGATCTGTAACAGCCCCAGACCAATATATTTTGTTTGTTTATCTTTGTTGACTTCCTCCTGAAGTAAGCTAGGGCAAAGTCCAAACAAAAAATCGACACATGCCTGCAGCCTTTCTTCGATTCATGGTAAAGATGCTCGATTTGAGATTTTTTTTTTTTTTTCGTCGGCACAAAACAAAAGGTCGATTTGATTCTTGATTTATGGAAAACATTCTCGATTCTCGACTTGGTTCAGAACAAAAGGTCTACACAGAAGCTAAGGCAAAATTTCAGGTTTTTTTTCCTCGTTCGCTCTTCTTCCTTTTGCTTTTAGTTTCTGCTTCGTCATGCCTACTGATTTTTTTAACCAGTCCGAAACCGGATTTATAGCGCAATTTCGGACCGATCCATGACGGTACTGGTACGGTGCAGCCGGAATTCCGGTGTACCAGACGTTACCTTGAACCTTGTTTCTACGATGCATTTTCGAAGTTTCTTTACTGTCTTCAAATGTGAAACTCTCGAAGTACCTCATCTGATATGCATTGCTGAGATGTAAGGGCTTCATTTTCCATACCTTCTAAAAGACCAGCTTTTGGGTTATTTAATTTCTACGGATAAGAAACTACCACGTAAGTCTTCTCCTTCGATACCGCCTTTATCTTAGCCTTCTACTAAAATCCCTTTTTTCCATCAAATTAGCTGATTGAATAGTTAAAACATCTGCTTCCACTCTTTTAATAACCAACCACAAGTAACTGATCTAAAAGTTCAGCAATAACCTTTGATACTGATTTGTTGTGCCAATATCGCAAAATACCTTAGATCTAGCTAACTAATTAATTACCAACAACTATCCAAAAACATTCATAATAATATACAATCGCTAAATCGAACAATTGTAGGAAATCAATTGTAACGTCCCGCCTTTTCGCACGCTTTAAATCGACACACTTACCAATTCAAACCATACGGAAGGGTGGATTGTTATGGGGTAAATAAGAAAAACAAGAAAGAAATAAAAGAAAACAGAATCTCGCAGCGGAAGGATAAAATATAATAATAAAATATACAGTTTATAAATATGTTTACAAAACATTTATATAATACATATCAGAGTTACACTAACAATGCAGCGGAACAGTGTGTAGTGCACTAGTATAAATAATTATAATATACATCTTCGTCTTCGTCCTCCAGAGCTAAATCTTCAAATCCTGAAACGCTCGGACTGACCCGAGCGAATTTGAAAAGACAAAAACACTCGAGTCAGAACTAAAAGATCTTATGTGAGTTAAATTAACAGAAATAAATATGAGTGCAGTAAACTCAAGAGATGCTCGGGATTTACATCTCCTAAGAATCCGTTAAACTATTTACTATATAGTATATTGCGCTATTATGATAGTGTCTAATTGTAAAATAAACTTACTTTTTAATAGCGTTAAGGGGTTACCCATATAGCCCTTAACACAAATAATGCCAATAGTCTATACGGTACCGTAATACCTCCTGATCGGGAAGCTACCAGAGGATACTCCATAGGTACGACACAAATAGAAACTCGTAGAAGGCGCGCTAGGGTAGGTGACACGGCACAACTAGGCAATGCCAGGGTAGATATACCAATTGCTATCCGGGCTGATGGAAACGTGTAGCCGCAGCTACCGCCCACCTCGAAACAAACTCCCTCAAAAACCAAAGTAAAAGTGGTCACTGAATCAATCCAAAGTCAAAGTATAATATCGAAGAGGAGTGTCCGATCAGAGGAATGACCTCATTGGCCCGAGAATCGCTCCTGTTTTAACCATCTTATGCCAACTCACGGGAGTCGGGTCCACGTATTTACCTTGTAGGAAACGCCTCCACCAACCTACTTCATTCTGGAATCTCCACCGCGTACACGGTTGTTAAAGTGGTTTTCGGAGTTGGCAGAGAGTATGACAACTTCCGATACCGGTCTCTTCAATAACCAAACGTTATTATAACACCGCGGTCCTTTAAAATAATTTATACTTTAAAAACTAGAATATAATATCAATTTCAAAACCATATAAATATGATGTCATTTCCTTTTAAAACCCAAAACAATATGATATCATCTTTATTTTCCAATATATTCTTTCCAAAAATCATAATGGTTTCAAAGTAAAATATTTAGAAATCAAAACTCTTGAATATAATATTTTCAACTTTTACTACCTTGAAAACCATAACTTTGAAACAAATTCCATCTCTCAAATGGTTAAATATTAAATTACTTTTATAAAACAAAATAGCTTCTTTACATTTCACAAATCAATTCCAAATATTGATTTAAACTTCCAAATACCATTTTAAATTTTTAGGTTTCAAAGCTTTAAATATTACATCATTTCAAAAACAAACTCATTTGCCCATCCCATATATATTAAATTCAATTACTTATTATTTAGACTTGAAATGTTTACTTAATGAATTCAATATACTTTAAGTAAAACTTATAACTTCACATAATTGGATAATCTTTCAATTTATTAAACTTGATACATTCATTTAAATCAACCTGATATTCATTCAAATCACTTTACACAAAATCAAGTTACAAAAATCATATCCTTTAAAAATTCTAACTTTTCATTTAGTTTCAACTTAATATTCATCTTCCAAACTTACTCTTTTTTTTTAGTCATTAAAACTCAAGAAATTTAATTTTAAATAAATTCTTAATCGTATTTGATCTCGAAAATCAAACTTTATTTTATACTTCAAATCAAATTTATACAAAGCTTAAAAACCGAAAATTTACTATATATATATATATATATATAATAACTAAATCAATATCTCATAAACCATATATATATATATAGCTTTACAAAACCATAGTAAAACATTTCCAAAAATAATTTTATACATTTACCGCGGTGCCTGTATAAAATTTTCTACCCTATGATCAAGTGATACAGATGTTTATCATTTCAATCCGTAATTTAAAATAAAAATTCGGTTGTATACCATTTCAAACCGCAATCCCGAATGAATGAAATGCACGATAACTTGCAGTTTATACGATATAAAATACAACATCCATTCATCCAGATATCAATCATCAACCATTTTATTACACTCATCATCCAATTTAAACAACATCAATATAGAGCATATAAATTATACAGGTAATAAATAACATGTATTAACTAACAGTTTATATAAATTAATAAATTTAATAACTGTTAAACTAGCAGTTTATATGCAAATAAATAAATTTAATAACTATTGAACTAGCAGTTATATGCAAATAAATAAATTCTAACTGCCAATCTATATGCAATAAATAAAATAATTTAACAGTTAAATTAAATAAATGCGAATTAACTGAGATGATGAATAAAACATGCTAAACAATCATAAATAAATTTTTACTCATATCTTAAGTCAAATTAACAAACATAAGAAATTCTATAAGTTGTGAGTGGGTTAAAACACTCACCTTTTGAATTTAAATTGGATTCAAATCCAATTTAAACCCAAAATTTCGACCGTCTCCGAATCCGTCCAAACCAACGTCAACAGATTCGGAATTTCATTACGATCCTAACAAAAAAAAATCTCGTGTGAAACGGAGATCGTATGAAGAAGTTATTCGAATAAACGTTTGAAACAAATTTTTTAAATTAAAATAAACTAACCCCACAAGCAACGCCACGACATCAACATCATCTTCCCAGAATCCTGTACGCAACTGAAACCCTACCTACTGTACATCGCGTTCTCATTTGAACCGCCGCCGTCCCCTATTTCTCGAAATCACCGCCACCGTGAGAGCTAGCGTCAAGATCTGACGATGCCATCCTCTCCCTCATCACGAGCCGACCCCTCGGCTAGCGCGCGCGAGACCCTAGGTGGCCGAGACAGGTGCGTCGCCGCCACTCTTTGCACGCCGTTTCTTGCGAATCCTCTCTATTTCGAGACAAACGAACCGTATGGATCGACTCCATACGTCGTGCTCCAGGCTCCAGTACCCTCTGATCATCACCAAGTCGAAGATCTTGTCGTTGATCAAACATATGCCCTATGAACGGTCGAGGTTCATTCTGAAATTCTGGACAACCGATAACTCGAATCGAAAAACGAATTACACCACTGAATTATATTCGTCGAGAGCGCCAACATATATTTTTTTGGAATTTTTCTGAGAATTTTAATTTTTGACTTTGGATTTGATTTTTGAAATTGACCATGGATCTGGGGTTTATAGCCATTGAAAGAAGAGAAGGAACTGATGAAATGAACGCACAAACAAATGAGAATAGATGGGCTAGGGTTTATAACTGGGTTTATATAGATATGTTAGAAATTCGAATAGATGGATCCGATAAACAAACGTGCTAACGCTAACGTGGCCCAAAAAGCCCATTCTGACCCCGGAACGAAATTGGGTGAACCCATATATCGAAATAGCTATTTTAAAATATTCTGAACGCGATGGAAAAAGTTTCACTTTCAAATTCCATCGTATGAATAAGTTATGCTGAAAACAATATTTTCAAATTGATTTCACTTAAATTGATTTCAAGACGTTTCGCGTTCGTACGATCAAACGACAAGTCCGATCGCTACGAAACTTGAAACCCTATAATAATTTACTGTTACAGATCCGATGAAACTGGTTTCGTCGAAATCCGAGTCCGTGACCAAAATGACTATTTTTATATTAGTTAAATAAATTTAAAATAAATTAATTAAATCGAATTTTATATTTCAATTATAGAATTGACAATTTATCCCCTTTATTCTTCTCAATCATTTGCAACTATTTAAACAAAATTTAAATGTCAATTTTAGAAGATAAATTTATCAATTGAAATGCCTTATCTTAAATTTCATTATACTCAAAATTACAAATTAAGTTCTCAAAATTTCTATTAAATTAAATAATCAATGTTTATTCCATCTATAAATTTTAAGTAGATGGATTCCATGTTGGGTTCATAATCTATTATTTTAATATCCTTGAATTTTTAGTTAAATCTCTATTATCGTAATATTTAACGTTAATTTCACTTATTTTGCAATACTTGAATTAAACTAAAATATCGCTTTCTATACTTAAATCTATACTCCCATTGATTCACTCAAATTTGTACTTATTATGTAGTATTTTAACAACTCATTTATAATTTGAATATATTCCCCAATTTCACATTTCCATTGTAGTATAAATTTGAATTCCATCCTATTTAATATTTTATTAATATTCCACAATCACTTCCCATCCATTAATTGGTATCGCGCTGTCATTTAAGATTAATAGCTTATACCAACACTATTATCATAAATTTGAAAAATGGGTTACCAAATTTTGAATTGATTACTAATTATTATTATTGCTTCACTGATTAATTCAATATTTGCATTGGTTTTGCTTATATTAAATTAATTTTCCATATTAATTAAGGTTTCAAAACAATCAATAACATTTCCTTAGTCCAAACCCCTTATTTCAATTTCTTTCATTTATAGTTACTTTTGTATACTCCTTTCCTATTTAAACCAAATATAACAAATCCAATTTTTACCTTTAAAATAAGTCATAACATTCGAATAACTCTATTAAATTGGAATGTTTCATTTAAGTTTATAAATGATTCACTTGCATCAACATAATTCTTTAAATTTATTCCCATTTACGGTTAATCAATGTTATATTACATTAATACATTTAATATCTTCCTTTATTTGATAAATAACCTAGAATGCATTTACATTCATTTCATTCCATTCATTTATGGGTATTGCATTAAAATTTAATTTATTAGCTAATACCAACATTATTACCATTCATTACAATTAGACTCAAAAAAAAAAAATTCAATACCCTGAATGAATAACATATATATTAACCAAATCCTTACATTTGTTTTTCTTCATATTTAAAATCAAATCATAATATCTAAATGATTAAATTGAATTGGAATTTCATCCAAGTCATAAATTATTAACTTGCATTAACATTGATTGCTTAATTTATTCCAGTTACCTTTACACTCTTTTATTGCATTAAATCAATTAAATATTTTCATTAATTTCTCATTATAAATTTTATATCCAGATAAGAATCCTTTTCTACTTAATACATTTGGATTTTATTCCAATTTCTATAAATAGGTCTTAAGTCACCACTTACAAAAGTTAA
Source organism: Allium cepa (assembly GCA_030765085.1). NCBI lineage: Eukaryota > Viridiplantae > Streptophyta > Magnoliopsida > Asparagales > Amaryllidaceae > Allium > Allium cepa. The sequence continues at coordinate 431,095,242 of CM060935.1, forward strand.
TTTAGCATTTATTTCAATATTTGTTTATAATTTAAAGTTTCTACTAAATTAAATTACAAGACTTATAAATTTTAACCAATTTTAATCCACTAAATTTACGGGTCGTTACATCAATGTTGTTATGGTAAAAATAAATTTCCTATTACCATACCATTATCAGCCAATTGGTTACAATTTTTGAACTAAGTCGATATATTAGTATAATCGGTACAATAACATTAACTTTACCAATTTATACAATAGAACTTTGAATATATTTTTAAAACTAATGATGATAGCAATTTACTAGTTTACTTATTGTATGTTGAAATTCATATAATGTGTTGTATTAAATGCATTTAGAAGTAAGGACATGATTAGTTTCAGTTCAAGAATTCAGTTTAAACCATGTTAATTGCATTTCTTTTTTTTTTCCCACGGATGCCTTTTGTTAAGTGATACGATGAAATGTAGGATGAATCACCATTACGGTGTAAAAAATATTAGGCCTCGTTTGGTTTGCTGGATTTTTCGTCCAAACAAGAAAAAGTGCACAACGTATATTTTTTTTGAAAAACTACCAATTTGAAGAAAAATGAATTTAACATACAAAATGCAGAACAAATTTATTTTGTCTTCCGTGTTTTAAAAATTAGCAAAAGCACGGAAAATTTATTTTATCTCCTTCGTCGCATGCCATCGTTCTTTCATTTCCTTCGCCGTCCCTCCATCATCTTTATAATGACTTAAAAATTTAAATAGTTTCCTTCGCTCTCTCTATATTCTGTAATGAATTTTAAACGCAAAACGCAAACTCAAAATGAAACTAAACTGATTTTTAGTTTTTGACAAACAGTAATTTACTATCACAGTGTAACAATTGTTAGTTTATTGGCACACAAGCTTTTGGTATACCAATAAATCGGTAACAAGAATGATATACAATTTTAACTTACCAGAAGAATGATACGATAACGGTATTTATCTAAAATTTAAGGGTAAGTGTTATCATAACATTCCTATATAATATAGAGGCCAAATACCTGTGTTCAGGTATCCAATAACTACCTTTTATTCCAAGTAACATGAGTACAGGAGATATAACTGATTAAAAGATTATTGAATACCATAGGGAGTAGAGCAATCTAACCATCAGTGTTAATATAAAATCCAATTTGAAGAAGAGAACATCAAATCAATAAATGCCACATTTTCTCTCAAGGTTTCTATTTGATTGTAGGTTAAATTTGACTTAAATTAATCGCCTCCAATAAGGGGAGAAAAGATTATTATATAATAGTTTACAGTTATTAGGAAACATCGGTTTGCTTTAACTTTTTGCACATCTACTGTTATGAAACCGCTAAGCACTTTAACTGCACATAGTGTATGTAATGAAAGGCAAATTAGAAATTTAAAGATTGGTTGACTTTTGTTGGAAACCAAACTAGGAAGAAATTAAAGATTTTGATGCCCAACAATGGCGTTGGATGTCTCAAAGGAATTTCTTGATTATTGTAGAAGACATAGCATTAGAAGAAATTTTACAACACCTTGAGACCCACGGTCCAATGAATTGCTAAAAAAATGAATAAGACTACTTGTGAAAGCTCATAAATAAGATTGATTGTGTGCTTGCCTAGAGGTTTTGGACTAAACCTATTTCAACTGCTTCTCGTATTGTGAATTGGATTCTATGATCTGTTACCGATGGGAAGATTTCCAAAAAAATGGAGAGGTAAACATGTAAATTTCAGTTTTTTCAACATTTTATTATTTTATTTATGTTCATAAAGTAGAAAATTATAAGTTGAAACCTAAAGCTTTCAAATGTATTTTGTTGGTTATATGGATGACATTAAAAGGTTTGTATTTGGAACCCTAAGACTAAGAAAATTATCTACTCAAGGTATATTACCTAAGGGGTCGGCTATTTTCAAGCCTTTGCTAAACTTATCCGACAATCCAGGCTTACATAGAGAGAAGTCTAAGGAGAGATTGTTCTTACTTTTTAGACTAGGAGTAGAGTTATGACAGTCGACGGTTAAGAAAATGCAGTAGACGAGAAATCACATTGTATACCACATGCTCTTCAAGGAGTGAGAGTGATCCTCATCGCACTAAAGGGATTCAGTTCAAGGTGAAACTAATGGTGATTCATGCGATTTTGGAGCTGTTATAACTAATTGATATGCTAATTAGATGTGAGAGGGATATAGAGAGTGGAACTATGAAAACCTTAGCCTTAGTGATCAGCTTGAATATGCATTGCGTGGTTCAGGACGAACCTTTAGACTTTGATGGTGCTTTAAAGTCAAATGACTGATCAAAAAAATTACGCTGTCAAAGGGGAGGTACAATCTTTGCAAAAGAACAAGACTTGAGAATTAATTTCATTACCTCAAGGAAACGGAGTAGGTTGCAGGTGAGTATTCAAAGTGAAGAACGATAGAAGATACAAGACTAGATTGATATCAAAGGGTTTTCACAGAGAAAGAAAAACGGTATGATGCGATTTTTGCTCATGTAGTCAGATATATATATATATATATATATATATATATATATATATTATGGATTTGTTGACTATTATTGTTACTTATGATATGGAGTTGGAACAACTCGATGTGAAGACAACCTTTTTGCTTGGAAAGTTTGAGAAAACAATGTATATGAAACAACCATATGGGTTATTGTAGGTGGAAAGTCTAATTGGATTGCAAGTTGAAGAAGTCATTTTATAGCTTGAAGTAGTTGCCTTGGCAATAGTATAAGATGCTTGATTCCTTCATGTTGAGTATTCGCTTTGATGAAAGTATAAAAGATGCTTTTGTATATTACAAGCATTTGAATAATGGAAATTGAGTACATACTTTTACATGTGAATGACATGTTTATTATTTCTTAAGATAGGGATGACATCAATCATTTGAAAACGGAATACGAAATGAAAGATCTTTGTGAAATAAAAAAAGATTTTAGGCATAGAATTCATTAGGATAGAAAGCTTGAAAATGTGTGATTGACTCAAAAAGGGTATGTTAGTAAGGTTCTTGTTCAGTTTAGCACGAAGAAGACAGACCATTAGCACACCAGTGCCTTTTCATATAAAGCTTTCTAAAAAGGGCTATCTGATCACTGATGAAGGCGAGACCTATATGGAAATGGTATCCTATGCTAGTGTAGTTGAAAGTTTGATGTGTATCATGGTTTGTAATAAGTTGGATATTGCACATGGTATTGGAGCGGTTAATCGTTGTATGTTGAGGTATCTTAAAGAAACATTGAACTTTTTTGGTGATGGAAATGATTGCAGTTTGGTTGGTTATCATGATTCAGGTTACACATGAGATAAAGATTGAAGTATACCTTTGGTTATAGTGGTACTGCTAATAGTTGCAAAACGATGTTGCAAATTGTAGTTGCATTGTCTACTATAGGAGATAAGTTGATAGCTGTTGTTGAAACAACTAAGGAGGCACTCTATTTAAAGTGAATATTGTGTGATATGGGCTTTGGACATGTAGTGTGGTGGTAAATATGATCGACAAGGTGCAATTCACGTAGTTGAAATTCAATTTTCAGCTCGATGAAACATACAAGTAACAATATTTTCTTGTAGCCATGAATGAAGAAAACATAAGATTCACACAAAAGATAATGTAGTCGTCATGTTTACTAAAACAGTGCATATTGTTAAGTTCGAGTTGCTCAAACTTGATTCACTTATTGAGATGCTAAGTGCCGCATGGTAACACCATAATGACAGTGAGAGGCTTAGTTGGAGTTTGTAAAAGGTATAACATTCTTCTTGTGCATGTAGGATTAGTTGTTTCTACCATTGAAATATGTAATTTCAACACTTCGCTGAACGACAATGGTCTCATCAGAGCTCGTTAGCAAATGCAATAGGTCGGTACCTTGCTCGAGCTCACTAGGGATATATCCATGTTGGTATCGTACCAAAGGAACATATCCATGTTGGTATCATATTAAATTTGATGGATATTGGTTGAAATGAGGTTTGATCTAAGTTTTGTTGAAACATATTTGAGTCAAAGTGAAGCGTTGAAATTGTGACTTAAATATGTATTAGATTTTTTTTGAACTACTTAGAGAGCCAAACTTCGTTTATAAACTCTAGGGAAGTATGAGTATGTCAAACACATATTTCAGGTACTTGTTATAAAGTTGTCAATTTTGGAGTTCAAACTTGTGGCCTTTGATCTTGCAGTCCGGACCTTCTTGCTTGTTTAGTACTGGTTTGATTGTGTTAGCTGAATACAAATTGATTGTATTAAGAAAAGGACAAGTAATTATCTAGATGGAGGGAAACAAATTCGAGAGATGAATGATAATTAATCAATTTTCTAATTAATTAATGACATGTTATTCACATGTGTAGTGGAAGATATCGAAGGTTGGAGTTCCATATGAATGGTAAATTGACATAGCATTGATTTATTAACATAAATCAATTTCTTTAGCCTTAAATATCAAATCTCTATATAACTGAAGTCATTCATTAAAAATGACGATCTTCTCCGAAGTTCCATATCTTTTCTCTTCTTGTATATAGCCTGTATTAAAGCAAGTATATTAATCTCTTGTAATTCTCTTTAAAATTATTAACAAAAATTTATCTCCTCCAAAGTGGATGTATACCATCATGTTGATAGTGGAACTACTATAAATCTCTATGTTCTATTTAATTTCTGTTTATTTCAATTTAGTCCGATTTTGGTTGTGAATTGCAAAATTGGATTCGATTGTATGCGAGTAATAGACATTCATTGAAAAAAAATAGTATCACGTCGTGAAAAATAATGGAAATGGGGTGATATATATATGAGTAAATTCAACATGATATCGGAGCCAATGGTAATGCCTGGGACAATGGATAATGCGTAGAAAATCTGTAAATCGTGGTTGCTGACAGTGTAGACTTAAGTAATCAGACTTAAGGTGGAGCTAGATCATGATAATAAGATCTTGTAGAATGACACGTGAACAAAGTCTTGATATGGTGAAAGCATCGTATTGGTGTAGTGGAAGACTCATGGATGGATGCGAGTATATAAGTTTAGTCGCATGTAACAATAAGGGATTTCTTTTGTTAAAAGATGTTAATCAAACTCTATGTTGCCTTCATGAGGAGATGTGAAGACGGATCCTAAAATTTAATACTCCGTCAAACTTTTCCGAAACAAATTTCCATAAAATTTTGATAAATATTGTGTGTATGCGCGTGCAATGATCCACATCTTCTGTTGTTTATCCTTTCAAAATATTGTGGTTAAATTTTAGTAATGAACCAAAGTTTGTGGACAGTTTATTGTTGTTGAGATCATCTAGGTAAAATACAATACAAAGATTTTAACCTCTTCAAAACTGCATTATAATTTAGTAGTTAAAAATATATATTTTCAGTGGGTTTTTATGATCTACGATTGTAGACGAGTTTTTCTCGTTTTTGTAAATTTATCACAAGCAACAATTTTGAGAAGGGTACAGCTTTTGCAAATGCTAGTAAGCGAATCAAATTTCTTGCAAGAACAAGTCTTTGATGTTTTGATGGTAGTAGGAGTTGACCCAGCAATTTATTGTGCGACGGCAATGTCTTGACCAAATGAGCTATTAGTATCACTGGATTGTGGACGAGTTAGTGGTTAGAGATGATACAAAAATATGTGAGGATCATCATGATTGTAATAGAGTGCACATCGACAAAAATATTTGGAGGTTTGAGAAAAACTGATACTAGATAGATACAGAGGGATTGCTTGTGATGTGGTTCCTTCAATATGTATGTGTACGTACAAGGTTTCAACTTTCAACAAACAGATCGATGAAACAAACTAAAGAATATGTTAATATAAAGATAAAAGTCTCTTTCTTACTTTATTTGCATGTGATTTTTCAGATAGTACGTTTGAATTGTAACATTGTCAAACCACACATTTGTTCAGGATATTATGTTTGAAGTTTTTGAACTCATACATACAATCTGGTCTTATATGATTGAAATGCAGGAAGCAATGATTAGAGATATTCTTGACGAAGCAAGGGAACCAAGTTTCGACATGAAAGCCTACCTCGCTAAGGCATATGTCCATCCAATGTTCAAATCGGGAGAAGATGACGATTGTCCAGTCAATGATGAGAAAGAGTTTAATAGCATGCTTGTTCCTACAAAACGTCAGTCCAGAAGGAATACACCTGTTCCTAGTAAATATGAAGGTTCTTCATCTCCATCGTTGCCAGACCCCATTAAAGAAGAGCAACTTTGAAAAATGATGCAACTCCAAAATCTATACAGATTAAAACATTTGTCGTCAGACATGATTTACTTCAGTTCCTTTATTGTGTGAGGTAATATAGGAATGGTTTGAAAAATCTTTATGCTATTAACTCAAATTATGAGGCTCCAGGAGATGTAAATTGTTTGTCTTTTTCTATAATCAGTTATATAGCTAGAGTTTGTATATGAAAATTATTCATTTTCTAACTATTCTTCATTGATTGATGTTAAATTCGTACAGGTCTCTATATGGTTGGTTAATTGGTTCCAACCATACTTAATAAAACAACATTTAAACAAAAATGGCAGATTTGAAACTTATTCTTGAATTTCAAAGTAAGAAAAAACTTGAGATTTTCGATGATATAGCAGATTTTATGGAGTAAGTGGATTAATTTTGAACTTTTTAATTATATGAAACTTTCTGAGTTTTCCTAAAAGAAAGTTAGTATGTAAAAAGTGTGTTGGGCATGTTGATATATGAATTAACTTTTATAGGATATAATCTTTATTTTATGAATAAATATTAACTGCCCCGGTTTCAAATGTACCACAAATTAGTCAATTTTAGATGACATAACTTGAAGTATAAACCACAAATTAGTCAATTTTAGATGACACAACTTGAATAATAATGTAGATTGACTAATTTGAAAGAGATGAGAGATTTAGGCTCCGTTTGAGAGTTTTGTAGTACCGGTTATAAGAGATTATAAGAGTATCGATTTTGATCGTAAATGATCGTAGCAGTTTCGATTGACTTATATGGAGTATTGTTATAACTGATTAATACATGCTTGAGAGTTTAACATGCACTGGTTTTTGAGAGTTTTCCACTAAAGTAATATTACATATATATCCTTATCTTTCTCTAGTACTGCGAAGACTAATTTTACAATATAATTAGTGTGGTATAATTGAAAAATAATGTCGTAACCCATCAAAACAACCCAATTTGATAGGTTGAGAATTGCTAGCAAAAATTACAATGCACCAGTTTTCACTGTTTTTATAACCAACATTAACCGACATGAAAAACTTGCAAGCAAAAGTTATGATAACACCTGAAATATAGAGCCGTCCAAAACCAGTCAAAACCGATAAAGAATAAACTCCCAAGCGAAACCTTAAGTTTTGTTTGTTTAAAAATTTGAGTTCGAATTGTTTGATGCTAAATTTTAAATAATCACATACTTCTTTGTTTGCATTTAAAACTTCAAATGAAAATTAATAATTGTGTTTCTTTTGACAATAGCACCCTCAATATCAATTCGCATTAAAAAAAAGATTATAATAAGTAGGAATTTTAAATTTTAAGTGCTTTAAATTAACAAAATTTAAATTAAAAAAATTTAAAAACTAATAAAATCTATAAAAATGTTGACTTTGAACACTACTAGAACTATAGTATATAGCTACGACACGTTTCCAATGACCGCCAATGGGAGTTTCCAACGGCTCGTTATTTTTTAACATGCCGTTGGTAGCCGTTGGTAACCATTTGAAAAACAGCCGTTTGCTGCCTTTGGAAATAATCGTGTAAACCTGCAGCGAGGCAGAAAGCTGAATCATTATTCTCTTCTTCCCAAAACACACCAAAACCCTCCTCCACTCCTCTTCTCTTGCTCCAACTTCCCCATGCAACCGGCAGCAACTTCGACGCCATCAATCAACGCCACCTGCCTCTATCCATCCACATACATCTCCAAAATCAGGTTTTGTCTAAAACCCTAAAAATTTAATTTTTTCTAATTTTGTGTTAGTTTATTGTTATAGTTGTATGTAATGGCCTATTGTTTGTTTATTATACCAAACTAAGTGCTAATTACAATTATTACCATCCAAATGTCCAAATTGTTTGTGTATATATATTATGCATACATATACATATGTTGATAATTTAGTGTAAATGCGCATTTGAGTTAGCGTTAGATTAATTATGATTGATTTAAATTACTTTATGTATGTTTTGTAAAATATTAGGCAAACATGAATTAGTCGAATATTTTACGAACACGAATGATATCTTTTACAAAATATATTAGCATTAGATAAGTATATAATTTAGTATACACACACACATGAATTATATATTTTGTGAAATGGTAAAAATCAAATAATTTACTATATATTTAGTAAAATAGTAGAATATAAATAAAATAATGCATAATATGCTTTATTTTATATATTTAATAAAACGGTAACATATAAACAAAATTTAAATCCCTTAGTGAATTTTTGGCCCCGTCTGACAAGTGTTGTATATGATCGTTGTATGAATATTTGTTTTTATTGCCAAACGGATATTCATGTTCATCTGATACAATATTTGTTGGATTTGTCCCTGTATTGGACAAGTTACAAACACTATAAAGTAATTACGTTTCGTAAATCATATCGTTATAAACGGTTCACAAAATTTGGACGACACTTCCTTTCCGTTCCTTATGTACATGCATATGTGTACGATACAAGGAACACGGGGGAAGTGCTGCTGAAATTTTGAAAAATCGTTTATAATGATATGATTTAAGAAATGTAATTACTATTGTGTTTGTAATGGAAAGTAGGATGATCGACCATCACAAAAGGTGCAAAAAAGTGAACAAAAAATATAACTTTGTATATAAACGAAAATGGATTATAAAAAACAGTAAAATCTAAATGTGTTTATCGAATTTGGTTAATAATTTTTTTACTATTGAGCATAGGTTCTACAGTAGGAAAAATGGTCAATTATTTTATTGATCGGAGCTGGATGTATCAAAGAAGAGAAATGGAAGGCTCAATAAGTAAACATTTTCTTAACGGGGTAGATGTGTTTGTCGAATTTGCTTTAAGTAGTATTGAAAACGACGAAGAAATTCATTGTCCATGTAGTAGGTGCAAATTGTTGAAACATTTAGTACCGAATATGGTTAGGATTCATTTGCGCCAATATGGTTTCGCAACCAATTATTTGGTTGGGATCGTCATGGAGAAATTATAACACGTAACGAAGAACAGTCAATAGAGGTCATTAGTGATGAAGTTAGTACGACGAATCTCATAGAATATATGGTTGAAGATGTAGCACGAACAATGTTCCCCACTGCTGAAATTAATAACGACGTTGTCAATGTCGAAGGGGAACCAAATGTTGGAGCGAAAAAAATATATGATTTATTGGATGCTGCTAAGAAACCTCTTTGGAATGGATGTACTAGCGGCACTCAATTATCAGCAACTGCAGAATACATTGCAATGAAATCAAAGTACAACCTCACAGAAGCCGAATTTACGGTTGTTGTACAAGCTGCTAAACGCCATATGCCATCAGATAATTTAATGTGCAAAAATTATTATGAAGTGAAAAAACTTGTGTCGTCTTTTGGTTTGCCGTATTAAAAAATTGATACATGTCTAAATGGTTGCATGTTATTTTGGAAAGATGATGTCAGCCTTCGAAATTGTAAAATATGTAATCAAGAAAGATATAAACCAAGGAAAAAAAGAGGAAAAGAAGTCTCATACAAGCGTATGCATTATTTACCTATCACTCATATACTTCAAAGGTTATATGCATCATCTGTAACAACGCATCATATGAAATGGCACAGTGTGAGGACACCTGAAGAAGGTTCGCTGTCATGCATCACATATCAAAATTAAAAATGCACTACCAATTAAAAATGACTTTGTTACATGCACCACATATCATCGTCATTTTACCTATGTCTATAATTAAAAATGAAACTTTCAACAGGTATTATGTCAGGCTCCAGACATCGTAGCTCTTCTCGCTCGGCGGGCGAGAGTAGTGGTGAGCCTCCGGCTCGACCACTTGTATATTTGTAGCCGAAGGCTGATGGAGCGTAAGTATCAGAATTAAAATGATAACAATATAAATTTGTTCATACATATATATACTTGTCTAAAGCTTTGTTTTATATTTAACACAGGAGATTTGATTTGGAGCCCTCAGGAGTTGTGCTTGGCATTTCCAAGCAATCATATATGAGCAGGATGACAGATTGCTGGCCTAAGTGGTGTAAGATCCTTGACCAAGTCAGAGAGGCCATTTGGCAGGATTTTATGGTGAGTTTATACCACTTTACTATGTGAATAAGTATAAATGAACAATTAGTAATATTTTCTCATTGTACAGGGGCAAGTGGACTTGGCGGAGCCGATGTCGCCATGGTTCAACGCCACTGGAATTCGAAGGTCGCCAAAAATTACAGGGAGGTAATGTCAGCTCTTAATAAATCGGAGAAGAACTGAACTGTATGTGCGCTTCCGTATGAGATTCTTGGATGAGTTGATGGGAGACCGACTCGTTCAAGGTAAATCTACCAAATATAAGTTAATTATTTCGCAATTAGTAAATATAATATTCAATTTAAATTGCAGGTGGAGTCGGAGAGGAACTCCGCAATTAGAAGTAGGAATCCTGTAACGCATCGTGGCGGATCCAAGTCTTTTCAGCATCACCGTGAGGACTTGGTAAATTTATCAATTACGAATCTAAACCGTTATTACATTTTGTATATTAATCAGTTCAGTAATTAGGTATGAAAATTAAAATATATAAATTATTTATTGCGTGAAAGATCGCTTGGACGTCCCGTGTCTATGATGGAGGTATTTACCCACACCCACGCATCAAGACAAGCAGACAATGCTGGCAATATTACATATCGGTGGGATGAGGATGATAAGGCGATGGCTGCATATGTATGCATATTTTAAATCTTATTTTATTAATATCGATAAGTTTAAATCATATTCTATTTTTTTTTAACCTGTAATTGTTTTTTATTTTAGGCAAAGTTTCAGGAGGCACAGGCAGAGCTGCTTTCAGAATCGGATCGCGATGAGTTGACGGTAGAGGAGCAAGATAATATTTTCGACGTTATCATGGATCCGACGCAGCAGAATAGGCGCCATGGCTATGGAAACCAAGCGGTCATCTGATAAACATTGCAATATTATATTTAATAAATTAACCTATAGATACACTATACATATGATGATTTCTACCTGAGTTAAATCTAACATATACGTGATTTACCATCCTGCACCATTATCATTTAATAAAATATGCATTTCCTTGTGTTATATGCATTGCTTAAGATCACGTCATTTACGTTTCTATATTTTAAAGTATGCATTGCTTAAGAAAATGATTATAATACAAATGTGAACATCTCACATTCTATTTGCAGGTTCGGGTTGCTCAAAAGGCGTGTGACAAAGCAGAAATAAAAGAGCTTAGAGTCATGGTTGAGCAGCTGCAAGAGCAGCACCGTCTTCGCGCTATACAAATGGAGCAGCTGAATCAACATTTAACGAAGTACGCGCATAGACATGGTTCCTTCCCCTCATCGTCTGGTGCTCCAGGAGGTGAGGATGATGCTTGAGAGGTATGGTGATTATTATCTTTGTGGTTGGTTATTGTATATATTGAATTTGAGGTGTTGAGGATTGTGTTTGATGGTTATTGTGTATATATTGACTTTGTGATGGTGAGGTTTAACTGTTTGGATTGTATATTTTGACTTGAATATGGATTGGAGTTGGTGTTGGCGAGGGTTTTGTTGTTTATGTACATATTGACTTGGAGTTTGGTTTGAATATATAATGTTTGATGTTAATTTTTGGTTGTTTATACTGTTTGTGGTATAATGTGTTGGATAGGTTATATATATATATATATATATATATATATATGAAATGCAGTAGAAATGTAGTGGAAATGGATATATATTGATTACGTGTGGTTGGAAGTTGAATGGCTCGCTGTTATAAAAAAAAATTCACCCAGATTAGCAACGGCTACTAACGGCTACAAATGGCTATTTGTTCACTTTATTGCAACGGTTTCCAAGGCCTCCATCGGCTTTTTGCCATTGATAGCCGTTGGATATGCCGTTGGAATAGCCTCGTGACTTCCATTGAAAAGCGTGAATACTATTCCAACGGCTACCAACGGCCGCCAACGTCTGGGAGCCGTTGGAATAGCCTGTCTCTCTTGTAGTGAAAAGATTACATTTTCAAAATCAAGTATGGATTTTTCAATGTTTGAAATTATATTTCCTAATAGCAATGAAATTTTAGACTTATAATTCGAGAATTTCCAACTAAAACAATGTATATTATAAAAAATTAATTGTAAAAATTCAAATGTAAAAGTCTTAAATTTCAAATTTCAAATTTTAAAAAATGTAGTTTTATTAAGTATAATGGATCATGGAAATTTGATTTTTTTTTAAAAAAATTTGAGATATCAAATGTTAATAGTACGCATTATATTTGTAGATTTTTATAAGGGTATAAGGTGAATACGTGGTTTTAATTAGAAGAATGACTAAGAACAAACAATAAAATTAGTATTGATTATGAAATCAAAAGTTTTATGGAGAACTTTCTTAATGAAAACAAATGCAACCTTAAATGTTAAATGAAAGGAATTAAAAAAACATATAAAGTGCTTTTATTTTACTAATAGTGAGAGATAAAAACAGCGTGTTGCTAAGGGCACTATGATTTGATAAATATCATGAAAAATTTACTAATAATGAATATAATTTTGTGCTTCAAAATAATGTTTGTCACTTAGTTGAAAGTCGCCATTGACAACAAATGACCGTAGGAATTGATCTTTGGCATTTGAATAATCACCGTCTAGCAATTTACAACCATTGGTTATTATCCTATACCTATATGGAAAACACCGTCGATCGGTAATAAAATGTTTTATAGGTTGTAACATGGTAGCCCTTCCATTTTGGTACTAAGAAGTAGCATATGAAATTCAAAAGGTGTCTTTTAGGAAACGGTGTTAAGAAGAGAGAATCATGGTGCATTTAACAGCACGCTAAAATTGCCATGAAATAGTTTTGCTGATACTTGAACTTCTGACCTCTGAGCTCTAACCTTTAACCATTTATAGAGAATTGCAGTAAATGGTGAGAGATAAGAAACAAAATGAAAATAGCTTTGTTAAGGCTTGAATTTATGACGTTTGGCCTTTGACTATTTGTAAAGAAATGTAAAAAATATTGTACACAAGAAAATGGAGTGCCAATGTCATCATTGGACGTAATTGAACTTATTACTATACAATAGATAGATATTTATCAAAATATCTTCTTTTTTTACTTTGAATTTTTAAATGTTTACATTTTCAGAAATTTTAACATGACTCTTTTAACTGTTTAATCTTTTATTTTGTCAAATTAAAAAAGAAAATTAGATTATACTCTTATATAGAAAAAAGTTAATTTTTTTTTTGCAAATGTTGCATTATTTTGATAAATAATTCTTTTGGAAGAAGTTTCATTTTCTTTGGGAAAATTTCAAATTTCATCAAAAATTGGATTAAATGTTACATTATTTTGAATTTTTGAGATTTTTCTCCTAAATATCAAAATTTTCTTAAAATGTGTTGCTTTTGGTTTGAGTTTTTGTAAAGTTGAAATCATTTGAAATATGCAGTTTCAGTTAAAATTATAATTTTCAGAATATTATAAATATCTCATAAATTTTAGCAATTAAAAAGATCTGTGATTTCACATAAACAAGTTCTGTTGGTAAAATAATAGAATCAATTATTTTTAAATTTTTGCGATATTTTATTGTTTTAGATAATTTGAAAAAATTAAAATTTCCTCCATTAAAATGATTGGCTTCCGTTTGACTTTAACTTGAGTTTAAATTTTATTTTTCTGATTTATTTTTAAAAGGGTTTTTGTTCCTTTTCAAAAACTTCAAGTTTTCCCCAAGGAGTAAGTTTTCTAAATTGTCGAAGGTTTCATTTAGAGTATTATTAATTCATCGAATTTTTTTGAATTTGTTGGTTTTTCCCAAATTCCTTAAAAAATTAAACGTATTAACATTTGAGTTGTTTTAGAAAAAATGTATTAATGAATTTTTCATTTTGAACAACATTGTATAATTTTGGACTTTGAATTTTTGGAATAACCCGGATTGTAGAATATACTAGTTTATGATTATTTTTGATGATAATAAACATATATATATATATGTGTGTGTGTATGTGTGTGTGTGTGTATTCGTTTAAATGTATTTGTTATTATACTATTTTAGTTTTCCGCATAATTAAATAAATATTTGTCGAATAAAATAAATTACTCGGCATTCTTATTTGAAATATTTTATTCAAACAAATATTTTATTACAAATTCAAATAGTACAAATTTAAGCTCTCGCTATATTCCAAATACAAGTTTCAATTACAACACAATTTTCACTTTATAATTTTATATACATGTTTCACCTCACTACATAATTCACTCGTCGCTCGTATTTGTTCTTCAATTTTGTTCCAGCTTGTATACAACATCTGTACTATCTGCAAAATAAACACTGATGCAGTATAATTGAAAAGTAATATTTTGCAGTGCACAATGAAGTGTGTGTTTGAAAATATTGTTTGCCTTGGTTATTTGGGTTGCTCGTCATCACTTTTAATTCATCTTACGCGAACAACTTGTGGCATGCATAGTGTATCACTGTACTGCCACAAGCTCGTGCAAACCAATATATACTTGCTTCTTAAAATAGCAGGGACTGGTGAGCACAAGTTTTTAGGCTGAATTCAACTCAAGTGCAATGAAAAAGTGACGCAGCGGATAATTCGAAAACAAACTTCAATCGGTGAATGTAGCAATCGGTGAGTTGAGAATACTGCAATGCCCAAATCCGTTGATCCAAAGATACCGGATTCTAGCTATCTTCGTCTCGTTGATCGCGCACGATACCTAGAAACAAAGATCTACGATTCTTCGACGTTGATCAAGCGCACTTGATTCCGCGAATCGGCTTCAACAAACGTTGATTCGAGCGCACTCGAATGACGTAAGTGGAGATAGGAGATTTTCACTCGACTACCAATTTAGAGAAAGCACAAAGCAATCAAATAGAAATTTTTATTCAATTTTCAACAACCTTTACAATGACACCACATGCCTATTTATAGGCGTACAACTCAATATATGACTCACAAAATGGTACAACAAACATACACACAATCAACAATATACAGTACATGACTCGGCCACGACTCAACGTATAACTCGGTAACGACTTAACTGAGGAAATTCGTTCGCGACTTATAAAAGAGGAAGACAACTTGCGGTTTAGGGCTTTGAATTAGGTCGTGCACGATCTTGAATCGCGACATAGGAATTGTATCTCGGTAGAGGATGGTTGCGGTAGGGGTTTTGGGTCGGAAACGAGTTAATTGGGGCAAGCTTGAGTCGCGCGCGATATATGACAAGGGAATCGCGACTTAGGGTTTTGGAAGAAGGCCGAGGGGTGTGTCGTGGGGATTATTGGGATGAGGCGTGAGTCGCGTGAGGTTTGGGGATGAGTCGCGTGAAGGGATGAGTCGGTGGTCGCGACTTAGGGTGGAGGGCATGAGTCGGCAGAGGGAATGGCGATGAGTCGCGTGAGGCTGATGAGTCGCGTGAGGCTGATGAGTCGCGTGAGGGCTTGGGGAATGAGTCGCGTGATATGGTGAGTACTGCATCATCCTCCCCTTGTTGGAAAGAATTCGTCCCCGAATTCGCATTCTCGTCACCTTCGATGAAATCTTCCCCACAATACGGGATTAAATGTTTGATATTAAAAACATCAGAAGTATGAACATTTTCTGGCAACTTTAACCGATATGCATTATCATTGATTCTCTTCAAGATTTCTACTGGACCAATCTTTCGTGCTTTCAACTTATTGTAAGTTCCAACTGGAAAACGATCTTTCGTTAAAACCGCGTAAACAAAATCTCCTTCTTTGAAAACTACACCTCTTCGTTTTTTATCTGCCATTTGTTTATACCTCTCATTTGATTTCTCCAATCGTTCCTGAACGATTCTATGGCCTTCTGTCAACCCATCGACAAAATCAACAGCCCGTTTAACAACTCCTTTCTGACATGG
The DNA here is from genome assembly GCA_030765085.1 of Allium cepa. Taxonomy (NCBI): domain Eukaryota; kingdom Viridiplantae; phylum Streptophyta; class Magnoliopsida; order Asparagales; family Amaryllidaceae; genus Allium; species Allium cepa. Next base: position 431,111,466 of record CM060935.1, read on the forward strand.
TACTACTACCAAGTCCAACGGTCCCTTTGGTAAACTTGAATATACAATCTGGAATGGACTGAACCCTGTACTTCGGTTATTTGCATGGTTGTGAGCAAATTCAGCTTGGCTCAACTTCATATCCCAACTCTTCAGATTATCTTTCACAAGACATCTCAGTAAGTTTCCCAATGATCGGTTAACCACTTCCGTCTGTCCATCTGACTGCGGGTGGTACGCGCTACTAAAATTCAGCTTCGTTCCGACCATTTTCCACAGACTCAGCCAAAAGTGACTCAGAAATCGAGTATCTCTGTCCGACACAATAGACTCTGGTAACCCATGAAGTCGATAGATTTCTTTGAAAAATAACTGAGCAACTCGAACTGCATCCGATGTCTTCTTACAGGCTATAAAGTGTGCCATTTTTGAAAATCGATCAACCACTACATAAATGGAATCGTTTCCCCTTTGAGTTCTAGGTAACCCCAAAACAAAATCCATACTCAAATCAACCCAAGGCTTAGTCGGTACAGGTAATGGCATATACAACCCCGCATTGGTCGCTGTTCCCTTTGAAACCTGGCATGTATGACATCTCTCCACAAATCTCTCGACCTCTTTCCTCATTGACGGCCAAAAATAAGATTGTGAGATCAGCTGTAAGGTACGATCACGGCCCACATGTCCTTCCTCGTGCAATTCTTTGATAATCTTCATTCTCAAGCTACAATCTGGTATACATAAACGATTTCCTTTAAACAGAAAACCATCTACCATCACAAATTCATCAGTATTCCCATCCTTAACTTTTTCAACAAACTTTGCAAAGTAAGGATCTTCTTCAATCAACTCTGGCAATAACTCGAATCCCGTCACTTCAACTTTCAGTGTTGTCAATAAATGATTCCTTCTGCTCAAAGCGTCCGCCACACGGTTTGTTACCCCTGATTTGTGCTTAACGACAAAAGTAAATTGCTGTAAATAGGCAATCCATGATGCATGTCTCGCTGAAATCTTGTCCTGTCCCTGTAAATGCTTTAACGCCTCATGATCAGTGTATAAGACAAATTCTTTCTGAAACAAGTAATGTCTCCAATGTTTAACAGCTTGTACAACAGCATAGAATTCAACGTCATATGTACTGTATCTCAACTTTGCTCCTGATAACTTCTCACTGAAATAAGCGACTGGTCTCCCACTCTGGCTCAATACTCCACCAATTCCCACTTTCGAAGCATCAGTATGCAATTCAAATAACAACTGAAAATTCGGCAGTACTAGAATCGGTGCTGTCGTCAAGAGTGTCTTAATCTTCTCAAAAGCAACTCCTGCTTCCTCTGACCATATAAACTTCTTTCCTTTCATACAATCGGTTACTGGTGCCATAACACTGCTAAAATGTGGAATGAATCTTCGATAAAACGAAACCAATCCATGAAAACTTCGAACTTCAGTAATTGTCTTCGGTTGTGGCCAACTTCTGACAGCTTCTATTTTATTCTCATCCACTTGAATACCTTCCTTTGACAGAACATACCCCAAGAACAAAACACTGCTCGTCATAAACACACACTTCTTTGTTGCTGCATAAAACTGCTCTCGTCGTAGAATTATCAACACTTCTCGCAAATGCTGGATGTGCTCTTCCATATTCCCACTATAAATCAGAATATCATCAAAATAAACAACCACGAACTTCCCAACAAATGGTCTAAAAATCTGGTTCATCACTCTCATAAACGTACTAGGAGCGTTTGACAAGCCAAACGGCATAACCAACCATTCGTATAAACCTTCCCTGGTTTTAAAAGCAGTTTTCCACTCATCACCCGGTCTAATACGAATCTGATGGTATCCACTCTTCAGGTCAATCTTGGAAAACACAACAGCTCTGCTCAACTGGTCAATCAAATCATCAAACCTTGGCATAGGAAATCTATATCTTACAGTAATCTTATTCAAGGCTCGACTATCAGTGCACATCCTCCACGTCCCGTCCTTCTTTGGTACTAACAATGCTGGCACAGCACATGGACTTAAACTTTCCTGTACACGTCCTTGCTCTAACAACTCTTCCACTTGCCTTCTTAACTCCTCGTGTTCTTTCGGACTCATACAATAATGTGGCCTATGCGGTAAAACAGCACCTGGCACTAGATCAATTTGATGTTGTATGTCTCTCAACGGTGGCAATTCCTTCGGTAGCTCTTCAGGAAACACATCACTGAATTCTTCCAATAACGGCTTCACTTCTTCTGTAATTTCCACGGATTCAGTAGTTTCATGTCCAATTAACAAAAACACTTCAGGACTCTCTTCTACTTCTTCAACGAATTCTTTCAATGTCAATAACGTTTTCAATTCCTCAATCTCCTCAGATTTGTTTTCTCCGTGCTGTCTCTTCTTTGGTACTAAAATGATTTTAACACCTTCGAACATAAAACTGTAACTATTGGTCCGACCGTCATGCTGCACTGCTCGATCATACTGCCACGGTCTACCCAAAAGCAAATGACAAACATCCATCTCAACTACATCACACCAAATCTCGTCTTTATATTTCTTCCCAATAGAAAAGGGTACTCGAACTCGTTTATCAACCTTCACTTCTCCTCCTTTTCTCAGCCACGCTAATTTATAAGGATTAGGGTGTCTCTCCGTCTTCAATTTCAGTTTCCTCACTGCTTCAGTTGAAATAATATTGTCACAGCTTCCTGCATCTATCACAAACTTACATACTTTCCCCAATATAGTGCATGTCGACTGAAAAATGTTACTTCTCAACCAACTAGCTTCATCCTCTTGCTTTGGTGTTAAACAAGACCTCCTCATCATTAGATTACAGCCTTCGTCTCCCGATGCGATATCCTGTTCATTCTCCTCAACTGGACTAGAATCATCTTCGCCCACATCCTCATCTTCAATCTCAGCAATCATAGTTCGCTTCTTTGGTTTTGGACATTCGTTGCTCTTGTGGCCCACTTCCTGGCAATTGTAACATTTGAAACTGCTGTTGACCTTCGCCTTTTCATTCTCCTTCACAACTGGTTTACTGACAGCTTTAGAAACACTGGAACTCCCATTAACACCTCTGCTTTGAATATTGGAATTTGTAAACACACCACCTCCTCGTCTTCCCTGCTTCTCCCAAGCCAACGCTTTCTGGTGCGCTTCAGCCACAGATCTCGGATCAAACATATTAACCATATCCTGGATCTGCATTCGCAATCCTCCAACAAACCTAGCAGTCAACTGTTCATCTGTCTCCATAATGTCATTTCGAGCAATCAGTTGATAGAATTCATCAGCATAGTCATTTACTGATTTCGTCCCCTGCCGTAGATTCTGCAACCTTTGGTACATAAGAGATTGATAGTTGTATGGTAAAAATGTAGCTCTCATCAATTTCTTCATCTTCTCCCAAGACTCAATCTTTGACTTCCCCATCCGTTCTCGTGTAAGTTTGGTTTGCTGCCACCACGCCAAAGCTCTCCCTCTCAACCTAGTAGCAACCAACTTTACTCGACGATTCTCCGGCACTTCCTTGAAATCAAAGATTTCTTCAACATTAGATAACCAATCCAAGAATTCTTCTGCAACCATTCCGCCTTTAAATTCTGGAATCTCCATCTTCATTCCCGATTCCCATCGTCGATCATCATCAATAACCCGATATTGACGTTGTCCCTGATCTCTATCTCTGAAATGAACACTTCCTCTTTCACCATCAAACTCCTCATCAAAGTCTGATGTATAACGTTGTCGATCTCGTCCTCCAACATCTCTACTACCATTCCGTCGTTCAACATTTCTATTACGGTTGTCAACACTTCGATGATCTTGCTCTTCTCTTCTCTCTCGATCTGAATGGATCGAAGCTCTACTTCCCCCATGGTCTGATTCTGGCGAAACTCTTCTTCGATTTTGATTCATTTCAAGCATCATTCTCTCTAATCGACCAATTCCATCATTCAACTTTTCAGTGAAACTCTCGTTAATTCGTTGCTCCATTTCGTCAGCCTCTTCTCTTCCATACAAGGCATTAATATTGCGATGTCGTTGAGCTCGTCTCGGAGGCATGATTAAACTTCAAGCAAACTTCAAAAAATAAATTTTCAAACACCTTTCGAACTCTGATCCAAAGTAAAATAGATCGAAACTTCCAACTTGTCGTAATTTCACGATGAACACGATGAACACCAAATTCTTCAACAATGGCAAATCCGATCTTCAAACTTCAATTTCTCGAAACCCAAGTCTCCAAATGATGCAAACTCCTTGCAATCTAGCTCTGATACCAAACTGACGCAGCGGATAATTCGAAAACAAACTTCAATCGGTGAATGTAGCAATCGGTGAGTTGAGAATACTGCAATGCCCAAATCCGTTGATCCAAAGATACCGGATTCTAGCTATCTTCGTCTCGTTGATCGCGCACGATACCTAGAAACAAAGATCTACGATTCTTCGACGTTGATCAAGCGCACTTGATTCCGCGAATCGGCTTCAACAAACGTTGATTCGAGCGCACTCGAATGACGTAAGTGGAGATAGGAGATTTTCACTCGACTACCAATTTAGAGAAAGCACAAAGCAATCAAATAGAAATTTTTATTCAATTTTCAACAACCTTTACAATGACACCACATGCCTATTTATAGGCGTACAACTCAATATATGACTCACAAAATGGTACAACAAACATACACACAATCAACAATATACAGTACATGACTCGGCCACGACTCAACGTATAACTCGGTAACGACTTAACTGAGGAAATTCGTTCGCGACTTATAAAAGAGGAAGACAACTTGCGGTTTAGGGCTTTGAATTAGGTCGTGCACGATCTTGAATCGCGACATAGGAATTGTATCTCGGTAGAGGATGGTTGCGGTAGGGGTTTTGGGTCGGAAACGAGTTAATTGGGGCAAGCTTGAGTCGCGCGCGATATATGACAAGGGAATCGCGACTTAGGGTTTTGGAAGAAGGCCGAGGGGTGTGTCGTGGGGATTATTGGGATGAGGCGTGAGTCGCGTGAGGTTTGGGGATGAGTCGCGTGAAGGGATGAGTCGGTGGTCGCGACTTAGGGTGGAGGGCATGAGTCGGCAGAGGGAATGGCGATGAGTCGCGTGAGGCTGATGAGTCGCGTGAGGCTGATGAGTCGCGTGAGGGCTTGGGGAATGAGTCGCGTGATATGGTGAGTACTGCATCAAAAAGCAACATATGGAACCAATCCAGACTTCAAATGGAACGGACTATAACAACAAAGGCAAGTTACATGCAGGCATTCAGGCATGCAACCAGAGTACATGGCCAAGTACAAAGCAATAAAGTGCAGACATGTCAAGTTCATATGAAATAGAGAAATGGACATATGCAAACATTTCAACATGTACAAGTTCATATGAAAGTTAAGTTTCAACATGTACAAAGTGGTGAACTAGATATAGACATGAAACCGAGAAAACATCAATGGAGCTGCAACAATTACACATACAAGAATTCAAGCACTCGGGTGGAAAAAGCATAACACCAATCACACACATATATACATACATACATGTATGTATGTATATACATGGGGGACATCAGATTAAACTCGAGAAACTAACATCCAAGACTTCAAGTCGAGATCAAAGAAATGGCCAAATGAAAAATACTTTGAAGTGTTCAAAAATTCGATAACTATCAGTAGAAGTTCGAACAAAGTCAAGAAGTAGAAAAGGTCACGAATAAACAAGTCAGATTTCAGGAAGTCAAGATTATCTCAAATTCAAATGTCAAACTGTAACCAACCGATGATCAAGTCGTAGGAGCAAAGAACGGAACAGATTCAAACATATTCGAATATACCAGGTAATGAACAAGTCAGAATCATCACAATCGTTCAAGCAAGAATCGAATGGCCGAGCAAAGTAATTGAAGAATTCAAACCAATATATACGAAACAAAATTATAGGGTTTCGATCCCTATAAATGCCAAATTCATCATCGACAAAAAAGGGAGTTCGAGTTCAAGCATATCAACAGAGAAAATAAAGTAAAAGAAAATCGCATACCAATTTTAGACCATTTGAACTCAAAGTTGAAGCAGACGTAAGCAAATCGAAGAACACTGATCGAAGAAGCAGCAGTAACCATAAGTGAGGAATAAAATCATATAACAATCGATTCGAATTGCAATTTCCAAGCGGCAGATCAAATTCGAACGAACCATAATTTCAAAAAAGGATAAAAGGAAAACGCCCAAAGAGATTTCACTAAATGGAATAAAGGGAGACAGTTTTTTTTCTTTTACTTGGGTCGTAGTTTAATGTGTATTGGGCTTCAATTGTAAAATAGGGTTTTGTTTATTTTATTTTTATTTTGTATTTTTCTCTTTTGAAATTTTATAAATTTCTAGTTGTGTGACTAGGTACAAACTATGAGGCATAGTTCGAGAATTCGCAACTTAGTGGCTGAGTTGTGGTAAGGTTTTGAGCTTAGAGTTTGGTTAATCAAGTTAGCGGGTATCGCAAGTTTACGTATTTTGTAAGCGTCTGATTACGTAGTAGAAACCTTGGGGGCAACATGTATGTATTTTTTGCGAAGATGGGTAAAACTATGTGTAATCTTTACTGCATTACTTTCTGTTTATATTTTTGTTTTCGCATTAATTTTTAGTAGACCCTATTCATCCCCACTCTAGGGTGAAAACGATCCTACAAGTGGTATCAGAGCTAGGAACAAAAACCATTTTTTGTTAAAAAAATTTGATTTTTCGTTCAATGGCTTATTTTAATAATGCTTTTGCCAAAGGTCAGTCCATAGCTAGACCACCCTTGTTCGATGGTGAATATGCATATTAGAAAACTAGAATGAATTTTTTTCTAAAAACTATAGATGCATGGAATATTATTGAAACGTCATATAGCACACTAACAGTAATGGTAGATATCAAGAAGTTGATAAACCTACGATTTAATGGACAAATCTTGAAAATAAACAGCAAACTGCTAATGCTAAAGTTATGAATTCTATTATTTGCTCATTTAATCAAATTGAATTTAACCAAGTCTCACATTGTTTAACTGCGTAGAAAATTCGACACATGCTTGAAGTGGCTCATGAAAGAACCTCCCAGGTCAAAGAATCTCTCCTTGCCATGCTTAGTAGCAAGTACGAGAACTTCAAAATGGCAAAGGATAAAAGTGTCAAAGAAATGTATAGACGATTTTCTAATCTTGTACACAAATCAAAATCCCTAGGAAGACCATACACAAAACTGGAAATACACTAAAAGATCCTCAGAATTCTTCCACGAAATTTTGAAGTAAAGGTGACTGCCATTCAAGAATTAATGGATCTGAAACAAGTTAAAGTTGAAGAACTCATCGGAAACCTCATCACTTGCGAGATAAAAATCAAATTCAAGGAAGAACGTGAAGAAGGAGATATGTGAAAGAAATCAATAGCTCTTAAAGGAACGATAGAAAGTGAAGATGATGATGATGAAGGAGCGGTTGAACTGGCACTGATAATAAAGAGAGTCAAAAGGTGGAACCGCAAATATGGAAATTCAACCCTAAATCAACAACTAAAGAGCAGAATCGTCAATGTTCTAGACAACTCAGGAAAGCAGGAGTAATTTGTCACAACTGCAATAAATCTGGTCATATCAAGCCAAGCTGTCCTCAAAATTAAGTTAGCAAAGGAAAGAAACCGATAAGGAGAAGTTTTATATAAACTTAGGATGAAAGGGATGAAGATGATGGTAAAAGCACTGGCAGTGAGAGTGAAAGAGCAAATCGGTGTCTTTTAGGAGAAATAAGTGACAACAATGATGATAAGCCCAGCGAGGTATCAAAACTTACTCACTTACAGTTACTTATATATTTTCATGAAGTAAATGATTGTTTTGAAAGACTTAAGGAAAAGTATGCTAAAATTGAATCAAAAAACGATAGTTTGATAGAACTAAATAAGCAACTTGATCAATTGATTCAAAACTATAGAAATAAGAACCCTAAATATGATATGTATCCATCATTATAAGAGGAAATAAAAAAAATTGGAAACCAGAATTAAATCGCTTGAAAATGAAATTCTAATTTTTAAAGAAAGTGAAAATAATAAGAGAGAAAAATCTATTAAAAAGTGCACTTTGTCATTGAATAAAAATGAATCTCTCAAGTCCTAAGTCCAACAATTGTCTAAAACTTTAGAAAAAATCGCCAAAGGAGAAAGATCACTAAATATGCTATTAGGAAAACAAATTATTAATACTATTACACAAGGACTTGGGTACACTCAATCTAGAAAGGGTAGATGTGAGATAATTATGTCAACTCCAAGTGCACGATTTGTGGAAAAACTAGACACGGCCAAATCAATTGCTGGTATAGACCCAAACACATGAAAACCATACCAATTTGGCTTCTTAAAGGCACAAATGTGAAATCCCTTAAAACCAAACAAATTTGGGTGCCAAAAGGAACACACATAGATTGTCTTGGTTCTATGCAAACTTGTTTTTCAAAAATTTTGTCACTAACAATCATGGATGTAACGACGCACCATTTAAGCAAATACATTTTCTTAAATGATACATAGTTATTTAGGGTAAATAGAATTAATCACAGAACACAGACATAGAAAAAAACCATTTAGAGTCTCATAGCGGAAAATAAATAAGTATATGAATAAGTCAAGAAAACTCTAAATAAATTACATTATTCTCACACTAAATAACTGGAAGGAAATAACTAGAAATTAAACGAGTCTAACTAACATAACGGGCTAAATTGATGAAATAATAGAAATAGAATATAATCTTCACAATGCCTTTGTCTCCACACAAGCTCTCCAGCTGGAAATACTCAGGCTCATCCGAGCATAATGCAAAAACACAATACTCGAGTCAGAACTAATATCCTTATGAATGTCAATAAATCAATGCAAAGTAACTTAGGAGATGTTACAGGTTTTCTCATCTCTTAAAGATCCGTCAAACTATTTACATTTAATAGTGTACGCTATAGCAGATAATGTCTATCAGTAAAATAAATATCAAAATAGCATCAAGGCATTACATTGATCCACCTTAACAATTATACATTTTAAACCAAAATTGTAATAGGCTCGTATAGGGAATAAATATGACAAGGCACGTGAGGCAATGTCCAAGGTAGGATTCTACCAGTTTATTCTTTCTAGCTGGTTGTAACCCATCCGTGGCCGACCGCGACTATCAATACATACAAAAGGGTACACCCATTGAGTTCAAATCACAACAGTAAAATACAAAAGATCAATGTCGCTAGAGGTAGCTAACCTCATTGGTCAGACATAGGCTCCTGTTTTTGTCATTTTAATTATGACACGAATGTCAAAGCTATCCATCATCATTCTCTTGCTTCATTTTAGTAAACGTTGCCAATTCAACCACTACATTATGGACGCATCCACCACGTACATGGTTATCAAAGTGGTTCTGGGATTGACAGGGAGTATGTCAATATCCGGCCTCGGTCTCCTTGACAACCCAACGTATGTTTTGCACACCATTTGGTCAATTATGGTTTAAACAATTCATATAAATAAAGAACGGGATTTTATTTTTCTTTTCCAAGTTCCCTAAATCTAATTCCACAATCAAATTTCCACTTTAAACATTCCAATTTTTAAAAACTCAATTTCTTTTAAACCCTTAAGTTTTTAAAATCCATTTACAACAAATAAATTAGATTAATTAATCAAACTTATTTCAAGTTAAATCTTAATTTCCATTACAATTTTAACCAACCATTTTCCAATCAATCCTAAGAATTTATTAAAAAAAATAAATCTTTATTATAATTTAACCAATTAATTTACCAATAATTCCCAAAATTTATCAAACAAGCTAAATCTCCATTTTCGGTTAATGTAAATGTTTAACTCCAAATATATTTAACTTACACAAATTTAAAATAGAAACAAGTTACTAATTTAAGTAAAAATCTAACTTAAAATTTAACTTAAATTCTTCACTTTAATACCTTTAATTTTTTTTTAAAAATTCAATAATAAATTAAATCAAAAATCAATTTATTTAAATAAAATATTTTAAACATTTATCTCTAAATTACCCTTTATTAATAAATCACCTATTTCACCTAAATTTATTTAAATAATAAATACCAGTTTAATACATAATGTAAAATTCCAAGTCACTTATATTTATAAATTTCCAAACGATCTTCGTTTATAAAAATATTTTATTCGACCAAACAGTGTTTTAAATTAATTTTCTACCTAGGCCAAGTGGAATAATTAAATTTTAATGTATATATATACATACATACGTATGTATATATATCATTTCAATCCTTTCCAATATATTAATTTCAACATATAGTCATATCCAAAAATCGACGGGGAATTTTCGACGAATCATAATATAGTGAATATCAATAACTGGGTGAAATGTAACATGTCCAAAATAAATTTTCTACACTTGTGTACATACACATGACGTGTATATCGAGTTCACACGTGCACATATCATTCAATAATTCATCCAGCAGCTATATATCAATCAAATTCAATCACAGACATATAGTAATTATAATTTCATATTTATTAACTTACATCGTAATATTAGTTAAGCGTGAATGTAAGACACTCACCTCTATGGCGATAACCCGATACGATCCACAAACGGCCTGTACGCGCAACATGACTCGGATCAACAACTCACGCCCTAACTTAAATGCGTGATATCGAAACTCGAAACAATAGCACTCTCTTCTTCTTTAAATAAATATATATGTGATTTTTTTATACCTCTGACTGGACAAAAGAAAGGAGGGGTGGCCGAACTCAGGATAAGGAAACAAGGCTAGGCGGCGACTCTTCAAGGCGGTTGGCGGTGATGATTGGTGGCACAGGGTTGGGTAGAAGGCGGCAGCAGTTTGAGAAGCTTGTTGATATTAATGGAAACATAATTGAACAACGTGGAAACTTTTGTCTCTACTACCCCAATTGTTCGATTCATAAGTCTCCTATAGTTAAGGATCGCCATTAAAGCGTACTTTCATTTTATTCTTTGTTTTAAATTGTTTTGTTTGTTCGTGTTTATGTATGTTCTTATATATGTTGTAATAACTAAAATGTGTTCACTTATACTCATTGTTTCATGCTTGTTCTTTACATATTATTTGTTCATACTAATCATTCTTGAATTCTTAAGTAGTTAATAGTTTTTGCTGATGTCAAAGGGGTGAAAGTTATAAAAATATATGTGCTTGGTGTAAGGGGGAGTCATGGAATAAAGGGGAGTTGTAGTTTTAAGAAGAAGTCACGGAGGAAGGGGGAGTTATGGGGAATTATGGTATGGTAAGAATATTTTATAAATAAAGGTTGTCATCATCAAGAATGGGGAGATTGTTAGGAACTGAGTTGATTATGTTTTGATGACAACAACCTTAAATAGTTATTATACTTTACTTTATAAAATATATACCAACATTTCCATATATATATATATATATATGTATATAGGAAGTATATGCAGGTATCATCGAAGACTGATCAGTATAAAGACTCAAGCATCAAGATTCAAGATTCAAGACTCTAGAGAATCAAGATTTCAAGATCTCAAGATAAGTGTCTAGTATTTTGTTAAAACTTCATAATAGCACTCTCATCTTTCTTCCAATTTTCTTTTGGGATGGAACCCAATTTCTATCGAAACCAGTGGCTTACAAACCCACGACAAGTAGCTTACAAACCTACGACAAGTGGCTTACAAACCCACGAAAATCAAAATCATTTAAACTACTTTGTACAAGTTCTCGAGTCCTATGGAGGAGCTCTGTAGGAAGGTTCTTGCAATTTCAGTTTGAACAGATTTTTCAAAATGTTTTTAAATCTGTTTTCCAAAATGTTTTAGCTTTCAAAATTATGTTTTCAAAAATATTTTCAAACATTGTCTTAGCCTTGAAATATTTCTCCATTCTGATTTTAAAAACTTCTAATTTTAAAACATCAAAACTTATTCTGATTTTAAATATTACTTATATAATTGACGGTCTATATCAATTATATATATATATATTTAAAATAATGTTTTATATTCATTCTCTATCTCAAAATATTGTTTAAACACTTTATTTTGCTTCAGAGAAGTTTCAACTTGTTTTAAATTCAAATGCTTTTACAAAACAACATCTCTACAATTTTGAACTGAGGGATGTCGACATATGGGGATACCCCATGTCGACATGGTGACAGTTGGATTCAAAATTCAAATTTCAAAAGAAGTGTCCATTCGTTCAAAAACCTTTCGCCAATGGTTATGACTGTTGTGCATCTATATAAAGGCTTCCAAAACGAATTTTTTAATAACTACTTTCTTAGTTTTCTTCACTCTTTCTTCTCCACCATTCCATATCCATAAAACTTCATATTTTCAAGATCGTGCCATCATTCTGCCAAATTCTCAATAGGAAATCATTTAGATACTCTCTCTATTTGATTCTCCATCATTCTACTAAAGATCAAAGTGCCATTCAGAGTTATAGGATTAATTTGTATTCAAAAAGTCCATAGAGTCTATCCATTCAAAAGGATTGTTATTAAGAAGTATTAGGGTGATCTTGTGTCCCGTAAATCAAGAGAGTTTACCCCAGACTCGGAGATAGGAGGGTTCCTCAAGGCCTTAGAAATTGAGGGTGGTAATTTGGATATTGGCTTATAAAAATCTGTACAAGGATATTGCCTTGGTGCAGGACTGGATGTAGGAGGATTCCGAACCAGTATAAAATCCGGTGTGTTCTTTCCTTTTACTTGCTTTACTTTACTATTTGCATTTGTTATATGTTCTGTGATCATTCTGTGTTAGAATTCTGTTTAGATTTGTGTTGAAAGTTTTAATTTAGTCATATAATTCATATATTCTTTAAAACACTATTCACCCCCCTCTAGTGTTATTTCTGCCTTAAGATCCTTAATCCGCATCCCCAAACAATTGGTATTAGAGCATTGGTTTTCATTGTTTTCATAATATGAAACTTGAAAAATATAAAAATGGCATTTTTGGAAAATTGTGTTAAAACTGTTTTTAATATATGCATTTCATCAAAGTTTCATAAATCTGCGTATAGTTATTTTGAAAAATCAAGTTATCTACCGAATTGGTGTGTTATGCAGGAACAGACATGTTATATGGCTTTTGACGAATCAACACCCAATGGACAAACTGTGCAAATTGAGAAAGATAAATGGATACTTGATAGTGGCTGTTCATGGCACATGACTGGAAATCCCGAGATACTCAAGGACATTACTTATCAAGATGGTGCTTTAGTCAATTTTGGTGAAAACTCTAAAGGATATGTGGTTGGCGTCGGCAATTTAATAGTTTTTGTTGATGACAAAGGGGGAGAAAGTTATAAAAATATGTGCTTGGTGTAAGGGGGAGTCATGGAATAAAGGGGAGTTGTAGTTTTAAGAAGAAGTCACGGAGTAAGGGGGAGTTATGGTATGGTAAGAATATTTTATAAATAAAGGTTGTCATCATCAAAAAGGGGGAGATTGTTAGGAACTGAGTTGATGATGTTTTGATGACAACAACCTTATATAGTTATTATACTTTACTTTATAAAATATATACTAACATTTTCATATATATATATATATATATATATTTATATATATGAAGTATATGTAGGTATCATCGAAGACTGATCAGTATAAAGACTCAAGCATCAAGATTCAAGATTCAAGACTCTAGAGAATCAAGATTTCAAGATCTCAAGATAAGGGTCTACTATTTTGTTAAAACTTCATAATAGCACTCTCATCTTTCTTCTAATTTTCTTTTGGGTTGGAACCCAATTTCTATGGAAACCAGTGGCTTACAAACCCACGACAAGTAGCTTACAAACCTACGACAAGTGGCTTACAAACCCATGAAAATCAAAATCATTTAAACTACTTTGTACAAGTTCTCGAGTCCTATGGAGGAGCTCTGTAGGAAGGTTCTTGCAATTTCAGTTTGAATAGATTTTTCAAAATGTTTTTAAATCTATTTTTCAAAATGTTTTAGCTTTCAAAATTATGTTTTCAAAAATATTTTCAAACTTTGTTTTAGCCTTGAAATATTCCTCCATTCTGATTTTAAAAACTTCTATTTTTAAAACATCAAAACTTATTCTGATTTTAAATATTACTTATATAATTGACGGTCTATATCAATTATATATATATTTAAAATAATGTTTTATATTCATTCTCTATCTCAAAATATTGTTTAAACACTTTATTTTGCTTCAGAGAAGTTTCAACTTGTTTTTAATTCAAATGCTTTTACAAAACAACATCTCTACAATTTTGAACTGAGGGATGTCGACATATGGGGATGCCCCATGTCGACATGGTGACAGTTGGATTCAAATTTCAAATTTCAAAAGAAGTGTCCGTTCGTTCAAAAACCTTTCGCCAATGGTTATGACTGTTGTGCATCTATATAAAGGCTTCCAAAACAAATTTTCTAATAACCACTTTCTTATTTTTCTTCACTCTTTCTTCTCCACCATTCCATATCCATAAAACTTCACATTTTCAAGATCGTGCCATCATTCTGCCAAATTCTCAATAGGAAATCATTTAGATACTCTCTCTATTTGATTCTCCATCATTCTACTAAAGATCAAAGTGCTATTCAGAATTATAGGATTAGTTTGTATTCAAAAATTCCATAGAGTCTATCCATTCAAAAGGATTGTTATTAAGAAGTATTAGGGTGATCTTGTGTCCCGTAAATCAAGAGAGTTTACCCCAGACTCGGAGATAGGAGGGTTCCTCAAGGCCTTAGAAATTGAGGGTTGTAATTTGGATATTGGCTTATAAAAATCTATACAAGGATATTGCCTTGGTGCAGGACTGGATGTAGGAGGATTCCGAACCAGTATAAAAGCCGGTGTGTTCTTTCCTTTTACTTGCTTTACTTTACTATTTGCATTTGTTATATGTTCTGTGATCATTCTGTGTTAGAATTCTGTTTAGATTTGTGTTGAAATTTTTAATTTAGTCATATAATTCATATATATTCTTTAAAACACTATTCACCCCCCCTCTAGTGTTATTTCTGCCTTAAGATCCTTAATCCGCATCCCCAACACTTTGCTGTTTCACATATAAATTATAACAGGAGAAAAATTAAAAGGAGAAGGAGATGTGCCACGCACGCATAGGATGGGGTTGAATGATTATTAGTACAACCAGTTCAAACAAAACCTGTTTTCTTACCAATTCACTTTTTTTTATGACTCGTTGTGTATCTCTATGTCCAAATGTATACGTGTACTATTTCAAAAGTTATAATGGATGTATTATATATTGCTTTCCCTTTTTTTTCTTACAGCTATCCTTAAACTTATGTCCTAATTTAATTAGCATACAATACACTATATATGTGTGTAATAGCAACCACCTTTACTCAGACCAAACAATGCATCGAACAAACTGAGTTTCTAAACATGTGAAACAAAACACCGCTCTATTCAGTGCAACGATACAAACACGTTAATACATCGAAAATAGATCGTTTAATGCTTGAGTGAAATTTAATAATTACGCATGTCGGATGTCGCTACTGCAAATCGATCATATAATCAATTTAAACGAAGCTAACGAAATTTAAATATGACGAAATAAACGTCGACGTTTTTATATAATTTTTTCTACAATATTTCTATATAAACTATTTAAATTTATGAAACCAAACATTTCACTGTTTTAATAACAACTTATCTCAATTTGTTCAAAATTTCTGTTTATAATTTAATTCACACTTTATTCATTTTAACCAATCGTATGTAATGTAAATTCAAATTCAAATTTCTAAATTCCTCAGCTTAAATTAAAGTTAACTGACTAATTGTTCAAATAATGGTAAAATTCAGAATCGTTCCATTCGCCCCCACTGAAAGCTTTTCGTCCCTAAAAAGAGCCAAAAAGGGTGAATACAAAAATCAAAAGACTTATTAAGATTAGAAAGCGTACTCAAATCAAAATAATTCAGGATTGGAAGCACAGATACTATCGTTAGTCTCCCAAGTGCAATCATGATCATCGTCGCTCTACTAAACTTTGACGAGATTGACCAATTTACTCCTCAACTTTCTTGTACTTCTATCCAAATGCAAATGGGCTTCTGTTCAATTGTAAGATCAGGTTGAATCTCTAATTCCTCAAGCTACATGGAATGGACTATCGCTGACGGGTCATGAATATACTTCCGTAGGTTGGAGACGTGGAATACATCATGAACACTATATAGTTTTCAGGCAACTCAACTCTAATCTAGGTTACCAATCCTTTTGGATATATGGAAAGGGCTAATAAACCTTGGGGCCAGCTTTCCTTTCTTCCCAAACCGAATTACATTTCTCAATCGCGAAATTTTGAGATACACAAGATCTTCAACAGTTAATTCTAAATCCTTTTGTCTTTTATCAGCATATTTTTTTGCCTATTTTGCACAGTTTTCATCTTTCGCTTAATCCCCTCAACCTTCTCAGAAACCACCAAAATAATCTCAGGTCCAAGAAATGTTGCCATGTCGATACTAGCCTGAATTAAAGATTCGAATTACGGAAAAGTTTATTTACGTATATAATTAATTCAAATTTATTTAACGAAGTTCTACCTGATTGCTATTATTATAGATGAATTCATCAAGGTGAAGATGGTCTTCTCAAGAACCATTGAAATCTAGAATACAAGCACGAAGAAGGTCTTCAAAAATTTGATTGATCCGTTCGGTTTGGCCATCCGTCTGTGGATGATAGGCTGTACTCAGATTCAACTGTGTATCCAACGAATCTTGAAGAGATTTCCAAAAGTTACTCGTGAAAATAGGGTCATGATCACAAATGATACTAGAAGGAATTCCGTGCAATGGGACAACCTCTTTCAAATAGATCTCAGCTAAACTCGAGGCAGTTTGAGTTGATTTCACCGGAATAAAATGAGCTGTCTTCATTAAATGGTCAACGATCACCTAAATGCTCTTATTTCCCCTTCTCGTCCTAGGTAAACCATCCACAAAATCCATAGAAATCTGATCCCACTTCCATTTCGGAATTTCAAGTGGCTATAAAAAAAACCTGCCAATTTTTTATGACCGGTCTTAATCTGCTGACAAGTACTACATCTACTCACATAACTTGAAATGTCTCTTTTCATATCTTCCCATAAGTATTGTCTCTTCATATTCTGAAACATCTTTCTCACTCCAAGATGAATAGAAAATTTGAATTTGTGATTCTCTCTAAGCACTTCCTCCCTTAATCCATCTATATTTGGAACACAAACCCTACCATTTATCTTTAGAATAACATCCTCATCCACTATTGCATCATACCATCTCCTTGAGTATGTCTCTCTCTTCAAAACTTCCTCTCAAATAGCTCATAAACTTGGGTCTTCACTTTGCTTAGCAACTATATGATCTTTAAGAGAGGATGAAGCAATAAATTGACAAAGCAAAGCCTTTTTCCTACTCAAGGCATCAACCACTACATTTTCTTTACCTAGGGTATAATTGATGTCAAGGTCGTAAGCAACCAAAATTCAATCCATCTCGTTTGCCTTAGATTCAAATCCTTTTGAGAGAAAATATATTTTAGGAATTTGTGATCGGTAAAAAGCTTGAATTTGGTACCCACGAGATGATGCCGCCACAACTTTAAAGAAAAAACCACAGCCAACAACTTCAAATCATGTGTTGCATACTTAACTTCATGAGGCCGCAACTGCCTACTAGCATATGCAATAACATTTCCATGAGGCATTAAAACAGCACCAAGCCCCCTTTTACAAGCATCTGTATAAACTGTAAGGCCTTCATTACCATTCGGAGCCGTAAGAACAAGAGCGGAGGTCAATTTTTGTTTTAGTTCATCAAACGCTTTATGACACTTTTCATCCCAATAGAACTTGACGTTCTTTTGAGTTAAAGCTGTAAGAGGAGAAGCAATGTGAGAGAAATGCTCGACAAACCTCCTATAGTAACCTACCAGGCCTAAGAAACTCCTAACATCCGTGGGTGTCATAGGAATTTTCCAATCATTTGTTACGGCGATCTTGGCAGGTCCACCAAAACTCCATTTTTCGAAACCACATGGCCAAGAAGTCGAACTTCCTCCTGCCAGAAATGATACTTGGAAAAAATTTCCTTCAAATGATGGCTTCTCAAAGTTTCGAGCACAAACTTCAAATGTTGCTCATGTCGTTCTTTGGTTTTAGAGAAAACCAAAATATCATCAGTAAAAACAAGTACGAATTGGTTAAGAACATCTCTGAATACTCTGTTTATGAGGTCTACGAAGTAAGTTGGGGAATTCGTTAACCCGAAAGGCATAACAAGCCATTCATAAAATCCATCTTTGGTACGAAAAGCAGTCTTATGAATGCAATCCTCATAAATCCTCAACTGATGGAAACCTGAAACAACGTCAAGCTGAGGGAACACTTGTGCTTTATAAAGCAGATCGAACATATCATTAATACGAGGCATATGATATAGGTTCTTGTGGGTGAGCTTATTCAATTCTCTGTAGTCCACACACATTCTCAAGGAACCGTCACACTTAGTGACAAAAACTGTAGCTGCCTCCCATTTAGAAAAACTTCTCCTAATCAAGCCTCCTTCCAATAGATCATCAACTTGTGTTTTCAACTCCACTCTTTCATTAGATGACATCCTTTAAGGGGGAAGTATGACAGATCTGCCTCCCGGAACAAGATTAATTCGAAATTTGATTTCTCGGTGAGGTGCTAGACAAGTAACCTCACCAAAGACATCAGGAAAAAGTCAGATAACTGGAATAGTGTCTAGGTTACTAGAATGTGAATTAAGGGAGGAAAAAAACTCTTGATAAGATGACAAGGCATTTTGCATTGGATAATAGGCTAGGAACCTTTATCGTTAACCAAGGAAATGGTCAGATTACTCCTAAAAATAACGGCTTTGAACATGGATAGCCAATCCATGCCTAACAATAAATCAAATCCACTAAAGCCCAAAACATAAAAGTCTTTGGTGAAACCGTGTTCGTCTTTGAAAGGACAAATGCCCTTACAAATCATTCCTATGTTTGTAAGGCCACTAATGGGATTAGAGGCACACAAAGATTTAGGAGCAGGTTTGGGTTTTAAATCATGCTCAATTTTTTTACATAAATCAAGAGATATAAAACTATGAGATGCTCCAGCATCAAATAAAACTCAGACATGTGTAATATGAAAAGAAAGTGTACCTTGAAGTATAGGATCGGTCTCCTCAACTGGAGGAGTGGAAGGAGTGATTGAAAAGATGCCAGATAATTGGCCCTTCTTCTGAGTGGGGCATTCCTTCTTGAAATGGCCCAGTTGTGAGCAGATATGGCATAAATCACGCCAAGTCATCTGGACTGGAGGAACGACTGCTAAGGATGCTGGTGGACAATCTATGGCATAATGCCCCTTTTTATCGCATTTAAAGCAAGTGATGTGCGATAAGTCCTTAGTCTTCTTCTGAGGCAAACTAACTCCTTAATGACTTTGCCACTTCTTCTAGCTACTAAATTTGCATTTCTCTTGCCAAGGCTACTAGTGCTAGACTAGGCTAGGGTGTCTAAAACTTCTGAAATCCTATTTATCTTCAAATTCTCAAAACGGATTGCTAAATCGATTATATCAGAAAATGACTTATGGATATGACCAGTCAGCTGCTCTATATACTCCCTACGCATGCCAGTAATGAATTTCTCATTCTTATTAAGGGTAATCTCAATCAGATGAGGGCCAAACTTCAATAGCTCATTGAATTTCCTTTCATGCTCTATGACCATCATCTCGCCTTGCTTAAGCTCCATAAATCGACTATACAAATTCGTCCTCCCAGCTTCTAGCATACACTGGGTAATAAAAGCTTCCCTGTACATTTGGAAAATAAACGGCTAAGCTAAACTTCCATGAGATAATCATAAGAATATAGAATTCTCATTTGGATAAATGTCACCTAAACTGGGTCCAAGAAATACCTTCCTCTGGGGTATGGGCCTTAAAAGCATCCCACCAATTGAGAGCGGCATCCTGAAGCTGCCATGCTGTTAATTGACGCTTCTGAGCATCAGTGATGCCAAGCCAAACGAAAATCCTTTCGGCATTCTTAAGCCATTTCTGTGCTCCAACAATGCCCTCGGCACCTGTGAACTTCTTTCCTCCAAGCTATGTATACTTTTTACAAAGAGTGGTAAATCTCACTTTTGGGACAACAACGGGAGCAACAACTTCGTTGGGAACATTTCCTCTACCTCTACCTCTAGAGCTATGACTATTCATCTTGAAAAGAAGGGACGGGCAAGTTAATTTATTAGAAGCCCGGTCAATTGAAAGAACCAAATTAAAACAATTTTACTAAGGAGGGATACCTTAAAATTTTCAAATTCATTTAAGATTTTAAACCATTTTCTTTCTTAAATTTTTAAAACACGCTCTCTCAAGATTCTACTCGTTCCAATGTAATTAGTAACCCTATCTATAACGAGTTTACCCTACAGGCTTAGGTGTTCACTCAACTGTAAGCTATGATACCAACCGTAACGACCCACTATTTAAACAAATACATTTGCTTAAATGATAGATAGTTATTTAGGGTAAAATAGAATCAATCACAGAACAAAGACACGGAAGAAAAAAAACAACTCAAAGTCTCACAGCGGAAAATAAATAAGCACATGAATATGTCAAGAAAACTCTAAATAAATTACATTATTCTCACACTAAATAACTAGAAGGAAATAACTAGAAACGAAATGAGTCTAACTGACATGACGAACTAAACTGATGAAATAACAGAAATAGAACATAATATTCAGCAATGCCTTCGTGTCCACACAAGCTCTCCAACTGGAAATACTCAGGCTGACCCGAGCATAATGGAAAAACAAAATACTCCAGTTAGAACTAATACCTTATGAAAGTCAATAAATCAATGCAAAGTAACTTAGGAGATGTTACGGGTTTTCTCATCTCTTAAGGATCCGTCAAAATATTTACATACAATAGTGTACGCTACAGTAGATAATGTCTATCAGTAAAACAAATATCAAAAAAACGTCAAGGCTTTACATTGATCCACCTTAACACATTTATATAGTTTAAACCAAAATCGTAATGGGCTCATATAGGGAATAAATATGACAAGGTACGTGAGGCAATGTCCAAGGTAGGATTCTACCAGTTTACCCTTTCTGGCTGGTTGTAACCCATCAGCGGTCGACCATGACTATCAATCCGTACAGAAGGGTGCGCCCATCGAGTTCAAATCACAATGGCCAGACATAGACTCCTGTTTTAGTCATTTTAATTATGACATGAATGTCAAAGCTATCCATCATCGTTCTCTTACTTCATTCCAATAAATGTTGCTAATTCAACCACTACATTCTGGATGTATCCACCGTGTACATGGTTATCAAAGAGGTTTTGGGATTGATAGAGAGTATGTCAATATTCGTCCCCGGTCTCTTTGACAACCCAACATATGTTTTACACACCATTTGGTCAGGTATGGTATAAACAACTCATATTAATAACGAATGTGATTTTATTTTTCTTTTCCAAGTTCCCTAAAACCATTTCCACATTTAAATTTCCATTTTAAACATTTTGATTTTTAAAAATTCAATTTCTTTTAAACCCATAAATTCTTAAAATCCATTTACAACAAATAAATTAGATTACTTAATCAAACTTATTTCAAGTTAAATCATAATTTCCATTACAATTTTAACCAACCAATTTTCCAATCAATCCCAAAAATTTATTAAATGAATTAAATCTTTATTATAATTTAATCAATCAATTTTCCAATAATTCCTAAAAATTTATCAAACAATTTAAATCTTCATTTTTGGTTGATATAAATATTTAACTCAAATAGATTTAGTTTACACAAATTTAAAATAGAAACAAGTTACCGATTTAAGTAAAAATCTAATTTAAAATTTATCTTAAGTTCTTGACTTTAATACCTTTAATTTTTAAAAACTTCAATAATAAATTAAATCAAAAATAAATTTTTTTAAATAAAATATTTCAAACATTTATCTCTAAATTACCCCTTATTAATAAAATCACCTATTTCACCTAAATTTATTTAAATAATAATACCAATTTAAAACATTATGAAAATTTTCAGGCCACTGATATTTATAAATTTCCAAGTGATCTCCGTTTATAAAAATATTTTACTCGACCAAACGGTGTTTTAAATTTAATTTTTCTACCTAGGCCAAGTGGAATAATTAAATTTTAAAATATGGATATATATATATATATATATATATATCATTTCAACCATTTCCAATACAATAATTTCAACATACAATCATATCCAAATATCGACGGGGAATTTCCAACGAATCATAACATAGTGAATATCAATAACAGGGTGAAATGTAACATGTCCAAAATAAATTTTCTACACTTGTGTACATACATATGATGTGTATATCGTGTCAAAATGTGCACATATCATTCAATAGTACATCCAACAGCTATATATCAATCAAATTCAATATTCAATAATACATCCAACAGCTATATATCAATCAAATTCAATCATAACATACAGTAATGATAATTTCTGATTTATTAACTTGCATCGTAATATTAGTTAAGCGTGAATGTAAAACACTCACCTCTATAGCGATAGCTCGATACGATCCATAAACGGCCTATATGCGCAACATAACCCGAATCAACAACTCACACCCTAACTTGAACGTGCGATATCGAAACCCGAAACAACAGCACTCTCTTCTTCTCTAAAGAGATACATATGTGATTTCTTTTATACCTCTGACTGGACAAAAGAAAGGAGGGGTGGCCGACCTCAGGATAGGGACAAGGCTATGCGGCGACTCTTCAAGGCGGCAAGTGGTGATGATTGGTGGCGCAGGGTTGGGAGAAGGCGCCAGTAGTTTGAGAAGCCTTTTTTGTGACTGCAAAACTCAGGGAAGATGTGGTTGAGCCTGGAAGGGTAGAGCTCAACGTTGATGTAGGCGGTGGAAGGAGCGGTGGTGGAGGGTGAGGTCTTAGCAACACTAGGATTCTATTTTTTCTTTCGAACGGAGAAGGCAACTGTTGCTGGATGGTGAGGTCGAAGGTAGGCGCGGCGTCAGGAGGTGGTGCGGCGGTTGGAAGGCGAGGCGGAGGAGGTTCTGCGGCAGGCATGGAGGGAGGAGGCTCGGTTTCGATGATGGAGGAGAAGTAGTTTAATTAATTTTTTTCACAGTGCTTTGCTGTTTCATATATAAACTATAACAAAAGAAAAAAAGAAGAAGGAGACTTGCCATGCATGCATAGGGTGGGGTTGAATGATTATTAGTATAAACAGTTCAAACAAAACGTGTTATCTTACCAATTCACTTTTTTCTATAACTCGATCTCTATGTCCAAATGTATACGTGTACCAATTTATATGCGTACTACTTCAAAAGTTATAATGTGTGTATTATATATTGCTATATGGCTGTTCTTAAACTTATATCCTAATTTCATTAGCATATAATACACCGTGTATATATAATAGCAACCACCATTTACTCAGAAAAAACAATGCATCGAACAAACGAAGTGTCCAAACACGCGAAACGAAACACCGTTGTATTCAGTGCAATGATACAAACACGTTAATACACCAAAAACTGGTCATTTAATGCTTGAGTGAAATTTGATAAATATGCAATATCGGATGTCGCTACTGCAAATCGATCGTATAATCAATTTAAATGGAGCTAGCGAAACTGAAATATGATGAAACGAACGTCGACGTTTTTATTATAAATTTTCCTACAATATTTCCCTATAAACTATTTAAATTTCTGAAACCAAAAATTTCACTGTTTTAATAACAACTGATTTTACGTTACATTTCAAATCTTTCAAAATTTCTATTTCTTTATTTAATTCACACTTCAAACATTTTAACTAGTCATACGTAATGTAAATTTAAATTCAAATTTCTAAATTCCTCAACTTAAATTAATGTTAACCAATCAGAATCGTTTCAATGGACCTATAAAAACAAATAGGTCACTAAAGTCTTTTCTCATGTAGGTGTGTTGGCAGGCTAAGGAACAGCAAGAGTGGTACCTGGATTCTGGCTGTTCCAAGCATATGACAGACGATAAGTCAAAGTTTCTTAGCATAGAGAAGTACAAAGATGACAGAGTCACAATGGACAACAACGATTAATGTAAAATTTTCGGTAAAGGGTAATAGAAAAGGTGATCAATTGGGAAAATTTGAGCCAAAAGCTGACCAAGGCATGTTCATGGAATACTCTTCCAAAAGAAAAGCTTATAAAGTATACAAGGAAAAGACGAGAAAAATTGTGGAGTCAACCAATATGAAGATGAAGGCATTGAAGATTAAAGAATGGAAACAATCAAAAGCAATGTCAAAGAGGAGAACGAAAAAGGTAAAAGTGAATATCCAAAAGAAATTGCAACCGCGGAAGAAGTCTAATGAAACCTAGAACCAGAGAGAGCGAAATTCAAAGCAGATCATCTTCCAGAATTGGTAATAAGTAGTCCTACTACAGGTATTCAAACTCATTCCTCTTTTAGAAATTTATCTGATTTGTGTCTATACAGTCGATTTATTCAGAAATTTAACCCAAATACATATGTATAGCTCTCAGTGATGAGAGTTGGTTTACGGCTATGCAAGACGAGCTAGATCAATTTCAGCAAAATGATGTTTGGATTCTAGCACCTAGAACTAATGATTATCCAGTTGTAGGAACCAAACGAATTTTTAAAAATAAATTTGATGAATCTGGAAACACGATTGGGAACAATGCTAGGTTAGTTGCTAAAGTTATAATCAAATCGAAGGAATTGATTTTGATGAAAATATTGCACCAATAGCAAGACTAGAATCCATCAGAATCCTGTTAGCTTTTGCTTGTTATAAAGGATTTAAACTAGAACAAATGGATATTAAAAGTGCTTTTCTTAATGGAGTTTTGAAAGAAGATGTATTCGTTGAAAAATCTAAAGGTTTTCAAAGTCAAGAATACCCTAACCATGTATATAAACTTAAGAAAGCATTATATGGATTAAAACAAGCCACTAGGGCTTGGTATGAATGTCTTAGTATTTATCTCCTTGAAAATAGGTTCGAAAAGGGCTGTGTAGACACCACATTATTTCTATTGCACGAAAATGATGACCCTTTTGATTGCTCAAATATATGTTGATGACATTATTTATGGTGTCACTAACAACCCTTTGTATGAGAAATTTGAAAAAGTCATGTAGGAAAAGTTTGAAATGAGTTTGGTAGGAACATTGAAATCTTTTTAGAATTTCAAATCAAACACTGCGAAAAAGATATGTTCATCTCTCAAACAAAATATATCAGAAAGCTTGTCAACAAATTTGGATTGAAAGATACTTAACCTGCAAAAACTCCCATGAGCACAACAGTTAAAATTGGCAAGGATGGAAAAAGTAAGACAGTTGATCAAAAGAAATATCGAGGTATGATTGGATCACTTCTTTATCTTACTGCTTCTAGACCAGACATTATGTTCTCTGTTTGTTTACGTGCATGATTTCAATCAAATCCAAAAGGATCTCATTTAAAAGCTATAAAAAGGATTATAAGATATCTATTGCAC
Organism: Allium cepa; assembly: GCA_030765085.1. Lineage (NCBI taxonomy): Eukaryota > Viridiplantae > Streptophyta > Magnoliopsida > Asparagales > Amaryllidaceae > Allium > Allium cepa. The sequence continues at coordinate 431,137,159 of CM060935.1, forward strand.
ACCCCACGGTTTGGTTTATGGTATATGACTAATGATAACTTTGAGTTAAAAGGGTGTTCAGATGTAGATTATGCTGGTAGTCTAGTTGATAGAAAAAGTACTGGTGGAATGTGTTTTATGTTGGATCATTCGTTAGTTGCATGGTCAAGTCGAAAACAAAATTGTATTGCATTATCTACCACCAAGGCAGAGTATATTGCTCTAAGCAATTGCTCTGCTCAAATTTTATGGATGATACAAACTTTGCAAGACTATGGTCTAAATTTTAAACGAGTTTCACTTATGTGTGATAGAAAATGTGCTACTAATCTCACAAATAATCATGTACATCATTCTCGCACCAAGCATATAAATGTTAGATATCATTTCATTATAGATCACATTTCTAAAGAAAATATCTGCATAAACATCATTTCAACTGATTCTCAATTGGTAGACATTTTTACAAAACTCCTTCTAGAAAATAGTTTTTTCGACTTCGTCTTAGTTAGGCATTTTAGAGATGTATTTTTTTATTTTTTTATTTGATCTTAAAATGCCTATGTTAACTAATCTGACTCCCTATTGATTATCAAAAAGATAAATAATGATCGAAAAAAAGTGATGAGTGCTGATCTTGATCATACATTATGTCTTGAGAAAGTATATTTAGAAAATTTATTTAAAATTTTAAACAAAATTTGTAATAACTTTGGTTGGTAAAAATTCCATGACCATCTCTATTCCTATCATATTTCAACGATAATCATTCGTCGAAATACAATATAGTATGTCGAAGTGTGGTATTTAAACGAGAAATTATTTAGTTTTGAAATAGCAATAAAATCATCCAAAAGTACTCACTCTCATTTAAAAGTCCTTATGGTTATGCATTGATGAATTACTTGGAATCCTTGATTATGTGCTTTCATGCTCATTTAAAATCCTCATGGTTATGCATGTATGGAACACATACCAAATTTGGATGAAATAGACAAGTTAATTCTAACCCAATTTAAAAGTCCTCATGTGTTGCGTGATTAGAAGATGCTTGAAATTATTATTTTAATAATAATAGGGAAACCACTAATCTCATTTAAAATTCCTAATGTTATGTATAGTTAGTAAGCATTTAAAAATATTACTGTCCTAAATCTGCAACAAATGGACACAACTATATGGTTTTATATGCCGACATACCCCTATAAGTCTAAAATGGAATATATACTTAACAGAGTATTTATGATTTTTGTTTGATTTTTTTTGAAATTTAATATTTATATTCGATTAGGTATTAATGTAGTATTAATGTTGATCACTTTATCGTTCTTATCTAACAATATTACTCTTTTACTGATTACAAAGGGGGGAGAGAACTTAAGATTATGGCATATAAGTCATATTTTTTTTTGCATATTCTCATCTAGGTTCATTGCATTAGTTTTTTGTATGCACTTTTTTATTTTCATGCATATGTGAAAGAGGAGCTTTGTTGAAGGGAGAGTATTTAAATAGGGGGAGCTAATAGAATTCATCAAGACCAAATACATTTAATAAAGTCAAAATCTTAATATTGTTTGTTACCATCAAAAGGGAGTGATTGTAGAATATTATGACGACCTGCAAATTCATACCCTTTGAATCGACAATAATCCACATGTCCGACCCAAAAATCACAAACTGACGGAAAGACAAGAGAAAGAAAAGAAGAGAGAAGAAGAGAAGAATGAGAGAAGATAGAACCAAACAAAACAATACAGAATCTCACATCGCAGCAAAAAACATATAATATCATATCAATGATCTTTACAAAACAGAAACTGTATACATATACACATCAATCACAGTTCAACAATCAATCAATAGTTATCAGCTTGAACAGTTATAATAACATGTCCTCACAATGTCTGATAATATAAACAACCAAGCATAGCAGATAATCAATAAACAAAATAGATATGCATATACGAAATGAAGACCTCCAGCTCTCCGGCTGAAGCTCCAAAAGCACCAAAGCATAACCTGTAGATATACTCGGTCTGACCCGGGCATTGAAAGGGAAGAATGCCCAGATCAATCTGGTAAACCAGCGCGAGAAACACACTCAACTAAATTTACTAAATTACCAAACTTTTCCTTTAACATTTCCTTTATCAAAACAAAAGTATCTCGTAAGACAAGTCCACACATAAACACGGACATGTTTTTACCTTACAATAACTAAAACATTTCATATCAAACTCGTGTGATGTTATACTATTGTCTAGTATACAAATAATATTCAAAATAGCGGAAATTGTTACCATTATTAAATTCTAACATACTAGGCTCTACAAATAAAATGGCAGGTACATAGTGGAGTTTGGATTTCCATACAAATGACCAGGTGAAGGGACTACCTTTCGGCAGTACATCTCTATAAGAATGTACCGAGAAACCATCACAAAGTTTCTCTACCAACACAAGACCGGCCCACCTCTATAACTAGGTGGTACCGAATATGTCGTCCTCCGGTCGTTACCGACCTTTACCGAAGGCCCTCTAGCATACAAACCACAATAATCTGATACACGATGTCATAGCGTGCAAACATATATCTAGAAGAGGATGATCATACCCTAATGGAAGCTACCCACTTAGCCTTGTCGCATCTAACCATGTTTTGGTCATTTCCGGTTGATGAGGCCTGACGAGGTAACGATTACCTTTCACAATCACATATCACATCACTTAGAATGCCACACGACCATTTCCGTTGACGACTAGTTCCTTCCACAAAAATAGAACCCTTAAGCTGATACATCTCAAGGAGGGTGTTAAGCTAAGAGAAGTTGCCTTCTCCGCTACCACTGATGTACGTTTGTAAAAACCAGTGTATGTAATCTATAGAAATGCAATGTCAGACAAACGTCCATACAAGATGTCTAGGAACAGGACAAACCGAAGGTACTTTCCTGCCACATCCTGTCAGGAAATCCCTAGGATTAGTAGCGAATAGTCCTCGCATTGGATATTTCATAATGAAGAGACCACTCCTACTAGATGTATACTGGGATTTTAACCCCAAAATATCAACAAGCAGTCCCCCACTATGAAAATCCGGAATTCAATATCACCACAAGCAACCTGCACAATCGTCGCATATACGTTGATCCGAAGTGGTTTTCGGATAAATCGATCCCGGTCTCTTCACACCAACAACGCAAAAGCGTTTCTCAACCTCACACAGTAACTAAGTCTCATAGACTTATCATGTCTCCAACTTTCACCTTGCTATCTTTCGGGCTAAGAAGGAAGCTCGATTTATTGGAGTAATACTCTACACTATACGAATCAACATACTCAACACAAATGATAATCAATCCTACATAGAAGGCTACGTACTAAGTGTACGACTAAATAGTTCCCACACCAAGTCGAGGAATTAAAAATTGGGCCAATTTTGATAGTCGGTTATTTAACTATCAAAACAAACAAATATTCAGCACCATAACAATCACTAGGCCCTTTTAATTGATCTTTTATTAATTAAATCACTTGCCAAATATTCACTTCAAATTATCTTTAAAAAGATATATTCTCAACATTCCAATATTGGAAAACATTTTCAAATACTTATTTAATAATAAGTAATTCACAAATCTCTTTATTTTTAACACTTAGAAAATATTATATATACCTAAATCACGATTGAGTATATATTTTATTCTTTAAGGAAAACATTCTTATTGAACACATTTATTTGGGTCAAAATGAATGTTGCGTAAAACATCGTTACGACAACCCAAAATCACTAGTATAGGGATTCGAAATTAAGATAGATATATAAATCCCAATACTATACAAAATATTTTCTTTCGAAAATCATTTACTATAACAACAGTGTCATAGTCCATCTTTTCCTTATTTCTTGAAAACGTCTATTTCAATAATGAATGTTGAAATCTATGGCTTCGATCCTTAACACATTTTAAAACATCTTCAAATTGTTTTACTCCATTTAAAATATCATTTTGACAATTTTAAAAACTCCTTTATAATTTAATTATTCTGATTTATAAAAACTTCTATTTTATAAATCTTATATATAAAAAATTTATAATAAATCAAAAATCTCAATTTATACTATTTCACGAAATAGTTAACTTTCTATTTCAAAAATCATATTCTTATTATATTTCCCAAAAAGTATAATTTTTATAACATAAAAATTATAACTTTTATTTATTTAAAATGAATCAATTCCAAAATTCAATAAAACGTATACTTTCAAAATCACTTGAAAATCCTTTTTCAATTTAAAAATCATCACTTTAATATTTTTAAATTATTAAAATAGGCTCAATGCGACAACAACACTAAATACATCAATCAGTGCATCCAAAACATCATATATCGTATGATAACAAAATATATCGCAATATCTGTAAATAAAATCAATACTGTTGAGGAATCCAGTTGGATCCGTCCAACCTATCACCTGCAACAAATATACATATTAGAATATGTGTACAATGTTCGCTTCAAGGCAGACGCGCGTATAAAGGGTCATCCGCTCATACACGGGAACGTATAGGGTAATCTGCTCCACTAGGAAGGTATATATCCTAATACAATCAATATATAGATAATATATCATATATCATCCAGACAATCATCCATCATCATATAATAAATTATTTCTCACTTATATAAAATATCAGTGAGTCAGAAAGAGTGAGTTGTTCTCACATTGCTTGTAGTCGTCACGTTAGCGATTTATTCCGATTATAATTAAACAAGCGTTTAATTTCAACCAAAATCTTCACTAGCTCAAATAAATCCTAATCCCACTCCATAATGTAGTGCTCTTCAATATGATTCCAACGCAATTCGTTTCGTGCAAAATGGACCTCGTAACAAAAAGTTATAGCATTACAAAGTTTATACAATTTTTACATAATCAATTTCTATTTTATATTTTTTTAAAACCTTTTCATCTGGGCCGTATGTTTTTGAAATTGAATCCAGGCCGCACGCATCTATTTCTTCTCCACGCATTCGAGTTCCAGGTAATCACGTCGAACAACCCATTTTGTCGTTCGAAACCCTAATAGCCGCACCTTCCTCGTCGATCTAGACGCTGATCAGAGCCTACCATTTCGTAGCCCACCGCTAGCATCACCTCTGGCCATGATCACGTCCAGCTCCCTCGAGCCTAGCTCGTGAAAATCGAGCTCGAATCCACACATTCGAACCCCAATCGTCGCCGATCCGCTCTACCTTAAACGATCACTACCGTTGGATCGGTAGTTCTCAACGTGCTCTATATTTTTGTAGTTGGAGATTTCTTGTAAAAGTTGATGGATTGGAAGAAAAATGAAGAAGATGAAGACAAGATTTCGGCCATTGAAAATCAAGTGGCGGCTAGCCCTAGTAGGTTTAGGGTTTGTTGAAAAATAAGAAAAATGATGGTCTTTTATAGAAAATGTTGCGACACTATTCACCCGAAATTTTTTCGAACTCCAGACGAAGCCTTCCTCCTGGCATTTATAATGTTTTACCCCCATTCCGAACGCAATGGAATATATATCGAGAGCCAATTCCATCGTATTTGGAAGATAGGTTTTCGAATCGACTAATTAAATTTAAAATTCACTTAAACCGATTTCTACGCGTTTTAGCTTGCCCCGGACAAACCATAAATCCGATTGACACGATATTTGAAATCTTATAATAATTTAACATTACGGATCCAATGAAACTTGTTTCGTCAAAATCCGAGACTGTTTGAAAAATAGCTATTTTTTCTCGTCAATTAAATATTAAAATATTCAATTTCTACAAATTAACTTTTAATTCGATTCTAAAAGTCCTCTAACATCAATCTAATTCAAATAAAATTTAATTCAACTTTATAAATCATTTTCATTCACATTAAACTTAATTATCAATTATTTCAGCAATTTCAAATATTAAATTAACAATTTAATTATCTAGTTAAATCAAGATATTTCAAAATGTAATTTATTCAGCTTATTAAATACACTTGTGAATATTTAAAATCAATTAAATATACGAATTTCAAATGACCAAAATTCTAGGTCGTTACATTCTCCCATACTTAAAAGAATTTCATCCTCGAAGTTACCAAGTAAGAAAAGTCACAAAATCTATTACTTTTCGAAACAAATCGTTCAAATTAGATTACCAAAAGTTTAAACTTTTTAACTTTTCTCAAAAAATTTCTAACGCCTCAAGTTTTCAAAAAAATTTGGCATAGCCTCCTTTGCGCGGTTCGATCCGGAAAAAAACAGCAATATATATATATATATCACAAATATACATCTCATCATCAAGGATGAGGCATCCCGAAGGGAAAAAAGTGTAAAAGTACGATATGTAATCCGAGATGTGTACCTTATATATTATTAGCGAGCATATACGGCTAATATAGCATGAAAGCGAGCTCCAAATGCGAAGCAAGCGCCATCCGCACCTACTAAACACTCGATAAACAAATGAGAAACATGTATATACAAAAGTAATATCAATATACAACATATACCAACAACTATATATGCCAATAGAGCAAATGCAATCAAAAGAAACAAATCCAAACATCTATCATCCAACAAACATCCATAACCAAATCAGTATAAATTCACCTCTCATTAACATTCAATGGATTGGTTTCTTTCAATTTATTCATATTTGATTCATTAACATTGGATTTCACTAATATTTATTTTCAATTAGTTTATATTCACAAATTTACATTCAAGTTTGTTCACTTTCAAATTTAATTCAATTCTATTTATCCTTACTTCACTTTCAATTTGAATTCAACTATTTCAGCAATTTCAAATATTAAATTAACAATTTAATTATCTAATTAAATCAAGATATTTCGAAATGTAATTTATTCAGCTTATTAAATTTACTTATGAATATTTAAAATCAATTAAATATACGAATTTCAAATAATTGAAATTCTGGGTCGTTATGTTTGATGATAATAAACATATATATATCCGTTTAAATGTAGTTGCTATTGTACTATTTTAGTTTTCCACATAATTAAATAAATATTTGTTGAATAAAATAAATTACCCAGAATACTTATTTAAACAAATATTTTATTCAAACAAATATTTTATTACAAATTCAAATAGTACAAATTTATGCTCCCACTATATCCCAAATACAAGTTTTCAATTACAACACAATTTTCACTTTACAATTTTATATACATGTTTCACCTCACCACATAATTTATTCATCACTCGTATTTGACCTTTAACTTTGTTCTAGCATGTATCCAACATCTGAACTATCTACAAAATAAACTCTAACGTAACAAAATTGAAAAATATTTTTTTTATAGTGCACAATGAAGTGTGTGTTTAAAATATTGTTTGCCTCAGTTATCATTTTTAATTCGTCTTACGGGAAGAACTTTTGACATGCACAGTGCATCATTGTACATGTTATAAGTCATGCACATCAATATACACTTGCTTGTTAAAATAGCAGGGACAGGTGAGCACAAGGTTAAACCCAAGCCTAGACTGGATTCAACTCAAGTACAATGCAAAAACAACATGTAGAACCAAACGAGATTCAAGTGGACTAGACTACAACAAGAAAGGCATTCTACATGCAGGCATTCAGGCATGCAACCAGAGTATAGGGACAAGTACAAAGCAACTAAGTGTCAGACATGTCAAGTTCATATGAAACAGAGAAATGGGCATATGCAAACATTTCAACATGTACCAGTTCATATGCAAGTTAAGTTTCAACATGTACAAAGTGGTGAACCAGAAATAGACATGAAACAAAGAAGACATCAATGCATTGGAGCTGCAGCAATCACACAAACATGAATGCAAGAACTCGGGTGGACAGAGCATAGCAACTAACATCCAAGACTCCAAGTCGAGATCAAAGAAATGGCCAAACGAAAAATACCATTGAAATGTTCAAAAATTCGATAACTATTAGTAGTAGTTCGATCAAAGTCAAGGAGTAGAAAAGGTCGTAGACGAACAAGTCAGACTTCTGGAAGTCAAGATAATCTCAAATTCAGATGTCAAACTGTAAGCAACCGATGATCGAGTCATAGGAGCAAGTAACGAAATAGATTCAAACATATTCTAATAGCAATTAATAAACAAGTCAGAATCATCACAATCATTCAAGCAAGAATCGAATGGCCAAGCTAAGTAATTGAAAAATTCAAACCAAAATATATGAAACAAAAATATAGGGTTTCAATCCCTATATATGCCTAATTCATCATCGGAAAAAAAAGGGAGTTCGAGTTCAAGCAAATCAACAGAGAAAATAAAGTAAAAAAAATCGCATACCAATATTAGACCATTCGAACTCAACATTGAAGCAGTCCTAAGCAAATTAAAGAACACTGATCAAAGAAGCAACAGTAATCATAAGTGAGGAACAAAAGCATACAACAATCGATTCGAATTGCATTCCAAGCGGTGGCTCAAATTCGAACGAACCCTAATTTCAGAAGAAGGATAAAAGGGAAACGACCAAAGAGATTTCGCAAAATGGAATAAAGGGAGACAGTTTTTTTCTTTTACTTAGGCCGTAGTTTTATGTGCATTGGGCTTCAATTTTAAAATAGGGTTCTGTTTTTTAGTTATTTTGTAAATTTCTCTTTTGAAATTTTGTAAATTTCTAGTTGCGTAACTATGTACAAACAACGAGGCGTAGTTTGAGAATTCACAACCCGGTGGTTTAATTGTGGCAGGTTTTGAGCTTAAAGTTAGGTTAATAAAGTTAGCGGGTATCACAAGTTTATGTGTTTTGTAAGCGTTTGATTACTTAATTTCTAGTAGAAACTTCGGGAGCAGCATGTATGCAGTTTTTGCCGAAGCTGGGTAAAACTGTGTGTGATCTTTACTGCATTACTTTCTATTTATATTTTTATTTACGCATTAATTCTAAGTAGACCTTATTCGCCCTCTTCTCTAGGTTGAAAACGGTCCTATATGGACAACTTTTAAACATTCTAAAAAACAAATGGATTCTTCCTAAGAACATTATTTTGTTTCCCAAAAATTTCACCACATTGGTACTATTTCCTATTGATTTCCAAATAATATACTAGTAGGGGTAGTGTTTATGATTTATATTACTAAAAGCATGATACCGAGTAGCAGTAGTCAGTTACCTTGCGCCGCCTCTTGTCCATGTTGTGAACATCATGTAAGTGGTAATAGATTCATTTGACAATAATGGTTACAGTTCCCATAGTGTAAATATCACTTGATAAATCATTTTCTATCTGGTACCACTTAAATTGCATAAAAGATAAATTAAAAATATATCCAATCACACTATGCTTATTTTCCTGACTGTATAGTGCATCGAATACTTTCTGCCGTGAATTCATATTCGTCATGAACAAGAACTCCTGGTTATATCATTTTATAAATATGTTGAAAAAGATTTTATGAATATAGTATGCAATATATAGATCATATGTAAAAAAATATTGAATTAGTTTTTTTTATATAAAGTAAAATAAACTCTCATGTTCAGTAAAATTATATATATTTTTAAATAATTTTATAAAAAAGTGCCTTTATAAAATTAGTATAAATTCCAAACCAATCGGGAATATTTACAGATGATCTTTAAGAGATATTCGATGATGTGTAAAAGTTTGGAGTGATTTGAATATCATTTGAGTTCTTTTAAAAAATCTAGACTCTAGAGTACTCAATAACGACTCGTTATAAAACATACTTTTCTTTTATAGTTATACAGTATGTCTTCGAGTATGTCTTCGACATATATATGCTCCAGTAGATTTTCTAACTAAACTAAAACGCTTTGAAATCTCATTCCCTCTATTATAGTATTGCGTGCTCTGTTTTGTTATTTTCTTAAATATCGCCTTTTTACTTTGTACGTCGTTCTTCATATAATTCTACAAATCCTCTAATAACTTGATAAACACATTACTAGATCTGTCATCCATTCTTCTCATCAAAACACTATAGCTTTCTTCCAAACATTTTCCCTCTTTTTGATGATGATAACCACACGACTTATATAAAATAAAATAAAATCCCTCTATGTGTATGCTCTATTATATTTTTGCACTTCCCATGTCAATATGCTTTATTACATAGATATTTTCTCTCATTCTAGGAGAAACTCCAGATTTTCTCTCCTATTGTCATCAACAAAACGGGATAGAATTATTTGTAAAAAAAAGAGGAGAATGAATCGATTGCAAGAAATCATTTATGATAGTTTTTAAACATAGGCCAATTTAAGAATAAAGTTGAGCTTAGGTATATCCATACTATTTTCTTGAATAAGTATTTAAAATTTTGTAGAAATTAAGGTTTAATGATACTCAAAAATTTATATGATGCATCTTACATTCTATTTATTTTAGGAGTAATAAAATAACATAGATTTACCCATGTCCCAAAAAAGCCCATATTTTCAAATACATGGAAAATTCGCAATTCAAAATCCATTCCTTATTCTTTTTCTATAGGTACCTAGAAGAAATAATATTTGTTTAGTTACTCACTTCCTATATTAAGGCCCTTTAGTCTAGTCAAAGGTGAGAACTGTATCAAAAAGGTGCGGTGTATCCTTGAAAAGATATAATTTAATATATTAAGAGTATCTTATAATTTACATACTTTGGACGCTAAGGGTTTGTGATTTTGAAAAAAAGATCACCTTATTAGTCCAATCTAATTTTAGTACTCGTGCTCACCTTTTGCTTGTCTATGCGAAATATATATGCTTGGATGGCATATCTTTATAGAGTGATATTGTTCATATTCCAATCTTGGTTATGAATCTTGGTTAGTAGGAGGTGCATTTTACATAACTACTAATTAAGATGAATATAATGTGTGGAAACTTTATCCATAGAAATGCAATAAGTGATTTTTACTCAATTATTCTCTACACTAACATGAAGGAAATCCCTTTCTCGGGCTTGGTGCAACGCTCATTCCAGAAATATAATTCTGGTGGATTAGATTAAGTTTTTGGTAATAATGGTTAGTTTTTCAACCCATTCTACTCCCATGTGGACTATCCTGTTCGCACCAACTCTGATCATACCTCAATGCTTCTTAAGCTGGTGTCTCTGTCTAATTCTTTTCCGAAACCTTTCCGTTTTGAAAATATTTATGCTCATTGTGAATATTTAAAAAACGTAGTTGTGTTGGCTTGGGCGACTCCCTCTTATGGTAGACCTATGGTTAAATGTACAAGGTGTCGTAGGTTCAAAACTTGCATAATGTGATACGAGTCGTTAAACATATGTTGACTTGTAGTGTGATGTTCACTACTTAAGACTTATTGTACTGATATGTACTACCATTTAAGTACCCAATTTCAAAATAAAAAATTGCTAACAAACTTAAACATCTCAAAACAATTCCAAATGATTGGAATAATAACTGCTTTAGATACATCTCCAACCAAGCTAGAAAAGCGAAAGACTTTGTTACTCTTAAAGAAAAAATCTTTGATAATAACCCTAGTGCTAATCAAGCAGAATGGCTTAAATCTTAAGAAATAAAAAGCTAGGATTAAATGGATCATTGATGAGGATGCTAATACTAAATTTTTCCACGCATTATTTAAGAAAAATAAAAATAAAAATAAACCACAAATCTCCAAAATAAAAAACTCTTTAGGATCTTAGATAGATTCTCCTGAGGGGATTGAAAACATTATCTAAGAGTGTTTTCAATCTCTAATGGAAAAAGGATTTTAACATTACATTTCCATTACATTTTACGAACATTTCTTACTTATAAAAGTAAATTTCAAAAAGATCTGTTTTACATGCATATTTTTCTAAGTTAAATTAAACCATGTTGAGAATTTAAATTGAAAAAAATATTTAAAAAATATTATTTAAAATAATGGAATTTCCCTATTTTAATACGTATACATTTTCCAACGGAAATCAAAGTGTTTGCAATATATCCTTTAAAAAATATGCATTAATAAATGATTTAAAATTTTGGAAATTATTCTAGAATTCAACATGAATATAGTTAGTAGCCAGAAATGAATTAAAAAAATTGTATAGACATTACATATTGTTTAACGATGATTGGAATTGGCTAATTATTAAATAAAATGATATATACTTATATACGATAAACTGATTATAAATTATACAACATGATGTCAAAAGAAAAATTATATGAAATAATGTTTCTAAAATGAAGTATGAGTATTTTAGAAAATAACCGAAGTTATTTGAAATCTAACTATATTTTGAGTAAATAATATTGAATTGATAAAATTATAAAGAATCGAGTTTTGTAAGTCAAAATTTTTTAGGTAGTGATATTTTTTAAGAATTGTTGAAAAGAAAATATCTTAGAAAATTGATATAAATTTTGGTTATGATTTCTTATGAAAGGATTTAATATGAAATGTCTAAAATAAAACTTTTTGAAAATATATTTAAATAAAATTTGAAGTATTTGATTGGAAAAAATGTTTTATGATTTCATTAAATGTTATTAAAATTGATAGAGAATTTTATACTTTTCAAATCTTACAAGTTATAAATAATAAGATTTGAGATCAATGATTTTGATTTAAAATTGAATTGAGAAATTATGATATTTTTAGTTATAATTGATGTGAGCTAGAAAAGAAATACACAACTTATAAAGTTTTAATTGATTATGGTGAACTAGCTAGGATAGTCAAGATGCCAGTGTGCTAAGAATGCTATAAATGGTCATTATCGATTGGTGATTTAGGGTTTTGTACTTAAATTAATAAGGGTACTATTTATGCATTTTAGAAAATTAACAATAAGGATAAAAAAATCGAATCGAGAAATTACTATTACCCATCATGTAAGGTGGAATTTAAATAAATAGTAGTACGAATTTTTTTGGAAGATTATCTAAATTTTTAGCAGAAAATAATATGAATGTTTTATGCAGTTTATGAAAAAATTGTTATTATTTAAGAAATAAAAATAAGAGGTATTGTCAGATCAATAATAACAATAATGAGATATTTTACATGAAAATTTTAGGGTTAAATTATTGCTATTTTTAATATAGACAATAATATAAAGGATTTTCAGGATTTAATGCAGAATGTTGTTATTTTTGAATTTTATAATATAAACTAGTTGTGAAAAAAATGATTTAAATAAATATTATTATTTTGATGTGAAGTGCTAATAATATTATTGGTTTGAAGGGAATTTGATGAAAATTATTATTTTTGGGTTATACGGTGATGTTTGAGATATCTATGGTAAATGTTGAAAACAAATGATTTTTGAAGTATATTACCAATTTGAGAAGCATATACTATTTTGAGATAATAGAGAACGTATTTTGTAATAAAAATACAAAAATTATGTGTACTTAAGAAGAAAATAACAAGTTTAAATTTGTTATTTTGAACTGTTGAGATATATGTTGTTAAGTGTTGTAAAGGCCCGTATCTCTGTACTCCTTTGAGTCAACCATAATTCACACCAGTTGAATGGAAAAATGAATTTTAGGGTGAAGAAGAAAAAACGAGATAGGGGAAAAATAGAAGCAATACGGAATCTCGTAATTGCAGCGGAACAAAATATAATATATAATAATAGATTTTAAATAAAGAACTGTACTGTTTATGTACATATCACTATTAGAGTACAATAATCAATACATCAATCTGGACAGTTATATTAGCTTGTCCTCACACAGCAGAAATATGAATCAAGTACGAAAATACGTCTTGTCATCCAGCTCGTCTCCAAAGCTCCATAGCATCCAATCCCGAATCTGTAATACTCGGTCTAACCCGAGCATTATAATAAAATAACATCTGAGTCAGTCTGGAAAACCGGTGTGAGAAATAACGCTCAATTTAAATTATTAGATTTTCTCCCTTCAAAAACAAATGTATCTCGTAAGACTATGCCACACATAAATACGACGGGTTTTTATCTTATGATAACCAAAATGATTTTTATCAAAATCATCTGATATTATAATAATGAGTATAGAACGTAAATAGAAAATAGCTGAAATGCTTGCATCTCACGTTTCAGCATAGCTGGGCAGAATCAAAACCGTATGGTGCTTATTGGAGAATGGATTCCATACAATGATTAAGCTACTGGGGTATCGCCCAGCACAATACACCTCTAGAACAATGTACCGTGGACCTCGCCGGGATCCCCTACTATACAAGACCAGCTTACCCCTAACCTGGATAGACCGAATATGTTATCACCCCAGGTGTTCCCTCCCTTACAAATCGAGTACTCATTCTTTCATGCGCAACCATATCCATAAAATATAGGTTTTCGAGGATATCTAAAAGAGTGATAACATACCCTAATTAGGTGTGGCCTACTTAGCCTTGCCGCATCTCCCATGTTTTAGTCATTGCCGGTTGATGCGGCTTGAGACTAAGCGTTACCTTTCAAGAAACAATTCTACTTAGAATGCTCATCCTCCTCCAATGATGATGTTCTAATAGCATTCACCCTTTCAAGATTTTTTGAGTCTGGTCAAACCGAATCACCGTCTTCATCATCTTCCGATATTCATTTGTTACGTTCAAACCGGATCGAAGTGGTTTCGGACAATTAAATATGATCCCAATCTCTTCGAAATGACTAACAAAATTGGCTAAATTTTGATGGTTAGTTATTTAATTATCAAATAAACATCCAAAAGAAGACATCGGTCCTCATTTCAAATTTTCAAAGAAATTATTTCAAATATCTTTATAAGATATTACTTTTAGTATTTCAACACTTGAAAACAGTTTTCAAATCCTAGTATTTTCAACGGAATGTTTCCACCCTTTTCCAATACTTGAATATTTTCCCCACTTCATTTTATACTCGCACTTAGGAAGTATTCCATTTATTTCCTATTTCTTTTTCTCAAAATTTACAATTTTATTTGTAAATTCCTTGACCGGTTCATAACGAATTCTATAAATTTCGGAATTCCTTAATTAGTTCCGTTAATATTTCCAAAGCCAATTATACTTGCTTGTAAACTCTATTTCACTTTTTACTTCTTTATGAATTTTATTTCATTCTTCGAAGTTCACTTTTACTAACTACTTCGAAAATTTACTTACTTTTCTTCCCAATTCCATTTAAAAAAAATCTTATAAATCCCATATAACGAATGACCCAATTCCATATTTCCGAGAAGGTTTATAAATAAATTTAAAACATTTCAAAACTACATACATATAATAAGTATTTAAAAGAATAATAATAATTTATTTTTTTAGACATGTTTAAATAATTATCTCAAATATTGATACACTTTTTATAACATCACTTTCCAAAGCAGGTTTAAAAATTTAGGATTTACTAAAATAAATATTATGTATTTGAAAAATTCACTTCCGAGGTATTTCAATTCTAGCTAACTTAAATTACGTAGTTTAATAAATAAAATTTTCCTTTCTAAAATAAAACTTAAATTATTAATAAAAATATGTTTTTTAATCTCAATAACCAAATTTTAATTTATAATCCCTCTCGATTTCTATCACATCACTTTCATTTCGGTCTCCTTAACCATTTTCACTTCAAAAATAGTATCCACTATTTTTCTCTCATCTTATTCCCATATCTAAATATAAATTCTCCCTGTAAATTTTATATTCCCAAAATTTTGACCGATATTGATTTTCTTTATTTATAAACATCGTTTATAAATTTTATAACTCCTTGAATTTCACTCTTTATAAAAATAATCTCATTTATAAAATTCCATTTTATAAGTCCATTCTCTTACAAATTCTATTTTTTTATATCCATTTCAACTTCATTCCGTATTTCAAGAAAATATCGTTTAAATATCCATCGTTTAAAAATTCTTTATATAACTTATTTTACAACCTCTATTTAAAATTTTTTATGAATAGTTTAATACAACCCAAAACCAATTAATTTTTATCCAAAATAATTTCTTAAAAATATCCAGATTTCGATATAAATATTTTTATACTAAATATTCCTTTTTAGTTCCTTCAAATTTAAAAATAGTATTTACTTATTCAAATTACTCAAAATCCAGGTCTGTGCTACCATACCATTCAATAATTCACATCACAATAATAATCGATAATAGATTATCCTAATACATTATATATTACTATATATGAAAAATAATCAATATAATTTTTTTTGAGGAACCAGTTGGATCCCTCCAACCCGTTTCCCTGCATCCATAGATGTTAATACAACATATAAATACTAATCTCACTTCAAAGGGGATATCGCGGTATATAGGGTCATCTGCTATTATGCGAAGCGCATGTGATCTCATCCACTAAAATATATGGGAATATCACTCCAACTATTAATATATATACTACTATATATTATATAATCATCCAACGGATAATTTAAAATTTATCAATCCAATCAAGCATCCAATAATTCAAATTTAAACATTTAAATTTAAACATGACAATCCAAAAGAGTGAGAAACTCTCACCTTGGTTTTTAATTTGCCAAATATCCATAATTTAAATTTTCTAGAATCCAGCTGACTCTGAAACATCCCGTACCAATTCATATGCGTAGAGTTGATGCTAC
This sequence comes from Allium cepa, assembly GCA_030765085.1. Taxonomy (NCBI): domain Eukaryota; kingdom Viridiplantae; phylum Streptophyta; class Magnoliopsida; order Asparagales; family Amaryllidaceae; genus Allium; species Allium cepa. Next base: position 431,153,744 of record CM060935.1, read on the forward strand.
TAGATTTAAACCTCGTACGAATTTTTTTTAAATTTTATTAGCTATCTAAATCTGTTTTTTATTAACTAAACAAATTATAAAAATAAATTTTAATCACAGATTATACCTCTTAACATCTAGTTGGCCCATTCACGATCGAAAACCTGCCTCCCTCATCCTCCTTCACCTATCATTGCTACAGGAAAATGCGGCTCCTTCTAGACTCAGGGAAGAATCCATCTATCATGACTTCGACAGTTCCCCCTTCCCCCAACCTTCGAATGCACCTTTGACAACAGTAGAGATCTCAGCATCCTAACAGCACATACCCAAGGCGCGAATCATTCGAGTGTTGGACTTTGGTAGTCAAACATCAGGTGGCGGCAGATCCTTCAACAAATTAGTTGGCGATTTCCAACTGAGCTTGAACACGACATCAGATCTGAAGAAGTCTCGCATGCAGAAACATTACCGGCAATCTTCGAGCGAGCTTGGCCCACTTAAATCGTTAACTTCTCCTCTCCAACGTGCAACTACAGTCGCTAGAGACTAAAGGAATCGTGACTCGTTTGCTTAATTTTTTCAAAATCAAACTTTTTCCGATTCTCTTTTTTCGCTCTGAAGTGAATTTAATTTTTTTTACTATCATTTTTTTCTACGGATTCGAACAGTGGATGGAGAAGAAAAGGGGACTCGCAATTTATATACAACGACCATCCCCTTCTTCTTATTTTTTTCTTTTCTTATTGAAATTGAACTAAAAGATAAGAAGGGGAAAGACATGATTTGACATGTTAGAATATGTAAGGTCAAATCTACGTTGCACAGGAAACGAAATCTTTTATTGAACGTATAGATTTATAAATTAAATTTCCAAACTATATCGATTTTCGTAGCTTAAAATCTCGGATCCCTATCGAGGCATCCCGCTAGGCGTTTATAATTTTATACCCTTATTCTACATACAATGGAAAATGTTTCGAGTCTTAATTCGATCGTATGAAGACGATAGCTTTTTGAACCCAATTATTATATTTAATTTTCTATATAAATTTCAATGCTTTTATATCCCGTACGACCAAATGATAAACCCAAATTCTACGAAATTTGAAATTCAATAATAATACACTAATATGGATCTAATGGACTGGTTTTGTTGAATTTCGAGGCTGTGTCCTGGATCGCTATTTTAACGCATCGATTAAATGGACGATTTTAAAATTTTGTGAAATCGCTTGAGATTCTAGTTTTAAAATAATTCTAACTCAATTCCAACTCAAATAGAATTTATATCAACGTTGGAAATCGTTCTGGTTTCATATTCAACTTCAATTCAATTATTTCATATGATTTTTAGTTATTAATTCCATAAATTTTATTAATTAAATCGCTATATTTGAAACTTAAGTTTTTATTACACTATTTTTGATCGATAAACTTCATATTAAAATTCCATTCACATTTCAAAACTCATTTAAATAAATTAAATGTTAAAAATCAACGACCAAAAATCTAGGTCGTTACAACACATCGGTATTAAAATGACCAAAAATCCTATTCTGATACTAAATGTAAAGGCCCGCAGTTCCATACCCCTTTGATTCGACCATAATTCATGTTAGTTCAACCCAAATTTGAATGGATATACGAATCTTTAGGGGTGAAGGAGAAAAAGGTAGAAGAAAATAAACAACAAAGAATCTCACACTCGTAGCGAAGCAAAATATAATACATGTTAACAAATATTTATACAGGGGAAACAACATCTGTTAATATACATACAATCATCAGAGTACAACAATCCAATACATCAAAATTGACCTTTATAATAACTTTCCCGCACACAGTGTAAATATAACCAAGTATAAAAATACGTCTTTGTCATCCAGTTCGCCTCCTGAGCTCCACAACATTCTAACTTGAATCTGTAATACTCGATCTGACCCGAGCATTATAATAAAATAACACTCGAGTCAGACTGGAAAACCAATGTGAGAAAACACACTCAATTTGAGTTATTACTATTATTTTTGAAATCCTTTAAAAGACAAAGGTATCTCGTAAGACCACATCACACATAAACATGACGGGTTTTTACCTTACGATAACCATACATTTTTATCAAAATCATCTGATATTATAATAGTGTTTAAACCAAGTAAATAGAAAATAGCTGAAATGCTTGCATCTCACGTTTCAACATAGTTGGGCACAATCAAAACCGTATGGCACTTATTGGAGAATGGATTTCATATGAATGACTGGACCACTAGGGTACCGCCCATTACAATACACCTCTAGAACAATGTACCAAGGACCTCATCGGGTTCTCCTGCTACACAAGACCAGCCTACCCTTAACATGGATAGACCGAATATGTTATCACCTCGGGTGTTCCCACCTTTACAATCGAGCATTAATTCTTTCATGCACAACCATATTCATAATATATAGGTTTCCGAGGATATCTAGAAAAGTGATAACATACCCTAATTAGGTGGGACCTACTTAGCCTTGCTGCATCTTCCCTATTTTAGTCATTGTTGTTTGATGAGGCTTGAGGCTAAGCGTTACCTATCAAGAAACAATTCTACATAGAATGCTCATCATCCTCTAATGATGATGTTCTGATAGCATTCGTCCATACAAGTTGTATTGGGTCTAGATAAACTGAATCACCGTCTTCATCATCTTCGCGGTATTCATTCGTAACTTTCAAACAGGATCGAAATGGTTTTCGGATAATTAAATTCGATCCCAGTCTCTTTGAAACAATTAACAAAATTGGCCAATATTGGTAATCGATTATTTAACTATCAATAAACAATCATTCAACCAAATATTTTCTTTCCTTTGAAAACACTAAATCTCTTTTTAGTTTAATTTTAATAAATTAAATCTCTTATCAAAATTCATGTACTTATATTATCGAAGTAAGTACATTTACAAACCATTCTTTCCAAAATATTTGAGAACTTTTTTTTAAAAAAATATATGGAAAGTACCATGCGTATCAACCATGGATTCATAGCTCATACGTCTCTATTCCAAAGAAATCCAAACTTAACTGCAGGCAATCACTGCCTTCGATTTCGCCATGAAAGTATACCATTACTTTCCTAAAAGTTTACTAAATAATTTTTCAAAGTAATGCTTGTAAAATTTCTATATAAATTTCCAAGTTAAATTTAGGAACACACTCTTTAAATAAAAGTTATTATATAATATTAATATTGAATAATTTATCTTTTAAAAATAATAAGGCTGATTAATTCTTAAATAAAAATTGACTTAATATAAAAAAATTATTACTAATTAAATATACTTAAAACAATTTAAAATAATTACATGATTAATTTTTTGAAATATCCTTAAACATTTTTTAATATTACCTAGTAATAAATTAAAATCCTCTTTCTTAAAACAAACTCAATTTCTAGATAAAAATATATTTTCCAGTTTTAATATAACCCGTCTAATATTTATAAATCTCTCTCGATTTATTCCTAATTTGATTTACGTCCCATTTCCGTAAATTCCCTTTTCACATTTCTAAAAATAAATTTATCATTTCTCTTAAAGCCGATTTCCCCATCTCATTATAAATCCTTATGTGAGTTTATGACATCAATTTATCCATTGATAATCACTTTACTTTCTTTATAAACCTTGTTTATAAATTCCATAGTCTCATTTTCTGTTTATAACAGTTTCACAATACTTAATCGATTTCTAAATTAAATTCCATTTTTAATTTAATTTTCTTTAAATTGCCAGCTATTTCCAAAAGACCAACTAAATTCAAATTTTACTTCCTTTTTATAATTTAAATCTGGAACAACAATTTCATATTTTATTTTCTAATTTCCTTTTATTTTTCCTAAACTATTTTAAATCTCGATTTTAAAATCTTTTATACTTAAAAAAATATCACTTAAGTTTTATTATTTGATGTCCTTTTATTTACATTATTCAAAAATCTCTATTTTTTCCATATTCTAAAATTATCAAGTACAATTCTAAAATCAAAACTATTTATTTTACCCATTTCATTTCTTTTTAATTAATCCAATTTACATTATAATTATTTTTTTTCCATATTCTTCCCAGACTAAAATACGTATTTATGGAATTTTTAAAAATGCCAAAATCTAAACTAGTAATACCATTACACCAAATAAATTCAAATCAGGCTATAATCTATCATAGACTATCCAACATATCATATCACTGAATATGAAATTTCAATTCAACATTTTGGGGAAATCCAGTTGGATCCCTCCAACCTGTTTACCTACATCCATAGATGTTAATACAACATAAAAATACAAATCCCACTTCGATGGGGATATCACGATATATAGGGTCATTCGCTATTATGCAGGACGCATAGGGTCACATCCGCTATATGTGCGGGAATATCACTCCCAATACTAATTTATATACTATTATATATCTAATATATAATTCATAGATAATAATTATTAAATTAACTAGGCATTCAATAATTAGTTTCAACTTTTTCTAAAATTAATCTGATAATCCAAATGAGTGTGAATTTTCTCACCTTGATTTTTATTGCACAGATTTTGCAGCTACAAATCCAAACTCGACTTGTTTTATTCATTAGGACCTCGTATAAATAAATTATGAATTATTTATCATTTTTGATAATCAAAATAATAATAAACTAAATAAATTAAAATTTTAAACTTTAAACCTTAACTATGTTGTCTCTCCTTCTTGTACCAGGCAGCAACATACGACATTTCTTTTTTTCACATATATAAGATCGATCCAGATTGAATAGACGTCCTTCTTATCGTCACGTCGCCAGCTGCCATCGGAGCACCACTGCATCACCGAAATAGCCCAAATATCTACCGCCGTCCTCAGTCAACGTCACCACCACCTAGACCTTTTTTTCCTGGCCAAGACGCACATGATCACCCTGCTTCGCCATTTGCCTCCTCGCCTAGTGCCTGCAAACCTAGGCGCTCACCAACTCAACCTTCACACCTAAACGCACGCGCGTCTGCACCATACAGCGCCTCTAATAGCCATCACCCTGAGTTTTCATGCCACCTCTGAACCATTCCAGGCGACCGCGACTTCCTCGGCATCCCAGAACCCTACGCGTGAACGCCGCCCACCTCGATTTGCCTACCGCCTTGCAGTTGTTGGAGATGTTGATCCCTTGAATCGCATCCCAACATGATCGATTCAGTCGTGATCTTTCCTCCCTTTTTTGAACAGGCAATTCAATTGGAGGAAAAATGGGATACGCGATTTACAACCGGAGAAGAAGACATCCGTGAATTTTTTTCATTTCCCCGTTTTTTCTCTTCTTTTAATTTCATGAATTGATTTTGAAAGAAGGAGAAAGAAGCAATTTTTAAATACGAAGAAGGAGGCGCTTTCATACTACTAGGTTGGCATGACTAGGTCAACTGAAAGGAAAAGTTAGGGTGGCTGATGGATGGAATGTGGGATGTAATTAAATTTATTTGAAATTTATTAAACTAAAATTCCAAAATATCTAAGTCTAAATTTTGGATCCCAATCGAGGCATGCTGTCTGGCGTTTTAAATGTCATACCCCTATTTTGGACCCAATGGAGCAAGTTTCAGAGCCTAATTCGATCGTATGTGGAAGATAGCTTTTTAAATCGACTATTTAAATTAAATTTAATTGAATTATTTCTAGGAATTTTCCAATCGTATGACCAAATGGAAAAATCAAAAGCAATGAAATTTGAAATTAGATAATAATACACAATTACGGATCCATTGGAAATAGTTTCGTCGAATTCTGAGACTGTGCTCCGGATCACTATTTTTAACGTGTCAATTTAATTGACAATTTCAAAATTTTGAAAAATCACTTGAAATTTTAGTTTTAAAAATTTCTATCTAAATTCTAATTCGAATAGAATTTATATCCACATTAGAAATCATTCGGTTTCATATTCAACTCCAATTCAATTATTTTAAACGATTTTTAATTATTAACTCAACAATTAAATTTATTAAGTACATCGCTAACTTGAATTTTAAATTCATTTTAAAGTTTTCAATTAGAATCTTCATATCAAAAAATCGATTTATATTCCAAATTCAATATTTAAAATCACTTAAATATTCAAAATCAAACGACCAAAATCCGGGTCATTACATTCCTTCCCTTTTAAAAGAATTTCGTCCCCGAAGTTGCTAAGGCGGAAAAAATGCTCCAAACCCATTAACTTATCAGAACCTACTAGTCGAAACTCAATATTCACCTTTCTAATCCTTTAGTTCCAACCAAAATAATCAGTTCTCAATTCTAATTTCAGAACCCTTTATTCCAACTACAATTTGAAATCAACTTGTCGTTAACAAAAAAATTCAAAAATTTTCAAAATTTTTCTAACACCATAAATTTCCAAAATTTAAAATTAATGGTTTGAAATTAAATAACTATTATTATTTTTAAATAAATATTATTACTGGGTTCTTGAAAAAATGATTTAAATAGATATTATTATTTTGATGTGAAGCGATAATAATATTATTGGTTTGAAGGGAATGTGATGGAAATTACTATTTTTGGATTATACGGTGATGTTTGAAATATCTACCTTAAATATTGAAAATAAATGATTTTTGAACTATATTACTAATTTGAGGAACGTATACTATTTTGAGATAATAGAGAAAGTATTTTGTAATGAAAAATACAAATATTATGTATAGTTAAGAAGAAAATAACAAGTTTAAATTTGTTATTATGAATTGTTAAGATATATGTTATTAAGTGTTGTAAAGGCCCGTATCTCCGTGCTCTTTTCAGTCGACCATGTTTCACACCATTTCAACTCAAATTGAACGGAAATATGAATCTTTCGGGTGAAGAAGAAAAAAAAGTGGTAGGAGAAAAATAGAAACAACACAGAATCTCACAATCACAGCGGAACAAAATATAATATATAATAACATAATTTTAAATACAAGAACTATAATGTTAATATACATATCACTATCAGAGTGCAATAATCAATACATCAATCTGGACAGTTATAATAAGTTGTCCTCACACAGCTAAAATACGAATCAAGTACGGAAATAAGTCTTGTCATCCAGCTCCTCTCCAGAGCTCCATAGCATCCTATCCTAAATCTGTAATACTCGGTCTGACCCAAGCATTATAGTAAAATAACACCCGAGTCAGTCTGGAAAACCAGTGTGAGAAAACACACTCAATTTGAATTATTAACTTTTTTCAAAATCCTTTGAAAACAAAGGTATCTTGTAAGTCCACGTCACACATAAACACGTTGGGTTTTTACCTTACGAAAACCAGAAGGATTTTTATCAAAATCATCTGGTATTATAATAATGTGTATAGAAAGTAAATAGTGTTAGGGGTGCGGATTAAGGATCTTAAGGCAGAAATAACAATAGGGGGGTGAATAGTGTTTTAAAGAATATATGAACTATATGACTAAATTAAAACTTTCAACACAAATCTAAACAAAATTCTAATACAGAATGATCACAGAACATATAACAAATGCAAATGGTAAAGTAAAGCAAGTAAAAGGAAAGAACACACTGGATTTTATACTGGTTCGGAATCCTCCTACATCCAGTCCTGCACCAAGCCAATATCCTTGTACATATTTTTATAAGCCAATATCCAAATTACAACCCTCAATTTCTAAGGCCTTGAGAAACCCTCCTATCTCCGAGTCTGAGGTAACCTCTCTTCATTTACGGGACACAAGATCACCCTAATACTTTCTAATAACAATCCTTTTGAATGGATAAACTCTATGGACTTTTTGAATACAAATTGGTCCTATAACTCTGAATTGCACTTTGATCTTTAGTATAGTGATGGAGAATCAAATAGAGAGAGTATCTAAATGATTTCCTATTGAGAATTCGGCAGAATGATGGCACGATCTTGAAAATATGAAGTTTTATGGATACAGAATGGTGGAGAAGAAAGAGTGAAGAAAATAAGAAAGTAGTTGTTAAAAAAATTCGTTTTGGAAGCCTTTATATAGATGCACAACAGTCATAACCATTGGCAAAAGGATTTCGAACGAATGGACACTTCTTTCGAAAATTGAATTTTGAATCCAACTGTCACCATGTCGACATGGGTATCCCCTTATGTCGACATCCCTTAGTTCAAAATTATAGAGATGTTGTTTTGTAAAGACAATTGAATTTAAAATAAGTTGAAACTTCTCTGAAGCAAAGTAAAGTGTTTAAACAATATTTTGAGATAGAGAATGAATATAAAACATTATTTTAAATATATATATATATATATATATATATATATATATAACTGATATAGACCGTCAATTATATAAGTAATATTTAAAATCAGAATAAGTTTTGATGTTTTAAAAATAGAAGTTGTTAAAATCAGAATAGAGGAATATTTAAAGGTTAAAACAAAGTTTGAAAATATTTTTGAAAACATGATTTTGAAAGCTAAAACATTTTGAAAACAGATTTAAAAACATTTTGAAAAATCTATTCAAACTAAAATTGCAAGAACATTCCTACAGAGCTCCTCCATAGGACTCGAGAACTTGTACAAAGTAGTTTAAATGATTTTGATTTTCGTGGGTTTGTAAGCCACTTGTCGTAGGTTTGTAAGCTACTTGTCGTGGGTTTGTAAGCCGCTGGTTTCGATAGAAATTGGGTTCCATCCCAAAAGAAAACTGGAAGAAAGATGAGAGTGCTATTATGAAGTTTTAACAAAATACTAGACACTTATCTTGAGATCTTGAAATCTTGATTCTCTAGAGTCTTGAATCTTGAATCTTGATGCTTGAGTCGTTATACTGATCAGTCTTCGATGATACCTATATATACTTCATATATACATACATATATCTATCTATATGAAAATGTTAGTATATATTTTATAAAGTAAAGTATAATAACTATATAAGGTTGTTGTGAATAGTGTTTTAAAGTATAAAGTAAAGGATCTTAAGGCAGAAATAGCACTAGAGGGGGGTAAATAGTGTTTTAAAGAATATATATGAATTATATGACTAAATTAAAAATTTCAACACAAATCTAAACAGAATTCTAACACAGAATGATCACAGAACATATAACAAATGCAAATAGTAAAGTAACGCAAGTAAAAGGAAAGAACACACCGGATTTTATACTGGTTCGGAATCCTCCTACATCCAGTCCTGCACCAAGGCAATATCCTTGTATAGATTTTTATAAGCCAATATCCAAATTACAACCCTCAATTTCTAAGGCCTTGAGGAACCCTCCTATCTCCGAGTCTGGGGTAAACTCTCTTGATTTACGGGACACAAGATCACCCTAATACTTCTTAATAACAATCCTTTTGAATGGATAGACTCTATGGAATTTTTGAATACAAATTAATCCTATAATTCTGAATAGCACATTGATCTTTAGTAGAATGATGGAGAATCAAATAGAGAGAGTATCTAAATGATTTCCTATTGAGAATTTGGCAGAATGATGGCACGATCTTGAAAATATGAAGTTTTATGGATATGGAATGGTGGAGAAGAAAGAGTGAAGAAATATAAGAAAGTAGTTATTAAAAAATTCGTTTTGGAAGCCTTTATATAGATGCACAACAGTCATAACCATTGGCGAAATGTTTTTGAACGAATGGATACTTCTTTTGAAATTTGAATTTTGAATCCAACTATCACCATGTCGACATCCCTCAGTTCAAAATTGTAGAGATGTTGTTTTGTAAAAGCATTTGAATTTAAAACAAGTTGAAACTTCTCTGAAGAAAAATAAAGTGTTTAAACAATATTTTGAGATAGGGAATGAATACAAAACATTATTTTAAATATATATATATATATATATATATATAATTGATATAGACCGTCAATTATATAAGTAATATTTAAAATCAGAATAAGTTTTGATGTTTTAAAATTAGAAGTTTTTAAAATCAGAATGGAGAAATATTTCAAGGCTAAGACAATGTTTGAAAATATTTTTGAAAACATAATTTTGAAAGCTAAAACATTTTGGAAAACAGATTTAAAAACATTTTGAAAAATCTGTTCAAACTGAAATTGCAAGAACCTTCCTACAGAGCTCCTCCATAGGACTCGAGAACTTGTACAAAGTAGTTTAAATGATTTTGATTTTCGTGGGTTTGTAAGCCACTTGTCGTAGGTTTGTAAGCTACTTGTCGTGGGTTTGTAAGCCACTGGTTTCGATAGAAATTGGGTTCCATCCCAAAAGAAAATTGGAAGAAAGATGAGAGTGCTATTATGAAGTTTTAACAAAATACTAGACACTTATCTTGAGATCTTGAAATCTTGATTCTCTAGAGTCTTGAATCTTGAATCTTGATGCTTGAGTCTTTATACTGATCAGTCTTCGATGATACCTGCATATACTTCCTATATACATATATATATATATATATATATATATATATATATATGGAAATGTTGGTATATATTTTATAAAGTAAAGTATAATAACTATGTAAGGTTGTTGTCATCAAAACATAATCAACTCAGTTCCTAACAATCTCCCCATTCTTGATGATGACAACCTTTATTTATAAAATATTCTTACCATACCATAATTCCCCATAACTCCCCCTTCCTCCGTGACTTCTTCTTAAAACTACAACTCCCCTTTATTCCATGACTCCCCCTTACACCAAGCACATATATTTTTATAACTTTCACCCCTTTGACATCAGCAAAAACTATTAACTACTTAAGAATTCAAGAATGATTAGTATGAACAAATAATATGTAAAGAACAAGCATGAAACAATGAGTATAAGTGAACACATTTTAGTTATTACAACATATATAAGAACATACATAAACACGAACAAACAAAACAATTTAAAACAAAGAATAAAATGAAAGTACGCTTTAATGGCGATCCTTAACTATAGGAGACTTATGAATTGAACAATTGGGGTAGTAGAGACAAAAGTTTCCACGTTGTTCAATTATGTTTCCATTAATATCAACAAGGATCTCACCAACGCAAATAACGCTCTCGCCCGTATTCATAGGGACTTCGGGTTGAGGTAAAGGTTGATCTTCCTCTTGGTCTTCTTGTGGTTCTTCCATAGGTTCTTCTTCCTCGGATTCCATGGCTTGTGAAGAGTCTTCAATATTAATAGGATTTGTACGGTTATCCATAAGGAATTTTTTTACATTCCTAATAATATTCCCTTGCCTTTGTTGTTCTCTAGCCATCCTAAGTTGACTTACTTGTATTTCAGTCATCAATTAAAGGATATCTTTCATCTTCTCTTGCAATTTGATCACTCGAGCGTGCGTAGTTCGTTGAAATGGACCAAAATGAGGAGATGTGGGTGAAGTGGGTTCATTAGTAGAATAGGAGGCCATTATTTTATTGTTTCAGAAGTTATTTACAGAGAATATAGTGAAGAAAGAGGAGAGAAAACGAAATAAATAACCAAATAACTAACTTTGGAGGGAAATTCAATTTTCAAATTTTTGTTGGGTATGTCGACATCATGAGATGGGGCATGTCGACATGTTCTTCAAAAAAAAGTGAAATTTTCATTTTGAATTTTTATTGATTATTATATTATATTATTTTATATTTCAGATTTTGAACAAATACCTAATTCTCTTCTAAATTTAGTAAAATTCTGTTCGGTTAATGGTTTAGTTAATATATCAGCAACTTGTTTTTCAGTATTTATATAATCTAGAGTTATTATTTCTTTAGTTGTATTATCTCTAAGAAAATGATGTCTTATATCAATATGTTTAGTTCTAACATGATGAGTTGGATTTTTAGATAGATTTATTGCACTAGTATTATCACAATATATTGGTGATTTACTTATGTTAATTCCAAAATCTTTTAAAGTTTGTTGCATATATATGACTTGTGAACAGGCCAGAGCAGCAGATATATACTCTGCTTCAGTTGTTGACAAGGAAACAGTATTTTGTTTCTTACTGAACCAGGAAACCAGTGAATGTCCTAGAAAGTGACAAGTTCCACTTGTACTCTTTCGGTCTGATTTACAACCTGCATAATCAGCATCACAATATGATATTAAATCAAAAATATTATTTTTAGAATAAAATAAATCATAATATAAAGTGTATTTTACATATCTTAAAATTCTTTTAACATCTTTTAAGTGAGTTTCTTTAGGTTGTGATTGGTACCTTGCACAGAGACAAACACTATGCATAATATCAGAACGACTTGCTGTTATATAGAGTAGCGAACCAATCATTCCCCTATATAAAGTTTGATTAATATCTTTTGATTTATCTTCTTTACTTAAACCTACATTTGTTGACATTGGAGTTGGTTTCCCACTAGAGGTGCTTAAACCAAATTTATTGATTAAGTCTTTAGCATATTTTTCTTTGCTTATGAAGATTCCATTTTCTAGTTGTTTAATTTGAAGCCCTAAGAAGAAACTTAATTCTCCCATGTGACTCATTTCAAATTCTTTAGTCATTATATCTGAAAATTCTTTATTCATTATGTTATTAGTTGATCCAAAGATTATATCATCTACATATATTTGAACCAGTTGAATATCTTGATTATTTCTTTTAATAAGAAGTGTTGTACCTACTTTACCAATTTCAAAACCAGATTGAAGTAAATAAGATCTTAGTCTTTCATACCAGGCTCCAGGAGCTTGCTTTAGACCATATAGAGCTTTCTTTAACTTGTATACATGGTTTGGAATTTTATTATCTTCAAAAAGTGGAGGTTGTTCAACATAAACATCTTCTTTTACAAAACCATTTAGAAAAGCACTTTTAACATCCATTTGATATAATTTGAAATTATTATAATTAGCGAATGCAAGTAGAATTCTTATAGCTTCTCATCTTGCTACGGGGGCAAAGGTTTCATCATAGTCAATTCCTTCTTCTTGACAATAACCTTGCGTGACTAAACGAGCTTTATTTCTTACGACCTCACCGAGTTCATTCATTTTATTTTTATAAACTCATTTAGTTCCAATTATACTTTTATCCTCAGGTTTAGGAACAAGTTCCCATACATCATTTCTGGTAAATTGGTTCAATTCTTCTTGCATAGCAAGAATCCATGAATCACCAGACGATGCTTCCTTTGGATTTTTAGGTTCAATTGTTGATATAAAGGCTACATTACTCATACTACTTAATTGATTACTAGTTCTTACTACAGATTCAATATTTCCTAAAACATTTTCTATAGGATGATCTTTTGATATTTTAAATCTCTTATTAGGTTGATTTATTTCACTAATAGTTTCATTGGATTGATTTAAATTTATAAAATCTTCTTCATCATCTATTTGTACAATTTCTTTAAGATTTTCATCAAAAGATACATGCATAGTTTCTTCAATAGTATTAGTTTTTAACTTAAAAACTCTAAGTGCTTTGCTTCTATTAGAATAACCAATAAAGAATCCTTTATCAGCTTTTGGTTCAAATTTATCTAAATTATCTTTTGTATCAAGTATAAAACATTTACTCCCAAAGACTTTAAAATAAGCAACTATAGGTTTCTTATTATAAAGTAATTCGTATGGAGTTTTATTTTTTAATGGTCTAATTAAAATTCTATTTAATATATAACAAGCTGTAGCAACTGCTTCAGCCCAAAAATGTTTAGGTAAATTACTATCAGAAAGCATTGTACGAGCACACTCTTGAATCGTTCTATTCTTACGTTCTACTACTCCGTTTTGTTGTGGAGTTCTTGGAAATGAAAAGTTGTGAGTAATTCCCTTTTGAGTACAGAAATTCACAAAATTTTCATTTTCAAATTCACCACCGTGATCACTTCGAATAGTTTTAATTTTGAAAGAATGTTGTTTTTGAATTCTTCTAGAAAAGTTTTTAAATATTTCAAAAGCATCACTTTTATGTTTTAAAAAGATTGTCCAAGTATATCTTGAATAATCATCTACTATAACAAAAACATATTTACTATGGTTAATTGATTGAACTTGAGATGGACCAAATAAATCTAAATGAAGTAATTCTAGAGGACTAGAGGTAGAAATAGCATCTTTTAATTTAAATGAACTTTTCTTAATTATTCCTAATTGACAAGCATCACAAATACTATCTACTTTAAAGTTTAACTTGGGTAGACCTCTAACTAAGTCAAGTTTTGATATCCTAGATGATAATTTGAAATTCAAATGGCCAAATCTTTTATGCCAAATCCAAGAGTCACTTGTATTAGCCAAAAGACATATATTATCATTTGAAATTTTCATACTAAGGATATAAATATTTTTCTTCCTAATACCTTCAAAAATTATATTAGACTTATCATCTTCAATGCGACATTTATCTTTTCCAAATTTAATTTTAAAACCTTTATCGCAAAGTTGACTTATACTAAGCAGATTATGTTTTAAGTTCCTAACTAATAAAACATCAGAAATAAGTAAAGTTTTAGAGTTACCGACATTGGCGACGCCAACCACATATCCTTTAGAGTTGTCACCAAAATTGACTAATCCACCATCTTGATAAGTAATGTCCTTGAGTATCTCGGGATTTCCAGTCATGTGCCTCGAACAACCACTATCAAGTATCCATTTATCTTTCTCAATTTGCACAGTTTGTCCATTGAATGTTGATTCGTCAAAAGCCATATAACATGTCTGTTCCTGCATAACACACCAATTCGGTAGATAACTTGATTTTTCAAAATAACTATATGCAGACTTATGAAACTTTGATGAAATGCATAGATTCAAAACAGTTTTAACACAATTTTCCAAAAATGCCATTTTTATATTTTTCAAGTTTCAGATTATGAAAACAATGAAAACCAATGCTCTGATACCAATTGTTAGGGATGCAGATTAAGGATCTTAAGGCAGAAATAACACTAGAGGGGCGGTGAATAGTGTTTTAAAGAATATATGAACTATATGACTAAATTAAAACTTTCAACACAAATCTAAACAGAAGTCTAACACAGAATGATCACAGAACATATAACAAATGCAAATAGTAAAGTAAAGCAAGTAAAAGGAAAGAACACACCGGATTTTATACTGGTTCGGAATCCTCCTACATCCAGTCATGCACCAAGGCAATATCCTTGTACATATTTTTATAAGCCAATGTCCAAATTACAACCCTCAATTTCAAAGCCCTTGAGGAACCCTCCTATCTCTGAGTCTGGGGTAAACTCTCTTGATTTACGGGACACGAGATCACCCTAATACTTTCTAATAACAATCCTTTTGAATGGATAGACTCTATGGACTTTTTGAATACAAATTGATCCTATAACTCTGAATAGCACTTTTACTTTTGTAGAGTGATGGAGAATCAAATAGAGAGAGTATCTAAATGATTTCATATTGAGAATTTGGCAGAATGATGGCACGATCTTGAAAATATGAAGTTTTATGGATATGGAATGGTGGAGAAGAAAGAGTGAAGAAAATAAGAAAGTAGTTAAAAAAATTCGTTTTGGAAGCCTTTATATAGATGCACAACAGTCATAACCATTGGCGAAAGGTTTTCGAACGAATGGACACTTCTTTTGAAAATTGAATTTTGAATCCAACTGTCACCATGTCGACATGAGGTATCCCCTTATGTCGACATCCCTTATTTCAAAATTATAGAGATGTTGTTTTGTAAAGACAATTGAATTTAAAACAAGTTGAAACTTCTCTGAAGCAAAGTAAAGTGTTTAAACAATATTTTGAGATAGAGAATGAATATAAAACATTATTTTAAATATATATATATATATATATATATAATTGATATAGACCGTCAATTATATAAGTAATATTTAAAATCGGAATAAGTTTTGATGTTTTAAAAATAGAAGTTTTTAAAAATCAGAATAAAGGAATATTTCAAGGCTAAAACAAAGTTTGAAAATATTTTTGAAAACATGATTTTGAAAGCTAAAACATTTTGAAAACAGATTTAAAAACATTTTGAAAAATCTATTCAAACTGAAATTGCAAGAACCTTCCTACAGAGCTCCTCCATAGGACTCGAGAACTTGTACAAAGTAGTTTAAATGATTTTGATTTTCGTGGGTTTGTAAGCCACTTGTCGTAGGTTTGTAAGCTACTTGTCGTGGGTTTATAAGCCACTGGTTTCGATAGAAATTGGGTTCCATCCCAAAAGAAAATTGAAAGAAAGATGAGAGTGCTATTATGAAGTTTTAACAAAATACTAGACACTTATCTTGGGATCTTGAAATCTTGATTCTCTAGAGTCTTGAATCTTGAATCTCTAATTTTCATCTTGATGCTTGAGTCTTTATACTGATCAGTCTTCGATGATACCTACATATACTTCCTATATACATACATATATATATATATATATATATATATATATATCTATATAGAGATGTTAGTATATATTTTATAAAGTAAAGTATAATAACTATATAAGGTTGTTGTCATCAAAACATCATCAACTCAGTTCCTAACAAATAGAAAATAGCTGAAATGCTTTTATCTCTCGTTTCAGCATAGTTGGGCACAATCAAAATCGTACGATGCTAATTGGACAATCGATTCCATACAATGATTGAACTACTGGGGTACCGCCCAACACAGTACACCTCTAGAACAATGTACCGAGGACCTCGTCTGAATCCCCTACTACACAAGACCAGCCTACCCCTAACCTGGATAGACCGAATAAGTTATCACCCCGGGTGTTCCCACCCTTACAGGTCAAGCGCTTATTCTTTCATGCACAACCATAACCATAATATATAGGTTTCCGAGGATATCTAAAAGGGTGATAAAATACCCAAATTAGGTGCGACCCACTTAGACTTGCTGCATCTTCTATGTTTTAGTCATTTTCGGTTGATGAGGCTTGAGGCCAAGCATTGCCTTTCAAGAAACAATTCTACTTAGAATGCTCATTGTCCTCCAATGATGATGTTCTGGTAGCATTCTTCCATACAAGTTGTTAGGAGTCTGGACAAATCGAATCACCGTCTTCATCATCTTCCAGTATTCATTCGTTACGTTCAAGCCGGATCGAAGTGGTTTCGGACAATTAAATATGATCCCGATCTCTTCGAAACGACTAACGAAATTAGCTAAATTTTGATGGTTGGTTATTTAATTATCAAATAAACATCCAAAAGAAGACATCGGGACTTATTTCAAATTTGCAAAGAAATTATTTCAAATATCTTTATAAGATATTACTTTCAGTATTTCAACACTTGAAAACAGTTTTCAAATCCTTGTATTTTCAACGGAATATTTCCACCCCTTTCCAATATTTAGAATATTTTCCTCGCTTTGTTATATATTCACACTTAGGAAGTATTCCATTTATTTCCTATTTCTTTTTCTCCAAATCATTTACAAATTTATTTGTAGATTCCTCGACTAGTTCATAACGAATTCTATAAATTCCAAAATTCCTTAATTAATTACCTTAATATTTCCGAAGCCAATTTTACTTGCTTATAAACTCAATTTCCCTTTGTACTTCTTTATGAATTCTGTTTCATTCTTCGAAGTTCATTTTTATTAACTATTTCGAAAATTTTCTCACTACTTTTCTCAATTCCATTCAAAAAAAATTCTTATAAATCCCAAATACCGAATGACCTAATTCTAGATTTTCGAGAAGGTTTGTAAATAAATTTAAAACATTTCAAAACTATATAAATATAATAAGTATTTAAAAGAATAATAATAATTTATTTTTTTAGACATGTTCAAATAATTATCTAAAATATTGAAAAACCTTTTATAACATCACTTTCCAAAGCAAGTTTTAAAATTTAGGATTTACTAAAATAAATATTATGTATTTGAAATATTCACTTCTAAGGTATTTCCATACTAGGTATCTTTAAATTACATAATTTAATAAATAAAATTTCCCTTTTTATAATAAAACTTAACTTGTTAATAAAAATATGTTTTTAAATCTCCATAACCAAATTTTAATTTATAATCCTTCTCGATTTCTATCACATCACTTCCATTTCGGTCTCCATAACTATTTCCACTTCAAAAATAGTATCCACTAATTTTCTCTCACCTTATTCCCATATCCAAATATCTGTAAATTTTATATTCCCAAAATTTCAACCGACATCGATTTTCTTTATCTATAAACATCGTTTATAAATTTTATAACCCCTTGAGTTTCACTCTTAATAAAAATAATCTCATTTATATAATTCCATTTTATAAGTCCATTCTCTTATAAATTCTATTTTTTATATCCATTTCAACTTCTTTCCATATTTCCAGAAAATATCATATCATTGTTTAAAAATTCTTTATATAACTTATTGGAGAAAGGATTCCATAAAATGATTGGGTCATTGGGGTATCGTCCATCAGAGTACACCTCTAGAACAATATACCGAGGACCTCGCTAGGATCCCCTGCTACACAAGACCGGCATACCCCTTACCTTGGATAGACTGAATATGTTATCACCCTAGGTGTTCCTACCCTTACAAATTGAACGCTCCTTCTTTCATGCACAACCAAATCCATAATATATAGGTTTCCGAGGATATCTAGAAGAGTGATAACATATCCTAATTGGGTGCAACCCACTTAGCCTTACTGCATCTCCCATGTTTTAGACATTCCCAGTTGATGAGGCTTGAGGCTAAGTGTTACCTTTCAAGAAACAATTCTACTTAGAATTCTCATCGTCCTCCAATGATGATGTTCTGATAACTAGTCCATATAAGTTGTCCCGAGTCTGGACAAACTGAATCACTGTCTTCATTATCTTCACGATATTCATTCGTTACTTTCAAACCAAATCGAAGTGGTTTTCAAATAATTAAATCTGATCTCGTTCTCTTCGAAATGATTGATGTAATTGGTTAAATTTTAATAGTTGGTTATTTAACTATCAAATAAACATCCAAAAGAAGACATCGGGCCTTATTTCAAATTTTCAAAAATATTATTTCAAATATCTTTTTTAGATATTACTTTCAATATTTCAACACATGAAAACAGTTTTCAAATCCTTGTATTTTCAATGGAATATTTCCACCCATTTCCAATACTTAGAATTTTCTCCCGACTTCATTTTATGCTCACAATTAGGAAGTATTCCATTTATTTTCTATTTCTTTTTCTCAAAATCATTTACAATTTTATTTGTAAGTTCCTTGACTAGTTCATAACGAATTCTACAAATTCCAGAATTCCTTAATTAATTCCCTTAATATTTTCGAAGCCAATTATACTTGCTTATCACCTCAATTTCCCTTTGTACTTCTTTATGAATTCTATTTCCTTCTTCGAAGTTCACTTCTATTAAATACTTCAAAAAATTCCCACTTTTCTTCCCAGTTCCATTTTAAGAATTTTCTTATAAATCCCATATACTAAATGTCCCATTTTCAGATTTTCGAGAAGGTTTATAAATAAATTTAAGACATTTCAAAACTCTATATATATAATAATAATAATAATAATTATTTAAAAGAATAATAATAATGCATTTTTTAGACATGTTCAAATAATTATCTAAAATATTGAAACACTTTTTATAACATCACTTTACAAAGCAGGGTTAAAAATCTTGGATTTTATTAAAATAAATATTACATATTTGAAAAATTCACTTCTGAGGTATTTCAATACTAACTAACTTTAAGTTACATGTTTTACTAAATAAAATTCCCTTTTTAAAATAAAACTTAACTTATTATTAATAAGTATATTTTTTTAAATCTCAATAACCAAATTTTAATTTATAATCTCTCTCGATTTTTCACATCACTTCCATTTCGGTCTCCTTAACCATTTTCACTTCAAAAATAGTATCCACTATTTTTTTCTCACCTTACTCGCATATCCTAATATAAATTCTCCCTGTAGATTTTATATTCCCAAAGTTTCGACCCATATCGATTTCCTTTACTTATAAACATCGTTTATAAATTTTATAACTCTTTGAGTTTCACTCTTTATAAATATTATCTCACTTATAAAATTCCATTTTATAAGTCTATTCTCTTGTAAATTCTGTTTTTTTTTTGTTTTTTATATCCATTTCAACTTCCTTTCGTATTTCCAAAAAAATATCGTTTAAACATCCATCGTTTAAAAATTCTTTATATAACTTATTTTACAACCTCTATTTAAATTTTTTATGAATAGTCAAAATACAACCCAAAACCAATTATTGTTTTTATTCAAATAAATTTCTTAAAAATAATCCAGATTTCGATTTAATTTTTTTATATTCAAAATTCCTTTTTAGTCCCTTCAAATTTAAAAATAGTATTTACATATTCAAGATACCCAAAATCCAGGCTTGTGCTACCATAACATTCAATAATTCACATCACAACAATTTTCTATAATAGATTATTGTAACAACCTGTAAATTTTTGATAATTAAATTTGTTAGCTTAATTGAGTTTTGGTAATTAAATATTGAAAGAAATAGAAATTGAATTGGAATCAATTGCACTAAATCTAAATAAAATATTACGTTAATGCTAATTAAGGTAATATTTGGAAATAATGTTAATGTTATTCATAATAGGACAATTTGTTGAATTAAAGAAATGGAAATAAAGAATTATTAATTTAAAACTTAATAAATGGATAAGTCATAATTAAATGAAATTTAATATTTAATTATTACATTAATAGGAATTTAGGTGAAATCTTAGAATATTAATGTAATGGATCATGAACCAATTGTAAATTTCATCCATTTGATAATAATTTATTGAATACAGAATTTAAAATCAAATAAATGATTTATAGGAATTTCAATTGATAATTAATGAATATATAAAAATTGAAATTTAATTACGGTAATGGGTAAATCAATTAAGTTTGAATTGATATCTAAGTTTGTTTAAATTATTGTAATCGTTTAAGAAATTAAAAATGATAAAATATGTGAATTTTTAAATTGGACTTGAAAAAGCTATTTACTTTAATTTAGTATTAATTTAATTAATTAGCTGAAAAATAGTCATTTTGGCCACTAGCTCGGGTTTTTATGAAACTAGTTTCATCGGATCCGTAACGGTGAGTTATTGTAAGATTTTAAGTTTTGTAGCGATCGGACTTGTAGTTTGATCGTACGGGCTCGAAACCTCTAGAAATCAATGAAATTGAAATCAATTTAAAATAACTTGATTTTAGCATAACTTCTTCATATGATGGAATTTGGACCTGAAATCTGTTCCATTGATTTTAAAATATTTTAAAACATCTATTTCAATATATTGGTTGACTCATTTCGTTCCAGAGTCAGGTCTGGCTTTTCGGGCCATTTATCGCTCAACTTTCGATCCAAATCAATCCAGTCCGTTCTAATTTCTGCTTTGCATATATATACCTCATTATAAACCCTAGCCTATTTCTTGTGTTCATTTTTCTATACGTACAATTCCAGTTGCTCCTCTTTCTCAACGGCAGACAGAACCCTAAATCCCAAAATGCAATTTCAAATCAAATTCAAAGCCAAAAATTCAAACTCCTCTTATAATATCAAATTATAAATCGTCTTGAAGCTCTCGGAGGGAGCATCTCAATTCTGTGATTCAATTTTCAATTCGATGCACCGTTTTCTCAGAAATTGAGAATGAACCGTGACCGTTCATATTGGATTTTCGACGATCCAACGGTGGATCGTCGACTGTTTGTCGATCGGAGGTTGTCGTTGCGAAGCTTGTGACGACCAGCTCATGGATCTAGTGGTCGTTCGTCGCAAGGTGGATTGGATTCACCATGGTTAGGCATAGAATGGAGGCGGCATCGGCGGTGAAGGGGGGCCGAAGGCGCACGCGACCCCGGCATGGGTGCGGCTCGTCGAGCTCTGGTCGATGGCGTTGCCTGATTGGGTCGTAGGCGAAGGTGGCGGCAGCGAAAATTGCAGAAATGGTGGCGGCTGAAACGGTGTAGAATGAGATGCAGGGATCGATGCTACAGTGTGTGCGTTTCTCTGCGTGATGACGTGGCATCGGTGAGCTCGGTTCTGTCATTATTTATTTTATTTTATTTAAAATAAAAAAATAACTCGTTTGAACGATCATAACTTTCACATACGAGGTCACTTTTTAGCGCGTTTTCTTGCTTTGGGATTGTATTGGAATTTTGAATATTTTGACTCTGATTTGGACCAATTCTGAGGCTATTTAGATTTGGGTTTAAATTGGATTTAAATTCAGTTTAAATTAAAAAAAAGGTGAGTGTTTTAACCCACTCACAACTTCTAAAATTTCTTATGTTTGTTAAATTGATTTGTGATGTGAATAGAAATTTATTTATGACTATTTAGCATAATTTGAATCGTCATCCCAGTTTATTTGAATTTATTTGGATAAATTTGTTGTTTAATTTATTGTCTCATATAAAATGCCAGTTAAATAGTTATTTAATTTATTATTGAATATAAACTGCCAGTAAATGCCTGTTATTTATTATCTGCTCTATATTGATGTTATTGATTGAATTGGATGTTGTTTGTGATAAATGTTTGATGATTGATATTGGACGAATGGATGTTGTAATTTATACTATTATCAACTGCAAGTTGTTATGGATTTTATTTCATTCGAGATTACGGTTTGAAATGATATATAACCGTATTTATATTTAAATTACGGACTGAAATGGTAAATATCCGTATATCTTGACCATAGGATAGAAAATTATATACAGACACTGTGGTCTATATATAAAAATATTTGAAGTGGTTTCTATGGTTTTGGAAAGAAATATAAGGGCTTATATAAATATTGATTTTTGATATTATATAAATATTATTATTTTATATATAGTTGAATTATAAAATTTAAGCCATGTATAATTTTGTTCATCATATAATGAAAGTAATAATAAAGTTTGATTTTATTAAAACATAATATAGGTAAGTATTTATTTAAATTATATTTTAATATGTATAGAGTTTATAATGATATTGATAAATTAAGGTTGAGAAGATGGATTTGAAATCGGTTTAAAATTGGTTTTAACTAACAATGTTATTTAATTAAAGCAATCTGGAACTTATTGAATTTGATATTTTAAAGGGCATGATTTTATAACTTGATGATGGTTTAAGGTGATTAAAAAATATTTCAAGTTTGAGTTTTATTTAAATAATATTGAATTTATTAAATAAATCTTTCAAAACAAAATGATAATAAATTGAATTAAGATATATATGAAATTATCAGATTTAGTTTGAAATTATGGAATATTTAAAGCCTTGAAATATATCTAAATCAAAATGTTTTATTGAAATTGAAGTGTTTCAAAGTTATGAATTTCAAAGTATTGTGGTTGCAAAGTGATTTGTTTCGGAGTGTTACAACTTTGAAATAACATGACTTTTGAAATGAATTTATTTGGAAGTGCATTTAATTAAGATTTGTCCTTAAATATATATTGATTTCGAACTTATTGAAATGAAAGATGTAAGAATCTGACTTTATATAAGGTTTTGGTTTAAGATGATGTAAAGAGGGAATATTTCAAGTTTAAAGGAATTGAAGGAAATATTCAGAAATTTGGAAGTTTGGATTTATTTAAATGATAAAATATTAATGCGGTTTTTGAAATGAGAATAGTATATTATTGATATGGTTTGAAATGAAATGACATATTATTGATTTGGTTTTTTTAAGGGAAATAATATATTATTGATGAGGTTTTGAAATGGAAACGATATCATATTTTATTGGTTTGAAATGGAAATGACATCATGTTTGGTTTTGAAATGGCAATGATATTTTGGTTTTGAAGTATAAACTATTTTTAAATGACCACGGTGTTATAATAACGATTGGTTGGCAAAGAGACCGGGATCGGATATGGACATACTCTTTGTCGTTACCGAAAACCACTTTGACAACCGTGTACGCGGGGGAGATTCCAGAATGAAGTAGGATGATGGCAGCGTTTCCATTAAGGTATATACGTGGATTCGACTCCCGTGAGTTGGCATAAGGTGGCTAAAACATGAGCGATTGACGGGCTAAGAAGGTAACACTTTTTATCGGACACACTCCGTCAATACCATTCTATTACTTTGTGATTGATTTGGGCCTTTTTGATTTTGGGGGTGTGGCTCGAGGGGGGTAGTAGTAGTTGCTACGCGTTACCATCGGTCCGAAAGCGTAATTGGTATATCTACCCTGGCAATTCCTTGTTGTGCCGTGTCACCTACCCTAGCGAGCCTTGTACGAGTTTGATTTGTGTCGTACCTATGGAGCATCTTCTCGTAGCCTCCCGATTAGGAGGTACGCAAGTGTTGTATAGACTATTGGCACTATTACGTGTTAAGATGAAAAATGTAAAGCCTTAATGCTATTTAAAAGTAAGTTATTTTACTATAGACATTATTATAATAGCGAAATATTACTACATAGTAAATAGTTTAACGGATCCTTAAGAGATGTGAATCACGAGCATCTCTTAATTTACTGCACTCATGTTAGGCACTGGATAAGAGATGTCAAATCCCGTAAACATCTCTGACGCCGTTCCACTCATATTATTTACAGTTGATTTAACTTACATAAGATCTTTTAGTTATGACTCGAGTGTTTTATCTTTTCAATTCGCTCGGGTCAGTCTGAGCATTTCAGGATTCGAAGACTTTATTTCCGAAGGACGAAGATGAAGATTGTATTATTATTATCTATTATACTATTCACTGCATCATGTACTCCGCTGCATTTTATTATTCTCTGGTATGTGTAACTCTGATATGTATTGTATAAGTATAATCAAATGTTTTGTAAACACCTTCATGAACTGTTTATTTGATTATTATACTTTATCGTTCCGCTGCAAGATTCTACTTTTTTCTTTCTCTGCTTTTTATTATTTGCCCCATAAGAATCCACCGTTCTGTATGGTTTGAGTCTAATGTGTGTGGTTTATCGTCGATTTAAAGCATACAAAAAGGTCGGATGTTACAATTATCCTAACGCATCATATATTACAATCCATGACAAACAATCAATATAATTTCTTTGAGGAACCTGTTGGGTCCATCCAACCTATTTCCCCGCATCCAAAGATATTAATACAATATAAAAATACCAATCCCACATTGAAGGGGGTATATAGGGTCATCCGCTACTATGCGGGGTGCATAGGGTCTCATTTGCTAAAATATGCATGAATATACTCCAACTACTAATATAAATACTACTATATATTATATAATCATCTAATGGATAATTTAAAATTTATCAATACAATCAAGCATCAAATAATTTAAATTTAAATATGGAAATCCAAAAGAGTGAGAAATTCTCACCTTGGTTTTTAATTTGCCGAATATCCAAATTTTGAATTTTCTCGAATCCGGCAGACTTCGAAACATCCCATACTAATTCATAAGCGTAGAGTTGATGCCACTCAATTTAAAACTCGTACAATTTTTTTTTCAAATTTTATTAGCTATCTAAATCTATTTTTTATTTACTAAAGAAATAATAAAAATAAGTTTTAATCATAGATTATACCTCTTAACATCTAGTCGGCCCACTTACGATCGAAAACCAGCCTTCCTCATCCTCCTTCACCTATCATTGCTACAGGAAAATGCGACACCTTTCAAGGATGAATCCATCTATCGCAACTTCGGCAGTCCCCCTTTCCCTCAACCTTTGACTGCACCTTTTATAGTAGTAGACATCTCAACATCCCAACAGCACATACCCCAAGGCGCGAATCATTCGAATGTCGGACTTTGGTAGTCAAACATCAAGTGGTGGAAGATCCTTCAGCAAATTAGTCGGCGATTTCAAACTAAGCTCAGACATAGCATCAGATCTGAAGAAGTCTCATGTGCAAACATCACTGGCAATCTTCGAGCAAGCTTGGCCGACCTAAATCATTAACCACTTCTCTCCAACATGCGACTACGGTCGCTCGAGACTAGGGAAATCGTGACTCGATTCCTCGATATTTTTTAAATCGAAATGGTTTTGATTCTATTTTGTTTTTTTGAAGTGAATTTCAATTTTTGTTGCTATCATTTTTTTTGTGGATTCGAACGAGGATGGAGAAGAAAAGGGAACTCGTAATTTATATAGAGCGACCATCTCCTACTTTTATCTTTTTTCCTTTTTCTTTTCGTATTGAAGTTGAATTGAAAGGTAAGAAGGGGAAAGACGTAATTTGGCATGTTAGAATGGGTAAGGTCAAACCTAAGCTGCACAGGAAAAGACATGTTTGACTAAATCTATAAATATATAAATTAAATTTCCAAAATACCTTGATTTTCATAGATTAATATCTCGAACCGCTATCAAGGCATGCCACTAAGCGTTTATAATGTTATATCCCTATTTCGAACACAATGTAAAAGGTTCTGATTCCTAATTTGATAGTATGGAGAAGATATCTTTTTGGATCCAATTATTATGTTAAATTTTCTATATAAATTTCAATGCGTTTACATCCCGTATGACCAAATGATAAACACAAAAGCTATGAAATTCGAAATTCGATAATAATACACTATTATAGATCCAATGAAACTAGTTTCATCAAATTTCTACACTTTGCCCTAGATCGTTATTTTAACGCGTCGATTAAATCGATGATCTCATAATTTTGCAAAATCGCTTTAAATTCTAGATTTAAAATTTTCTAATCAAACCTAATTTAAATAGAATTTGTATCAACATTAAAAATCGTTCTGATCTCATATTCAACTCCAGTTCAATTATTTTTAAACGATTTTTAATTATTTATTCCACAATTAATTTTATTAATTAACTCGCTATATTTGAAACTTAAGTTTTCATTACACTATTTTTGATTGATAAACTTCATATTAAAATTCAATTCACGTTTCAAAACTCAACATTTAAATAAATTAAATGTTCAAGATCAACGACCAAAAATCCGGGTTACGAGTGTTGTTTGAAATTAACATATATGTTTGCGTTAAAGGTTGAGATACACTTAAATAAGACGTAAGAAGCATGAGGGTGCGGTTAAGTAAAAGTTTTCTAAAATGCTAAATAATAGAAGACGTGTTGTATTGAAAAGTTGTCGATAGAAGATAACTATACTTCTCTATGTAAATGTTTTTGGAATACGAGATGTACATAAAGGTACTCTAGCCATATGTTAGTTTATAGGACTTCACAGGCATGTGAAGTTAATAATAACCTTGAAGTATCTAAGGTTGTATGAATTTAAGACATGAAGTAAATGGCATGACTTGCCTATACTAAGGTGCAGAGGTGATTTTAAAGAAAGGCTAGATTTGGTGCCTTGGAAGAAAATAAACTAAGAGGAGTTATGACTGAAAAGAACTATCTTGTTAAGTCAATTGTTTCTGAAATGGTGACCATTTGTTTATAACTTATTTTTCATGCCCGATGCATGTGAAACATTAGTGAAAAATGAACAACCTAGTTCATTAGTTTCTTTTATTAATATTGTGTTCATTGAAAAATAAGGCGTCACTAAATTTGGAAGGTTTGTAATTTAGATAGTGATGAAGTATGGGATTCACCTAAAAATCCAAAATGTTAGTCTGCTTAAATGTAAGGCACCGTCCGTTAGTAAGGTGTGTCAAAATATAGAAAAATTATTTTCTTTTGGCAGAGGATACAGAAGAAAGTGGCAAGCATGTTGCAAAGTATTTGATGATAAAGACATGCCAGTAATGGAGTTTATTTAAATTAATGTTATATTCGGATGTTATATGATTTGAGACACTTCAGTGACAAGCTAAGGAATGGAAACCACACAGGATAAGTATGTATAAGGCATTTGTAGTGGATAGTTTGGTAGGTGAAGGACTCTCTATTGAGATATGTTTTGTGGAAAAGCTAGCGGCATAAGTTGTTGGGCCTTTCCCGATTGTATAAAGTAGGAAAGTCAACACGTTTGAGTGGGCTTCTTGAAAATTTGGTGGGTGTTCACACGTTTTCTATTCATCCCATCTACGAATGTACATTGGCAATTTAGTGGTTATGGTAGAGAGTAGTCAGATTATGAGGTGAATGTAGAGACAGAGTCTCGAATACTCCGTAGATGTATTTACATTTTAGGCCCCAACATTATACAATATAAAATGGCGAAATGGAAATGGTCTACGCACGAAGAGCAAAATTTTAGATAGGATTATGAGGGACCTTGAGGAGGGAATCTAAGTTTTTCATCATATGCTCTCTTCTAATAGTTCCTCTTTTTTAGTCTATAGGTTAAATTTCTTGTTAGGTCATTGTTTATTTGCATGGTTGCTTTAGCTAGCTAGTTGACATAAGCATAGAAGTATGGATGCTATGATTTATTATATGCACATCTTTATGATGTGTTTTGGTTGTTATGTATGTTTTGTTTGAGTTATATCAGTTTAATTTATACCATGTTGGCTTGTATGTATATACATTCCAACCTACGATAGATACACATAGTTAGATGTTTTAATTTATGCTAGATAATTTTACATATACTGCTTCTTGTTCTTTACATATGTGTTTACTGATTTTGTTTATGGATGTGGTTTGTAATGACCCGACTTTTTGGATAGTTTATATCGACAATAAACCACACATGTCAAACTCAAACTATTCAAAAAAGAAGATTGTTATGGGGTAAATAAGAAAAAACAGAGAAAGAAAGAAAAATAAACACAGAATCTCGCAGTGGAATGAAAAAATATAATAATCAAATAAAAAGTTCATGAACATGTTTTACAAATAACATTTGATTACACTTTTACAATATAGATCGAAATAAAATAGTAATAAATAATACAGCGGAACATGATGTAGCGGAATAAATAAAATAAATAATAAAAGTATAAAATCTTCATCTTCGTTCTCCAAAAAAGTAGTCTTCTATATGCTGAAAAGCTCAGACTGACCCGAGCGTAACGAAAAGATAAAATACTTGAGTCAGAACTAAAGATCTTATATAAGTTAAATCAACAGTAAATAAATTTGAGTGTAACGGCTTTAGATATGTTTACGGGGTTTGACATCTCCTATCCAGTATCAATGTTAGTGCATTAACATAAGAGATGTTCCAGATTACCATCTCCTAAGGATCCATTAAACAATTTACTATGTAGTACAATACATTATAATAGTGTCTTTAGTAAAGTAAAGTATTAAAATAGCGTTAAGGCGTTACCCATATCTCCCTTAACACATTTTATATATTCCCATAGTCTATACGATACCGTAATTCCTTCGTAAACTGGAGGGCTATTAGAGGGAACACCATAGGTATGGTACAAGCCAACTCGTAAAAGGTGCAATAATGCATGTGACAAGGAATGCGAGGTAATGCCGCAGGTAGGATACTACCATTTTGCTGATCTGAACTGGTGGTAACGCATAGCAGCTACTACCGTCCACATCAGAACACACTCACATAATCAAAATCGAGGGGTGGCCACAAAATCAATCACATAGCCATAATGTGGTATCGAAGAAGAATGTCTGATCGAAGGTGCGTTCTCACTTGCCCTGACGTGGCTCCTGTTTTAGTCGCATCAACCTGACTTGTGGGAGCCAGGTCTACGTAAATACCTCATACGGAATCGTTCGCCAATCCATCCTACTTCATCCTGCAATCTCCACTACGTACACGGTTGTTAAAGTGGTTTTCGGTATTGGTAGAGAGTGCGGCAATATCCGATCTCGGTCTCTCTAACAACCATACACTTATTTCACACCAGATGGTTCTTTTACATTTCCAAAACCGATTCATAATTGATATAAAAATATCATATTCAATTCAAACCATATCACTTTCAAAATTATATTCAATTTTGAAATCATATTCACTCTTGAAATTATCGATAAGATAGGTTAATTAAATCCTCATTTCAAAATCAACATATTTACTCAAATATGTCAGTTCATTAGCAACCACCATTTCAAGTCCCAACTTAGGTTATTACATCGTTTAACCATACTTGCTTTAAAATCAAGGATTTAAATATAAACACTTCCACTTTACACAGTCTGGAATTCAGAAAATAATTTAGATAGTTATAAATAGTTTAACATGGTTTAATTAGTTAAAAATAGTTTAAATACTTTAAAATAGTTTAATGGCTTAAAATAGTTTTAAAATAGACTAAAATAGTTTTTAATTGTTAAAATGGTTTAAAATACTTTTAAATGGTTTTAATAGTTTAAAATAGATTTAAGATAGTTTAAATATATTTAAAATAGTTAATATGGATTTAATATGGTTTAAATGGATTTAAAATAGTGTAAATAGATTTAAACGATTTAAATATATTTAAATGGATTTAAATTATTTCAAATAGATTTAAAATAGATTGAATAGATTTAAAATAAATTAAATAGATTAAATTGATTGAAATAGTCAACAATAGATTAAGATAGCTTAATATAGTTTAAAATAGAATAATTAGTTTAAATTAGGTTAAAAATAGATTAAAATAGTTTAATAGTTTGAAAACCTTACTAATCTGGGTTTTTAAAATAATATATCTTTAAACGATTTATATTAAAATAATAATCTGAAATTAACATCAAATTTAACTATTTCTTTCATTTCAACAAATCTGGACCATATCCAGATTTCAAATCAGAACCCCAATTTCAAATCTTAGAATATCAATTTAAGCTACTCCAATGTCAATAGATTTCAAAGTTACAATTTCAAACATTTCAATAGCTTAATTTTGATAAATTTCGTTTATACTACAAATTCAACTTTAGAATTACAATGTAAATCCTTTAAACAATTCAATTTATATAAATCAAATTCTATTTCAAAATATCATTTAATTGAATTCGAAATTTAAGGATTTAAAATCAATTTAATATAGCCAATCCGGTGTCTGTATGTAATTTTCTACCCTATGGTCAAGTGATAGGGATATTTATCATTTCAATCCGCAAATATTTTAACTTTTACAGCTATATATCATTTCAATCTCCAATTCCAAATTTCAAATCCATGTAATCGCTCGAGTCTATCATTTCAATCCATAACAATTTCTTCCTAATCTATCAGGTCGTTCGGATATGTATCATTTCAACTTATAGGGAACCTGCAGTGTTATAGCAATATAAAATATAACATACAGTCATCCAACATCAACAATCAAACATCCATTATAATCACCATTCAAATCAACAAATAATAATAACATTTGACTGATTATCAATAACAGGTATTAACTAGAAATTTAAAATTCATTATTAAATTAAATGGCGATTAACTTCAATAAAAGTCAGATTTCACTGGATTGACAATTTAAATATACCAAGCATCAACCAATCAATTTCTAATCACAAAGCAAATTAAATTTAACTAACATAAGACAATTTAGTAGTTGTGAGTGGGTTAAAACACTCACCTTTGGTTTCAAATCAATTTGAAATCCAAAATAAGACCCAAAATTCAACAGTCTCAGAATTCATCCAAACTAGTTTCATAATATTCAAAATTTCGATACGATCCCAGCGAAACAAATCGTGTCCAAATCAGAGTCCGTACGCAAAAGTTATAGTTGTTAGACGTTTAAAATTGAAATTTAAATAAAATAAAATAAAATAAAAGAGCATTACCCATTCATAAACGACCACGTCACCTGGAACTCATGTATGCAACCCTAATCACTCGTCACCTTCCACGCGTGAAATGAATGGAGCTGCCACCCATCTCCTCGAATTTCCCGACCACCACACACGCTTACGCCAAAATCAGCCTGCACTATCGTCACGAGCACCTCCGGCAGCACCCAAGTTTGGCCTCGCAACCACTCCCTCCTCCTCTAAACGCCAGCGTCGCCGCTCTACTTCTCGGCTAACCACAATGATCTCTAACCACTCCAAGGCGAACAAAGGCTACCGATTGACTTGTTTCGACACTCTCTACAGGACCGTGCCACCCGATCGACTCCAGGACTAAGATCCGTCGTTAAATAATCGAAACCCTAATATGGACGGTTAAGGTTCATCCTTAATTTTTGATAAAACAGTGATTCAAATTGATAAAAGAACAACAGTAGTGAATTACGCTCGTCGAGAGCTTTGAAACGGTATATAATATGTTAGGATTTTGAGGAGTTTGATTTTGAAATTGGAATAAGGGTTTTGAAATTGGAATATGTTTCTGCCATTGAGAAGGAGAAACAGACATATAGAATTATACATACTGTAATAATGAATAGAAAGGCTGCTAGGGTTTACAAAGGTCTATTTGTAAAAATAAAGCCCGATAAGAAAATTGAACACGTATCAAATTGGTTCGAGCGACAATAACTACCCGAAAAACCCGCTTCGCTTTCGAAAAGAAAATGGATCATCCCATATATCAAAATAGATATTTTCGATATTTTTAAACTCAATAGAACAGATTTCGACTCCTAATTTCATCGTACAAAGAAGTTGGCTTTTTTAATCAGCTTATTTCAAATTGATTTCTACACATTTCGAGTTCGTATGATCAAACGGCAAGTCCACCGCCATGAAACGTGAAACCTTACCATAATTCACTGTTACGGATCTGATGAAACTAGTGTCATCAGAGTCTGAGACATTCGCCAAAATGGTTATTTGCACGTTAATTAAATAAATTATTATTAAATTGGTTTATTCACTTTTCAAGTTCAAAGTAAATTGTTAACAATTTTCATCATTTTTTATCTCATTTAAATTTATATCCTTTTAAAACAATTTTCCATGTCCAATTCAATATTCATATTTCCTAAATTATTATGCTTGGTTTCAATTGTAAATAGAATCTAATTAATTATATTTTAATTCCAATAAATTGATCTACTTTGACTTCAATCTTTTTATTCAAACAATCATTATTCTAAAGGCATAGTTACTATTGGTTTATATCTTATTACACTAATAATCTACAATTATCATCTAAATTTATATTAATGTAATATTTAATTGCATTTAATCATAACTGATTTCCAATTTAATTCAATAGACTAAACAAATAAGTAACATATAACAATTGTCACCTTTTACATAATTTAATCACATCTATAAGTTTGTTATCTACAAACAAATGTTCTAACTATGTACACAACACTAATTTTATCCAATTACAATTAATTACATATTATTTCATCAATTAGTGTAACATTTAATCTATTTTCTTATTTACAATTTATAACCAATTATAACCATTCACTCATTTCAATTAATTGAACTTACGTTAAAATAATTATCAACTGCCTTAAATTAACATTACTAACATTACATTCTAGTTATTTTTATATTAGTAAATCATAGTTTTTTATTTCTTCCAATATTATATTATAAGACCTTATTAAATTCAATAATTCAACAATTGGAAATTAATATATTTTATTCAAAGTATACAATTGGTAAGCAATTAATTTACATTACTAAATAATTTAAATAAAATATATCAATTTACATTAATATAATGCAATAATTTTATTAAATATTTACATTATTAATATATCGAAGTATACAATTTGCTTGCTTGCACTTTGATATGGATGTTGCATGTGGATGTATGGATGTGCATACATACATACATACATGCATACATGCATATAGACACACACAAACACACACACACACACACACACACACACACACATATATATGGATGTTTGCATACATATTGGTTGTACTGCATGTGCATTCATATAAAATGCCAATGTAGTTGCATTTTCACTCATTTCATATCATATCATCATATTTATCTATCATTTGTATTATATGCTCTTGGTTGTGTTTTCGTTTGTGTTGTATAATGGATGTAGTTATGTCTGTTTTGTATGTTTGTACGATGTAAAGGAAGTTGGTTTGTCTATCTCTTGGAATTTTAGGGACGAAATTCTTTTAAGGGGGGATAATATAACACCTTGTAATTTTATGAAACTAAATTATTAAACTAAAAATTGGTAAAATCATAATTTCATTTAAAGGGAAAAACAGTAAAATTTTACAAATGGTCTACTTAGGATTCAAAACCTATTCGATCTTTTCCAGAATGTCGTTTATAGTCAAAAAACATATATAACTTGCTGAATTTGGATGAATAGACTAGAAATTAGAAGAAGCCAAACCTAGTAGCATTTTCGTAATATATTATTTTTGAAATTTTAGGCTAAACATGTGTTATTTCGGCATATAAATTGAAAGTTAAATCATATTCTCTATTCTTTCATGAGCCTAAACATTTACCACTATTCTCCATCTTCGTTTTCTTATCCACAAACGAAATCAAACTAGCTTCATATCAAGTCAAATCAAAATTAAATATCAAGAAATATAGTATTTTCAAGGCAGTGGATATTTGGACAACGAAGGAGGATGATTCACCTTGGATCAGAGAAGATGCATGGCTAATCGGTAAGTGATGTTCATTCAATTAGCGTAATATTAGAAAAATATAGTAATCCATTCCCTATGGTCGCAAATTATGTCAAATATGTATTTGAAATTTAAAAAGTGATTTTTTTATAAAAACATGATTATATTGTAGTATGCCATGGATAGGTAGTTAAAAATCTATTTTTTTGATTGTAACTAGCTAAATTTAATCGGTTCCTGATTAAAAAGTGTGAAATACAAAAGTGTCCAAAATTATACATATTATATATCAAAGTTGTTTGTATATATCAAAGTTGTGACACTAAATGATAGGAACCACTATTGGTGTTCATTCGTTGATGTGGCATAAGGATATATCAGAAAATGTGCTGGAATTTCAGAAAACATGGACCGTCCATTTCAATGAAACGGTGAAACAACTATGATACGACGATAGGGAACCGAGGGTGTAAAAAGGAGGTCGAGAAGGTTATT
Organism: Allium cepa; assembly: GCA_030765085.1. NCBI lineage: Eukaryota > Viridiplantae > Streptophyta > Magnoliopsida > Asparagales > Amaryllidaceae > Allium > Allium cepa. The sequence continues at coordinate 431,188,540 of CM060935.1, forward strand.
ATGATGGTGTTGGATTGGTTGAAGATGGCCAAAATTTGCTAGAATAGGCGATAGAAGCAGCAGTGGCAAGCTGTGTTGAATATGCGCTTTGCGCTTATATGATTTTTGTTTGATGATAATAAACATATATATTCATTTAAATGTATTTGTTAATGTACTATGCTATTTTTCATAGATTAAATAAATATTTGTTGAATAAAATTAAATTACACAGAATTTGAATTCAAACAGATATTTTATTCAAACAAATATTTATTACAATTTTGAATAGTACAATTTCAAGCTCTCACTATAAATATACAACTTTGATTACAATACATCACAATTTTACATTTACAGTTAACCTCACTACATATCACTCACACTCGTATTTATCTTCAACTGCATTCCAGTTTGAATCCAGCATCTGCGCAATCTGCAAAAATATACACTAACGCAGTAAAATTGAAAAAGAAATATTTTTGCAATATAAAATAAAATATGATTTTTGAAAATATGATTTGCCTCAGTTATTTGGGTTGTTCGTCATAATTTACATGTGAATTCATCACACATGAACAATGTGACATGCACAGTGTATCACTGTACATGCCACAAGGCCGTGCACATCGATATACACTTGATCGATTTACAGGGACAGGTGAGCACAGGTCAAATCCAAATGAAAAGCCGGGTTCAACTCACGTGCAATAACATAAAAGTCACAACTGCAAGTGTCGACCAAGTGACAATGCAAGCAAGATCAACACAGCAGCCAACTAAAGAACAAAATTACTCACAACTAAACCAACATGAATGAAGATACAGGGAAGAGACATGTACACATGGGAAGTTACCCAAAACAGAGAGCACAAATGAAGACTACAGGTCTAAATGTCAATGAAATGCAACAGCACAATCAAACTGCAACAAGACCAAACAACACAAGGAAAGAACTCGACCAAGTACAAGTGCAACAAGCAATGCTCAAGACCACACAGTGCACATATGTTAAGTATAGACTAGCATCAAAACCAGTTCAACAATTGAGTACAATATGCATAGAAGAAAAATCCAATTAAAATACCAACTGCAAATATCCATGGCCGAGCATTGAACAAGACTACAAATACAAAGCCACAAGAGAACTAGACCAGTGACATGTGGACAGTGGAAATTACTCAACTGAGGATGCAGATACAAAATGACCAAGTGCAACTGGAAACAACTAAATGATCAAGCTGCTGCATATCAGTGGTGCAGACGATCAAGTGGCCATATACAGACTTTAAACTTACAAGCATGGTCGTGCACGCTACAACAACAATGACCAAGTGCATCATCAGTGAAGCCAAAGCATGATACAGGTGAACAGAAGGATCAAATGTGAAAAGTGGAGACCAAACAAAAACTAGAGTGCAACAGGCAAACACAACACTGCAGCCAACATATACAACTATGAATCAGAGATTACAAACTCGAGTGAGCAAGAACAATGTATGGAGTGTGCAAGTGAACATGACAGGAAACAGTTCAATATGAACTGATGAAGCAGTGCCAATGAACATGCAGTCAACTCAAGTACATCAACTACAAGATCAACTCGAAGCAATTGACCACAAACAGCAGGCGAGCTCGGAGTAGTGACAGTAAGCAATGAAGCAACACGTAAATAATCAACGCAGTGATAAAAAAAAATTCATGTGCGCATGCAGTATTGACAAAGTCAAAAATCAACACCGTGATGAGCACGGCAATTCAAAATAGCAATTCAAAACCGTGTCAACCAAGCATGTATCAAAAATACGAATTTGAATTAGTCAGTGAAATCCCAAGCATCGAAGCATAATCGAACAGCCAAAGCAAATTTTTGAAACAATCAGACGAACGAAAAATAAGGAGATTGAACGCATATAAATCCCAATCATCATCGGCAATTGTAACAACCCTAGTTTTAGCAATTTATTTTATTTTAATTGTTCAATTTTGAAATAACATTTTATATAAGTTATGTTTAACAATACAGTTTAAATATTTAATTTGAAGATATATTTTATAAAAGTATATATGTCAATAAAATTTAATAATAACTGTGAAAATTTAAGCTATGTTTGAACTGTTAATTTTCGCGTTTAAAAGACGCGTCAATTTTTGGGTATAAGTGACATAATAAAACGTGTGAATGTAAAATGTTATTTCTATAGAAATTTTTGATGTTTTATATTACGCCAGTTTAACGTAGTGTAAAAATCATATTTTTAAATATTTTTGAAGAAAAATATCAGTCAGTAATTTTAAGACGGTCGTTGTTTTAAAGGACCGTTTTGACTTTTAAAACAAATTGTATACTTTTAGTCCTAAAGCCTTATCTCCTGTTTATTTATTTCCCACTGCCTTTTGTTTACAAATTTTCAAATTTGATCAAGCAAAAATTTGGGTAAACATCATTTGCCTATTCAGTCGAAGCCAATTCATATTGCTTTTCTTCTCTGTGCATTTATCACGCAAGCTGTCTCTTCTCCTTTGATTTCGCCATCATTTTTATATTCAACACCATATATATACATATCGAAGTGCACAAAAATCAAACATAGTAACGTTCGAAACGTATCTGGGCAGAGAGAATTTGTGCATGCTTGAATTTGAAACGTGCACATCTGTTATTCTCTCATTCCCCTGTTCAAGCTTACTACAAATCAAGTCTCCTCAAATCACGCATTGATAACTCTCCTTGTTTTATTTCTTTAATCACGTGTAAGCATTTATCAAAGAGAAACTGAAACATATCTCTCGGCCTCCTTTAATTCATTCAAAATATTTGCCTTCAACACGAGATTATACAGTAAGTAACGTACACAATTTTACTTGTACATTCGAAACTTCATCAATGCAATCAAATTTTCACCTGGCCTTTCTCCTGAAATTTCGCAAACCCTGGCTATAAATATACTTTTCTCCTCTGCATCTCACAAATTCAACCCTTCTTCTTTTGCGTGAAGCTTCCATCAGGTAATAATCTTCCTTTTCTTTCCCTATACTATGTGTCTTTATTCTTTGGTACTCTGCTCGGCCACCCTACCATGTATCTACTTCGTTTGAGAATTGTATCATATGCCTTGAACAACGTTTGGAATCTGGGTAGATAGATTCCCTTTTTCAAATTTCTCTTAGGCATATTTATATCAGTGATATTTGACTTTAGGACCGAGGATTGCCTTAAATAAATATATATACCTTAGAACTACATGAACTCAGAGAACAATAGATGATGTTGACCAGAGCCGTGCTTTGCCTAGAGTTGCCTGTATATTCATTTCCAATATTAATTTATAAATTAGTTGTGCATATCAGGGATGCCAGTAAATGAAGCAGTGAGGTTTGTTGCATTTTGAGTCCAAACTTGTATGAGTAGACATTGTAAAGTATGCAACGAATAGGTGAGTTTTAGATCTGCATTCACATCTTAAGTATAGTCTGCATATACAACTTACACAATGGGCTGTGCACTCTTGGGTATCACTGTGTGACGTGAACATCAGAGGCATGTGTGTTTTAGAGCAGAGAGTTGCGTGTGCTGTAGTTGGGAAAGCAAAGCATGCATCCAAGTAAATAAGCAGGGTTTTAGTGAGAAGCTTGACCTGGTTGTATTAATAGTTTGCACCTATAGGATTTGCAGAGTAGGCGTGAGCATGTTTAGATGTAAGACTGGCCTTGTGCATTTAACAGTAAGGGGATCAGAGAGGTTTCAGTTCAGTTGCATATCTAGTATTAGATCTGAAATGTTTCGTAGCCTATCCATCAGTAGTTGCTTGTAGGCTATAAGCTGAGATGTTGAAACTTCAGAACCAAGTGTGCATCTATGCACGTTGTGCACGACAACACCATGAATGTTACATGACTGTAGTTGAAGCATACAATAAGTATTGACGGAGCCTAGTCTGTAAATTTCATCACTGACATGAATTATTTAGTGAAGTTTCGAATGTGCTTAATGCTAGAGATAGGATTGGACTGGTAGTTGTGAAGCTGGAGTTGTTTGATGCTGGTAATGGTTGTAGGTAGGTAGATGTTTTGTTCAAAGTTTCAGTGATTTGTTTGGGGTCATTGTTCTCAAAATAAATGCAGAGAGAAGTACGTGAATGTGACTCGAAGCATTTGCATGTGGGTCTCGAAGAAACTGCATGATTTTCTCGAAGTCTGGGCAGTTTCGACTCGAAGATCTTGAAAATTTTACTCGAAGCAAGTACAGGTGTTCTCGAAGTATTTGATTATGTGACCTGGTGTAGTTGTTGAGGGGTTGCGTGAAGTCTTGCCTGGTGCATATTGAAAACTGGGAAAGTTGAATAGAAGTTGTGATCTGAGTTCAATAAATTAGGTTGCATTTATATGTTTGGCGTGTGTGTACGTGTGCATGAGCAAACTGAAAATTTAAAGTGTACACGTGTACATGCGTATCACGACATAGAGTAGGAAAACGTCCCCATATCGCTTAGTCTTACTTTAGGAAATTTTGTCGAAATTTTTGGGTTAGCCCGGTTCACGTTTTAGGGTATATTTGGTCATATTGCACGGTGGAGTAGTCGAGCAAGTCAAGCAAATTTTAGTCCCATGTTAAATTTTTCTTTGACCATAAATTCTAAAGTCGCGTATTCTATATTTTTACTTTTGTCCTAGATTTGAATCTAGGCGACGTCCGAGAATTTTGATCATTACCCTCTGTCGGTCTTTACCGGTGAATCGTCGTTTTTGAATTCAAATTTTCTGCAACATCCAGGTGAGTATTTCTCACCAGACATACGTATTTATATTTTGTAAATTATTACAAGTGTATGTGTAAATTTGTATTTCACTATCATCTGTCTGTAGTGTAATATAGAATGATGGGCCCTATTTAAATTGACACCTCATCAGTATTATCTGTTATACTATTTCTGCAGTTATGTTATTGTTTATTTACTGTTTAAATCACACTGCAAGTTCCCTGTTATTATAGATGGTATGGGCTGGAATGATAGGCCAAATTGATTATTGTTCACTTGTTCTGTTAACTGCTGTAAATTATCTTGGGATTGCGGGTTCGAAATGATAGAACCCGGGTTTGTATAAATATCGGATTGAAATGATATAAATCCGTTTCACTTGACTTAGGCTAGAAAATCTTATACAGGCCCGTGGATATATATTATTTTCTGAAATTATTTAAATTATTTAAATTTAGAAATTGATTACCTTTTAATTTAAATTATATAAAGGATTTTTATAAAATTTATAATGATTTAAAAAGGGGTTAAATAAATAAATGTTGAGTTAAAATTTTGGAATATAACTTGTTTAGAAATCCTATGTTTTGAAAGGGTAAGATTTCAATAAAGAAATAATAAATAATAAGTTATATTTGAAATTTGATTTTAGCTAAAAGTCTACAACAGCATTTAAATGCTACCTTTTTGAAATTAGACTAGGTTAAACTCATAACTTTAGACAGCATTTCCTAGATGCTGTAGAAATTGAAATTGATTTATCTGAAAATCTATGGCAATTTATTTGGGGATAAGTTAAACTTTGGAATTTAAATATGTAATAAATAAAGGAATTTAGAAATTGAGTTTGGATAGATTTAAAAGAAAAATTTGATTTCTATTGTTAATAAAAGAAATAAATTCCAAATTTAATTGGATAAATTGAAATGGTATATTTTCAAAGGAAATGTTTTAAATCAAGGGTTTGAAATTAAAGGTATTTGAAATATATATATTGATTTGAAAAATATAAATACCATTTTTCAAACTATAACCACGGGTTATAATAACGGTTGGTTGGCAAAGAGACCGGGATCGGATATGGACATACTCTCTGTCGATACCGAAAACCACTTTGACAACCGTGTACGCGGTGGAGATTCCAGAATGAAGTAGGATGGTGGTGGCGGTTTCTTGAAAGGTATATACGTGGACCCGACTCCCGTGAGTTGGCTTAAGGTGGCTAAAACAGGAGCGATTCTCGGATTAATGAGGTAGCTCCTCTGATCGAACGCACTTCTTCGTATGTCATTCTATTACTCTTGTGATTGTATTGGTGCGCACCTTTGATTTGGGAGTGTTGTTCGAGGTGGGCGGTTGCTGCGGCTTCGCGTTACCACCGGTCCGGATAGCAATTGGTATATCTACCCTGGCATTGCCTAGTTGTGCCGTGTCACCTACCATATCGAGCCTTGTACGAGTTTGGTTTCTCCCGTAGCCCGTGTGGTATCCTCTAGTTGCTTCCCGAGTAGGAGGAGCTATGATATTGGATGGACTACTGGGACTATTACGTGTTAAGGTGGAAAATGTAAAGCCTTAACGCTATTAAAAAGTAAGTTTATTTTAATATAGACATTATTATAATAGCGCAATATATTACATAGTAAATAGTTTAACGGATCCTTAGAGGATGGGCGATCCCAAGCATCCTTTGAGTTACTTGCTTTATATTACCGTACACTTGATTTAGCTTACATTATATAAGTATGTATGTCCTGACTCGAGTGTTTTGTTTTATTGTACGCTCGGGTCAGCCTGAGTTGCAGCTTCAGTTTCCTCTCCAGAGCTAGGACACTCGTAGATCATTCATGCTGCTGGAAGCTTTTCTGTTTTATCTTATTTGAAATCAAGACCTTTGAAGACTTGTTCTATTTATGTTTAAAATTGTATTGGAAATTTTAAACAATGTAATTCTGTTTGGTAAAAGTTTTAAGTGGCTTCATGTACCACTGTATTATTTTATATTCCGCTGTGAGATTCTGATATCCGTGCCTGTGATTCTGTGTATTTGATTTCTTTGTTCTTTAGCTATATTTACAATCTATTATTTTGAACTATTCAGCTCGACATGTTCTATTTTTGTCGAATTCGAATGGTACAAAATAGTGGGTCGTTACAGCAATTTTAGGTGTCGACCAGTACGAATACACAAAAGCACCAAAGCATAAAATTACATACCGAAGCAAGGAGACGAAATCGATCCAAATTGAAGAGCCGTGAGCAAATCAAAGAGCATCAAAGCCTACTATCAAACGGTGACGTGCGCCGATTCAATTTGCACAAAGCCCTAATTTCGCCAAAGAGGAACGAACGAAGAAACAACAGAGGCCGCCATATTTTCACAAGCCACAGGAACAAGGAACGAGCTGAAGAGTTAAAAGAAAAGGGAATAAAAATCTCGTTTTTATTATTTTGGGCCGGTCATATTTCTTTAAAGGGCTTTTGGTTTAAATTAGGATTTAGGGTTATTTTTTTATTGTCTTTTAATTGTTGTTTTTTACTTTTCGAATCAAAGAATTTGTAATCACCACCTAGGGTTTAGGTAATGTCAGATCGTCTAGTTAGAATTAGTTCAGTGAGCAGGGTGTGCGAGTTTGCAAAACTCTATAGGTGGGAGCAGTGTTTGCGAGTAAGCGAAACTCTATAGGCGGGAGCAGGGTGTGCGAGTCTAGTAGAGTGTTTGTGAGCGGGAGCAAAAGGGTCTGCGAGTCAGTAGAGTGTTTGTAAGCGGGATACTGTTTAATTCTAATAGAAATCTGGGAATGCAGCAGTAGGCAGGGGTTACCGAAGCTGGGTAAATTTTGTGTGTGATTTACTTTTCAGCATATTTATTTCTGCAGTTTGTTTCTGTGTTTAAATCGAGAAAATTTGCTATAACCCTATTCACCCCCCTCTAGGGTCAATCTAGATCCTACAAGTGGTATCAGAGCCCGGTATTTTTTTCTTTAACTCTAGAGTCATGAATTCACCGAATAATACTTTTACTGAGGGGGAATCTATTGCTAGGCCGCCCATGTTTAATAATTCAGAAGCAAGCTCAGAGGAATCTAGTGAGGTCTGTTGCCAAGCTAAGGAGCAACAAGAATGGTTTCTAGATTCAGGGTGTTCTAGACATATAATAGGTGACAAATCGAAGTTCCTTAGCCTAGAGAATTTTAAAGGTGGAAATGTGATCATGGGAGACAATAGTAAGTGTAAGATTATTGGTAAAGGTGAAGTAGGTAACGGTACTTTTTCCTTGACTAATGTTTTATACGTTGATAATTTGCATCACAATCTCATTTCTATTAGCCAACTATGTGACAAAGGTATGAATGTATTTTTTGATAGTGATACTTGTAAAATCATTGATAAATTTTCTAATAACATTGTTTTTATGGGCAAAAGAAAAGGAAATGTTTACTCGCTTTCGTTCGACAATCTAAATCTTTCTAGATGTTTGGTAGCCACTAACGAAGAGGCATCTTTATGGCATAGGAGACTTGGACATGCAAGCATGAGCCTCTTAAAAAAAATTTAAACAAAAGAATTAGTCAGAGGGTTACCACATCAGGAATTTAAAAATAATAAAGTGTGTAAAGCATGTTCCTTGGGCAAGCTTAGTCGATCATCGTTTCACCCTAAAAACATTGTTAGCACATCAAGGGTCCTTGAATTAATTCACATGGACTTATTGGACCAAATGAAATCACAAGCTTGAATGGGAAACGTTATTGTTATGTTTTGGTTGATGATTATTCTAGATTTACATGGGTTTATTTTATAGCCAAAAAGTCTGAATCTTTTGATTATTTTTCAAAATTTGCAAAACTTGTACAAAATGAAAAAGGAGTTTCAATTAAAACCGTGAGACGTGATCATGGAGGCGAATTTGAAAATTTGGAATTGAGAACTCCAAACCATTGAGAACTCCTATGAGTCCATTAACAAAGTTAGATAAAGACGAGAAAGAAATTGATGTTGATCAGAAGACATATCGAGGAATAATTGGTTCACTTCTCTATCTTACTGCTTCTAGACCTAATATTATGTTTTCTGTGTGTTTGTGTGCACGTTTTCAATCTAACCCTAAAGAATCTCATTTGAAAGCCACTAAACGAATTTTGAGATATCTTTCACACACACAAAAATTTGGATTATGGTACCCTTCTTGTGATAATTTTGATTTAGTTTGTTATTCTGATGCTGATTATGCTGGTTCATTGGTTGATAGAAAAAGTACTAGTGGGACATGTTTCATGCTAGGACATTCATTAGTTTCATGGTTAAGTAGAAAACAGAATTGTGTTGCATTATCCACCACTGAAGCAGAATATATTACTTTAGGAAGTTGTTGTGCTCAAATTTTATGGATGATGCAAACTCTTTCTGATTTTGGCTTAGTTTATAAACAAGTTCCATTAAAATGTGATAGTAAAAGTGCAATAGACTTGTCAAATAATCATGTTCATCATTCACGCACAAAACACCTTGATGTGAGACACCACTTTCTTAGAGATCACATTGCTAAGGAAGACATTTGCATTGAACATGTTTCAACTGAGGCACAACTTGCTGATATTTTCACAAAACCCCTCCCGAAAGACAGATTTTCTAGATTACGTTTGGATTTGGGGATTATGGAAATTGACTAATTTGACCCCCTATTAATTATCTGAAAAGATATACAGTGATTGAAAATAAGGTGAGTGTTGATATTAATCATATATTATGACTTGAGACAGTATAATTAGTAAATTTCTTTAGAAATTTAAACAAGAGTTATAAAACTTTTGTTGGTAAAAATTCCATGACCATCTCTATTTCTATCATATTTCTAACAACCATCACTCATCAAAATCATATATAGTATGTAAATTTGTGGTAGTTTACAAAGGAAATTATTCGTTCTTCAATTTATTATTACAAAGGAAATTATCTTTGCTTCAATTTATTATATTCTTCAATAAAAATAAATAACCGAAGTATTCACTCTCATTTAAAAGTCCTCACGGTTATGCATGGGTGAATTACTTGGATTTTTGATTATGTGCTTCCATGCTCATTTAAAAGTCCTCACGGTTATGCATGTATGGAACGCATATCAAAAATAATTGATTTAATAGACAAGTTGATTCTAATCCCATTTAAAAGTCCTCACGGTTATGCGTGGTTAGAAGATACTTGAATTCTTTTTAAAAATTAAATTGGAATACTACTAATCTCATTTAAAAGATCTAACGGTTATGCATGGTTAGTATATATTCAAATTTTCTGAAATAAATATACCACAAATAGACAGAATTGTATGATTTTTTTGATCATTTTATCCCCATCACTTCTGAAAGTGGAATATGCGTCTGACAAGAGTAATTATGATTTTTGTTTGAGTTTTATTGAAATTTGATATTTATATTCAATTGAGTTAAATGTTTGATTCATGTCTGTCACTTCATCCCTATTTTTATAACACTGTTATTCTTTTGCTGATAACAAAAGGGGGAGAGAAAGGTTAAGATTTTGGAAAATAAAATTCATATATTCTCTATTTGCATATAGATTCATATTGCATATTTTATTTTCATGCATATATGTAGGGGGAGCGTCATGTAGAGAGGAAGCATTTAAATAGGAGGAGCAATTAGAGTATATCATTGATCAAATACATTTAACACAGTCAAAATCTTAAATATATGTTCGTTATCATCAAAAGGGGGAGAATGTTGAATATGCGCTTTGCGCTTATATGATTTTTGTTTGATGATAATAAACATATATATTCATTTAAATGTATTTGTTAATGTACTATGCTATTTTTCATAGATTAAATAAATATTTGTTGAATAAAATTAAATTACACAGAATTTGAATTCAAACAGATATTTTATTCAAACAAATATTTATTACAATTTTGAATAGTACAATTTCAAGCTCTCACTATAAATATACAACTTTGATTACAATACATCACAATTTTACATTTACAGTTAACCTCACTACATATCACTCACACTCGTACTTATCTTCAACTGCATTCCAGTTTGAATCCAGCATCTGAGCAATCTGCAAAAATATACACTAACACAGTAAAATTGAAAAAGAAATATTTTTGCAATATAAAATAAAATATGATTTTTGAAAATATGATTTGCCTCAGTTATTTGGGTTGTTCGTCATAATTTACATTTGAATTCATCACACACGAACAATGTGACATGCACAGTGTATCACTGTACATGCCACAAGGCCGTGCACATCGATATACACTTGATCGATTTACAGGGACAGGTGAGCACAGGTCAAACCCAAATGAAAAGTCGGGTTCAACTCACGTGCAATAACATAAAAGTCACAACTGCAAGTGTCGATCAAGTGACAATGCAAGCAAGATCAACACAGCAGCCAACTAAAGAACAAAATTACTCACAACTAAACCAACATGAATGAAGATACAGGGAAGAGACATGTACACATGGGAAGTTACCCAAAACAGAGAGCACAAATGAAGACTACAGGTCTAAATGTCAATGAAATGCAACAGCACAATCAAACTGCAACAAGACCAAACAACACAAGGAAAGAACTCGACCAAGTACAAGTGCAACAAGCAATGCTCAAGACCACACAGTGCACATATGTAAAGTATAGACTAGCATCAAAACCAGTTCAACAATTGAGTACAATATGCACAGAAGCAAAATCCAGTTAAAATACCAACTGCAAATATCCATGCCCGAGCATTGAACAAGACTACAAATACAAAGCCACAAGAGAACCAGACCAGTGACATGTGGACAGTGGAAATTACTCAACTGAGGATGCAGATACAAAATGACCAAGTGCAACTGGAAACAACAAAATGATCAAGCTGCTGCATATCAGTGGTGCAAACGATCAAGTGGCCATATACAGACTTTAAACTTACAAGCATGGTCGTACACGCTACAACAACAATGACCAAGTGCAGCATCAGTGAAGCCAAAGCATGATACAGGTGAACAAAAGGATCAAATGTGCAAAGTGGAGACCAAGCAAAAACTAGAGTGCAACAGGCAAACACAACACTGCAGCCAACATATACAACTATGAATCAGAGATTACAAACTCGAGTGAGCAAGAACAATGTATGGAGTGTGCAAGTGAACATGACAGGAAACAGTTCAATATGAACTGATGAAGCAGTGCCAATGAACATGCAGTCAACTCAAGTACATCAACTACAAGATCAACTCGAAGCAATTGACCACAAACAGCAGGCGAGCTCGAAGTAGTGACAGTAAGCAATGAAGTAACACGCAAATAATCAATGCAGTGATAAAAAAAATTCATGTGCGTATGCAGTATTGACAAAGTCAAAAATCAACACCGTGATGAGCACGGCAATTCAAAGTAGCAATTCAAAACCTTGTCAACCAAGCATGTATCAAAAATACGAATTTGAATTAGTCAGTGAAATCCCAAGCATCCAAGCATAATCGAACAGCCAAAGCAAAATTTTGAAACAATCAGACGAACGAAAAATAAGGAGATTGAACGCATATAAATCCCAATCATCATCGGCAATTTTAGGTATCGAGTTCAACTACGAATACACAAAAGCACCAAAGCATAAAATTACATGCCGAAGCAAGGAGACAAACTCGATCCAAATTGAAGAGCCGTGAGCAAACCAAAGAGCATCAAAGCCTACTATCAAACGGGGACGTGCGGCGATTCAATTTGCACAAAAGCCCTAATTTCGCCAAAGAGGAACGAACGAAGAAACAAGAGAGGCCGCCATATTTTCACAAGCCACAGGAAAAAGGAACGAGCTAAAGAGTTAAAAGAAAAGGGAATAAAAATCTCGTTTTTATTATTTTGGGCCGGTCATATTTCTTTAAAGGGCTTTTGGTTTAAATTAGGGTTTAGGGTTATTTTTTATTGTCTTTTAATTGTTGTTTTTTACTTTTCGAATCAAAGAATTTATAAACCACCACCTAGGGTTTAGGTAGTGTCTGATTGTCTAGTTAGAATTAGTTCAGTGAGCAGGGTGTGCGAGTTTGCAAAACTCTATAGGCGGGAGCAGTTTTTGCGAGTAAGCGAAACTCTGTAGGCGGGAGCACGGTGTGCGAGTCTAGTAGAGTGTTTGTGAGCGGGAGCAAAAGGGTCTGCGAGTCTAGTAGAGTGTTTGTAAGCGGGATACTGTTTAATTCTAATAGAAATCTGGGAATGCAGCAGTAGGCAGGGGTTGCCGAAGCTGGGTAAATTTTGTGTGTGATTTACTTTTCAGCATATTTATTTCTGTGTTTAAGTCGAGAAAATTTGCTATAACCTTATTCACCTCCCCCCCTCTAGGGTTAATCTAGATCCTACAAGCTGCATCATGGGTTCATCAGAGGTGGTGGAAGGGATGGCGATAGGCTCGAATTGGCATAGGGAGATGGTCATTAGCGTCAGATGGTTGGAAAATGGCCTGTGGTACATGATGGTAGTGATGGAAGTTGTGGAGGGGTTGACATCGTGACTTTTGAGTCACTATAGTGTAGACGAAGGAAGAGAAAAATAAAATAAATGTAAGTATATTTAATAATTACCCAACTGCCTCTGAACTTTAATCATTTATAACTCTTGCATAAGACCTATGTTTCATGCACGGTTCGTGGCATTGGGACTAGAGTGGGATGAAGAATGTTTTGGTATGTTTTTTGTTGTGTTTTGGGATGCTTTCAAAAAGTGTCTTGTTTTAGTCAAATTTGTTATATGTTTTTCAATATGGAGATAGGGAGATAGGATATTTTGTTCCTCAATATTGAGTCGCTTTTGATTTGGCAATAGTGGGATGAGACATGTAGTTCCCCAGTAATGAGTCATTTATGCTTTGGCAATAGTGGGCTATGACATGTACTTTCCTAGTAGCGAGTAATTTACAATTTTGCGACAGTGGGTTAGTGTAACGACTTGGAATTTTATCGTTTTAATTTGTGAATATTAAATTTAATTTAAATATTCAATTAATAGCTTTTAATAACTAAATAACTCTCTTTAAATTTATCACTAATGATAGAAAATTCTTTTTCGATTTTTGTTCTAAAAAATGAGTAGTTTGTTGGTAAACTGAAAATGTGACCAAAACCCACGTTTTGGATTTTAAGCTTTCTATCAAACAATGAGTTATAAAAAGTTGTTTTACCTTTGCATATACTTTAAAAAACCTTTGAAAGATTAAAAGTTTTATTTAAAAATATGAATGAAATAAGATGATAATAATAATAGTAATAATATAATGTATATATAAATTTAAAAATGAAAAGATGGATATGTAATTATAAAGATTCCTTAAGTGTGAAAATTAACGAAAGTACATGGTGAAATGTTTAAATAATTTGAAAAGATGGATACTAAAGTTGAATTTAAATCTTAGATTCCTTAGGTGTAGAAGTGAATAAAGGTACATGAATTCTTCAAAAATCCACCATATTTTATAATGCATGGTACTTTGATGGCTTAAGAAATGATGTGAGGGTTGAAAAGTGATTTAAGTGCAATTTTGCTTTTTAACTATTTTATTTTATTTTAGTTTTTATATTTTTACTTCATCTTATATATATTCACTACCCATTTCATTTTATCTTCATACCTCTTGATTTCTTTTTCCATCGTTCCTACCTTTTATCATTTTTGAAAAATCTCATCTTTTGCACTCAAATATCCTCACTTTATTCAAAAGGTTAAAATTTCAAGCATTTCAACTTGGAAAGGTGAGATACTAAATCTTTGTTATAGTAATTTGACGAAATAATAAATGTTGTGAATTTGTTAGAAATATTTATTTGATACGAAACACGTTTATGATATTGTTTAAAATCATATGTTTCTTGATTCTTTGCTTTTAATGGGAAAATTTGTTTAATGGATATAAACATATTCAGAGATATATATATACAGGTTACAGGTTTCATCTTCTTCTTGTTTCCTATTCTTTTTTTTAAATAAACACTCCCATCTTAAATTCAAAAGTCATTTTCTCCAAAATCGTTTAGAATTATCCAAAGGGTTCAATTATAAAGTTGTAGGTTGGGTACGGTGTTTTTTAAAGACAATCGAAGGTTATTTCGTGAAGAGGTGTGCGAGATATTAGTCAAAAATAATAAATGGTCAAACATTGTCGATTTTCGATCTTGCTTAGATCGGCAAACTGAGGGTGCATTCATGTTCGTATCTACAAATCGTTATTTTTAAGGCAAGACTTGTGATTTTAGGTGGTCGGGATGGGTCATGCGGTAAGTTGAATTGATTCTGTGCAAAAATGGAATTCTAACGATTAGAGTGTCGAGGAGGTTAGCGGTGGGGCTTGAAGTAGCGTTGGGTGATGCCGAAGGTAATGGTGGTGGTCGCATGGGGCACAGTGGGCAATGGGCCATAGTCGAGCTTAGTTTATAGGGCTTTGGTGTAGGTCACATCTATGGTGATGGAGGCAGCACAGAAGTGGATCAAACTTGTCGTGCTTGGGGCCAGTGGCACGGTAGTGCAACAACATTCGATTGGTAGTGGTGGCGAGGTCTATAAGCGGGTGCGGCAGCGACGTTAAGGAGTGGAACTTGACTGGGTTTTCTCAATGTTGGGTTGGATGGATCGAATTTTGTTTCGAATGATGGGAGGCGACGGTAAGGGTGCAAGCGAGTTACGGGTGGTCGGAGGAGTGTGCGGATGAGGTCAACACGGCGGTCGGAGGTCGATGGCAGTGGTGCACTTATGCATGTTTATGCTTAAGTTTTGGCTCCAGTCTTTTTTTACATTTTGGGAATAGATTTTTAGGTATTTGATTTGGGAATTTATGTTTGGAAGGAGAAAGCTTTCTTGTGGTTTGGATTTGACGGGCCTTGGGCTTAGGAGTTAGGATGTGCATGGTTGTTTTGGTTTAAATTATTTTTAGCTACTAATTAATAAGTTTAGAACTTCTAAAATTATGACACAATCTTACGAAGTCCATTTGACCCGAATATTTCGACGTTAGGTTCATATTAACTAGCACAACACATTTGTACAATTATTGGACAAATTTGTTGAAGTGTAAAACATTTATTAATTGATAGTCGTACAAAATGATTACGTCATTTGCTAATTATATTTTATCCTTGACATTCAATAAGTATTTTATTGTTGACATTCAGTGAGCAGAATAAAACAACATTATGCTATATTTAAATTTGATAAATTTTATTGGACATCTGTTGTGTAGAATAAATCCCTATTCTGCTATTTACTTTATTTGGATATTTATTTGTGTGTCCGTTGTAACGACCCAAATTTTGAAAACTTTAAAATATACTATTTAAAATGATTTTAAATATAAAGTAGGTAAGGTAATATGATTCACATAATATTAGATAGGATTTGGAAGGAGAAGTATACACAAAAATAGTAACATTTGCCTATATCGACAAAAGTGACGAAATGCTGATTTCGAAAAAGTAAGTTTCAGTAGTTAAATAAATTATTTTAATTTATTTAAGTGTTTAAATTTTTAAATAGCAATATACAAATTTATTTTTAAATTTGGTTTACATAAATAAATAGTTTAACTAAAACGTCAAAATGTGAACGTAAAAACGTTTTGTCTAAAATCAATATTTTGTAGATTAAAAGTTGTCGTAACGTTGTCGCATGTTTATTTTCTTATATAAGAACATATATTCAAATAGTATAAGTATTAATTAATTCACTAATCAAGTTTACTTTTACTAAACATTCTTAGAAAATTCTAGAATATAATTAAGAAAAAGTAAGTACAAAATGACAAACATGTCATTTCAAAGTAAAAGGTAAACATCAAATCAAACCAAACATAATTATTATATTCTTTGCTTGATGCTTCAGTGAAAAAGATATAAAGTAATGATTTAAAATGTGACGTTAAGTGTTGAAAAAATAAGGTTGCTTAAAAAGCAAATAAAGAGTACTTTGGTCTTTTTACAAAATATTATTTTAATCCAAAACTTTTTCTATAAATAAGCATCAACTTTTTTACACTTCTACTTCCTTTTTCAAGCTTTTTTTCCACTCTCTGATGGCTTATTCTCTTCTCTTTTCCTTACTAACTTTTTTAAAACCATATCAAACAAAGTCAAAACTCCACCAAACTTTGCCACAGACCTTAAAATATCAATAAAACATAGTTTAACATCTAAGAAGTGAAGAAATGATGGAGGAGAGGTTGGAACCCATGAAGACCGAACCATTTGGAAGGGGGAGCAAGTTCAAGGAGCTTCGGAGTGAGAAAAAGAGAAGTAAGTGCTATCGGAATTAAAAGGAAAGTCTACGAAAAAGATTTGATGAAGATAAGTGCATTTATGAAGTGCTGGATTAAATGAATGCTAGTAGGAAGTTAAACGATTTGGTTAAAGGTGAGTACTCGAGTTATAGTTTTATTTTAATAAAACTTAAGTTGATAATACATATGTTAAAATAGAAATTAATATGTTGAATAGTGGTTGATATTGGATGAACTTGGTTGATATTATGGTTGATTATATGTTTGTGTTGTGGATGATAACTTGGTTTGATAATGATAAAAGAATTGATTAGTAGTTGACCATGGTTAATTAAATTAGGAAATCCATATAAATGTTTGTACGGAAATTATTTAGCCTCTTAATGATTTTAAAATATATAAAACGATTGAAAATGATATTATAATAATATAATATTAAGTGAAATGAAATGGAATATGAGTTTGAAATATAGCAATATTGTTTAAAATGGGTTTAAAATGATTTAGAAATATTTTATAAACATTTAAAAGCTTTTCCATGAAGTCTGAAAAAAAATTAAAAAACAAGTAAAAACTATGCACGTCGCGTAACGGTATTTCGCGATTTCACGCCATAAAAGTTAAAAGAGTGCACAAAGTGGAATATAGCTTGGAATTCTCCAAGATAAGAATTTTATGGTCTATTATATCCATAGATTTCCAATGAAGAAAGAAAATCAAACTTTCATCAAGTACAGTTTGAAATATGTCCAAAATAATTTTCTAAAAACATCGTGGTTTTGTAGTTCAGAATCCAAAAACGGATTTCTTTATAAATGTTATTTTTAGATGATTAAAATTGTGAAATAAAATTTTGATAAATCTATAAAAAATTGTTAAAAGAGATTTGGAATGGAAAACATGAATTTAAAAATATTAAAAAATACTTTAAATCAAATAAACTTATATAGCACTTTCCACTGCACTTTTATACTGCGAATTCTATAACCTTTTGAAATGTAATTTTAAGCTTAATAGTTCTTTCTTAAATCTTTTGTGAATGATTTTTAAAGAATAATTAAGTATTTATGGATGATTTGGGAGGTTTTAGTAAGAGTTTGAATAAATGGTTAAGAGGAATTGCTTATACCCCTTAAACAAAAAATAAAGAATATTGTATGTAATAACAAACTGAGTACGCGGAAATGACTAGTACACTTGGTCCGTCTATGAGATCTGGAAAGATAAAGCAAGGTGTTTAACTTAGATTAGGAACGGAGCAACTAGTGCCCTGAACTTATGTGGCCTATATTTTCTCTTTTTAGCGAAGGGTGGAATAGATCGAGAGGAAAGCCCGAATGCTCTAAAAGGTCATGTTTAAGTTTTTCCACGATAAAAAAGAAACTAAATTCCTTGAATGTTAATTAACCACTTAACATCTTTTTATCAATGATTAGCACGACGGAACCAGGATCAGATTTGGGTGATTCCTATCCGAAAACCCATTCAAAATAATTTCCGAAATAAAACATATTGAAGACAAAGATCATTGAGGACAAAGATATTCATGATGTAGGATTACTTGCCATTAGTCCCTGGAGGTGAAATTTACCATATCTAAGGTGGCAGTAATACTCTGTTATGAAAATCTTTGATTTGCAAGAATATGATTTGAAGTTAAAAAAGAAATCTTTGATTAAGATTTAATGAACGATTTGGGAATACTTTCCCTAAGTTAAAAATTATAATTTGAATATAATAAATTTTGATTAAGATTTAATGAATGATTTGAAAAAAAATTACTAAGTAAAAGAGAAAATGATTTGGAATTATTCCAAGATCTAGAGAAGTTTAATAAGTCAAATAATTTGATAAATGAGGCTTAATGATTCCATATACATTTAAAATGAAAATGGAATAACTTGAAAAGAATATATCTAAAAAAGATATTTGATTTAAATAAAAGATGAAGTAATTGATTGATGATTGATATCCATTTATGAACTTAACATTTTTTAAATCGAAGATTGGCTTCAAGAAACTAGGGTCGGATTTGGATGGTTGCTATCCGTAAACCACTTCGAACAAATGTATACGTTCGAAAGTGAAGACATATTGAAGATGATGATTATTGAAGACCATGGATCTTCACAGCGTGAGGACTGCTTGTTGACTTGCTCTAGGTTGCTCCCATTATAGGTTTATTTATCACAGCGGTCTCCTTATTGTGGAGATTTTTCGGACTGCAAGGACTACTTACTACTAGTGGTAGTAGGAGAGTGTCTTCGGTTTCGTTCAGTCCCAGAATGGACTTGTATGGGCGAATGTCTGACATTGCATTTCTGAGGCACAATGTTTGACTTTTACAAATGTACATCTGCTTGATGACGGAGAAGGCAAATTCTCTTAGCTTAACACCCTTCTATGAGACATACGAGCTTAGAGGTTGTATGCTTGTGGTAGTCAAATAGTAATCAAAGGAATGACAACGTGGCATTAAAACTAAAAGAAGATGCGTTATGTGAAAAGGTTATTGTTGCCTCGAGCCTAATCTAATGAAAATGACAGAAACATGGTTAGATGCAGCAAGGCTAAGTGAGTCATTCTTAATTACGGTATGATCATCCTCTTCTTCTTGCTATGACGTCTGGGATGTAAATTAATGTGGTTTGTATGTTAGAGCACGCTCGGATAAAGGTTGGTAACGACTAGGGATGACATATTCGGTACTATCAAGTTACAGAGCTAGGCCGGTCTTGTGTTGGTAGAAGGTAGATGTTCTATGCTTCAGGACATCCATCTAGAGGTGTACCCATTGGAAGGTAGTCCCTTCATCTGGTCATTTGTATAGAAGTTCATTCTCCAATAAGAACCTACGGACTTGATTGTAAACCTATTATGCTGGAATTTAATCGATGTAACAATTTCGGCTAAGATTAATAAGTTTATTTGCAAATGTTTTCAAAGGAATATCATTAGAAATACTATAAATATTATGATATAAAAGTGTTTTAAGTTATCATAAGGTAAAAACCCATCCGTGTTTATGTGTGGGCATGGTCTTATGAGATACTCTTTCTTTTCTAAGGATTTTATTCAAAGACTGATAGATGACACTATCATTTATTATTGTGTTTTCTCACGTTGGTTTTTCAAGCCTGATCTGGGTATTTTCAATACTCGTGTCAGATCCGAGTATTTTCAGGTTGAGTTGAAGACGGTTGGAATTTCCAAAGGAGAGCTGCAGATCTTCATCATCGTATGGACGTATTCTATTATCTGCTATATGTATTGCATTTGTTTTTGTTGTTTTCAGCATTTGTAAGGACAAAAGTTATAACTGTCCAGGCTGAATCTAGGTTAGACTCTGATATTGTACTTTAAAATTTTCCGCTGCAAAGATATTTGTTCAATATCATATATTATTCCATTCGTGTGAGATTCTATTCCGTCTTTTTTATTACCCTTCATGTTCCGTCTTTTCGTACAATTTGAGTTGGACATGTGTGGTTTATTGTCAATTCAAACGGTATGGACAAACCGGATTTGATATTTGGTATTAGAGCTGAAGGTTAAGCAAGAACCTTGTCTTTGGTTGGGGTAAGTCTCATCAAAGATAGGGTTAGTAATACCTTAGGATGAGTAACTCATTATAGATAGGGTTAGTAACACCTTAGAATGAGTTTTAGTGTATTATATATGAGTGCATATTTGTTAGTGACTAATAAATTTTTGTTGATTTATCTATTGAGTGATTTATGGATTCTGATCGATGTGCCTGATCACCGTTATCGATGAGGGTTCCTAAACATTTAAAAAAGACGAACCGACACTCCGATTTTGAAAAAATTGGTAAATGAAATAATTTTACCTAGGATTATATTTTGAATATAAAGTATATATTTTTGAAAAGTTGTATAGTTAGGAATTAGGATTAGTGAACTTTAAATATGAACATCTTATGATTAGAATTTCGCAGTTTAACTATAAGATGTTTCATAAAAATAATCGATAAGTAAGAAATCTGATAAAGTAATTAAGATCTTTAATACTTATTCCAAAATAATAACTTAAGAAATGATAATGTTAAGTTACTATCTTAAATTGATCAATTGTTTGATTTAAAAGTTTAAGTACAAATACCTTGTGAATTAAGTTTCATAAGTTGACTATAAGGTGTTTGATAATTAGATTTGTTTAAGGAATGTACATGTACGATAAAAATGTATTTAAATGATCGTGTAAAAAGATAAATATAAAAGGAATGAGAATTTAAATTTGTGTAATTTAAAGAGTTGTGGAAATTTAAGTGAAGTTAATTAATATAAGATAAGTTTATAAAAAAATTATAAAATAGGTTTTATAAAGTAAACTCTAAAGGATTTTGAAAAAGATATTATTTCAAATAAAAAGAGGTATTTTATGATAATTAATTCGGTTGGCTAAAAAATAAACTAAAAATAAACAAGTGATGTGTTCGATGGTAAGCACTTCTCTTAAGTATTACTCTTCTTGATAAGAGGATATATGATACTATTGGTAGTACCCAGTTCCTTAGATTGTTTTGGAGTTACTCGATCTATATAATTTTCTTAAGTTAAAGAAATAATGTGAATCATTAATTAGTAATCTTCATAAAAGTGTTTAAACCAAAGATAAATTGGAATTTCTAATTGCTAAAATAAAGCGGAATTTCCGACGATTTTGGACAGTCGAATTTTTTTGAATCGTACATAACTGAAAGCTAAGAAATTGATAAAAGATTGTGAAATATTTTAAGTAAATGAAATTGGATAAGTATAATTTATGAATGTGATTATAAATAAAAAGGATTTAAAAGTAGAGAAATTTATAATAGCATTCAATCGGAAATAAATTTTGGAAATATGAATTTGAAATTATAGCAACCTATAGAAAACTGAAATTCACCTGGCTATAAAACAGAACAGGAATTTGGGATTTTTACATACTCATAAGATGTAAAAGTATATCATACAAATATAGAGTTAAGTCATGAACTATTAACTAAAATAACGACTCCACAATAAAAGGTAATAGTAACCTAGAAAATGTTTTATTAAAGAATTCTAGCATAAATTAAGGATTTGGACTTAAGTCTTTAAAGTGATTGATTTGCACAAATTATAAGATGAAACAAAATTATGTAATAGTTTTACAAAATGATCCATAAATAATACTAGTGTTAAACGAAATATACTAAGTTAAACGGTTGTGGGAATTATGATACAGATAATTTATCTTTGAGTGAAAAATGGTTTCTTTGGAATATTTTTCTTTAATAAAAATATTTTTAAATAAATATTTAAAGGGATTATATGAAGAAGCACCTTTATAAAGTGTTTGAGCTTAAGATAAAGTTATTATGAAAGTTTTTGAGGGTTAATAAATACCTATGTTATATGTAGATCATTTCATCGCATATATGTTGATCTAAATCCGAGTACGCAACTTTGAGGTTTTTACACTGGTCCGAAAAAGGATTTATCACTCGATTTTTTAAAGGTGAGCATTGGTGATGTTTTGTGGTTAGTTACTCGAGTTTTCTATCATAGTTGAAAGCTATGCAAGGAAAAGAAAAGGTTTCTGAGCAAAGAGCCTGATCAAAGTCCGCACTAGAGGATCGAGGGATCGTTACTAGTTCGGAAATAAAGTTGTTCATTCGAATAGGAGATCGAATAAGATATTTCACACAGATGATCTTTGTATATTATATGGAATTAAGTCTGAAGATAAATGTTTTGTACAAACTTTTGTTTTCGATAATTTCGAGGATGAAATTCTTTTAAGTAGAGGAGAATGTAAAGACCTAGATTTTAAACACTTTAAAATATACTATTTAAAATTATTCTAAATATAAAATAGGTGAGTTTATATGATTCAAATATAGATAGGATTTGGAAAGAGAAGTATAAACAAAAATAGTAACATTTGCCTATATCGACAAAAGTGACGAAATGCTGTTTTCAGAAAAGTAAGTTTCAATAGTTAAATAATTATTTGATTTATTTATGAGTTTTGATATTTTTAAATATAAATATACAAATTTACTTTTAAGTTTGTTTACATAAATAAATAGTTTAACTAAAACGTCAAAATGTGAACGTAAAACATTTTGTCGAAAATCAACGTTTTGTCGATTAAAAGTTGTTGCAAGCTTGTCGCACCTTTATTTTCTTATATAGGAACATATATTCAAATAGTATAAGTATTAGTTAATTCATTAATTAAGTTTACTTTTACTAAACACATTTAGAAAATTCTAGAATATAATTAAGAAAAAGTAAACACAAAAGAACAAACATGTCATTTCAAAGCAGAAAGTAAACATAAAATCAAACCAAACATAATTATTATATTATTTACATAATACTTAAGTGGAAATGACATAAAGTGTCAGGACCGGATTCTTCGTCTTCCGAAAATTCAACATCGATACTCACTTTATCGACTGTCAAGCCATCGAACGACGGAAAACCGAACACTGAGGGTTTTAAGAAAAGAAAAAGAAAGAAGAAGAGATAAGAAGATAGAAAAATAGAGAGGAAAGAAAATAGAAAATGGAACATAGTAATTTTAAAATAGAAGAAAAAGAGAATAGAAAAAGATAGGGAAAAGAAAACAGAAAATGACTGAACAACAACAGAATCTCACAATTCGCAGCTTTTTAAAAATGAGACTACCATAAGACCTCACGCCACACACACAATGCAAACGCAGACTTGGAGGAGATTTCTCCTTATGATAGTCAAAGATGCTTGATACGCATTTAAAAAGAACATTTCATATTATTATTAGTGCATAGTGTAGGAAACAATTTCGAAAGTAGAATATAAATCTTAGCCAGCATAGGTACCATTATATTATGCCTACTAATAGCTACCATATTAGATGGCAAGTTCTACAACTAAAACCGTACAAGTCACGTATTGTTTCTTTGGATTTCCAACGAATGATCAGGCCAAGGAACTTCCCATTGCCACATGAGAATGCCTCTGGATGGACATCCCCGAGAACCAAACCGGATCTCTACCAACACAAGGCCGGGTTACCCCTAACTGAGTAACAACTGACCGAATATGCCATCCCCCGGTCCTTTGGGACCTTTTCACCGAGCGCTCGTAATCAATTCACACAATCATAACAAAGTGTTTTCAACATGAGTAAGTATCTGGGCTCCATACCATGATACCACCCTTTTCCAGAAGGAAATGCACACATCCTAAAGGGCGCTACCCCTCATAACCTTGCCGCATCTTTCCTGTTTTGACCATTCACGGGGTGTGAGGCTCGACGAAGTCACGTCCACAAAAACATACTTTATACAAAAGCCATGCTTTGGGTCAACAAATGATCATAGAAATGATCACAAAGATAGACGATCAAATAAACGATCCTATCACAAATAATCAACACAATGATCATTTACAGCAACACTCAGCATGTCACATTACCAAATTGGGAATATATCGCTGATAACTTCAACTATATAACCTCTGAGCTCGTACGTCTCAGAGAAGGGTGTTAAGCTAAAAGAATAAATTCTCCGTCACCAACAGAAATATATTTGAAAGAAATCTGCTTTATCTCTCAACTTGTAATGTCAGACATACAATCCATACAAGTCTGTTCCGGGCTCGAACAAAACCGAAGGCACTTCTTACGAAGCCCTTGTAATCCGGGTATTCACAATCCCGATCGAATTTCCCATCACTTAAGGAATCTCTATACCAGGAGCTACCCAGTGCAGAGACAATCGATAGGTCATCCTATCGCTTTCACAAATACTCGGTCTTCAACACCGATCTTCAAATGCAATTCACAACGACGTATCACATATTCGGAATGGGTTATACGACCCCATGGTCCTTTCCCGGTTAACCCGAATAGTGAGCGCTTATTCAAAAATAAGTGTGGCATTCAAATTCAAACAATCACATCTATTACCCATTCAAATGGAAATATTGATAGTCGGTTATTGAACTATCAATGGATATGCACAACATCACCAGATTCCAAATAATTTTTCAAATTATTTATTTTCCAAAATATCTTTACTAGATATATATATATTTCACACTTCAAAAATAAATCAATATTTATTTTTAAACCAATTCTCTTTTTCATTCATAAATTCCATAGTGAATTTATAATCCAAAATATCTATGAATATACGGTTTCAATTATTCATTTCAATTTATCTTCAAAAAGATAAATTCTCAAAATATTCCCTTTATATCGGGAAAACAATTCTATACTTATTTATTCATAAGTAATTCACAAATTTTATTTATTTTCAACACTTGGAAAATATTCAATATACTTAAATCGAGATTAAGTATATATTCCATTCTTTAAGGAAATCATTCTCTTAAACATATTTATTTGGGCCAAAATGAATGTTGCGTAAAACATCGTTACGACAACCCAAAATCACTAGTATAGGGATTCGAAATTAAAATAGATATATAAATCCCAATACTATACAAAACATTTCCTTTCGGAAATCATTTACTATAACAACAGTGTTATAGTCCATTATTTCCTCTTATTTCTCGAAAACGTCTATTTCAACAATCAATGTTGAAATCTATGGTTTCGAATCTCAACACATTTAAAACATCGTTATATCATTTTAATTCAATTTAAAATATCACATTCTAAACATTTTCTTCAACATATTATTCACTATTCAAAAACGTGAATATACTACGTTAACAATTTTCATCCTTTTATTCATTTTATTTCAAAGGATTATTCACAGTCAAAAATGTGAATATAACTCCATTTATAGGTTTCAACAATTTACTTATCAAAATAAGTCGTTTGCGAATTTATAAAACAACGTTTATAAATTCCATTTCTATTTATTTTATAACAACTCCTTTTATAAATTCCTTTATTAACCTATTCGATTTATAACTCAATTATAAAACTAAAGGTTCACATTATAAATTTAATGCTTATAAAACGATTATTTTACAGAATCGTTCTTTTAACTTCCCAATTTATAAATCTTATAACTTATAAGATTGTTTATTTATCCAAAATTCATTCTTTCAATAACTTTATAAATCTTATAAACCTACTGTTTATAAAATTTCATTTATAACTTCACTGTTTAAAATTCTATAAATTCCATTCAATTATGAAATTCATTTTCACTTCATTCAAACACTTATAAAAACTCGTTTTATAATGTCCATATTCCAATTTATAAATATCCATTTATAAATCTCTTAATATAAATCAATTTATATTATCCTTTTAAAACGTCTTAAATCTCCTTTATTATTTCACCATTTTGATTCATAAAATAATTAAATTTTATAAATCCTATATTTAAACTTTTCACAATAAATTCTAAAATCCCGATTAAACTATTTTATAAAATCATTAGCCTCATATTCTCAAAAATCAGTTTTTTTAACTATATTTCTCAAAAATCATAATTTTTATAACATTAAAAATTATAACGTTTATTTATTTAAAATGAATCAATTTCCAAAAATATAGTATATTTTCAAAAATCACTTTATAAATCATTTTAAAATTCCAAAATTTGGTCCAATGATGCTACATACCAAATAGTCAATCACGACAACAACGATATCATATATCGATATGATAATCAACGAATATCAAAATATCCATAATCAAATAAATACTGTTGAGGAATCCAGTTGGATCCCTCCAACCTGTTTCCTGCATCACAAACATTAGCTTAATACCAATTTCGCTCCAGTACGAAATTATCGCGGTATATGGGATTTAAAATATTATCCGCTTAATAGACGGCGCAATAGGGTCTCATCCGCTAAACAAAAAAATGCGAAAAATCAATAACTCCAATATATACATATGCCAATATATATATATTGCTATTATATATAATACCAATTTCACTGTTTATGAAATATTCGCGGTATATGTTTTTTATAAATAACATCCGCTTACCAACGGCGCATAATGTCTATTTTAACAATCAATAGATATCAATCAACATTCAAACATGCATTCAAATATTTTAAATCTAACTATTTAAAATAAAATCGAAACTGATTCGATTGAGTGAGAAGTTCTCACCTTGGTTTTAAATTCCGTTTTAGTGATTTATTTCGAATAAAATTAAACGGACGTTTAATTTTACCCGAAATTCTCACTAACTCCAAACGATTCCAAACCAGCTCCATCGCGTAGTGCTCGTCCATACGATTCCAACGCAACTGGTTTCGCGCGTTTTCGACCTCGTATGAAAAAGTTATGAATTTATGAAGTTTATACACGATTTTATAACTAAATTTACAACTAAATCTAATTAATTTTAAACCTTACAATAATATCACATTACGGATCCGATGAAACGGTTTCGTCGAAATCCGAGACTTTTTGAAAAATGGCTATTTTTACTCGCCAAATTAAAATTAAAAATAAATCGATGCGTTTCGAGCTGCCACGATCAAACGATAGCTCTGATTGACACGAAAATTGAAATCCGGTAATAACTAACTATTACGGATCCAATGGAACTGGTTTCGTTTAATTCTGAGACTGTTCAAAAATTGACTATTTTACAGTCGATTATTAAATATTAAAATATTCAATTTTCACAAATTAACTCTTAATTCGATTTTAAAAGTTCTAAAATATAGTTCTAACTTCAATATGATAAAATAAAATTTTACAAATCATTTTCAATCATATTTAACACTATTTTCAATTATTTCCATAATTTAACATATTAAATTATCGATTTAATAATCCAATTAAATCCAATAATTCAAATTAAAATTTATTTGACTTATAAATTCACTTTTAAATATTTAAAATAAATTAAATATTCAAATTTTAATTTCTAAAAATTCTGGGTCGTTACATAAAGTAATGATTTGAAATGTAACGTTAAGTGTTGAAAAAATAAGGTTGCATAAAAAGTAAGTGAAGGGTATTTTAGTCTTTTTACAAAATATTATTTTAATCCAAAAAAATTTCTATAAATAAGCATCCACTTTTTCACACTTATTCTTCTTCCTTTTTCAAGCTTTTCTTCCACTCTCTAATGGTTTCTTCTCTTCTCTTTTCCTTACTAACTTTTTCAAAACCATATCAAACAAAGTCAAAACTCCACCAAACTTTGACAAAGACTTTAGAATACCATTAAAACATGGTTTAGCATCTAAAAAGTGAAGAAATGATGTAGGAGAGGTTGGAACCCATGGAGGCTGAACTATTTGGAAGGGGGAGCAAGTTCAAGAAGCTCCGGAGCGAGAAAAAGAGAAGGAAGGGCTAATGGAATCAATAAAAAGTTAACAAAAAAGATTCAGTGAAGAAAAGAGCATATAGTGAAGTGTTGGATTAAATGAATGTTGGTAGAAAGTTAAACGATTTGGTTAAAGGTGAGTACACAAGTCTTAGTTTTATTTTAATAAAACTTAAATTGATAATACACATGTTAAAATAGAAATTAAAATGTTGAATACTGGTTGATATTGGATGTTAACTTGGTTGATATTATAGTTGATTATATGTTTGTGATATGGATGGTAACTTGGTTTGATAATGATTAGTAAATGGTCATAATTAATTAAATGAGGTAAATCCATACAAATGGGTGTGTGGAAATTATTTAGCCTCTGAATAATTTCAAAATATCTAAAAAGATTGAAAATAATATTATAATAATATAATATTATAAAGTGAAATGAAATGGAATATGAGTTTGAAATATAATATATTTTTTAAAATGAGTTGAAGTATTTTATAAACATTAAAAAAGCGTTTCAATGAAGTTTGAAAAGAATTTGAAAAACAAGTCAAAACTATGTGCGTCGCGTAATAGTAGTTCGCAATTTCACGCCATAAAAGTTAAATAAGTGTACAAAGTGGAATATAGCTCGGAATTATCCAATAAAAGAATTCTCCAGTCTACTATATGCATAGTTTTCCAACGAAGAAAGAAAATCAAACTATCATCATGCAAAGTTTGAAATATGTCCAAAACAATTTTTTTTAAAATATCTCGGTTTTGTAGGTCGGAATCCAAAAAGGGATTTCTTTATAAATGATAGTTTTAAATAATTAAAAATAGGAAATAAATTTGAAAAATTTATTAAAATGGTTTAAAAGAGATTTGGAATGGAAAATATGAATTTTTAAATATTAAAAAGTTGTTTAAATCAAATAATCTTATATAGCACTTTCCGCAACACTTTTATGCTGCGAATTCTATAAACTTTTGAAATATTGTTTTAAACATAAGGGTTCTTTCCAAAATCTTTTATGAATGATTTTTAAAGAATAATTAAGTATTTATGGGTGGTTGGGAAGTTTTAATATGAGTCTGAATAAATGGTTAAGATGAATTGTTTGTACCATTAAACAAAAAGTAAAATATATTGTATGTGATAACAAACTAAGTATATGGAAACGAATAATACATTTGACCCACCTATGAGATCTGGAAAGATAAAACAAGGTGTTTAACGAAGGTTAAGAATGGAGCAAGTAGTGCCTAAACTAACTTGGCCTATATTTTCTCTTTTTAGGAGAGGGGTGGAATAGATCGAAAGGAAAGCTTGAATGCTCTAAAAGATCATATTTAAATTTTTCCAAGACAAAATAAAAGAAACAAAATCCTTTGAATGCTAATTAACCACTTAACATCTTTTTATCGATGATTAGTACGAAGGAATCGAGATCGGATTTGGGTGATTCCTAACCAAAAACCTCTTCAAACTAATTTTCAAAATAAAACATATTAAAGACAAAGATCGTTGGAGATAAAGATATTCATGATGTAGGATTACTTGTCATTAGTCCATGGAGGTGAAATTTACCATATCTAAGATAGCAGTAGTACTCTGTTATGAAAATCTTCGATTTGCAAGAATATGATTTGAAGTTAATAAAGCAATCTTTAATTAAGGTTTAATAAACGATTTGGGAATACTTTTCCTGAGTTAAAGGTTATAATTTGAATATAAGAATTTTTTGATTAAGATTTAATCAAAGATTTGGAAATAATTTCCTAAATAAAAGAGAAAATGATTTGGAATTATTCTAAGATCTAAAGAAGTTTATAAGTCAAATGATTTGATAAATGAGGCTTAATGATTCCATATACATTTGAAAAGAAAATGGAATAACTTGAAAAGAATATATCTAAGAAAGATATTTGATTTAAATAAAAGATGAAGTAATTGATTGATGATTGATATCCACTTATGAACTTAACATCTTTTAAATCGAATATTGGCTTAGAAGGAACCGGGATCGGATTTGGGTGATTCCTATCTGAAAACCACTTCGAACCAATGTTTACATTCGAAAGTGAATGCATGTTGAAGAAGATGATTATTGAAGACCATGTATCTTCATAACATGAGGACTGCTTGTTGACATGCTCTGGATCGCTCCCATTATAGAGTTATTTATAGCGGTGGTCTACTTGTTCTAGAGATTTTTCAGATTGCAAGGACAAATCGCTATTTGTGGTAGTAGGAGAGTACCTTCGGTTCCGTTCAGTCCCAAAATGAACTTGTATGGACGAATGTCTGACATAGACACAACGTTTGACTTTTACAAATGTACATCTGCTTGGTGGTGGAGAAGGAAACTTCTCTTAGCTTAACACCCTTCTCTGAGACATACGAGCTCAGAGGTTGTATGCTTGTGAGAGTCAAATCATGATCAAAGGAATGACAATGTGGCATTCAAAGTGAAAGAAGATGTGTTATGTGGAAAGGTAATCGTTGCCTCGATCCTAATCAACCGAAAATGACCGAAACAGTGTTAGATGCATCAAGGCTAAGTGGGTCATTTCCAATTAGGGTATGATCATCCCGTTTTAGATATGTTTCTTTCCGCTAAGATGTCCGGGATGTAAATTATTATGGTTTGTATGCTAGAAAGTGCTCGGTTAAAGGTTGGTAACGACCGGGGGATGACATATTCGATACTATCTAGTTGTAGAGGTAGGCCGGTCTTGTGTTGGTAGAGGGCAGATATTTTGTGCCTCTGGACATCTACCTAGAGGTGTACCCATCGGAAGTCAATTTACCTGGTCATTTGTATGGAAATCCATTCTCCAATAAGAACCTACAGACTTGATTGTAAACCTATTGCGCTAGAATTTAATCAATTAATGATTTCGTTTAAGATTAATAAGTTTATTTGCAAATGTTTTCAAAGGAATGTCATAAGAAATAATATCAAATGTTTTGATATATAAAAGTATTTTATGTTATCATAAGGTAAAAACCGATCCGTGTTTATACGTGAGTATGGTCTTATGAGACACTCATTCTTTTCAAAGGATTTTATTCAAAGACTAATACATGACATTATCATTTATTATTGAGTTTTCTCACGCTGGTTTATTAAGCCTGGTCCAGATATTTTCAATACTCGAGTCAGATCCGAGTAGTTTTAGGTTTAGTTGAAGACGGTTGGAGTTTTCAGAGTTGAGCTAGAGATCTTCATCATCGTATGAACGTATTCTGTTATTCGCTACATCTATTGCATTTATTTTGTTGTTTTCAGCATTTGTAAGGACAGATATTTATAACTATTCAGGCTGAATCTAGGTTAGACTCTAATATTGTATTTTAAAATTTTCCGCTGTAAATATATTTGTTTAATATTATATATTATTCCATTCATGTGAGACTCGTTCTATCTTATTTTCTTTATTACCCTTCATGGTTTCGTGATATTTGAGTTGGACATATGTGGTTTATTATCGATTCAAAGGATACGGAGAAACGAGCCTTGACACCAGTGGCTTGGATAAATGATGTATGATATGTTAATTGACAACCATGGATTTTATTTACATATATGTTTCTTATGTAAATATCAGTAATATATCTGGGAATGTGGAATTAGAAACAAATGGTAGCATGTTTAAGTACCATTGAGATCGCTAAGCATCTCCCCAAAATTCGAAAGAAAATGAATTTGGATTTACATTAGTTTACCATATTTTGAAGTAAAGTGTTTTCTATATTTTAATGATATTTTAAGTTAACTTATTATTTTATTAGTGAAATTTTAAGTTAATTAATTATTTTATTAATGATATTTTAAGTTAAACATCATTATTTAATAATAATGTTTTGTAGTTAATTAATTATTTAATTAATAATATTTTAAGTTAATTAATTATTTAATAATGATGTTTTGAAGTTAATCAATTATTTCATGAATGTTATTTTAAGTTAATTAATTATTAAATAATGATGTTTTGAAGTTAATTAGTCATTTTATTAATAGTTTTAATTTAATTAATTAGTTTTAATAATGGTATTTAAGTTTATTTAATTAATTTAATAATCTGTTTTAAATAATAATATCGGTTTATAAAAGATGTTTAAAATTAATAACTTGTTTCAGAAAAAGAGAATTATTTTAAATGAAGGATCCAAATATGGAGTTTCTAAATTGGAAAGAGATCTTGGAACTTAAAAAAGAAGTGTTGTTCCATAAAACTTAGGTTTTAAACGAATAATATATGGAGACGTTGGAAACCATATACTTGACATTAAACTTTTGAGTTAGGGAAATTTCTACCTACCTTGAAAAGTAGGAATGTTATTGAGTCAAGGTAAGAGGTAATGACATCTCTACTTGAACTATTACATTGTTACCTGAAGGATAACTAAAGTTTGAAATTGAAGATTAATGTTCAATATATAAAGTATTATTTTTCGTATATTGTAACGACCCGCCTTTTTGGACAGTTTAAACCGACGATCAAATACACATGTCGATTCCAAACCATTCAAAAGGGCAGATAGTTATTGGGGTAAATAAGAAAAGAAAAGAAAGAGAAATAAAGGAAAAGAAACAACACAGAATCTCGCAGCGGAACGATAAAATATAATAGTCAAATAAACAGTTCATGAAGCTGTTTACTATACTTTGACAACTATTCATACAACATTTATCAGAGTTATACATATACAACAGAACAATTTGAAATAATGCAGCAGATAGCATAATGCAAGGGTAATAATAGTAATAGTATACCAAATCTTCGTCTTCATCCTCCAGAATAGATCTTCAAAAATCTGAAAAACTCAGGACTGACCCGAGCATAATGGAAAGACAAAACACTCGAGTCAGGACTAAATATCCTTATGAAATTTAAATCAATCGTAAATGAATATGAGTGTAACGGCGTCAGAGATGTTTACGGGGTTTGACATCTCCTATCCAGTGTCAACGTGCGTGCAATAACTCAAGAGATGTTACGGGATTTTCCATCTCTTAAGGATCCGTTAAGCTATCTACTATGTAGTAATATACGCTAAGTAGATAATGTCTATCAGTAATATAAAGTATCAAAATAGCGTTAAGGCGTTACCATAATCCCCCTTAACACATTTTATATTCCCAAAAGCATATACAAGACCGTAGTTTCCCCAAAACCGGAAGTCACCAGAGGGCATCCATATACTCAAGGTACAAATCAAAACGTAGTGGTCGCGAATAGGATAATCAGTATGACAAGGTACATGAGGCGATACCAATTAGGATACTAGTAGTTGCGTGATCAGGACTGATGTTGGGCATAGCCAGCAGCTACCCCAACACCGCGAAACAACACTCCCAAATCAAGGGGTGCACCCAAATCGCATCACAAATGTAATAGATATGGTATCGAAGAAGTGTGTCCACTAGAGGTGGCGAACCTCAATGGCCCGGCGCGGCTCCTGTTTTAGTCATGTCAGGGGTCATCCAATAATCGTTCTCTTTCTTCAGTCAACGCGTTCACCAAACCATCCACTTCATTCTGGATCAACACTCCGCGTATAATAGTTATTAAAGTGGTGTTCGGTATCGACAGAGAGTATGTCCATATCCGATCCTGGCCTCTTTAATAACTACGTATTATTACACCGTTGGCTCTTTTATATTTCAAATCGATTCATAATTTATATCAAAATATTATATTCGCTTCAAAAATCAAATCCATTTCAAATAACATCGTATCTTTTCAAATGTAGGATTTCGTTTTAAACATCAATTTCGCATCAATATCTCATTTCGATTTCAAAATCATTTCGAATTTCAATTTAGGTTGCAACTTCATTTAACCCAATTCGTATTTAAATTCAAGATTTAAATATAAACATTTCTCCTTATTAACCAGCTTGAAAATTTTAGAAAATAGTTTAAGTAGTTTAAAAGTAGTTTTAAATAATTAAAATACTTAAAATACTTAAAGTCTTAAAATGGATTTAAAATAGATAAATTTGTTTAAAATAATTTAAATTGGGTTAAGTAGATTTAAAATAGATAAAAATAGTTTAAGTATTCAAAAATGATTTATATAACTGAGAACTTTGGAAGACAAAATAAAACAGCTTCAAAACCAAATCATTTCAATTATAACTTCCCAATTCAAACAATTTCAATTTCCATTCTACCGATTCAGTTTCGATTTCAATTCAAACAAATGTCAACTTTGACTTCAAACTAATTCAGTTTTACATTCACCTCCAATTTATTCAATTTCAATTTATATCGATTTTTAGCTTGATTTTTCAAAATATCAACTTTTAACACTTAACAAAATTATCCTTCAATATTCAAATTTAAATCCCAATTACAAATATGATTCAATTTCAAGCTCAATTCCAAAATATCATTTTATATCGCTTTTACTTAGTAATATTCAAAGCTCGAATTAAGGTTAAATCTCTAAACCAATCAATTTTCGACCTTCAATCATATCCAATTTCAAACTTCAAAGTCTCAACTTAATTATTTAACAAAATTCCTTTAACCAGAGTTTATTTCAACATTCCAAACTCAATTTTTCGATAAATTCGATTTCTATAAATTGATTTCTATTTATACTTTTAAATCAAAACATTTAAACAAATTTCAAATCGACGATTTCAAAATTTATTAATTTAGCCAATTCGGTGTCCGTATATAATTTTCTATCATATGGCCAAGTAGTTATTTATTTCAATTTAAATGTCACGAATGAGCATATATTACTTAAATTAAATCACAGTATCATATGTATGCATAACAGGATATATATAAGCAAACAAACATCCAAACATTCAAACATCAACCAATAGCATCCATCGAAATACATCATCCAATAGGCAATACAATTCATGGCAATTTCATAGTTATCGATGTCAGGTAATTAAATCGCAATTCAATTTCAATTTTAATTTCAAATTTAACAGTCAATTTAATTTTCAATGGTTAATTCAAATGACAAGCTATATGACAATTAAATTTTTATCAAACAACGACAAAAAACAAATAAAATCATAACACTTCATAATATCGAATTTAACTAGCATAAAGATATTTAGTACGTTGTGAGCGTTATAAAACACTCACGTTGATTTTTACGATTTTAAATCAAATCGAACGACGTTCGATTTAATCCAAAATTTTCTTTAGCTCCAAACGATTCCAATCCAGCTCCATTGCGTAGTGCTCGACAAAGCGAACCCGACGCAACTGGTTTCGTGAAATTCCGACCTCGCATCAAAAAGTTATACAGTTTTAAAGTTTGAACGGATTAATATAAATTAATTTACACCTTTATTTTTCAATTTTGAACCTTAGATAATCACAACCGTCCATTGTGCTTCCTGCGATCAGTGCCGCCCCTTCTCCTTTCCATTCTTCTTCGTTCCCAGCTTTTACGCGAGCCAGAACCCAAATCACGCACGAAACCCTAAATGCCGAGCCTCCAACGTTCGACGAGACGACGATCAGGCGACGCTATATCAAGCGC
The DNA here is from genome assembly GCA_030765085.1 of Allium cepa. Classification (NCBI taxonomy): domain Eukaryota; kingdom Viridiplantae; phylum Streptophyta; class Magnoliopsida; order Asparagales; family Amaryllidaceae; genus Allium; species Allium cepa. The sequence continues at coordinate 431,224,319 of CM060935.1, forward strand.
CTCCATGAGCTCCACCAACGCCCCAACCCGTGGCCCACTCGGCCCTATATGCTGCACGCAAAACAAGCTTGAACGGCCTACGTTCACGACCCCGTCACGCCTCCATCGTCACGTTATACTCGATCATGACCGGTCAAAACGAAGATCCCAGAGCCCTCTGCAAGTTTGTAGTTGGGAAATTTTTGAATCGTCGAGTGGATTTGATGATAATCGAGGGAGAACGAAAGAGAATATCGGCCACGGGTTTATAAATGCGGCGGCTGCTAAAGAAGATAGGGTTTCGGCCCTAATAAAATGAATATATAAACGTTTATACCTATTAATTTAATATTAAATTCAATTTATAACGAGCACTTTCAAACGAACTCCAACTCAAACGTGCCGCCAGGCATTTCTAAGGTTATACCCATGTTCCGAACACAATGGAACATGTTTCAAAAGCTAATTCGATCATCTGTGCGAGTTACAGCAATAAACGTTCGATTTAAATTAAATCGATTTAAACTAATTTCTAGGCGTTTTAGCTTGCCTCGGACAAACGGTAAATCCAATTGACACGAAATTTGAAATCTTACAATAGTATCACATTACGGATCCGATTAAACTGGTTTCGTCGAATTCCGAGACTGTTTGAAAAATGATTATTTTAACTCGCCAAATTAATATTAAAACAATTTCAGCGCGTTTCGCGCTGCCATGGTCAAACGACAACTCCGATTGCTACAAAAATTGAAATCCGATAATAATAAATTATTACGGATCCAATGGGACTAGTTTCGTCCAATTCTGAGACTGTTCAAAAATTGGCTATTTTTCAGTCGATAATTAAATATTAAAATATTCAATTTTCACAAATAAATTTTAAATTCAGTTTTAAAAGTTCTGTAGCATCACTATAACTCCAATATGATAAAATAAAATTTTACAAATCATTTTTAATCATATTAAACCCGTTATTCAATTATCCAATAAATTTCAAATTTAAAATCTTATTAACTCCATTATAATCTCGATATAACTTACATTCACTTTGGAAACCAATTTGAATCATATTAAATCAAATTTCAATTATTCACTCTATTTTCATATATTAAATTTCGATATCAAATTAATCATATCAATTCGGAATTTAATTATTCAAACATTCGTAATATTAAGTTAACAAATTTGATTATTTTTAAATCACTATCTTTTGAGATATTCAAAACGAACTTAAAAATTTAACTTTTGAAACAAATTTAAATTGTAGAACAACCATTTCCATTATACGGTTATTCAATTCCCATTATTAAATTATTCAATAAATTCCAAATATTTAATTTAAACAATTTACCTGCTCAATATTCGATATTTGTTTTTAAATAGATTTTACTTATCAATCAATTACTCTATTATACCCAATGAATTCAACATTTATTATTATTCCAAATGACTTACAATTTTTTTCCTGACATTAAATCACGAAAACTTATTAATTTAGCTACTTTAATTATCAAAAATTTACGGGTCGTTACACTCTCCCCCACTCAAAACTTTTCGTTCTCGAAAAGGAAAAGAGAAGGGAAAAGGAACTAATTATAGAATTCAACATTAGATATATTTCTATTCAAAGTTAACAACTCATAAAACAATGAAATTCCATTTATAAAGTCATAACTACGCTTTTACTAAGTTATTCCAAACGCCTTTCTAACTTTAAAAGTTAGTTATCAAAACAAGTTATAAAAATTTTAAAACTTGAAAAATTTTCTAACACCCGGATTTTACGGAAAATTTCGGCAGAGTCTCCTTTGCGCGGCTCGATCGGTACAGCTACAAAACGCCTCTACGGGCCCCAAACCAACAAAAGAAAATCAAAAGCCAAGTGGCTCATCGAAAATCACCAAATCCAATGATAAAATAAACATGTACCTTATATTTTTATTAGCGAGCATATACGACTAATATAACACGAAAGCGAGCTCCAAATACGAAGCAAGCGCAATCCGCACCTACTAAACACTCAACAAACCATGAGAAACATGCATATATGAAAATAATATCAATATACATCATATAGCAACATAACAACTACATGTGCCAACATAGCAAATGCAACAAACAACAAATGCATCCACCAAATCAATTATCATCCAGCTATCATCCAGCAAATCCATAACGAATCAATATAAATTCATTTCTCATTAATATTTATTGACTTGGGTTTCAATTTTTATCACAGTTGATTCATTAACGTTGGATTTTACTAACATTCATTCTCAATTCAATTAGTTGACATTCACTAATTTATATTTACATTAATTCACTTCCAGTTTGAATCAAATTAAATTCTACTTAAATTCATTTAACTTCAAATTTGATTTCAATGATTTATAGCTTTCAATTTCATTAACACTTACTGAATTATATACAATCAACTAACAATCATATAACAACCAAATCATACCCAACATAACCAAATTATTAATTTTTACATTCAATTTGGTCATCTCTTTCATATATATATCCTGTTATATAATTTTTTTAAAAGAATCATTTTATATTTGGCATCTTAAATTTCCAATATTAACTTTAATTAAGTCCGTAAGTCGTACATTTATCATCCGTGAGCAATATCAAATCTAATCGCTTATTCGATCACACAATTTCACTTCCAACTAGTATCGTTCACCCGACTCTCTAGTGCGGACTCAGATTTGGTTCCTTGATTGGAAACTGTTACTCCCCTTGCATAGCCATATGCTATGATAGAGAATTCCAAAATCAAATCAAAAATCCATATCCATGGTTCGCCGTCGAAAATCGAGTGGAAAATCCTAACTTGGATCGATATAAATCATCTCGAAATTTTATGCTCGAATTTGGATCAAATCGTTATGCGAATAAAATAATATATGTACAACTTATGTATCACCTTTCAATAGATTTCTATACGATTTATCTATATTAATTTATTTCATTGACTTTCATTTTATTTACAATTAATTATTCACAATCCATTATTCAGTTAATATATCCATTTCTTTACATAGCATATTCTTTGACATTATCTTTCTTAACATCATATCATAGAATTTGCTTATTCAAGTTCAATTTAACATTCTATATAATTTAATTAAATTTCATTTTCCAATTGATTCTTAGCTACACCAAATTCTTTTTTTTTTTTTTTTACATTTACTTCAATTCATAGTTTCAGTTAATACACATTTATTTATGGGACATTTTATTAATCATCACTTTAGTTTATAGTCATTTCATAAAAGTCTAACTTCTCATATATGACTTTTCTTAGTTTACGGTTATCTCAAAGTTACAATTTCCAAAATTTTCTATGCAATCTATATTTATTTTCTATAACCAATTTACAAAGATATAATACGATTCATTTCTTTAGTTCACTTCCTTGTTCCATTTATCCATTCATCATTTCACGTTATATTTAAGTATATATAATTTTCATCACAACTAAATTTTTTATTTATATACATTTTAATTCCGTTTGAGTTTTCCTTATTTGTATGCTTCAATTATTTTCAGGTTCTGTTTATTTGTACAATATCTCATTACATATCCAAACATCATTTTAACTTTTAACATTTGGTAAGTCTTGTTATATGTTATCAGAATGTAAATTTGGTATTATACAAATTTATAGAATTTCATATTTACTTAATTAGAATGTTCACAAATTTAATTTGTTTAAATCCTCTTTACCTTTCAACTTTAAAGTTTTCCCAATCAATAGCTTAGATATCTTAATCCTCTTATTTTATAAATTCTGTTATTCACATTTCATTCAAATAATTTGAAAATTACTAATTAACATAACTTAGAAATTTAAATGCCCGGTTCTTTCAAATCATTTGAAATAAATATATACACTTATATCTTTAATATATTAAATCATACCTTTGGAGTTTAAACCAAAACCCATTTATCGAAAATAATTTTGAAGAAAAGCAAAGCTTCTTAGAAGTCTCCCCCACTTTGAGACTCGAAAATGAACGTCGATGATGCTGCGCAGTCATCACCGAAATTATTTTACAGCGACATAAGAGAGGAGTACTGAATTGATTCCTTTCTTAAAAATCCTTTCAAAATATTTCCTTAAACAATTTCCAACAAATATTATCATATATTTCTTCAAACTTTGAGAACCATTTTCAAAATCTCCGGGTCTTAAATTCAATTTTATTTTCCAATTTAATCCTATTTTTAATTCATAAGTCACCTTTATAAAATATTCTTATAGGATTTTCTTTCTTAAAACATCCCACAAGTGTTTTATCATCGTTCATTTTGTAATTCACCTTATTTATTTAAATTACACTATCCGATTAATATTAAAAGCCAATATATCATTTCCAACAACCAAATAAGCTAGATTGATCACAATAAATTTTGAAATATATTCTTTATATACAAAATATAATTAGGGCAAATTATCTCATTTGCCCAATTTCAAAACAATACCATGTCGAGTTGTTCTGTTTAAGTGTTTAGAGATCCCTGTCAATGACGTTAATTACTCGTATTGACCAGAATCCATAAGCCACTCAACAAATCAACTGACACAATATAAAACATTTTATATCACTAACAAATACGCTCTCTCATATAGACTCAACTCATTCATATAGTTTACCTCTATTTCAATGAGTTATTCCCCACTAGAGCCAAGGTTTATCGCTAAACCAAAGCTCTGATACCAACTGTAACGACCCGTCTTTTTGGACAGTTTAAACCGACGATCAAATACACATGTCGATTCCAAACCATTCAAAAGGGCAGATAGTTATTGGGGTAAATAAGAAAAGAAAAGAAAGAGAAATAAAGGAAAAGAAACAACACAGAATCTCGCAGCGGAACGATAAAATATAATAGTCAAATAAACAGTTCATGAAGCTGTTTACTATACTTTGACAATTATTCATACAACATTTATCAGAGTTATACATATACAACAGAACAATTTAAAATAATGCAGCAGATAGCATGATGCAAGGGTAATAATAGTAATAGTACCAAATCTTCGTCTTCATCCTCCAGAATAGATCTTCAAAAATCTGAAAAACTCAGGACTGACCCGAGCATAATGGAAAGACAAAACACTCGAGTCAGGACTAAATATCCTTATGAAAGTTAAATTAATCGTAAATAAATATGAATGTAACGGCGTCAGAGATGTTTACGGGGTTTGACATCTCCTATCCAGTGTCAACGTGCGTGCAATAACTCAAGAGATGTTACGGGATTTTCCATCTCTTAAGGATCCGTTAAGCTATCTACTATGTAGTAATATACGCTAAATAGATAATGTCTATCAGTAATATAAAGTATCAAAATAGCGTTAAGGCGTTACCATAATCCCCCTTAACACATTTTATATTCCCAAAAGCATATACAAGACCGTAGTTTCCCCAAAACCGGAAGTCACCAGAGGGCAATCCATATACTCAAGGTACAAATCAAAACGTAGTGGTCGCGAATAGGATAATCAGTATGACAAGGTACATGAGGCGATACCAACTAGGATACTAGTAGTTGCGTGATCCGGACTGATGTTGGGCATAGCCAGCAGCTACCCCAACACCGCGAAACAACACTCCCAAATCAAGGGGTGCACCCAAATCGCATCACAAATGTAATAGATATGGTATCGAAGAAGTGTGTCCGCTAGAGGTGGCGAACCTCAATGGCCCGGCGCAGCTCCTGTTTTAGTCATGTCAGGGGTCATCCAATAATCGTTCTCTTTCTTCAGTCAACGTGTTCACCAAACCATCCACTTCATTCTGGATCAACACTCCGCGTATAATAGTTATTAAAGTGGTGTTCGGTATCGACAGAGAGTATGTCCATATCCGATCCCGGCCTCTTTAATAACTACGTATTATTACACCGTTGGCTCTTTTATATTTCAAATCGATTCATAATTTATATCAAAATATTATATTCGCTTCAAAAATCAAATCCATTTCAAATAACATCGTATCTTTTCAAATGTAGGATTTCGTTTCAAACATCAATTTCGCATCAATATCTCATTTCGATTTCAAAATCATTTCGAATTTCAATTTAGGTTGCAACTTCATTTAACCCAATTCGTATTTAAATTCAAGATTTAAATATAAACATTTCTCCTTATTAACCAGCTTGAAAATTTTAGAAAATAGTTTAAGTAGTCTAAAAGTAGTTTTAAATAATTAAAATACTTAAAATACTTAAAGTCTTAAAATGGATTTAAAATAGATAAATTTGTTTAAAATAATTTAAATTGGGTTAAGTAGATTTAAAATAGATTAAAATAGTTTAAGTATTCAAAAATGGTTTATATAACTGAGAACTTTGGAAGACAAAATAAAACAGCTTCAAAACCAAATCATTTCAATTATAACTTCCCAATTCAAACAATTTCAATTTCCATTCTACCGATTCAATTTCGATTTCAATTCAAACCAATGTCAACTTTGACTTCAAATTAATTCAGTTTTACATTCACCTCCAATTTATATCGATTTTTAGCTTGATTTTTCAAAATATCAACTTTTAACACTTAACAAAATTATCCTTCAATATTCAAATTTAAATCCCAATTACAAATATGATTCAATTTCAAGCTCAATTCCAAAATATCATTTTATATCGCTTTTACTTAGTAATATTCAAAGCTCGAATTAAGGTTAAATCTCTAAACCAATCAATTTTCGACCTTCAATCATATCCAATTTCAAATTTCAAAGTCTCAACTTAATTATTTAACAAAATTCCTTTAACCAAAATTTATTTCAACATTCCAAACTCAATTTTTCGATAAATTCGATTTCTATAAATTGATTTCTATTTATACTTTTAAATCAAAACATTTAAACAAATTTCAAATCGACGATTTCAAAATTTATTAATTTAGCCAATTCGGTGTCCGTATATAATTTTCTATCCTATGGCCAAGTAGTTATTTATTTCAATTTAAATGTCAGGAATGAGCATATATTACTTAAATTAAATCACAGTATCATATGTATGCATAACAGGATATATATAAGCAAACAAACATCCAAACATTCAAACATCAACCAATAGCATCCATCGAAATACATCATCCAATAGGCAATACAATTCATGGCAATTTCATAGTTATCGATGTCAGGTAATTAAATCGCAATTCAATTTCAATTTTAATTTCAAATTTAACTGTCAGTTTAATTTTCAATGGTTAATTCAAATGACAAGCTATATGACAATTAAATTTTTATCAAACAACGACAAAAAACAAATAAAATCATAACACTTCATAATATCGAATTTAACTCGCATAAAGATATTTAGTACGTTGTGAGCGTTATAAAACACTCACGTTGGTTTTTACGATTTTAAATCAAATCGAACGACGTTCGATTTAATCCAAAATTTTCTCTAGCTCCAAACGATTCCAATCCAGCTCCATTGCGTAGTGCTCGACAAAACGAACCCGACGCAGCTGGTTTCGTGAAATTCCGACCTCGCATCAAAAAATTATACAGTTTTAAAGTTTGAACGGATTAATATAAATTAATTTACACCTTTATTTTTCAATTTTGATCCTTAGATAATCACAGCCGTCCATTGTGCTTCCTGCGATCAGTGCCGCCCCTTCTCCTTTCCATTCTTCTTCGTTCCCAGCTTTTACGCGAGCCAGAACCCAAATCACGCACGAAACCCTAAATGCCGAGCCTCCAACGTTCGACGAGACGACGATCAGGCGACGCTATATCAAGCGCCTCCACGAGCTCCACCAACGCCCCAACCCGTGGCCCACTCGGCTCTATATGCTGCACGCAAAACGAGCTTGAACGGCCTACGTTCACGACCCCGTCATGCCTCCATCGTCACGTTATACTCGATCATGACCGGTCAAAACGAAGATCCTAGACCCCTCTGCAAGTTTGTAGTTGGGAAATTTTTGAATCGTCGAGTGGATTTGATGATAATCGAGGGAGAACGAAAGAGAATATCGGCCATGGGTTTATAAACGCGGCGGCTGCTTAAGAAGATAGGGTTTCGGCCCTAATAAAATGAATATATAAACGTTTATACCTATTAATTTAATATTAAATTCAATTTATAACGAGCACTTTCAAACGAACTCCAATTCAAACGTGCCGCCAGGCATTTCTAAGGTTATACCCTTGTTCCGAACACAATGGAACGTGTTTCGAAAGCTAATTCGATCATCTGTGCAAGTTACGGCAATAAACGTTCGATTTAAATTAAATCGATTTAAACTAATTTCTAGGCGTTTTAGCTTGCCTCGGACAAACGGTAAATCCAATTGACACGAAATTTGAAATCTTACAATAGCATCACATTATGGATCCGATTAAACTAGTTTCGTCGAAATCCGAGACTGTTTGAAAAATGACTATTTTAACTCGCCAAATTAATATTAAAACAATTTCAACGCGTTTCGAGCTGCCACGGTCAAACGACAACTCTGATTGCTACAAAAATTGAAATCCGATAATAATAAATTATTATGGATCTAATGGGACTAGTTTCGTCCAATTCTGAGACTGTTCAAAAATTGGCTATTTTTCAGTCGATAATTAAATATTAAAATATTCAATTTTCGCAAATAAATTTTAAATTCAGTTTTAAAAGTTTTGTAACATCACTATAACTCCAATATGATAAAATAAAATTTTACAAATCATTTTTAATCATATTAAACCCGTTATTCAATTATCCAATAAATTTCAATTTTAAAATCTTATTAACTCCATTATAATCTCGATATAACTTACATTCACTTTGGAAACCAATTTGAATCATATTAAATCAAATTTCAATTATTCACTCTATTTTCATATATTAAATTTCGATATCAAATTAATCATATCAATTCGGAATTTAATTATTCAAACATTCGTAATATTAAGTTAACAAATTTGATTATTTTTAAATCACTATCTTTTGAGATATTCAAAACGAACTTAAAATTTAACTTTTGAAACGAATTTAAATTGTAGAACAACCATTTCCATTATACGGTTATTCAATTCCCATTATTAAATTATTCAATAAATTCCAAATATTTAATTTAAACAATTTACCTGTTCAATATTCGATATTTGTTTTTAAATAGATTTTACTTATCAATCAATTACTCTATTATACCCAATGAATTCAACATTTATTATTATTCCAAACGACTTACAATTTTTTTCCTAACATTAAATCACGAAAACTTATTAATTTAGCTACTTTAATTATAGAAAATTTACGGGTCGTTACATATATGAATTGGATCGCTTATGAAAATCGAGTTTATGGAATTAATAAATCATCCTCCTTAATTATGGTGGTATGGATGCCTTTTTCCATACTTAACACCAAAGGATGAGTGGTTTGGGTTTATAGGAAACAACGTTTTGAATGACATTGTTTTCGTCCATTTAATATGATTTTGAAACAAGAACTCTTTCTTAAATGCTTTGTGAATATTCTTATACCATTGTATAAGTATATGATAAGTCATACGAGTGTAGGAAGTAAAATGGTTTGAGAATATACTTATACTGGTAAGATAGGTATATGAATATTTATGTAAATAATTATAGTTAATTAACGATGACTAAATCAAGAGGCTTAGTGTATTCGATATGAAAGTAAATCTATGGTTGATTTTTTTAATTTGATAGTTAAATAACCGACTATCAAAACCTAGACCAATTTTTAACTCTGGAAATATCTAGAGGAAAACATTAGAATTATATGGTACAGTTATCCTTGGTGGTGCTATATACGTATAAACTCGTGTGTTATTCTAGGATAAATGATAATAAATCCATCCACTTAAATGGTTAAGGGATGGTCTCCGCTCTTATGTATTGTCTATGTATTTCTGAAAGAACCGGAGTTGAGTTTACCATAAACTATTGTATGTTGGCTCGAAGAGACCGAGATCGAATAAGTATGAATTATTCGAAAAATCACTTCGAACCAACTCAAGCATTCATACCGAAGACATCTTGAAGATGATGGAATCAAAGATGAAGATCTTTGAACAAGGGCTACTTGCTACTAATCTTGAGGGTGTTTCCAAATTGGATGTAATAGAAGTAGTGCCTTCGGTTTGTTCATATCCTGAACAATATGTTAGATGAATGCTAGTATTGCATTATCATCAGGAGGGGAGTGTTAGCATTGCAAGTGGGATTGCTATATAAAAGGTAAACGTAGCCTCAAGCCTTACAATCGAGAGTGACTAAAACATGGGATGTTCTTCATGGCTATGTGGGTCACACCTACTAGGGTATTAACCATCACCCGATCTAAAACAAAATTTAAAAATATATGTATGCTCAGGGCCCAGTACGATTATTAGCTACAACTAGGGTGGTGGTATATTCGGTACAATTCGGTAAGGGATACGGCAGTCCTGATTCATATGGGTCGAAATTTTTGACCTCGGTGCAATTTAACTATAGATGTACTATGGTAGGCGGTACCCCAGCAACCTTGTTATTATGTGGAATTCATTCTCCAACTCGTGTTTTTTACGGACTTAGTTGTATACATATTATGTTGGAATTTAATTGACGTAGCAATGTCGACTATGATTCAATACTTATTTTAAATCCTAGACATTATTATAATACCACTAGATTTCCAATAAAATGGTTTGGTTATTGTAAGGTAAAAAACCTGTATGTAATTATGTATGGCGTGGTCTTACGGCATATCTCTATTTTTGAAGGGTTATTATAAATATAACGGTCCGAATGATTTGAGTTTCTCACGCTAGTTTAGCAGACTAATATGGTTGTATTTTCTTATAATACCGGGGTCACACCCAGATATTTTTCCAAAGTCAGCTCTGGAAGCTTGGAGCCTCAGAAGTTGAGCTAAATGACTCCAAGATATATTTTTGTATTTTTATTTCCATTGCATTTCTTGTTTGTATTTTCCAGCATTTGTAAGGATAAGCTATTATAATTACCCAGGATGATGATAGGTGAGACTCTAATATTTCTGAATATTAAAGTTTCTTTTGTAAAGATAATTGGTGTATTATATGTTCTTCGCCAAGATGTAAGATTATGTCCCGCCTTTTTTTTCATTTTCCCCCAATAATATGTTTTTCCAACAGTTGGATGCTTGGCACGTGAATACTGTGGACGTATTATGTTGACATTTGAAAGTCAAAAATGTCCATAGGCTGTCATAATTGGGGGATGTAGTTCCTCTGTAACGACCCATAATTTTGGTGATTTGAAATTGGAATATTTAATTGATTTTAAATATATAAAAGTAAATTTTAGACTTGAATTTTAAATATAACGATTTTTGGATAATTTAATTATTGAGTTTAATAAGTGGAAATTTGGTAAAATAGTGAAATTTTGAGTTTTAAGCTTGATAACAACAATTTAAGGCATATTAAACTTATATTAATAATAATGAAGATAATAAAACATTATAAATTGAATTTGAAAAGTGATTTGTTCAATTTTAAAAATAACCAGTTTAAATTGGCATCTAAAAATAGCCTTCCGAGACACAGTTTTGGATTTTGACGAAATAGTTCCATTGGATCCGTAATAGTGTATTATTATTCGATTTCCAATTTCGTAGCATTTGAAGTTATCGTTTGGCCGTATGGGATAGAAATGGGTTGAAATTAATATCGAAAATTCAATATAATAATTGGGTCCAAAAGCTATCTTCTCAATACGATCCAATTAGGACTCAAAACCTTTTCCATTGCAATCGGAATAGGGGTATAACGTTATAAACACTTGGCGACACACTTCGGTAGGGGTTTGAGATTTTAAGTTATGAAAATCGAGATATTTTGAAATTTTAATTGATATATATTTATATTTCTAGTCAAACCTATCATATCTCCAGCCACCTAGGATTTGACTATTACCTCTCCTGCATGTTAGTGTCTTGTTCTTCCCTTCCTCTTCCTTTTTAAAACACAACCGAGTACAGTTTGAAGGAAAAAAGTAATAGTCGAACTTAAATCGTTTAAAAAAAGGCTTCTGTTAAAAATCGGTTTGACGTTTTTTTACACGGGAGGCTTGCGATTCAAATCACGATTTCATGGAGGTGGGGATCGTCGGCAATCACGTTCATGGTGGTCACGATTGGAAGAGGAGCGCGCTCGTGTGCACGCGCGTAGGAGGAGGGATGCTCGATTTTTTTTTTCGGGTGATGGGAGGATGGGTCGTACTGGTGGCGCAGGCAGTCGCGTGGTGGTGTTAGGCAAAGAGTTAAAGCTGCGGTAGGACTAAAGTGATACGGGGTGTGGTCATCTATTGGGTGATACTGAGATGACATCACCATCGACACATTTCTGCCGCCTCCTAAAACAATTTTCCGCGTGTTGAAGGGAAGTCGAAACCCATTTTTGATTTCTGGGTTCAATTCTCACGATTGGGATGACAAGCTGTTGGAGGCTATAAGGACTGGCGAGGGTTGGGGGCAACTCAGGGTGATGATTTGGTGGCCTCTAGCACGGTTAAGCAATGGCAATGGTGATTAAGTCGCTTGCATTCGTTCGAACTGAAAGTGAGTCGCGATAGGCAGAAAAATGTTCATTTTGGGTCGATCGGTTTTGGGCTGGGCCCTCTGATAGCGATGAGAGATTTAATATTAATTAATTTAAATTGTTTAAGTATATGTGCTAAAAATTTAAAAATACAATAACTTTCTCATTCAAGGTTCGTAACAAGGTCAGTTATGCAATGAAATCAGTTTGGCTGAGGTTAGAGCAATTGGAATTTCACACTAAATCAAATACCCATTTGATTTTAAACGAACCAGAGCGCGAAAGCGACAAAAAATAAATGTAAGTTAGTGCCACTCAATTTTGGATTACTGGTTAAATTTTAAAATAGTTAAAATTAATTATTGATTGATTGGTTGAATTGATAGATTATTATCAGTCGAATGTGACGTTATATATAGTGTTATATATATATTGGTAGTTGGATTGATTATTCCTGCCTATTAGAGCGGATGACACCCTATGCTCCCTGCATAATGGCAGATGACCCTATATACTGCTATATCCCCCTCGAAGTGGAATTGGTATTTTTATGTTGTATTAACATCTGTGGATGCAGGGAAATAGGTTGGAGGGATCCAACTAGATTCCTAAAAAATGTTGAATTTAATTTTCATATATAGTGATATACGATCTATTGAATAACTGTGATAGATTGTAGTGTGATTGAATTGCTTGAATGATATGGTGGCATTGACCTAGATTTTTGGTATTTTAAATTACCATAAATAGATATTGGATTCGAAAAGAAATTAAAAAGATATTTTGGAAATGAAGTATTTATGTAGGATTTTGGATAAATTAAAAGAAATTTATTTAGATAAAATAAATAATTTGACTTTAAAATTTGTACTTAACTATTTAGAAATATTGTAAATAGAGATTTTTGGAATAATGTATACAAGGTATTTTTAATAATAATTCTTGAGCGGTACTTGTTAAATATAAAAGGCTTTAGGATTTGAGATTTAAAAACAGATTAGAAGAATAAAAAGGGGATGTGGAAATAATTATAAAGTTGGTTATATTAGACCTATAATAAGATTTTAAATTACGAAATGGAATTAAAATCGAGATTTGGTTGTTTTTGGAACATAGTTTGAGTTATTTAAGGAGTTAGTTTATAAATGACATTCAATTTAAGAAATTGATTTATAAATGGAAATTAATTTAAAAATCGGGTTATAATGAATTTAAGTGATGTGAAATCGTTATAAGCTAGAATTGAAACTTGTTAGATTTATAAACAATGTATATAAATAAAGTGAAGTGATTATTAGTGGATAAATTAAAGATATAAATTCACGGTAAGAACTTATAATGAGATGGGTAAATCAGTTTAAAAAATAAACGATAGATTTACATTTAGAAATGTGAAAAAGGGGATTTATGAAATTAGGACATAAATCAATTGGTGATAATTCGAGAGAGATTTATAAATGTTAGATTGCCTATATTGGGAACGGAAAAAAAAATTATCGTGAAGTTGAGTTGTTTGCAAAAGGACGATTTTTAATTATTAAGTAGGTAACTCAAAAATGTTTTTAGCATAAAAATATATCAGAAAAATTAGTTATTCAAATATTTTTAAATTTTCAAATTGATTATAAGTTTATAACTAGGTCTTGTAAATCGATTAGAATTTTATTAATAATCAAAATTAATTATTTTTCAAAATTCTGTAATTAATTAAAATTGTTTAAAGTATATTTAATTATTAATTAAGTTAGTTTATAATGAGTTGATATTAAGTTAATTATTTTTAAAAAAAATTAATTAGTAAAGGACATATCAATATTAGTACTGTTTTATATAATAACTTTTATTTAAGAGTATTTGCCTAAATTAAACTTGGGAAATTATCATAGAGACTTTATAAATATTATTTTGAGAAAATTATTAAATAAAGTTTTCGGAAAGTAATGGTATACTTTTATTGCAAAATCGGAGGCAGAGATTGCTTGCAGTTAAGTTTGGCTTTCTCTAGGATAGGGACATAACCATTGACTGGGAATCCATGGTTGATACCACAGTGGTACTTTTCACATATATTTAAAAAGCTTTCAAATATTTTTGAAAAGAATGGTTAGTAAACGTACTTACTCCAATAAGACAAGTACATACTTTTAAAAAAAAAGAGATTTAATTATCAAAATTAAATTAAATGAGACTTAGCGTTTTTGGTACAAAATGAAACATTGGGTTGAATGATTGTTTATTTGATAGTTAAATAACTGACTATCAAATCTGGACCCAAAACATAACTTTGGGAATATCTAGGAGAAATACGAGAATTATATGGTACAGTTACCGTCGGAAGGTATGATACTGTGCGTATAAACTCATTTCGTTCTTCTAGATGATGATAAGGAAATCCTTCCACTAACGATTAGAATGTGATCTTCAATCTTATTTTCGTCTATTTATTTCCTAAAGAACCGAGGTTGAGTTTATCGGAAATATCGGACATTGTGTCGAAGAGATTGGGATCGGATTTGCACCATTACAACATGATAGGGGGTTCTCTCTTTGTGTTTGGTGGCGAGCAAGAGTCTTTTACCCCTACATGTCTCGGAGTGGTTGGTTGTAATCGAGAGGCTGATCGTAAAAGCAAATTCGAGGTACTAATGTCTGCCACGGTGGAAGTGGCCGCTGACGGAATGGTTGAAAAGCCTACGGTTCATGACATTTGATACCAGAGAAGAAGGTTAAACGAGAACCTTGGCTTTGATGGGGAAACTCATTAGAGATAGGGTCAGTAGTACCGTAGAATGAGTTTGAGCGTATAAATATATATGAACGCGTTTTTGTTAGTGCATATAAAATTGTTTTATATTGTGTTGATTGATTTATTAAGCGGCTTATGAATTCTGGTCAATACAAGTAATTAACCTTATTGATAGGGATCTCTAAACACTTGAACAGAGCAATTTGACATGACATTGTCTTGAAATTGGGTAAATGAAATAATTTTACCCAGATTATTTTTATATGTGAAAGGAATAATTTTTTAGAAATTACTAGGATATGATGTGTTTGGATGTTAGGGGATGATAATATTTGATTATCGTTTGCTGTTGCTGTGTTCGAATAAAAGTTAATATGATAGTCAACAATTAAGAAATAATTTCGAATAAAAAAATGGGATTTTGTAACTATGGTTTTGTAAATGTGATTTATAATGAAATGAAATTCCGAGGAATATTTAAATATGATATGCTTTATAAATACGATTTAATAAAAGATTTAAAAGTTGGAAATTTGGGAATTTTAAATCCCGTTGGTTGTGAAAATGATTTTTGAGGTTTTGCAAATAATAGTGATATTATTTGGAAAATATTTGTAAATTGAAATATTTTTAAAAATGGTTTTTAAAGGTAATGAAAGCACTAAACTCACTTCAGTCATTAGAAAATAATTCCGATGACGACCGCGACATCATCGGTTTTCATTTTTGAGTTTTTGAGTGATGGATTGCTACCATAATGATTTGCTATTGGGTCTTGTTTTTATAAACAAGTTTTGATTTAAGAAGCTTAAATTTTTTGGATTTGATATATATAAGTGATATATAGTGTGCGTGTGTGTATGTGTATATATATGATTTCAAAAATGACCTGAAACAATTTGAACAAAGTGTGTAAACTCTGGGTTTTTGATTTAAAATGTTAATTGGAAATATGAGAAAATAAGAACGAACTTATAAAATCGGGAAGAAAAATTGAAATGAACCTTACCTTAAGGTAAGTTAAATAGAGTGGATAAAATTGAATGTGAAAATGGGGAATGGAATTTATAACTTAAGAAGAGTAAATGTAAAGGAGTGTGATAATGGAATAAATTAGTAAAGTAAACCAATTAAATGAAGTGAAATTGAATTATGGAATGAAACTGAACTTAAATTAAGTTAAATAAGAGTGAATCTTGAAAATTTAGCCTAAGTAGGCTAAATGAAATAATTATTGGAAATGGAATCTATTGCGATTTGGAACGAATTAGTGGATGGAACTAATTAAAATAATTAGTGGATTAAATATAGTTTGGGATATGGTTGATAAAATTCAATATTTAAAAATTTGGAGAAAAACTGAGCTAAAAATTGAATTTGAATATAAATGGATGTAAACTTAAGTGGTGAAATGGAAATAAATCTAAGAATATTTGTATAAAATACTATAATGGACTCAAGAAAATTGATGGTAAAGTTCATAAGTGGAATTGGTATTTAATATATATGCTAAGTAAATATGTGAATGAAGATTAAACAAGGGATGTGAATAGTGATTTAAGAATAATTGAATTGGAATGGAAATAAATATGAATAAAAAGAATTTGATATAGCTAATAATCAGTTGGAAATAAATACGTAAGTTGTGCATATATGACGGTTTGATCCAGATTTGAGCACAGAATTTCGAGATAAATTATATCGATCCGAGTTAAGATTTTCCATTTGATTCTCGACGGCAAGCACTAGATATAGGTTTTTGATCAATTCTAAAATTATCTATCATAGTATATAGCTATGCAAGGAGAATGATAGTTTCTAATCAAGAAACCAGATCTCAGTCTGCATTAGAGAGTCGTGTGAACGATACTAGTTCGGAAGGGAAATTGTTTGATCGAGTGGGCGATCAGATTTGATATTGCATAAAGATGATATACGTAGATCGTACGGGTTTTGGTAAAATAAATATTGGAAATTTAAAATGCAGAATAAAATGATTTTTAATTGTATGATTGGATATTAATGGTAAGGAAGGTGTAGGTATTCAAAAGCGAAATCTAAATTGATGTCTTTGGTTTCATAAATAAAAGTGGATTGCCCGACTAAAAAGTACATGTTTAATTGTCGTTTGAAATTGATGATTTTATGATTGAGTCCTTTGGCTTTTGTTTTCTTTTGATGATTTGAGCCGTAGATGCGATTTGAACAATTTTGGATCTAGCCGCGTAAAGGAGATGCTGGCGAAATTTTTCGAAAATTTAAGGAGTTAGAAAATTTCTAAAATCTTTTTAATAATTAAAATTGGATTTGAGTTAGAATCTGAAATGGTTGAGTAAATAATATTATTTGGAGTCTATGGATGAGTTTGGAAATTAGTAAAGTGATATTGTGTTTACAATAAATTGATTTTACAAAGTTGTTTCAACTGTTGGTTTTATAAAATAGTTAATGGGTTTTCAGTCTATATTCTTCTTACCTAGCAATTTCGGTGACGGAATTCTTTTAAAAAGGGAAGAATGTAACGATACAGAATTTTGATTATTTGAAATTGGAATGTTTAATTGATTTTAAATATTTAAAAGTTAATTTTTAACTTGAATTTCAAATATAACAATTTTTGGATAATTTAATTATTGTGTTTAATAAATGGAAATTTGGTTAAATAGTGAAATTTTGAGTTTTAAGCTTGATAAATATAATTAAATTCATATTAAATTTATATTAATAATAATGAAGATAATAAAACTTTTTTAATTGAATTTAAAAAGTGATTTGTTCAATTTAAAAAATATCTAATTTAAATTGACATTTAAAAATAGCCTTCCGGAGCATATTCTTGGATTTTGACGAAACCAGTTCTAATGAATTCGTTATAGTGTATTATTATGGCTTTCGAATTTCATAGCGTTTGAAGTTATCATTTGGTCGTACGGGATAGAAATGCGTTGAAATTAATATCGAAAATTCAATATAGTAATTGGGTCCAAAAAGCTATCTTCTTCATACAATCCAATTAGGACTCGAAACCTTTTCCATTGCGTTCGAATTAGGGTATAACATTATAAACGCCTAGTGGCATGCCTCGATTGGGGTTCGATATTTTAATTTACGAAAATCGAGATATTTTGACATCTTAATTGATATATATTTATATTTCTAGTCAAATTATCTTATCTCTAGCCACCTAGGATTTGACTATTACCTCTCCTACACGTTAATGTCTTGTTCTTCCCTCCCTCTTCCATTTTAAAACACAACCGAGTGCAGTTCGAAGGAAAAAAAATTAATAGCCGAGCTTAAATCGTTTAAAAAAGTGGCCTTTGTTAAAAATCGGTTCGACTTTTTTTACATAGGAGGCTTGCGATTCAGATCGCAATTTCAAGGAGGTGGGGATCATTGGCAGTCACGTTCATGGTGATCACGACTGGGAGAAGAGTGCGCTCGCATAGAAGGAGGGAGGCTTGATTTTTTTTCGAATGATTGGAAGATGAGTCGTACTGGTGGCGTAGGCAATCGCGTGGTAAAGTTAGGCGATGAGTTAGAGTTTTGGTAAGACTCAGGTGATAAGGGGCATAGTCATCTATTGGGTGATACTGACGATGACATCACCATCGACACATTTTGGCCGCCTCCTAAAACAATTTTCCGCGTGTTGAAGGGAAGTCGAAACCCATTTTTGATTTCTGGGTTCAATTCTCACGATTGGGATGATGAGCTATTGGGTGCTGTGACGACTGGCAAGCGTAGGGGCAACTCAAGGTGATGATTTGGTGGCCTCTGGCATGACCAAGCAACGACGATGGCGACAAATTAGCATGCGTTCATTCGAACTAAAAGTGAGTCGCGTAATCTAAAAATGAGTGAGATTAACTCACAATTATTTTCTATCGCTTTTACGCTCTGGTTCGTCTAAAACAAAATGTGCATTTGATTTTAGCGCGAAATTCCAATTGCTCCAATCTAAGCCAAACTGATTTCATTGCATAACTAACCTTTTACTAATCCAACATGAATAACTGTGTTGGATTAAAAACATGAATGAGAAAGTTATGGTATGTTGAAATTTTAAGCACATTTACGTAAACAATTTAAATTAATTAATATCAAATCTCTCATCCACTATCACAAGGCCCCGCCCAAAGCAGATCGACCTAAAATGAACGGTTTTCTTCCCAAGGTTAAATTTTAAAATAGTTAAAATTAATTATTGATTGATTGGTTGAATTGATAAATCAATATCGGTTGAATGTGACGTTTTATGTAGTAGTATATATATTGGTAGTTAAATTAATTATTCCTGCATATTAGAGCGGATGAGAACCTATGTGTCCCGCACTATGGATGACCCTATATACCGTTATATCCCCTTCGAAGTAAGATTGATATTTTTATGTTGTATTAACATCTGTGGATGCAGGGAAACATGTTAGAGGGAACCAACTAGATTCCTCAAAAATGTTTAATTTAATTTTCATATATACTAATATATGATCTATTGAATAATCTGTGATATATAATAATGTGATTTGAATTGTTTGAATGCTACGGTAGCATTGACCTAGATTTTTGGTATTTTAAAATATAATAAGTATATATATTGAATTCGAAAAGAAATTAAAAAGGGATTTTGGAAGTGAAGTATTTATATAGTATTTTGGATAAATTAAAAGAAATTTATTTGGATAAGATAAATAATATGATTTTAAAATTTCTACTTAACTATTTCGGAATGATGTGCATAAAGGATTTTTAATGATAAATCTTGAGCGGTACTTATTAAATATAAAAGATTTTAAAAGTCGAGATTTAAAAATAGATTGGAAGAATAAAAAAGGGATTTGGAAATAATTATACAACTGGTTATATTAGATCTTTAATAAGATTGTAAATTACGAAATGGAAGTAAAATGGGGATTTGGTTGTTTTTGGAACACAGTTTGAGTTATTCAAGGAGTTGATTTACAATGACATTCAATTTAAGAAATTGATTTATAAATGAAAATTAATTTAGACATCGTGTTATAATGGATTTAAGTGATGTGAAACCGTTATAAATTAGAACTGAAACCTATGAGATTTATAAACAGTGTTTATAAATAAAGTAAAGTGATTATTAGTGGATAAATTGAAGATATAAATTCACGGTAAGAATTTATAATGAGATGGGTAAATGGTTAAATAAGCGATAGATTTACTTCAAAAATGTGAGAAAGGGGATTTACGAATTTAGGACGTAAATCAATTAGTGATAAATCGAGAGAGATTTATAAATGTTAGACCGGATATATTAGGATTGGGAAAAATATATTTTAAGCGTGAAGTTGAGTTTTTTGTAAAAGGAGGATTTTTAATTATTAAACTAAATAATTTAAAAATGTTTTTAGCATTAAAATATTTCAGAAAAATTAGTTATTTAAATATTTTTAAATTTTCAAATGGATTATTAGTTTTATAAATAGGTCTTGTAAATCGACTAGAATTTTGTTAATAATCAAAATTAATTATTTTTTCAAAATTTTGTAATTATTTTAAATTTCTTAAAATATATTTAATTATTAATTAAGTTAGTTTATAATGAGTTGATATTAAGTTAACTATATTTTTTAAGAATTAATTAATATTATTATTTTAATGTATATATAATTCAATATTAATATTTTTTTATATAATAACTTTTATTTAAAAGTATTTGCCTAAATTAAACATGGGAAATTAGCATAGAGACTTTTTAAATATTATTTTGAGAAAATTATTAAATAAAGTTTTCGGAAAGTAATGGTATACTTTCATGATGAAATCAGAGAAGAGATTGCCTGCAGTTAAATTTGGATTTCTCTCGGACAGAGACGTGACCATTGAGCCATGAATCCATGGTTGGTACTGCAGTGGTACTTTGCATATTTATTTTAAAAACTTTCAAATATTTTTGAAAAGAATGGTTAGTAAATGTACTTAATTTCGATAAGACAAGTACATAGCTTTTGACAAAGAGATTTAATTTATTAAAATTAAATCAAATGAGACTTAAAGTTTTTAATGGAAAAATGAAATATTTGGTTGATTGATTGTTTATCTGATAGTTAAATAACCGACTGTCAAATTTGGACCCAAAACATAACTTTAGGAATATCTAGAAGAAACACGGGATTATATGGTACAATTATCGTCGTAAAGCGCTATAGGTACGTATAAACTCGTTTCGTACTTCTAGGACGATGATAAGGGAATTCGTCCACTAACGATTAGGAGGTGATCTTTGATCTTAGCTTCGTTTGTTTATTTCCTAAAGAACCGGGGTTGAGTTTACCGAAAATATCGAATGTTGTTTCGAAGTGACCTGGATCAGATAAGTTATCCGAACACCACTTTGATCCAACGAATACGTTTTTGAAATGAAGACAAGAGCATGGAATCGAAGATGGAGTATTGAAGTGCAAGGGCTAATCGCTACTAATCCTAAAGATGATTCCAAAATGGATGTAGTAGGAATAGTTCCTTCGGTTTTGTTTAGATCTAGAATGGAGTTGTATGGATGAATGCTATCGGTACATTTTTAATGGAGGACAATGAGTATTCGAAGTATAAATTCCTTAAAAAGGTAAGCGTAGCCTCAAGCTTCATCAACCAGAAATGACTGAAAATCAAGGGAGATGCAGCAAGGTTAAGTGGGTCACTCCTAGTTAGGGTATATTTATCACCTTTCTAGATACCCTTAAATATTATTACTATGGTGTGTGGAGAAAGTCGGAAAGGGTGGGAACACGTGGGATGATAGCATATTTGGTCTATTAGGTTAGGGGTAGTCCGGTCTTGTGTTGCAAGGGATCCCAGCGAGGTCCTTGGAACATTTTTCTAGATTTATATTGTGATTGGTGGTACCCCAGTGCCTAATCATTTGTATGGAATCCATTGTCTAATACGTGCCTTTACGGTGGTGGTTATAGAGCCTAGTATGCTGGAATTTAATTAATGTATCAATTTTGATTATTTGAATAAGTATTTGTACCTAGGCACTATCACAGTATCAGATGTTTTGATATAAAATGGTTTTGGTATCGTAAGGTAAAAACCCATCGTGTTTATGTGTGGCGTGGTATTTGGAGATACCTTTGTCTTTCAAAGGATTTTGATAACTTTAATAATTCAAATTAAGTGTGTTGTCTCATGCTGGTTTTTCAGACTGAATCAAGTGTTATTTTATTATAATGCTTCAGTTAGACCGAGTATTATAGATACATGATAGGATGCTACGGGGCTCAGGAGACGAGCTGGATGACGAAGACGTTACGTATTTCATTTTATTCCGCTATGTATTGTATGTTGTATATTCAGAATTTTGTGAGGATAAATTATTATAACTGTCTGATATTGTGTTGTTGATATGTTGTACTCTGATGATGTAATATGTAAATAACGGTTGTGGTTATTTTTGTATAAAGACATGTTATTATCTATTATATATTATTCCGCTGCGATTGTGAGATTCTGTGTTATTATTTTTATTTCCTTCTTCTACATCTTTCTTCTTTTCTCAAACAATCTGATATTTTCGGCACTCGGTTGCTTGGCATGTAATGCTGTGGATGTATTGATGTCGATTTTCGAACGTCGAAAATATGGACCGGACATCCCTGCTCGTGCATCGCTTACGATTTGAAGGTAGCAAGCTATGGCACATAATTCCTCAATAGCAAGTTATTCACGATATAGCGATGTGGACTTAGACATTTTGATCCCCAATAGCAAGTCGCTTATAATTTGGCAATAGTGGGCTATGATGTATAGTTCCCCAATAGCGAGTTGCATTCGTTTTCTACGATAATGGGTTATGACTTTGGGCTCAAATGTTTCACAACCGGTCTTTGGCATGCTAGTTGGGACTTTGTGCTCGATCGAGTTCATATGATTTGATATTGGTTAGATTTTAGCGAGACCTTAACATATGATGTCCATGTAATATTATATCATGTTTAGCTTACTTGTTGGGCATAGGTGACGTAGGGTAAGGTATGGATTTCGAGTATAAGTATTGTCTTACTAGCTTATTCACTATTTATATGATGTGTTTCGCTCACTAGACGTAAGTCTGGCCCCTTCTATCATTCTCTTCTTTGTAGATATACTTGGATAGATCGATAGAGATGACTGGAGCCGACTTTGAGGCGTGGTGGTATGATGGAGGCACATATTTATTTATTACCTACTTATCTTTTATTTCCTCTGTTCCTAGACATTATACTATTTATGTTACTAGTCCAAAGAGATGTTATAGTTGGAATTTATTTAATATTAAAATGTTTTATTTGTCCACGAATGTATTTTTTATTATGATATTTTAATTCCTTCCACTATGAGTTTCAGAAAGTGTAGAATATTATAGATAGCTCTTTGATCTATTTTATATGCTTCACCTTAAACGATCTGCCATCAACGAGGTCCACGATGTCAGCATCACTTTATGCATGAATCAGAGGGTCATTAATGTCGGGTTTTTATGTATTGTCTTTTATGAGTTTTTAACTGTTAATATGGATATTTGATCCATATTTGATCGCTTATAAATGTTATATGGTGAACAGTCGTGATTTGTAATGCATGAAACTTCGATGAAACTCTTTCATTCGAAATAAGCAAGTAAACCATAATATGAGACCATGGATTCAATACGATCGATTACAATAATGATCATGTTATGTTACATGTTTTACTATACCAAAAGCTACAAGAATTACTTGGAATTGGATCATTGAGATGTCATTTGATCAGTTTACATTGGTTGCAACTTATTTGATATCCTTAAATGTTAGGGATGACCAAATGCATTTTATTAAAGAGTTCGGTGTGGTTTGTAGTAAGAGTTTCCTTTAAAGGGTTTGGTCATTTCGGAAAGAAGAGCGAGTGTACAAGAGTAAATGTAACTTAAGAAAATTTGGAACAAAGAGAGTGAATGGACACTTCTGCTTCATGGAAAATAAAAGTGTAAAGGATCTTTAATATGGATGGCTAATATAAATGTGTATACAACCAAGCTGTATAATCATAAATAAAGTAAATTATAAATGATCGCACTGATGTTTTTATACTAGTTCAAGCCCCTCGTCCAATGTTTAGTCTCAAAGCTCCACATTTGATTTCCACTAATCGATCACCTTTACTTGGCCCGAAGGAATAGGTGTTACAATAGTTTGCTGATTTGACAATATTGTGTCCTATCAACATGGATTTTGACTTCTGTTACAAACTTCCCATAATCTTCTTTAATGGTCAAATGATGGTGCCATGTGATCAAGGAGTTGCAATGAGTATTTCTAGTAAATGATCAATTAAATCTTTTTGAAAGCAATAGACACAAAGAAGTTTAGAAAGTAAGATAGTTAGTTACATTTATTTAAACTTCTTGTCTTAGGCTTATTTATAGTGATCAACAGTTATTCTGAAAAGTTGTTTAATTTCAGAAAGCCACAATCCTTCGAAGAAGAACTATTGAAGGATATATTTCTTTAAAAATTTGTTTCAGAAAAGTAAGTTAATATATTCATTATTGTTCATTCAATCAAATGGGAATGTTAAAGTATCGACTGAATTCAAAGAAAAATTTTCCCAAGAGCAAGGCGTTAGAGATCTATTCATATTAATGTTTTAATGATGACAGCCACATACATATAGTGTATAGTATATTTTCTTATGCAGGAACTAGAATATATTGAATCAAAGTGCGGGAATTAGAAGATACTGAAATAAAGAATCAAGAAGAAGATAATCTACAAATCAAAAGACAAGAGTATGTAATGGTCATAGAATTATTTGTAAAATCTCCTAGATGGTTCATATGCATGACAAATCTCATCTGCACACAAGAATTTCAAAAACGAGAGCTGAACAATTTATAAAAAAACCGACTTAAAAATCAATTATATAGGTTCAGTCAACTGAATTTATTTTCAATTGACTAAGTGTAGTCGACTGAAAATAAATCCAGTCGGCTGAACCTATCTACTGTTGTTTATAATTTAGTCAACTAAATTTTGTCGTTTCCTCCATAAGTCTTGATGTTTATATTCAGTAGACCGACTTCTATTCTCCGTCGATAAAATATCCTACAACAGCTATTTTCTAAAATGGCATTTCGAAGAGTTACAATCGTTCAGTGCTTCTCTTGGAAGGGTAATGGTTTTCTGAATGATTGTAACATTTCTATGCAACTCTTTTATATCTATACATATAGTCTGACATTTATAGATGAAATATAACTTTCTCTCTTGAATTATTTATCTCTTATACTATTTTCTCTTAACCTCCTTTGCTCACTGAAGAATCATTATATATACTTCCATAATCAAGGTGCACGCATCTTGAATCATCAAGGAGATTATAAGAAGTCTTATACTATCAGTAAAAATCAGTGTTGGACGCAAGTTTGTCAAGTCGGAAAAACTATAAAAACTTTAATGCGATTGCTTTTTTTAGCAAAGCTAGCGAGGTTGACTGGACCCCTAGCAGATTTTATTGCAACAAAACGATAAACTAAGCTGGTTCGAAACAGACTTTGAACCAAAGATAAGAAAAATAAATCACATAAAGGAAAAGAAATAAGAATACATCCACACGAAGGAAAAAGAAGAAGACAGAACTGAGATAAAATAAAAGAGAAAATCAATCCCAGATATGAGCAAATCCATATTGAAACTTGGTTGCAGATCTCTTTAATTGCATATAAGTTCTACCCTTAATCTCATTCCATAGGACCTCGAATGACTTTCTTTTGTCTTCAAAAATTATTGCATTTCTTTCCTTCCATACAACATCAAGATAAATCTTTGTGCAGACTGTTATCAATCTAGAGCTAACAGACTTCCACCTAGTTGATTTAAAACAATGTTCCACTCAATTTCATATATCAAAGTAACAGGTCCTCTGCCAGCTTTAATCATAAGTCTGGCCCATAGGGAGATATAGCAGGATATTCAAAAAATAAGTGAGCAGTAGACTCATCTTGATCACAATAGAAAACGCATTCTTTACAACATGGCATACCATATCCATATATGACATCTGTAGTCAACAGGGCAGAACTGATCACCTTTCACATTATTAAATTATCTCTAGGGGAGAATTCATTTCTCTATATTATGCCAGACCACTTAGAAGCATGTAAATTGTCATTGCATGATATATGCAAATACACTAAATCAATGGAGTGAGGCTTCTAGTTCCTATAAATGTGGAGAGAAGCCTGAACATGGTATTTCTTGTCCTAAATGCTCTCCTATAATAGTCTAATTGCATGATTGCTACTATACGATAGTTGAACATGCCCATCAGTTATAAAGTCATTAGCCTTAGCATGTAGGGAATACCGGTTTGAAAAAGATGCTGATAAGTTAAAACTTTAGATAAAATGAATCCCTTACTAACCCATGGCTCATGCCAAAAACTAATAGAGTTGCTGCCTGAAAGATGGGTTTGAATTAGAGGTAAGAACAAGGATCTAAACCTCAACAGTTTTCTCCATGTCCAACTACATGACTGTGGTATATCCAAGTTCCAGAATTCCTTCCTCCCTATGCTATAATGCCATATCCAATTAACCTAAGCACTCTCCATACTATTCAATAGCTCATTAAAATGCTTGTTGAAGCCGCTATGTTCCATAGTTTAATTTTGAGAATACCCAAACCACCCTTGTTCAAAGGAGCTTCAAAACTGGAGAAAGAACAAGAAAGGGGTTTCCTTGTATGTATAGAACCTATCCCGAAAAATCATAGCATGGCAGACCCAACAAGCCTCAATAATTTTCTAGGAAGAATAATAGTACGTGCTCAATACACCATCATGGAGAAACTAACTGACTTAATGAGAACCAACCTACCACTTTGAGAAAGGTGTCTATTAGAATAACAGTTCAAGGATTTAGTGATTTTGCTATACGAAGGCATGCTATTGGTAAGGTGATTCTTTTAGTTATCAGAGGAAGAACCAGGTACTTCATGTCACCATCCCTACATTTAAACCCAGTGGCCTGATACAATCTACTTGCAAGGTTTCTAGAAACACCAGAGAGTATCATGCTTGATTTGCTTGGATTGAGTCTAAGCCCAATCATTTTGTAGAAAATATCTAAAGTTTCAACAATGCAACTCAAGGAGGGGAGCTCAGGTTTAGTAAAAAACAAAAAATCATCAGCAAACATAATAGAGGATACATGTAAATGACTACATTTGGGATGGAATTTAACAAGCTTATGAGTGAATTTCAAAGGCATCATCTTAGAACAGACTTCCATGACCATTATGAAAAGGTAAGAAGAAATAGGATCACCCTAACATATTCCTTATTTACTCTTAAAGTAACTAACATGTCTACCATTAGTAATGACAGAGAAAGTTTGAGAAGAAATGCAAGAGTAAATCATGCAATAAAAACCTTAAGGAAGCTCGTCAAAGCCATGATCCTGACAATGGATGACCAATGAACACTATCATATGCTTTAAAGATGTCAAGTTTCAAAACAGCCGCAGGAGTAGAGTTAGATCTATTATAACCTTTTAATAACTTTGGAGCAAGCAATGTATTATCCAAAATACTCCTTCCTGGAAAAAAGCAGCTTTATTGGAGGAAATAATTTTATGCAGGACAGAAATTAGCCTAGAGGCAAGAACTTTAGATATGCATTTATAGACCACATTGCAGCAGAATATAGGTCTAAATGAGGTTACAGAGGTTGGTGGGTTGGTGTATGGAACTAGAGAAATATTGATGGAATTAACCTCACTAAGGAGTTTGCATTTATCAAAAAAATTATTAGTAGCTTCGCAAAATTCAGGCCCTAATACATTCCAAAAGGAAGTGAAGAAGGTAACATTAAAGCCATCAGGCCCACCTGCAGATTGTTGGTTCATGGAGAATAAGGTCTTTTTTATCTCTTCATCGCAAGTTTTAGATATCAAGGTAGACGCATCATCATACTAATGGCATGAAGGCTTCATGAAGAGATTAAATCCAAATCAATAGAAAATTAAGAGGTGTTACCAAGAAGCTTTGAAAAGTAATCCATAATAGCCTTTGTCAACGCATTCAGGAGTTGAGTGTAAATTACCATCTTCATCATATATGTTATGGATAAGGTGCCTAGCTTGCTTGTCCTTTATAGAAGCATGAAATAATGCAGTGTTCCTATCACCTTCTTCATTCCAATTCTCATGAAGCAATTGTCTTTTCATGCTAGCTTCAATATCCAAAGCCCTGATGAGTTCTTGAAAGATCCTACTCTCCTCTTGTGTTGCTTCAACATTATTGGGATATTTCATCATATTGTCATGAGCTTTCTTCAATTGAAAGCTGAAGGTTTGATGACAGTAGACATCCACAACCATAGCTGCTGACAATCCATTGCCTTAATTCATCTTTAATATTCTTGAGCTTCATGTAAAACTTGAACATAGGGTTATCAAAATACATGATAGAATAAGCTTGCAAACAATATTATTATAATGTGGGTGCTTGACCTAGGCAATGTAAAACTTAAAACTTCCTTTTTCTTTAAAATAAGGGGACCTTGAATTTAGAATTAAAGGAGAATGGTTTGATAATGATTTGAAAGAATAGGATGTGGAAGAAAAACAATAAGGGATGGCCATTGAGATATGGAAGAAAGGTTACAAAAGGCATGATCAATGGTGGTGAATGTTCAAACACCACTTCTACTTTTGTTGTTCCACGAGTATTTGACACCAGAACTAGAGATGGGACTGAGATCAGAATTAGATATAGTAATGTTTAAAGGATAAATATATTTGGGAATAAGAGGAGTGTTATCCAATTTATTATCAAGGTCTAAGCAACAGTTAAAGTCTCCCATCATCAGCTTGCTTTGCTTTACTATTTATTCTATTATATAGCCTAATATTACATATACACTTGTACACACAACTTAGCCATATTACCTTAAATCCCTATCATAGCATTTTAATAACCGTAACAAAGTTTATGAATAATATAACAATATGGCAAGCACTTTTCTATAAGGTCGATTAACCTCACATCCTCCACTATTCACCAGGTCTAACTATGCATACCGGTCTACACGTATGAAATTTTTTTTGGAAGCTAACGGACTTGAGATTTAACAAGCTACTCAAACTAGGTACGAAGCACCTACTACTAAAAGAGTAATTGGACATATGCGTAAAAAACTGGGACGACCAACAATGCTAAAGTAATGAATGTTTTGTTCTGTTCACTCAATAAGAATGAATTTTCGAGATTTATATTATGTAAAACTGCATATGATATTTGGTGTACACTTCAAATCACACGTGATGGCAAAAAAAGGTGAAATAAACTAAAATTTCTATTCTACAAAATCAATTTTCATCATTCAAAATGAAAGCAAATGAAACCATTATAGATATGTATGCCAGATTTTGAATAATTCAACATGATCTCATGGCACTAGGAGTACTTTTAACGAATTTGATTTTATTACACATGTTTAAATTCTTTAACTTTTGATGGGGAAAGAAAAGTCTTCGCAATAAAAGAAGCAAACGATCTTTCCCAGCTCAAAGTTGAAAAATTAATTGAAAATCTGATGTCGTATGAAGCAAATTTGCAGTCCTGGAATGAATAAAATTAGAAGAAGAAGAGTATAATCTTCCAAGCTAATGATGATGGATCAAACTTAGATGATGATGAGATCATGTTTATTACCAAGAACTAAAACAAATTTAAAAAGTTCATAAAAGCTCAAAATGGTGGTAATTCAACTAACTCAACTTCAATCATGTGTTATGGATGTGATAAATATAGACATATGAAGAAAGATTGTCCACAATTAAATGATGAAAAGAAGAAAAACAAATTTGACAAGTTCAAGAAGAAGAGAAACACTTTCTGAGTTACATTGGATAATTCAGATTCATCTTCTTCAAATAGTGAAAGTGATGGTGATGTAAAACAAGCAAACGTTTGTCTCATAGCCATTAGTAAGGCAAATCCCGAACTTTCTTACAATGAGATTCTTGAGATAAGTTCTAATCTGAATGATAAACTAAGAGATTTGAAGATATTATATAAAGAAAATATAGGTAAATTAAATAGAGTCAAACTAGAAATTGGGATGCTTAAAGATGAGAAAAGTATTTTAGAAGAAGAACTAGAGAGTTCACAAAAATCATGTGAGCGTTTAAGTTCTCAAAATACCGCTTTAATTGATGAAATTAAAGCCAGGTTGAGAATGATAAACTTAACAAATAAATTTATGAATTAAAATCTAGTTTAGGCTTGACAAAAAATAAAGTGTTTGAGCTAAAACAAAAATTAGAGAAAATTACAAACAATGTTTCAAAATTTAACAAAGGGAAATAGAATTTAGAAAATTTGATTAAAATTTAAAACATTCTAGCAATAAAAATGGACTAGGCTTTAAGAAAGAAAAATAAAATAATAAAAAGAAATATAGCACTTTGTACATAAAAATTAGAAAATCAAAAGGTAGTGCAAAGTAAATACTCCAAATTCAAAAACTATAAAGATTCGGGTTCCAAAAACAAATAACTACTTAATTAGACAAAAGTATACATATAATTTTCTAATAAATATTGTTAATAATAATAATAATAATTCTAAAGGCTCCAAATCCTCTTGGGTATGGTTACCTACCTCTACTAACATAGAGGACCCTGTCGTAGGGAAGTGGCTACTAATATATTTTCTTATTCTACTACAGGGCACGAAAATGAAAATGAGAATTAGATACTCGATAGTGGATGCTCCAAGCATGTAACGGACATTGCAAACATGTTAACTAACATAACATACATTGATGGAGGTACCATGACACTCAGAGACAATTCGAAAGGATTCATAGTCGAAATTAGAGACATCATCAATGTTAGTATATCTAACACTCCTTTAATTTCAAATGTTTTATTAGTAGAAAATTTAAAACATAATCTTTTAAGTATAAACCAACTTTGTGATAAAGGTTTTAAAATCGATTTTGAAAAAGATAAATGCAATACTTTTGACCAAAACAAAATTTTAATTTTTGAAGATATAAGAAAACAAAATATAAATCTATGTTTTGAATATGTATATATTGAACATGATAACGATATATGCCTGGTCTCCAATCACAGTGATCCATGACTCTGGCACAAATGGTTTTGTCATATTAATTTTAAGTATCTTGGTAAACTAGCTAAAAAGAAACTAGTTAGAGGATTACTGAAAATAAAATTTAAAGTTAACAATCTGTATGATGCGTGTCATCCGGAAAATTGATGAAAAATTCTTTTAAATCTAAAAAGGAAATATCATTAAAACAACCACTAGAACTACTACATTTAGATTTATTTGGTCCGACTCAAATAAGATCAAAAAGACATAATAAATACGTTTTTGTGATTGTTGATAATTTTTCTAGATTAACTGGATTTTATTTTTGAAACATAAGAGTGATAAGAAGTGATCGTGGAGGAGAATTTGGAAATGAATTATTTGAAATTTTTGTCAAAAGAAAGGAATTGTTTATAATTTTTATTTTCTATGAACACCTCAACAAAATGGTGTAGTTGAAAGGAAAAAGCATACTTTACAAGAATGCGCACGAACATTGCTAAATAGTAGTAACTTACCAAAGAATTTTTAGGCCAAAGCCATTGCTTCTGCTTGTTATGTACTTAATGTTGTATCCTTAAGACCATTGACCGAAAATACTTCTTATCAAATATTTTATGGAAAGAAACTGAAAGTCTCTTATTTTAGAAATTTTGGTTTAAAATATTTTATATTGAATATTAAAGACCCATTGGGCAATATGATTCGTAAGCCAATAAAGGAATTTTCATTGGGCATTCAGAACGAAGCAAAGCCTATAGATTATTTAATAAAATAACTAATACTATTGAAGAATGTCTACATGTCTCTTTTGATGAACAATTCAAGAACAAAAATGAAAATGAAGTCGAATAGATTTTATAAATAAACTAAACTTTTATTCAAAAAAATAATATTAATAATAGAAATGAAAATATAAATACTGATAATGTCTTAAGGTCACCCCATTGAATTTTAAAAGACCATCTTATAGACAATATAATTGGAGATTTAAACACTAGAGTCACAATTAGAAGTCAATTAAATTAAATGGTTCATGAAGCTTTTGTTTTGAATATCAAACCAAAAAATTATAAAGAAGCTGCTAAGGATGATTTTCTGATATTGGCAGTGCAAGAGGAACTTAACCAATTTAAATGAAACAATGTTTGCGAACTTGTACCGAAACTGGATAATCAATTCATTATTGGAGAAAAATGGGTATTTAAAAATAAAGCCGATAAAAATGGAAATATAATTCGTAAAAAAGTAAGGTTAGTAATTCAGGGGTATAATCTATTAATAACTCAGCTATTGATTTTGATGATAACAACCTTAATAACAATAATACATTCATATAAAATATAGATAATAAGGTTTTGCCAAGTTATATAGTATATAGTGCAGGATATTATACAGGTGTTGAATCGAAGACTGTACGGTATAAAGATTCCAAGAATGGACATGAAGACTCATGAGTATAAAGTCTAACATATGAAGATCTCAAGACTTATATAGAGTCATCGAATTTTATTAAAGTCCTGGTAGTAATTTTTGATCTCTATTTTTCATTTTATTATCCTTTATATTAAAATAAAATATATTTTAAAATATATTATAATAGTTTTTAAATTTTAAAATGTTTACAAACTATGTTTAAATTATTTTACAGTATAAAAATATTTTACAAAGCATAAATTTTTTTTAAAATAAGTTTTTTCAAAATATATATGGGTATGTCGACATATACCGTATGAGTATGTCAAAATATATGCCACCGTTTGGTTTTTTAAATTTTGAAATGAAGTGTCTATTCATTGTAACTCTTTATGAATAGACACATATCTATTGATTCAATATATATAGGGGTTTCTAGCAAATTTTTTATCAACTACTTTCTTATTATCTTCTCTCCTTTCACACTATTAAAAGATTTATTGAAAGTTACTCTTATTTCTACTCAAAATTATACGGAATCAATTCAAACTTATTTAATTTGATTCAATAATATTTACTATCAGTTTTCAATTTTCTCTCTCAATCCAAGATCATTGTGCTACTCAAGAGGCTATAGGGTCCATTATATCCAAAGTTGAATGTATTATCTTTGGAAAAACCATCAAAATCTAGTTGTATTTTCTTAGGTGTGATTGTAGTCTGTTCAAATCAACTGGACGTGCTTGGTAGTCCAAAAATCCGAGTGGTTGTACTTGTGCCCCATCCAAATCAAGTGGGTGCACCTTGAGCCCGAGAAATCAAGAGGGTGCATCTCATGGCCTTAAAATCGAGATTGTAATAGGGTTTGCCTTCTGCTCGTTTGAAGATTGGAATTTGAAAAGAAATCTGTATAAGAAATTGTATGGTACTGATGAAGAAGAAATCTGTATAAGAAATTGTATAGTACTGATGAAGAAGAAATCTTAATCAGTATAAAATCCTTAGTGTCATCTCTCTATATCTCAACTTTACCTTACTGATTTGTATTTATCTGTGTTTGTATCTGTGGTTAATCGTTGATACAATTCTGTATTGAAAATTTGTGATTTAACATTAAACTTGAAAAATATTTAAAAAGATTTACAAAGGTTAAAAAACACTATTCACCCCCTCTAATAGCCTTAAGGTCTATAATTCCACAACCCACATATAGCATCAGAGCACTAGGTTTTCAAAAACTCGTACTTCAATTTTTGAAAAGTTTTAATGGCTAACAATACTGTTAGTACAATTGTTGTCAATTTTATTAAAGGACAATCAACTACTAGACTCCACTTTTTAATGGCAGTAATTGCACTTATTGGTCATGTAGGATGAAGATGCATTTGCACTCTAATGGTTTAGATATTTAGAATGTTACACAAAATGAGTATATTGAACCACATACTAATTTTACACAATGGATTGCTGATCAAAAGTCCCTTGCACAAAATAATTCTAAAGCCATGGATATTTTTTATCACTATATAAAAATGAATTTAATAGAGTCTCTATTTGTAAGTCTACATATAAATTTGGAGAATCCTACAAGTTACACATAAAGGCGCTATTAAAGCGAAACAGACTAAAATTTCAATGTTAATTAATCAGTTTCAGCTGTTTAAAATGAATCCAAATGAATCTATTTCTGACAAGTATTGTAGATTTCAAGATATGGTGCATTCATTAGCTGCATTAGGTAACAATTTTTCTAAACAGGACCAAGTTAGAAAATTCTTCAATTCACAGTCTTTAGAGTGGGATCAAAAGACACTTGCAATTGAAGAGGCTAATGATATTAATACTCTGAAATTTGAAGAGGTAATAGGCATTATAATGTCCTATGAAGCATAATTGCAGGGTAGAAAAGAAAGCAAGGCGATAGAAAAGAAATCTATCGCGTTCAATGCAATAATTGACGATCAAGATTCAAATGATGACAATGGTGAAAGAAATTGCTTTGATCAAAAATTTCAAAAAATTCCTGAAGTGTAAAAAATGAACAACTTTCGAAACCTGAAAACAAGATGTTTGGAACAAGAACTGGAACTGGAATTAGATGCTTCAACTATGATGAACCAAGTCATTTCAAGAGAGATTGCCTGCATCCGAATAAAGAAAAATTCTCACTAGCAAATGATTCATATAGATAAAGAAAAGGGGCTTATAGGGAAATTTTGGATGATTCAAACACTTCCTCTACCAATAATAAACTAGATACTACTTCCGAAATAAACTACTTTCGGAAAAGTTTCTCCCGAAAGATTTGCTAAATTCGAAGATTTTTCCTCTAATGGTTTACATGATACTTATTTTGAAAATGAAATACTAGGTTCAATAGAATCTTCTTAAAATGATTATGTTAGTTATTCGAATTTGGTCAAAATGTTTTATGCGTATTTAAATTGAAAGTTTTATCAAGGAAAAGAAGGTCAAGTTTGGAATAGAGTTAAAGGTATTCAAATTGTTTTAAATTATGAACTTTTGGGTAATATTCTTGGTTGTAAATCTAGTGGAACTGACCTCTCTACTTTTCAAATTGATGAACAAAATCGTGAAGTATTTCACGATATTTATGAAAGTGATGAAGAATTTGAATTTGAACATACGAATTTTCAACCAAAATCGAGATTCATGAGCCTCATTTGACAACAAAGTATCACTCCGAGGATGGGTGGTTACAATAAGCCAACTCAAAAAGTTTTAAAGCTTTTTTCACTTTTTATGGTCATTAGAGCATCAATTGGGCACAAGTCATTTTAGATGACTTTGTTCAAAAGGACATTGCCAGACATGAGAACACACTCTTCCATGGTGTGTATCTTACTAGAATTTCATATATTTTAATTTTTGATTTAAGAGGAGAAAAATCTATTGCTCGAAATGTTTTTGATAAAGCTACTATCTCTTTTATGCACATTCCACCAACTTTCGAGCCATATGAGACGCTTTCTGAAAAGGAACAATAGTTGGCATGGGAATAAGAATAAGAAATTCAAGAAGAAGATGAAGGCAATGAAATGGAAGTAGATGAAGAAGAGGAGGAGGAAGAAGTGGATACTTCCTTAGAATGTTTCGACAAACCATCTTACCCCTCCAACAAAGAGATCCTAAGGAACAAGAAAAGCTTCTTAAAAACCAAAAGAAGCTTAAGAGATTATTTAGTTAAAATGTCCACATCTCTTTCCAACAAAGTGGACAAATACTTTGTAAAGATCATACGCAAACTTGAGGATTCTTCATCATCATCTAAATCCTTCTAAGCCTATCTAGTTATTTCCTTAATATTTTTAACTTTATATTGTGTGCTTTTAGTTTTTGTTCATGTCGGTTTTATGTATTTTTTTTATCAGTCGCTGAAATCCATCTATCATTCAATTCTAAGTAATGAAATATATTTACTACTGTTCTTTGTTGTCTATTAGTCTCTGGGAATTATAATAGTATAATCGTATAAGATAAAAACAATAACTATAATAAATACAGTTTTTTTGAAATATTAGGTATGTACGTCGGCATACACGTAACCTATATGTCGACATACAATGATCAAGTAGTAAAAAAATTAAAATTTCAAAATCAAAATAACTACCACACATTCATTCATTTCAAATGACTTTCCGCTCCTATATAAGCCTATTTCTTCCAAAAAATTGCTCATCGTTTTATTCCATACTCTCCTTTTATTCTCAAACAAATTTTTACAAATATCTCTTCTCTATATCAAAAATTATATGAAAATCTTGAACAAATACATCAATTTTTCAAAGATTTTCTCTCTTTTCAAAGGCATTTAGAGTTAACTCAAATGCAAATGATTAAGGAGCAAAATAAGCATTTCGATGCCTTTCGATGGATGATTTCTTCCTCAATCAAAGATGAAACAAGCAATAACCCAAAAGTGCACTATAAAAAAGGATAATGAGGATTGGGATGCCATCACAGCAGATCTACTCTTTGAGTTCGACAGTCAGGTTGGATGTAACATCCCCCTACTTAGAGGCCTAAAACTAACTACAACATATGCCGCAATCATCCATACTTATTAATCCTTGATGACCAAATACTATGAATTTAGATTCATTGATACACAAACTCACATGAATATGGAAGAAAAATTAACTTCAACGAAAGTCACATTCCATATCAAAACTTTTGTAATTCATTACATAATCCTACATTCATAAGTCATGTTTAAAGAAAATATATTTATTACAATATATGCCCAGAGCGACATTTGAAGATGCCCCTTGGAATGATCAGAGTATATACAGGCAATATAACACTTTTCCCTTACAAACAACGTAGCGGATCAAAAGAAATAGAACTCCAAATCGCTATTATGCCTCCTACACGTCTCCGGAAACTTATTCGTCTACTAAGGAACCTGAAAACCTCAACCCTCAGACTACTCAAAATCAATTGAGCATCCGAGAGTTTAAGAGAAAACATATACTTCGAGTCAGATGTAGAACCTGGTATGAATAATAATCTACCATCTCAAATCATTTAGATGTCTAGTAAGACCACGCCGCTTAGTGGAACAGGTTTCCCCTCACTAGTATCTCAAAATTATTATAAAAAATATATATTGTGCTTCTGCATCCACAATGGTTGAAATAGTTCAAAGCAGTATAACACGCTAATATGCGAAACAGATGAATTAGTTTTGGATTACACATCCTCATTCATTTATAGACTATCTGTCTCAATTATAGTTTCTAAGGCTGACTAATAACCGATAAACATTTAAGGACTCCCTATCTAATTTCATAATTTTCATGGGATCACTATGAACATATTAGTACCTTCAATACCTTACTCTGATCCTAGTTTTCATGGGTAGACTAGGAACCTATTGGTGACTCCGATATCCTTTCTTTTATCTTAGTATTCATGAGTTGACTAGGAACCTATTGGTGACTCCAATATTCTTTTATTTATCCTAGTTTTCATGGGTTGACTAGGAATCTACTGACGTCTGTCAATATTCATCCGGATATAGTTTTTCATAGTCTAACTGCAAACCTACTGGCCCCTGCCAATATCCAATCATAGTTTTTCATGGGCTTACGATGAAAATATCTTTCGGATATCTTCCTTTATACATAGTTTTCATGGGCTAACTATGAACCTGTTGGCCCCTGCCAATATCTTTCCATATACATAGTTTTCACAGGTTTACTAAGAACCTAGCGGCCCCTACCAATATCTTTCTTTTATATTTTGGAATCCTATATTTTAGTCTTTCTGACCTCCTGGATGCAATTCTAATCATTCTGGAGTTTATTCAATCTATATTTACTACTGGGTTAACCTAGCTGATTCTCCTACCCTTTATCCTCAAAATGCAGTTATGGGTCCATTATAATGTGAATACATTCATATTTGAAGAAGCAATATAAAACATTACAATACCACTCCTGTGGGTTTAATATAAAACATGGTTAATCCCTTTAACCTATTTCTTCATCAAAGATAGCTTCTTCTTAAAATCGTTATAAAAACCCCTTTAATATTGCCATGGGGTTTTCTTTTAAAAATAGAGTTAGGTCATAAAACGTTTCGATACCTTCGAAACCTAACTTTTGATTCCATAGGATAACCTCCTTCGAAAGATCTGCCTTATAATACTTTAAATTCTACCTTTTAAAACCTTTCGAATACATTAAAGTATTAATATTTAACCTTTTAAAGCTTGGGTTTGAAACCAGTTGAAAATACCCCTTTCGAAACTATCGGAAGTATCCCTTTCGAAAGCATTGAAAATACTCCTTTTGAAAGCATTGAGTTTATACTTGAAACATAATTTGGGTCAAAGTGAATACAGTCGATGTAACGACCCAGAATTTTTGACAATATATTTTAAATAATATTTACTCTAATTTACATGAAATACAAGCTTTTCAAATTATAAACTAATGAGATCTTAATCATTTACCAGTTATATATATGACTGGAAAAAAAATTGATTTGAAAATACAAAAGAAAATCTTTAAAATTGTTTATAACAAGATCTCTCTTATTCAATAAAAATCTAAGATTCTATACTTTCACATTTGATAATATACATATGAATATATAATTGTAGTCTTTAAATAATAGTGTTTAAAAATAGAAAACCATATCAATATTAAACGTGAACATTAAAACATAAGTATAAAAATGTAAAAATAAGACATAATTGTAAAATATAAGATGTAGCTAAAAATATAAATATACAAACATAAGTTATAACTGGAAATATAAAATATAAGTCATAAATTGAAATATAAAAATACAATAATGTTATAAATCAAAGGTTTGAAAATTTAAATTTCCAATAGAATAAAATTTAGAAATTATAACTATAATAATCATACATGAACAATACAAATAAAATAAAACTAATATACTAACGATGACTATAATAAGTTTACCCAAAATATATAACGAAAGTCAGCCTAAACATTTACCTATAAGATACATTTGTACAATACAAAACTTTTAACAAAAGCTATTTACATTACTGAATAACATATAAACATGTTCAATGCATAAGTTAAAAAGAATAACCTGTAGCATATTTCTATACAACACAAAATCTTAACAAAGATTACATCATGCTACTGTAAAATTTTATACGCATAAGAAAACAAAGTATTCACTTCAAAAACAAAACAAATATCTTTGTCCAGTACAAATATCGGCAAACAATAAATATATGTAAACTAATCTGAAGACAAGCATTTAATTAGCACAATATTTTGTCAACTCAATTGCAAGAAAAATCTTACAGCCGAAATCTCTATATCATTTCATTTGCAGTGTATTAAATACAAGCAATTCAAAAGCATGTGAGAATTGTCCAGATATTACCTATACTAATCAAGTCTTTCTATATATATATCCATCATATTATTGTGTTCGTTTATAAAACTTAACAAAAATTTAAAAGCAAACCTGAAAAGAAGATAAATAAACATCATCTGTTGTTTTCATTCATTCATCATCAAAACAGTGAAGTTTTCAGGAAATTCATCTACAGTTTCTTCAACAAATAGCTTTCTGTTCAACTAATATTTTGGTGAGTAAACTTTTAATTTTTAAAGTTTAAGTTGGTTCCTGTATATCTTGTGTTGCTATATATATATATATATATATATATATATATATATATATATATGGTAGTATGTGGTTCTGGAACGCTTTCTGGAAATTTAAACATGTGGTAATCTTCAGAATTCATAAAGCTATGAACAAAGAATTGAAAGAAAGCTAATATTCTTCATTTAAACCAATTTAATCTTAGTAATTGAAGCAAATTATGTTTGTTTGTTTTAAATCAAAGGTCGGCAAACTTGTTTGAAGTTTAATAATATGATGTATATACTGGTTAATCAAGTTACAGTAAAAATAAATCAATAGCTAAAATTTCGAATGTTTTAATTTGAAACCTTGATCCCATATCTTGAATTAGCATACAAAATTAGAATTTTTAAAATGAAAACGATGATTTTTAGTTTAATATTTATGGTGCAATTTGAATATGAATAAAAGTTACATTTTTGTCAATTTCGGTTGATCCAATTAATTTAATTATTGTAATTTCTTATTAAGCAAGCTTGAAGATGAATTAACATAGGAAAAATGCCAAATATTTTTTTAATGCAAGGATTTTGAGGTCGATATACAAATAGGGTTTGGGTTCATGTTGTTTTGATGTTCTGTAAAAGTTTGATT
This sequence comes from Allium cepa, assembly GCA_030765085.1. Lineage (NCBI taxonomy): Eukaryota > Viridiplantae > Streptophyta > Magnoliopsida > Asparagales > Amaryllidaceae > Allium > Allium cepa. The sequence goes on from CM060935.1 coordinate 431,264,899, forward strand.
TCGGCAACTTGGATTGATCGAGTATCTCGAAATTATGGGTGAAGGTAGAGGAGTATATGGCTAAGTTATAGCCGGAGTTGCATCGCGTCAGATGATCGTCGTTGGTGGGCCGAGAGGAGTTTTTTCGGTGCGTTCGTGTCTCGAGTTCGAGCTACAGGCACTTTTTTGATAATTTCGTGTAGAATTGAATTTTGTTTTCGATTATAGGGATGAATCATGGTTTGTGGGTGACAGTGGGGGTTGCCGGAGGTGAGCCGAACCACCGTGCACGTGCACGGTGGCGATTGGTGTCGATGAAGCAAATTTGGTTCATCGCGTAGTTTTTGCTCGAGATTCTTGGAAGTTGCTTCGAGTTTTTACCTGGTACTCGCGTGTGTTCGTTGAGTACTGCTGTTATATTTTTGATTTAACTTAAGTTTGTATAAAAGAAAAGAAGAAGTAGGAAAGTATCAGGTAAGAAGAAGAAGAAGATGTGAAAGAGAGAGTGACGCGGGGAAAAGGAGGGAAGTACTCGACATTTGCTCGAAGTAATCAAGTGCCCTCTTCGGGTTCTTCTTCTAAATTGATAAACTTAAATAACTTTAAAGTTATTTGCTAAGAAAAGTTAAGTAATAATAAAATTTACAATATTGACAAGTTTAGGTTAAATTTTGATTTAAATCTTATGAAGGAGGGTTGTAATGTAATTATTTAATTAATCTAAAGTAAGCGACTTAAGGATGTAATTAATTTATACATGTAATTTAATAAATAATTCAAATAAATTTGTAATTGAAAATTTACATTAATAATTTTGTTGTTAAATCAATTTGAACTTAAGATTTTAATCTGCTCCATAAAGTTAATTAATAAATAAAAGTCAACTAATTAAATGATTAATTAAAGATTAGATGATTAATAAATTGATAATTAATGATTAACTAAGTAATTAATTGATCATTAATGAGTAATTGAGTTCTATTAAGTAATAATTAAGGCTATTAATAAAAGAATTAATAATCAATTAAATGGGAGTGAAGTAATTAATAATTTAATAAAATTTATTAATTAATGATAAATCAAGCTGGATAAAATGATAAATTAAGTTAAGTTAATCAAACCAGTTTGATATGAATAGATAACTCTGTTTGATTGACTCTGGTATCTGTTTGATGATATTATGTGATATGTTGTGATATATTCTGGGTATATCTGTGATGACTGTATATGATTTATCTGTGATATCTGTTATGTAAATGCTTAATATTGAATTAAACTGTTAAGACTAAATAGACGGCTTGGTCCTTAAAATGGCGTTTGGATTTCGATGAGACCGGGATCGGGTATCAATTTGATATTCCGAAAACCACATCGATCAAAATTAAATGATAAGTCATGACATATCAATTGGAGATCGAGATGGTGTTTCAGAATGCAAGGGTTATCGTCGTTAACCTCTGAGGGTGATTCCAAAATGAGTATAACGAGATAATGCCTTTGGTTTCGTTCGAATCCGGAACGAACTTGTATGGATTGAATGCATTCAGCACATCGTCAGGCGGATGATGAGCATTCTAAGAAATATGTTCTATAAAGGTAATCGTAGCCTCAAGCCTCATCAACCGGGAATGGCTAAAACAGGGAAGATGCAACAAGGTTAGGTGGGCCATGCCCAAGCAGGACGAAGTGTACCCCTGTCTAGATGTCCCTTTATTTCGGCTGTGTAGGCAGTTGTTGGCCACAACTGCGGGATTACCTTGTTCGGGACTGTTCAGTAAGGAATGGTTCCGGCCTTGTGTTATAGGGGGTCGGTAGTGATCCTCGGTACGGTGATCTAGGCCCCGTACTGTGACGGGCGGTACCCCAGCAGCCCTGCCATTGTTGGAAACCCATTTTCCCTATGAGACCCTCCAGTTTTGATTTGTATTACCCACTTTCGTGGCTAGTAGCTGGAATTTAATGAATGTAACAATTTCAGCTATTTTCTATTTACTTGAAAAACCCTAGACACTATTATAATATCACTGGATTTCCTATAAAATGTTTTGGTTAGCGTAAGGTAAAAACTTACCCGTACTTATGTGTGGGAAGTTTTACGTGATACCTTTATTTCCAAATGATTTTCAAAGTTAAACAATTTTAACCCGTTTACTCACATCAGACCCATGTCTGACCCGGAGTTTATATTTTGTCTTTCATAAACTCTTGGGTACTCAAATTTTTATGAGTAGCCAAGTGATAGGTATTTGGAGTATTGATGAACTGGAGGAGCTTTGGAGAAGAAGACTAGACGTATGTACCTATATATATGTAGTTCCGCCGTGTAGTTAGTGTATGCTGTATTTTGGATGTATGTATGGACATATATGTATATGACTGTTCTGTTGTATGATATTGTATAACTCTGATGTATGTATAACTATGTAATAGTTATGTGATGTATTATATTTTGTTTCATTCCGCTGTGAGATTCTGATGTTGTTATTCTTTCTTTCTATTCTTATCTATTTCTATCCCTTTCTTTCTTAGTGATGATATGTCTATCTAGGGTTTGAAAGGCGGGTCGTCACAGTCGAAAGCATCTGTTTCGAAACCAATATAAAAACATTGGGAAAGACTTCATGGCCTCGGCACCATCCCTTTCGAAAGCATAAAACATTTGGGTAAAGCATTGGAAGGTCATGTCGAGACCCCTTTCAAAACCTTCATCTTTGAAACACCTAATCCCCTTTCGAAACCTTTAGCAAGTCGCTTATGCTTTATAAAAAAGTACCTTTCGACCGCATTAGTATCTTCAACACTATCGAAAAGTTTCAGGATGGCAGCACGGTATCGACTAGGTCGGAACCCCTTCGTATAAAACATTCTTTCATAAGTAAGTATCTCAGTCAAAAGAAATTATAAGTTAATGGAAACCCCTTTCGAAACCTTTTTAAAACCTCTTTCGAAACCTTATACCTCAACTCTATCGAAAGCTTAGAACAAAACATAGGGAGGCGCTTTTTAAAAAAACGAACCAAAGTTTCGACCCCTTAGGAAGCTATGCTTTTGACACCCTACCTTCTTCATATCTTCAATCCACTATGTACCATCTTACTGATATCGTTTGTATTGGTTTCGGCAGGGTAGGTTTCGACTAAGATAAGGGCGGAAACAACTATGTCAAAAGGTGCTTTCCTAACTAGGCGGAACCAATTTTCTGATGTAAACCTATTTTTTTCTCGTTTAAGTAAACTTTTCTCTAACTAATCAGCCATGTGTCAGCACCAAATTGGTTACCTTAATTTTTTCAAATTCTTTTTCAAAAATCACTGCCACTTTATCTGGATCTAAAACATGGTTAAGTTAACCAATTAAGCCCTTCCAATTTTTGCAAAGAAGTCCCTCTTCTAAAACAATTTATTTTGCATAGCAATCACTTAGAAAAAACCCCAAAAATTCTAGAAATTAGCTTTAATAATGTTATCTAACATATCCAAATTTCGAACCCAAATTCTCAGTATATTTTCCAAAATAAATTATAAACCCTAATAACCATATTTTCTTTTGGAAATTCATAATAATCTTTCCATAGCTTGGTAAATTATCAAAATTAAAACCCAACTCTAAAATCATGTTTCTCATAATATAAAATTTTCCCATGGCATTTAAATAATATTTAATCTCAGTTTTGACCTAAATCCATATAAAAACCCTTTTTAAACAACCTTGTTAAATCGAATAAATCATGAATCAAGAATATCATCATCCAATATATCACAAAAATGAATTTATCCTTTAAATATGAAAATATGTGATTTAAACCGAGATGGAATCATTATTCACATTGCTTTAGATAAGTAAATTGGATTGAGATTGATTTCCCTTAAGTTTGATTCTCTAGATTTAATTTGGTTACCTCTTTATCTCTTTAAAGGCCGACCATTCTTTCTATAATTTTAGTTTGCATTTAAAAATGATGTGAATGGGAAGGAAGAAGGTGGGAATGAAATATACATAAGGGTGGAAGGTAGAGGTAGCAATTCCTAATATACCCTTATGTGACTTAATTGACCAAAACTCATTCTAAAGTCCATTTATTAATGAGTAGGCACGACCTATAAATAATTAATTCAAGTTTCAGTCCTCTTATTACTTACATTTACATTATTCTATTTAATTTATTTAATTAAATCTCCTGAATAATGTTATCAAAGATTAGGGGTGTTACTGGCTCCCCTCCTTAAAGAATTTCGTCCTCGAAATTGAGTGAGGACTAAATATCAAACATAGCAATCATCTGTAACAACTCCTAACACCCATACTAGTCTACCTGACTAGGAAATATCTATATAAATCTAATATAGACATACCCTGGAAGCAGATCAGGATAAGTATCTCGAATCATGTCTTCTGTCTCCTAAGTACAGTCCTTCTCGTTGTCACTCCACTAAACTTTCACCAACGTGACTGTCTTGTTCCTCTATCTTTTCTCATCTCTTGCTACAACCCGAATCGATTGTCTACTAAAAGTCAAATCAGGCTCCACTACTAAGTCCTCCAATTCTGTCTGAGGAACAGCAGCCTCTGGATCTTGCACATACTTTCAAGATGAGAAACATGAAATAAATTATGGTCACCTGCACATACTTTCGAAGATGAGACAGATGAATGGACCAACATATCTCGGGGCCAACTTTCCTAATTTCCCAAACCATACCACACCCTTCATCGGTGATACCTTAATGAAAACCCGGTCTCCAACTGAGAACTCTAGGTCCTCACGCCTCTTATTTGTGTAACTCTTATGTCTGTATCGAGCTTCCTTCATCTGTTCTCAGATTAACCCAATCTTCTCTGATGCCTCCCTTACCAAATCTGGACCTAAGACCAATCACTCTCCAACCAGCATGTAAGGGTTTTGTGTGGCCTTCCATACAAAGCTTTCAAAGACGCTATTCCTAACTAGCCTGGTAACTATTATTATAGGAAAACTCAACCAAATATAGATGATCCTCTCAAGATCCACCAAAATCCAACACACAAGCTCTCAACTAATCCTCGAGTACTTTATCGACTCTCTTTGTCTGCCCATCCGTTTGTGTGTGATATATGGTACTCATATTGAGCTTAGTGCCTAACATATTTTGTAGATTCTTCTAGAATTTGCTAGTAAATAAAGAATCTTTGTCGCTGACTATACTACTAGAAACTCCATGAAGTCTAACTACGTTCTTCATGAACAACTTCACCAAATCAGGTGCCGTCCTGGTCGACTTTACTAGAATGAAATGGGCACTCTTGGTCAACTGTCCACAATAACCCAGTTGCTCTCATTTTCTCTTCTTGACCTTGGAAACCCATCTATATAATCCATGTGTATTGAATTCCATTTCCAGACTGGTATATCTAGAGGCTAAAGTAACCCACTCGGCTCTTGATGTTTAGCTTTCACTTGTTGATAGTCTACACATTGCCTAACCCACAAGCCAACATCCCTCTTCATGCCTTCCTAATAGAAACTCCTCTTCATATCTGGATACATCTTGGTCCTTCCAGAATGAATCATAAACTTGGATCGGCGACATTCCTCGAGAACTTCTCTTCTCAAGTTCTCCACATCTGGAACACATAATCATCCCTTCTTTCTCAACCATACTCTTTGGTCAAGATGAAAATCCTTCATATCATCGACCTCAATTCCAACCTCAAGCCTTCTGATCCTCTTGGCTAATAATGGATCCTCCTTCTACTTAGAAGCGATCCACTCAATCAACACTGGTCGAACTTCTAAACAAGACAACATGGCAGTACCCTGAATAAAACTAGCAGTAGATCTCAACAGCACATCACAACTTTCTAAAGCTTCTAGATCCTTTCATTTTGTCAATATTGCTAACACCACATTATGATGTTTTCTACTAAGAGCATATACCACTTTATTTCCTTTCCTAGGAGTATACTCTATACCAAAGTCATAAGCAGCCAAAAACTCCAGCCACATCTGTTGTCGTATATTCAACTCTTTTTGAGAGAATAGATATCTTAAAGACTTATGATCGATTTACAACTCAAATCTCTCCCCTAAGAGATAATGCCTCCAAATCTTCAAGGCAAAAATCACCACCGCCAACTCCGAATCATGAGTAGGATATCTTACTTCATGCGTTCAAAGCTGCCTAGATATGTAAGCATTGACTTTGCCCTTCTGCATCAACACTGCTCTCAGTCCAGTCCCACATGCATCGGTGTATACTAACAACCCTTGATTTCCATCTGAAACTACCAACATTGGAGCATTGGTCAACAAATGCTTTAACTTAAGGAATGCTTCCTCACATTTGTCGGACCAAACAAACTTCACTTCCTTCCTGGTAAGCTTAGTCAAAGGTGATGCTATTCACGAGAAATCCTTGATGAATCTCCAGTAATAGCCAACAAGTTCAAGAAAACTTCTGATCACGGTCACTGTCTCTGGTCTCTTTCAATTGTTCACAACTTTGATCTTATCTGGATCGACTGACAATCCTTTCTCTAAAATCACATGACTAAGAAATTTAACCTCTTTCTTCCAAAAATGAAACTTGGAAAACTTCGCCTTTAGCTGATTCAGCCTTAGCATCTCTAGCATAACTCTAAGATGATCTTCACGCACTCTTTTATCCTTAGAGTATACCAAAATGTCATATATAAACACCAACACAAATCTATCCAAGTACTCTCAAAAGACTCAATTCATCAAATCCATAAAGAAAGTCAGTGCATTCGTCAAACCAAATGGCACACCAACCACTCATACGAACCTTATCTAGTTCACAATGATATCAAAGGAACGCTATCCTACACCACTCTCAATCGACGGAACCTTGTCGTCAAATCCAACTGGAAGAAACCTTGGCTCCATGCAACCGATCAAACAGATCATTAATTCTTGCTAAAGGACACTTATTATTTATTTATTTTCGTCCAACTTATGATAGACGTTGCATATCCTCAACGATCCATCTAGTTTCTTTACAAATACCACGACCGCTCCCCAAGGCGAACTACTTGGTCTGATAAAATTTCTTCCTTCTAGATCCACTAGCTGCACCTTCAACTCATTCATCTCTATCGACGTTATCCAACTAGGTGGTCGACTCACGGGTTCACTCTTGGCACAAGATCTATTCAAAATTCAACAGCTCATTTCGGTGGTAGCCCTATGATTGGCTCAAACACATCTGCAAACTCTTTTGCAATCCGAACCTAACTTAACTCTTCTTCCACTTCCATTGCACTTAAAAGAGCAAAAAAACTCCGCTCTAAATTCTCTATTGAGAATATAATTTGGTTATGATTATCTAAGTGTCTCAAAGATATCTCCCTATCCTGGCCTCATACCTCCTCAACCAATCCATACCCAAAATGATTCTAAAATCTACAAAATCGTACACATATAAACTGCATGCAAACTTATGACCTAAAAAATCAAATTCTAACTAGTCACATCTTATCCTAGAGTTTCATGCCCTCCTATTGGATTTGCAGCCCATAAAGAAGTAACTAGGTATGCGGGTTCTAAGCATAAACTATCAACCAAACACTGAAATATAAATGAATGTGATGCACTGGTATAAAAAGTAATCCTAACCATTATACCCTGAATAAAAAACGTACATTCCATCATAGTCTTTCCTTTGTCAGCTGCAGTAAGCTTAGCTGATGATTCGACAGCAAAAACTGTCCCTTGTTCGCCCTGACTGGCTTTGGACATTGGTTCTTATAATGCCCCAATTGATCATAGTTAAATAATTTCACATTCTTCTTATCTGCAGCCTTCTTTCCCTTTCCTAACCGGCACTCACTTACAGAATGATCCTTCTTATCACATTTGTAACACACCAAATCAGCCTTTGCCTTCTTGGCAACATCCCTTTTCTGGGTTCCTTTCTTCTTAAAGAATTTCTTCTTCTTTCCCTGAGGAACCAAGAGTTCAACTGGCTTCTCTCTAACTGAAATAGCAAGCATATCTCCGTGGTGAATGACCATCTCCACCACCACATTACTAGGTTCTCTAACATAGATCATGGTTATACTAGCAAGCTCATGTCTCAGTCCTCGAATGAACCTTTCATTCCTTCTGACATCGGTGTCAGCCAAAGAATATCCATATCGAGACTGCTCATCAAACTTAGCAGTGCACTCGACCATTGACATCTCTTCTTGAACTAGATCCATAAACATCCTCATCAATTCTGAGTTAAAAAATTCAGACAGAAACCTTTGCTCAAACCTCCTGAAATCAGGCATGTCAGCTCTTCTTTCGTTACCCCGGCAGTCATACTATTCCACTAGTGAAGCACTGCCCCTTGCAACTACCTAGAGGCTATCCTTCTCTTTTTCCCATCATCCAAGCCTAAATCAGTACAGATCCTTTCATAGTGAAAAAGCCAATTCTCAACTTCAACGACATCCTCTGTTCCAGTAAATGGTTTTCCACCCAGACTGGTATAGTCTCACTTAGCTAGCATAGTTATTCCCAACTGGAGCCACAGGATTAGCTCCTCCAACATTACTCGTCGCTCCTGCTTGCAAAAGATTAGCGAAAACCTGATACACCATCCCCGCATCTACTGGAGGATTTCCAGTACCTACATTGGCCTTAGCATTTGGATTAGCATTGGCCTATCAACCTTGATTCCTCCTAGTGATAGGTCGAGCATTACCATTGTTTGTGGTGCTTCCTCCACTTAGATTTCCTCTTCTGTTTCCAGCTTCCATGTCCTCTTTCTCGTATGTCTGCATATGGGCCTTAGTAAGATATAGAAGAACGGTCTAAGAGAGAGGGGAACACGTACTTATACACACATACGCGCGCACACACATATCAAATACAAGTACGTTATTATCGCATTAACCCAAACCCCGATCATAATTTCAAAATTATTGGATTATGTTTGAAAACTTTTAGATTTAACTTTTCTTTTAAAGTTTCATAAACTTATACTCTGATACAACTTGTAACGTCCCTCTACTTGGAGGCCCAAAACTAACTGCTATGAATGTCGCAGCCATCCGTAGTTATTAATCCTTGGCGATCAAATATGGCAAAGTAAGATTCAATGATACACAAAAACACATGAATATGGAAGAAATTTAAACTTCAACCAAAATCACATTCTATATCAAAACATTTCCAATTCATTACATAATCCTACATTTATAAATTACGTTCAGAGAAAATATATTTACTACAATATATGCCCAGAGCAACACATGAAGATGCCCCATGGGATGATCAGAGTATATACAGGCAATATAAAACTTTGCCTTTACAAACAACGCAATGGAATCAAAAGAATGATAACTCTTAATTGCCATTATGCTTCTTGCACGTCTTTAAAAGCTTTTTCATCTACCAAGGAACCTGAAAACCTCAACAGTCAGACTACTCAATATCAGTTGATATCTAGTATGAGTAATAATGTGCCATCTTAAATTATTTAGATATCTAGTGATACCACACTGCTTAGCGGAACGGGTTTTTCCTCACTAGTATCTCAAAACCTTTATAGAACCATATATTGTGCTCCTGCATCCACAATGGTTAAAACAATTCAAAGCAGTTGTTAACGCTAAAAATAGAGCGCTAACACCCCGGATGTGAGTTGTAATAAAGTGAAAGCACCACCCATTTGCACGGGAACTAAAAGTAAGTAGAGAACAGCCAAAAATAGTAAAAGAGATAACAAGTTTTATAGTGGTTCGGTTCAAAGACAAGCCTACGTCCACTTTACATCTTTTATCGCTGATTCGGTTACAACTCTTTTCATGATTCTTTTATTACACTTTTGCTACAATTCAACTTCAAGTTACAATATAATCGAGCCAAGAAATCAGAACTTCCATGTAAAAAAGCCCTTCGAATCCCTTTTGAATGGATTAGATCTATTCCCCAAGTTTGTTGAAGCCTCTTCGGTGTTTGAAATGTTGAAGGAGTCGAGAAAACTGCAGAGTATCAGCCTTCCGAGAAGTATCCTCCCCAGTCCCCTTTGAACGTGGAGTAGGTGAACTATTTATAGGGAAATTCTGGGTTAGGTCGGCCATGTTATAGGTTGTGAGCGATTTAAGGAGCTGCGGCATAGGGAGTGGCGACCTAAGGAGTAATGGCAAAGGGAGTGGCGACTAAGGAGTTGCAGTAGAGACTGGGCTTGGGTCGGGCTGGTTATAGGTCGTGAGCGACTTAAGTATATTGAGGCAGAAGAGTTACCATGGCTTGATTAGGTCGCGAGCGACCTAATGGAAGAGGGAATCTGCTTGCTTGGGTCGCGAGCGACCTATCGGAAGAAAGCATGTGGTTTAGGTCGCGAGCGACCTAATGGAAGAGGCAGTGCATTCAGTTGAGCTTTGGAGCTTGCTAGGTTGTAGCTCGTTAAGTCGTTAGGTTCTTAACTCGTTAGATCGCTGGAACTTTTAGGTCATTAAGTCATTAGTTCGTTGAATGCTTTAGCTCATTGGATCGCTGATCCATTAGCTCGTTGAATGCTTTTAGTGCAGTAGGTCGCATCCCTTGCTGAGCCACTCTATGCTTTAGGTCGCATGCCTGTTGAGTCGCTCTAGGCTGTTGACCACTAGGTCGTTAATGCTCTTTGACTAGTTGAGTTGCTTTGAGATGAACTATGTTTAGTTTCTTGGTCAATCTTTTGGTATCACGGCCTTGCTAAAAAGGCGAGATAACACTTTCCTCCCAAAATATGCCTTGTGGTAGGAAGGTGTGTTTTGTAATGCCATAAACTGGATGATCATATCCTGTTGCTGACCTGCAAAGGAATTGACAGTCTTATATGACCTCAAATGACGACCGTTCGAGATCGATCCATTTGAGGTGAAATGTGACTGTTCATGATCAAGCGCCTTACTTCAAATGACGACCGTTCGTGATCAAGTCATTTGTGGTAAAGTGCTATCGTTTACGGTCTGGGGGTTGACCTCAAATGACGACTGTTCGTGATCGAGTCATTTGAGGTGAGATGTGACCGTTCATGGTCAAGCGCCTTACTTCAAATGACGACCGTTCATGATCGAGTCATTTGTGGTAAAGTGCGACCGTTCGCGGTCAGGGGGTTGACCTCAAATAACGACCGTTCGTGATCGAGTCATTTGAGGTGAGATGTGACCGTTCGTGGTCGGGGTGTCGCTCGAGGCGAATTGTGACCGTTTGAGGTCGGGTGCCATTCGAGGCGAGTTGTGACCGTTCGAGGTCGGATGCCATTCGAGGAGAGTAAGCGTTCCTGGGGGGGCTAAGTTTTATCGATGCCAGGTTCACTTCGGGTGAGTTCCTGGATAATTTGTGTACCCGTTGAAGGCGGATAAGTATGCCCGGGGGGGCTTAGTATTATCGATGCCAGGTTCACGTTCGGGTGAGTTCCTGGATCGTTTGCCAAGATGATTTACGGTCATTCCAGAGCATTTTTAAGGACCGTTCACAACCCCGTACATGTGTAAGTAGCTTAGCCATCTCTGGGCATGTCTAAGGACCGTTCATGACCCCGTACATGTGTAAGAAGCTTAGCCAACTCAAAGCATGCCTAAGGACCGTTCGCGATCCCGTACATGTGTAAGTGACTTAGCCTTTTTGATTTATCAAAGTCCAATATTCATCCAACTGAAGAGTTTTAAGGCAAATAAAATCTGACAAAGTCAAATTCAAACATCAGAAGTAAAATGCGAAAGCAGGGTAGTGACGTTCGAGTGCAAACACCTATATCGATACGATTTATAGTTGTATCAGAGCATGCCTGGGGATCGTTCGTGGTCGCGTACATGTGTTAACAACCTAATAGTGTCGATGTAGAGTTTTCCACTCATTTGTCAATCTCAATCAACTGATAATAAGCTGACGCCTCGATCCTGAGCTGCCTTCAGTTAGTGCAGGTGGTGGTCGTTCTTGTTCCACAATTGTTGTCCTCCTTTTCACATACCGTGATAGCAAACCATCCCGGATGTGCCCCTCAACTTTGTCTTTCAAGTGTCTACAGTCATTTGTACTATGGCCATTCAGCTCATGAAACGAGCAATACTTGTCCGACTTTCTCTCGTTATTAGTTGGATCTCTCCTTATCGGCTTTCGATAAGGAACCTGTCTCTTGGTGTTTTGGTAGATCCGCTCCAAAGTCTCATTCAACTCCGTGTATGTGGTGAATCTTGGTTCCCTTCGCGGTTGTACTGATCTATCTCTGTTATCCTCGGCCTTTCGTTTACCTTTGCTAGATTCTACACCTTTCTCAGGAAGATTTCCACCTTTGATTACATAAACATCGATTCCTTCTCCTTCTTCTCTTTAGGCTTTTGCGTCCTCTAACCGTAAGAATCCTTCCGCCTCATGATAGAATTCCCCTAGATCCATGGGGATATCTTGTCAGCGAATTCTTGAATTCTGTACCGTCAGCTATGCCCGACACAGCTGCCATCAAGACGACGGATGGTTCTGGTCGATCCACCGATGCTGTCAAAAAACTTCTCAAAGATTCCCCACCTTTCTGTTTCAATGCTGCCAAGCTAATCAGATTTTTGGGTCTCGAAATGTGGACCCTGAATTGCCACATAAACCTTTCAGTCAAATCACTCCACGTTCCGACAGATCCACTCTCCAGCTGTCTAAACCAAAGTGCCGCAATATCTGTCAAGTACAATGGAAAGCAACCGGCCATAACTCCCTCTGATGCCCCCAGCACCTCCATATACCTCATATATCTTGTCAGATGAGCCGTAGGGTCTTGTCAGATGGTAGCTTAAAGTCTGGTGGGTTCTTAGCTCGCCTGATTGTTGTGGTACAAGGACTCCTATTCACATCCTCCAAATCCTTGTTTACCAAGCCACCTCTCATAGCTCTTTTGACCATTTCTACCAATCTGTCATTGTCTCCTAGTTGTAGTCCTCGTCCATTGCCTTCGGCCTGCCCCCCGAGTTCACGAGGGAATTCTGGAATCTGTTCTCTTGGCTGAGCTCCTGTTCCTCTGTCAATGCCATGTTGCTCGAATCCACCAGATGTTTTTCTCGGTATTGGGTCAGTGTGATCTAGATGAGTGCCCCCTAGCTCTGGTGCTATCTCAGATAGTCCTACTCTATTCCGAACTTCAGTCGCTCCTTGATTTTGCGCTCCAAGTTGCCCAATCTGCTGAAACAAATTCTGGATCAACTCCACTTGCCTTTTAATCATTGTCTCCATCTCATCCTTGGTAATGTAGACCGAAGTTTGGTTCTCTCCTGAGGAAGCCCCTAGACTCCCTTCGTGCTGACTTCTTTATGGTCTCTGTCTTCTACTTGTTTTCCTTCCAGGAGCCATAATCTCGGATAGACTTCTGGTTCTTAAAGAAAGTCTCTCAATAAATCTTTGCGAAGCAATGATGAAAGCGATCCTGATTTCAATTCTCAGTGAAAGCACCAAAAAAGTTAACGCTAAAAATAGAGCGCTAACACCCCCGGTGTGAGTTGTAATAAACTGAAAGCACCACCTGTTTGCACGGGAACTAAAAGTAAGTAGAGAATACCAAAAACAGTAAAAGAGACAACAAGTTTTATAGTGGTTCGGCTCAAAGTCAAGCCTACGTCCACTTTACATATTTTATTGCTGATTCGATTACAACTCTTTCCATGATTCTTTTATTACACTTTTGCTACAATTCAACTTCAAGTTACAATATAATCGAGGCAAGAAATCAGAACTTCCATGTAAAAAAAGCCCTTCGAATCCCTTTTGAATGGATTAGATCTATTCCCCAAGTTTGTCGAAGCGTCTTCGGTGTTTGAAATGTTGAAGGGGTCGAGAAAACTGTAGAGTATCAGCCTTCCGAGAAGTATCCCCCCAGTCCCCTTTGAATGTGGAGTAGGTGAACTATTTATAGGGAAATTCTGAGTTAGGTCGGCCATGTTATAGGTTGCAAGCGACCTAAGGAGATGCGGCATAGGGAGTGGCGACCTAAGGAGTTACGGCAAAGGGAGTGGTGACCTAAGGAGTTGCAGGAGAGACTGGGCTTTGGTCGGGCTGGTTATAGGTCGTGAGCGACTTAAGTATGTTGAGGCAGAAGAGTTACCATGGCTTGATTAGGTCGCGAGCGACCTAATGGAAGAGGGAATCTGCTCGCTTGGGTCGCGAGCGACCTATCGGAAGAAAGCATGTGGTTTAGGTCGCGAGCGACCTAATGGAAGAGGCAGTGCATTCGGTTGAGCTTTGGAGCTTGCTAGGTTGTAGCTCGTTAAGTTGTTAGGTTCTTAACTCGTTAGATCGCTGGAACTTTTAGATCATTAAGTCATTAGGTCTTTGAATGCTTTAGCTCATTGGATCGCTGATCCATTAGCTCGTTGAATGCTTTTAGTGCAGTAGGTCGCATCCCTTGCCGAGCCGCTCTATGCTTTAGGTCGCATGCCTGTTGAGTCACTCTAGGATGTTGACCACTAGGTCGTTAATGCTCTTTGACTAGTTGAGTTGCTTTGAGATGAACTATGTTTAGTTTCTTGGTCAATCTTTTGGCATCACGGCCTTGCTAAAAAGGCGAGATAACAGCAGTATAACATGATGATATGCAAAATAGATGTACCCATCCCCATTCATTTATAGACTATCTTTATCAATTATAGTTTCTAAGATTACTATTAACCTATTAGTTTTCATAGGCAGACTAATAACCGATAGAACATTTAAGGACTCCCTGTCCAATTTCATAGTTTTCATAGGATTTAGGATCACTATAAACCTATTGGTAACTCAAATACCCTACTCTTATCCTAGTTTTCATGAGTTGATTAGGAACCTACTGGTGACTCCAATATCCTTTTTTATCCTAGTTTTCACAGGTTGACTATGAATCTGCCAACATCTATCAATATTTCATCCGGATATAGTTTTCATAGGCTAACTACAAACATATTAGCCCCTGCCAATATCCAACTTAGTTTTTCATGGGCTTACTATGAACCTGTCTTTCAGACATTTCCTTAATACATAGTTTTCATGGGCTAAATGTGAACCTATTGGCCCCTGCCGATATCTTTCTTTTATATTTTTTGTATCATATATTCTGGTCTTCCTGACCTCCTAGATGCAATTCTACTCATTTAGGAGTTTATTCAATCCATATTCACTACTGGGTTAACCTAACTAGTTCTCCTACCCTTTATCCAAAAAATGCAGTTAAAGAAATATAACAACATAACAATAACACTCCTGTTGATTTAATATAAAACAAGGTTAATCCCTTTAACCTATTTTTTCATCAAAGATAGCTTCTTCTTAAAACAATTATAAAAACTCCTTAATATAGCCATGGGTTTTTCCTTTAAAAATAGAGTTTAGGTCATAAAACCTTTCGATACCTTTGAAGCATAGCTTTGACTTCATAATTTAACCTCCTTCAAAAGCTATTTAAAATAGTAGGCTCCTGCCTTATAATACTTTAAATTCTACCTTTCGAAAACTTTCGAATACTTTAAAGTATTAATATTTAACCTTTTGAAGCTTAGCTTCGAAACCAATTGAAAGTACCCTTTTCGACACTATTGGAAGTATCCCTTTCGAAAGTATTGAAAATATTCCTTTCGAAAGCATTGGTTTTATGCTTAAAAAATAATTTGGGTCAAAGTAAATACATTCGAAAGCATCTTTTTCGAAACTAATATAAAAACATTGGGGAAGATTTGATGGCTTAGGCACCATCCCTTTCAAAAGTATAAAACGTCCAGGTAAAACATTAAAAGATTGATGTCGAAATCACTTTCAAAACCTTCATCTTCGTAACCCTTAATCCCCTTTTAAAAGACTTAGGAAGTGGCTTAAGCTTTATAAAACAAAGTACCCTCCAATGGCATTGATATCTTCAACACCATCGAAAGACTTTAGGACGACATCAGGGTATCAAACTAGATCTGAACCCCTTCATATAAAACATTCTTTCATAAGTAAGTATCTCAGTCGAAATCAATTACAAGTTAATGGCAACCCCTTTCGAAACCCTTTTAAATCATCTTTCGAAACCTTATGCCTCGAATCTATTGACGGCTTAAAATAAAACATAGGCAGGCGCTTTTCTTTTAAAAACAAACCAAGGTTTCAACCCTTTCGGAAGCTATGCTTTCGACACCATAACTTCCGCCTATCTCCAATCCATTACGTGCCATCTTAGTGACACCTAGTGTATTGGTTTCAACATAGTAGGTTTCGACTAAGATAAAGGCGGAAGCAACTGTGTCGAAAGGTACTTTCCGAAGTAGGAGGAACCAATTTTCATATGTAAACCTGTTTTTATTCTTGTTTAGGTAAAATTTTCTCTAACTAACCTGCCACGTGTCAACACCGGATTGGTTGCCTTGAAATTTTCAAATTCTTTTTCAAAAAGAACTGCTGCTTAATCCAAATCTAAACCATGGTTAAGTCAATCAATTACGCCCTTCCAATTTTCGCAAAGAAGTCCCTCTTCCAAAACAATTTATTTTGCATAACAAATCACTTACCAAATATCCTCAAAGATTCCAGAAATTTGCTTTAATCATGTAATCTAACATATCCAAATTTCAGACCTAAATTCTTAATATATTTTTCAAAATAAATTATAAACCCTAATAACCATATTTTCCTTCGAAAATTCATAATAACCTTTTCATATCTTGAAAAAGTCTCAAAATTGAAACCCAACCACAAAATCATGTTTCTCATAACATAAAATTTTATCGTGGCATTCAAACAACATTCAATCTCTGTTTTGACCTAAAATCGAACAAAAACCCTTTTTAAACAATCTTGTTTAAATTAAATAAAGCATGTCATCATCCGATATATCATAAAAATGAATTTATCCTTTAAATCTGAAAATATACGATTTAAACCAAAAATAGAGGTGGAATTATTATTCACTTTGCTTTAGATAAGGAGATTTGATTGAGATTGATTTCTCCTAAGCTTGATTCCCTATGTTTAATTTGATTTCCTCTTAATCTCTTTAATGGATGGTCGTTCTCTCTATATTTTTTTGCATTTTAAAAATGACGTGAATGAGAAGTAAGTAGGTGGGAACAAAATATATATAAGGGTGGAAGCTAGAGGCGGCAATTTCTAATATACCCTTATGTGACTTAATTAATCGAAACCCATTCTTAAGTCCATTTGTTAATTCATTAGGCATGGCCCATAATTAATTGATTCAAGTCTCAATCCCCTTATCACAAACATTTACATTATTCTATTTAATTTACTTAATTAGATCTCCTGAATAATGTTATCAAAAGTCAGGGGTGTTATGTTGGAGTTCTGTGAAACATCTAGTTATTAAGTTTAGATTTAATATGTAAATACACACACATAATCTTAGTGGTTTGATTGACTCATCGTGTATATTTGGATTGGATTTGGTTAGTTTGGATTGTTTTACACTAAGGATTAATATTTTCATTTGTGTGTTTTAGTTTGATTTGGTTTGAATTGGCTTGTATATATGAATTGGATTTGTTTATGTATAACTTGAAATGAATAAATAAATTTTACTTTATTAGTCTTCATCATTACATATTATAATGATTAATATAAAATAGTGAATTTCATATCATATAATCATCATATATCATCATCATAATCATATCATTTTAACTTAGTTATTGATTCTGAATCTATAGTCTCTACGTATTTGATTCAGAGGGAGATTTTAGTTTTTTTGCCTATTTTGGTGACGACAAAGAGGGAGAAAAATATAAAATATGCATATGCATATATTAAGAGAGAGTTATCTAATTTAGGAAGGATTTCATATGTTGTATACATGATATTAGTGGTTGTCATCATCAAAAAGGGGGAGATTGTTAATACCTTAGTTATTGATTTTGATGATAATAACCTTAATATTAATAATAGTTCCATATAAAATATAGATACTAATGTTTTGACAAGTTATATAGTATATAATGAAGGAAATTATCTAGGTGTTGGATTGAAGATTGTATAGTATAAAGACTTAAAGGATGGACATGAAGACTCATGAGTATAAAGACCAAGATATGAAGATCTCAGGACTACAGTATAATATATAGAGTCGTTGAATTTTGTTAAAGTCCTCGATAGCGATCTTTGTTCTCTATCCATTGTCTTATCTTTTGTTTTTTTAAATATGTTTAAATAAATTTTATAAAAAAATTCAAAACTTTGAAATGTTTATAAACTAAGTTTAAATTCAAAATATACATGCGTATGTCAACATATAGCCTATGAGTATTTCTATATATGTGCTGCCAAGTGGTTTTTCAAATTTTGAAATTATGTTCCTATTCATCGTTACTCTTCCCAAACAGATACATCTGTTGATTTACTATATATATATATGTATGTATGTATGTATGTATGTATGTATGTATGTATGTATGTATATGTATATATGTATGTATGTATGTATATAGGGTTTCAAATGAATTTTTTATCAACACCATGCCACAAAGTGAATCAGACAATAGTGATCACACAACATAAGGAAGATTTTCCATTATCCCACTATTTACCATCGTTTCATACAACATATGGAATAAATTATTTGTATTTTTAATAGCCCCTGACATCTCTATTTTCATGCTTGTGATTCAAACAGCATTTTATATGTTGTCTAATTGAAGTTATCAAAAAATTTATTTTTGACTTCATATTTTCCCTCTCAATATTTTTATGGCCGTGTTCCTTAATTATTCCCTCTTCATTTTTTCTTTTCATTCCGTCTTTACAAAATATATTTCCCTTTTCTCAAAATTTACCCCTTCATAAAATTTATTTCTCTTCTCAAAATCAAATCGGCAAAACCCTAAACTTGTCTCCCATTCGTCTTTGACCCATCTTTTGGAAATGGGTTTTCAAAAAATAACACTAATGGAAGCGTCGATTGATAATGAAATTATATATGTATTGAATTTGATGGTAATTGAAGCGGTGGAACCCTAATATGACTTGTTCTATGCCAATTCTTTGAACCATCTTCCATTGTCAAGAGATTCTGATGGTAATTGATTGGTATGATTTCCGCCCCTTTTAATTCTGTATCGTTCTTGACTTATCTCGGTGCCGACCATGAAATGGGTTAGGGATTGAATCCTTATATTTTGATTGATCGATTATTTGAAACTTGTGTGACTTGTTCATTGTTCCAATATATTCTGACTTGTTTAGCTTTGTTTATGTTTTTTGATTGGTTTTTTCTCATACTGTGCTTTAGCTAATTTGTTCACTTCATTGTTTCACTGGTTCGAGTATTTTTATGCTTGGTTGATTACTGCAAATCCTTTTCTTGTACATGACTACACCTTATTTGATCTTCTTTGTACTTGTTCTACACTGTTGTATTTCTTTCTTAGTTGATGATGAAGGCAGTTTGGTTGATTCATGCATTTCTTTGATGCTTATGTTGGTTATTTTGCCTGATGCTTATGTTTGGTTATTTGTTTTGCCTGATGCTTCAAATTGAGTGATATACTTTGGTAACTTTCTACTCACTATGTACATAATTACATGTATATACATATGTGTATATATGTATATTAGTGTTCTTTGTTATTCATTTGTATATTTGACTTTGAAAAATTCAATCTTTTGTGTGTGTTGCTAGTCTTGTTGGTCTTGTTTGTCCATGTGCAGTGCTTGAGTCTTTTCAAAGTAGTGCACAGCCTTATTCAATGCTTGAGTCTTGTTGGTCTATGTTGCACCTGAGTTGAATTGTTGAATTGTCAAGGCAATGCACACTTTTTGTGTGTATTCACTTATGCTTAGTTCATCCATACATGCTATTGAGTTTCCTTTCTACTCACTATGTACATATATACATGTAAATGCATATGTGTATATATGTATATTAATGTGTCTAATTATGTCAAAATGTGTGTGCGTGGTTATACATGTATGCTTTGAACTAATTCATGTATTGTTTATATCAAGTAGTGGGATAACACACATATTCTTTGAACTTCCATGTATATACAAACGTACATGTATGTATATATGTATGCACTTGTTCTATTTGGATAACTCCAGTTGCGGTTTAACTTTGAATTTTTGATTTTGACTTGTTAAATTTCTATGTTGATGCATGAACTGATGTGTTTTTTATCCCCTGAAGCTTGCAGTTTGATCTAGAACAAAATTTCTCATTGTTTACCTATGACGTTTGTGTGCACCACCTTTAGTTTGCTTGTTCACTAATATCGGTTCTTGCGACTGGTTTGTACTTCTATATGTGCTTAGTTTGTTTTGATCGTTTTGCTGCCTAGTTCAACACTATGTTGAGATACTTTGACTATTTTGCTTTTGATTCTTTCACTTACTATTAGTGTTTTCCTTGAATTGAAATGAAATGGTGCACTATTCTCCATGTACATGCATGGATGCATGCATATTTATTTATGTGTGTGACTATTTAGCTGAATCCATTGGCACTAGATGTTCTCAATCCTATATCATTGCTTGATGTATTGTTTTGTGATGTTATGTGTGGCATTTCCTTTAACAAGGCAGTGCACACACTTCCTTGTACATGGCGGTGTATAGATTGCCTTGTTCATTGCACTGACATGAACAAGACAGCGCATAGCGCCGCCTTGTCAAGGTAGTGTGTGCACTGATCTTTCATGGTAGTGCCAGTGTGCACTGCCTTGTCAAGGACGTGTGTGCTTGAATTGCTGGTCTATGTTGTCAAGACAAAGATATATATCACATTGGTACGTTGGTTCTGCTTTGACTTTGCAGGTCCATGCTGTTAAATTGTTGAAACTTGTTTTTTCTTTTATTTGGACCTGGTCAAGGCATTATTGGTCTCATTTTGACTTTGCTGCCCTGTGTGAACTTGTGGTTGTGTACCCATATACTTGTATTTACTTGCACATTTATTAATGCACATACTCTTACACTTGCATCTGGTTTTCATCTTAGTGTACATCTAAAACATGAAGAAAAAATAAACCCATAAATCGAGTCAATATTAATATTCAACTTCATATTTATTTTTGCAATTTAGGTTTTTTTTCCTTTTCCATTTTACTGCATTGCTTATTTGACAGATTTAGGAAATGGCTGGGCACAATCTGGAGCAAGAAAATCACGATCAACCTCAAAAACAAACTCGAGTGAGTGTGAGTAAAAAAAAAAGGGTATATATGAGAGTGTAGAGAAATGTCTATGTATAAGAGTGATAGTGAAAGTTGCATTTGAAAATGTAAGCGAAGTGATAATGGAAGTTGTATTGTATTTTGAATTTGAACGGAATAAAATATATTTTTTTAATAAAATTGTGACTCATATATTTCAATTAGTCAGTAGTTATATGTTATCTAATAGAAAATTATAAAAATGATACTAAAACATCAGACAACGGATAGATACACATTCAGACAATGGAGCATATCTGTCATTTGATGCCTTTTTTCTCATAGTGCAACTTTCTTATTATCTTCTCTACTCTTACTCTCTCAAAAGATTTCTTTAAAATTACTTATTTCCACTAAAAATTATACACAATCAATTTGAACTTATTTAATTTGGTTCGCTACTATTTACCACTAGTTTTGAGTCATCTCTTTCTCAATCCAAGAAAAAGTGCTACTCAAGAGGCTATAGGATCCATTGTATCAAAAGTTCAAGAAATTGTCTTCGGAAAAACCATCAAACTCTAGTTTGATTTGCTTGTGTGTGATTGCAGCCCTTTCAAATCAATTGGATGTGCTTGGTAGCCCAGAAATCTGAGTGGGTATGCTTGTAGCCTGTCCAAATCGAGTAGGTGTACCTTGAGCTTGAAAAATCAATATGGTATGTCTCATAGCCTCGAAATCAAGATTGTAATTGGATTTTGCCTTCTGCTCAATTAAAAATTGTCATTTAAAAAGAAATCTGTGTAAGAAATTGAACGAGACTGGATGTAGGAGAAATCTAAACCGGTATAAAATGTATGGTGTCATCTCCTTAACCCTCTACTTTACTGCTTTTTCTTTGTCTATGTTTGTAACTATGATTGATCATTGATGCAATTTTGAGTTTAAGATATATGATTCAACATTAAACTTGAAAAATATTCAAAAAGATTCACAAAAGTTAGAAAACACTATTCACCCTCCCCTGGTTTTTATTTAGTCTTAAGACACATGATTCCGTAACCTACATAATCAAGAAGAAGGAATCTACTATGAAGAAACATTTGCACCTATAGCTCAATTACAAGCAATACGGTTGTTGCTGACATTCACTTGTCATCATAACATTAAGTTATATCAAATGGATGCCAAAAGTGATTTATTAAATGATTATGTTAAAGAAAATGTTTATGTTATTTGTTCACGAAAAATATCCACACCTTGTTTTCAACCTTAAAAAGGCACTATATGTTGTAAAACTAGCACCCCATGTTTGGTATGATAGACTCAAAAATCATTTTTTAACTTCTAGATTTCAAATTGGTAAAATGGATGCTACGTTACTTACCATAAAGGAAAATGATGATATTTCAACTGTTCAAATTTATATTGATGATATAACATTGGTTGTACAAATGAAAATATGTGTAATGATTTTCTAAATATCATCAAAAACAAATTTAGAATGTCATATATAAGAGAATTAAATTTCATTTTGGGTCTACATATTAACTAATTAGATAATGGATTCATTATCTATCAGGAAAAATATTTTAGAGAGTTATTAAAATATTTCGAAATGAACAGCACGTCAAGCAAGCCAATTTCAATAGTACAAGTTTATACCTGGATAAAGATGAAAACGGCAAGGACTTTGATCAAAAACTGGATCAAAGTATGATAGGTTCCTTATTATATCTTACGGCTAATAGGCCTGATAACATGATGAGTATTTGTTTATGTGTTCGATTTCAAGCAAAAAAAACCCAAGGAATCACATCATGGAGTTGTGAAACGTATTTTGTGATATTTAATAAACATCAAAGATTATGGGCCCTTTTAGTCGAAAGGAAGGTCCTTCGAATCAATTTAATATAGTAATGCTGGTTTTGGTGGAAGCAAGACAAATAGAAATAGTATGAATGACACTTGTCATTTTATCGAAAAATCCTTGGTTTCGTGGTTCGGTAAGAAATAAAATTGCGTTTCACTATAGACACGTGAAGCTTAACATATTTTAGCTTCCTTAGCTAGTGCACAAGTTACATATATGCAGCAAACATTTAGAGTATTCAGAAAAATGATTACTGATTCTCCTATATACCGTGATAATACAAGTGTTAATCAATCTCTCAAAAAATCCTATTAATAACTCTCAAACAATATAAATTGATATTCGTCATCATTTTCTACAAGATAACATTGAAAAAGAAGTTATTTCTTTGGAATTTGTTAAAGTAGAAAATCAAATAGCAGATGTATTTAATAAACTGTTATGTGAATTAACATTTTTAAAATTACGATGAGAGTTGGGAATTTATTTTTTGAGTGAGTTAATCGAATAAATTATAAAAATTAATATATATGTTCAATTTATATATATAATAGTTCTCTTAATTTAAAAAATTATTATACATTTATAAATAGATATTAGTTTAAAAATATCGTCCAAAGAATTTATAGTGGAAACAAAAATTCTAGATATTATACGGTAATAAATTGTTTAGTCAATAATAAATTCTCCATTCCTAAAAAATGTGAACGTATTTAACCATCCTATTTATTATTTCGATAATATAAGTCCTTAGAAAAAATAATAATCAAAATTTTCAAAAATGTCAACATAACCCATCCTCGTGTATCAAAATCACTTCTTCTCCTCCTGAGGAAATGAGTTATTCTCCTAACGGAAAAAATTTAGACAATCGATCACGTTAGAGGTCACGTAACTACCACTCAAGATGATCGTGTGGAAATATATCTCATTATCAAGGAGAAACAATGAGATTGCAAAACGAATTATATTAGGAGCAACGACGACAAATGAGCATATGAGTTTTATTGAAAGGACAGTAATAGGTTTTTGCAAGAAATCACCGACCAACGACTGCATTCAATCCAAGAAAATCCCTTTCAAAGAACCATCAACTCCCATAAATATATATGAACTGAGTCGAGACAATTATCGGGAACAAGAACCTTCCAAAGAAGAAACTAAACCATCAAAGAATTAAAATATACTGTTATTACAATATTAAATTTCTTATTGACTATATAATTTGTAGATATGTTTTATGTATATGTATATGTAAATATATTTCAATGTTTTCTACCTTTAAAATGTTGTATGAAAGTTTTAAAAGTATATAAATATTATTAAAATATATATAACAAAACAAATGCACATATAATTCATAGAAAATCAAACTTCCAATTTTCAGTCAACTGAAATGAATCACCAGTCGACTAAATCTTTGAACTTTGTAAAAATGGTCAACTAAACAAATTATTTAAAGTTGAATAAATTGATGTCCAGGCTCTGGAATAAAAATATACTAAGTTAAGTCAACTAAATTTTCTCCCAGTTGACTGAAAGTAGGCCAAAATTAAAAAGTCGACTAAAAGTTATTAAAAAGTTGACTAAAATCATAGTTGTTCTCCGCAATCAAAGGTGATTTAGTTCAGTCGATTGAGCACTTTCTCCAATCAACTGAATCTGGATAAATCAAAAGACTAATTTATCAAACCCAATAGACTAAATATGCTTTCCCTCTTTGGAATGCAAAATATATGCATTCAGTCGATTGAAATTTCTTCTCAGCTAACCGAATATAGAGTTTCCTGTTTTTTAAAAATGGACAGAGTTGTGACTTTTCACTTAAATTTTCAAACTAAAAACCCCAGCTTTCAAACTCTTAGAATTTTTTAGCAATGGCCCCTAGACTAAATCTACCTGTTATAGAAAAGAGGGCACAACCAAAAAGGAAAAAGTTTCCTCTTTTTCAATATCTTCACATCCTGAATTTGCTTTGTGATGGCCCACATTTCAGAAGGTTTAAATTGACAGTAATCCACACATGTCTGACTTAAACAATCCAAAATGCAGATAATCAACGGGTTTAAATAAGAAAAAATAAGAAGAGAAGAAGAAAACAAAACACAGAATCTTACAACGGAAACGATAAAATATAATGATCAAATAAACAATTCATGAAGTTGTTTATTGTACATAGATTTTAATCTATACACATTTACCAGAGTTATATATACATACACACATCAGGAATAAATAATAAATACATCAGAATAGCATAATGTAGGGGATAATAATAGTAGTAGTATGCCAAAACTTTGTCTTCGTCCTCCAGAGAATAGTCTTCTATACGCCTGAAAAACTCAGGACTGAACCGAGCGTAATGAAAAGAAAAAACACTCAAGTCAGAACTAAAATACTCAATCAAATTAATATCACAAATACGAATGCAATAAGCTTAAGAAATGTTATGGGATTTTCCATCTCCTAAGGATTCGTTAAACTATTTATATATAATAGCATACGCTATAATAGATAATGTTTATCAGTAAAATAAATATTAAAATAGTGTTAAGGCTTTACATTGATCCACCTTAACACATTTTATAGTTTAAACCAAAGTCGTAATGGGCTCGTATGGGGATAAATATGACAAGGCACGTGAGGAAAAGCCCATGGTAGGATTCTACCAGTTTACCCTTTCTGGCTGGTCGTAACCCATCTGTGGCCGACCGCGACAATCAATCCAAACGACAAAAAGGTGCACCCATCGAACACAAAATCACAATAATAATACGAGGGATCAACGTCGCCAGAGGTAGCTAACCTCATTGGCCGGAAATAGGCTCCTATGTTAGTCATTTTAATTATGACACGAGGGTCAAAGCTATCCATCATCGATCTCTTACTTCATTCCAGTAAACGTCCCTAATTCAACCATTACATTCTACATATCATCAACCGCATACACGATTGTTAAAGTGGTTCTAGTATTGACAGAGAGTATGGCAATAAGAGGCCCCGGTCTCTTTAGCAACCAATCGTTATTTTACACAAAGATTGGCACTTTTATATTTCGAAAACAGTTCGTATTTGATGTCAAAATATCATATTCATTTCAAAACAAATCCATTTTAAAGTCATCATAGTTACTCAAAATATACCGTATTCATTTCCAAATCATCATATTTTCTTCAAAATCAAAACCATTTTTGAAATCATTATATTCGCTTTAAAACTATATTTTATTTCAAATGTTCATTCAATTCAATATATCGATTTCACTTCAAAACTTGATTTGAATTAAAAATTTATTTATAATTCACTTTAACCTAATTCGCATTTAAATCCAATATTTAAATATAGACATTCCACCCTTTAACCAGTTTGAATTTTAGAAAATAATTTAAATTGTTTTAAAATAGTTTAGTAGAAAATAGTTTGAGTAATAAAATGGTTTATATAGTAAAGTAATTGGGAAAATTAAAATAGTTTGAATATTAAAAGAAAATAGATTTGAAATAGTTTATACTAAATGATTTATTTTAAAAAATAATAGTTTCCAAGCCAAACTGATTCAATTCCAAAGTTTCCAATCCAAATCAATTTCCATTTTCGGTTTACTCGATTCAATTACGATTTGAAGTCAAATTTTAATTTGATTTCCAAATTAATTTAAGTTACAATTCCAAATTAATTTCACTTTCAATTTCAAATTGATTTAAATTCATTTTAAAGTTAATTTAAATTCCAATTTCAAATGAGTTTCAACTCCGATCCCAAATTTTAAACCATTTTGATTTATATCAATTTCGAGTCTATTTCCAAATATCGATTCCAGACAATTAAATCAAATTTTTCTTCAATATCCAATCTAAAATCCAAATCTTTAAATATAATTAAATTTCGAACTCAATTTCAAAATATCATTTTATATCAGTTTTACTTAGCAATATTCAAAGTCCAAATAAAAATCCAATCTTTAAAACAAATTGGTTTCTGAAATTCAAACCATATTTTGATTATAACTTCAAAATGTCAAATTTGATTATTTAGACATTTCGTTTATCAAATTTTCATTTTAACATTTCAAACTCCAGTTCGAAACTAATTCGATTTCCATAAATTCGAATTTCAATTTCTTAAAATCAAATCATTTCAAAATAAATTTTAAAATCATTTAATTTAACCAATCTGGTGTTTGTATATAACTCTATATCCTAAGGCCAAGTAAATCAATTATTTCAATTTAGATTCCAGGGATGGATATATATTGTTTTAATCCAAAATAAATGCCATAGATATATATCATTGCAACCTATTTCTTAATTTTTTCAAAATAATTCAATTTACAGTTTTATATAGTGTAAATGACATACAAGATAATAACATGATATATGAAAATGAATAAACATCCAAATTATCAACTAATCACACCCATCACAACCAATCATCCAGACAGTCAATGAAATTCACAACAATTTCATAATTATCAATGTCGGGTATTTTATTAGTAGTTAAATTCTAATTTATATTTAACCGTTAATTCAAATCGTATCAAGAAATTTAGATGTCAATTTAAATGTTAATCAAATTTTATCAAGCAACTATCAATAATTTAGATCACTTCACGATATAATTTAATTAACATAAAATTTTAAATTGGTCAAATGTGAATGTATAAAACACTCACCTTTGTTTGAATTGGGAAAAATTCAAACCAGCCAAATCAATGTAAAATCGACTCCATCGGGTAGAGCTTGTCGATACAGTTTCAACGCAACAATCTGCATGCCAAATCTAACACCATAAGAAGACATACAAATCATTACACATTAACATTTATAATCTAATTTGATATATGCTTAAATTAGGAAAATTAATCACCTAATCAACGACTCGTTCAAGCTTCGCTCTGCTCCACGTTCCTCGGATCGCGACTGTTAATTTAAAAAAAAACGAATCGCCTAAATCCTCCGTCGCCATGCTTAGATCCATCACCCTCATGCGCCACCACACAACCACCAGAGCTCCATCACTTTCTCACGAGCGTGCCTAGATCGAGAAACCTTAGCAATCACGTCGCCTTCACCCTACCTACTCAGGCGTGCCATCGCGCTCACGTGCCTCTAGGCACAGTGTTGTCCCAGGTCATGCGACGCCATTATTTTTTTAATCCGCTATGGATTTTATTAGGCTGCGGCCTTTTTCTTTTCGTTTTTTCCGAGATTAGATATGTCAAGAGATAGATGGGAGAGAGATACGAAAATAGAAGGAATGTGTGTTTGGATTCATTCAAACTAAATTGTTAAGAATTTTTTTTATATTAATTAATTTGAAAACACTTGACATTTAACGTTTTAAATTTCTCAAGCACCAAATGAAGCATGTCGCGTCTCATTTATAATGCTTTACGCCCATTCCGAACACAATTAAATGTATGTAAAAGATAGCTTTTCAAAATCGATTATTTTAATTAAATTCAAAAATAAATTTCTACGCATTTCAAGCTCGCATGGCAAAACGACAAGTCTGGTTGCTATGAAACTTGAAATCCTACTATAATTCACTATTCCAGATCCGATAAAACTAGTTTCGTCAAAATCCAAGACAGTGGCCATAATGGCTATTTTTACTAGTCAATTAATATATAAAATTTCCAAATTCTAATTATTCACATTTAAATCCAATTTTAAATGTTAACCATCTTCATTCATATCTATATAAAAATATGAATCAAATTCAGATACCATTATTAATCACATTAAATCCATAATTCAATTATTCAAATAATCTCTAATATTAAATTCAAAAAAATTTAAATTATCCAATAAATTAATATTAACAAATCATTATATTTTTACCCATATTCACCCAATAATTTCATTAAATTTAATAATTTAAAATTGTCAAAAATACGTGTCGTTACATGCTTTGGATAAGAAACTTGATCAATGGATGAGGGATAATAAGATTGCTCTAAATCGCTTCGACGTTTACAATGAAAAAAGAATTTTTCAAGAAATGTCCTAGAAAATAGCTGATCTATGTACTTTTAGGATTGAAGAAATTGCAGTGGAATATGAAATTCTATCCCTAATCGACTCGGCTCAAAATAGGGTAAAAAGTTTCTTGTTTCCAGTTCGAATATTTTATGCTAATCTTTGGAGGAATTTCCGATGAAGGCCTTGTTCGAAGCAAAGTTTTGGATTTAGAAATAAAACTTTTTATGCAAGATTTAGGAATGATTTTAGGTTGTTTGTCTTCGAGTTACGATTTAGATGATATTGATCATGACGACTTTGAGTTCAACTCCACGGGCTAATTGTTTCGAACTAGTCGAACAACTAACAATTCTGTCAATCTCCATCCAGAAGCATGAATAATGAATAAAATGGTACTTCACACAATCTTGCCTGGCATAGGAAGCTATGAGAAAATGTATGGTAACAATTACAAACTATTGTATGCTATTTATTCTAATAAGAAGCTGAATTGGGCAAAGATTATTCGTGATAAGCTCATAAGTTTCAATGCCCGCTCACGACACACCATGATTTACACCTCATTTTTGACAAAAATGTTTGTTCATTTTGGTATAAATGTTGAAAGCATGCAAGATTTCATCTTACCAATGGTTATGGATAAATTTCCATCTCTTTGACGAAACATCCTTCTACCATGGAGCAGGTTATGACATACAACGTTTAGCTTTCTCATATGGTATAAGAAAAGATTGGACAATTTTCATTATGGCCACAACCTCCTATGCAAACATCTCTACATTTGGATATCGAGGAAGAAGAATCGTGATCAATCGATAGTGACAAGGATATTTCTCTTATGCAGCCTTCAAAAAATGTCATGGCCAACACCGCCATTCTTTATAATCAAGAAATTCTTTTTAAGCAACAATAAAAACTAATTAAACGTCAAAAATAGTTTGAAAAGAGTATAATGGGATTTCTTGAGAAAATATGGAATAAAATCTCATCATGTTCATGCTCTCCTTTTCCATACCGACCGCAACCTTCTTTCGACCACGGCGAAAGTTGAAGTATCTTCGTTCCTGGTGGTTTAATTTTATTTTTCTTATGAAACTTTGTTATTTGTGTCTTATTTATGTACAAATTATCTGTTTGGTCTACATTTGTAAACAATAAGTAGTGTTTGGCATAGATGTATAAACTATTGTGCTTTATGGTTAGTTAAGTTAGAGTTGTTTGAATGTTAAAAATCTATGTTGGTGCTTGTCAATATCATGTTTGTGTTTATTGCAAGTGATATATGTGCTTATTATTACGTATATGTTATTAAAAATCCCCTAAATTTTTTTAACTATCATTTATGCCCAACTTTCATAGTATTTTCTTTCTTTTTTGTTGATGACAAAGGGAGAGGAAATATAATGACAGGAGGAGCACATATAAAGGGAGAGAATTGTATAAGTTCATATCGGTTTATATCTTATATATATAGTTGTCGTCGTCAAAACAGGGTAGATTATAAGAACCATATTCGTATGAATGTTTTAATTTGACAAATATATATAGTACATTATCATGTGCTGGAATTAGAAGATATTGAATCAAAGTACAGGTATCAAAGGATATTGAAACGAAGAATCAAGGAGAAGAGCAAATGGATCATTGACAAATTATAAAAACAAGAGTTATATTTGGTCATAGATTTATTTTGTAAAATCTCCTTAATGATTCATATGCACACATCCATCTCATCTGCACACGAGAATTTCAAAATCTAGAGCCAAACAATTTACAAAAACAAAGATTAACTTTATAAAAATCATTATATATAGGTTCAGTCAACTGAATTTATTTTCAGTCGACCGAACCAATCTACTATTTTCTATAATTTAGTCAATTAAAATTTTCCATAATCACGGTGTATGCATCTTGAATCATCAAGGAGATTATAGAAAATCTTGTAATATCAATCAAAATCAGTGTTGAAGGAACACAAGCTTGTCAAGTTAGAAAAACTATTGTATTGCCTATTTCTCCAGGCTAAGAAAGGGCATATTGCTTAGTGGAAAATCCAACGGGGAACTTCGGGCGCGGATGTAGAACGGGAGGTCCAGGCCAATATAAAAAATTTGATGTGATTACTTCTTGTTTTACTCTACCATTTATTCTATTATATAGCTTGATATTACATACACACTTTATAAACAACTTGGCCATATTATCTTATATTCATGTGTACTTACACAAGGCAAGGTTCAGTAGACTTAAAGTGAATTTAGTAGATACCCTCGGTCAATGCATTAGGAATTTCCATTGGCATCCTCAGTCGACATATGAGCAATTTTAATTGACTACTCCTTCATTTTTTAATTTTATTTAAAGCTTTGAAAAAAATTAATTGTAATTACTTTTGGTCTTTGTTTTAAAAATCCTATGTACCAGCGATATGTGTATATATATATATGAATTTTCTAGGAGATTTTACAAATTATTTGCAAGAACAAAAGACATACCTTTTGATTTGTAGATGACTGTTTCTTCTTTCTTCTACTTCTTATCTCTTCGATTCATTGATGCTTTCAAAGTCCTATATAAGAGATGCTGCAAGAGATATTAATATATGGTTATCATCATTAAAACAATCATACAATCGAGGTTCTAACAGGAAAGACATCGTAATTGAGAAGTATAAAATATTGAAATGTACCTACGTAGAGTGACTGAATGAGAAATATGATTTCTATTACAAATGTATTTTCATACAACAATTTATATTCTATGAGATTTATTTCTTTAAATTTATGATAGTTGATCTAAAACCCTCAGTTGTAAACTAGTTATAAATGAAATAAACAGCCCATAATAAACGATTGAATGGAGCTTCGTTTTTAATACGCTATTATAACAGAAATAGTGATAGCACACCATATAACCTTCTTGGATGCATCAAGTTACGAAAAATTATTTTGTAAATATATCAAATATTATGAATAATAACGGTTACTAGTATTGATTGAAAATATACATAATTGTATTTCAATATGAATATTATGAATATTCTTTATAAGATAAAACTACCAAAATGTTGTTTAGTTTCATAAAAAAATGGTGCAGTAGAAATAATAAAAGTATGTAAATCCTGCAATTATTTTAAAATTATATTTAAGCCACAATTTTGAGAAATAATTCATTAATCATGTGATTATGAATCATATACTACTGGTGAATTATATCTTAAACAATTAACGAAAAAGCACGCATTCGGTGAGAGGACATAAAAGTTAGTGAACTCTTAGGATTGATATACATAGATGTATGCAATCATAGTTTAATGATATCAAAACGGTTCTACATATCTCAATAAACTCACCGATGAATTATCGTAGACATTAATATGTTTATTTGATACATATGTAGTATGTCTATGATAAGTTCATAGAATATAAACAAAAGTAAATAACATGACATGCAAAATAAAATAAAATAAAATATTTCAATTTGATCGAATATGCGAGTATATTAAAAAGAAGTTCTAAATGTCTCTAAAACAAATAACATTCAATCTCAAAAGATCACCCCTCTCAAAGATACACAATGATGTATTAATAAGAAGTAATCGGACTTTGTAAGACAAAATGTGATTGAGGATGAGTGGAGTTGAGTTAACTTCTTTCTGTAAGGACGTATACTTAAGAGTAAGTACATAAGATTAAATTTAATTTCTCCTAAAATAAAGTCTACAAAATCCTATTAGATAAGAGTTGGTGAAATAACCCTACATATCCTAAGTCAAGGAGTTGACAGATTATGTTAGCCGAGAGATTGCACATAATACTTATTCGTGAGGGATCTTTTATGGACTACCCCAAATAAGTTTAAAACCGAATAATATCGTTTGACCAATTTATCTTATGAATATATGTTTTGTAAACTTAAAATCAAAATCAGTTTTACATAGGAAAATCATAAAATGTTTATAAATATCTTTTTCATTGCACACAGAAATAATTATTGTTTCAAGAAACGCCAACTTCATGACGAAGAAATTTCTTTTAGAAATTATTGGTAATAAAATGGATCTGAACACAATCCAAGAAAAAATTGATCATAAGTGAAGAAATAAAATTGACCAAATCAAATTGAACATAAATAAATAAAATGTTTAGTAAGAAATCTTGCACTGTAGAGCAAAATTATGATTTTCTCATCGATCTTTTCCTTTCCACGGTTGTCAATAATCCATTATCACTCGATCTGATTTTGAGTTTTGGCATATGTATTTGAAACAGAAATTCTAAATAATGATGTAGAATATTTTTCATGCTTAATAATCAAAGCGTCTCGAGTTAGTGGGAGCGACTCTAAGTTTGTGGGTTATTGGACAGGATACAAGAACTGATACGAAAGTATTGTTCAAAAGCATCGGAGCTAAGCAAATATTTAGTAGAAAAATCAAATGGTTTGAATTTCAATCAAAATGTAAAAGAGGCATATATTTGTTAGAAAGCACTATTAAGGTACTAAAATATTTCAATATCATAAGTAAACAAAAAACTTATGATTGTTAACGATGTACAATCATATTGAATTAATTTTAGTCTGATTGTTTAATTGTCGATATTAGATTTGAAATTAACATCTTTGTGTTAGTCTGTGAGATGATGGTTTTGATGACAACAACCTTAGAATAGATTATAAAATATAAATACTAACATTATAAGTTTAGATATATATGTATATGCAGGATTTAACCATGCAGGTACCAAGAATGAAGATTGCACAGTATAGAGATTCAAGATATCAAGATTGAAGACTCATGATTATCAAGATTATCAAGAGTTCAAGAATTCAAGTAATTTATTATTTAATTAGAAAATTTTGTTAAAACTCCTAGAAAAGCACTGGCATCTTAAAATCAAATTTATTCGTGGAATGGAATCCACTTCGAGCCTGTTAAAGGGATGGACCCTAAGTAGGATGAAACCTATGAAAAATCTAGTGGAACATTGTTTTGTATCCACTAACCTTTTATTCAAAATGATTTTTCAAAATTATATCTTGTTTTCAAAATGATTTCAAAACCTTCCTTTTAAAAGCATCAAAAACATCTATCCTGATTTTAAATAATTTTAGCCTCAAAATCATCTTTAATTTCAAAGTCAAATTACTCCTGATTTTAAAATATCTTTTAATATAATATATTTAACTTTTAAATATTTATACTTAAATTTAAATATAAAGTTATAGTTAAATTCTATATATATTATTCTCTATATTTACTTATGAATTTTAACTATAGTCAAGTATATTTATAAAGTTTAAAATAGTTTTAATATAAGATAAAGGTTATTTTCAAAGAAAATCAAATCATCAAAAAATGCTTTGGGATGTCGACATATTCATGGTGACCATGTCGACATGGTGTCAGTTGAGTTTAAAATTTCAATTTCAAAAGAAGTGTCTATTCGCCATAACTCTTCACGAATGGACATGACTGTTGTTCTATTATAAATAGGGATCAGTTTCAACGAATTTTACATCATATTTTTTGGTTTTTCACTCCTCTTCTTCTTCCACTTTTCTTAATAAAAATTCTTATCATTACTCTGCCGAAATATACATTGAATTGAACTCGATCATTCATAGTTTGATTCTCTATCACTATCTCAACAAGATCCTCAGTGTTATTCAGAGCTATAGGCTTTTTGTAATCAACTTAGCGAGAAAAGGTGTGATTGTAGGCTTGAAAATCAATCAAGCGTGATAAGGTGTGATTGTAGCCTTGGGAAATCAATTGGGTGAACTTGTTGCCCGTAAAATCAAGTGGGTGAACTTGTAGCCCGGAAAATCAAGTATCTCTACCCAGAGGATTGTGATTCTGGAGGGTGTACCTCGTAGCCTTGAAATCGAGGGTGTAATTGTAAAAATTGCTTTTGAAAGAAAATCCGTACTTGTGTTGCGGGACTGGATGTAGGGTAACTCCAAATCGGTATAAAATCCGGTATGTTCTTTCCTTTACTGCTTTTTATTTTATTTCTGCATCTATGTTTGTTTCTGTGATCATATCCATGTCTGTATATTACACGCATTTGTGTTTCAACTAGCATAAACTCTAAAAGATTCAGTAATTCTTTATAAACACTATTCACCCCCCCTCTAGTGTTAATCCTAGCCTTAAGATCCATAATCTGCATTTCTCACAATTGGTATCGGAGCAAGGTTTTCAAAGTTTCATAATCTGATTTTTGAAAAAATTTCAAAGTGGCTACCAACACTGGTACTGTTACTAACACTAGTATCACTGTCACTAATTCATTTGTAGAAGGTCAGTTTGCTGTCAGACCACTACTTTTTAATGGTAGTAACTATGCATATTGGGCATGTAGGATGGAAATATATTTACAATCTATAGGATTAGACACTTGGAATATTACACAAACTGAATATTCAGAACCCACAACTGATTTTGCATAGTGGACTGCTGAGTAAAAGACTGTTGCACAAAATGATTCTAAGGCAATGAATATTTTGTTTTGTTCACTAGATAGAAATGAATTCAATAGAGTGTCAGTTTGTAAGTCTGCATATGAAATCTGGAAAACTTTGCAAGTTACTCACGAAGGAACAAGCAAAGTTAAACAGACCAAAATTTCCAAGCTCACAAATCAGTTTCAATTATATAAAATGAATTCTAATGAGCCTATTTCAGATATGTATAGTAGATTTCAGGATATTGTGCACTCTCTAATATCTTTGGGAAAGGAATTTTCTGAAGAAGATCAATTCAGAAAGATTTTAAATTCTCTTACTCTAGAATGGGATCAAAAGACACTTGCTATCGAAGAGGCAAATGACATCAGTACTGTAAAGATAGAAGAATTAATTGGAAATCTAATGTCTTATGAAGTTCAAATGATCGGGAGAAGAGAAAGAAAAGCATATGAAAAGAAATCAATGGCATTCAATGCATTGACTGATGGATCAGGTTCAAACAGCGATAATGATGAAGAAATAGCCTTAATGACCATAAATTTTAGGAAATTCCTGAAATATAGAAAGATGAACAATCTCAAGAGAAACAACTATAAGAACTCTGGAAATCAGAATGTAGTGCCAAATAATGTCAAATGTTACAACTGTGATGAACCAGGCCATATCAAAAGAGAGTGTCTGTATCCAGATAGACAAAATCCTCCTATGAATAATGATCCAGCAAAGAAACGGAAACGTGCATTTACTGCTACTCTAGATGACTCGGACTCGTCCTCAAGTGATGATGGTCAAAAATAGGTAATTCAAATTTTTGTTTCACTGCAGTTCACGAATTCGACGAATTTAGAGAAACGGGCTCGGAAAAAGGTACACATTTACAATATAATTGATTGAAATTTCTTGCTTAGAATTAGATGTTCGATTGCTTGATTAATTGATTTTGAATTGGTGTGTTGTTTGAATTTTAAAATTTTATTTTCTATTTTTTATTATTATTTTATATTATTTTTAATAGTATAATAATACTTTCTGAAATATATTATTAGTCCAACAATATTTCAAAAATATATAATAAAGTATATAAATTTATTAGAGAATTTAGGAAAAATAATTCACAAAAATTCACCGGCACATGTCGACATGGTCCCTACCATGATGTCGACATGGGTACCATAATTTGAATTTCAAATTTTGAATTCAAATTTTGAATTTCCCTCCATCTTTTCACTTCATTCAGTTCTCTGAAAAGCCACCTTTTGAGGAGAGAATATGTCCTTTGAGAATCTATTTATTCATTATCTTTTATCATATCTTTTCACTCTCATTTTCAAATTCAAACTCTCTCTTCAAAACTTCAAGCTCTCTACTCTCTACTTTAATGGCTTCTTCAAGCAACCCCTCCACCATGAGAATTTCCAGAAAAATAAAAGAGCAACTCTTCAATGATCCGGAGGCAATAAAAGCATACATCAATTATGCTAATTATGCCAAAGTCCAACCTGGAAAGTTTGCTATTTTTCAAGATTTTCCTTCTTATGAACTTGGTTCTCTTTTTGCAAACAATGGAGTTCTTAGTCTTATTGATGCTTCTCAAAATGATTTTGTTTGCTATCCAAAACTTGTCAAAATTTTCTATGCTAATTTAAACTTTGGATTTTATAATGGAAATAAGGATGAAATTTGGAGTAGTGTCAAAGGCACTAGAATTGTTTTGAATTGTGATCTTTTGAGTGCCATTCTCAATTGCAAGTGTAAGGGAATGGATCTTTCTACTTTTAAAATCGATGAAAATGATCGTGAGACATTTCATCACATTTTCAAAGGGAATGATAATTTTGAATTCAAAAATCGAAATTTTCGACCAAAGATAAGAATTGTCAATCTTCTTTTGCAACATACTTTGACCCCAAGATCGGGGAATTTTAACAATCCTACTTCAAAAGTTTGCAAAGCACTTTTTGCTATTTTTGGAAATTATGACATAAATTGGGCACAAGTTATTTTGGATGAACTTCGTCCTAAAAATTTTGAAGTGGGTGAGAATACTTTGTATCATGGAATTCATCTCACTCGGATTTTCAACTATTTTGGAGTGGATTTCAAAGGCGAAGAATTTGTTTCTAGAAAAGTTTTCAATCATTCCAACATTTCGCTTATGAAAATTCCATTGGTTTTTCAACCTTATAAGAGTCTTGCCAAAAAGGAAGAACGTTTGGCTCATGAGGAAATGGAAGAAGAGGAAGAGGAAGAAGAAGAAGGGGATGAAATGGAAATTGAAGAAGAAAAAGGTGAAACCTCTTTGGAAAGCATCGAATCCATCCACCAAAACCCTTCTCAAAAACCAAAAGACGGTTGTTGAGAATCAACGGATTCTTAAACGATCCGTTAGTAAGAAGTTGGACAAAATTTCATCCAAGATGAACAAGTTCATTTCCAAAGTCAGCAAGAAACTTGGACTTTCTTCATCATCATCATCCTCTAACTAGTGTTATCTTTTCATATTTTGTTGTTTGTGTTTTAGCTTGTTTTAATTCTAAAGTTCATGTAGTTTCATAGTTTAATCATTGTATCATCTTAGTATGCGATGAAATGAAATTTTCTTTCTGTTATCTAGCTTATCTTATCTCCAGAATAAATGTTAGTATATTATATAAATATATACACACACACAATTATTCACAAAATCTAATTAGTCATATTTTTTCACTAACCCATGTCGACATACTCCTTATGACCATGTCGACATGTACTGGTCAGAAATGACAATTCATTTTGAATTTGAAATTTGAATAACTACCATATGTCTGTTCATTTCAAACGAATTTCTACACCTATATATACCTATTTCTTCCAGAATTCTTCACAGAAAATTATTTCTTATCTTCTAATCCTTCATTTCTTTCACAAATTTAACTATAGCTAATCCAATTCACATTTATCCAAAAATATTGAAGAAACTCTTAATTCATTCAAGAATATTCTCTCGTTCATTCTCCGTAACCAGCGACACTTAGAATTGAGTCAAATGCAGATGATCAAGGAGCAAGAAAGGCATTTCGATGAAATACGATGGATGATTTCCTCCCTACACAAGGATGATAATGAAGCACATCCTCCTGTCTCTCTCACCAATGACAATGAAAATTGGGATGCTATTAAAGCAGGCCCTATCTTTGGAGAAGAAGGATGGGTGGAAGTTCCTCGTAACGTTTAAATTTTATTACTTTGTTTGAATTGTTTGTTTGAATTGATTTGGTTTCGATTGATACTTGGTGTGGATTGATTTCTTAATTTAGTTCAATGTTTGATGTATAAAACATGTAAATATACATTGAAATGTATGTAGTCTTTGATTAAATTATCATGTTCATAAGTATAATTATTTCTTAATCTATCTATTATATATTTCTTTGTATAGTTTATCAATGCAGGTGCTTTAGTCCAAGAATGAGGGGGGTTAGTTTTTGTTGATGACAAAGGGGGAGAAGTATAAAATAGGGTAATTAGGGCATAGATTAAAGGGGAGTTATTAGTTTTAGGGGAGCTATTAGGATAGAAGTAATATTTTATAAACAAAGGTTGTCATCATCAAAAAGGGGGAGATTGTTAGTCCGTGAGATGATGGTTTTGATGACAACAACCTTACAATAGATTATAAAATATAAATACTAACAATATAAGTTTATATATATATGTGTGTATATGCAGGATTTAACCATGCAGGCACTAAGAATGAAAACTGTACGGTATAGAGATTCAAGATATCAAGATTGAAGACTCATGAGTATCAAGATTATCAAGAGTTCAAGAATTCAAGTAATTTATTCTTTAATTAGAAAATTTTGTTAAAACTCCTAGAAAAGAACTGGCATCTTAAAATTCAATTTATAAGTGGAATGTAATCCACTTCGAGCCTGTTAAAGGGATGGAACCCTAAGTAGGATGGAACCTACGAAAAATCTAGTGGAACATTGTTTTTGTATCCGCTAACCTTTTATTCAAAATGATTTCAAAACCTTCCTTTTAAAAGCATCAAAAACATCTATCCTGATTTTAAATAATTTTAGCCTTAAAATCATCTTTAATTTCAAAGTCAAATTACTCCTGATTTTAAACTATCTTTTAGTATAATATATTTAACTTTTAAATATTTATACTTAGATTTAAATATAAAGTTATAGTTAAATTCTATATATATTATTCCCTATATTTACTTATGAATTTTAACTATAGTCAAGTATATATTTATAAAGTTTAAAATAGTTTTAATATAAGATAAAGGTTATTTTCAAAGAAAATCAAATCATTAAAAAATGCTTTGGGATGTCGATATACTCATGGTGACCATGTCGACATGGTGTCAGTTGAGTTTAAAATTTCAATTTCAAAAGAAGTGTCTATTCGCCATAACTCTTTACTAATGGACATGACTGTTGTTTTACTATAAATAGGGGTCAGTTTCAACGAATTTTACATCAGATTTTCTGGTTTTTCACTCCTCTTCTTCTTCCACTTTTCTTAATAAAAATTCTTATCATTACTCTGTCGAAATCTACATTTATTTGAACTCGATCATTCGTAGTTTGATTATCTATCACTATCTCAACAAGATCCTCAGTGCTATTCAGAGTTATATCCTTTTTGTAATCAACTTAGCGAGAAAAGGTGTGATTGTAGCCTTGAAAATAAATCAAGCATGATAAGGTGTGATTGTAGCCTTGGGAAATCAATTGGGTGAACTTGTTGCCCGTAATCAAGTGGGTGAACTTGTAGCTCGGAAAACCAATTATCTCCACCCAGAGGATTGTGATTCTGGAGGGTGTACCTCATAGCCTTGAAATCGAGGGTGTAATTGTAAAGATTGCGTTTGAAAGGAAATCCGTACTTGTGTTGCGGGAATGGATGTAGGGTAACTCTGAACTAGTATAAAATCCGGTGTGTTCTTTCCTTTACTGCTTTTTATTTTATTTCTGCATCTGTTTTTGTTTCTGCGATTATATCTGTGTCTGTATATTGCACACCTCTGTGTTTAAATTAACATAAACTCAAAAAGATTTAGTAATTCTTTATAAACACTATTAACCCCCTTCTAGTGTTAATCCTAACCTTAAGATCCGTAATCCACATTTCTCACACTTTTATAATAAGTATATAAGGATGTTGGGATTGTCCCAAATCAATATACACAAACACCATATTCAAATGTTTAATGTGAAGTATGTAAGATGAATTTCTTATACGTTGACAATAGGAATTATCACACATGTTGTATTATCTACAGTATGAAATCCAAATTTAGATCAGTAAATAAAAATTTATAGTGTTCTCAAGTATTTAAAGAATAATAGAGAATCGTTTATAGAAACAACGAACTGCTCATAATGGAGTGCAGGACTCGAACTTCATAAGTGGTATAGAGTATAGCGTGTCAATCCTAAATTCATGTTCAATCTTAAGAACTTTAAGATGGAAATGTATAAGTAGTGACAGATTTGACCAAATGCTAAGTACATGCTTTGAATAGCAATGCAAGTAAAAATAAATATATAAATTTATAACTAAGCTAGAGATGGTTTCAAATATTAAGAATCCATGACATTATTATATGATAGCAATGTTGTGATATAGATCGTGAAAAACTAAAGCTCGCTAGAAATCAAAAAACATACTTCAAAGAGTTCCATATGATAAAGAAGTTTTATTAGCATTGGAGAGAGTTAATTGATAGATCAGATAACTAAAACAATATAGCGTACCTATCCACTAAAGGACTGGCCCGGTTAGTTTTTGATAAAACTGATCGAAGGAGTTGGAATAAGATTTCATAATTGACCTCAAATGCAAGTGGAAGAACAATAAAATTAGGGGGATGCCTTAGGAGAAATTATGAAATTTGCTACGTGTATCAAACTCGATGGTTAATCTTGTTTACAATAAAGATATTTGATTTTTGTAATATACTTTGTTATATTATGATATAATGAATTAAGCAATTAATTTAAAGTATATATTAAATAGAAAATCCTTAAATAATATGTTATATTATAGTAATTACAATGCATCTTGATCATGAGAAATTCACCACATTAAAATAACATATTATTTTAAATAGTCATAGTCATGATGTTTCATGAAATGATATCAATTCATCCGTTGAGACTAGAGTATGTAACGCTCTTCAAATATTGGGCATTGTGATACTCATGGCTGCTGGAGGCACCAAGAGATTATGTATTGATAATTATTGGATAACCATGAAATGACTCACTCGAGGGTTTTCTATTGGTTAATATAACTAAGGTCAAATAGAAAATCTTGAAGTGACAAGCTTACACGGTTCTCTCAACTTGAGAATACTATTGAACTTCAGTATGTTGATCTTTTGCTTGTTATTGTTTTAGAAATTAAAAAAAAATCACACCACATTCAAAAATGATTCTAATAAGTTGAAATAATTTTGTAATATATTTTATATTCAAGTATAAGTAAATACATATATAAGAAACTTGAAACTATTTTATCAAATTGATTTTAAGTTTCATATACACACACACACACACACACATACATACATACATATATATATATATATGAATATTAAATACATCCGGTTTTCATATACATATGTTCTTATACATTGTTTTAAATCAAAATCTATAAAAGAACTTTTTTGTAGAATTATAAGTCTAATGTTGAATTCCTTCCTAAGTCAAAACTAAATCTCAAATTATCCATTTAAATTGTAAAACATATAAAACTAAAAAATTTAACATATACACACACAAACACATATCTGTGTGTGGGGTGTGTGTTCCTTGATTTCCACCACATGTTCCCATTTAATTCATTATTATTATTATTTTTCTCTTGTCGCTTCATCCTATTATTTAAATGGAAATGTGTGGTGAAAATCGATGAGGAAAAGAGGTGCAGCCAATATGATGTGTAGCTGATCATTGCCCATACACACGCACACAAATACATACATACTATTGTGCTTCGGCATTCCAATGCATCCTTATAAATGCTTGCTTTATTGTTCTGTAATAGTGCCACCTTAACAAAGCTTCCGATGTGCCAGCATTCCAATTGAACATCCATTTCATCACTTTTTGGAATGAGCACATACATGGTTTTGGCAACACATACTTGTAACAAAAGAAATATCCAATATTATATATCACCAATCCAATACATATGCCACTCTGTGTCATATTTCTTGCGATGTGGGACTTACTTTTTCAATCCGCGCACACTCAAATGTGAGCCACGCCTAAAAAATCTCCACATTGGCGAGCATTTTCTCTGATCTTCATTTTGGAGCATACTCAAGAAGCTCTGCAGTTGGCCAGACTGCTTCCACTTCTTTACGCAGTTATCTATGTTACCAAATCTCCACCTTATGGCAAGAACTTTCCACTCAAGTCATCTTAGAGATCATGAGTCCTCAACACAGTGGAGAGCGGGCTACATATCTATGAGTCATATTCAATAGCAATGGGGCAGGCTGCTAAATCATATATCTCCATCTTGATTGGTCATTCTCTGCTCAAGCCTTTAAAGGATTTTAGCATCGGTCACTCTTGCATCATCTAATGGTCCTAGAACCATCGACTCTGATACCATATTGTGTTTACGAATCTTCATAAATGCGTGCTTCGTTGTTCTGTAATGGAACCATCTTAATGAAGCTTCTGATATGCCAGCGTCCGATCGAACATCCCTTTCATCACCTTTTTGAACAAGCACATACACGGTCTTGGTAATACTTATTTGTAACACAAGGAATTTCTAATCTT
This sequence comes from Allium cepa, assembly GCA_030765085.1. Lineage (NCBI taxonomy): Eukaryota > Viridiplantae > Streptophyta > Magnoliopsida > Asparagales > Amaryllidaceae > Allium > Allium cepa. The sequence continues at coordinate 431,308,065 of CM060935.1, forward strand.
ACGTGCCGCTAATCCCATATATATACACACTATTTTATGTGTCATATTTTTTGTAATGTGGGATTTATTCGTTCAATCCATGACTCTCAAACGCGAGCCACACTTAACACATGCAGACATACATACATATATGTATGTATGTCTATGTGTGTGTTATTATCTATGTATACATATATTCTTTCAATTCAAAGTTCACAAAAGTACTTTTGTGTAAGATTACAAATCTGATGTTGAACTCCTTCTTAAGTCGAAATTAGATTTCAAACTGTTGATTTTAGATTTTTAAACATGTAAAACGGTCAAAATCAATTTTAATGCATGTGTATACAATTGTTATTTTATATATAATTTAAAAAAACTATGGACAACAAATGCATATATAAAGAGACAAATGTGTTTGTTGTGTGCAAATCCCAACATTTATAAAAGTACACATTAACCATGTACATTATTTATATGTTACACTTGCATTATACACATATGAGTGTATTTGATACACTCATTATAATATACTTCATTTAAATTAAATTTAAACTTCTTTTAAAGAAATTAAATAAAATAAGATTTTATCTAAAAACAATATTAGATTAGATCTAATAGACCCTTTAGACTTCATAGCCCAACAGATCTAAAGTACTATTTTTTTAATAAAATCTGCCTAGTTCTTTCGCTTTTGACTAGCACGATTCCTTTAGTAACATTATATATACAGATATACATAAGTATATGTATGTGTGTGTATACATGTGTGTATACGTATATATGTATATGACTAAGGAGAACCTGGAAGGCCAATAAACTTCTAAGAGGAAATAATAAAGTTATCCAATGATCATTCCATTCTCTCATATTCCAGTGTTCTCTTATATTCCGGCTTAATTTTTAGGCGAAGGTGTGTTAGGCAAGAATTAGAACTCATCTTTGTGGGAGTTAGATGCTCTTGCCAACCGCGCTACGCATGGGGACCTATATATATCTTGTCAAATAGAATTGAACCCCGAACCAATATGTAAGATTAAACTTTGGTACGAGTCACATAGTGATAATATTCAAATCCAATCCTAACTAGTCTTTAGGCTCGATGATTACCAAAAATAAAATAAGGTCCCAAAAAAATGCAGTTCTAACTCGATCTGAAAAATGTGACAATAAATCATATAAATGTTAATTGGTGTTGTGGATCGACGTTTCTAAATGAAATACCAACTAAGGTCGATTTTATCGAAGTGAATAATTTGTATTTGAAAATTTCGTATTGAAATGCAAGATTCGACTAAGATTGAAACCGATAGACTTAATACCCATCCAGGCTTGACTAGGTTGGATTAAAGCTAATTACCTTCTAAACATTCGATTAACCAAAATGAGTAAAATTGAGTCCATATCTGAAAATTAAAAGAAATAACAAATGAGATATGGTGTATTTAGTAGGGTTGTTATGTTTGTCCTATCAAGCTATCATACATAGTTCATATCATTAACATCTGCTATGGATGCTAATTATTTTGATAACTATGATAAATTATACCGGTTATGCACAACTTGTACACATGCCCGGCCCTTCTTCAAAGCGGGGGCAGCGACCGCTTAGGGCACCATTTCACCTAGGGCACAAAAATTTTCTCGATTAGCATACAAACATATAAAAAATTGAAACCGCGTCTGTCTATCGCGATTCGTGACCCAACTCCAAGCGTTCCCGTTCATCTCGTCATCTAAGCGCAGCAGTCTCCACTCCATCCTCCAGGCTCCAGCGAATCGGCTCCTCCAGGCTCCAACAGCTGGCAGTTCAAAGTCAAAGAATTAGGGCTTCCCGATTTGGCATCTCGAGCTGAGGAGAGGCCAGGTCCAGCCTCCAACGACAACAGAACAGTCTGGAGTTGCTCCTTCATCTCACATCTGAGTCTATGACATCTTGATTTGATTTTGAAGCTTGAATTGATGCCTTCTCTATATGGATTTACAATTTTGAAGCTTGAATTGAAGGTTAGAAAGAAAAGATACCATTACAATTTTGAAATTCAGTATACAAATTCAATTTAGTAATGTTAATTTGATAATTGTTTTTGTTTGTCATGTAGTAATCAGTATGATAGTAGCACAGAGGTTCTGATAATTTGATAATTGTTTGATAATTTGATAGGTCAATTTAATAATTTACAGTACAAATTCAATTTAATTTTCAGTGCCATAATTCAATTTGATAATTCAATTAAATTTGAAAATTATTTGATAATTTGGTGATTCAATTTAATAATTTACTATACAAATTCAATTTAATTTATAATACATAATTCAATTTAATAATTTGATAATTCAATTTAATTTGATAATTGTTTGATAATTCGATAATTCGATAATTCAATTTAATAATTTACAGTACAAATTCAATTCAATTTAATTTATTGATTGAATTTATAGTATGGACTTGAAGGCTGAAACTATGAGAAAGTGTTGGATATCATAATATTTCCATGATTCTAACACTACAACAAAACAGCAATTTTACAACAGGCAATGCCCGTTGTAATATGAATTTCGCAACGGGCATGAGACCATTGTATTAGACCTCATTGTAATAGGTCGACCATATTTTACAACGGACAATGCCCGTTGTAGTACACCTTTTTACAACGGACAATGCTCGTTGTAGTACACCTTTTTACAATGGGCAATGCCCGTTGTAATACATGATATTGCAACGGTTTCTGGCCATTGCAAAATAAATGCAAAATTAAAAAAAAATACAGCAGCATCCATGCAGTACATCCGTACCAATAACGAATAATTTAACGAGTAATAAATATTATCATAAGACAACCAAAATCACATACGAAAAGACTAAAAGCTAGAGTCATAAAATTCCAATACATTTCAAAAAGTTAGATAAGTTTACATCGACATAGTTCAAATATACACATGACAACTAGTTTCATAACAACCAAATACATAAAGCATTAACACATAAGCATAAATCTTTTGTCAACGAACTCATCTTTCAGTGCACTGTGTTATATACCTCCCAAGAAGCATCTGTGCAGTAGTTCTTGAACCGTTGCAACAACCTCCTCCTAGCCTTTTTGTTCTATTAAAGTAGAGTTTCTGATTCCACATGGGTCGGAACTGAAATAACAGAGATGATCAGAAATATTTCTACCCTTGCTGCAATAGTGTTTTTCAATGCCATCAGATAAAGCAAGAATTAAAAGAATGGGATAGGTGCTAGCATTGATCTGATTAATGGAAACATATATGAAAAAAGTGAATATAAGGAATATTTTTCATAATCGCGGATACCCTTATTAAAACATATATCTACTTTAATTATGTGTAGGTTTTTAATTTCATATGAACTTATTTCTACTAAATTTATCGCTGTACTTTTCTATATTGGCTATGTATACGAACGAAAATTTCTTTCAAACAAGATTTATTTGATTTAATTGTAGAGTCATGACAGCTCAATAGATTCAAACAACTGATACACTAAACACTTGTTTCTATAACTATAAATCAATTTTACGAAAAATGTATATTCTATAACTATAAATCAAAATTTCCTCTTAACTCAAATCTCCTCTTATATCTTTAATTTTAATGGGTATGAATGTATATCTTTAAACAACACAGCAACGATTTTCATAGTTTGTCCAAATGTAATTGAACAAATATATGTTTCAGAAGTACGTGTATATATACATAATACCAATAATTTGAAAACATGCCCGTCATCAATCCAAATCACAAAAATTTCCACATCACGACGATTTACCAATGTTTTAAATCACAACAATTCAGAAGTTTTATACGTAATAATGATTGACCACAGTAATATTTATTGAATCTGGTAACTGAATAAAATAATAATTAGATTCAGAAAATCAAATAAAAAAAATCTACATCTACTTGCACCAAAAAAAGTCTACGGTTCTTGCTACAAAATAATAATAAGATCTAGTACGCATTTTTATGTTCTTCAAAAATTTTGCTAAAAAAGTTAAAAGGTAGATATAATATCTGGTCTGCTTTAAGTACAAAATTATAGTTGAAAAATACACAGAGAATAAAAAATATGGTCCGAGTAGATTTGAATGAGTTTGATCATGTGGGGACATTCGATTTCAAAATATAAAGCCGGCTATAACCCAAGTACTTATTCATGTAAATCCATCACTACTGTTATCACTGTCGCTTTGATTTTAAACCACTAGTTGGCAATTTAATGCATATCCTGGTAGGTATGCAAGTACCCAGGTAGGAAAATATTGAGGAAATTTGTTATGTTTTCGCTGGAGAATTAATGTTCAAGTCACTGAAAATAATAACAGACTGTATCATCATTTAAAACAGTATATTCAGCTACTGCTTACATTATAATTTCAGGCCAAATCAAGTAAATCGCATCTATATAAGAATTATACATAAAGTCTATACACAAACCGTCTTGTTGATGGTCAGTTAAATCTTGATATTAGTGAAGCAAATGCTATTACTTATCAAATGCGACCACATACCTTATTATATGTTTGTCATTGAATGGATGAATGAGTACAACACCTATTTCTTTTAGTACTTTGCTTGCGGTTTTCTCTCTAGATTCAAGGGTTGGTTCACACCAAATAACATGCCCACCATATCGCTTCACGTTCTCAACTATACATTTTTGTGCATTATCTGGTATAACTATGTAAGCAGGGATTCCACGTAGTTTTGCTGCTAAAGAAACAGCTGTTGCACGGTTTCCACTGAATTGAACAACTTATATCATTATCCAACATTTATTTTTACTTTACTTTATTTATTTTTTGAACAAAACTACAAACAGTGACACCTGCTATGAGTTACAACTCCTTTACTGACTTTATTGTTGTCAAGAGAAAAAATAGCGTTGGACGCACCTCTAATTTTAAAGGCTCCTCTGCAAAAATTGGCACGTTAGACCATAAAATCTTCATTGGAAAAAGAAAAAAAAATTGGAGATCACAATCAGGAAAAGGTCTCACCCTTTCTAGAAACATTCACATTTAAAGAATAATTGTCGCCCAATTTCACTATTAAGAAATGATGAAGAGAGAACTGGAGTCTTATGAATATATGGACTGATGCGAACTTGTGCTTCTTTTATAGACTGAATATCAGCAACATATATCTGTGTATTCAGCTCATCACTGCTTCCCATAAATCTATAAATATCAACATATTATGATGAATTTTTGTAGATAAAGAAGTTGCATATGTGTGTTAAATTACATCTTTATGTTCGTCTACTTTATATGCCAGTAACCATGCTCCTGAAAGCAAAATCCTGGCAGATCAAATGCTGAAGTTAACTTCAAAATTTGTGCACATCAACATATATTGAGCTTACTCCAAATCTATAGAAGTCTTCAAAAGTCAAATATAAACGTTATGTGATTGAGAATATAATTCATTCAAAGCGCCAGTGAACCATATATGCAGAAAATTCATAATAGACTCTCATATGGCATGTTTATTAGATCACAAACATTTAGCTTCTAATGCTAAAAATTCTAGTACGACACCAAGTATCCCATACTGGGGTCAAGATTAAAGAGCAAAGCCAAACATCATTTTAAGTTTGAGCATATTGAATTTTTATGCACGGACTGAATGAAACAGCTTTCAGATATGCACAATGCAAGTAACAGAACAAATACATGACCTCCTCTCTAGCCTCTAGGCACAACGAGATCCTTTCCACTGCACGTAGTTAGTTGATTATGATCCATATACCAAAAAAATTCATCAATCAGACATTTAGAATAAATGTTCTAACTTTCTTTGCTTAAAATATTTCAGAAAGTAACCATCCATAGTTGCATACTTGCATACCATAGTTCCGATCATAATCAGTACAAACAAACATAGCTATTTCGTTCCGTCAAAAACTCAATTGTGCAGGAAAATAGATCCAGTATAGCTTACGATTTGCTTTGTGTGAAATCATTCAAACAAAAGTTTTCTATCAAGATTTAATCTGATAAATTATACGAAGTACTATCTGTATATGTACTCCTTTTACACAGAAAAGTGCAGATTGAAAAGGAATATTTAATCAGTACTAGGTAATCGCAATTTATTATCGAATGCTATGACCAAGTTTAAAGAACTGTGGAGAAAAAGAAGAATAAACGAACCGTAATTATAAAGCAGTGAAGCAAAAGTAGATCGTTGAGCCGTCGAAGTTTTCCCTCGCTGAGATGAGGAAGTCCTCTATTGTCCTGATACAGTAATATTGATTTTGGCTTTCATGATTAAAAATAATCAATGGTCCTTCCTTTCACATGCCGAACACCCAGAAAAGCAGCCGAACACCCAGAAAAGCAGCCGCTACCCTCCATTCACATGCCGAAGTGAATGATTGATGAAGGGCTTGCAACCCGTACATCATTTTGTGAAAGGGTTTAGTGAAGGATTGATGAAGGAATTGGGATTAACTGAGAATTGAGTAGAGATGGCAAGATCTAGAGAATGGAAGAGGGATTGAATGTGGATTTAGGGATTTGAGGAATAGAAACGAAAATGAGAAATGGGAAGAAAGAGGATGAGGCGTGCAATCGTTAAAAAGTAACGATTGGAGCCGAAATATTCAACATTGTGGAAAAGTTTGGAGCCAAAATATTTAGACATCTATTACAATGGGCACCTCTGGACCGTTGTAGAAAACTGATGTCTATTACAACGGGCTGGGAAAAACCGTTGTAATAGATATCTATTACAACGGGTTATTTTTAACCGTTGTGATATGCGCTGCAAACTAACGTCTATTACAACGGGCTTGAAAAAACCGTTGTAATATGTACCTATTACAACGGTTTTTTTTGGACCGTTGTAAAATCGCTGTTGTAATAAGGTCTTTTTGTTGTAGTGTAAGGCTTAAATCGTTCATTTGTATTGTCATATTTAATTGAATTGTATTGTCATGTTCAATTACAATGAAAATACTTTATTCGAAGATGGTGACGGCGCAAATACATTCCGTGCTTTTAACCCAACTCAAGCTGAAGAGACTTATTCAATGGTCACAGCTAACCGCTTTTGGTCCCAAATCTTTGGGGTTGCTTTTTCCAATAAACGTTGGTTACGTTTCTTTATGTTATTTGTGCCAATAACCGATTTATAGATGAGTGCTCTTGGGGTAGTTGGTCTGGCTTTGAACCTACGTGCCTATGATTTTGTTTCCCAAGAAATCCGCGCAGCGGAGGATCCTGAATTTGAGACTTTCTACACCAAAAATATTTTATTACAATTATTGAAATCAATTATATAACAACTGTTTATTTGGACTTTTAAAGTGTTCAGAAATGCATAAACAAGGATCTGGTCACGCTAAAAAGGTTAGAAAAAGAAGGCTAGAGGAACTCACTAATTCGCAGAAAGGCGCCCTTAATAAAATTTTCATCAAAAGTAGTCCAGTAGAAAGTTCGAGTTTGAATGTGGATAATGCCCCCCTTATTGATGAGAATGAGGATAATATTGGTGATGATATTTTAATGAACGAACATGACAATGAAAATATGGGTGAAGAGCATCAAATGACCCTAGTAATGGAAAAAACCGATCAAAAATTGAGAGACTTGCTAGTTGAAATAGGTCCTTTTAGAGTACTAAAAGAGAATGGATCTGATTTTCCAAAAGATGCTATTAATAGACCTTTTTCCTCTACATTTTATGTCAGACATTTGCTTAATGGGATAAAAAAGATAGAAAATGGTTGGTATATTCAAATTCACTTGATAAAGTATTTTGTTTCTGCTGCAAATTATTCACAAATCAAACAACGGCTAATCATCTTGCTAATGAATGAATTAATGATTGGCGCAACCTTAATACTAAGTTGAAACAATATGAAAGTAGTAAAGATCATCTTATGAATATGAGTAGTTGGATTGAGTTGGAAACAAGATTGAAAGTCAAAGCAACTATAGAGCAAAGTGTAATAGATCAAATATAGAAGGAAAAAGAACGTTGGAAGAAAATGTTGATAAGAATAATTGTTGCTGTGAAAACACTTGCTTCCAATAATTTAGCATTTCGTGGAACGAACGAAAGGCTTTATGAACAAAGTAATGATCTTTTTTGTAACTTAATTGAAATGATGGCAGAATTTGATCTAGTAATGCGGGAACATTTTCAACGGGTTGAACAAAAAGAAATTCATATACAATGCCATGGACACAAAATTCAAAATGAGTTAATGTTTCAAAATTCCTATGAAAATAAAAAAGGCCAAGTATTTTTCAGTTATATTAGACCGCACTCCAGATATTAGTCGTGCTGCACAGATATCTCTTGTAATAAGATGTGTTAATGTTTCAGCTAATCCCGTAAAGATGGAAGAGTTTTTATTGAATTTCTAAAAGTGGATGATACTACTAGACGACTTTTTAACAAGCTTAAAGAAGCATTATAGGATATTAAGCTTGATATTTATGATATTAGAGGAAAAAGTTATGATAATGGATTAAATATGAAAGGAAAACACAAAGGGGTGCAACAAAGACAATTAGAAATTAATTCAAGAAGCTTCTACACACCTTGTAGTTGTCATAGTCTTAATCTTGTGTTGTGTGATATGGCTAAATCATGTCCTAAAGCATCAAACTTTTTTGGAGTGATCCAACGGATATTTAATGTATTCTTTATCCACATAGGGATGACAAGTTTTTTAAAATAATGTACAGGTTGTACTGTCAAACCATTATCAGATACATGTTGAAAAAGTCACATTGAAGCAGTAAAATCTATAGGATATCAAAGCATGGAGATAAGAGATGCTCTAATTTACTTGTCAAATAGCACCAAGGATTATATGGCGAAGAGTAAAGCTAGAAGTCTTGTAACAAATGAGATTGAAAATTTTGATGTCTTGTTCAGATTGTGCATTTGGTATAAAATGTTGAAAAATGTAAACACTGTTAGAAAGATTTTTCAAACCGAAGATATGCAAATTGATGTTGCTATTGTTATATTGCAAGAGCTTATTGTGTTTTTGAAGATTTAAAAAACATAGGATTTAATTCTACGATGGCTGATGCTAAAGAGATAGCCCATATATTGGGTACTGAACCCATTTTTCCTCAAAAAAGAACTATTCATAGAAAGAAACAGTTTGATGAAGATGCGAATATTAAAGAACCGATGCAAACATCAGAAGAATCATTTTGAATCAATTACTTTCTGCAAATTGTGGATAAAGCACGTGTTTCGTTACTGACTCGATTTGAGCAATTCAAAGAATATGATAATAGGTTTGGCTTCTTATTTGATTTTAAAAAAATCACTTTTATAGATGATGAGAAACTGAAAAGTCATTGTTTAAAATTTGAAGAATATTTGGCACATGATTTGCACTCTGATATTAATGGAAGAGGGTTATTTCAGAGTTAGGAGTATTGAAAGTTATCTTGCTAAAGGAAAAAACAAAATCAATTGAGTTGCTGAATTTCATAAATTCTTGTTCGAGAGAGTTAAATTTTCCCAATGCTTGGATTGCATATAGAATAAAACTCATAGAACCGGTTATGCTTGTACATACAGTATTTCATGAAAAAAATGTGCATGGGGATAAAACAAACAAGTGGAATAACATGTACCCTAATTATGTGTCTTCGTGCACTGTTGTCATGTGCATGTATGTTTTATTGTTTAAAAGAATAGGTTAGTGAAAAATATCAAAATCATACTTATTTATCAATAATGAATATAACTGGTGATACATACAAAAGTTTGAAATTAAAAGGACGACGGTGCTAAAAATCAATTGACCATCGAAGGCGGATGTTTTCATTACCGCAATCTCAACACCATTCAAGATAAAAATGCACAATCATACATTGAACATTCATGAATAAAATAAAAACGGAAAGAAAACAAAGCCAACCCGACAAGTAAACAAGAAAAAGAATGTGCACATCTTATCAAGGAAAAACGCAAAGAACACAATGCACGTCCCCAATCAATTCAAATCACAAATGTTTATCAATGCCTCTGTTCCCAAGTGAGTGTCCCACCCCTGGACTATGACCCGGACTCGTCGGCCTGGCGTCCCTCTTCACAACTGATGACGTTCTACTTTCTTGATTAGTCCCAGCACTGCTGTTGTACTCTTTTAGTTTGCATTCTTCGCACACTGTATTACTTCCCAACAGCATCCTTCCTTCTATATGTTGCATATTTCTAGTTGGTAGAACTAATAGTAGCATAAGCGTCATACTTGCGTAGAAAAGCTTGGCCATTGTTTCTCTTTCACTGTGTATACACGAAAGAGAAAGAGAAAGAATGTTGAGTTGATGCACCTATGGATATGTACTTAAAGGGTATTTATAGTGTTGATGATCAATTCGGTCCTACCAACTACATAGTGATTTTCACATTATATATGATGCATGCTGTCTAATGCGCTGTGCGGTTTTAGGACAAAAGATAAGTAGTGCTATCTTAGATTAGAATACCCTATTTGGAGTTATATTTGACAAGATGTATAGTACTTGATTACAATGAAATTAACTGAATCATATTGATCAATTTAAAAGATCAAGCAGTTTGCTTTTTATTTTATTTTTATATTTATCGTACATTCATCGCATCACTAAAAATAAAAGTAAAGATTAATGTAATTAACATTATGTGAACTGAATTCTTAAGTATAGTATAACTACAAACCTGTTATCTAGATATTTATAAAACAACTAACATCAAAATATTCATGTATATTTAATGGAATGGAAAACCATTATTGTTGGTTTAAAAAAAATGTTATCCATGTTTTAAAGTTATAAATAGTAAATGTATCTTTATCATTATGATTGGTATATCAATAAGTTATAAATAGTAAATTTATCTTTATCATTTTCATTGGTATATCAATAAGTTATAAATAGTACATTTATCTTTATCACTATCATTTTGATTGGTATATAAATGCAACTAAAGTGGCAATCAACTTACCATTAACCGTAAGAGAATAGTATATCCAATATCATCATAACAACCATATTGGTATGTTTGTCTTCTATTACTTCCATGGAGTCTCCATAAAGTAAATAAGAACCAATCAAAATTTATTTGGTAGGTTTGTTTTGATTTTTATGATTTTTTGTTTTAGTCCAGTTTGACATATTTTATGTTCAACTTATCATTTTCCCTCTACAAGTTCATGTACAACTCTATTGAACAAAACTTCAAATGACGTGCATCCATAATATTTGGTGCTTAGGAATAATATATGTTATTGTAAACATCAGTACAATAAAATGGAACAATCTTCCAATACGAAGTCCACATCTGCAAAAGAACACAAACATCTACTTGCAACGAGAAAGCTGCATGTCTGCTCCACTTCTACTATGTAAATGGATGAAATAATTTTGTAGTTGAAAAGATATTTGATTCTGATACACGCAGGTATGACAGATTGTTCTTAGAAACCAAAAGACATATTTTCTTATGTATGACCTATAAAACAAGTATATTTTCTTACTGAAATTAATGAGAATCATGATCTGAATGAAATAAGAGGTGTCGGTGCAAGCATGCTCGTACCCACTGCAATGTCAGTAAGCAATATGCAACATTCATAGGTTTCAGAAAAATATTTACATGCAATTATCACGATGTGGAACGTCAGTATTGTTTACTAAATTTTAGATGAAAAAGAATAATATCATATACATAGTAAGAAGATAAAAATCCAGTACCAATTAGGTATAATAAGAGTAATATCAATTTGAACGTAATTAAGTTAGGGATGACTACCTGTACTTTGGTTTTTAGTTCTCCATAATATCCTATCCTTATTTATTTAGAGAGCAGGTGGGTTTATACTGTTCAACCCTGCTTACAAGTACAGTAAAATAAAGAAAAAAAGGTGCAACTCATTTTTCTCGTATAATAATACATCATTCTACAACAAACGAATTATTAATTGGTTTTATCAACAAAATACGCTGTTGAGACCTTCTGTAACTCCAAAGGCTGGGCTGCAAGATGACTATATAAAGTATAACAAATGTTGCACCATACTTTCTAAAATAAAAGCTTCGTACTATTTTATGAGCATGCACATACCAAATCAAAATGATGCAGATTCCTTCAACTTTCGTACCAATTAATTAGACCCATTTTTAATAATACAGGACTGTTAACTGTTAATTAGTTATTTGAACGGTCAGTGTTAGAACATTTTTGCTTTACAGCTTACAAGCCATTTGATCAGAGTCATATATTAATGCAACAAGATCATTAGAAGCCAAAATCTTCAGTAGTGAAAGACAACAGTCCCACAGATTATGGAAAGGAATATTTGCACAAAGATTTAATTTTCTAGGGAAAAGTTTGGTCGTGAATTCAATATTCAAAATAAAGAAATACAGTTTCGTGATTAAACAATGTTGTTAGTTTAGCAGGGTTATAATGACACTGAGATTTTAGAGCTGTATTTCTCGGTATGTAAAACAACGATGAAGGGAGAGCACTAGTTAGGATCAGTTAAAAGTATAGAATTATTAAGGAAAGTGCTGCTTAAGGAATATTTTTATTATCATTGAGTGATTTCTTTATGCTAAAGATTGGGTCATTAAAAGGAATCTCCGATCACAGGGGCAGCAAGGGATGGTACCTTTGCTCAGCAACCCTTCTTTTCCAACATATTAAGTTTAAGCCTCACCCCACACACACAAAATAAATAAATAATAAAGTTTCACCAACAACCCTCCTTGAATTTTGAAACTAAACTTTTTCCCCTTTTTTTCCTCTCAATTTTTGATATGCACAGGTTTGTGTTATTTTTCAAAAAAAATGAAAATTTGCGTTTTTCACTGCAAATATTTGTAGTTTTCATCTTCAAAACTTGCCCGGGTTTTATGTCGTTTCAGTATAGATCCAAAACGTGAAGAAAAAAAATTGTTGAAAATAATTAGAGAAAAGTTTGGTGGAATGCATTTTTTGAAGAGGGCCGCTGGGCATTTTGAAATTCAAGAAAGGAGGTTTTAAAAATCGTCCATTTTATATATGCATGTTTATGCTGTTGGTGCTTGGGTTGGTAAAATATTTAGCATGCTTGGGTTGGCATGGCAATTTAATGAACTCCTTTGAGTAAGAGTGTAACATCACCCACTTAGAGATTCAAAACTAACGGCTATGAATACTGCAGTCATTCATGGTTATTAATCCTTGACGATCAAATGCGGTGATGTTAGATTCATTGATACAGCAGAAACGCATGAATATAAAAAAATCAAAAATTTCAAAACTATTTCCATTCATTTCAAATCCATATTTTATGTTCATTACATAATCCCACAATCGTATATCATATTCAGAGAAAATAAAATTATTACAACATACGTCAAGAGCGACATATGAAAATGCCTCTTTGGATGATCAGAGTATATAATTAGGCAAGAAAAAAACTTTGTCTTTACAAACAACACGGTGGAGTTAAAACAGAAAAGAATTCTAGACAGTTATCATGCCTCCTGCACGCCTCCGGAAGCTTATTCTTCTAAAGAGGTACTTAAAACCGCAACTCTCAAATTACTCAAAATCAGTTTAGTACTCGAGAGTATAAGGGAAAAACATAAACTTCGAGTCGGACATAAAATCTTATAAGAATAATGATTTACCATCTCAAACATTTAGATATATAGTGAGACTACGCCACTTGACGAAACGGGTTTTCCCTTTACTGGTATCCTAAAAACTTTATAAAACAATATACTGTGTTCCTGCATTCACAATGGCTTAGAACATAGCAGTTCAAAATAATATGATGATATGCTCACAAGTAAATCAATTCTGGATTTCACATCCCCATACTTTTTTTACTAGCTGTCTCAATTTATAGCTTTTAGGGTCGCTATTAATCTATAATTTTCATAGGCTGACTAATAACTTGTTTATTATTTATGGACTTCATATCCATTTTCATGGTTTTCATGAGATCACTAAGAACCTATTGGTCCATGTCATTGAGTTTAATTTAAAACTTATCTTATTGGGTCTAAGTGAATACATGAGAAAGTACCATTTCAAAACCTTTAATCTTCATATAAAATTGTTTGGAGAAAATTTGATAGCATCTGAACCATCCCTTCGAAGGTTTTGAAACATTTAAGTAAAACATTGAAGGTTAGCATCAAATACCCCTTTCGAAACCATTGCCTTCGAAACCCTAGACCCCTTTCGAATACTTTTGGAAAGTGGCTTAATATAAGTTTAAAAACAAAGAATACCCTTCGAAAGATTAAAGATTAATGTCCTCAAAAGACTGCAGGGTTTCGACTAAGTTGGAACCACTCCTTTCGGAAGCATTGTCTTATAAATAGAGGATCCCATCTGAAAGCTCTATTTAAACAAAGAAGAAGCGCAGCAGATTCAAAAACAACAGGTACCTACTTGTTCGAAAGCGTCCTTCTAAAAACAAGGCAGGCGCATATCTTTTGAAAATAAGCAAAGGTTTCATCCCCATCGAAAGCATTAGTTTAGATACCATGCCTTACATCTTTTACAATCCCCTACGTACCAATCATGTTGATACCTTGTGTATTGATTTTGGTACTGGTTGGTTTCGACTTAGTAGAAGTGGAGGCATTGGAGTCGAAAGGCGCTTCTGAAAGAGGCGAAACCCACTTTTCTGGATAAAGGCTGAATTAAACCTATTTTTAGTAATCACTTTATAATTAACCTGCCTATTTATAATCCTTTAATTGATTGCCTAAACTTTTCAAATTCTTTACAAAAATAAATGCCGCATACTTCCAGATCTAAATCAAGGAAAATTTAACAATTAAACCCTTCCATTAAGTAAAACCAGTAATGCAATTAATCCCTTCTTTCTAAAACAATTTAATTTTTATAGTAAATCGCTTAGAAAAAACAGGAAATTATTGTTAAGGACAAAATTTTACAGCTTTTTAGCCTCAAGGACAGACCTTCAATATTTTATCCTGAAGGACAACTTTCTATAGGTATCAATTTTTAGTTATTGATAGTAGTTTTTAGGTATCAGTTTGTAGTTATCGGTAGCAATTTTTAGATATCAGTTTTACCTCGGTAGCAGTTTTGTTGTCCTTATGAATAATTTTGGAAAATGTTTGTCCTTATGAATAATTTTTAGAAGAATGTTTGTCCTTGTGGTAAAAACTTTGAGGTCGTGTCCTTGAGGAAAAAAATATACAAATCTTTGTCCTTTAAATTAATTCCCTCTAGAAAAAATCCCAAAAAATTGAAGAAATTCCCTTTCAATACGTTATCTAACGTATAGAAATTTCAGACCTAAATTCTTTCTGAAATAATCGAAATAAAATTTTAAACCCAATTATGCATATTTTGCTTTAAAAATTCATATTAAATTTTCCTTAGCTCAAAAAATTACAAAAATTGAAACTCATCTCCAAAATCATATTTTACATGATATAAATTTCCTCATAGCATTAAAAATCAATTATGATCGGTTTTACCCTTAAAACTGTATAAAATCATATTTTAACAATTTTGTTTAAATCAAACATGTTATAAGTCCACGCATATCATCATCCAAATCATCATAAAATGGATTTAATCTTAAATACAAAAACAAATGATTATAAAACAAAATAAAAATGATTAAGATTATTATTCATCCTAATTATGATAAGGACTTTGAGATTTGTTGTAGATTAATTTTCCCTAACTTTAATCCTTAACTTTTGATTGGGTTTCCCCCTTTTCTTTCTTTGTAATGACCGGCTATTCCTTTTTGGTTTTACTTTTGTTTTTGTGAAATGAAAAATGGACGTGCGAATAAAGGGATGCGTGATTTATAAGATGCGGTTATCCCCTAATAAGGCTTTGTTTTAATTTATTAACATATAAGACATTTTAAGCTCATATAATTAATTTAAGCACGACCTCTAGTTGTTTACAAATCTCAATCCCCTTATCACTATAATTCTTACATTATTCTATTTAATTTATTAAATTAAATCTCCTGAATAATGTTATCAAAAAATAGGGATGGTACAAAGAGGGTGCAAATATGATCATTTATTAAACCACTGGGTGCATAATACGAATCTGTTAAATTTGTGGTGCAAACATACATAATCTGTCCTAGGAATTGGGTTGCCCGAGTTTCTCATGTTGTTATTTATGGGCAAGGGAGAATTTTTTGACTTAGCATATCAGCCAAATTTATAAATGAGCTAAGAGTGATTCCTACTATTGACTCATTGAGTGAACTCATGCATCGAAGAAGAAAAGGTAAGAAATCTAGCAGCCGTATAAATTACATCTTATGGCTGAAATACACTAGCGCTTTCTTTGAAAGGAAAATTTGAAGGCGAACCCTGTTAGTGCAAAATTTCGTCTACAATACCCCAAGATTCAAGGGTATAACCCCGAATGTTACTTGAGTTATGGGCCCCGGGTATGAGATTACCAATACTTGAAATAGATAAGTTGGATTTATGAAAGGTTGAGCTGTGAAATCGTGATGGTAAACTAGAGGAACATAAAGTGCATAAAGTAAATAATACCGAGACTTTTGATAGTGGTTCGGACCAAAAGTCCCTACGTCCACCGTCATTTCCTTATTTATTTACTCTTGTTTAGCCAAAAGGCTTATTTATTACATTGAATCTAAACGATTCCACCATTAATGAATTTTTGAGTAGAGCTCTAATATAGGAAAGTACTATATAATTGTGAAAGTTTTTTTTACCAAAAGATCCCTTGTGCCTTGGGATTGTCGCCTATTTATAACCGGGAAGCTATAGCACCATTGATGGAGAATCCTCTCCTTGAATTGCTGAGGTTGTTTGATGTGCGACTACAATTGGAGTTTGTTCTGAGCATCTAACGTTGTAGCTTAAGAGGAGTAGATCGATGACTTGTCTTCCCGCCTAAACGGCCTCCTGCATTTGAGCCGCATTTTGTTTCGTTTGTCGTCTCGATCGTTGATTCCTTTTGCTATAGATTGGTGCTTTGGGCTTTGGTTCCGCTAATAGGCAATTCCTCTTCGGCCTGTTGTATTATTCTTTCGAGACGAGCTCAACCCGTTCGTTCTTTAAATCTAAGCATCATAACTCTTGCAATACATATAGATACGGTGCGTTGGACTTACCTTAGGAAGACAATCATTATTTTTGCTACTGATAATTTTTAATATAACACATGCCTTCAAAGTTTACTTTGTATGTGAAACATGGAGCAAACTTTGAAGTGTGAAGGTTTGGTTTATTTTTCTTGATTATCTTCCGAGGTTAGTCTGCACTATGTGTATGGAAGAAGTTATGACACTTAGTTTTGAATGGAGTACTGGATCAAATGATGTGCATTTAAAGGTTTTGAAAACCAAGGGGTGGTGATTTATCTTGGACCAAGAGGTCAAAAACTTTCAAAATTGTATTGGTTATGTGAGACCATCTAGGCTAGATGATGAGTGAAAAATGCAAACATCGAAAGACGAAATATAAATTGGGACCTTACGGTCAAATCTCCACCAATCGAACTATAATCGGGAAGCTAAAGTCCTAACTAACATCCAATAGACTAAGGAATGTAAACTTATCTAATAAGATCAAGGAATTATAGAAAAACACAATCGAACTTGTGCCAAATCAATTAAATCCCTTCGGCTTAGAGGTACTAGATTAAGTAATCAAGTCTTGTAACTTAAGAGGAAATTAAAGTTTCTTTAGATGACCGAGACAAGATTTTTCAAGGATTAATCCAACTCTCTAAACTACATATGAGAAACATTTAGTTGAAGAATAAATTCCTCATAAGGTTCTATGATCTAAGCCTAACTATAAATATGGAGGTTCCATATGGTTACCGAAGTGTAACTCCATCCTCCTTAGCTATTGCTGGAGGGAAGACTCTCGAAAATTAACATGTTTCGGAATACGTTCCCCAATATGTTCCGGAAGCTAGCCTTAACCTAACCCTAGTAGATTCTTCTCCTTCAGAACCTTCTATACCAAAGGATGGTTTAGGGAAGGACGTTTCTTTTTACAATACGGACAGACGAACCCTCGATTCCCTTGCTGATGCTAGGAGTAGAGGCCTTAGGATTTTTTGACCACTAAGGAGAAATCTGCTCATCTTAGGGGACCATTAATTTTGTATTATTTTTTTATTTGTACTAATTTTTAATAGAATGAATAAAATTACCTTTGAAATGATCTTCCTTTCCTGATTTTAATCTGAATTTCTTCTAGGGGCAATCATGTCTCAAGTACTTAGAACTAAAGAGAGACCGTGCCTCCTTGCAACAGAGTCTCAATGATAAAATAGCTGAACTAATGACGTGTAGTCCTGATCTAGGTATCAATGTTCATGCTGCCTTGAAAGACAACAAATCCTTCATGCGAACTCTTGAAGTGTTATCCAGTCTACTATTTCAGAGGCAAAGCCGGTTACTGGTTAGGCTTCGAAATCTTCCATTTCTGGTCAATGGGAGTCCAAGTCTATTCTTCGACAACAATTGGACGAAGCTCACCAAGAGCTTTCGGCAATCAAATTATAGGAACTCCAAACTGAAAATAAGCGAACTAACGAGGTTAGGGTTGTGACCTTTTCAACTCGAGGAAGTGGCAGAGGTAGAGGTCGTGCTAATACGTGACTTTCTTCTTGTAACAACCCGCATATTTGTCGATTATATATTTAAATATTTTATTTAAATATTTTATCGTTAGTCGGATTTTAGTCCGAAAAGCTACTTTTTGCATACGGTCGAATTAGGGCTCGGGACCACTCCCATTGAGTTTAAAATGCCGTTTGCGACCTTTTTGAGTATAAGCTTCGATATGTTTGGAGAAAGTTGATTTCTGCTACTTTTTACTTTGGGTTTGGTTTTTGGGCTCAGCCCTATGTTAACTTATACTCCAAAACTGAACCACTCTCCCCATTCTCCCTCACTTCTTTCTCTTTTCAGTTTTCTTAGCTTTAATGGTGGGAGAGATTGGAAATTAAAACTCCAAAACCCTAGTTTCTCTTGCAAATCAAATTCCTAGCTCCAAACTCAAGAAGAACCCATTGGTAAGCTTCTCTCCTTCTTCTCCAACTTATTCTCTTACCAATTTCAGAAATTCCTAAACCTAATTTCGGGAATGTTCTTGTTTTGAGCATTAGATTCAAGCTCAATTGGGTTGTGTTGAAGAGAGGTTGATTCTCCATTTGCTTTCAAGCTTCTTCTTGTTCGATTTTGTGAAAAGGTGAGATTTTTATCTCACATCTATGACTATAGTTATCTTTGGTTGTTGGGTATGAATTCCTAACACTTCTTCATGTGCATTTGCTCTTGATTTGGATTGGTTTTGTGAATACTCCAATTGTTGGGTTTTTAAGTCAAATTTGTGTGAAATCCTTTTTTTGGATGTTTGATCATGCTTTTGGTGATGCATCGAGGAGCATATAGGGCCGGGTTGCCGATTGGCATAAACCCTTAGAGCCAATGTTCGTCCGGTTGCATTTTGGAAGAGTTTGCTCTTCATATGAATAAGGTTGAAAAGCAGCCCAGGCATGATTCAGTCGACTGAAAAACTCTGTTCAATCGACTGAACCTGAAACCCGAGAGTTTCCAGGCATGATTCAGTCGACTGAAAAACTCTGCACAGTCGACTGAAACTGGAAACAGAAAGTTTCCTGAACCTGAAAAATTTTCAGGTACAGGGTCAGTCGACTGAAAACTCTGTTCAGTCGACTGAACCTGCTGTTTGAGTCCAATTTGCCTTTTTGGATTGAAATTCCAATTTAAATCGATTTGTGATAATCCTATTTGTTGTTATCATCTATTATGACTTTGATGACTCTTTTTAGGGATTTTTGAATATCCATTTCGATTGGTCCTTTATCGATTTCTTTGGATTTTATTCACATCTTCGTATGTGAATTTTTGTGATTGATTGTTCTTACAATCTTCTTCGTGATTTGTCACTTTAAAAATATAAAGGTTTTCTATACTAGTAGTAAATATCAAAACTCTTTCCTCAAACGATTTCAATACTATTTTAATACCAAATTCGTTTATAAAACCGTTTTCCAATCTATTAGTATATACAAACCTTTACCTCACTCGTATGCGAAATCTAATTAAACGACTTAGTAAAACGAGTGGTATGAAACGCTTGCATTTACTTCGTCGGTTAATTCTTGGACTTGTTCGATTGAATCTTTTGTGACATTCTTCTAGTGGAGATTTACAGTTTGTTCGTAAATGTTTAAGTTAAGCAAGTGGTTATGGGACATGAAGCTAAACTTTTATATTTACTAGCTTAGTGTAATTGACACTTCTCGATGATCATGACGATCATTTTTGTGATTTAGACTAGCAATGTGCGATGTCTCTTTGTCTGCGTGGGAGACTAAACCCCGTTCGTGTGTCAAAATTATGGGGTAGCAACCCACGGTCTTCGGACCATTCGTGTGTCAGGTCTTCGGACCAATTCGTGTGTCAAATTAATGGCTAGCTACCATGAGATAGCTTCTCGTTCATGTGTTACAGCTGTTGGTGAGTTTTCATGCTCCCGTTCATGTGATAGGCCTCCCCCCTTTATATTGTGTGATTTCTGGATTTCGTGTGTCGAATTCTGGAATTTTCTTCTTCACCTATTTTTTTGTGATTTCTATTGATATGATTTATCAATTCTTGTGCATAGGTGAATTCGTGTGTCATTGACTGGATTTCTTGTGTTAATTTCTGGAAGTTATGTTTCACCAACTTTGTGATTTCTATTGATATGATTTATCAATTTTTGTGCATAGGTGATTTCGCGTGTCATTAACTTGTTGTGAATACAAGTTTTGGGTATGATACCCTTTTTGGATCTTTGAGAAGATTCTTTGATATTGATTAATCATTTGTTGATTATCATTTACATACTTATAGTAGTATGCCATTATGAATATTATACGTCTTTGCCATATCTTATATGTCATTTATTGTGGCTTGGTGAATGAAATCAGGAGTATAACATCCCTTTTTATCTTGAGTAGATTATCGTGATATTGATATATCCCTTGACGATTTTCAGTTACTTATGTATATATCACAGCTTGGCATTGTGATTATAATGTGTTTAGTCATATCTCCTATTCTATATCATGTTATCTGATATTTATAGTTAGACTGATCCATTTATTATTTTCTTATTAAATAATACTCGGGTCAGGCCGAGATGTTACAGGTGCTTCTGCTTGACTTCTCCCCTGGGATTGACTTCTCTGACTTTTGGCAAACTACTTAAATTAGTAGTTTATTTTGTTATATACACTTAAGATATAGACTCATTGTTGTATTCTTTTGTATAGCACGTGCTGCTATTCTTTTGTATTATTGTGGATCTTTTTGACCACTACTCTGATATACACTTCCATGTGTTAATTATATATTCATATCTTCTTCCGCCTTTGTGATATGAATTATCTGTGACTGATTTGTGTTATGCTTATTTCTATATTTGTTTTCCGAAGGATTTATATTGCCACCATGTAGTAGCTTTGAGTTTGTGTCGGTATGTCGGATTTCCTCTTGAAATAGAATGCATGTTATATTATCTAACATATCGGTGCTCGCGCAAAGAAATTACACGGATGGTCGCTCCTCAACAGCCTTATTCTCCGTGCTAGTCGACAGCATTCACCGTAATGTTCTTGACTAGCGTGGGTATAGAGGTGGGGCATCACAGCTTGGTATCAGAGCCAAACTTCGGAACAATATGGAATATTATAACAAGGATCATCGTCCTAAGTCTTTCTTAGGAGTCGTGCTTTAGGATTTAATTCGAGTCTTCGTACCGATTCATCCTATTTTCCTTATGATTCCTTGTTTATCTATCAAGATTGCTTGATATTCAATTTGGTGAATAACCTTTTCTTCTTCTTGTTTCTTTCAAAAGGAAGAGAAATGTCTAGACCAGGCCGCCCCAAAGCCGCGCCATCTAGCACTCCACCCCAAGATGGAGTTTTTATGACTGCTCAACAGCTTCTTGATTTGGTAACAAATGCTCAAGCAGCTGGAGCTAACCCGGAACCTACTCACCCAAAGTCGGGATTTGCACGCTTGTGTAGCGATTACACTAATTTGGATGGGGAGCCATTCAAGGATTCCGAAACTGTTATTGAAGTACAGGCCTGGCTAAGGTCATGCGATCGAATCTTTTCTCGCATGAATCTTATTGACCTTCACCGAGTTCAGGTGGCCTCTAGTATGCTCCGAGAAAGAGCATTGGACTGGTACGAACTTCTTATTTCTGAGATTAATGAAGCGGATCTCACCTGGGAGAAATTCCGAGAGCGCTTCGAATTAAAATTCGTACCAGAAGCAGAAAAAGTGACATTGGCTCGACGATTTATAGACCTTGTTCAAGGTGAGTCATCCGTGACTGATTACGTCGCCTCCTTCGAGTCGCTTTCCAAATATGGGGTTGAATACATCAACACCCCTCTGAAGAAGAATCAGAGATTTGTTTATGGCTTAAACAAAAGTCTCAAGAAGTCATTACTCCTAAAATTAGAAGTTTCTTTCGACCAACTCGTTGATATCGCTCTTCGTCTTGAAGAGGCGGATAGAGAGAATGATGTTGAAGTGGTGGGTTCCAAACCAAACTTCAACAACAAGAAGAGGCCAAGCAAATTCAAAGGTCCTTATCCCAATGAGAAAGGGAAGCAAGCAACCTCCGTGGCAAAGACTTCTTCCTTTGGCCGTGGGGAATGCTATAATTGTGGTTCGAAGGACCATTATGCGAACAAGTGCCCTAGGTCTCTCTCTTGTCGCTACTGCAAAGTTCCCGCTCATGTTATATCTTCATGCCCCAAGCTTTAGGGCAGAAAGGAGGGAAAGTTAAATGTTGCTCAAGCCCCTGGCAACACATCTCGTGGCCAAGCTATTTCTCATTCTATTCTAGATGGAATTATTTTGTTTCGTGATCATCCTATTCGAGTTCTTTTTGATACGGGTGCGTCCCATTCTTTTATATCAAAAGAACTTGTTGATACTTTTTCTTTGGATGTTTTGTGTTTAATGACTTCTTTGAGAATTGCGAATCCGGTTGGTGGATCCGCAACAATCAGTTTATTGTGTAAAGATGTCGAGATTATTTTGTGTGATTTTTCTTTTCGAGCCGATTTGCATGTCATGCGTTATTTAGGCTTTGGAATGATTTTGGAAATGAATTGGCTTAACCGTTATGAAGCTCATATCCTATGTCCTGAGCGGACTATTCATCTTCGACATCCTCAATCTGTTAATCAGGTTTCTGTTATTCTTAAATATTCAGATTCTGCTTTGGTTGCATCTTTATATTCTTTAAATCCTCGTGATGACGATGATGATGATGAGGGTGATATTATTTCTCTTATTCACGTCGTTTGTGAATTTTCCGACATATTCGAGCCCGTTTTAGGATTACCACCTAAGCGAGCAATTGAGTTCAGAATTAATCTTATTCCGGAAGCTCAACCTATCACTCGTCCTCCTTATCGTATGTCCAATAAAGAAAACGAGGAGATGCGTAAACAATTATCTGAATTGGAAACGAAGCAATTTATTCGCTCTAGTTCCTCGCCTTGGGGAGCTTCAGCTATTTTTGTGAAGAAATCCGATGGTACACTTAGGCTTTGTGTTGACTACCGCAAGCTTAATGATCTTACTATCAAAAATAAATATCTTTTACCTCGGGTTGATGATCTATTCGATCAACTTAGTGGTGCTAGAGTCTTTTCACAATTGGACTTGGCTACCGGTTTTCATCAGCTTCGTATTGCGGAGGATAGCATTCCTTTGACATCGTTCCGTACTCGGTATGGATCTTATGAATGGCTTGTTATGCCATTTGGGTTAACAAATGCCCCGGCTTATTTCGTTGACTTAATGAATCGAGTTTTTAAAGACTTTCTCGACCGGTTTGTTTTCATCTTTATCGATGATATTCTTGTTTATTCTAAAACCGAGGAGGAGCATGAAAAACATCTTCGGATTGTGTTGGAAACTCTTAGAAGTAATCAATTAAGGGCAAAGTTTTCTAAGTGCCACTTTTGGCAATCTCGTGTGAAGTTTCTCGGTCACATTATTTCCGAATCCGGAATTTCCGTGGATCCTTCAAAGATTGAAGCGATTCAAGATTGGAAGAGACCGGAGAGTGTGACAGAGATTCGTAGTTTTCTTGGATTGGAGGGCTATTACCGTCGTTTTATTAAAGACTTTTCTAAAGTTGCCGTGCCTCTCACTAGCTTGACGAAGAAAGGTGTTAAATACATTTGGTCGGACAAATGTGAAGCTTCTTTTCAGAAATTAAAAGAACTTCTTTATGATGCTCCTGTTCTTGTTATTCCCGATGGGAATCAAGATTTCGTTGTTTATACCGATGCTAGTCGCATTGGTTTGGGTGTCGTTCTTATGCAAAAGGAACGCGTTATTGCTTATGCTTCTAGGCAATTAAAGCCTGCTGAGACTAGATATGCCACTTATGATTTAGAGCTCGCGGCTATTGTTTTTGCTCTTCGGATTTGGCGTCATTATCTCTTAGGAGAGAGATTTGTTCTTTACACAGATCATAAGTCTTTGAAATATTTATTCTCTCAAAAGGAACTTAATTTGCGTCAACAGCGTTGGCTCGAATTTCTTGCACCATATGATCTTGATATTCTTTATACTCCCGGTAAGGGTAATCTTGTCGCCGATGCTCTTAGCCGTAAACAACAAGCTGTTGTTTCTATGATGATATCCGAATGGAACGATCTCGAGATTTTATCCACTTGCGAAATTCGAGACCGTGTTTCCGATTTATGCTCATCATTTGTTTTATGTAGCCTTGAGGCTCATCCATCTTTTTTAGACCGCATTCTTGAAGCTCAAAGGCTAGATGCTGAATTGGTTCTTCTTGGCCAAAATATTAAGGATAAAATTGATATTGAAGGTTTGAAAGACTTTAATATC
This sequence comes from Allium cepa, assembly GCA_030765085.1. NCBI lineage: Eukaryota > Viridiplantae > Streptophyta > Magnoliopsida > Asparagales > Amaryllidaceae > Allium > Allium cepa. The sequence goes on from CM060935.1 coordinate 431,333,005, forward strand.
GATTCTCGTGGCGACATTCAGAAATTTGGTAGACTTATCGTGCCAAATGTTAGGGATCTTCGTAAAGATATTTTAGAAGATTCTCATCAATCTAAATTTACCATTCATCCCGGTAGTAGTAAAATGTACGCGGATACGAAGCGACTTTATTATTGGGAGGGAATAAAACTTGACATCGCTAACTTCGTTAAACGTTGCATGACTTGCCAACTCGTTAAGGCCGAACATCAAAGGCCCGGAGGGTTATTGCAACCTTTAGAAATTCCAGTTTGGAAGTGGGATCAAATTTCCATGGATTTTATAGATGGCCTTCCCCGTTCTCGATCGGGTTATGATAGCTTATGGGTAATTGTTGATAGACTTACTAAATCCGCCCATTTTATTCCCGTTCGGTCTATCCGAACCGTTCCTCTTTTGGCCAAACTCTTTATTAAAGAGATTGTTAAATTGCATGGGGTTCCTACTTCAATGTTAGTGATCGTGATCCATTGTTTACTAGTGGATTTTGGAAGAGTCTTCAAAAAGCTTTGGGAACGAAGCTTAATTTTAGCACCGCTTATCATTCCCAGTCCGATGGACAAACCGAGCGTGTGAATCAAACTCTTGGAGATCTTCTTCGTGCTTGTGTTCTTGATTTTGGTGGAAGTTGGGAAGATCATATTTCACTTGTTGAATTTTCCTATAATAATAGCTTCCAATCTAGTATTGGTATGGCACCTTTCGAGGCACTCTACGGAAGGCCATGCCGATCTCCTTCTTGTTGGCTTGAGGCCGGTGAGAAGCTGGTTTTAGGTCCAGATTTTATTCGGGATTCTATAGAAAAGATTGATCTTATTCGTCATAGGATGAAAGAAGCCCAGAGTAGACAAAAATCCTATGCCGATAACCGGAGAAGGAAGTTAGAATTTTCTGTGGGAGATCTTGTGTTTATTCGTGTTTCACCAATGAAAGGTGTTGTACGTTTCAGTCGATCGGGAAAACTTGTGCCTCGATATATTGGGCCATTTCCTATCACCGAACGTATTGGTTCCATGGCTTATCGCCTTTTATTACCGGCTCAGTTTTCTGCTATGCATGACGTGTTTCACGTTTCTCAACTTCGGAAATGTCTTCGAGATTCCGATTCTATTCTTGAGCCCGGTGTTGTGGAAGAGATTGAAGTTTCGTCTAATTTAACTTATGAGCAACATCCTATTCGTATCATTGCTTCGGAAGTCAAACGACTTCGAAATAAAGATGTTCCGCTTGTTAAAGTTCAATGGTCTTCAAATCCTAAGGATTGTTCTTGGGAATCTAGAGAGTACATCGAGCGAACACATCCGGACTTACTTTCTCGTGCTCTTTGAGGTGAACTTCTTATTTCAAGTTTCTTTTGGGTTAAATATGCTTTTATGGTTGTTACTTTATGTTCTCTTCTTTAACATTGCGAGGACGCAATTTCTTTAAGGAGGGAAGTCTGTAACAACCCGCATATTTGTCGATTATATATTTAAATATTTTATTTAAATATTTTATCGTTAGTCGGATTTTAGTCCGAAAAGCTACTTTTTGCATACGGTCGAATTAGGGCTCGGGACCACTCCCATTGAGTTTAAAATGCCGTTTGCGACCTTTTTGAGTATAAGCTTCGATATGTTTGGAGAAAGTTGATTTCTGCTACTTTTTACTTTGGGTTTGGTTTTTGGGCTCAGCCCTATGTTAACTTATACTCCAAAACTGAACCACTCTCCCCATTCTCCCTCACTTCTTTCTCTTTTCAGTTTTCTTAGCTTTAATTGTGGGAGAGATTGGAAATTAAAACTCCAAAACCCTAGTTTCTCTTGCAAATCAAATTCCTAGCTCCAAACTCAAGAAGAACCCATTGGTAAGCTTCTCTCCTTCTTCTTCAACTTATTCTCTTACCAATTTCAGAAATTCCTAAACCTAATTTCGGGAATGTTCTTGTTTTGAGCATTAGATTCAAGCTCAATTGGGTTGTGTTGAAGAGAGGTTGATTCTCCATTTGCTTTCAAGCTTCTTCTTGTTCGATTTTGTGAAAAGGTGAGATTTTTATCTCACATCTATGACTATAGTTATCTTTGGTTGTTGGGTATGAATTCCTAACACTTCTTCATGTGCATTTGCTCTTGATTTGGATTGGTTTTGTGAATACTCCAATTGTTGGGTTTTTAAGTCAAATTTGTGTGAAATCCTTTTTTTGGATGTTTGATCATGCTTTTGGTGATGCATCGAGAAGCATATAGGGCCGGGTTGCCGATTGGCATAAACCCTTAGAGCCAATGTTCGTCCGGTTGCATTTTGGAAGAGTTTGCTCTTCATATGAATAAGGTTGAAAAGCAGCCCAGGCATGATTCAGTCGACTGAAAAACTCTGTTCAGTCGACTGAACCTGAAACCCGAGAGTTTACAGGCATGATTCAGTCGACTGAAAAACTCTACACAGTCGACTGAAACTAGAAACGGAAAGTTTCCTGAACCTGGAAAATTTTCAGGTACAGGGTCAGTCGACTGAAAACTCTGTTCAGTCGACTGAACCTGCTGTTTGAGTCCAATTTTCCTTTTTGGATTGAAATTCCAATTTAAATCGATTTGTGATAATCCTATTTGTTGTTATCATCTATTATGACTTTGATGACTCTTTTTAGGGATTTTTGAATATCCATTTCGATGGGTCCTTTATCGATTTCTTTGGATTTTATTCACATCTTCGTATGTGAATTTTTGTGATTGATTGTTCTTACAATCTTCTTCGTGATTTGTCACTTTAAAAATATAAATGTTTTCTATACTAGTAGTAAATATCAAAACTCTTTCCTCAAACGATTTCAATACTATTTTAATACCAAATTCGTTTATAAAACCGTTTTCCAATCTATTAGTATATACAAACCTTTACCTCACTCGTATGAGAAATCTAATTAAACGACTTAGTAAAACGAGTGGTATGAAACGCTTGCGTTTACTTCGTCGGTTAATTCTTGGACTTGTTCGATTGAATCTTTTGTGACATTCTTCTAGTGGATATTTACAGTTTGTTCATAAATGTTTAAGTTAAGCAAGTGGTTATGGGACATGAAGCTAAACTTTTATATTTACTAGCTTAGTGTAATTGACACTTCTCGATGATCATGACGATCATTTTTGTGATTTAGACTAGCAATGTGCGATGTCTCTTTGTCTGCGTGGGAGACTAAACCCCGTTCGTGTGTCAAAATTGTGGGGTAGCAACCCACGGTCTTCGGACCATTCGTGTGTCAGGTCTTCTGACCAATTCGTGTGTCAAATTAATGGCTAGCTACCATGAGATAGCTTCTCGTTCATGTGTTACAGCTGTTGGTGAGTTTTCATGCTCCCGTTCATGTGATAGGCCTCCCCCCTTTATATTGTGTGATTTCTGGATTTCGTGTGTCGAATTCTGGAATTTTCTTCTTCACCTATTTTTTTGTGATTTCTATTGATATGATTTATCAATTCTTGTGCATAGGTGAATTCGTGTGTCATTGACTGGATTTCTTGTGTTGATTTCTGGAAGTTATGTTTCACCAACTTTGTGATTTCTATTGATATGATTTATCAAATCTTGTGCATAGGTGATTTCGTGTGTCATTAACTTGTTGTGAATACAAGTTTTGGGTATGATACCCTTTTTGGATCTTTGAGAAGATTCTTTGATATTGATTAATCGTTTGTTGATTATCATTTACATACTTATAGTAGTATGCCATTATGAATATTATACGTCTTTGCCATATCTTATATGTCATTTATTGTGGCTTGGTGAATGAAATCTGGAGTATAACATCTGTTTTATCTTGAGTAGATTATCGTGATATTGATATATCCCTTGACGATTTTCAATTACTTATGTATATATCACAGCTTGGCATTGTGATTATAATGTGTTTAGTCATATCTCCTATTCTATATCATGTTATCTGATATTTATAGTTAGACTGATCCGTTTATTATTTTCTTATTAAATAATACTCGGGTCAGGCCGAGATGTTACAGGTGCTTCTGCTTGACTTCTCCCCTGGGATTGACTTCTCTGACTTTTGGCAAACTACTTAAATTAGTAGTTTATTTTGTTATATACACTTGAGATATAGACTCATTGTTGTATTCTTTTGTATAGCACGTGCTGTTATTCTTTTGTATTATTGTGGATCTTTTTGACCACTACTCTGATATACACTTCCATGTGTTAATTATATATTCATATCTTCTTCCGCCTTTGTGATATGAATTATCTGTGACTGATTTGTGTTATGCTTATTTCTATATTTGTTTTCCGAAGGATTTATATTGCCACCGTGTAGTAGCTTTGAGTTTGTGTCGGTATGTCGGATTTCCTCTTGAAATAGAATGCATGTTATATTATCTGACATATCGGTGCTCGCGCAAAGAAATTACACGGATGGTCGCTCCTTAACAGCCTTATTCTCCGTGCTAGTCGACAGCATTCACCGTAATGTTCTTGACTAGCGTGGGTATAGAGGTGGGGCGTCACACTTCTTCTTATAGAACCACTACTGCCTCTTTTGGGTATTGTTCTCAACCCACGAGGAGTTCTCCCTTTGCCCCAGTACTTAATACATCAAACATTCTTATTAGTACTAAGGATGGTCGAAGAATCTCGTTCAATCGTTTTAAGAAAGACGGGTATCTAAAACATTCGACAAGATGGAGGAACATTTCAAATCTCATTTGGAGAAGGCTATTATGGAGACTAAAACTAAGGTCAAAAACATGTATGAAGGCTTATGAGACGTTGCCCCTTTCTTTTTTTGTATATTGTATTCCAGATGTACTAATAATCACATGAATAATCTGTCTATAAAATTGATGTCTCCTTTTGTCTTTTCGGTTAACTAGTCTTTTCAACTCAAGCCATTTTGCTTGTCCTTTTTAATTCTATCTCGGGGCTCTTCTTGCTCCTTGGCATCTCCCAGTATCATGGTTTTCGATGTCCATTCTTACAGCTTGGATTCGGAATCCTTACCCAATAATTATTCTTACTTAGGAACTTTCCTCATAAAACATCAATCTTATTAGGAATTCTTTTCGATTCTAAATTTATGCATGATACTTCTCGATCGTGGCTTACTATGGTTGAAAACCTACCCAATGCATGGCACCTCTAGTCCATGGCTCACTAACATTATGATCTACCCGACACTCTAATCTAACTAGGAATCTATCCAATGCATGACACTTCTTGTCCATGGCTCGCTATCATTGGTATATACCCGACACTCTAATCTAATCGGAATCTACCCAATATTTTAATCTAATTGAGAATCTACTGAACATTCTAATTTATTTGGAAATCTACCAAATGTATGGTACTACTTGACTATGGTTCACTATTATTGGGAATCTACCTAATATTTTAATCTAACTGGAGATTTACCCAGTGCATGCTTTTACTGACCATGACTCACTATTAGCATGCATTTTAATTTTCAAATTCTTTTTTAACCCAGATGATATTGGCCTTACACTTTGTTGCACATCATTCTGGGGGTGCTTTTATGGCGAGGTCTACCAACTTATAGCTAGGTACCAATCTACGACCACTTTGGCTGGTGTCGGTTAGTGCCCTATAACCATTTTTGCCTGGTGTCGACCATCTAAAACTATTTTAAGTCACTGGTTATATGGAAAGCTAATTGTAACTTGGCAAAAGAAAAATAGAAGTGCTTTCGAATTACTTTTTAAAAGACTTTTGAAATTGAGTAGTTAATAAGCTTTATTGTTAGGTAGAAAACATACTTAATTTAAGTCGTAGAAAGAGAATTATCGAAAAAATAAATATTTATTCACAAAAAGTGAAACTCTTTATTGACTTCGTCAGATCAATAAAAGAATTTCGGCCTTTGGACTTTAAATGCAGACACAACAATTGAAAATAACTAAAAAGAGAACGTTCTAGATAAAATGTTATGGATACCAAGATTAGATTGTACTTACCGAAAGAGAAAAGAGCTGAACCCGAAAGGAACATCTTTGGTAAGATGAGAGATTTCTTTGAATATAGAGATCCAAATAGCATTCTTTGTCTTCCAAAGGGGGTATATATTAGTTCAGTTGAATGAGTCTACATAGATTTTCCCAAGAGAGGAAAGAGTGAAACCTGAAAGGAGCGTTTTTAGTAAGATGAGAGATTTCTTCAAATATAAAAATTCACATAGCATTCTTTGTCTTCAAAAGGGGTTATATATCTATTCAGTTGAATGAGTCTACACAAATTTCCCCTGAAACATAGGAACAAATTTAGACATTTATAAAGATGAGATATTTAAGTAGCTATTTAATGAACTCAATCAATCTCCCTTTCTATATGAAATTTTCTATAGCATGAGAAAGTCTTCGACACTCGTCTGTTTTATGCTTATTTACTTGATGGTAAACACGGTAATTCTTTCCTTTTGGATCTTCTTTGATGGGTGGGGGATAGTTTGGACAATGGTGTTCTTCACCATTTACATAAAGATCCAAGACAGGCTCTGATTAAGAAGAGTGAAAACTTGGTCTTGTTAGGCCTTCTTTCGTGGTTGAAGAGTAGAGGTGACCGGATGGCTCTTTTAGCAGGAAGAGAGGAACCTTTATTTGTCATTATCACAATACTCAAATCCTTAATTTTGTTCACATAGTCTTGACCGTCTCTCAGAGTTAAGCAAACTCTTGGAGAGACTCCTGAAGATACTTCAAAAGTTGTCTGATCTGGAAAGCTTGAAGTTCATAAACAGGATCATATTTTTCGCCATGCTCTTTCTCCGAGATGAGGGTAATCGATCTCTCATTGTTGTCCTCTTCAATAGGTCGAATATGAAGGTTGAAGAGGGATGATGTTTCCGAGAAGAAACAAATGGTGGAGGTTCGGAGTCCTCATTCTAGCGCCAAAAATGTTGGTGTACAATTTCGTCTACACCAACACCCTAAGATTCAAAGGTATAACCCATAATGTTACTTGAGTTATAAGCCCCGGATGTGAGATTACCGAGACTTGAAGTAGATAAGTTGGAGTTACGGAAGGTTGAGCTGTGCAATCATGATGGTAAAATAGAGGAAGACAAAGTGCAGAAAGTAAATACCACCGAGGCTTTTTATACTGGTTTGGAATGAAAGTCTCTATGTCCACTGTCATTTCTTTATTTAGTTACTCTTGTTTAGCGAGAGACTTATTACATTGAATCTAAACGTTTCCGCCATTAATGTTTTTTAAATAGAGCTCTAATATAGGAAAGTACTATATAATTGTGTAATTTCTTTTTTTTTAAGTCAAAAGATATTTTGTGTCTTGGAATTGCCGTCTATTTACAGCCAGCAAGTTGTAGTGCCATTGGTGGAGAATCTCCTCCTTGGACTAATGAGATTGTTTAATGTGCAGCTACACTTGGAGTTTGTTCCGAGTATCTAGCGTTGTAGCTTAAGAGGTGTGGATCGATGACTTGTCTTCCCACCTAAAGGGCCGCCTGCATCTGGGCCATATATTGTTTCGTTGGTTGTCTCGACTGTTGATTGCTTCTGTTCACTACTAGAAAATGGTCAAATAGCGACGGGGAGGAGCGACGGCTTCCGAAGGGCCGTCGGCGGCCGTCGGAAGCCGTCGGAAAATCACGCATACCTGCAGCTCGGCCGAGCCTTTCTTCCTCATTTTCTAGCCAACTCAAATTAACAAAAAAAAAAACCAAATCACCATTTTCCACCTTCAATCGCTGATTTCGTGATTTTTTCTCCTTCCTCGCTGTGAATTCAACACCTCTTGCTCTTAATCTCAGCTATAATCTCTTATTTTTGTGAAAAAATCAGTTTTTACCCTAATTCTAGATTTGCATAAATTGATAAATTAGGGCGAATTAGTGATTGCAATTATTTTTAATAGCGTAATAACGGTTTATAGCATCACATGGTATACCTATTTCATCTTTTATCGTGAAATTATGAAAAACATATATAATTTGTGGTTGTTCATGTATATGTAAATCGTTGTGTATGCCTTGATTCTACGATTGTATATGTGTGTAGCGCTGCTATCATTGTATTGTGTTAGTTAGAATAAGATAAAATGAATGAATGAGCTAGGAGTATTATATTGTGCACGTATTGACTTATGAAACAAAACAAAATGCATGAGTCTAAATTATAATTGTGTATATTGAAAAATGACAAAAATGTTAAACCAGCCTTAAGTTGATGTAATACGCCGAATGAATGTGTTAAATTAATATATTTTTTTGTAAATGTGAACAGTGAGTAAAACTGTATTTTTTCGTAAAATGCATGCATGTAATTTTGACAAATGTCTCTTAGAGAGTTTTTGGTCCCGTCTGACGAATGTTGTACATGATTGTTGTATAAATAGTCGTTTTTTTCGAAAAACGACCATTTATATTCATCTGGTACAATGTTGTTGGATTTGTCCCTGTATTGGACAAGTTATGAACACAGTAAGCATTTACATTTTGTATACTACTTCGTCTCAAACGGTTCATAAAATTTCGGCCTAACTTTTCTTTTTTGTTTCCTGCGTACACGCATTTGTGTACAATGCAGGCAACAAAAGGGAAATGCTACCGAAATTTTATTGAATCGTTTGAGACGAAGTAATATACGAAATGTAAATGCTTACTGTGTTTGTAATGGGAAGTAGGATGCCTGACCAATGAAAAAAAATTATACAATTTTTTATATCGATACGTTAAAAAATAAAATGTGCCATATTTGAAAATATTTTTAAATTTGTGAAGTTGTTCTTTAAATTCAAATATTATGCGACCATCAAAATAATCTTTTTCGAATTTGTATTCTTGAAAATAAATATTAAATTTTGAACTTCTCATTTTGTCAAATATGAAAAATGATTGATTATTTTGTTGATCAGAGGAGATGGATGTACCAAAGAAAAGGACTGAGGGGCTCAATAAAAGAAGATTTTTATAATGATATAAAAGTGTTTGTTGAATTCGCTTTAAGTAATAACCGAAACGATCGAGAAATTCGTTGTCCGTGTAGTAGGTGTAGACATTTGAAGTATTTGTTACCAATATTGTGAAAGTTCATTTGTGCCAAAACGGTTTGGAACCCGAGTATTATGTTTGGGATCGGCATGAAGAAGTTGTAGCAAATACTTCTGTAGAGTCTGAAAGTGTCGTTAACGAAATAGTTTCGACGACCCGTATAGAAAATATGGTTGAAGATGGAGCACGATCAATGTTTTCTATGATTGAAGTTGACGACGATGATGGAAATGTTGAAGAACCAAATATTGAAGCAAAAAAATTATGATTTACTAGATGCTGCTAGGAAACTTATTTGGTATGGTTGTAAAAGCGGCACTCAGCTGTCAGTAATCGCAGAATACATTGCGATGAAGTCAAAATACAACATCACTGAAGCTGGATTTACGGCTGTTGTACAAGCTGCAAAAAGAGATATGTCGTCCGATAATCTAATGTGTGAAAATCACTATGAAGTTAAAAAACTTATGTAGGCTTTTGGTTTACCTTATCTGAAAATAGATACATGTTAAAGGCTGCTTGTTGTTTTGGAAAGAAGACGCAAAACTTAGAAGTTGTAAAGTTTGTAACCAGGAGAGATACAAACCATGAAAAAAAGGGAAGGAAGTTCTGTACAAGTGTATGCATTACTTACCCATAACTCCAAGACTTCAAAGATTATATGCATCCTCTGTAACTGCATCTAATATGAGATGGCATAGCGTGAGAACGGAGGAAGAGAGTACGTTGGCACATCCAGCCGATGGAGAAGCATGGAAGCATTTCGATAAAACATATCCAAATTTTGCAGCGGCGAGTCGAAATGTTAGATTAGGATTATGTATGGATGGTTTTTCTCCATTTTCTCAATTTGGTTGTAAATATTCATCATGACCCATTATCATCACACCGTATAGTTTACCTCCATGGATGTGTATGAAAACACAATATATGTTTCTTACTGTTGTCGTTCTTGGCCTCGACGATCCGACACAAGGAATCGATGTATATTTACAACCGTCGATTGGAGTTAAAAATACTGTGGAACGAAGGAGTAGAAATATACGATGTGTCCAAGAAGAAAAAATTTCGTATGTTTGCTTCTTTGTTGTGGACTATAAGTGATTTTCCTGCCTATGCAATGCTTTCGAGATGGAGTACTGTCGGTCGTCTAGCATGTCCATATTGCATGGATGAAACACGAGCGTTTTCTTTACCTCATGATAAGAAAATTTCATGCTTTGACTGTCATCGATATTTTCTCCATGTAAATCATCCCTTCAGAGGAGACAAGAAAAACTTTAGTTAATAGAGTAGAAACCAGACAACCACCGACGATATGGTCAAGCGAAGACATATATGAACTTATTAGGAACTATCCAAAGATATATGAAACTGGCGAGAAAACAAAAATTGAAGGCAAATCAGTTGTTCATAACTGGTGCAAACAAACTATTTTTTGAAAGTTGCCGTATTGGAAACATCTTCTGCTTCGTCATAACATAGATGTGATGCACAGTGAGAAAAATGTATTTGATAATGTTTTTAACACAATTTTGAATGTGAAAGGGAAGACGAAGGATGATTTGAAATCAAGACGTGATATAGAAGAATTATGCAAACGTCCTGAGCTTTATATGAAAATGACAATAAAAAACCCAAAGCATGTTACGAATTAGATAATAATCAAGTTAAAGCTGTGTTAAAATGGGTGAAAGGGTTAAGATTTCCTGATGGGATATCTCAAATCTTCGTAGATGTGTTGACTTTAAAAATGGTAGATTGAGCGGAATGAAAAGTCACGAAAATATCGTAGAAAACGAGACCGAATCTGAATCAGAAGACGATGATGACTGATATAAATCTGAATCTGTTTTTTTTTTTTTGCAATTGATGTAACTATGTTGAATTCTTGATGTAGTATGAAATTGATGTAACTATGAAATCAAATCCGTTTACCATTGTTTACATGTTTTATGTCATTTCCATTTGTCATTTATTTAGCAATTTTTATTAAAAATGCAATGAAATCTGCTTATCTTCGGAGAGTACACCTATTATGAATCAGGTATAACACACTTCCATTTCTATTTCCATTTCAGTCATTAATTAAGCAATTTATACCGTTGGTGTCATTTTCATATGAAATATATCTCATTATCATGTTATTATTCTCTTATATAATGATGTGTATATATGTCACAGGTTTATCATAATGTCATATAGAGGTAGGAGCTCTTCCCGATCATAAGGAGGCGATGGCAGTGGCCCTCGCAAGGCCACAGCGTCCAGTAGTTTCGTAGTCCCTAGAGCAGAGGGGTAAAAAATAAATTTTATTCAACATCTTATTTTTTTTATGATATACATACGACTTATCTATATCGTACTTAAAAACAGGGGGTTCGACCTACTTCCCTCGAAGGTTGTGCTGGATGTCTCTAGAGCTTCTTATCGCGGTAGGATGAGTGCTTGCTGGCCGAAGTGGGATAACATCCATCCTCACATCATAGAGTGTATATGGCAGACAGGATGTCCTAGTATGTATATTTTTCTGTTTTCCATTTTTAATTCGTTTTTGTCGTTTTTCTACTGTTTATCGTTTAAAGTGTAATCATTTTTTACTTTTTATTGTGAAACACAGGCTGAGATAGACATCCAGACAGACGATGCTGGCACGAGGATGCTGGCACGAGGATACTGAATGAAGAAGATGCGCAAGAACTACAAGGACACGATATGTGAGATTAAGAAATCTGGTAAGAAACCACGGTGGATGGGAGAGAGCGTGTGGCAAGGTTGGTTGAGATACTTGGAGACGGACGAGGCGAAGGCAAGTATACTAAATTTTTTTGAATTATTAATTTGACGTGATCGAAAAATAATGTATCAAATTTTGAATGTACATGCAGAGTCGTATAGAAACTCTGCAAATAGAAATAAGAATCCCGTCACTTATCGCGGAGGATCGAAGTCGTTTCAGCAGTATCGGCAGGAGTTGGTAAATTTACTGAATAATAAATGTAAATAGTTTATGCTATATGATTTTAAATGTATAATAATTGTATGTAACAATCAACTTCAGAAAGCTGAGGCACATGGCCATGTCGGCTATATGGACGTGTTCACCCGTATGCATGTTGTCGAGCATGTTAATCCAGACGGGACTGTTTCGTATACATGGCAGGACGATAAATCCAGCAAAAGTCATGTAAGCATATTTCATATTATTCAGTATTAGTAATGGTTTTTCTTGTTAAACTATAATGAAATAAGTTATGATATTATTAATTTGTTAATGCAGGAGAAGTTTATGGAGCAGCGGCAGAAGCTCCTTGCTAATACGGGTCGAGATCAGCTGACGACTGATGAGGAGGACGCTATTTTTGAGTCCGTTATGGATCCAGCAGAGCATGGTCGACGATACGGATTTGGCAATCAAGTGGTAAATAATTTATTTTATCTTAAAATACTTCAAATATGATGTTTTGAGCTTTTCAAAACAATAAACTTGGATTTTATTAATTTTTCCATTATTGTAGGCCAGTAGTCAGAGTAGGGGCCGACGGAGTAGAGCTCAGAGCGATCTAGTAGATATAGAAGAATTGCGGACTACAGTGACCCAGCTGGAGGAGCAGAACCGTCAACAGGCCATGCAGACCACATAGTTGCTAGAGTACATGCAGCAGCTTGGTGGCCGCTTCCCTTCCTCGACTGGCTTTGGATCTGGAGGAGATTGATTCATTGCTTGCTTGTTCGTTCAGGCATGGTTTTTTTAGTTTTGAATGATTTGGTAGACGGTGGAGGTAACTGTTGATTTTTGTATAATTATGTTTGATATATTTGGTTTTGTGGTTGTATGAGGATGCTGATGATTTTGTGTATTTATAACATGGTAGAACACTTATTGTTAGGGTTATTGTCAACGTTGGAATGCTTATGTATATTATGTATTTTATTTTGATGTAATTTTATTTATTTGTGTGTATATTGAATATTGTGTAGTTTGGGTTTTGATATTTGGTTGGGATATTGTATACTGGATTGTGAAGTATTGATGTAATAGTGTTTGGAAGAGAAATGTGGATGGAAGACTATATTTGCATCAGAATTTAAAAAAAAATAGTAGATTTCCGACAGATACCGACAGCTTGCAAGTTAAAATTTCCGACGGCTACTGACGGCCTATAGCACGCGATTTCCGACGGATCCCGATAAGTGTCGGGATCCGTCGGAATTTGTCGGAAATTGATACAGCACGCGTCGTCGGAAGCGGTCGGAAATACTGCTCCCTTACGCACTATATTCTGACGGCTTTTTCCGATAGCGGCCGACGGTTGTCGGCCGTCGGAAATCGTTAAACTCCTTGTAGTGGTTGTAGATTGATGCTTTGGGCTTTATATCCGCTAATGGGAAATTCCTCTTCGACCCAAGGTATTATTTTTTCGAGAAAGACTCAATCCGTGCGTTGTTTAAATGTCTAAGTATCATAACTCTTGCAATACAGATAGATACGGTGCATTGGACTTAAGAGGATAACCATTGTTTTTCCTGTTGAGAATTTTTGGTATAAACCCAAATGTTTATAGAACTTTCTTTCGCATTGTCATTTCTCAAATGTCTTTTATAGTGCATTCAATCCCTTTAAGGTCGTTAACAGAATTCATAACCGGATGTGATATCTCACCTAAAAATTATTTTTACACAGAAATTATCTTATGAGAATTCAATCGCCAGGCCATCTGATTATTTTTATCCAACTGGACAAATTATGATCTTTGTTGGGGATGATAGAGTTTTCATAATACACATATTTCTAACATACTTTAAACTGGACGTATGATAGTAAAATTCCCAAGGGTACATAAAATGAATCATACTGATGTGTATCATTACTGTTATACTCGTCATATTTTTCGTCTAAAAATCGATATACAGTGTTCTCTAATTGCACTTGCACAATAAAGGATATTGAATAAGCGTTATTTATCTTTGCATTTGTTCTTCAGGTACATTACTTGGTTTTTCAAAATTACATGTAAACAATTCTTACCTTTTTATTAAAAAAAATGTCTGTGTGTATAGAGAAGAAGAAGAAGAAAAATAAAGAGAAAACTTTGTTTTATTGGGATATCTGCATCCATCCATTCATAATTACATGGTTTTAGTGGGATATCTGCATCTATCCATTCATAATTGTATTGTTTTGGCCTTTCAATTAACTAATGAAATCATGCGTTGTTGTCATATGTTGGTAGTATCAGGCAAATGAAGCTGATGACAGTGTTAAAAATTTTAGTAGTAAACATAACCCAAAAAACTATGGGCTCATGGAGGAGTTTAGTCTAGACATTTGCCTGCTCAACCTAACCCTTGAGCGATCTGCCAAATTATGTAGTATTTGCAACAGGTAGCCCAAAATATGATATAAATGCAACAGAGGTGTCTGCATCCCGTTTATTTGTATCTCCGATTTAAGTCCGATGTGATTTTTGATAACTATGATTATCGTAATTTATCAATTCTTTGCAGGCGCGGTATAATTTATTTCGACACGTCTTACCCAAAAAAATCAATACTCTAAAATCGGTGATTATAATATCTCTTAACCATAAAGGTATTAGAATAAATTAATTTTCTACAAATATGATTTTGATTTGGATAAATTTTCATTTTAGACCCAAGAAAAAAAACTTATTTCAATTTTAAGTATCGTTCAAAACTATTTACAAAATAGATAAGGTTGTGCACAATTCAAATTTGCGCAAATGTATTTTTTGTTAAAAAATTTGTGCTTGCGTTGCGCTGTCCAGTATTTTTTTAGCTTGCACAAATAAGAATTGCGCAAGTGTATTTTTTTATAAAAAAATTCTGCTTACGCAAGTGTATTTAAAATAAGTTTTGACTTAGATTTAAATAAGTTTTTTTTTTGGCCTATGATGAAAGTTTGTCCTTCAGATTTGGATGATCTATAAAAACAATACAAATTTCGACATATCAAACACTGAATTGGACACAAATTAGAAACAAAAAAAAAAAGTTTAATTAAAATGCATTGAATTGGGACATAGAATCGCACCCTTAATTTCTTTCATAAACCGCTCTAACAATATTTTGCGATTGATACTCTATAATCTCTTGTTGGTAACTCTATAATCTTACTTCATGAAAAGCCGGTATTATGGAGTGCAACTCGCATATTGAGTGCATGGATTGAACATAACAAATTTCAACCTCAAAAAACATAGAATATTGTGGTTTGTACATCGGAGTATATAGCATGCAACACAGGGAATTTCCTTTATTACAACTAGTGTAAATCGCACATACGTGAATTTAATGGGTAGCATTTACTTTTTATTTAATAAAAAAAAAATCTATGAAGGAATATGTATTATAGATGCAAAAGCTTTGATAGTCACAACACTTTTATTTCAAGTAAACTGACGGTGAAATTTTATTGATGAATAGTTGGTAAGCGAACGGTGACGGGGTCGCAAACCAATGGTGAGATTCCGTTTATTGATGTATGACATTTTGAAAATTTCAAAAAACAGTGTAAAACATATTCATTAAATTATCTATTAGATAAATTATTGTCAAAACCAAGTAAACGTTCCGTTGGGGGACAACGTTGAAATGTTCAATCTTCATGTTGGTACATTGGATGTTTTGTTCATTGGTCAACAATTCCATACTACATGAAGCACGCGCATGGAAGCGCAAGTTGTACGTTGTTAAGAGTGTCGAAACATAACACGGCATCGGAGCATATAGTTCAAGAAAACATTATATAATGGGAGAGTAACCGAAGCATAACTCCTTCAGGTTTGGGCAAAGAATGACTCCTCAAGATGGAGACTTGGTCAAGAAAGTTGACCCATTGCAGGAACATTGCTTATCGTTTACACAACCTTACACTCAATTGCATTGAGGAGTCGATATCTCCAAGACGACTTCAACGGAAATACTCCAAGAAGAATCAATCAAATGTAGTCTAATCCGACCATAGAGTTTCTTCGGTATGCTCCAAGAAAGCTTGAGAATATGTTCACAAATCACAAATATGGATAAGTGTGGGGTGTGTGTGTGAGTGAGAGATTGGTAGTATGTAACATATGAAATTTTTTTATTACAACAAAGTTTTGCTAAGATCAAGTATATACCATATTGAACACAATGGTGGGATGTTCAATCGGAATGCTGACGTATTGATGGATTCATTTATTGGTTTCAACGGCCCAAAAAAAATGAAGCGCACCCACAAATGTGGAAGCAGTACGCATTTAGGAGTATCAAAACATAATTAGCACTTATTCTCATAGGGTTGGGAATAAAAGCAAAGTTTCAAATCTTAGATTTTAACACAGGAGATCTTGTATCAAATGAGAATTCAGATCAGACGATGTATACCTCGGACTGACATCCCAAATGTTGAAATGCATAACTAAACTACCTCAGAGCAGCTTATTAATTTGATACATGTGTGGGTATTAATGGTTATTTATAGAAAAAAATAGGAATTGAAACACACTTAATTTGTATAGAAAGACAGTTGTCGAACTAGAAAAAGAAGATTTATTTTTTTCTCTTTTAAGGAAAATTAGTTGTAGCTCATTAATTTGTTAGTAACCAAATTTTTTTTTTCTCACTCAAACATTACTTGAGAAAAAATACAATGTTATTTGTTGTAGGTTAGACAAATGAAAAGTGGAAAATAAGATTGGAGGAATTATTCAACAATAATAGGTAGGATAATTTCATTCGGATCCAAATAGAAAGTATAAAACTAATAGAAGGAAATTATATAATTTTGAAAGAGATATTAAATTGAAATGTCAATTCAAATTTTAGGTGAGATTTGAATGTTTTGGATTGGACGTTGTGTCAAGTATGAATGAAATTTGATATTTTGTCTCATCCAAGTGCAAACATGAGATCTCAGAACAAGATCTTGCATGGGATGGATGTGAAGTAAAAATCTACCTCAAAGTGCTTGCTATTTAAACCCACGCATCTCAGACTGAATGTAAAGTTGACGTTCGATTAGTTTCAGAACAGTATACACAGTCACGGTATATTTATTATCTTCATCAGGAATTTTATCACATCAGAGAAAAGAAAAGAAAAAAAATCTCCACCCCGTTACTTTCTTGACTTGAAAATGAAATTTCTCTTGTAATCTCTCATCTATTAAGTGAATAAAAAGGGGGTAGTTGAGTTCCACCAGCATGATTCATTATTTCAATATTTTACTATCTCCGTTAATTGAAATTTGATCACAATTCGAGAAAGTGGATATTTATATTACAAAATATACAGAATCGATACGAGTGTAGAATCAGGTAATCATTTTAACCAACTAGTTGGCTGTACTGAACCATTAAAATAAAGAATGAATATCAAGCTAGTTATCAACTACTTCTAAACTGATATGTACATTACTGCTATTCAAAATGATAAAATGAATAAAAGCTAAGCATGAAATAGGACAAAAATGAAAGATAAATTACACTTTGAAAAACGAAGCCAACTTGCATCAACTCCGCCATACATTAAGACAATCTCGTCAGCAAAGTCTGAAGTGGAACCTCAGGGAAAACTCCACAGATGTAGCCCAGTTAATTGCTCGATCGAGGATGACAGAAAAATTAATCAGTAGAATCAAGTTGTATCTACAGTTGGTAATCCTGTGTAAGATAGCCCTCATATTGAGTTCCTACAAGAGCATTGTGGACTTCATTATAATTTTCTATTATAAGAGATAATGGCTTTGTGTGTATTTTCACATGATGGCTAGACAATGTTCTCCGTGGCGTTTGAAGGAATTCCAAAACATCGAATAGTTTCTGCATGATTAGCGCAAATATAATTCAGTTACAGTGCAATTTTGAACAATATCCTTGCATAATAATATGAAGTTATTGCAATTGTCTCCACTGCATTTTATCCTGAGCACAGATTAATTTCCATTCGACAAAGTAATATTCGGTTAACATTATTTATTTCCCAAAGAGAGAATAAAATGGGTAATCTGCAGCAATGTTCATATTACTAATATATCAAGATGAAAAAATATTCAGTTAACACAATTTATTTATTTCCATTTTATTTAACATGGTTTCATTACCCGTCTCAAGAAATTTTTTTTGCATATTCGTATGGACGTTAAATACAGCAAAGAACAACAAGATGCTACTTCAAGATATACATATGTTAAAGAACTTACAGTATGATTTTGAACAAGATCCTCATAGTACAAAACAATATGCCGAGTGCTCTTCAAATGTTCAATAGCATCAGTAGCCCAATCACTCAGTTGTTTCAATTTAGGAACTAATGTATTGACATGTACCGTAGGCTTATATCTTGCTAGTATATCTGCCTGCAAGACATTTTCCCAAAATAAAGTTGTTGTTTTTTTTCCATCACCTCCATTAATATTTAATATGATAAACAACAAAAATGAAGAAGTGACCTCATGTTGTGAATGCACGTGAGCTTTATGAGTTCCATTAAGCTGTTTTGCACGTTGGTCATGAGAATTTGATAGTAGAGAGACCCACTGTCTAAGCTGATTTCTTCTAAATAGGAATATAACAGAAACTGCTTTCTTAGTGAAGTAGTCTGCAATTTCTTCGTAATGGTCCATAAGCCCCTGAAGCAGTCAATATACAGAATGACAATGAGTATACATCATAGGCATATGGCAAATATTTACCAAAGTGGAAATATGTTTAAACCTTCATTCCCTATCAACAATAGTCAAAAACACTTATCCCATATCAAAATCAAAATCAAATCGACCCCCTGTTTTTTATGAAAATGCAAAGTGGACCCATTTTCGCATTCTACAGAATGCAAGCTGACTTAGGCATGCCACCAGATACTTCCAAATGCAGATAATATCATATCTGCATTCATATCCGAATTCATTTTTAGATATCGAATATCAGCATCCGCGGATACAGATGTATATCCATACTAGCATATACGGACGACAATTAATAAAAGGAAAATTTTAGTCCAACTTAAACCTTTTTCAGTAATAATGCTAATATACATACAATAAATATAAAACATGATGATAAAATTCAGTTTTGGACAGCAAATATTCATTTATTCACTCATAATATTAATTATTACCTTAACCAAAAAGTAAATATCAATCATTTTATTACCTTTTTCAGTAATAACGCTAATATACATATAATAAATATAAAATATGATGATAAAATTCCGTATTGGACAGCAAATACTCATTTATTCACTCACAGTATTAATTATTACCTTAACAAAAAAGTAAATATCAATGATTTTATGTAGTAAAATATGCATAATCTCAACTACCGTCTTGATAAAAGTCGAATGGATAATTTTGAATGCAGATACTATCATATCCATATCCTTTTTTTCAGATTTCGTATATTCTTTCATTTTCCAGATACGGATGCGGACGGATTTCAGATTTTTCGAATATTCATTGATAGCTCTAAGCTGGGTGTGTGTTTATAAAAACAAGCCATATATTGCATTTTTAAAATGCAACGCAGCTAAAAGTTTTTACTTATTTGTTTTTATTATAAATTTCTGAATAATATTTGACGTATAATAATAAATGACATAAACTATTACAATTTCAAAGTCACATCATGTTTTCCTTGATTCAATGAGTACGTTTTACATTGCACTTTTACAATGCAAGCTGCTTGAAACTTCTAAATTAATTTGCTTTTGCAAAAACTTATTACATGATGTAGTTAAAATAACATGTTACATGAAGACATATATTATAAATCACAAGGTGTTCATAGTAATGTGTCTCTGTTCAATTTATGTTGATTTAATTGTACAATGCATCTTTACAATGCAACATACTTGTTACTATTCAATTCATTGTAATATTATGATGCAAGTTATGTAATGATTTTATGTCTATATGCTTTTGTCAAATAACTTGGATTATATCTATAAAATGATACATTGGACTTATCCAAATGACATACATATGAAATGTTCAAAATATTTGCAGGTTTGAATTTTTATTTGCTTCATTGTACTTTGCATTTTAAAAGAGCAAGCAATTAAAATTGTCGTTGTTGAGACGATTTTGAATTTGGATATATGATTTAAACAGTTATTAATTTAATGTAACAAATTTTTATGTGACATTATTATTGTAAATTTTAAAGAGTTATTTTACAATATAGAAATGTAACAAGAGCTCTTTACCTATTCGATAAATAATAGCGGTGTGAAACATAAATCCCCTTAATCAAACTAGGTAAGAGAACGAATTAATTTATAGCTAATATCTATATGTGATATAGCTAATATCTGTGTGATATAGCTAATATGGAACTTATGATTTTTATTCATACTACACTGCTTTCCAAATGTTCCAGTACAGTATCTCAAGAATTGTGGCAAACAATTATCTGGTATCGAAGAAATTTTGTAGAGTAAATGATAAGTTAATTTTGTAGAATACCAATAGATTGATCCATTAACTTAGTTCAAGGCAGGAGAGCCAACGTTGACTACGAATCGAATACATTTGATAAAAAAATCCAAATATTGGATGGTAAAAATAAATAAATAAACTAGTCTTTGGCAAATTTTCAAAAATTAGGATAGTCACTAGACCACTCTAGTCTCTACTCGCCTTGCCACCTACAATAACCATTTTAGATGTATATTAAGCAAATACATGGTTGATATCATTACCATTACAGTACACGCACGAATGCACTCACACCTGCGCACACAGTTATCAAAAATGAGATTCAAATCATAAAATTCAGATTTTAAATCGAAACGGGATTTACACTGTAACTAGTAGATTTGAAATATCCACATTTCATGGTTTCTATACACTTTGAAATTGATTTTGACGTTTGAACTTCAACATCTAAACCTAAAACTCAATTATTATTTTTCTTTTGCTCCCTTTTTGCTTTGTTTAGAAAAACTTAGAATTAAAACTGTAGAACATGAATACACCAATATGTACAGAATGGAGTTTCTCTACTGCGGTTTTAACTGATTTTGAACCGGAATGTAAATCAAATCGTTAAGGAAGAAATTCGACTTGAAATGGGATTTAAATCATAGGATCTTAAATTTTTTGACCACAGTGCAAGTGTGTGCTCACACACACCAATATACACACACCTGATTAAGCATCCACTTGAACCCAACAGCAGCAGTGCATTCATTTTTTGAAGCGCTACTATACCAATCAAGATTGTAAACTTTATCCAATGTTCCAATTATAGCTGAAATGTTTCTCCTCCTTTCTCGAATATTGAAAATTTCACCGTTGGAACTGATATTGATGTGGCTATTAAGCAATGTCTCAAACCACCCACTTCCTGACCTTTGCATTGATGCAATAACAAAGAATCGAACTGGTGTGCATGCACATTCCTTCCTATATCAAGTTGAACACATACTTACAATTAGCACAAGCATGACCAAACCTCATATTGTGAAAAATTCCTATGTACGCTTTATAATTGGCAACAAACTAACCCAAACATAGAAAATGTTCAAAACAAACATAAGTTTAGTTGGTGACCTCATTGAACTTTGCATTGGTTCTAAGGTTCAGGACAAGTACCATGCATGAATGTAATTCAACTAGTTTGAACATTGCTATAACCCTTTCTGATTCATGATTCATGATTTATAATTCTATCTCTTTCCAATATAAAAAGAAATAATAATTACTAGAATAACACTGCATTTCTTGAAACCTTATGTAAGTTTTGATATCATATGTTTTTTTTTTAAATTGTGACATCTTATGTGTTTCCTTAAACCTTTTGCAATTTCTGAAATTTTTGTGATTCCTAAAACCATATACTTTTCACTAAATCTTCCGTGTTTGCTAAATCAAGGGGTAAAACTGCCTTAATTTCAAGGTCGATAAAACTAAGACTACAATCAGTCTAAAACAAACCTAGAACTGTAGTCAATTTACATTAAAATTCACCTGGTATATGTGGTGGGTTCAGGGAAATGAACATAATGAATCTCGGACTGCGGAATCTTTAGCTTTTGACAAGGTTGTTCGATCAATCTAACTCTCATTAAGTTGGTTTCTGTGCTAATTATTGTTTGCTTCAGACTGACAAAGCATATATAAATAGCGCATATCATCACAGTAGCTAACATGATCATTCTTAAAAGAGTAGCTGATTTCTTTGGAAACTTTATTATGATCATATCCTGAAAGAAGAATGATAATTATTAAATTATGTGAAGCCTTCTCCAAAACAGTATACACAATAAGATTAAGGAAAAAAGAAATAAGGATAAACAAAATAAGCACCAATAGTACAAGAATAAATTTTCCGCCAATTTTCCACCAATGTCTCTTACAATTCAGTTCACCTTATTTGAATTATTCTTTCTTACTCGATTATCTTTGCTTGAGTATTCTATTAAAATAAACTTCAAACTCTAGGGGTTCACATATTTGTGTTTATATGTGTGTGTAAGTAGTATATTTACTAATACATCTCCCAAATACATCAATGACCATTTTTGATGATGCATATTACATTTTGTTTCATAACAAAATGTAATATTTTGGTTTCCCAACAGATATGGGACCAAGCGCTTGTCTAACAAGCGCCTCATCCGCAGACGCCTATTGAACAAGCGTTCAAGAACGAGGCGCTAGTTAAACAAGCGCATATTCCTTTTTGCGGATGTTGATTTTATCTCCAGACGCCTGTTCAACAGGCGCTTCAAATGAGGCGCTGGTCGAACAGACACCTAGAGTTTGGGCGCTTGTTAAACAAGCGCCCAAATAAATTACGTTTTTCCACACTTTCCAGCTGAATTTGTACCCAATTGGATAATGTAGACTCTGTTGTATGGCTGTTGGGGTTGGATATAAAATTTTGTGAAATGTAATAGGCAATTGGAGATGCTCTTAAATGAGATTTCATATATAAGATATTTATTTACCAAATAAATAAGCAATTTGGCTACACAGCCTACACCTCGATTTGGCTCCACCTCGTTTCCCCTTTGATTTCCGCCACAAGTTCCAATTTAAATATTAATACTTTTTATAACGCAGTGGAAAGAGAGAGAAAGCACTGTCATTTAAATCGGAACTTGTGGGGAAAATCAGGGGATTAGAGGTGTAACCAAATTAAGGTGTATCCGATCCATGTGTGTGCGCGCGCACCGTTCAATGGCACCCCTATTTTCAAATTACATAACTAAGCAAAACTGGAACTGATGGTTTAATAAGTTCAATACATTTCATAGAATCTTGCAGACATGCAGGAAAACAGAACCATATAAATCTCAGAACTAATTTGAATATCCTAATGATGATTAATTAGAGATACGCGGACATGCATGAAAATTCGCAGCGTATGTATCTCAGATCTACCTCAGATGATCCCATAATGATGATTTAAAGATATCCAATGCAATGCATTGATCTAATCATGTTACTGCATTGTGTCAAGAATCATTTACCCAACCGAAATTCGATCAAGACCTTGCGGTGGACTTCTTGATTTATGAATAGTTCCAATAAATACTACCAAAATAAATCCAATAGAAATACAGTACTACCCTTGTGTAGGTTAAGAATAACTCGTTCAACCTTGCAAAATTCATAATTAAAATGACAACACAACAAAAAGAGTTAGAAGATTGAACAAAATAACATTTCTTCTAAAAAGACAAAAGGAGTCACTATACCACACAAACAAAACATCAAGTGGTTTGCGTTCAATTTAAATTGCTTGAACAGATTTCACCAAATTGTTACACGATAAAGCAAATTTGACGACGGTAAATAAAAGCAAGATTTCAACTTCACCAATAAAAACCACCAAATTAATACCAAGAAAGAGAACGAAACCAAAAAAAGAAGCTACCTTGTTCAACAAACAAATTTCTTCTGCCATTTTCTCTTCTTTGATCTTCATTTATTTTTTCCCTCTTTTAGGGCGAAGCAGACGAATACTGAAGAGCTCAAAAATCATTAATGTCGTTTGACCGTTTGCTCAATTTATACAGAAACTAATAAACAGGCATTGATTACCAGAATAAAGTAATTTCTATTTTGTTTGGCCCCTAAATTTAAATAATTTTTCGAAGAAACAAATCTCAAGACTGGAATAGTTCTTTAAAATTCCTTGGAGTTGCCGTACCGTTCTGAGACCATGAAGCGAGCGCAGGATGCAAACAAAATTTTTAAATTAGAGGTGACTTTTTGTTGAAATACTATATTTTTGGTTTAACCTAATCCGCATTGTTAATCACAAAAGAATTGTACTAAACCTACCAAATGGCTCCAGAATGATAAATCACGGTGACTTTAGATTTTTGGTTCGTGTGTCGCATAATTTGCTTTTTTATGATAAGTGACAAATTTCTGTAGTGGCGAGTCTGCCGACATACGAGACATTTTCATGCAATTCAGGGTCAGTTGGGGTTCACGTCGTGTCCGAGTCATCGCCATGGCCGATCGATTTACCCTATTTGATGAACGTAGAAACTGTTCGGTTGACGTAAGACGACGGTTTTGACTACAACGGTAATTACCAACCTTTAATTCTACTTGTTTATAAATTACCACATTTTCAACATTTTTCATTATCGTCCTTCCTTCTCTGTTTCATCTTCGCCTTCCACAATTCAAACGATTAATGATTGAGCCGTATAGTGAAGTAAACAATTCAGAATATGATGTTGAAGATTCAACTGATACATACTAATATGAACTTCGGGCATTACAAAAAGCATCAATCTAACGAATTCAATAAAAGACTATTGTGTGGTCATGCAGAACGTTATCGACGAAACTTCCACATGAAAAGACTTTGCTTCATGACATTGTGCGAGCTATTGAAAAATTACAGTTCGAAGTCAACATCAGATATGCGAAGTCATCTTTCTGCATATAACATGTTTGGCTCTTTCTATAGACATATTGCTGAAAGATTTAAACGATTGAATGATACAATTTGTGTTTATTTTCATGTTGTTTTGAGAATTATTGAGGTAACGTTTAAGATTATTATTAGGTCGATCAATCCTCAATTAACAGACACCTAGAACAAATTAAGAAATCACATCGATATAACCCGTACTTTAAAAATTATATCGAAGCTACTAATGGTACACAAGTAGCTGCACATGTGTTTGCTATAGTTGTCCGGGTCTATATTGGACGTAAAGGTTTTGCTACACAGAATATTTAACGGTGCATGTGCATTTGACTTGATATTTAAATTTGTAAGGGTAGGATGGAAAGGACCTACGAGCGATGGTAAAGAATTTCATGTATTTTAACCACAAAAGTTTGAATTTTCTTTATCCACCGCTACGACATTTTATTTAACTGATTTTGAATATCCTCTAATGGATGGCTCCATATTTTAATGTTAGACTTCATATTTCCAAATTTAATGAAACAAAAAATTAACTAAAGATGAACAATGAAAATATCAATTTCTATCATTCTAATTTAAGTGTGGTAATCAAAGGAACATTTGAATTTGGAAGAAAAATATATGATTTTGCATAACATGCTGGCATACAAATATAAAATTCAAATAATGGTCGTTGCTGCTAAAATTGCTATTCACAATATGGAGACAATGAAGGTGACCCGAAATTTATGGCATATGACGATGATCCCGAGCTAGTTACAAGAGAATTTCTGCAAGAATACTACCATACTCGAACGTCCAAGAATAATACAGTGAACCACTTAAGAAAACGATACAAGTTTCATGTCAATCATTCGATATTACGTACGAAATGAATTAGTTGTTGCTGAATTGTGTTAGTAACTGTTCATATTTCATTACTCTATTTGTAGTTGTGTCATTGTTGTGTTTGCAATTTGAACTTGAGTGATAGAATCATTGTATTTGTATGTAATTCGAAATTGTTGTATTAGTACAATTATATCTTATTTTTAATTATTGCCCAATTTTTAACCGTACACAACTAATATTTAGCTTTTAGTTATATCTATGCTATTAACCACACTCTCTCTTATCCCAAAAAAAAAGAGTTTAACACTAATTTTCTTTTACGGAATCAATGACCAAAATAAAGAAATGTAAGTAAGTTGTGCGGTTGTTGAATGTTGTTAATAAGGAGCATCTCTCTATTTAACATTCATATAAACCATTAACACACTATAATGTTGCATTTGCTGCTGCAATTGCATCAGACGTCTTCCTATTGCATCTACTAGGAATGCTCCAACAAATTGAATAATTACTGTTTTTCTCTTTTTGATTTTGTAAAGATAACATTTATTAATCAACGACCGTGCATGAATGTCGATTATTGGTACATGACTTCTTTATTGGCTTGTTTATGCTGATGAACATCTCAAATTAGCATACAGTCGATTGATTATTGAATTAGTAATTATAGCAGATAGTTATGATTAGTTAGTAAATGTCGTAAGAATAATGAATTGCAAAAAATAAATGATATAGGAATTTAACATGGTCATTCATAACATCTTACGTTTATGGTTTGAATTATCGGTTTTGTTATTAACAATTAAGAGGAGAAAAAGATAACAAAAGTTGAACCTCTCTCTGATTGTGTGTTATGTATTTATAATTTTATACATTTCTAAATCCATAAATTTTGTCACTCCAGATCCTATTTGTAGTTGCAGAGGATTAATTTGAATGAGTCAGCTTATTTTATTAAGATATGCATTAATTATGTAATAATGGTTATAAGGATAAGGATTAATTTGAATAAGTCAGCTTATTTTATTAAGATATGCATTAATTATGTAATAATGGTTATAAGGATAAGGATTAATTTTGTAATTAGTTATTTCCCTTTCCACATTCAATTACCATGGAAAAAATTAAGGATGAATTAATTTAAAGAACAAAAATGCGTATATTTTTAGCCTCAATGACACGACCTCAATATTTTAACCACATGGACAAACGTTCTCCTAAAAATTATTCAAAAGGACAAACATTCTTACAAAATTATTCATAACGACAAACATTCTTCAAAAACTGCTACCAGACCAAAAACTGATACCCAAAAACTGCTACCGATAACTACAAACTGATACCTAAAAAACGCTATCAATAACTAAAAACCGATACATAAAGAAAGTTGCCCTTCAGGCTAAAATACTGAAGGTCCGTCCTTGAAGCTAAAACGTTGAAAATTTTTGTCCTCCACAATAATTTCTTGAAAAATTAATTACAAAATTAATACCTGAATTTGAATATGCCTCTATTCAGCATCTAATGGTTTTAGGATCCTTATACATCTTTTTGATGGTTGAAATAGAAACACATCTTTTGGTCCGACCGTGAAGATATCAAGCTGTGACGTCCCTCCCCGAGACTCACATTAACAAAGAGTATTACTGGATAATACTGTCTGCTAATGCGGAGAATATGGCTGGTTAGGAGCGACCATCTATAGTCTTGTCTTAAATATCTATTGAATACGTCGATTAATGCTCTATAATTTTTTTAATTTACAATATTAAATTATAACTACCAAGCAAAAGGCCAGAAGTTCGAATCTCACAATGAATGAATATTAATGTTTATTTTCAAATGGAAATCATAGAATATAAATAATGTTACAAGTTTGAAATTCCGTTCCAAAAAAAATTATAAATTTTTTTACATTACATTTTTCATTTTTTTTTTCATCAAAACTACGTGGAAAGATTAAATATTTTTAATTTTATAAGAATTTTTTATATGCACGTGGGCCGTGTATGCCATAATATCCCGTATGTAACTATGTATATAAAGTATTGATGAAAGGACGAATAAGACAACTATCTCTCATGTTATATTATCTTCTTCTTTCTTTCTCAAAATTATCATGTTCTATCTTCATAAAAATTAACATGGTATAAGAGCATATATCATTTGATTCAGTTAACCTAAGTCTTATCTCAACAACAAAGTTCATTATCTCTGATTGCTCTATAGAATACAGTAGCCTATGATTTTTGTTTGATGATAACAAACATATATATATATATATATATATATATATATATTCATTTAAATGTATTTGTTATTGTACTATTTTATTTTTCACATAATTAAATAAATATTTGTCGAGTAAAATAAATAACACAGAATTCATATTCAAACAAATATTTTATTCAAATAAATATTTTGTTACAATTTTGAATAGTACAAATTTGAGCTATCGCTACATATATACATTTTCAATTACATTACATTCATGATTACAACACAAAGTTCAATTTACATATCACTCCTCACTACATATTCACTCAACACTTGTATTTTTATCTTCAACTTTATTCTAGTTTGAATCCAGCATCTGAGCTATCTGCAAAATAGACATTGACGCGGTAAAATTGAAAAAGAAAATTTTTTACAGTGCAAAATGAAGTATGTGTTTTAAAAATGTTATTTGCTTCGGTTATTTGAGTTGTTCGTCATCATATTATTTTAAATCATCATACACGAACAGCTTGTGACATGCACAGTGTACCACTGTACATGCCACAAAGACGTGCACATCGATATACACTTGCTTATTTTAATAGCAGGGACATGTGAGCACAAGATCAAACCCGAGCCGAGGGATTCAACTCAAGTGCGTATGAGTCTCGACCAAATCAACATAACCATACTCAAGTTCAATGGTTCGACAAACATGATCTCCAATGAAACCAGATTCAAGTGGCCGCAACAACTCACACATGTACACATGAAATGACTCAACCAAATCAGACCTTCCAGTCACAAAACAACATGCTCACAAGTTTTAGAACTAGTGCAGACTCAAATAAACAAGGCTACACCTTACATGCAAACAAATGTATACATGACTTGACTACAACAACAAAGTGAACAAGAGGTGAATACAACATGAACTGATACAAGTACACACAACAAACAATATGAAAGGACTCGTACCAATGACAGATCAAAATCAATGATCAAGTACTTGAAGCAAACAATGCAATCAGACTTAAATAAAACCAAACTCAAGAGGAACCGCACAACAACAAGTTCACAAAAATTACACACACACACATATATGTATGTATATACATGTTTATATGTGCAGAGTTATTAACAGTAGCAATGTGAATATAGTCGCAGAGAAAATCAAGTCATGGTTCAAAAAGAAATATATATGCAAAAATTCGAATATATGAATACATCAGAAGAATCACATGTATCAAAATAGAACAGGTCAAAGCCAGCAAGAATGGAACAAGGGTAACAAGTTCGAATTGAACAAGTCGAAGTCAATTTTCATCTCAAAGTCAGCAAATTCAAATGCCAAAAGCAATGGAGCAAAAGAAGGAAACGACGACAAAAGTATTCAACTAATAATATTATGATCAAGTCAGAATTCATCTCAGTCATTAAATCCAAAATCAACGTCGAAGCACCAAAACGCGAAACATTCAAATGAAAAATATATGAACTAAAATTTAGGGCTTTAATCCCTATAAAACCCAGTTACATCATTGGCATAATATAGCAGTCGAGTTCAAGCATCATCAAACAGAGAAATCAAAGTAAAAATCACATACCGGTATAATTGGAACTCGATCCAATCGAAGCCACCGAGAGAAAATCAAAGCCAGAAGCGATAGAAAAAAGCAATTCAACTAAGAATCATCATCTCAATCGATCGATATCACAAGAGGTGGCTTAAATTACAAAACCTTAATTGTGAAAGAGGAACGAAGAAGAACGGCCGAAGTTTTGCACAGAAAAAAAGTAACACTTTTCTTTTATTTACAAACTGGGCCGGTCATTTATTTGTTATTTCGGCTTTAATTTTATAAATTAGGGTTTTGTATTTGTTTTATTTATTTTGTAATTATCCTTTTTAAAAATTAACTCTCCAGTCGTGTGACTAGGTTACGAACTACGGTAGTGTAGTTCGAGAATTCACATCTCAGGGGCTGAGTTGTGGCAGGGTTTTGAGCGTAAAGTTAGGTTAGTCGTTAGCGGGTGTCGCAAGTTTACGTGTGTAAGCGTCTGACTACTTAATTTCTAGTAGAAACCTTAGGGGCAGCACGTAGGCAAGTTATTTGCCGAACCTAGGTAAATCTGTGTATTTCTGCTTTTATTATTCTGCTATTATCTGTGCTGCAATTATTATATATATTTTCGCATTAATTTTTTTTATTATTAGTATCACCACATTCACCCCCTCTAGGGTGAAATCGATCCTACATGCTCAGCTATAATGAATTCATCTAACCCATGTTATCTTCGTCCTTCGGACTATCGTGATAAAAATGATATTTTTGCACACCCCTGGGTTCATCTTTTTTCCCTAATGTCTTAATTAATTCATTGTTCAATAAAACTTGGATTTTAGATAGTGGTGCAACATATCACATCACTTCTGACTCTAAAAATCATCATCCATACCAAGTGTAAACTTATCTACAGGTTCATCAGCTTTCATTACTTCACTTGGAAATTTTAATTTTAATTCCAATATCACCCTCAATGACTTTTTATATGTTCCTTCATTTTGTTTGAACTTGACATCTACTAGTAAAATTACCATAGCCTTAAATTGTTTTGTGATTTCTTTTCCCGATTTATGAGCCTTACAGGAATTGGCTTTAGGAAGGATAATTTGTTCAGGCAAACAACCATGTGGTCTCTATTACATGTCTCCCATACAACAAACACCAACATCCCATCAAGTCTCTAAATCTCAAAATTTATGCCACATGTATCTTGGAAATCCATCTTCAAATTGTATGAAATTAATTTCTCCTTTGATATCCCCAAAAAAATTCCATTTGATGATGATTATACAGTTTGTCCTATGGCCAAATGTAATATCCTCATGCTTGGAGGCCCAAAACTAATGGCTATGGATGTTGCAGTCATCCATAGTTATTAATCATCGACGATCAAATATGGCGGTGTTAGATTCATTGATACACAAAAACAGATGATATGGAAAAAATTTAAAACTTCGGACAAAATCACATTCTATATTAAAACATTTTCAATTCATTACATAATCTCATAATCACAAATCACGTTTAGAGAAAAAATGCTTAT
The DNA here is from genome assembly GCA_030765085.1 of Allium cepa. Lineage (NCBI taxonomy): Eukaryota > Viridiplantae > Streptophyta > Magnoliopsida > Asparagales > Amaryllidaceae > Allium > Allium cepa. The sequence continues at coordinate 431,364,094 of CM060935.1, forward strand.
TACAACAAGAGTGACAAATGAAGATGCCCCTGGATGATCAGTGTATATATAGGTAATATAACAGCTATGTCATTACAAACAACACGGCAGAATCAAAAGGAAAGAGAACTCTAAATAGTTATCATTCCTCATGCATGTCTCCAGAAGCTTATTCCTCTTAAGAGGTACCTAAAAACCTCAACTCTCAAACTACTTAAATTCTACCTGAGAGTTTAAAGGGAAACATAAATTTCGAGTCAGACATAAAGCTTGGTATGAATAATAATCTACCATCTCAAATCATTTGGATATCTAGTGAGACCACGCCGCTTAGCGGAACGAGTTTTCCCTCACTAGTATCCTAAACCTTTATAAAACCATATAATGTGCTTCTGAATCCACAATGGTTAAAACAATTCAAAACAATATAAAATGATGATATGCAAGACTAATGAATCAATTCTGGATTACCCATCCCATTCATTTTTGACTATCTATCTCAAGATTACTATTAACCTATTAGTTTTCATAAGCTGACTAATATCGGTAAAACATTTAAGAACTCCATGTCCAATTACATAGTTTTCATGGAATCACTAAGAACCTATTGGTAACTCCAATATCTTTGCTCTTATCCTAGTTTTCATGGGTTGACTAGGAACCTATTGGTGACCTCATTATCCTTTCTTCTTAACCTAGTTTTCATGGGCTAACTAGGAACCTATTGACGTCTGTCAATATCTTAATTCGGATATAGTTTTCATGGGATAACTACAAACCTACTGGCCTCTACCAGTATCAAATCATAGTTTTCATGAGCTTACTATGGACCTACCTTTTTGACATCTTCCTTTATATATAGTTTCATGGCCTAACTATGAGCCTATTGGCCCATGACCATATCTTTTCCTATACACAGTTTTCATAGGCTTATTAAGAACCTATTGGCCCCAGCCAATATCTTTCTTTTATATTTTTAGCATCCAATATTCTAGTCTTCTTGACCTCCTGGATGCAATTCTACTAATTCAATAGTTTAATCAATTTATATTCACTACTAGGTTAACCTAACTGGTTCTTCTACCCTTCATCCCTAAAATGCTATTATGGGTCCATTATAATGTAAATATATTATATTTGAAGAAGCAAACATAACAACATAGCAATACAACTCCTGTGGGTTTAATATAAAACACGGTTAATACCTTTAACCTATTATTTTATCAAATAAAGCTTCTTCTCAAAACCATTACAAACTCCTTTAATTTTAAACATGGGGATTTCCTTTTAAAAATAGAGTTTGGGTTATACAACCTTTCAAAACCTTCTAAAGTTGGCTTTCCACTTCATAGGATGACCTCCTTTGAAAGCCTTAAAATCTTTCTGCAAAATATTAGGCTCCTGCCTTTATAATACTTTAAAACCTTCCTTTCGAAACTTCGATTGTATTGAAGTATTAACATTTAACTTTAGAAGCATAGTTTTGAAACCAGTTAAAAGTACCCCTTTCGAAACTATTGGAAGTAACTCTTGCGAAACCATTGAACGTCCCCTTTCGAAAGCATTAGGTTTATACTTAAAACATTATTTGGGTCAAAGAGAATATAGGAAAAAGCACACTTTGAAAAGATCCTTTAACATTTAATAAAACATTGGGGAAACACTATGGTGTCGGCACCATCTCTTTCGAAAGCATAAAACATTTGGGTAAAATATGGAAGGTTGGCGTCGAAACCCCTTTCAAAACCATTGCCTTCAAAACCCCTAACTCCTTTCGAAAGCTATAGGAAGTGGATTAAGCTAATAAAACATAGTACCTTTCGACATTATTGATATCTTCAATACCATCGAAAGGCTATAGAATGGCAGCAGGGTTTCGACTAGGTCGGAACCCCTTCTTTCAAAACATTCAAAACATGCTTTCATAAGTAAAGGAACCCAGTCGAAAGCAAACTTAAGTTAATGGAAACCCTTCGAAACCTTTTAAAAACTCTTTCGAAACCATATGCTTCGACTCCTTCAAAGGCTAAAACAAAACAAAGGCTGGCACTCTTTTTTTTAAACAAACCATGGTTTTGACTTCTTCGAAAGTTATGCTTTCGACACTTAACCTTTCGCTCTTTTCCAATCCATTGCTTACCATCTTGGTCATAACTTGTGTATTGGTTTCGGCTTAATAGGTTTCGACAAGGTTGAAAGCGAAAGCTTCTGTGTCGAAAGGTACTTCCCAAAGTAGGTGGAACCCTCTTTTCTAAGTAAACCATGTTAATTCTACTTAAAGCAAATCTTTTTTTAACTAACCTGCCATGTGTTGACCTTAGATTGGTTGCCTTAACCTTTTCAAATTCTTTATCAAATAACTTCCACTAATTTCAAATCTAAATCATGGTTAAGTCAATCAAATAAGCCCTTCCATTAAGCAAAACCAATTTTGCAAAGAAGTCTCTCTTCTAAAATAATTTAATTTGCATAGTAAATCACTTTGGAAAAGCCCCAAAAATTTTCGAAATTCACTTTAATCATGTTATCTAATATATCAAAATTCCAGACTCAAATTCTTAATATATTTTCCGAAATCAATTTATAAACCTAATTAACCATATTTTCCTTTGAAAATTCATAACAATTTTTCCATAGCTTGAAAAATTATCAAAATTGAAACCCAACTCCAAAATAATGTTTTACATAACATAAAATTTTCCTATGGCATTATACATTATTAATCTCAGTTTTTTCCTAAAACTATGCATAACCTCTTTTAAACAATCTTGTTTAAACCATATAAATTATAACTCAAGCATATCATCATCCAATATATCATAAATACGAATTTACCTTTAAATCCGAAATCTTATGATTATGAAAACCAAAATAGAGATGGAATTATTATTCACCTTGATTAAGATATGGAGATTGGATTGAGATTGATTTCCCTTAAGCTTGATTTTCTAGCTTTTAATTGAATTCTTCTTCTTCTCTTAATGGCCGGCCTTCCTTAAGCATTTTGGTTTGAATTTTAAAATGACTTGAGTAAGGAATGAAATGGCAGGAACAAAATTTATATGGGTAAGGGTTATGGGCGGCAATTTTCCTAATATACCCTTATGTAGATTAACTAACCAAAACCATTCTTAAGCCCATTAACCATTTTATTAAGCACGGCCTTATTATATTTTTTCAAATCTCAACTCCCTTATCCCTTTATATTTATATTATTCTATTTAGTTTATCTAATTAATCTCCTAAATAACATTGTCAAAAATTAGGAGTATTACAGGCTCCCTTCCTTAAAGAATTTCGTCCCCGAAATTTAGTAAGGACTAAATACTAAACATAGCAATCATCTGAGATGACTCCTAACAACCATCTAGTCTACCTGACTAGGAATTTTCTAATAAATCTAATATCGAAATACCCTCAAAGCAGATCAGGATAAGTATCTCGAATCTTGTCCTCTGTCTCTTAAGTATATTTCTTCTCGTTGTCGCTCCACTGAACTTTTACCAACTTTACTGTCTTGTTTCTCAATCTTTTCTCATCTCTTACAACAACCCGAACTGTTTATCAAACAAAAGTCAAATTACGCTTTACGACTAGATCTTCCAACCTTGTCAGAGGAATAGTGGCCTACGGATCATGCATACACTTGCGAAGATGAGACACATGAAATACATTATGGACACTTGCCATGCTGCTCGGAAACTCTACTCTGTATGCGGGATTTCCAATCCTTTTTATAATCTGGAATGGACCAACATATCTCAATGCCAGTTTCCCTGACTTCCCAAACCGTACCACACCCTTCATCAGTGATACCTTTATGAAAACCCTGTTTCTACCCGAGAACTCTAGGTCCTTACGCCTTTTATCTGCGTAACTTTTCTTTCTAGACTGAACTTCCTTCATCCATTCTCAGATCAACTCAATCTTTTCTGACACCTCCCTTACCAAATCTGGACCTAAGACCAATCTGTCTCCAGTCTCCAACCAACATACTGGTGATTTGAGTGGTCTTCCATACAAAGACTCAAATGGCGATATTTCTATACTAGTCTGATAACTATTATTATAAGAAAAATCAACCAAATGTTGGTGCTCCTACCAAGATCCGTCGAAATCCAACACACAAGATCTCAACAAATCCTCGAGTACCTTGTTGACTCTCTCTGTCTGCCCATCCATATATGGGTGATATGCGGTACTCATCTAGAGCTTAGTAACTAACACATCCTATAGACTCTTCCAGAATTCGCTAGTGAATAAAGCATCTTTTTCACCGACTATTATACTAGAAACTCCTTGTAGTCTAATTATGTTCTTCATGAACAACTTCGCCAAAACATTTGTCGTCCTGGTCGACTTTACTAGAATGAAATGGCACTCTCGGTCAATCTGTCACAATAACCCATATACTCTAATTTCCTCCGCCTGACCTTGGCAACCCATCTATTAAATCCGTTGACATTAAATCCCATTTCCAAACTAGAATTTTCAAAGGTTGAAGTAACCCACTCGGCTTCTGATGTTCAGCTTTCACTTGTTGACAGTTTACACACTGGCTAACCCATAAGCCAACATACATCTTCATGCCTTTCCAATAGATGCTCATCTTCATATCTTTATACATCTTGGTCCCTCTAGAATGAATCGTAAACTTGGATCGATGACATTCCTCATGAACATTTTTCATCAAGTTCTCAACATCTAGAACGCATAATCACTCCTTCTTTCTCAACCATCCTCTCTGGTCAAGATAAAAATCTTTCAAATCATCGACCTCTATTCCAACCTCAAGCCTTCTAATCCTTTCAGCTAATAATGGATCCTCCTTCTGCTTAGAAGCAATTCTCTCGATCAACACTGGTCGAACTTCTAAACATGACAACATGGTAATACTCTGACTAGAATTAGCAATCGATCTTAACTGCACACCATAACTGACCAAAGCTTCTAGATCCTTCCATTCTGCCAACATAGCCAACACCACATTTTGATTTCTTCTGCTAAGAGCATCGACTACTTTATTACCTTTCCCTGGTGTATACTCTATCCAAAATCATAAACAATCAAAAATTCCACCCATCTCTGTTGTCTCATATACAACTCCTTCCGAAAGAATAAATATCTTAAGGACTTATGATTGGTATACAACTCAAATCTCTTCCCTAAGAGATAATGCCTCCAAATCTTCAAGGCAAAGATCACCGCAGCCAACTCCAAGTCGTGTGTAGGATATCTTACTTCGTGCGATCTAAGTTGCCTACATGCGTAGGCAATAACTTTACCCTTCTACATCAACACAGCTCCCAATCTAGTCCCCATGTGCATCAGTATATAGTACCAAACCTTGATGTCCATCAGGAACTACTAACATTGGTGAATTAGTCAACAAATGCTTTAACTTATGGAATGCTTCCTCACATTTGTCATACCAAACAAAATTCACCTCCTTCCTCGCAAGCTTAGTCAAAGGTGCTGCTATTTGCGAGAAATCCTTAATAAATCTACTGTAATTGCTAGCAAGTCCAAGAAAACTTCTGATCCCAGTCACCATCTCTGGTCTCTTCCAATTGTTCACATCTTTGATCTTGTCTGGATTGATTGACAATCCTTTCTCTGAAACCACGTGACCAGGGAACTTAACCTCTTTCTTCCAAAAATGACACTTGGAAAACTTCACCTTTAGTTGATTCTGCCTCAGCGTCTCAAATACAACTCTAAGATGATCTCCATGCTCTCCCATCCTTAGAGTATACCAAAATGTCATCTATAAACACCAACACGAACCCATCCAAATACTCTCGAAAGACTCGGTTCATCAAATCCACAAAGAAAGCAGGTGCATTCATCAACCCGAATGGCATTACTAACAATTCATACGAACCATATCTAGTTCGAAATGCTGTCAAGGAATGTTGTCCTCCGCCACTGCCAACTGATGGAACCCTATCGCCAAATCCAATTGGGAAAACATTCTAAATCTACTCAACTGATCGAAAATATCATCAATTCTCGGCAAAGGATATTTATTCTTTATCTCCTTTCGTTCAGCTTACGATAGTCAATACACATCCACAACGACCCATCTGGTTTCTTTACGAATACCGCGGTCGCTCCCCAAGGCGAAATGCTTAGTCTAATAAAATTCCTTCCTTTTAGATCCACTAGATGAACCTTCAATTCATTCATCTCAGTCAATGTCATCCTACTAAGGGTCTACTCATAGGTTCAGCTCTTGGCAAAAAATCTATTCGAAACTCAACAGCTCGTTTTGGTGGTAGTCCTATGACTAGCTCAAAGACATCTCTGTAGACTCTCTTGCTATTCGAACCTGACTTAGATCTTCTCCCACTTCCATTGCACCAAACAAAGCACAACTATTCCATCAGAGTTCTGTACGGAGATTATAATCCAGTTATGACTATTTGGATGTCTCAAAGATATCTCCCCATCCTTGCCTCATACCTTCTAAACAAATACATACCCAAAATGATTCTGAAATCTACGAAATCGTAAACATACAAACTGCATGCAAATTTATGACCTTACAAATTAAGTTCTAACTGGTCGCATTTTATTCCTAGAGTTGCATACCCTCCTATTGGATTCACAACTTTTAAGGAAGTAATAAGGTATATGGGTTCTAAGCATAACCTATCAGCCAAAAAATTGGGATATAAATAAATACGATGCACTGGTATCAAAAAGTATCCTAACTGGTATACTCTGAATCAAAAACGTAGCTTCCATCATGGTCTTTACTTTATCAACTGCAGTAGGCTTAGTTGACGATCCAACAAAAACTTTCACCTTGTCCGTCCTGACTGGCTCTGGACACTGATTCTTATATTGCCTATGCTTGATCACAGTTGAAGTACTTCACATTCTTCTTATCTACAGCCTTCTTCCCCTTGCCTGACCGACATTCACTTGCTTACTAATCCTTCTTGTCACATTTGTAGCAAACCAAATCAGCCTTTGCCTTCTTGGCAGCATCTCCTTTCTAGGCTTCCTTCTTCTTAAAGAATTTCCTCTTCTTTTCCTGAGAACCTTGGGATTCAACTAGCTTTTCTCTAGCAGAACCAGCAAGCATCCCCTCACGGCGAATGGCCATCTCCACCACCACCTTATAAGTTTCTCAGATATGGATCATGGTCATTCTAGCAAGGTCAGGTCTTAGTCCTCGAATGAACCTCTCGTTCCTTCTGATGTTAGTGTCAACCATAACATATCCATATCGAGACAGCTCATCAAACTTAGCAACGTACTCGATTACGGACATCTTTCCTTGAACTAGATCCACGAACTTCTTCATAAATGTCGACTTAGAAACCTCAGACAGAAACCTTTGCTCAAACCTCCTTTTCAAATCATCACATGCCATCTCTTCCTTCGGAACTTCGACGGTTACACTATTCTACCAGTGAAGCACTGCCCCCGCAACTGCCTAGAGGCCAACCTCCTTTTTTCCCATCATCAAGCCTAGATCAGTAAAGATTCTTTCATAGTGCAACAGCTAATTCTCAACCTCAACAACATCCTCCATTCCGACAAATGGCTTTCCACCCACACTGGCATAGTCCCTGTTTATTTTAGCATAGTTATTCCCAACTGGAGCTGTAGGATTAGCTCCTCTAATATTACCAGTAACTCCCGCTTGCAAAATATTGGCTAACAATTGATATACCATCTGCACATCTACTGTTGGATTTCCAGCACCTACATTGACTTCAGCATTTGGGTTAACATTAGCCTGTCGACCTTGGTTTCTCTTGGTATTAGGTCGAGCATTTCTATTGGTTGTGGTGCCTCCATCTAGATTTCCTCTTCTGTTTCCTGCTTCCATATCTTCTTTCTCATAAATCTACAAATGAGCCTTTGTACAATACATAAGAATGATCTAAGAGAGAAGGGAACACGTACTTGTAAATATATAACAAACACAAGTATGTTACTATAATGTTAACCCAAACCCCAATCATATTTTCAAATTCATTGGACTATGTATGAAAATCTTTTAGTTTTAACGTTCTTTTAAAGTTTCATAACCCTATGCTCTGATACCAACTTGTAACATCCCCCTACTTAGAGGCCCAAAACTAACGGCTATAGATGATGCAGTCGTCCATAGTTATTAATCCACGACGACCAAATACGGTGATGTTAGATTCATTGATGCACAGAAACACATAAATATAGAAAAAAATTAAAACTTCAAAAAAAATTACATTCCATATCAAAACATTTTCATTTCATTACATAATTCCATAATCGAAAATCACATTCAGAGAAAATATATTATTACAACAAACGCCAAGAGCGACATATAAAGATGCCCCTTTGGATGATCAGAATAAATATATGGAATATAAAAACTTTTCAATTACAAACAACAAAGTGGAATCAAAAGGAAAGATCACTCTAAATAGCTATCATGCCTCCTGCACTTCTTCGGAAGCTTATTCGTCTTAAGAGGTACCGGAAAACCTCAACTCCCAAACTACTCGAAATCAATTGAATACCCGAGAGGTTAAGAGGAAAAAATAAACTTTGAGTCAGACATAAAGTCTGGTATGAATAATAATCTACCATCTCAAATCATTTAGATATCTAGTGGGACCACGCCGCTTAGCGGAATGGGTTTTCGCCTCACTAGTATCCTAAAACCTTTATAAAACCATATACCGTGCTCCTGCATCCACAATGGTTAAAATGATTTAAAAGAGTATAATATGATGATATGCAAAAAAATGAATCAATTCCGGATTACCCATCCCCATTCATTTTTGACTATATGTCTCAAGATTACTATTAACCTATTAGTTTTCATGGGCTGACTAATAATCTGTAAAACATTTAAGGGCACCCTGTCCAATTACATAGTTTTTATGGGATCACTAAGAACCTATTGGTAACTCCAATATCTTTACTCTAATCCTAGTTTTCATGGGTTGACTTGGAACCTATTGGTGATCCCAATATCCTTTCTTCTTAACCTAGTTTTCAAGGGCTAACTAGGAACCTATTGACATCTGTTAATATCTTAATCCGGATATAGTTTTCATGGGCTAACTACAAGCATACTGGCCCCTTCCAGTATCAAATCATAGTTTTCATGGGCTTATTATACACCTGTCTTTCTGACAACTTCCTTTATACATAGTTTTCATGGGCTAACTATGAACCTATTGGCTCCTGCAAGTATCTTTTCCTATGCACAGTTTTCATGGGCTTATTGAGAACCTATTGGCCCCTGCTAATATCCTTCTTTTATAACTTTAGCATCCTATTTTCAGGTCTTCCTAACCTCCTAGATGAAATTCTACTCATTTAGGACTTTGGACAATTTATATTCACTATTGGGTTAACCTAGCTGGTTCTGTTATCCTTCATCCCCAAAATGCTGTTATGGGACTATTATAATGTGAAAATATTTTTATTTGAAGAAGAAAACATAACAACATAGCAATACCGCTCATGTGGGTTTAATATAAAATATGGTTAATACCTTTAACCTATTATTTTATCAAAGAAAGTTTCTTCTCAAAACCATTGTAAACTCCCTTAATTTTAGCCATGGGTTTCCTTTTAAAAATAGAGTTTGGGTTATACAACCTTTTGAAACCTTCGAAACCTAGCTTTCGACTTCATAGGATGACCTCCTTCAAAAGCCTTAAAATTTATCTTCAAAATATTGGGCCTGCTTTTATAATACTTTAAAACCTTCCTTTCCAAAATTTTCGATTTTATTAAAGTACTAACGTTTAACTTTAGAAGCATAGCGTCGAAACCAGTTGAAAGTACCCCTTTCGACACCGCTGGAAGTAACTCTTCCGAAACCATTGAAAGTCCCCCGTTCGAAAGCATTGAGTTTATACTTAAAACATTATTTGGGTCAAAATAAATATAGGTGAAAGCATTTCTTTCGAAACCATCCTTTATCATTTGTATAAACATTGAGGAAACACGATGGCGTTGGCTCCAGCTCTTTAGAAAGCATAAAACATCTGGGTAAAATAATGGAAGGTTAGCGTCGAAACCCCTTCCGAAACCATTGCCTTCGAAACCCCTAACCCCTTTCAAAAGCAATAGGAAGTGGCTTAAACTTATAAAACAAAGTACCTTTTGGCAGCATTGATATCATTAACACCATCGAAAGGCTATAGAATGGCAGTAGGATTTTGACTAGGTCGGAACCCCCTCTTTCAAAACATTCAAAACATTCTTTCATAAGTAAAGGAACCCATCAAAAGCAAACTTAAGTTAATGGAAATCTTTTCGAAACCTTTTAAAAACTTTTTCGAAACCATATGCTTCAACTCTTTCGAAGGCTAAAACAAAACAAAGGCAGACACTCTTTTTTTTTAAAAAAAACAAACCAAGTTTTCGACTCCTTCGAAAGCTATGCTTTCGACACTTAACCTTTCGTCTATCTCCAATCCACTGCGTACCATCTTTGTAGTACCTTATGTATTGGTTTTGGCTTAGTAGGTTTCGACAAGGTCGAAGGTGGAAGCTTCTTTGTTGAAAGGTACTTCCCAAAGTAGGCGGAACCCTCTTTTCTAAGTGAACCAGGTTTAATTCTACGTAAAGCAAATCTTTTTCTAACTAACCTACCACGTGTCAACACCAGATTGGTTGCCTTAACTTTTTCAAGTTCTTTACCAAATAACTGCCGCTAATTTCAAATCTAAACCATTGTTAAGCTAATTAGATAAGCCCTTCCATTAAGCAAAATCAATTTTGCAAAGAAGTCCCCTTCTAAAATAATTTAATTTGCATAGAAAATCACTTTGGAAAAATCCCCAAAAAATTCAAGAAATTCACTTTAATCGTGTTATCTAACATATCAAAATTCTAGATCCAATTCTTAATATATTTTTCCAAAATAAATTTATAAACCCAATCCTTTGAAAATTCATAACGATTTTTCCATAGCTTGAAAAAGTATCAAAATTGAAACCCAACTCCAAAATCATGTTCTATACAACATAATTTTTTTCCATGGCATTTATACATCATTAAATCTCGATTTTTCTCTAAAACCGTGCATAAACTCTTTTAAACAATCTTGTATTAAATTATAACTCAAGCATATCATCATCTCATATATCATAAATATGAATTTACCCTTAAATCTGAACTTATGATTATAAAAACCAAAATAGAGATGAGACTATTATTCGCCTTGATTAAGATAAAGATATTGGATTGAGATTGATTTCCACTAAGCTTGACTATCTAGCTTTTAATTGAATTCTTCTTCTCTTAATGGTCATCCTTCCTTAAGCTTTTTGGTTTGCTTTTTAAAATGACGTGAGTACGGAATTAAATGGTAGGAACAAAATATATATGGGTAAGGGTTATGGGCGGCGAATTTCCTAATATACCCATATGTAGTTTAATTAACCAAAAACCATTCTTAAGCCCATTAACCATTTTATTAAGCACGACCTTATTATATTTATTCAAATCTTAACTACCTTATCACTTTACTTTTACATTATTCCATTTAATTTATCTAATTAAATCCCCCGAAATAATGTTTTCAAAAATTAGGGGTGTTACACAAAACAGACTAGATTACATTTTACTTCAAGTTCAATAACAACAAAGTATTGTTCTGAATTTCTACAATGTAATATACGAGGTCCTCAAAAGATTTAAACGCATTCTGGTGCATGTTGTTTTCTTAATTGTTGATGATTTTAGTAAATCAGACAATAGTCTGAGTAAATACTTAGCTGACCCATAACCTCATAGATAACGAACTTTTCTTCGATTTCATCACTAACGAAAAACCTATGTAAGAGCGCCATCAAAGGGACTTCTTGAGGATTCGACTAGGTGAAGTATCAATTGGTTAGCAGTAACTCGACCAAGTTATCACCAATGATAAACTAGTCAAACTCTTCCGTAATAGTAAAGTCCCCATCTCTTTGACAACCGGCACCTTCCGACAGACCGTTGCAAAGCTTAGGATGATTTTTGGACCCGTGTTAGTTCCGAGAAGTACGATCTATTGGGTTTTTAAACATTACAGAGACAAAATATGTAGATAAGATCTAAAACATTCTACACTTTTAGGTCCCAGAGCGGAAGGCAATAAAGTATAAGTACAGAAAATAACCATCTCAAAAAAACTTCTCAAGTAAAACAGTCTAAAAATAGTACGTAATCATAATCTAGAGTACACAGAAATACAACAAATAGTCCAATAAATAGTAGGTATGATAAATAGTTGCATGGAGTGCAATAGAAAATAAATGGCAACTCCATTGCCAAGCTCGCCTCTCCGCATACTAATCTCTGTGCTTATCACTTGTTGCCCCATCCTCCGATGATGGGGCAAAAAAGAAGGAAATGAGTGGGTTAGACAAAAGTCTGATGGATAAGTAACATCATTAATATATGGTGATCACATGCAATTAACTTCATTTATACTCTACGTAACCTATGATGTCTACTAGTATTCGTGAATTATCCACTTCATTTATCTAAGGGGTATAGTTTTAAACACACTTACGCTACAACTTGTGAAGTCTTATACTTACGGTAGAACAACTAACTGAACCCAAAACAACTAAGTATTGGCTAATAAGGGATGGAACTATTCCAACATGGTATTTACCTATAATTTCAACTATGAGACTATGTTTCCCATATTACGACAACACATATAATATTTATGAATTGTGGGAATACCCCATTGCCGATTCGCACCAAAAACGTCAAGGTTTGTTGCATCCATATCCACCTCTAAATGGTAGCGTAATGCCTCTTATCGCACCGTGTCAGATCCATCAATAATACAGTATCACGCCATGTATATGAATACTAAGGAACATCCTATAGGAAATGCAGATTATGGATCTTAAGGCTGAATTAACACTATGGGGGTGAATAGTGTTTAATTAATTTTATGAATCTTTTTGAAATCTTTTCAAACTAAACCCAAATAGATGCAATTCACAAACACAGAGACAATCACAGAATCAGACACAGATGCAAATAATAAATGAAAGCAGTAAAGGAAAGAACATGCCAGAATTTTATACTAGTTCGGAGTTACCCTACATCAAGTCCCACACAATTTCTTGTGACGATTTATTTTCAAATATAATGTCGGTATTACAACCTCGACTTCAAGGCCACGAGATACACCCTTCTGTCTCTGGGTGTAGGGCAAACTCTCTTGATTTAACCAGGCTACAAGATCACCTAATTGATTTACGGGCTACAATCCCATCCAATTGATTTACGGGCCACAATCATACAGTTTTCAATCACACTTTGATAAAGAGGGACTCGATACACTTCGATCTTTCGATCTTGATTACAAATGATCTTATAACTCTAAATAGCACCGAGATTTTTGAGAGAGAGTGGCATAGAATCATACTAGAGACAATCGAGTTTGATAGACTTAGGATTTTGGCAAAGTTTTGTTTAGAATGTTTGGAAATAAGAATGGAAAAGAAAGAGGAGAGAAAACAAAGAAATCTTAAGTGAAAATTCGTTAAAAACTACTGGTATATACAGGAGAATAACTGTCACGTCCATTTTTGAAAGTTTATGACGAATAGACACTTCTTTTGAAAATTTGAATTTTAAAATCTATGGCTACCATGTCGACCTGGGGGTATAGGCATGTCGACATCCCATAGTATTTTTTGAAAATTGATTTTTGTTTTAAAAGATATTTTCTTTCTATAGTTTGTCGAAACAATCTTAGAACTTTGTAAACTATTTTGAATATATTTTATGATTATAAAAACCTATGGAAAGTGATCTAACGAAATATAAAAGTAATAAAAACTAAATATATAAATATTTTGAGATTAAAGATAAAACATTAAAACCAGGAGATAGTTTAAAAATAAGAAATGATTGTGAAACTAATATGATTAAAAATAGTTTTTGAATTAAGGCTAAAATATTGAAATAAGGCTAAAATATTTAAACAGAGAGAGAGAGAGAGATGTCTTTTTAAATAGATAGTTTTGAAAAAAATCTAAAAATAAGTCATTTTGAAAATTTCGTGGATTCCATTCCACTAGAGAAGGTCGTGAGTTACATCCCACTAAAGAGGTCGTTGGTTCCACCCACTATAGCGAGAAGGTGGATTCCATTCCACGATTAAAATCCGAATAAAGATTTTAGTGCTATTATGAAGTTTTAACATAAATCTAGACTCTATTACTTATCTTGATATCTTGAAATCTTGAACTCTTGATAATCTTGATACTCATGAGTCTTCAGTCTTGATTTCTATAATCTTGAAGTCTTCAGCCTTGAATCTCTATGCTGTACAGTCTTCATTCTCAATACCTGCATATATAAATATATACTGCATATAGATATATATCTAGATAAAAATATTAGCATTTATATTTTATAACAAGTCCTAAGGTTGTTGTCATCAAAACCATCATCTTAGGAACTAACACTCCCATTAGTTTCGGGCCGCACACTCCATCATGCATGATCATCAATGTTGTGTATCCATTATAGAACATCATGTGAGTGAAATTTGTGATAGAATTGCCCAGTCGAATATCGACCTTGCTGGATAAATAACATTTATCCTGTGCCATAACATCCAAGCGTCGCCTAAATAGGGAACTTCCCTACTTATACTAACACATACACACACACATACACAAAAGTAATATATATACACTACAATTTAGTTTTATAACTTTAGGTCTTAGGCTGTGATTTAGCCGCGCCCAATTTCGGTCATTGGTCGATCGTTGGTCACTGGAGCGATCGACCGGTTCCAGTGAGCCTACCTAGCGATCGACGTGTTTGCTATATATTTCAGTTATCGATTATCATCATTTTCTTATTGTTAATCATCATCCTACCCTACCCAATTACAGTTACATTTAATTCCAATTTAGTATACGGTAACCCTAATCACAGTAAACCAAAATTTGTAGATTTATAATTAATAACCGTTCAAACTTCATATATGGTATATTAATTGTAGTAAATCAATTTAATCTAGGTTTAGCATCAACATGATTATGAATCCATATTTAATTTGACAAAAAGGGTACATTTAACTTAAATCAATTCTTAATTAACCTGTATATATTAACCAGATCTAGATTAAAAGAAAGGGGTTATACCTATATAGGTTCTAACAGCTGTTAGATTCCAATCTAAATAAACATTGTTCTAATTCAATTTAAAATAATTCCGAATCAAAATTAGGTACAATCAAATTAATTACATGTAAATCATCTTACTAATCATGAACTCACCCACCTCTTAAAAATGCTATCCCTCTTTGATTTGGGCTGAATCATCCTCGTTTAGTATAGATCTTCTCTTAGTTTGCTTTGATTCAATCCCCTCATCGATTTCTCTAGCTTAATTTTTATTTGTTTTTAGGAAATCGGATTTAGGAAGAAAGAAATTTTGATAGAGTTTGGATGTACTGCTTGATTAGTGAATTAGTGTTCAGGTTAAGGTTATATTTATAGCATTACAAAGCAATGTCGACCGTTGATTAATTTTTATTTAAATATGGGTTGTTGTCCTAACCATGTTATAAAACCCATTATTGGATTGTAATGACAATAACCATATAATTTTGCCAAAGAACCTCTAAGCTAACTTGCAGATACATGAGTATCAAAAAAAGACAAACAAATAAGTTCAACATGAAGATACACAATACAAAAAAGGATAAAAGTATATATACCGAGATACAAGAAGAGATATACACAATAGAGACAAGACGAAGCTGACAAATAAAGTACTATTAGTCGTAGAGTGTCATATCTAGAGTTTACAGATGTTAAAATCTTTTCAAAGTGGTATACACACATATACATGCACATTCAAAACATTTCATAAAATCAATAAAAGTTCTTTTAAATATATATAATCATAATAATAAGAATAATATTGTGCATATTTTAAATAAAAATCAAGTTTTCAGAAAATGCATGGAACAAGGATCGAACTCGAGTCACTAATTTAGAAAGCAAGTACTCTAACCAAATGAGCTAAGGCCACTTTTATTCATTAATAGAATTCAGCCGGCTTAATAGCTTGAATCCACCGATTGAATTTTATGCATGTGCATAGTTTATTTTGAATATTCGATCGGCTGCCCTGACATATTCAACCGACTGAATTAGGTCATTTTTGCACTGTTTTCTTGCTGCATCGATTTTCAATCCATTCAGCTGCCTGACCCATGCTATTCAGTCGATTGAATATTCATAACGACTATATTTTGAAGAGATGCTTCATTTCAACAAAGAGAAACAACTCTTGGTTCAAGGGTTGCTTCCATATTCCTTCATGGCGACCTTTCACGAATAATTGCAACTCTTAAACACTACATATAGCCATGAAATCAATTGTTTTAATCACCAATTTTCATTCTAATTCTCATTCTTATATTATAAACTATCTTGCTCTAAATAATCAATACTTCGTTCTAGTCACTTGTATATTCAAGCAAACTTCATTTGTGATTTAATAAACTTCTCATCTTTACAAATTACACGATATACCACAAAGGAAAAGATTATAGAAAGGGTGTACATTAATGACTTATCAATGCTATTCAAGAGCATATTCAGTCAGAAACATTTCTACTACTTGTATTGGAAGTCCTGTTCGATTACTCAGGCGGTTGAAGTCCTATTCTGTTGCTTAGGCGGTTGAAGTCATGTTCGATTGCTCAGGCGATGTAATGACTGTTCCTCCGGGTTAAGTGAGGGTTGATAGTTAAATTCCAAAAGGAGTTTGGGACTGGACGTAGAATGGAAAGTTCAAACCGGTAAAAGATCTCTGGTGTTATTTAATTTATTATTTTACTTTTATATTTATATTCCACACAAGTAAATAGTTTAGTTAATATTCCATATTGCACAATCCTTAGTCATTTTCAACCAAAACCCTTACCTGAAATGCATGACTGGTCGATCGCTTGACCTAGAGCAGTCGACCGCTAAGGGTTGACCTATTAAGGTTGCCGTATCGACCGGTGGAACTTTCTATATTTAATTTTCCTTTCCCTATTTATTTTTGAATTAATTTTAATTCTAAATTTTCAACCACTAATAATTTTTTCATATTAGCTCTGTATCAAAATATTATATATGAAAATTGTTCAGAAAGTCGCTACGAACGCAATGGTGCAAGTTTTATAGCCAAATTTGAACGTTTGTCAAAAGTTCCATTTTACCCTTTCTTGTTTAAATTAAATTCTTTCACTCGATTTTTGGCTAAATTTTAAAGGTGTTATATTCTCATCCCTAAAAGGATTTCGTCCTTCGAATCTTCAAGGATGGGAAAGTTTAACTCGTATGTGTAGAAATTAATACCACATTCATCTTCTCATCCATCAACCATAAGCAACCATTGTCCCTAATGCAATATGTACATGTAAGCATAGTATGTAGATGAACCTATGCTAATGCAAATGTTAGTGGTCTCCTAATCTAGCCGACCTTCTAAAATGCAAGTGCTTATGCCATGCGTCCAAAATGTATGCAACATCTTATGTAAATATGATGGCAATTCTACATGTATACGCAACTATTCGATCCATATGTAACAGCCATATGCGTATAAATCAATGAAATAAAACAACTGATGGTGTGAGTATATGCTAAGCGAGAACATATTTTCCTAAGCATGCAAAGGTTAATTTAATAAACACATCCATTAACATCTATCATCCAAAACATAACCTAATGATACATTCGTAACCATTCTTAACATCCAATCGTCCTTGCCTATGGGATACGCTAAATTAGAACCAAAATACATAAGTAGTCTACCCTTAGTGAACTAGAATGGAAATATACCACAAAAGAGTTATGGATAAGTAGCTCGGATCTTATCCTCATCTCCTATGTACTCTTCGTTGGATTATCTCCCCGCTGGACTTTAACATGCTTAATAACCTTATTGCGTAGTCACTTTGTACCACGCTCAAGGATACGAATGAGTGCATAGCGAACAATTGACTCCTTCTCTACTTCCACCTCTTCTAGATGACACGGCTCGACTATAATGGCTATGTCATGTAGAAACTTCCGCAAGTGTGACACATAGAAAACATCGTGTACTCCCGCTAACTTCTCAAGAAGTTTCACCATATATGCTAACTTTTCAACTCTACTAGTGATCGAAAAAAGGCACTGCAACCCTCAGTGCTAGCTTTTCCTAACTATCAAATCTCATAACATGCCTAAGCAGTGAGACCTTTACAAAATCCATGTTGCACACTACGAACTCCAATTCATGTGTCTCCTGTCAGTGTAAGACTTCTGTCTATCATGTACAGTTTTCATCCTTCTATGGATCAAGTCTACCTTCTATGATGTCCCCCTTACCATATCTGGTCCAAGAATAATTCAATCCATGGTGTTCCACCAAAAATACGGTGATCTACAAGGCCTCCCGTATAGTATCATCCTAATAATTACCCAATAGATGTTATTATAGGTAAATTCCACTAGCGGTAAGAGATCCTCGCAAGAGCCTTTTGTAATGACCCGGGATTTTTATCGTCTTGAATTATGAACATTTATTTTTAATATCTAGTCATATGGTCTTTTAATCAAAACAAAACCCTATAAAATGATAATTGGTAATAATAAATAGTTTTAACCAAGATAATATTTTGAATTTTCTAGATTTTATTTATTTAATAGAAAATTGATTTAATTTGGAATTTATTATATATAATCACAACAACAAAATTTATACATAAATTAAAAAAAATATAATGGTAAGTGAGAAATAAGAAAATATATAAGAAAAATATATGGTGGAAATGACAAAATTAAATAAAATCATTAAACCATTTTTAAAAGGAATAGAAAAACTTTTATTTCTTTGAGTATACATTTGTAAATATTAAAAGAAACGTGAATACGAAAATTTAAACTATTTATACTACTTTATATTTTTTCCAAAAATACAGTGAATTAAAAATTAGTTCCTAGAATAAAATTGGATGGAATTAAAAAGGTAAGGAGTTAATAGAAAAATGTACAAGTCAAAAAAAAATGATAGAAGAAAAGAAATAAATATGCTGGTCAAAACTTACATGTCAATTTGAAAGCAAAATTGAGGAAAAATATATAAGTAAGAACACATTTCCTGGTCAACAAACAAGTGGAGGCTGAAAATATTATTTCATCTCAAACCTCATATCTCAGCCACCAAAGTTCATATCAGTAGCCACCAAAACTTCCTTTCAATCCATCAAATTCTTTGTACGTCAACCTTAAAGAACTAAATCCTTCTTGAGCCCAAAAATCTTATACCATACACATCATTACATCTTGTATTAACATGTATATATAGAGGTATGTATGTGTGTATACTTCAGTTTTCAAAACCCTGTAAAACAAACCTGTAAACAAAAGTACACTGTAAAGTAAAAAGAGAAAAAAAGAAGAAAAAGAAACAACAACCTGTTCCTTCTAAAATTTAAGAGAAAACAAAATTTTTCAAGACTTCAGATCATTGCTTGGATTCATATTTGGATGTTGGAAAGATATCAACATGATTATGGTGGGGATTTAAATGGGAATGCCTAGACGTGTTCTAATATTACTCTGCCATGTCAACGGTGATAAACATTCTTACATGCCTAAGTTTAAAAACCATTATCTCCCAATTTGATTCGAATTTGCCGATGATGTCAACTGATGAAGTGTTTGTTTTTGAATCAAGATCGCATTAATAATAATTTGAAGTTTGTTCGTTTGATATATTGTGAGAAATTTCGGAATAACAGTAAACAACCCAGTTTTTGACAAATTTCATTATGCTAAAAACTTTGAATCGAGTATGAAACCATTATTATGGGTTGAAGATAGGAATTTAGTGAAGAATTCATGATTTTTAATAGGTTGGTTGGTGAGAAATGGAGAGATGATCGATATCCGCTAAAAAAAATAATAATTTCTAGCGATGTAATTGATGAGAGGAGGTGAGGCTTGGTCGAGGAGGAACATGGTGACGAGACCAAGGGGTTCACCGTGGCCAATTCTTGATTTTGGCTTTGGCTGGCTTTGGCGAGGGGTTTTTAGGGTTTTAGGTCTAAAATTTTGGGCTTCGGGAGTCTCGTTTATTGGGGACAGTGGCATTGACCGAGTAGGCCGAGGTTGTGGGTGGTGACGCATTTGAAGGTGGCGGTCCTGTAGTGGTATGTGGTGTTGGAGATTGGTGGCCATGGAAGCGTGGGCGAGTGTTTTGCCTAACCTGGGTAGTTTTCTTTCTTTCGGTGGTGACATCGAACTTTGAGTGGAGGGATTTGAGGTGTAAGCGGTAGTGTCGGCATGTCGAGGGTAGTCAATGGCGTTCGTAGGTGGCCTCAGGCATGGTGAAGCATCGAGGTGTGCATGTGCACACGTGTAGGCATGCACATACGAGTGAGGTTCCAGGTTGGCCGTGGACGTACTTTGGATGATGAGTCGCGGTAGCTTCGGCTGGGTTCTTGAGTCTTGCGAGGAGTTTGGGAAGATGATCTAGGAAAGCAGCAAATTGATCGAAGAATTTGGCACTGTTTTTGGGTTTGGATTGCTGGGTTCCACTGGGAATTGGAGAAAATTTAGAGGAAGAAGGCATAGCGGGTTTGGGTTGTGGAGTTAAGGCTTTGGCCCAAAAGCATGGAAGGATGCGAAAGAACTTTTTTATAAATAAAATGTTTTGGATAAAAGAGTTTTTGAATATTTCAAAATTTATTTCTAACAAACCATAAACCCGATTGACGTAAAACTTTTTGTAACGGGTTCGTATCGTCAAGCACTACGTCATCATGAAAATTGTTGGTCAAGTTTGAATAAATGGAAATTTATAGCAATTTGAAATGGACGGGTTTTAAATATAAAATTTAAAAAAATTTAGTTGTTTAAAATTTATATGTTCTGTTTATCGATGTTAATTGCCAAATAAAAATATATATGAATTAAATTGGAGTAAGTAAGATGATTAGACATTTGTTTAGTGAAATTAAACAACGTTTCGCTAATTGTATTTGATTAGACCACTATTGGTAGAAATAATCACCGTTCTGCTGCCATCTCCAAATAAGTGTGTTTTTGGACATTGACTAACAGAAATAAACCTTGTTCTGCAATACATTGTATGGACACCTAATTATTATCCTATTGATTATATTGGAACAAAAAAATATAGTGATTATTTATATAAATCGTTTAATAAAATTCCAATGCTTATAAAATTCATAACTCGTTTGTTTAGGTCCAAATCCAATGCGGTTAGTTGCCTTGGGTTCGTATCATCGGGATCTTTACTATGGAATCAAACTGGCTGGATTTAGAGCTTGCAGAATTTTCAGTTAAATTCGAATGCGTTCGAATTTAATCGAAATCAGAATATGGGCGACAACAAAAATAAAAGGCGAGTGTATTATAACGCTCACGACGTACTAGAATATATTTATGTTTGTTAAATTTTGAAGTGATTAAAATTTGTTGATTGTTGTTTGATAATTCTAATTGACATTTAAATGGACATCTGAATTAACTGATAGAAATTTAAATTGATGGTTAAATTGAATCGGAAGGAAACTGCTGGTAAAATTCTCGATTATTGATAATTGGTTAATTGATGCAATTTATTGACTTTTTTGGATGTTGATTGTGATGGATGCTATTGATTGATGTTTTGGATGATTTGGACGTTTATTTATTTTGATATATCATGCATCACCCTGTATATTATTTACAGTATATAAAACTGTAAATCGAATTATTTCGAATAAATTAAGAAATAGGTTCAAATGATATATACCCATGACATTTATTTTGGATAGAAATGATATATATCCATCCCTAGAATTAAATTGAAATAATGGATTCGCTTGGCCATAGAATAAAAAATTATATATGGACGCCGAACTGGTTAAATTAAATGATTTTTAAATTTTGGTTTGAAATTATTAAAATGATTTTCATCTTAAGAAATAAAATTGAATTTAAATGGAAATGGAAATTGAAAGTGATTTTAATTGGAAAATTTGAAATTAAATCAGTTTGACTTTGAAACTATTTTCAAATAAATTATTTTAATATAAACTACTTAAATCTATCGTTTTATAAATATTCAAAATTAATTCGATTTTCCAAGCTATTTACTATATAAACCAATTCAACACTCAAACAATTTTCTATTAAACTATTTAACTATTCAAGCTATTTTAAAACTTTTAAAACTATTTTTCTAAAAATTCAAACTGGTCAGAGTGGGAATCAATTACATTTAAATCATGGATTTGAATACGAAATTAGGTTAAAATGAATTTATAACCTAAATTGTAATTTGAATTGAAATTTGAATTGAAATTGACGCATCGAAATAAATTGATATATTTTGAAGATGATTTTGAAATGAAATTGATGTTGAAGAAAATATGATATTTTGATATCAAGTATGAATTGTTTTCGAAATGTAAAAATAGCAACCAATATGTAAAATGACATTTGGTTATTAACGAGATCGAGGCCCCTTATTGGCATACTCTCTGTCAATATTAAACCATTTAACAACTGTATATGCAGAGGAGACGCCGGAACAAAGTGGTTGGATTTGGCATCATTTGTTGGATTTGAAGAAAGAGAACGATGATGGATAGACCCCGACACTTCTGCCAATTAGAAATGACTAAAATAGGACGGCTTGACAGGGCCAAGTAGGTTAATTACGCCGAGCGGACATCCATACTTCGGTTTTTCTTAGACTCGGTCCATATTATTACTCTTGTTGTTGGTTTCTATTGGTGCACTTGATTTAGGATAGCCTCCCTTTCACTCGATATGGGATGGAATGACGCGGTGAGCAGTCATAGCTATGATGCGCTACCACCTGCCCTTCGACCCGAATTGGTAGTATTTTAACTTGGGCATTGCCTTACGTTCCTTTTCATTCTTTTATCCATATACGAGACCCTAAGATTATGGTTTAGTGTTCTTGCATCACGGTGCATCCCTATCCACCGACAGTTTACTGGTGTTTTATATGCAAACTGTATGACAATGCTTAAAAAAGCGTTAAGGGGATCGATGTAAAGCCTTAACGCTATGAAAATATTCTATTAGACACTATCTATTATAGCGTATTCTACTGTATATAAATATTTTGACGGATCATTAATAGATGGAAAATCCTGTAACATCTCTTGAGTTATTGCACGCACATTATACACTGGATAAGAGATGTGAAATCCCGTAAACATCTCTGATGCTATTACACTCATGTTATACATGTTATTGACTTGAGTTACATAAGGATATTTTAGTCTTGACTAGAGTTTTTGTCTTTTCATTATGCTTGGGTCAGACCTAAGTTTTCAACTTATCAAAGATTATTCTCTGGAGGACGAAGACGAAGATTTGGTATAGTACTACTAGTAATATTATTCCATCATTGTTTATTCCGCTGCATTATTTTATTTGTTTTGTTGTATATACATAACTCTGATAAGTATTGTATAAATTATAATCAAAAGTACAGTAAATAGCTTCATGAACTGTTTATTTGATTATTATATTTTATCATTCCACTGCGAGATTCTGGGTTATTTTCTTCTTCTTTTCTTATTTTTCTTAATCAATCCATTTGATTATCTATGTTCCTGATTGTTTGGATTGGACATGTATGGATTATTGTCAATTTAAACATTTCGAAATGTGGGTCATCACACCTTCGAAATCTAAGATACACATTTGGAGTAAGTCCTCCAACACCTGGTTCACCCTCTCCACCTGCCCGTTCGTCTATAGATGATATGATATACTCAAACTCAATTCAGTGCCTAACGCCTCTTAAATACTCCTCTAAAACTCGTTGGTGAAAAATGGATCTTGATCACTCACGATGTTAGAAGGAACTCCAAGTAACCTAACTATCTTCTTCACGTATAGTATCGCCAAAGACACAACAATCCTCGTATTTTTAACCAGAATAAAATGAGCGCATTTGGTCAGTCGGTCGACTATGACTCAAATACTCTCATTTTTCCTTCTACTCTTGGGTAGTCTATCAATGAAATCCATAGAAATAATCTCCCACTTCCATCATGGAATATCCAACAGTTGCAAAACAATCCCCACAGCTTGTACTGCTCGGCCTTTACTGTTGGTAAAGTCAAACGTCGGGCCACATACTCCGCCACATGCTTCTTTATACAAGGCCAATAGAAGACTCTCTTCATATCACTATACATTTTGTCAATGTTGGGATGAATGCTCATCCTAGAATGGAGGCTCGGCTAGTACCATGTCAATCAAATCCATGATGAGAGGAACACATAATCTACTATCTCTTTGTAACCACCCCTTCGAGTCAATGGCTTAACGCCTCAAATGACTCGACCGGTCCCCTTTGATAAGCTTTTGAAAAATATGCACTGGCTCCTTGTCTTGCTTCTGACTCATCCCAATGCGGTCCATAAGTGTAGGTTGCACATCTAGAGTTGCTAACAATCCTAGAGTGATATCTGACGATGGTCGAAAATCAAATGTAGAATTGAACTCCAAGTGCTTCCACTATAAGAACACAGGAATCAACACTGCATGCTTTCTACTTAAGGCATGGACTATAATACTGCCCTTGCCTAGAATATAAGAGATATTGAAGTTATACAATGCTAAAAACTCCATCCACATTTGTTGCCTTAAATTCAACTTCTCATGAGAGAATAAGTGCTTCAGAGATTTATGATCTGTATACAACTCAAACCGCTCTTCTAAAAGATAGCGCCTCTATGACTTGAGTGCAAAGACAATGGCTGCAAAC
The DNA here is from genome assembly GCA_030765085.1 of Allium cepa. Lineage (NCBI taxonomy): Eukaryota > Viridiplantae > Streptophyta > Magnoliopsida > Asparagales > Amaryllidaceae > Allium > Allium cepa. The sequence continues at coordinate 431,388,883 of CM060935.1, forward strand.
TCAAGGTCACACCTAGGATAATTTCTCCCATGACTGTGAATTATTGACTAGCATAGCTCACCACTCTCCCTTCCTTCATCAACACTGCACCCAATCCCATACCACAAGCATCGATATACACTGTGAATGCTTTCGTACCATCGGTAATACTAAAACAGGTGCAGTAGTCAATGCCTCTTTTATATCGATGAAAGAATTTTCACACTTTGCATCTCATGAGAAAACCAAATTCTTCTTAGTGATGCAGGTTAGACGGGCAGAGATTCTAGCAAAGTGCTTAATGAAATCCTATAGTAGCCCGCCAAATTAGGGAATCTCCTCACTTTCTTGGTATTCTTTGGCACCTGCCAATCCTGTATAGCAACTTTAATAGGATCGACCGTTAGTCCACTCTCTGAGACAATGTGTCTAGAAAGCGTATCTCTTTATGCCAAAAGTGATACTAGGAAAACTTCGCCTTAAACTTACGCTCATGGGGTGTATTGAGCACTTCTTCTAAATGCCATCTGTGCTCCTCCTCTCTTTTTGTATAAACTAAGTACTCATCCATAAGTACTACCGTGAACTTATTAAGCAACACTCTAAAAATGCGACACATCAGATCAATGAAGTGGTGGGTGCATTGATCAAACCAAATAGATGACTAACCACTCATACAGTTCATCAGTGTATGAAAAGAAGTCTTATGAATGCTATCCTCAACCACACACAACTGATGGAATCCAGTAGCCAAGTCAAGTTGAGAGAACATCTTCTCTCCAACCAACTGATCAAAGAGATCATCTATGTGGGAGCAACGGGTAAAGATTCTTCTTTATCAACTTATTCGACTCTCGATAATCGACGCAAAGCCTTAAGGAACCATCTGCCTTAGTGGCAAAAACAACTTGTGCTCCCTACTTTGAAATACTACTCCTAATGAAGCCCTTCTCCAATAGCTCATTCATTTGCTTATTCAGTTCGCATCTCTCCTCACTCAATAGTCATATTCCTCAAAGGTAAGGCAACAGGACTAGCATTCTCTATAAGATAAATCTAGAGCTCGATCTCCTTTCGAGGTGAAAGATCAATTACTTTGGAGAAGACATCTGGATAGTCTCTAACTATCGGCTCTGTAACTAACTTCTCATGTGATAGGTTTAATCAATATTGGCAACTCAACATAACCAAACCTCTGGGATCGCAATAAACCTTTCGAATACGTCCATAATAAGAACCCAACCCGACAACCTTCCTATCACAATCCCGGATTTCCCCATCCATCGTTATCGCAATCCATGCCCAAAATCAACCCAAACCCAGAAAATCCTAAGACAAAAGTGTCACGATCGAACTCGACACCAAAATAAACAATTTCAAACCCCTACATATCATAGATAAATAGACCGATCCTCCCACAGGGTTTGATACAACAACAGGGTCTGTAACTATACCAGTATCCAAGTGCAATTCATCTACAAGTCTACTCGAGATAAAAGAGTATGATGCCCCCGTGTCAAAAAGGGTACGATCAAGTAAATCATACAGAGTTAACACCTATTCAACTCCGACCTTCTTCTCCTTATCTATAATTGGAGGAGCACTTGAGCTAGGAACAACGTCAAGTGCATAAGCTAAAACCACTTGGGTTGAGGTCTTTTAAGGTGCTGGACACCACTGCCTCATATGTCCGAATTGATTGCAGTTGTAACACTTGATCTTTGAGCTATCCATCTTGCATTACTTAACAAAATGCCCCTTTTTTACCAAAACTCATACACTGCATCTCCTGCTTCTTAATTTTCCCTTTAGGTCTCATTATGCTCTTGCATTGATTCGGTCGTGCCATCTTTCCTCCGTATTTCATGGGCTTACATTTCACTTCCTCCTTTGAAACAACATTAAGTAAGGCCATCTCGACCAAACCCTCGAATGTCGCACCCATGAGAATATGACTAAGGGCCGAATCTTGAAGACATTGAATATGCCCTTTGCAAATTTTAGAAATTTTCTATGTAGGGTATTTACCAGCTCCATCCTAAACCTAGCCAACTCATTGAACCGATTCACGTATTCCTTCACCGATATCTCTCCTTGCTACAAACGTACAAATTTCTCCAGTTGTACTCTCTCCTCTGCTCTGGAAAGAAACTTTATCTCAAAATGCCTCCTAAACTGTCCTTAAGTAATCTCTCCCTCATCAGTGTCTGTAACCACCACATCCTATCAACTTGGAGCATCTTCCTATAAATGCCAAGCAGCAAGCTGTCTCCTCACATCATCGCTAAGATCCATCAATCCAAAAATCCTCTCACAAATGTGGATCCAAGCCTTCGAGTCCACACATGACTCAGTCCCCATATACGGCTTACCTCCTAGATTCACAAAGTCCTTACATAGCTTAGGGAAATCGACAGCACGTGGATAGGCAAGAACTACATATGGCGCATGCTCTATGGTCCCCTATTAGGGTTAAGTTTGGCTTGTCCTCTACCTTGCAGATATTAGTGGAACCAAATTGGGATGTTCACATCCGGAATCTCAAGCGCATCACCTGATCCTCAACCAACAGGATTGCTCATCCTTTTAATCTATGGTTTAGGAATTTATTGGTAATTTTTCTGTACATAGTATTGGTAAAAATAAGGGAAACCGTTGTTCATATAATATTTATATATAGATCCTTTGAGAAACCTTTATAAATATACACACACTTTTAGAAATCCATTTTGAAAAACCTTATGAAAACCATTTTTCAAAAAAAAATATAAAACTTTTCAAGTGCATGCTTCGAATATGCATCTTGTAACGATCCAGATTTTTCATCGTTGAGATTGGAGTATTTAATTGATTTTAAATACTTAGAAGTTAATTTTTAACCTGAATTCAAATATCACTATTTATTTGATAACTTAATTATTGAATTAAATAATTTGAAGTTGGGTAAAATTTAAAAACTTGAGTTTTAAGCCTGTTAAAATTAATTTGAAGGCTTGTAAAATTTATATTGATAGTACCGAAGATAGTAAAAGTGTTAAAATTGAATTTGGAAGCATTTTGTTAAGTTTTGAAAATATATCGTTTAAATTGAATTTAAAAATAGCCTTCCGAGACACTGTCTCGGATTTTGACGAAACCAGTTCCATTGGATCCATAATATTATATTATTATCGAATTTCAATTTTTGCAGTGTTTGGAGTTACTGTTTGGTCGTACGATCTGAAAATACCTAGAATAATCTAATGGAATTTAATTTAAATAGTCAAACCTTCTCATATAAGCCACACCCTTCCAACTTTTAACACAAGCTTCTTTCCTCTTTCGCCTTCATACTCGAATTCACGTGCTAGAAAAAAAACAAATCGATTTTTTTCTCCTTTTAAAAATGGCTGAACCCTCCCAGATAAAAAAATAAATAAAATAAATCGCGTCCAATACTCCTGCTAATCAAATGAGTTCTCATTCGAAAAACTACGAAGCCGTATTCGAATCGACGAGGGTGCGTTCGTTCAATCGAGGGTGCGAAGTAGCGATTGAGGAAGTGGCTAGGGGGAGGCGCGGCTTGGAGTCGCGCGCGCTCACGTTCGCGCTCGCGTAGAGGCCGCGACCACGCTAGGTGGCGCCGTGGAGGGAGAGCGGTGGCGAAGAGGTCAATTGGGTGCAGGCGGCTTGTCGTGAGGGATAAGCGATCGAATCGAGCCGATGGGGATTTCCGAGCTCAAAACTCGAGCGCGATGGAGAGCATGTGCTCGCATGAGGGCAGGGGTGGGTACCAGTGTTCAATGGTTCGGGGTCATGGTGGCGACCGTGGTTTGAGTTGGGGGAAGGCGATGCTCACGCTGGAGCTAGGGTAGAGGTGCGCGTATACACCTGTGGCTGTAAGGTATATTTACAGTTTGTTTCAATCTAATGTTAATATATATATAAGTATATACGCAGAAAGGAAAAAAAATTACTGTAAGGCATAAAATAATTCTGTTTTTAATTTAATGTGTATATATATTTTAGAAAATTTATAACAGTAAGCAAAAGCTTTGTATAATCCTGTTTATAACAGTAAAGAAATTTTCTATTTTTATTTTACAGAAGAAAAGATTGCAGTAAGATAGAAGCAAGTTCCATTTTTATTTAAAGTTTAATAAGTAAAATATATATATGTATATATGTTAGAAATATGTGTATATATATATATATATTTACAGTAAGGATTAAAAATGAAATTTTGTTTTAATCTATATCTATATATGTAGATTAGGAAAATTTAACAGTAAGATAAAAAATTTATTTTTAGAAGAAAAAAATAGAACTTTAAAGTGTTTGAAAGTTTATATAAAAATCAGACTTTGAAATCTATATAGATTTCTAAGCATATATGTAGTTTCAAAAAAAAATAGATATACATATACACATTTTTAATTTACTAGTTATTTTAAATTATGGATTGGTGATTAAATCGTTCGGTTAACTTATTTAATAATTTTAGTTACTAAGAAATTATTAATGGGAAATTAGTTTAATTAAATTATTAGTCAATTAAGTTTAATAAGTGCTAATAGTTTGTTCGATTAGCTCGAATATTAATAAACCATACGTTGTTTGTTACAAGGTCCAAAATTTGTGGAGAAAATAGTCGAGATGGAAATGCGTTGCAAATAACAAAATAAAAGGTGAGTTAATCTCACTCATCTGGTTATAATTTAAATTTAAATAGTTAAATTTAAATATTTGGTTGAATGATTGAATTGCTTTGGTTATGCTATACTTTAGTATATAATACATCTTGGAATGATTGATTTCCCACATTATATAGCGGATGAGACCCTATGCGCCGCATAATAGGGGATGATATTATATTTAAAACCCATATACCGCGATATTCCACCTTGAAGTGGAATTGGTATTGTGCTAACGTCTGTGGTTGAAGGGAAACAAGTTGGAGGGATCCAACTGGATTCCTCAAAATTATTCAGATTTTTAATATTCTGTGTTATGAATATTTGATATTTTGTGATGAATTATATTGATAATTGGAATATTGAACGCTATGGTTTGCTTGATTATATTTCAGTACACTGAGTTGTCGAAATATATAGAATTGGATTTTCTGAAAAGAAAATAAAAGAGTGAACTTTTAAGTAAAATAATTATAGAGAATTTGAATAAATTTAAGAATGAATTGGAAAAGGATAAAAGTTATTTTAAAATTCTAATAAATAATTCCGGGTATGAAAAAGGAATTTTGAATAAACAGAGAAATAATGAATTTTAAATTTAAGATCTAAATTATTGAAAAGAATAAAGAAGAAATTTGGGGAAAAAATCTAAAATTGGTATGTTTCAGTTAAAAGATTTAAAATCAAAACAAAAAAGTAAATAAATAAGTCTATAATTAATGGATTTTGAAATGAATTGAGTAAGTAAAGAAATTTATTTCAAAATGGAGTAAATTGGAAATCAATTTGAAAAATGATTTAAGTGGTTGAAATTGGAACTTTAAAAGAGAAGTGGGACTTTGGAATCTATAAACTGGGTTTATAAAAGTAAAGTAATATATATCAGTGGATATTTGGAGAAATAAATCCACAATGGAAAGTTATTAAAGAAATGGAAAATTTGTTTAAAAATAAATATTGTTTGATTAATATATTCAAGCCTAAATGAATGGAAATGTGTAAAATAATAAGTTGTGACTTATAAAACTGGAAAGTGGAATAGAAAACCCAAAATAAATATTGTTTGATGATTTGGAAAATGAAACAAAAATCCAAACTTGAATTATAAAATAAATTGAACTTAAAAAAATTAAATGAAGTGATTTTTGAGATTAAAAATCAAGTATTGAATTATAAATAGGGGGAGAACTAATTAGATAATAAATTAGTTAATGAAATATGTAAATGGAACCTAATGTAGTTAAATAGAAGCTGAATTGTAAGCTAATAATGAAGTTTGGAAATAAAACTCGGGTTACAAATCAAATTCGACTTGAATCATTAGTGAGGTAAATATAATTGAAAATATTACCAAATAAAAGAAATTGGATTAAAATAGGGATGGTTTTAGTTGCAATAAAACCCAGATGAATTTGGGAATAAATTGAAAATGGCCTTGTAATCATTTAAATGAATTGAATCTGAAAATTTAAAATTTATAATAACTAATCGAATAAATTTGAAGATAGAAATAGAACTTGTTGTAAAAAGAAATGGAGGTTGGTCAAATGGAAATGAACTTAAGTTACTAACTTAAGTAAGTCTTGAATGAAAGCTGAACTCAAATAGAAGCGTGATATAAATAAGTTGAGAAATAGTTAATGAATGAATTAGCCTGGATTATTTTCAAGCTAAATAAAATAGTTTTGGATAAACAAATACAGATATGAAATGAAAATGCAAGTGTATGGGTTGTGAGTAATGTAGAATGGAATAGAATTAATATAAAGTGAGTGGAATCAATTTAAAATGGTTATAAGATGAAGTAATTGTTATTTGCATGAATAACATCAAATTTGCACAGAAAATTTGTCATTTTGTCGTAAACGAAAGTAGATGTTGGAATAATATGGGTTTGTCTAAAATTAAAATGAATTGAATGTAAGCAAGTGGATTGTAAACCATTCAAATTGAATGAAATGGTATATGAATTAATTGAAAATAGTTGAATTAATATTAAAACTATATGAATTGCTTACGAAAAGTGTTTAGTGCGCATTGCTTTTAGAATTCATGTGTTTAACTATTGCAAATAAGTGAAATGTTGTTAAACTTCATATATATGGAACTTACATGTTTGAATTAGTAAGTGCAAATACCGAAAAGCCGTTTGGCTGGATTTTGAGCATGCTAACTGCTAAATAAATAAGCCGCTTGCTTAAAAATGCTAAATAAAGGTACGCCTACGCAATAAAAATAGGAAATATGAACTGTTTTTGTTTTTTCGACCTTGTGGGTCGATGTATATATATTTATATCTCTTATCAAATTGCAATAGGTCCTCCGTACAAAGGAGACTCTGCCAAAAAATTTCGAAAATTTTGGGAGTTAGAAAATTTTTGGGAAAATTTTTGTTAGCGACAAAATGATTTCAAATTGGAAATTGAAGTAAATTAATGAATGAAACTAATTTAAAATAACACTATGAATCAGTTATAAACGGAAGATAGAATTCAATATTCAGAGTTGAAAATAAACTGAATTCACATGGAAATGGGAGAATCAATTTGAATAGAAATAGATATAAACTAAAGTGGTAAAGTGAAAATAAATATAAGAAGTGTGACGACCGCCCATGACTCCCGCACCCAAACAAGGAAATATTGTGCTGTAAAGAGTGCCAGGCCGCCATGGACGATCATCAAGGTAAGGTAAACACAGAGTAGTCTATAGTATTACTCACAGCGCATGGATAAAATACAATAGAAAAATATACATAGTGAAGCTCCATAGAAAAGACTCTCATCATATAAACTCATAATAGTTTGATACAACAATCTGGAAAGTCAATACATCAATCCTCACTACATATCACTCAGAGAATCATATAAGCAGCGGAACATCCAGTACATATAGTAAAAAAACAATATGCAAAAGCCTCCAGCTCGTCTTCGTCATCAACAGCGTTGGTCACTAAGAACAGCACCTGTCACCTGCTACCTAGTCTGCCCATCCCAACATGGATGAACAGCCCAAGGTAATAAGAGTTGAACATAAAACCTTGAGTCAGACAAAAGTCCTAGTGAGCAGTAAATCTACTATCAAACATACCAAAAGAGCATAAAGGGTAAAAGGAATAGGAACCCAACCATCCCACTCCACCTCTTTCTACAGTGATAGCCCCCAGACCCACTAAGCAGGAATAAACATAGCAAAGCAGACAATTAAAGTAAAGCAATTATCACTCGGGTCAAGGTCGACGTTTTCCAAGCACAAACGCTCAAGGCCTAAACCAAGATCAGATAAGCACCCACAAAACATCGTTCTTGAGACCGAATGACGATACAACCAAAACATCCAAGCATCCATGACTCTGGCTATCACTGCTATCATTGCCTCGATATCACCGTTAATTGAATGACCGGCACATTCTTTCAGCCGTAAGTCAAGGACTAATGGTAACCCTGGTTCTAGACATAACTCCGCACATCGTCGCAGCCCATGCCTAGGACTATCGAATTTGCCCAGAGTACTCGACCACCTACCTGTAGTCTTTTGGGTGTCCCGACCATCTACCTGTAGTCGTTTGGGCGCCTCATGTACTCTTGCTTTGAGTTTGCTAGAACCTTCAATAATGATGAAATCCAAGCCTTCTAGTCATCCTCCTCGACGACTATTCTCAAACTTGCCCAAGCTACCTCTCGAGCCAACCATTATCAACGAACTCAAACCATATCACCGAGTTATCAACATGCTTGGGATGATCCCTTCTGGATTAAACCAAGGCTATCTCACATCATGCTTTGCTTCTTCGTACCATAGCAAAGTCCCATCTCAATATCATGCTTTGCTTCATCACATCATAGCAAAGTCCCATCTCAACATCCTCATCAAATCTATCCATATGAGTTTTCTCATCTGCTTCATATGCCACAAGCAGCTTTCCTTATTCAAGAGCCTTTCCACTTAGCTTTTGAATCATCTTCGACCAACTTGTCCAAATCAAATCATCCATTAACTAAGCTTCCATCAATCAATCAAATCAATCATTAATCCAAACAATCAATCATTCAAACAAGATCTAAATAAACAGTTATAACAATAATGGCAATTTCGTAAATAAAGAGTCCAAATCTAACAAACATGAATTCTAAGTAATATCTTGATGAATGAACTAGCATAGGTTAACAGGTAATAAAATGGATATCAAAATTTTATTAACGATGGATCTACATGCAGACCTAAGGAAAATGCATGAAATCACTATCTTTAACACACAAACAAGCCACCGATCCAATATATTCCTTTGGGTTCGTGTGAGAGATAACTACCACTCACCGAATCACCTAAACACTTCAAAAGCAACAAACTTCAGATCTGGACAGCAAAGGATCTAGCTTGATCCGACAAGGTTTCCCTTCAAATGATGAAATCTCTCTTTGAAGGATGGAGATCTTCAACTTTGGCTCTTGGATCTTCGATTTGATCTTCAATCTTGGGTGGAAGGAAGCACTAGATTAGAGTGGAGAAAAGAAGTGAAGAAGTGTCGTAGTCGAGCTCTCAAAATGGCAGCACTTCGTCGCTTCAAAATCCGGATCCCAAAAAGTGAACCAAACCCTTCTATTTATAGGCTGGAAATCCTTAAGTCATCCGCCCCTTAAGTTGGTCATGACCCAACAAAACCCCTACGACTTACGACTCAACCTCAAGGCCTCAACGACTCAACACACACGCGGCTTATCGTCCTAACGACTCAACAGGGACACGACTCAACGTCCTAACACCAAGCCTAAGTCCCAACTACTCAACATCCTACCGACTCATCAACTCCAACCTCTACGCGACTTATCACAGGGGAAGACTCACGACTCACCGACCCACTACTCAACACTAAGTCCTAAGTCGTTTGGACGACTCAACGACTTAGTATTCTATCGACTCACCAACGCACACTGCTAAGCCTTAAGTCGGTCACTACTATGAGTCGGTTTCATCCTATAAGCCATCTAATCTCTTAAGTCGGCCAACTCCCTTAAGTCGGCAACCACTATAGGTCGCTCACTCCACTAAGTCGGTGACCTTCCTAGATCGGTCCATCTCCATACCTTTAACTCTGCTAAGCCGCTTACTCCCCTAAACCGTTAGTTCTTAGGTCGGCCAATACCTTAACCCGCTAACCATCTTAAGTCGTTAGTTCCCTTAGGTCGGTCAATACCTTAAGTCAGTCACTCTCTTAACTCGCTCCACCGACCCAAGCCACAACACGACCTAAGCTCCCACACGAGCTAACTCCCACACGACTTAAGCTCTGGACGACATAACCAATACTAACGACCTAGTGGCAATTATGCTACGATTTGTCGACACGTAAAATACGAGTCGTTACATTCTCTCCCCCTTAGGAATTTCGCCCCCGAAATTCCAAACAATCAAGAGCAACCAAAACTATTCTGCATGCCTACCATCCATAGAAATCAACAAACCATGCATCCAATTACTAGCCTAGCATGCAAAATTCTAGGATTAGAACAAGTTACAAACTCATGAGATGCCACGACACCTTAGGGCCATACCTCGAAGAGTTCAGGATGAGCTGCTTTCATCCTCTCTTCCTCCTCCCATGTACAGTCGTTAACATCATCACTCCATTGTATCTTGAGCAACGTAATCGCCTTCCTCCTAAGCTGTTTCGTGTCGGTTTCAACAACACGAAGCGGCTTACGAGGTCTCGTAACAACTGGATCAACCTCTAAATCATCATAGCTGTCAGAAGAAACCACTGTATTCGAGTCGTGCACATATTTCCGTAGATACGATATATGAAAGACATTGTGCACACTCGTCATCTTTTCTGGTAACTCCAATCTATAAGCGAGCTTTCCAATTCGCTCGATAATCGGGAATGATCCAACAAACCTCGGAGTCAACTTTCCTTTCTTCCCGAATCGAATAACATTCTTCAGTGGTGAAACCTTCACAAAAACCATATCACCTACGTCGAATTCCAAATCCTTACGATGCTTATCGGCATAACTTTTCTGACGATCTTGGGCTGCCTTCATTCGTCGCCGAATGATCTCTATACAATCCGTAGTCTGCCGAATCATTTCTGGCCCAAGTATTAGCTTTTCTCCAGTTTCCAACCAACATGTCGGAGAGTTACACGATCTTCCATACAATGCTTCATACGGTGCCATACCAATACTTGAATGGTAACTGTTATTATAAGCAAACTCTACCAAATGAAGATGATCTTCCCATGATCCTCCGAAATCTAAGACACATGCTCTGAGGAGATCTTCCAAAACTCTGTTGACTCTCTCGGTCTGACCATCTGTTTGGGGATGATAAGCTGTACTTAAACACAACTCGGTTCCCAAAACTTCCTGGAAGCTTTTCCAAAATCCACTAGTGAACAATGGGTCTCGATCGCTCACTATACTCTTTGGAATACCATGAAATCGAACTATCCATTTAACATATAGCTCAGCCAATTTCGATGCAGTCCTAGTTGATCGAACAGGAATAAATCTTGCACTCTTAGTCAAACGATCTACGATGACCCAAATCCCCTCATTTCCTATTCTGGTTCTAGGTAGACCATCGATAAAATCCATCAATATTTGTTCCCACTTCCATGTAGGAACTTCTAACGGCTGAAGCAATCCACTTGGCTTTTTCTGCTCGGCTTTTACCAACTGGCAGTTCATGCACTTGGAAATAAAATTTCCAACATCCTTCTTCATACCTTCCCAGTAATAGGTTCTTTTCATATCTCGATACATCTTATTTCCACCTGGATGAATTGTCAAATTCGAGTGATGACTTTCCTTAAGAACTTCATCTCTCAATCCATCTATATCGGGAACAACTAGTCGTCCTTGCTTCCGAAGCCAACCCTCTCGATCGACTTCGAATCTTTTATCCTTCTCTGGGTCTGATCCAGATTCCAAATCACGGATAATCTTGACAAGCTTATCGTCTCGCTTTTGGCTCTTGCTAATTCTTTCCACAAGAGAAGGTCTTATCGATAAGTTTGCCAACATTTCAGGTTCCAATTCACACCTGGGCCTGAAGTCAAATCCAGCCAAATACTCAAGACTCTTCCATTCTGAAAACATGACTCCCAATCCAGCATGTCTTCGACTTAACGCATCTGCCACTGCGTTACCCTTTCCCGGAGTATAGGCTATACCAAAATCATATGATGCTAAAAACTCTAGCCATCGTTGCTGCCGAAGATTCAAATCCTTTTGAGAGAAAAGATACCTCAATGACTTATGATCTGTAAACAACTCAAATCGGACTCCCAATAGGTAATGTCTCCGCATATTCACGGCAAAAACAATCGCCGCTAACTCCAAATCATGAGTCGGATAATTCCTTTCATGCGGCTTCAGTTGTCGACTTGCATACGCAACAACTTTATCCTTTTGCATCAGCACTGCTCCAAGTCCAGTACCACATGCATCGGTGTAAACCACCATCTCATCATTTCCACTTGGAATAGCCAAAACATGAGCACTTGTCAATCGCTCTTTCAGGATTTCAAAAGCTTGCTCACACTTAGCATCCCATCTGAACACTTGGTTCTTTTTCGTCAATCCTGTTAATGGTGCAGCTATCTTGGAAAAGTCTTTGATAAACCGACGATAATATCCTTCTAATCCAAGAAAACTTCTCACCTCAGATGCATTCTTAGGTCTAACCCAATCCTGGATCGCTACCACCTTGGCGGGATCAACCGCTATTCCATTTCCAGAGATAACATGGCTTAAGAACCTCACTTCGCTCTTCCAGAAGTGACACTTCGAAAACTTAGCCTTCAGCTGATGTTTCCGCAAGATTTCCAAAACAACACGTAAGTGCGTCTTGTTCTCTTCTTCAGTTCTGGAATAAATCAGAATATCATCCACGAACACAAGTACGAACTTGTTCAACTGACCTCTGAACACTCTATTCATAAGATCCACAAAATATGCTGGTGCGTTGGTCAATCCAAATGGCATTACCAGCCACTCAAAGAAACCGGATGGTGTCCTAAAAGCAGTCTTCGGCACACTATCCTTTGCCACTCTCAACTGGTGAAATCCCGTTGCCAAATCCATCTGAGAAAACACCTTAGCTTCGTGAAGCTGATCAAACAAGTCATCTATTCTCGGCAATGGATACTTGTTCTTCTTAGTCACTTTATTCAGCTCACGATAATCCACACACAACCTCAACGATCCATCCGCTTTGGTTGCAAACACAACTGGTGCACCCCATCGGACACACTACGCCGAATGAATCCTTTCTGTAAAAGGTCATCAACTTGCACCTTCAACTCTTGCTGTTCCCTAGGCGCCATCCGCCTAAGAGGCATCACAACAGGTCTGGCTCCTTCAACTAGATCGATACGAAACTCGATCTCTCTATGCGGCGGTAACCCTTTGACCTCGTCAAAGACATCCTCAAATCCATTCACAATAGGCACCGATGACAGTCCATCCCGTGGAACAACCAGCGAATACATGAAGCTCATGATGACGCCTTCTTCATGCTTACATCGTATCACAACCTTTCGCCCCTCCACATTCTCGACTATCACCTCCAGCCTCTTACAATCAACCCTTGCCGCATACTTCCTAAGCCAGTCCATACCCAAAATTCAGAACAAAACAATCACACACAAAAGATCAATCATGACTCGATACAACTAGACCACGGCATACCATACACAAACAAGACGAACCCCCAACTGGATTAGTCACAACTAATGGTCTATCAACAATATCCGGTTCCAAACCCAACCGGCCTACAAGATCATTACAAACAAACGAGTGCGACGCCCCAGTATCAAATAACACTCTAACTGGAACACCACAAATGGAAAGAGTACCTTGAACCACCACACACTTTCCTTTCTCTTCCACAGTAGGGGCTTTCGAAGATGATGGAACAGCCCCCAAAGCATAGGCTTGCACAATCTGCCTGTCCTTCCTGGGTTCCAGACAATTCTTCTTGATATGCCCCGGCTTATCACAATTGTAGCACTTCCCTGGGACCTTAGAATTCTTGCAATCTTTGGAGAGATGACCCTTCTACTGATAATTGTAGCAGGTCACTTCACCCTTCAGCTTCTTTTCCCGACCATCCTTACCCTGTTGCTGTTTCCTCTTCTTGTTTTCACGCTGCTGTGGTTTAGACCCTTCCTTGGTTACAGCAACAACAGATCCTTTTTTAGGAAACAAACTCTCGTGCCTGAGAGCTTTCTCCACAAGCTTCTCAAATGGATCGCACAGATGATCCACTAACTGCCTCCCAAGATAAGTGTCCAAGCCTGTCACAAACTTCTCATTCTTCTGATATGGAGATTCAATATACGACCGAGCATACTTGGACAAGGCTTCAAACTCAGAAACATACTCAAGAAATGGTCTCCCACCTTGCTTGAGCTCCACAAACTTCTTGAACAAAACAGATTTCTGAGCTGTAGAAATGAACTTAGCCTCAAATCTAGCTTGGAACTGCTCCCAAGTAATTTCTTCCTCTGGAGTATCAATGGTGATAGAGTTCCACCAATCAGAAGCTCTTCCTTAAAGCTGTCTTGATGCAAGCTTCCTCTTAGTTGCATCCTCCATTCCCAAATCACCAAAGATCCTTTTACAAGCATCAATCCACCTCTGAACTTCAATGGTTGATTCTGTCCCCAAGAAAACCTTCCCTCCAAGAGCAGTATAGTCCTTACACAACTTAGCAAAATCCACTGGTTTTGGGGCTTGAACTTGAACTCCAACATCTACTAATGGCCCCGGAGCTGGCATCCTTCTCATGATCGAAGTCATCATAGCCTCGAACATAGAAACATAATCAGCAGCCCCCTCAACAGCACGGCCTCCCCTAGCAGCTGGTCTCCCTCTTCGACTCATTCCCAATATCTAAAAGAAATAATTAATATACCTTGAGAAACAACTGCATAAGGAGTTCAAATCCTTCTAAGCTACCATATTATATATAGTAATCATCCATCAAAATTACAATTACGTCTATCATACGTAGTTACGTCAGCGAGCGTTGGCTAAAATCGATTAACCAAAGCTCTGATACCAAATGTGACGACCGCCCATGACTCCCGCACCCAAACAAGGAAATATTGCGCTGTAAAGAGTGCCAGGCCGCCATGGACGATCATCAAGGTAAGGTAAACACAGAATAGTCTATAGTATTACTCACAACGCATGGATAAAATACAATAAAAAAATATGCATAGTGAAGCTCCATAGAACAAACTCTCATCATATAAACTCATAATAGTTTGATACAACAATCTGGAAAGTCAATCCATCAATCCTCACTACATATCACTCAGATAATCATATAAGCAGCGGAACATCCAGTACATATAGTAAAAAAAAATATATGCAAAAGCCTCCAGCTCGTCTTCGTCATCAACAATGTTGGTCACTAAGAACAGCACCTGTCACCTGCTACCTAGTCTGTTCATCCATGTTGGGATGGGCAGACTAGGTAGCAGGTGACAGGTGCTGTTCTTAGTGACCAACGCTGTTGATGACGAAGACGAGCTGGAGGCTTTTGCATATTGTTTTTTTTACTATATGTACTGGATGTTCCGCTGCTTATATGATTCTCTGAGTGATATGTAGTGAGGATTGATGTATTGACTTTCCAGATTGTTGTATCAAACTATTATGAGTTTATATGATGAGAGTCTGTTCTATGGAGCTTCACTATGTATATTTTTCTATTGTATTTTATCCATGCGCCGTGAGTAATACTATAGACTATTCTGTGTTTACCTTACCTTGATGATCGTCCATAGCGGCCTGGCACTCTTTACAGCACAATATTTCCTTGTTTGGGTGCGGGAGTCATGGGCGGTCGTCACAAGAAGCGTATAAAATACTTATACTGAACTTAAGAAGAAATGGTAAGATTCCTAAGTAATATGGGTGCTGGGAAAATATATTGAATAAGCATTGAAGTGAAGATTTAATAAAATGTTTTTGAATGCTATGATTGGATATTATTACTAAGTAGGATATGTAGGTATTATAAAGGAAAAGGAAAACTGGTTTTGATTTCAGAAGATAAATTTGAATTGCTCGACAAAAAGGTATGTGTTTAAATTTATGTATGAAATTTGATTGGGTTTTTGATCTAGCCACTTGGCCTTTTGTTTTCTTTTGGAATTTGGAAGCCCGTAGAGGCATTTTATAGTTGTACTGAGCTAGCTGCGCAAAGGAGACGTTGGCGAAATTTTTCAAAAATTTAGGGAGTTAGAAAATTTTTGAGAAATTTTGAAAATTTAAAACTTGGTTTTGAATTATAATTTGAATGGTTGAATAAGTAAAGTTGTTTGGGAACTATGGAAAAGTTTGGAAAGTTAGTTAGATGGACAGGGTGTCTTTAATAAAGATTGTTTGGTTATTATTAAAAACTATTTGGTTTTTAGGAAATAGTAAACGGGTATTGGACCATTCTCCCTAACTAGTAATTTCGGGGATAAATTTCTTTTAAGGGTGGAGGAATGTAGCGACCCGGATTTTTCGTCGTTGAGACTAGAATATTTAATTGATTTTAAATATTTAGAAGTTAGTTTTTAACCTGAATTCAAAATATCACTATTTATTTGATAATTAAATTATTGAATTAAATAATTTGAAGTTGGGTAAAATATGAAAACTTGAGTTTTAAGTCTGTTAAAAATAATTTGAAGGCTTGTAAAATTTATATTGATAGTACTGAAGATAGTAAAAGTGTTAAAATTGAATTTGGAAGCATTTTGTTAAGTTTTGAAAATATATCGTTTAAATTGAATTTAAAAATAGCCTTTCGAGGCACAGTCTCGGATTTTGACAAAACCATTTTCATTGGATCCGTAATATTATATTATTATCGAATTTCAAGTTTCGCAGTGTTTGGAGTTACCGTTTGGTCGTACGATCTGAAAATGTCTAGATTAATCTAATGAAATTTAATTTAAATAGTCAAACCTTCTCATATAAGCCATACCCTTCCAGCTTTTAACGCAAGCTTCTTTCCTCTTTCGCCTTCATACTCGAATTCACGTGCTAGAAAAAAAAGCAAATTGATTTTTTTCTCCTTCTAAAAAATGGCCGAAGCCTCCCAGATAAAAAAAATAAATCGCGTCCAATGCTCCTACTAATTAAATGAGTTCTCGTTCGAAAAATTGTGAAGCCGTATTCGAATCGAAGAGGGTGTGTTTCGTTCGATCGAGGGTGGGAAGTAGCGGTCGAGGAAGTGGCTAGGGGGAGGCGCGACTTGGAGTCGCGCGCGCTCACGTTTGCGCTCGCGTAGGGGCAGCGACCACGCTAGGTGGCGCCGTGGAGGGAGAGCGGCGGCGAAGAGGTCAATTGAGTGCCGGTGGCTTGTCGTGAGGGATAAGCGATCGAATCGAGCCGATGGGGATTTCCGAGCTCAAAAATCGAGCGCGATGGAGAGCACGCGCTCGCACGAGGGCAGGGGTGGGTGCCAGTGTTCGATGGTTCGGGGTCATGGTGGCGACTGCGGTTTGAGCTGGGGGAAGGCGATGCTCACGCTGGAGCTAGGGTAGAGGTGTGCGTATACACCTGAGGCTGTAAGGTATATTTACAATTTATTTCAATCTAATGTTAATATATATATATAAGTATATATACAGAAGGAAAAAAAATTACTGTAAGGCATAATACAATTCTGTTTTTAATTTAACGTGTATATATATATTAGAAAATTTATAACAATAAGCAAAAGCTCTGGATAATCCTATTTATAACAATAAAGAAATTTTCTATTTTTATTTTACAGAAGAAAAGATTGCAGTAAGATAGAAGCAAGTTCCATTTTTATTTAAAGTTTAGTAAGTAAAAAATATATATGTATATATGTTAGAAATATGTATATTTATGTGTATATATATTTACAGTAAGGGTTAAAAATGATTTTATTTTAATCTATATCTATATATGTAGATTAGGAAAACTTAATAGTAAGATAAAGATTTTATTTTTAGAAGAGAAAAATAGAACTTTAAAGTGTTTGAAAGTTTATATAAAAATTAGACTTTGAAATCTATATAGATTTCTAAGCATATATGTAGTTTCAAAAAAAATAGATATACATATACACAGTTTAATTTACTAGTTATTTTAAATTATGGATTGGTGATTAAATCTTTCGATTAACTTATTTAATTATTTTAATTACTAAGAAATTATTAATGGGAAATTAGTTTAATTAAATTATTAGTCAATTAAGTTTAATAAGTGCTAATAGTTTGTTTGATTAGCTCGAATATTAATAAACCATACGATGTTTGTTACAAGGCCCAAAATTTATGGAGAAAATAGTCGCGATGGAAATGGGCTGCAAACAGCAAAATAAAAGGTGAGTTAATCTCACTCATCTGGTTATAATTTAAATTTAAATAGTTAAATTCAAATATTTGGTTGAATGATTGATTTTTTTTGGTTGTGCTATACTTTAGTATACACTACATCTTGGAATGATTGATTTCCCACATTATATAGCGGATGAGACCCTATGCGCCGCATAATAGCGGATGATATTATATTTAAAACCCATATACCGTGATATTCCACCTCGAAGTGGAATTGGTATTGTGCTAACATTTGTGGGTGCAGGAAAACAGGTTGGAGGGATCCAACTGGATTCCTCAAAATTATTCGGATTGTTTAATATTCTGTGTTTTGAATATTTGATATTTTGTGATGAATTATATTGATAATTGGAATATTGAATGCTATGGTTTGCTTGATTATATTTCGATACACTAAGTTATCAAAATATATAGAATTGGATTTTTTTGAAAAGAAAATAAAAGAGTGAATTTTTAAGTAAAATAATTATAGAGAATTTGAATAAATTTAAGAATGAATTGGAAAAGAACAAAAGTGATTTTAAAATTATAATAAATAATTCCGGGTATGAAAAAGGGATTTTGAATAAACAAAGAAATAATGAATTTTAAATTTAAGATATAAATTATTGAAAAGAATAAAGAAGAAATTTGAGAAAAAAAAATTTGAAATTGGTATGTTTCAGTTAAAAGATTTAAAATCAAAACGAAAAAAATAAATAAATAAGTCTATAATTAATGGATTTTGAAATGAATTGAGTAAGTAAAGAAATTTATTTCAAAATGGAGTAAATAGGAAATCAATTTGAAAATTGATTTAAGTGGTTGAAGTTGGAATTTTAAAAAAGAAGTGGGACTTTGGAATTTATAACCGGGTTTATAAAAGTAAAGTAATATATATCAATGGATATTTGGAGAAATAAATCCACAATGGAAAGTTATTAAAGAAATGGAAAATTTGTTTAAAAATAAATAGCAATTTATTTTAAAGGATTTGAAGAGAAGTATATTTCCCTGGATAGACAAGTACGGTTTCAAAGTAAATTTTTAAATATAAGTTAAAGGCTTTAATGTTGTTTTTAAAAAGCATGTTTTAGAAAATTTATTATTTCTAAACATTTAAATTCTAAAGTAAGTATTTTCTTTTAATCTATTATAGTAGTAATTATTTAAAAGTGACTTGGTATTTGTTTTTAAAGAGAAAATCTAGTTTTGTATTTTATAAAGTAGCCTCATTTTAAATATTCCTATAGTATATATTTTGAATAAGTATTAAAATAATTTTGAATTTAAATGTTTTTAAAGGATAATTTATAATAAAGTGCTTTAAATTAATTTAAAAATCTAAAGTTTTTGTGCTTAGTGTTTTCGGTGGAAATAAATATTTGGGAATTCATTCCATGAGGAAAGTATGGTTTGAAACTGTTTTCAAAGGGTTGAAAATAGAAATATATCTTGTGAAGATATTTTGAGGTTAATAAATAATTTAGTGAAATTATTTATGTTTGATGGATGTTTTGTGAATGTTAATTGATAGTTAAATAACCGACTATCAATATTGGCCAATGCGCTGATCGTTACGAAGAGATCGGGATCGGGATTAATTTCTCGAAAACCACTTCGATCCAGTTTGTACGATTTAGTGGGAAAAACAAGTTCGGAGTCGAAGATGGAGCAGTGAAGTGCAAGGGCTAGTCGCTACTAATCCTGAGGATATTTCCAAAATGGATGTAGTAGGAGTAGTGCCTTCGGTTCCGTTCGAACCCGAGACGGACTTGTATGGGTGAATGCTTTCGGAACAACGTCAGGTGGACGATGGGCATTCTAAGTGAAACGTTCTAAAAGGTAACGCTTAGCCTCAACCCTCATCAACCGGGAATGACTGAAAATCAGGGGTTATGGAGAAAGGCTAGGTGGGTAGCACCTATTTCAGGGTGAGGTCATCCCAGTCTAGATGTCCCTTTTTATTTCGGCTTAGTGGTGCGGTTGCTGATCACAACCGTGGGGTAATCTTACTCAGGATTATCCAGTAAGGGGTAGTCCCGGTCTTGTGTTGTAGGGGGTCGGGTGTGATCCTTGGTATGCCGATCTAGACCAAGTACCGTGACAGGTGGTACCCCAATGCCTAGTCATTAGTTGGAAATCCATTCTCCCTACGCGCTTTTTACGAGTTTTGTTTGTTTTACCCACTTTGTGGCTAGTAGCTGGAATTTAATAGATGTAACAATTTCGGCTATTTTAATAAGTATTTGTAAATAGACCCTATTATAATATCAGAGGATTTTAATAAAAAGTGTTTTAGCTATCGTAAGGTAAAAACCGGACATGGTTATTTGTGGCGTGGTCTTACGATATGCTTTTGTTTTCAAAAGGATTTTGAAACTTTAATAATCAATTTGAGTGTGATTTGTCGCACTGGTATTCCAGACTGACTCGGGTGTTATTTAACTATAATGCTCGGGTCAGACCGAGTATTATAAAATACAGGAAAGGATGCTGTGGAGCTCAGGAGACGAGCTGGATGGCGATACGTACTTCCGTATTTGTGTTACATATTCCACTGTGTATTTAGATTGTGAGGACTGATTATGATTACTGTCCAGTTGTGTGTTATGTATACTCTGATGATGTATGTATACACAGATATAGAATTTATTTTGGTGTAAAGATATGTGATTATCTATTATATTTTATTTCGCTGCGATGGTTAGATTCTGATGTTGTTTTCTATCTTCTACCTCTTCTTCTTTAAACCTCATGGTTCGGTTTTTCGAGCATCGGAAAATCGGGTCATGACATTGTGGTATCAGAGCTAGGTTGGTGATAACCTTGGCTCTAGTGGGGATTACTCATTGAAAATAGAGTCCGTAGTACTCTAGAATGAGTTTGAGCATATTAATAGATATGAGCGCGTACTTGTTAGTGAATATAAATTATTTTAATATTGTGTTGGCTTATAGATTGAGTGGAATATGAATTCTGATCGAGTAAGTTGGCCGCTATTCGAGAAGAGTTTATAAACACCTAACACGATAAATTGACACAGTATTGTTTTAAAAGTGGGTAAATGAAATAATTTTACCCAAAATATATTCTGATATAAAAGAAAAGTTTTTGTAAACTATTTTAGCTAATATTTGGTTTCTTGGATGTTAGGAATGATAATATTAAATTATTATCATTGTTGTGTAAAAATTTAACTAGAAATTGAAAATATAACCAGAGGTTAAGGAAATAAATTCATTTATAAAATGAAATTTATAAATGTGAATTATAAACGTGATTTATTAATTGAAATATGATCAAATGGGAATTTGGGTGAGCATAAATTATACAAATTTATTATAGTTAAAATTTAATTTAAATCAAAGTTGAAAATTTAAAATCTTGGAGATTTTGGAAGTGTTTTCTTTGAAGTGTTTTGAAGACAAATAATAGCGTTATTGTTTTAGAAGTATTTCTGAAAGGAAATTGTTTCAAATAAATTTTGGGAAGCGAAATAGCATTGAACTCAATTCGGTCGCTGGAAAATAGCTTCGGTGGTGACTGCAGCATCATCGATGTTCATTTTCGAGTTTCTAAGTGACGGATTGCTGCCAAATTGATTTGTTCAGAAAAGCTAGTTTGTTTTTGAAAATTTCGAAGGAAATTTGTTGGGAATAAAGACCAAGATTGGTTTAAATTTTTGAGAAGTGTGATTTTGAGATGTTGGAGATTTCAAAATGATTTGAAACCAAAAGCTTGTTGAATATGCGCTATGCGCTTATATGATTTTTGTTTGATAATAATAAACATATATACATTTGTTTAAATGTATTTGTTAATGTACTATTTTATTTTTCATAGATTAAATAAATATTTGCTGAATAAAATTAAATACACAGAATTTGAATTCAACAGAAATTTTATTCAAACAAATATTTATTACAATTTTGAATAGTATAATTTCAAGCTCTCACTATAACTATACAACTTTGATTACAATACATCACAATTTCATAGTTACAGTTTTCCTCACTACATATCACTCACACTCGTAGTTTATCTTCAAGTTCATTCCAGTTATAATCCAGCATCTGAGAAATCTGCAAAAAATTCACTAACGCACTAAATTGAAAAAGAAATATTTTTGCAATATAAAGTGAAATATGATTTTTGAAAATATGATTTGCCTCAGTTATTTGGGTTGTTCGTCATCATTCACATTTGAATTCATCATACACGAACAATGTGACATGCACAGTGTATCACTGTACATGCCACAAGGCCGTGCACATCGATATACACTTGATAATGCTACAGGGACAGGTGAGCACAGGTCAAACCCAAATGAAAAGCCAGGTTCAACTCACGTGCAATATATTTAAAATCACGTCACGAGCACAAGGTCAAACCCGAGTTTTGAAACTGGATTCAACTCAAATGAAATTTCAAAAATCAACATGAAATGATCAAGAACCAAACAAAGACCAAAGTGCAACAGAAAATCAGTGACATACACATCAACCAAAGTCAAGGCCGCAAATGAAGACTACAGGTCTCAATATCAATGAGATGCAAATTGTCTCGAAGAATAGAGCCATGACTACAATGATACAAGGCAAGACTTAGTACACAACAAGGCAAACTACACAAAAGCTCAAGTAATCAAGTAAACAATACAGCAATGACCACAAATGGAACATAAGTCAGTGGCAAGCTGCAATGCACCAGTGCAACAACTCAAGCAATGACCAGAACACAAAGACAGGCAGAGATATTATGTCACAGCAAACAAGGTGCACCAGACCAGGCTACATGATGATCAAAGTCAACAGTAAATCAAACAATGAACCACAATATTGCAAATGAACAAGAGGCAACAAGAATGGCCAGAAACAGTGCAACAGGTCAAGGTGTGTATCAAACTGAAACAAGCACACACACACAAATATATATATATATATATATATATATATATATATATGCAAGAGTCATGTGCAAATGGATACCAACATGGAAATGGATCGAGCTAGTGCAACAAATAAAACATAATGCCTTTCCAAAATAGAGATTTGTAATTTTATGCAACAGGAAAATCTAGCAACAGTCAACAGGCCAGAAGCTCAAGTACACCAGTGACACAAGTGATACAAGTCAAAACGCAGACAATCAATACACTGCATGTACAACAGGTAAACGAGGATGCAGTGAAGCATGTACATGGGTAAACAACAAGTGGAGAATGCATCACGAGTTCAACATAATGTAACCAGATTTTGAATCTAGATAGACCAACACTTAGGTTCAAGTGTTAACAAGACTCAGTGCAACAAAGAGTGTGCAACATGACAAGTGCTCAGTGATCAAACATGAAAACAACAAGTACAACTGAAATGCAAACAGTTCGAAGATGACAGGAGATTATAATTGCAGACCAAGCCAGTGGTAGTCAAATATCACAAAAGCTAATGCCGAGAAACAATGTAACAAAGCATACTGTCGAAAGTCAAAAACGTATCTTTGAAAAAGTCACAAAGTAAAAGAGGAAAGTTTTTGCCGTATCAACCAAGAATAAATTGAACGCTTCAAAATCAAAGCCGTGCGCGTCAAGGCAAAAATATCAGGAAAGGGAAAATTAGGAAAGTGTTGAATGAATACGAACAAATTCAAGGTCTCGGAATTCATATAAATACCAACCTGCAAATCATCATCAGAGGGGTGGAAAAATCGAATCGAATCCAAATATAAACCCATAATCATCATCGGCAGTGGGGGGAAACAGGAGCAATCGAAAATTCAGGCAATTAAATCCTAAAAAGCAAAAGGAACGAACAACGTACCAACGTTGATTCGCAATCACAAGGCAGGCAGCCGAACATCAGAGAAGCAAAGAGCAACAAATTCGATCGGCATCATCAAAGACCACCGAAGCCCTAATTCAGATCGAACAAAGAAAGCAACGGCCGCCATTCTTCACAAAGAAAGAAAAAGGGATCGGGTTAAATAATAAAAGGGGTCGGCTTTATATTATTAAGAGCTTTTTAATTTTTTAATTAGAGTTTCTTTGTTTAAGGGCAAAAAAAATTAGTACTCAAGTTTGTATATTAATTTTTGCTCTTGTTTTTTGAAGTCTGTATTTTCTTTTCGAGTCAAAGTCTTGGTAAATCACCACCTAGGTTGTAGGTAGTGTCAGATTGTCTAGTTAGAATTAGTTCAGTGAGCAGGGTGTGCGAGTTTGCAAAACTCTATAGGCGGGAGTAGGGTTTGCGAGTTTGCAAAACTCTATAGGCGGGAGCAGCGGTTGCGAGTCTATTAGAGTGTTTGTACGCGGGAGCAGGGTTTGCGAGTCTGTTAGAGTGTTTGTAAGCGGGAGACTGTTTAATTTTAATAGAAATCCAGGAATGCAGCAGAAGGCAGGGGTTGCCGAAGCTGGGTAAATTTTGTGTGTGATTTACTTTTCAGCATATTTATTTCTTTGCAGTTTGTTTTTGTGTTTAATTCGAGAATATTTGCTATAACCCTATTCACCCCCCTCTAGGGTTAATCTAGATCCTATAAGTGGTATCAGAACACGGTGTTTTTCTTTAACTCTAGAGTCATGAATCCACCAAATAATGCTTTTTCTGAGGGGCAATCTATTGCTAGGCCACCCATGTTTAATGGGAATGATTATGCTTATTGGAAAGTTAGGATGGGCATTTATCTTAGTTCTGTTGATTATGATGTTTGGGACATTATTGAAACTGGCTACAAATCTCCCACTATAACTGTTGGTGAAACTGAGATTCCTAAACCTAAGGATAGGTGGGATGCTAATGATAAGAAATTAAAAACTACAAATGCTAAATCCATGAATGCTTTGATCTGTGCTCTTGATAACACTGAATTTAATAGAATTTCTCATTGTAAAACTGCACAGGAAATTTGGCATACCTTGGAGGTGACACATGAAGGAACTTCTCAAGTCAAGGAGTCTCGTCTAGCCCTATTCAGCAATGAATATGAGAACTATGTGATGGACAAAGGCGAGAGCATAAAGGACATGTTTGGACGCTTTTCAACTTTGGTGTACAACGCTAGAGCGCTTGGGAAGGTATTCACTGAGGTAGAGCTTGTGAGGAAGGTGCTACGAGTTTTACCAATGAACTTTGAGGCAAAAGTCACGGTAATACAAGAATCGAATGATCTTAGTAAACTAAGCATGGAGGAGTTGATTGGCAACTTGATGACATATGAGCTTGAGCTAAAAGCAAAGGAGGAACGCAACAACTCCGAATCAAAGAAGAAGACAATTGCCTTTTAGAGCAAAGAAGAGAGTGATGCAGAAGAAGAAGATCCAATTGAAGAGCTTGCAATGGCTGTCAATAATCTTAGAAAATGGTCAACATTCAAGCCACGCAAGAAGAAAACAAATGGTAATAGGTCAAAAGATTCTGACAATTCCGATAATGAATCGACGTGCTTTAACTGCAACAAGCCTGGCCACTTTAAACAACAATGCCCACTTCTCAAAAACAACAAAGGAAAGAAAAAGAAGAAGAAGGCCTTTGCAGCAATTTGGGATGATGAAGAAGGAGAGGAAGTTTCGAATAATAGCTCAGAGGAGGCTAACTTGTGTCTTGTGGCAAAATCAGATTCAGAAGCAAGCTCAGAGGAATCTAGTGAGGGAGGTGACTATTCTTATAAAGAACTTTATTTTATGTGTCTTGATCTTACTAAAGAAGTTGATACTCTTGAATCTAAAATTGAAAAACTGAAATCCGATAGGAGAGAACTTGCTCATGAAAATTTTAGTTTAGAAACTGAACTTGAAAATATTCAAAACCTAGAATGTATAAAATGTAAAATTTTGGATTCAGAATTATCAAGACTTAAGAATAGCTTTGAGAATCTTGAAAAAGAAAACTTGAGTCTTAAGGAAACCATTGACACTAGGAAAAAGGATTTTATAAATAGACGCACCTCACTTGTAACTGAAAACACAACACTCAAAACCAAAGTCCAAAATCTTGAGAAATCTCTGAATAACTTTTCAAGAGGCGAAAAATCTTTCAACATGTTATCGGGAAATCAAATTTTTGCTAACAACAGAAAAGGACTAGGTTTTGGGAAAACACAAGTTGATAATAATGCAAAAGGTAAGAGTGTCTTTGCTAGATGAGAAATAATTGGACATCGTGTTGAAAATTGTAGTCATAGGAACAAGAACACAAAATTTATACAAGTTTGGGTTCCTAAGAATTCTACAAACAAATTTCATGTCTATTGGAACAAGAATAAAAGGACTAAACAAGTTTGGGTTCCAAAGGAATTATTTATTCACAATGCTTCAGCCACTAACAATCATGGACCTATAAAAACAAATAGGTCACAAAAATCTTTCATCGTGTAGGTATGGTGGCAGGCTAAGGAACAACAACAGTGTTATCTGGATTTTGGCTATTCCAGAAACACAACGGGCAACAAAGCAAAGTTCCTTAGCCTAGTACAAAGATGATAGAATCACAATGGGTAACCACGAAAAATTACCGTAAAGGTAAAACAGGTGAAGGTATATTTGATCGATATATTAAATGTGATAATCTGCACCGTATTCTGAATGAAATCAGCCAATATTGAAATGTTGTAGAGATGATGATTTTGATTCTGTCTTGTTCAGCATAGTTGGCCAGTTACATTTATGCCAAAAACACTATTCTCTGAATTACTTCATACATATACGTTTAGATTAAACATGGTGTTTTGTTGGATACATTTGGTTATAATATGGCTAACTCTATATTCACGGTTTTCTGATTATTTACACGGCTTCAATTCAAATTCAAAGAATGTCATTTAAATTATTGTTAAAATTAGGTTTGAGTTTGTATGCACACTTCGTGTCTGGTCTATCAAATTTAGTTAGTGATATTTTGGAGTGAAAAAGAAATTCAGATGTAGATTACACTGGTAATCTAGTTGATAGAAAAATTACTAGTTGAACGTGATTTTTGAGACATTTAGTAACTGCATCGTTTTTCAAAGAAAATATCTGCATATTTTTCATTTCAAATAATTTTCAAATAGCAGAAAATTCTCTCATATAACCCCCTCGAGAAAATCATTTTTGACCATATTTTCAGATTAGTCATTTTAAATGACAAATTTAGACTAATTCGACTCCCTACTAATTATCAAAAAGATAGAAAGTGATTGAAAAGGTGATTAGTGTTGATATTTAACATACATTACTCAAGAGAGTATATTTGGAAAATTTCTTTAGGAATTCAAACAAGAGTTATAAAACTTTTTGTTGGGTAAAGATTCCATGATCATTTCTATATCTATCGTATTTCTATCGACCATTGTTTATCAAATCTTAGATATAGTTTGTCGATATGTGGTACTATAATCAGGGATCATTTGTTTTTCATTTCATATTTTTTTGTAAAAATAAATAAATATTCAAAGTATTCACTCTCATTTAAAAGTCCTCACGGTTATGCATGGGTGAATTACTTGGATTTTTGATTATGTGCTTCCATGCTCATTTAAAAGTCCTTACGGTTATGCATGTATGGAACACATATCAAAATTAATTGATTAAATAGACAAGTTGATTCTAATCCCATTTAAAAGTCCTCACGGTCATGCGTGGTTAGAAGATACTTGATTTCATTTTCTAAAATTAAATTGGAATACTACTAATCTCATTTAAAAGTCCTAACGGCTATGCATGATTAGTAGATATTCAAATTCCTGATATAAATGTACCACAAATTGATAGTATTAAATGATTTTATATTAGAACATCATTTCCATTCTTTCTAAAAGTGGAATATGCGCCAAACAAGGGTAGTTATGATTTTTGTTTGATTTTTATTGAAGTTTAATATTTATATTCAATTTGAGTTTAATGTTGGATTAATATTGATCACTTTATCTCTATTTTCTCTAACACTATTATTCTCTTGCTGATAACAAAAGGGGGAGAGAAAAGTTAAGATTTTGTCAAATAAAATCAAGCAAAGGTCAAGTAATTTTCCATTTGCATATATATATTCATTTGTATATTTCTATTTGTATGCATATATGTAGGGGGAGCATCGTGTATAGAGGAAGCATTTAAATAAGGGGA
The DNA here is from genome assembly GCA_030765085.1 of Allium cepa. Classification (NCBI taxonomy): domain Eukaryota; kingdom Viridiplantae; phylum Streptophyta; class Magnoliopsida; order Asparagales; family Amaryllidaceae; genus Allium; species Allium cepa. The sequence continues at coordinate 431,416,994 of CM060935.1, forward strand.
GCAACTAGAGTATATCATTGATCAAATACATTTAACATAATCAAAATCTTAAATATATGTTTGTTATCATCAAAAGGGGGAGATTGTTGAATATGCGCTATGCGCTTATATGATTTTTGTTTGATAATAATAAACACATATACATTTGTTTAAATGTATTTGTTAATGTACTATTTTATTTTTCATAGATTAAATAAATATTTGCTGGATAAAATTAAATACACAGAATTTGAATTCAACAGAAATTTTATTCAAACAAATATTTATTACAATTTTGAATAGTACAATTTCAAGCTCTCACTATAACTATACAACTTTGATTACAATACATCACAATTTCATAGTTACAGCTTTCCTCACAACATATCACTCACACTCGTAGTTTATCTTCAAGTTCATTCTAGTTATAATCCAGCATATGAGAAATCTGCAAAAATATTCACTAACGCAGTAAAATTGAAAAAGAAATATTTTTGCAATATAAAGTGAAATATGATTTTTGAAAATATGATTTGCCTCAGTTATTTGGGTTGTTCGTCATCATTCACATTTGAATTCATCATACACGAATAATGTGACATGCACAGTGTATCACTGTACATGCCACAAGGCCGTGCACATCGATATACACTTGATAATGCTACAGGGACAGGTGAGCACAGGTCAAACCCAAATGAAAAGCCGGGTTCAACTTACGTGCAATATATTTAAAATCACGTCACAAGCACAAGGTCAAACCCGAGTTTTGAATCTGGATTCAACTCAAGTGAAATTTCAAAAATCAACATGAAATGATCAAGAACCAAACAAAGACCAAAGTGCAACAGAAAATCAGTGACATACACATCAACCAAAGTCAAGGCCGCAAATGAAGACTACAGGTCTCAATATCAATGAAATGCAAATTGTCTCGAAGAATAGAGCCAAGACACAATGATACAAGGCAAGACTTAGTACACAACAAGGCAAACTAAACAAAAGCTCAAGTAATCAAGTAAACAATACAGCAATGACCACAAATGGAACACAAGTTAGTGGCAAGCTACAATGCACCAGTGCAACAACTCAAGCAATGACCAGAACACAAAGACAGGCAGAGATATTATGTCACAGCAAACAAGGTGCACCAGACCAGGCTACATGATGATCAGAGTCAACAGTAAATCAAACAATGAACCACAATATTGCAAATGAACAAGAGGCAACAAGAATGGCCAGAAACAGTGCAACATGTCAAGGATGTGTATCAAACTGAAACAAGCACACACACACACACACACACACATATGGAAGAGTCATGTGCAAATGGATACCAACATGGAAATGGATCGAGCTAGCGCAACAAATAAAACATAATGCCTTTCCAGAATAGAGATTTGTAATTTTATGCAACAGGAAAATCAAGCAACAGTCAACAGGCCAGAAGCTCAAGTACACCAGTGACACAAGTGATACAAGTCAAAATGCAGACAATCAATACACTGCATGTACAACAGGTAAATGAGGATGCAGTGAAGCATGTACATGGGTAAACAGCAAGTGGAGAATGCATCACGAGTTCAACATTATGTAACCAGATTTTGAATCTAGATAGACCAACACTAAGGTTCAAGTGTTAACAAGACTCAATGCAACAGAGAGTATGCAACATGATAAGTGCTCAGTGATCAAACATGAAAACAACAAGTACAACTGAAATGCAAACAGTTAGAAGATGACAGGAGATTAAAATTGTAGACCAAGCCAGTGGTAGTCAAATATCACAAAAGCTAATGCCGAGAAACAATGTAACAATGCATACTGTCGAAAGTCAAAAACGTATCTTTGAAAAAGTCACAAAGTAAAAGAGGAAAGTTTTTGCCGTGTCAACCAAGAATAAATTGAACGCTTCAAAATCAAAGCCGTGCGCGTCAAGGCAAAAATATCAAGAAAGGGAAAATTAGGAAAGTGTTGAATGAATACGAACAAATTCAAGGTCTCAGAATTCATATAAATACCGACCTGCAAATCATCATCAGAGGGGTGGAAAAATCGAATCGAATCCAAATATAAACCCATAATCATCATCGGCAGTGGGGGCAAACAGGAACAATCAAAAATTCAGGCAATTAAATCCTAAAAAGCAAAAGGAACGAACAACGTACCAACGTTGATTCGCAATCACAAGGCAAGCAGCTGAACATCAGAGAAGCAAAGAGCAACAAATTCGATCGGCATCATCAAAGACCACCGAAGCCCTAATTCAGATCGAACAAAGAAAGCAACGACCGCCATTCTTCACAAAGAAAGAAAAAGGGATCGGGTTAAATAATAAAAGGGGCCGACTTTATATTATTAAGAGCCTTTTAATTTTTTAATTAGGGTTTCTTTGTTTAAGGGCAAAAAAAATTAGTACTCAAGTTTGTATTTTAATTTTTGCTCTTGTATTTTGAAGTCTGTCTTTTCTTTTTGAGTCAAAGTCTTGGTAAATCACCACCTAGGTTGTAGGTAGTGTCAGATTGTCTAGTTAGAATTAGTTCAGCGAGCAGGGTGTGCGAGTTTGCAAAACTCTATAGGCTGGAGCAGGGTTTGCGAGTTTGCAAAACTCTATAGGTGGGAGCAGGGGCTGCGAGTTTATTAGAGTGTTTGTAAACGGGAGCAGGGTTTGTGAGTCTGTTAGAGTGTTTGTAAGTGGGAGACTGTTTAATTTTAATAGAAATCTGGGAATGCAGCAGTAGGCAGGGGTTGCCGAAGCTGGGTAAATTTTGTGTGTGATTTACTTTTCAGCATATTTATTTCTCTGCAGTTTGTTTTTGTGTTTAATTCGAGAAAATTTGCTATAACCCTATTCACCCCCCTCTAGGGTTAATCGAGATCCTATAAAGCTGGGTGTTTAAAAATTCTGATGAGATAGGTTATAAGCTTATAAATTGAGTTCAAATGAAATTTATTGAGATGTAGATGATATGAAGTGAAAGTAAGTTCTTACTTAATTAAAATTCAAGTGGATTAAATGGAATTAGATCCTTACTCAAATAAATGGAAGTAAGTTGGATAAGAAATAAGTTGGATAAAAATTGGATTGGAATAAATGAGTTAGAATAGCTTATAAAAGAATAAAAAAATCCACCGAATAAAAATATGTTCGGGCTATAAATAAGCGAAAAATCTTGAGTTAAAAATAAAGATGAATATATTCAAGCCTAAAGTGAATGGAAATGTGTAAAATAATAAGTTGTGACTTATAAAACTGGAAAGTGGAACAGAAAACCCAAAATAAATATTGTTTGATGATTTGGAAAATGAAACAAAAATCCAAACTTGAATTATAAAATAAATTGAACTTAAGAAAATTAAATGAAGTGATTTTTGAGATTAAAAATCAAGTATTGAATTATAAATAGGGGGAGAACTTATTAGATAATAAATTAGTTAATGAAATATGTAAATGGAACCTAATGTAGTTAAGTAGAAGCTGAATTGTAAGCTAATAATGAAGTTTGGAAATAAAACTCGAGTTACAAATCAAATTTGACTTGAATAATTAGTGAAGTAAATATAATTGAAAATGTTACCAAATAAAAGAAATTGGATTAAAATAGGGACGGTTTTAGTTGCAATAAAACCTTGATGAATTTGGGAATAAATTGAAAATGGCCTTGTAATCAATTAAATGAATTGAATCTGAAAATTTAAAATTTATAATAACTAATCAAATAAATTTGAAGATAGAAATAGAACTTGTTGCAAAAAGAAATGGAGGTTGGTCACATGGAAATGAACTTAAGTTACTAACTTAAGTAAGTCTTGAATGAAAGTTGAACTCAAATAGAAGCGTGATTTAAATAAGTTGAGAAAAAGTTATTGAATGAATTAGCCTGGATTATTTTCAAGCTAAATAAAATAGTTTTGGATAAACAAATACAGATATGAAATGAAAATGCAAGTGTATGGGTTGTGAGTAATGTAGAATGAAATAGAATTAATATAAAGTGAGTGGAATCAATTTAAAATGGTTATAAGCTGAAATAATTGTTATTTGCATGAATAACATCAAATTTGCACAGAAAATTTGTCATTTGGTCGTAAACGAAAGTGATGTATTAACAGAGGTGGATATAATTGAATTTTAATCAATTGGAATAATATGGGTTTGTCTAAAATTAAAATGAATTGAATGTAAGCAAGTGGATTGTAAACCATTCAAACTGAATGAAATGGTATATGAATTAATTGAAAACAGTTGAATTAGTATTAAAACTATATGAATTGCTTACGGAAAGTGTTTAGTGCGCATTGCTTTTAGAATTCATGTGTTTAACTATTGCAAATAAGTGAAATGTTGTTAAACTTCATATATATGGAACTTACATGTTTGAATTAGTAAGTGCAGGTACCGGAAAGCCGTTTGGCTGGATTTTGAGCACGCTTACTGCTAAATAAATAAGCCGCTTTGCTTAAAAATGCTAAATAAAGGTACGCCTACGCAATAAAAATAGGAAATATGAACTGTTTTTGTTTTTCCGACCTTGTGGGTCGATGTATATATATTTATATCTCTTGTCAAATTGCAATAGCTCCTCCATACAAAGGAGACTCTGCCAAAATTTTCCAAAAATTTTGGGAGTTAGAAAATTTTTGTTAGCGACAAAACGATTTCAAATTGGAAATTGAAGTAAATTAATAAATGAAACTAATTTAAAATAACACTATGAATCAGTTATAAATGGAAGATAAAATTCAATATTCATAGTTGAAAATAAATTGAATTCACATGGAAATAGGAGAATCAATTTGAATAGAAATAGATATAAACTAAAGTGGTAAAGTGAAAATAAATATAAGAAGCGTATAAAATACTTATACTGAACTTAAGAAGAAATGGTAAGATTCCTAAGTAATATGGGTGCTGGGAAAATATATTGAATAAGCATTGAAGTGAAGATTTAATAACATGTTTTTGAAGGTAACGCTTAGCCTTAAGCCTCATCAACCGGGAATGACTGAAAATCTGGGGTTATGCAGCAAGGCTAGGTGGGTAGCACCTATTTCAGGGTGAGGTCATCCCTGTCTAGATGTCCCTTTTTATTTCGGCTTAGTGGTGCGGTTGCTGATCATAACCGTGAGGTAATCTTACTCGGGATTATCCAGTAAGGGGTAGTCCCGGTCTTGCGTTGCAGGGGGTCGGGAGTGATCCTCGGTATGCTGATCTAGACCAAGTACCGTGGCAGGTGGTACCCCAGTGCCTAGTCCTTAGTTGAAAGTCCATTCTCCATACGCGCCTTTTACGAGTTTTGTTTGTATTACCCACTTTGTGGCTAGTAGCTGGAATTTAATAAATGTAACAATTTCGGCTATTTTAATAAGTATTTGTAAATAGACCCTATTATAATATCAGAGGATTTTAATAAAAAGTGTTTTAGCTATCGTAAGGTAAAAACCCGACATGTTTATTTGTGGCGTGGTCTTACGAGATGCTTTTGTTTTCAAAAGGATTTTGAAACTTTAATAATCAATTTGAGTGTGATTTCTCGCGCTAGTATTCCAGACTGACTCGGGTGTTATTTAACTGTAATGCTTGGGTCGGACCGCGTATTATAAAATACAGGAAAGGATGCTGTGGAGCTCAGGAGACGAGCTGGATGGCGATACGTACTTCCGTATTTGTGTTACATATTCCACTGTATTTAGATTGTGAGGACAGATTATGATTACTGTCCAGTTGTGTGTTATGTATACTCTAATGATGTATGTATAAACTGATATAGAATTTGTTTTGGTGTAAAGATATGTGATTATCTATTATATTTTATTCCACTATGATGGTTAGATTCTGATGTTGTTTTCTATCTTCTTCTTCCACCTCTTCTTCTTTAACATTCATTGTTCGGTTTTTCGGGCATCGGAAAATCAGGTCGTGACACATCTAATCCCTAAGGAATTTTATACCTAGGCTCTAATGTACCCAATGGTTATAGGTGCCATGAGTTGAAGTGGACATGCACAATTTAATTTTCCTCAGAAGTTTACTAGACCGTTGGGTTCTCCTGAGTATAATTCAAAAAAAAAAATAGACTCTGATACTAAATGTGACAACCCGCATCTTCCAACACACCAATCCAAAGCCTAGGGTGACTTTCGGTCTTGCGTCGGTGTTGAGAAGTATGAGCTATTGGTTTTAAACATTATAGAGACTAAGAATATACAGATAATATCTAACACATTCTACACTTTCAGATCTAACAAAGAAAGACAACAAAATATAAGTATAGAAAATTACCATCTTGGATAAAACAGTCTGAAAACAGTACGTAGCCATAATCCAAAGTGCACATAAATACATCAAATAGTCCAATAAATACTAGGTATGATAAATAGTTATATAGAGAGTCATAAAAAATGAATAGCAACTCCAATGCAAAGCTTTCCTATCTACTTACTAATTTCTAGGCCTATCACTTGCTGCATTGTCCTCTTGTGGGAGGGAAAGGAAGTAAAGGAGTGGATTAGACAAAAGTCCGATGAATGAGTTACATCATTAATATATGGTGATCACATGCATTTGACTTCACTAATACTCTGTGTATCCTAGGGTGTCCTACTAGTGTTTGTGAATTGCTCACTTCATTTATCTAAGGGGTATAGTTTTAAACACACCTACACTACAACTTGTGAATGCTTATACTTAGGGTTGAACAACTATTGAACCCCAAAACAACTAAGGATCGACTAATAATTGCCAAAACTATTCCAACTTATGACTTACCTAAAATTTCAACCCTGGGACTACGTTTCCCATATTATGACTACACGTATAATATTTACACATTGAGGGGGAGCACGTAATGTGAACTCGCATCAAAAACATCAAAGTCTGTCGCATCCGTGTCCACTTCTCAATGGTAGTGTAACGCTTCTTATCGCATCGCATCGAGATCCATCAATAATACAGTATCACACCACATCCGTGAATACCAAGGAAATCATGTTAGTGTTGGGATACATAGTCTATCAGGCATCATCGTCAGTGTTGCGCTTTACGAGTGCAATTAACAATAGAATTGCCCTAGTCAAATATCGACCCAGCTAGATAAATAGCATTTATCCAGTCTTGTAACATCCAAGCTTCGCCTACATAGGAACTAACTTCCCTACTTATATTAACATCCATATATATTCAAGTAATATATTTGCACTACAATTTAATTTATCACTTTGGGCCTTAAGTCGAGGTTTAAGACGTGCCCAGTTTCTGTCACTAGTCGATCACCGGTCATTGGAGCAGTCAACCGTAAGTGGTTAACCAGTTCCGATGAACTTGTCGACCGACGAGGTGCTAATTATTGATTTTAGTTATCGATTATCGTTATTTATTATCATTAATCATCGTCGTCCCTAACCCGATTATAGTAACCTTTAATTCCAATTTGGTATACACTAACCCTAATTGCAGTAATCCTAAATTTTTAGATTTACAATTCATAATCGTTCAAACTTCATATACGACATATTCAATTGTAGTAAATCAATTTAATATTAGTTTAGGATCGACAGGTTTATCAATAGATATTTAATTTGACAAAAAAGGAATACTCAACTTGAGTCAATTCTTAATAAACAGATTTATATTAACTAGATCTTGATTAAAAGAAAGGGGTTATACCCATACAGGTTTTAATCACTGTTAGAATTCCAATCAAAATAAACAATGTTTCTAATTCAATTTAAAATAATTCTACATCAAAATAGGTTACAATGAAATTAATTATATGCGAATCATCTTACTAATCATGAACCCATTCACCTTTGAAAAAAGCTATCCCCCTTTGATTTGCCCAGAATCATCCCTACTTGTTGTATATCTCCTCTTAGTTTGCTTTGATTTAATCCCTTTTTCAATTTCTCTAGTTTAATTTTTATTTGTTTTGAAGAAATCTTATTTTAGGAGAAAGAAAATTTTGATAGAGTTTTAACGCAGTGCTTAATTAGTGAATTAGGGTTTAGGTTAAGGTTATATTATAGCAACAAAAGGTTCATCGAACGCTGATTAATTTCATTTAAATCTAGGTCATTGGCCTACTCGAACCCTTGACCGATATTCATGACCGATCGACCAATTCAACTAGAGCGGTTGACCATTAGAGGTCGACTGGTCTAGGTTACGATATTGACCGATGGAACTTTCTATATTTAATTTTTCTTTCCTTATTTATTATTTTATTAGTTTAGATTCTAAATTTTCAAATGTTGATAACCTTTTCATATTAGCTTCGATTTCAAAATGTTATATATGAAAATTGTTTAGAAAATCGCTACGAACGGAGTGGTGTAGGTTACCATCTAAATTTGGACGTTTGTATAAATTCCATTTTTATTTTAATTTAATTCTTCCATTAAATTTTCACCTAAATTTTTAGGGCGTTACACTCTCTAGGAGCCTGCTTCCCTAAAAACCTAGTAACAGTTAAGTCACCACCAAAAACCCAAGGGCCCAGAGTGAGTGCTTTAAAATCGAGGCACTCGCGAAAATGGACCCTGTGCTCGACCTTGGGGTGGGGCCCATAAATGTTTGGGATGTTGAGGATCGAATTATCTGAAAATTTTAAATATTTAAGGCGCAACAAGTGAACATTAATAATATGCTATAAAACCAAAATGAACAATCACATCATCCCACTAGTGCTCCCTCGAGCTACCCCTAACCGGAAGACAAACCTAGTAACTAAAGTGAAAACCTCTAAGATTCCTATAAAAAAGATAATTTGGATTTTCAATTTTAGCTTCTTGTAATAGCGCGATATCAAATTTGTTATATTTAAAAAAAGCCTAAGTTTTATTACATTTGTCTAATACTTAAAGACCCCAAACATTCCAATTGACGCATCTTATGGTCTAAAAGTTCGAACCCTCTCAAATTCCCCGCTCCTAATGAACTTAAAGTCTATCTGAATGTCATCAAAAGAAAAACTAAAACTAGAGGCCAAGTGACGTATAGCCTTAGTAGATAAGGTACTCAATGCAAAAGGACTATATGTGCTACCGTAGAAAGGATCCATGCCTAAGCCTGACCTAACGGCGCAACTTCAGCACCTGAGCTAGAGCCTAGAGGAAGCATCCCAAGAACAAGAGCAGAAAAATCTCAAAATCCTCTCAACCTCACGCTTGTCCTAACCGTGCCACTGGAAATGTAACAACCTGCCTTTTGTAGTTTTCTTTGTCTTTCTTGCCTTCAACCGCCACCACTTCATCTCTGATCATCGGGGAACGTTCTCGAACTCCAACTTTAGGTTCCTAGGTTTAATTATATCATTTATTTCATGGATTTTAGTATAAAATTTGCATATTTCAAAAATTTATATAAACCTAGTTCTCTAATCGTTTATATCATCCAAATCCCTCTCCAATCTTGTAAATTTTGAAATTAAATTACAGATATATGATTATCTAATCTAGTAGCCTACAATTCATCCTCTGGGGTTAAGATTGCATTGTAGGAGGAGGAAAGCATAAATCACTCACCAAATAACCTATTCCAATCCAAAGCTTTGCTGTCCGGGTTTGCTGCATCCCCTTCCTTCATAATCTCACCTCCAAATCTTTTTTAGGTTGCATCCTCATCTGCTAGCTTTGAATTGCCTTTGATTTCATTTTATTTGGTCAATAATTAAGTGAGTTATGTTGATTTTGGCGAAAGTGATTTTACCGGAGAATAGAGGAAGAAGAAATAATGACACGGTGTTTGTCTCTAAAAGTATTTTACGTTATTAGTTTTTAATTCAAAGGCGAAAAAACAACTGTATGTCCCCTGTAACTTAACTTCAAATTCAAATTGTGTGGCGCCCATTAAATTTGATAATGCTTTTGACCCTATCTCCTTCATACGAGCTCCAAATGACATAAACCAATATACCGCGCGAACAAAAAATGAGACGATCGAATGGTGCTGGTTTCGTCGTCATTTTCCATTGTTTTAAAAATAACCATTTTTCTCCTCCTTATATTTAATTAGTTTGATTAATTCATTAATTTCATTTTCTTTCATTTTTTATTTAATCAAAATATTACCTAAATTTTTGGGATATTACATATCCCCCTTAAAAGAATTTCATCTTTGAAATTTCTAAGGAGCAAAGAAAGTAATCAGGACCGGTCCTTTACCAAAGTAGGAGAAGCTTCTGCTTAGGGCCTAAAAAAACCTAAGGCACCAAATCACCAATGCGATACAAGAGAATATAAATAAAACAGAAAAACTAAACTGCAATTCGCGAATCGACGACATCTGGCAACTTACGATTGCGACTTCAATTAGACTCCATTTAGGTGGCGAGAAGCGGCTACCCATCTTCTCCAGGCAACAAGCTCTATCTCGGCATCTAGGGCACAACGCAAATAATGCACAAATTTAGTTGAAGGTACTACTTAATTTGGATTTTATGTGTTTTAAATTTCTAATTTTTGAGTTAGTTTAGTTATTGTATTGTAATTTACTGATTCAGTAATATGTAAAATGAACAACATCTATGATCTACAATGCAAATTCAATTTTGATCCTATATTCTAATTTTAGGTCAGTTAATTGTATATTAATTTAAGAATTGATAAGGGTTAAATCAAAATTGGTATATCCAAATTGGTATTTGACATAATTGATAATTGCGTAACGAGTTATTTGGTAATAGTTAATGAATTTTTTAATGGTTAATTAACGTATAGTTTATCTTTGAATAACTTTGTTTTCGTAGGAATTTATAGTTGAAGTTTTTTAGTCCAATTGATTAGTTAAAATAAAATTTTGCTTCAAATTATCGTTGAAAATATTCTTGATAGATTATAACTTGTAGATTAGGCATTCTTAATTTGATTTTTTTGTTATAATAATAATTATTAACAGATGATATTATTCGATGCTACTTTTATAGTGTTTATAATTGCATAAACAAGGATCTAAACATGCTAAAAGGGTTAGAAAAAGATGGCTAGAGGAACTCGCTAATTCATAGGAAGATGCTCTCAATAAATTTTTCATCAAAAGTAGTCTAGTAGAAAGACCGAGTTTGAATATAGATAATGCCCCTTTATTAATGAGAACTATGATAATATCAAAGATGATATTTTAACGAGTAAACATGATAATGAAAATATGAGCAAAGAGGAAGCAAATATTTGTTCATTATCACATGTGGAGAATGTTAGTGTAGTATCAAATGACCCTAGCACGTGGAAAAAAAATTAATTATAAATTAAGAGACTTGATGGTTGAAAGGAGTCCTTTTAGAATATTAAAAGATAACGACTCTGAATCTCCAAAAGATACTATTAATATACATTTTCCTCCACATTATATGTTAGGCATTTGCCTAACGGGGATAAGCAAGATAGAAAATGGTTGGTATATCCAAATTCACTTGATAAAGTATTTTTTTGCTGTAAATTATTCACGAATCAAATAATGGCTAGTTATCTTGCTACTAAAGGAATAAATGATTGGTGCAATCTTAGTACTATGTTGAAATAATATGAAAATAGTAAAGGTCATCTTCTAAATATGAGCAGCTAGATTAAGTTGTCAACAAGATTAAAAGTCAAAGCAACCACAGACCAGAATGTAATATATCAAATAAATAAGGAAAAAGAATGCAGGAAGAAAGTGTTGATAATAATAATCGTTGTTGTGAAAACACTTGCTTCCAATAATTTAACGAATGACTTTATGAACAAAATTATGGTCTTTATTGTAAATTAATTGAAATAATAGAAGAATTTGATCCAGTAATGCAGGAACATGTTCGACGAGTTGGGCAAAAAGAAATTCATATATATTACCTTGGACAAAAAATTCAAAATGAGTAAATACTCACATTGGAAAATGAAATTCTTAAAAAAAATAAAGCCGTGTATTTTTCGGTTATATTAGACTGCACTCCAGATATTAGTCGTGTTAAACAAATGTCTCTAGTAATAAGATGTGTTAATGTTTTAACTAATCCGGCAAAGGTGGAAATTTTTTTTATTAAATTTTTGAAAGCAAATGATACTACTGGACTTGGACTTTTAACAAGCTGAAAGAAGTACTAGAAGATATTAAGCTTGATATTTATGATATCAAAGGACAAGGTTATGGAAATGGATCAAATATAAAAGGAAACCACAAAGGGGTGTAACAAAGACTATTAGAAATTAATATAAGAGCTTTCTACACACCTTGTGGATGCCATAGTCTTAATCTTATGTTATGGGATATGGAAAAATCATGTCCTAAAGCATCAAACTTTTTTGGGGCGATTCATTGGGTATTTAATATATTTTCTTCATCCATACAGAGATGATAAGTTGTTAAAGATCATGTAGCAGGTTTTACTGTTAAACTATTATCAGATACACATTAGGAAAGTCACATTAAAGCAGTAAAATCTATAAGATATCAAAGCATAGAGATAAGAGATGCTTTAATTTCCTTGTCAAATAGCACCAATGATTCTAGGCAAAGAGTGAAGCTAGAAGTCTTGTAAAAAATGAGATTGAAAATTGTTGCGACCTTTCTATTGATTAGAGAAGCACAAATTTTAATAAATTTTACAAGCGCAAAGGCGTGTAGTATGCAGTTCGAACGCAGGGAATTGTGTTTTAAAATATTTGAAATCCATATTTAAATCTTAGACGTGTTAAAAAAATTTGATGGTGGTTCTTGAATAGGAAATAAAAACAATAATATACTCCACATCGATTTTGAATCTAATCAAAATTGCAATCAAAATATAAAATTGTAGAAATCAGAGCAGAAACTAAAAGTGCTTAAAAGAAATTAAGAAAGCAAACAACTAAAATAAAATAAACTGAATTTATTAGCTAACTAGAAGGAGTGTGGGAAATAACTAAGAACAAGAATAAATAAATTGCTAAATCTAATTAACAATCCTACGTATTTTGTCCGAAAATAAAAACATTGCTGAAATTAAAACCAAACCAGAAGAAGAGTGATGGGGTAAGAGATGATTCTTAATGTGCTATATCCCTCCAGTATATATAGGCTCCTGGATGAGTTATATTATCTACTTTCATAGAGGTCCTTCTGGAAGAACTGGTCCATTGCAATATTTGAATTCTTGACTTGAACACGTAGCCTTGTTTGAATGGTCCAAAGATGAGAAAATGCAACCAATATTTAGAATATAGCAAATAATAAATCAAAACATGTGCATGCTTCGCCACGTCATTGATTGAAAAAAATATGCCGAACATTGCTTGGTCCACATTTGCTTGAATTAATTATATTTGGTCCATGCTTTGAATTGAACACGTGGCTTTCTTTATTGAATTGGAAATGGGAGTAAATTGAGATATGTATGATATGTTTCCCATGTTGCTTGCACCCATATGCTGAGTTGAAAACGTGAACTGACTCATTAAGCACAAATTTAAGTGTGATATTGCTTTGATTTATTTGGTGCTTAAAATGTTGCACTTCATGCTGATTGTCTTTTGAACCTAAGAATGCCACAACCGATTAATTTCAACGTTGCATTTCGAGACCTACAACCTGCAATCACCACAACAAAATACCTGTATAATACTATTTTATTAAAATAAAATTACATGAAACAAATGGTTTTAAATGCAGAAAAATATGTTCATCAAAAATTTTGAATTCTTATTAAGATTATGCATTTGGTATGAAATGTTCAAAAATGTAAACACTATTTGCAAGATCCTTCAAACCGAAGATATGCAAATTAGTGTTGCTATCACTAGATTACAAGGGCTTACTGATTTTTTTGAAGATTTCAGGAACATGAGATTTAATTCTACGATGGTTGACGCTAAAGAGATAGCACAAACGTTGGATGTTGAACCAGTTTTTCCTCAAAAAAGAATTATTCATAGAAAGAAATAGTTTGATGAAGATGCGAAAGTTAAAGAACCGATGTAAACACTAGAAGAGTCTTTCCAAATCAATTACTTTTTGCGAATTATGGATAAAGCTCATGTTTTCGTTGATGACTCGATTTGAGCAATTCATAGAAGACGATGATAGGTTTAGTTTCTTATTTTACTGAAAAAAGTTCACTTCTATAGATGATGAGAAACTGAAAGATCATTGTTAAACTCGAGGAATATTTGAGACATGATTTGCACTTCAATATTGATGGTAGAGAGTTATTTTCAGAATTAAATGTACTGAAAGTTATTTTGCTAAGGAAAAAAAAGCAATTGAGTTGCTAAATTTCATAAATTCTTGTTCGAGGGAGTTAAATTTTCCTAATGCTTGGATTGCATATATAGAATAATCCTGACCATACCTATCACAGTTGCCTATGCCGAAAGAAGTTTTTCAAAGCCAAAGTTGATAAAGGCTTATCTTCATTCCACTATTTCATAAGAAAGAGTAAATGCTTTGGCACTTTTATCGATTGACTAATATATGGTCAATGGACTTAAACTTGAAAATATTATTAGTAATTTAGCAAGTCAAATGGCTAGAAAAATGTTCATAAGCAATGAACATTAATTTTTTTTTATATAATTTGAATTATTGTTACAAGTTATTTATTTTTTCCTCTTCTAATTATTTATAAACAACATAAATTATTTTGATGACTTAATTAATGATAATAGAATTAGTTTATGTATAATGGCCTTGGTTTTGCAATTGGCTTTAGATACCAAAACTCCTAGGACCGACCCTGAAAATAAAATAACATTTATTTGCTAGTATGTATATGAACATGTTATAAATAAAGCATCCAAGTTAAAGTAAACAATACATAATGAGATGAGTAGGATACAGGCATGAATGCGAATAAATGACATATTAGGCATGATGCTTAACATCCCAGTACAAAATAGGCATATATTTCTATATGAATGCAAATCAATCCTATATATATGTATATATAAAAAATTCAACGATAAACCATCCAAAGTATCCAAATCCTAATCCTAGAATGATCTAACTAAAAAAATAAAATCAATGTCAATAAACATGTAAAAAAGAGTCGACGATGTGTATCCCTTGTCTTCTCTTCGGGATCCTACGTGCTCCGTGTTCGGCCATTTCCCTATTGCACTCGAACCAATTTTCACCGTCTTGTTTTGAGTCGTTTCACCCCACATTCCATAATATGGTTTGGATTAAGGGATGTAATCGTCTAAGATTCCAACTCCAACTCTTCCAATTGGTTATGCGCTATTACAATCATCGGATTGTGTGCACATTTTCATAAATGTGACATGTGAAATACATTATGGAGTCCTTCCATCTTCTTTGATAACTCCACTCTGTATGCCAAACTTCTTATTCTTTCTAATACTGGGAATGGCCAACAAAGCTGGGTGCTAACTTCCTCGAGTTTTTGAATCTTATTGCGCTCTTTAACGAAGAAACGTTGAAAAAAGCTGAATCCCCACTTCAAACTCTAAATTTTTTCTCCTCTTATCCATATATAATCTCCATTGATTTTGTGTAGCCTTTATTCTTTTCCTTATAGGTTCTACTTTCTTCGCTGTATCTCTAACCATTAAAATGATCTTGTTTGCAAACTCTTACCAACACGAAGGTGACTTACACAATCTTCCATATAAAGCTTCAAATGGTGCCACACCTATACTAGCCTAATAGCTTTTATTATATACAAACTCTGCTAAAGGTAAGTGGTTCTTCCAAGACCCACCAAAGTCTAGTATTGTGACTCCCTACCCCAAGACCCATATTAACAAAGAGTATTACTGTGTAATACTCTATGCTAATGCGGATAATAGGACTGGTTAGGAGTGACCCTCTATAGCCTTGTCTTAAATATCTACTGAATACGTCGACGAATGCTATATATATTTTTTCTATCTCAAGATGATCGACATATCCAATAAATACTTAATACAAAGCCATAGGTGGTATAGGATCTACCAGAACAAAATACAATAACTCAAATGCAAAACACGTCACAGAATAGCAGATCATCACACACACATATGTGTTTGTGTGTGTGTATATACAGATACATCACAGAGTATACAAAAAGATACATTTCAAGTGGTATAGAAACCACAATATAAAAGCAAGTCAAAAAAATATACATATCAGAGAAGTAAACAAAAAGGACTACATAAAAAGCTATAACAATAAGAGCTAGCAGAATAGTCCATGTGGAAGCGGAATAGGCTAAGTGTGGAAGTACCTAACCTGAAACACCTCGGTCTGACCCGAGTATAAAATACACGGGTCAGACTAACTAAACAAATTAGTATAAGAGGATAAAGGATAACAAAAACATAAGGCAAGGTGATAATCTTCTCAAGTGAGAAGAAATAATTCAAGGGTATATGGTTACTTCACAAGGCACAATTAAGTAGGTATAGTAATTTCAAATGATATAAGGATGCCACTAAATATGAATGAAACTCAAAGGCGGTAAAACTTCATAACAAATCTCATAATAAAAGCATGCCTCATCTCATCGGCGTATCACAAACATCAAATATGGTTTAGGAGAAAAACATAACTCCAAAGAGGAGAAATCCCAAACCCGCCATATCAGCAAACTCAAAATCAACTCAAAGAAATCACCATCTTCAAATACGCCATAAGGCAAATATATCTCCAAATAGGAGTTTAAAATCTCAAATATATGCCATATCGACAATTTGAATAAAATGCCGGTGTAGGCAACTCAAATCTCAAAGATAGCAGTCACAA
This sequence comes from Allium cepa, assembly GCA_030765085.1. NCBI lineage: Eukaryota > Viridiplantae > Streptophyta > Magnoliopsida > Asparagales > Amaryllidaceae > Allium > Allium cepa. The sequence goes on from CM060935.1 coordinate 431,433,663, forward strand.
GAGTTCAAATTCCCATAAGGTAATCACCGTATGTATATAACATCCCAAACGGCTTGAATGGCCAATAATAAAAAGGTGATACACTTGGAAAATCACAAACATCAATGAAAACATCTTAAAAATTTGCACGTGCATATGGCTAAAGCCTCCCAACTACTGCTCTCTCTCAAATAAGGCGCCATGTCTCTTAGACAAACGTCCCGAAGGATAACATCTCGAAGGACGAATACATCTCTTAGACAAACATGCCGAAGGACAAATGCGTCATAATGAACAAATACGTCTCTTGGACAAACTTCTCAAAGGACAAATGACCCGAAGGTCCAGTACTGGTAAATACGCCTCTTAGACAAATCTGTCAGAGACTTTCGAATAGGAACCCAAATAGTGTTAATGTGTGTCCCATACCACACATTCGTACTAAACAGTTTACTAACCGCTAGTAAATTCCACACTCAAAGAAGTAAAAAAATTACCTCGTCTCATCGGTAAACTTGACCCGAAGGTCAAAACGATCAAACAGACAAATCAGGAATTAACCGATAAGATAAACGCACGTGTCTCATACCACTTGTTTTACCAAACCATTTAATTCTCCTTCTCATTCGTTCGAATAGTGCAAAAACGTGTATTCTATATATAAAATAATTTACTTAAGAAAACAAGCTTTTAAAACCAACTTTCGAAATCAATTTTGAAAGCCGCATTTGAAAATTCGCTTATTATAGAGAATAAGTAGATTTTACATTTTAAATTACCTTAAAATTATCATACAATAATTATTTGAATTTCCCATTTATTTTAAAAATTATTTCAAAAACGTGGATAAATCCACGCTCGAAATCAAAGAAATCACTCAAAACCGTCATTCAAATTCAATTCAAATTTGAACTTCAAATTCATCAAAACTAGGCTAGCCTATTGATAGGCATCATAGCCCTGAAAACAATTTAGAGATATCACAAAACATAAAGTAAAAGTCAAAAGTCGGACGGAAAAATAACATAAAAATGCATGTGCGGAATCATACCCAGGTCTATAATCTTCTCTGGCTTCAACTTTTGGACATGAAACAGGTGGCCGAATGACCTCTGATTGAATTAAAAATCAGTGTGCACATAGTAGAAAACTTTAGATTTCAAACAAGAAAAGAATCAATGAATTCTGACTGGAAATGAAAAAGTTACGCTGCCTCAGACATGAACTCAGGCTATGCTTGTAACAGTTCAAAAAAACATGCCCGTACCTAAATACAATCTTGAGTTCAACTTACGAACCTAAATCAGAGGACCAAACAACTTCATATTGAGCTGAAAATTGGTATGAATATACTAGAAAACTTTGTCTTTCAAACTAAAAGAGTATTGATGAATTCCGACTGGAAATGAATAATTTACACCATCTCAAACATGGGCTCAGGTAATGCTTGCAACAGTTTCAAAAAAAAACCAAATGTACATGCTTGAAAACCATCTCGGATTCAACTTTCAGGCATGAAACAAAGGGCCAAACAACCTCAAATTGTCCTGAAAATTGATATTCATATAGTTGAAAACTTTATCTTTCAAATAAAAAAAGAACCGATGAATTTCAATATGAAATGAATGAGCTACTCAATCTCAAACATGGACTAGGGCTATGTTTGCAGCAACTCCGAAAACAAAATTTCCACAGGCAAAAATCTGCGTTTGAGTTGATTTTCTACCACTGTTTTGAACATCCAAATGACAATATTTTTCATCCAAAATTTACAGAGATGAAGTTTAAAATGCAAGCTAAAAAATGCGAAAAATCCGACAGTATTTCATTACCGGAATCAAAAGTTACAGTCACTCAAAGAGAGCATATAACTCAGATTTTCAAACAGAGAAAAAAACTACAGGAAATTGATACAGTAAACAAATAATTCACTATTATTGGCGATTTTGAGCTTGGCTCAGCTTGTTTTTGTGAGTTTTGTAACTCACCTTGCTGTATGGAGGCAAAAAATTGGATTAATGAAGGAAGATTAAAGCTTTTTGCTTGATTATAGCCTCTCGGAACCTGTCGAACAAATATACAGTACATGCGAAAGTTTACTGTAAATTAGAAAACAATCCCTCAAATAAGAAATTTTTGATGAAATTATGGTGGTTGGAGTTAGATTAACTTAGATTATCCTCTAGATTAAAAAAAGGTTTTAATTTGCTGAAATTAATTGAAGAAAGCTTGGATTTTTAATTTTTTAGAAGGTGGGTTTTTTTCTGTATTTTGGCTAAGGAAGAAGAAGACGGGGATAGAATAAATGTACAGGCAATAGATTTTCTCATTTCCTCATCTGGTTAAGTCCTAAGTGGGCTTAGACCCAATAATTAAAAGAAAGTCAAAATGGCCTATGATATTAATTCACACTTATATTAAAATGTTCATGTATTTACAATAGTTACAAAAGAATATTGCATTTTCTCCCAAGTTTTACATATGAAAAATATGTAAACTTGTATACTTACAACATAAAGCATTTTATACAATATTAAGAGATAATTTTAAATTTTTAAAACATTTTTATTATTAAATCTTTAATTTCACAAAAATACACTATTTACTCAAATAAGTGAATAAAACATTGTTCATAACTTCTAAAATTCCACAAAATTTATTTTCTCACTTAGATAAATATTTCAAACCATTTCCAAACATAATTTATAGCCAACACATATTTTTAAACCAACTTCCACCTTTTATTTCAATAAATCATCTTTAAAAATTATATACTTCTTTTAAAAATTATTAAAAGAAGCAAATGGGCAATAATTAATATAAGTATTGCATTTTCTCTAAAATAAACCGTTTTCATAGTTTAAAGCCCATATTCCATTTGTTATCACTCCAAAAAAAATAAAATAAAGCTTGGAATTTCATTTTCACATTTTGAATTTCAAAATTCATTGTTTATTTCAAATAAACAATTTAGTTTCTCCAATTTTAATTCAAATCATAATATTAAATTATAATTACCATTATAATTCAATATTGATAGGTAATCTCCAAATCAGGGCTGTTACAAGTATACACACCTTGACAAATTCTCCAACATCTCGTTTACTCTTTCTGTTCGTCCATCAGTCTACAAAAGGTATGCAGTACTTGGATTTAACTCCGTCCCCAATGCCTCCTATAAAATCCTCGAGAACTCACTTGTAAAAATTGGATCCCATCGCTCAAAGTACTAGCTAGAACTCCATGTAGCCTTACCACTTCTTTAATATATTGTGTCGATAAATTTGTCGTGGTTCTCATGCTCTTTACTGGAATAAGTGTGCACTCTTCGAAAGACAATCTACTATCACCCCATGTACTCTCATTTCTTCTTCCACTCCAAGGTAGTCCATCTACAAAATCCATAGATATGTACTGCTACTTCCAGTGTGGCATGTTTAACAGAAGTAATAGCCCACTCGGCTTCTTTTGTTCTGTCTTTACCCTTTGACAAGTCATGCACTTCAATACATATTCAGCTACATGTCTCTTTATTCCGGGCTAATAGGCTACTCCCTTCACATCTTGATACATCTTATCCCCTCCTAGATGAATAATCAATCTAGAGCAATGACACTCACTAAAGACCTCTTCCGTCAATTCCATAACATGAAATGTACATAGCCCTCCATCTCTCCTCAGATAACGTATACAGTCATTGGAGTAACGATAGAAATGGCTCGATCGTCCACCCGTCCTAATCGCTTCATAATATCAACTAATGACGCATCTTGCCCTTAAGTTACGCCGACACGATCGTTCAACGTTGGCCCAGCATGCATTGCTACTAACAGTCTCGATGTGTACTCCGATCGTGGTCTGAAATCAAACCTAGACATAAACTCCAAACTTCTCCATTTTATTAACGTAGCATGTATCCCTGCGTGATTCTTACTCAAAGCGTCTGCAATAATATTTTCTTTCCATGGAGTATAAAAATACTGAAATCGTACAATGTTAAAAATTCCATCCATCATCGCTACCTTAGATTCAGATCCTTTTGTGAAAATAAGTGTTTGAGAGATTTATGATCCGTAAATAGCTCGAATCTCTCACCTAACAAATAATGCCTCCACGACATTAATGCGAATGTAATAATGGCTAACTCCAAATGATGCACCAGGTAATTCTTCTCATAGTTCTTTAACTATCGGCTTGCATACGCTACTACTATTCCCTCTTGCATAAGTACGACACCAAGACCAGTACCTTATGCATCGGTATATACGGTAAATGGTCTCGTCCCATGTGGAATAACCAAAGCTCAAGCACTCATCAATAACTCCTTCAACCTAATAAGTGTGTTTCACAGTCCGAACCCCAAGCATATATCAACTTTTCTTAGTTAAACGAGTTAGAGGTGCTGATATCTTCGCAAAATCCTTAATGAACTTCTAAAAGAATGCTGCCAAACCAAGAAAGCTATGGAAGTTTGATGCATTCTTCAGTGTTTTCCAATCTCTGATTATAGCCACTTTCCCTGGATCTACATACAATCCTTCCGCTAATACTACATGCCCATGGTAACAAAATTCATCTTTCCAGAAGTAACACTTTAAAATTTTAGCCTTCAACTGATTCCTTCTCATGACATCCACCACTTCCCTCAGATGAATTTCATGCTCTTCTTCACTTATAGAGTAAATAAGAATATCATCCATGAAGACTATCACAAACATGTTCCACTACTCCTAGAGTACTCAACTCATCAAATACACAAAATAAGCTAGAGTATTTGTCGATCCAAAAGACATTAACAGCCACTCAAACAATCCATCAGGTGTACGTAAAGCAATCTTCTGGATACTATCCTCAGCTGCTCGTAACTGGTGGAATCCAGTCACCAAATCAAGCTACAAGAAAATCATAGCCACACTAATTAATCAAAAAAGTCATCAATGTAAGGCAGTGGATAACAGTTTTCTTCATCGGCTTATTCAATTCTCGATAGTCCACGCATACCTGATGGAACCGTCTACTTTAATAGCGAAAATGACAGATGCTCCCCATTTCGAAATACTTCTTCAAATAAATCCCTTATAGAAGAGTTTTGAAATCTTCTTATCAAACTCTTGTCTTTCCTTCAGAGGCTGTTTGCGCAAAAAATGGGCAAACACCTCCAATCCGTATAATTTAGTTGATTATATGTTATTTTCAAGGTTTTTGGTTACTTATACAAATATGAAAAAAGCAGGGGCTAAACTGTAAAAGACACACAGATTTATAGTGGTTCGGCCAGAATGTGCCTACGTCCACTTTATATGTTATTCTCCTTTCTTTTTCAGATTACAAGTACAAAGCTTTAAGTACAAGTATAAGAAAGTTGTTTGAAAGTTCCTTCCTTGCTTGAGCTCTCAAACTTGTCTGCCATTGTTGTACCCCTGCCCCTCTATTTATAAAGTGAGGCTGGGGGCAGGGGTCTTGGATGTATATAGCTGCTGGTGGGCCTGGACTGAAGTAATCTGGTCTGGCATATCTGGTTCGGCGAAGCTTGGTTCGGCCGTGGATGTGTGGAGCTTGGTCCGGTGATGCCTTGGCTCGGTGGGACGATGATCTGGTAGTGCTCTGGTTCGGCGGCGAGAGGAGATAGTTGGTTCAGTATGAAGGTGGAGAGGCCTGGTTCGGCAGGTTGTTTGGAGGTTGGCTCGGTGGCATGTGGCCCGGTGAGATGTTGGAGAAGTGGTTGGTTCGGTGCGCATGGAGATGCGGTTGGTTCGGCATGTAGTAGAGCAAGGTTTGGCTCGGTAGGGGATGGGAGAGGAGCTGGTTCGGCATGTAGGGGGAGAGGCATTGGTTCGGCAGTTTGGTGAAGGTTGGTTCGGCTGTGGGGCTGGTCCGGTGTTAGGAGGGAGCTGGACGAATTTTCACCCAACACACATGCCCCCCAAAGTAGGGCGTGTGTGTGTGCACGCCGTGCTTTGTTTCGAGTTTGGGAGTTTTCGTCCGGTCCCCAATGCCGAATCAACTGGTCCGGCCATCGATAGCTGCTTATAAATAGGTGCCTAGCGCTTTCCTTTTCCCCTTATCAGCCAAACCACAAATTATCTTTGCCGAATCAACCCTTGTCTCTGCCGAATCGAACGCGTTTAGCCGAATCAAATCCTTTTCTTTGCCGAACCAGGTGAGGACCTCCTCTGCCGAATGAACTCTTGCTTTTGATTACCGAATGGGCCTTATGCCGAATGAGCTTTCGTATTGTACTACCAAATGAAATATATCTTCAAATGCCGGATGGATTTTATGCCGAATGTGTTATGCCGAATGAGATTTCATATTTGAATCTTGAGTGAAATCTTCAGACTATATACACCTGCTTGCTTATATCCTCTGTTTTAACAATATGTTTTTTGCTTTTGCGTATGCAGATAAATGTCTCGCAAAGCGGAAACTCGATCAGATAGTAAGAAGTCCAAGGATAGAGGAGAGTCTTCTTCCGTGCCCCTAGCCCAACCAGGACCGGTGCAACATGGACCTGCCCCGAGATCGTTAGTGAATGGGTACGGTCCCCAGGAACTTCTGGTCTCCCCTCCCGATTGCTTTCCTAGCTCCCTGAAGGAGGAGCAACTCGATGTTATATCTCGTTCCTTCGGAATAGATAGAGCGCGCATGCTATTGCCGGGGGAAAGTGTGATGCCGTATGACCCCCCCAAAGGCTACTTTGCTTACAGCAGATATCATTGCATGTGTGGTGCTATCCCGCCTCTCAACGCCTGGATAGTTAGCTTTATCACATATCTGAAGGTGGCTCCATTCCAGCTTCAGCCTAACTCCTACGCCATTCTGGTGAGTCTTTTCGTCATCTTTCAGAGGAAATACGGGCGTCCCCCTTCCAACCGGGAGATCCGATATCTGTACAACTTGAGAGGCTACAAGAAGGGGTCTCCATATATCAGTTTGGAAGCGGCCGTGCCCTTTAAGCCTGTTCTGGATTTGTACTCGAAGTTTAGTATGTTCAAGAAGGAATGGTTTTTCATTAGGGATGACCCTGTTTCTTTCCGCCTTTTCACTTCCGGCTGTAAGTTGAACTTCATTTATATTTTCCTTGTCCCGATCACAATGCTTCTTCTTATATGCTTTTATTTCTTGCTAGCAACAGGTGGCTTTGCGGTTGTGGAGAATGATTCCTTGGCGCGGATGGCTGCTGAAATAAAGGTCATTTCGGGAAGGGATAGGTCGGCCTCTTACCTGATCAGGAACGCCACTCTCCTAGAGTATAACTTGATTCTGCCACATCAATCTATGGTTAAACAAAGAGATACAGCCGAGGAGAGGGCTGCTAAAGCTAAGGATGGGGCTACTGCGAAGAGTAGCAAGAAGAGACCTTTCTCGGTGCCTCCAGCCGTTGGGGGAAAGAAGCTTAAGAAGTCTGATGGACCCTCTCCCAGTACATGTCCAGATATTCCGGAGGAGGAAGGTGGAGAGGAGGAAAGAGACGAAGAGGAGAGCGGAGGAGATGGAGAAGGTGGAGGACAGGGTGGTAGTGGTGCCGGGGCTTTGTCTTCTGAGCAGGCAGGGGAGATCCAGGAGTGGACGGATGATGCCTTCCGTCAGGCTTTTGAAGGGTTGGAGGAAGGATCAGCCTCGGTGAAGAAGGCAAAGGAGGTTGACAAGGCTGGGGCTGGCGCCGATCCATTCCCTAAGAGTTCTTCAGTTGAGGTGGCTCCAGCAATTCAAGGTGAACTCTTGACTACTGCAGATTCCATTTATGATAGGGACTTAGGAATATTTTATGGTTCGCTTCCGTCCTGGACTGAGATTCAGGACTTATTGCAGTATTCTCCTTCTCCGCAGGGTTTGTATAACAGACGTGCCTTATCATTCTTTTTAAGTTAACATATTTCTTGAATTATGGACCCTTGTATGTTCGTAACACTTGTTCTTTATTACAGGGGCAGGCGAGGTGGCCAAAACTTCAGACGTTCAACACCGCCTCGAACAATTCAAGTTGATGAGAGCTTCTACTAAGCCGAAGCCGCCAACCGGCCGTTCCGGGGATGTAGTTAGATATAGCTCTCTTCTGGGAGTCATTGAGGAAGGTATCCAGCAGAGGAAGAGGAGGCGTTCCTTGTTTGATTCACCACCTGGTCCTTAGCCTTCTACTCAGCCTTCCCGAGATACCGCGGAGGAGACCATGGAGTTTGCCCCCTCTCCGCCTCCTTCCGAGAATCCTACTGTGATCCGCATAAAACGTCCCGACGTGCCCCGCAATCCCTTTGCCGGCCACCCGGATTTGGACCCAAGCTCTCAAGATATATTATTTGACGAGGCCATGGGCGAGCATCTTCTCCCCCGCAATCCCATGGTTCGGATTCTTGATGAGGCTAAGTCCCTGGATTTGGATCTGCTCACTACTCGGATAGCTGCAATGGGGGACGAAGCCAAGGCCAACATTGAACGGGTCGCGGAGGAGGTCAAGAAGTTGATGGAGCATCATGCTCGACTGGCTAGGGCTGGGGAGGAAATCGGGAGTGCTAACATCCGGCTGCGGCTACAGGTTTCTGATCAGGCCAAGCAGCTTGCCGATCAGGCTATCCAGATTTCTCAGCACGAGGCAGCCTCCAGGCAGTTGAAGGAGAATCTGGAAAAGGCCAGCAGGGCAGAATTGCGAAAAATGGAGGCTGCTTGCAAGGGGCGGATTGATATGGCCATTGCGACGGTGGATGAGGTCCGGAATGCGGATCTCGAGCGGTTTGAAGAGTTGTCTGGGATGCTTAAAGCCACAGAGCTTGCTCAGGCCAAGCTTAAGGAAGAGATGGAGGAAATGAGGAGGTCTCTCCAGGCTGACCGTCTGAGATATCGATCAGAGAGGGATGTTGCCGTCGCTAAGTTGTTGTCCTCCGAGGCCCGGGTGAGGGAGTTTGAGGAGAATGAGGGGATGATGGATGAGATGTTGCAGGATATGTACTTCCGTACCTGGAAGCAGGGTAATCTATCCTGGATGGATGACTATCCCCGGATCGTGGCTAGGATATATCTCCGGGCTTTGGAGGAGGCCAAGGCCGATGCAGATAAGGAAGGTGGAGCGACATTCAGGATGGACGTGGTAACCGCCCAGTTCTCAAGGGAGGAGAAGGTAGCGGTGAAGGAGGGGATGCGGCTGCTTGCTGCGGAGGAAGCCGGTGTGCAGTTGGGGGATGAGGACCAAGAAGCGGGCGTCGGTGAGTTTTCCCTTTTTAGCTTTTCATAACTTGATCGTTCGCTGTTTATCTGATGGATTCTTCTTCTGAATTGGACAGGTGGGACCTCTGGTCAACATGCTGGGAGTTCCAATCCAGCAACCAAGTAGATTCGGAGAGCTGGTTCTGAAGTGTAGTGGTTAGCACTAATGCAGCTGGTTATTTTATCTGGTCTGCTTGACATTCCTGTATATGCTAGTTCAAAACATTAATGTACTGTAATAATAACTTTATGTAATTTCATAACATAAGCTGATTCCTTTATGTTGGAATGTTATCGCTATTTTGTTGTGCTGTGTAAGTGATGTAACCATGCATGTTACTAGTGACTTGACTGTGCCTGATGCCAAGTTTTTTTTTGCTTAAAGTATAATTTTCTCATTTTGCAACGTAAATGTGATGCGTGAATATGAACTGCAGCTATGCATTAATGTGTAAAAGTAGAAGGTACCGCCCTTCATGTTTCGGCTGTAGACGGCAACTTCGTGCGCCCCGTAAGACTAAGCACGGAATGCTGTTGAGTGTCTCGTTATCCGATTGTAAGTTTCTGTTCCCATTAGCGAACGTTTCCTATTTCATGTCCTGTACTTTCAAGCACCGTTACGGAGAATAGGAGAAAAGTTTTAAATGAAATTGAAATATAGGAAAAGTAAAACTTCCAGTCACGGAAGGCCGTCGATGTGCTTAAGTTCGTGGCGAACGGGTTTTGTAGTCACTTTCCCTAGCTGTGGGTGTTGGAGACATTTGTCACCCATCTTACGCCTCTGCAGGGAGTTTTCTTTTTTACCACAGCCGCACTTAAGACACATCGGAGCCGATCGCGCACAGTAACTACCCGGGCCATTATGGCCCGTAATCGTGGGTATTATTCGATTTACTGTGACCGGCTAGCGTGGGGGCCGATCGTCAACTGTGAACTGCCCCTGGCTGGCCACACCTTATGTTGGGGCTTATGATCGGTTCACAGTTGCCGGCGAGCCGAATCGCTGTAATGAGCTGCCATCGGCCATAGTCGGCCTTTATTTTGATGACTTTTACTCGACTTATTACAGTTGGCTTTAAGGGCCGAGGCAAACAATGAGTTAACTCGCGGTAGAGGGATACCGGAGCAAAATATCTCATTGGCGAGGGCATAGGAGCGTAGCGTACCTGTTAGATTTTGTCCAGGTGGAGTTGTGTTGTGAAGCTCTGGATTGAAATGTCATCTGCAAAGGATTTTGTTCAACAGCAAAGGATAAAGCTTGACAAGTAGCCAAGATGTAAAGGAACAAGTTAACAAGAGCCAAGTTTTTTAAAGTGGTTCGGGACGAAAATGCCTTCGTCCACTGATTCTCTTTGTTAATTCACTTCATATGGGCAGTACAAGTTAAGAAAAGTATCGAAGGAGGTGTCGGATGTTCCATGCCCTCTGGAACACCTCTCCGTCCACTGTTGACAAAATATAAGCTCCGTTGTGGAGATCTCTATGAATTACATATGGTCCGTCCCAGACGGGGTCCAGTTCCCCGGGGAGTGGAAAGATTCTCTTGAGTACAAGATCTCCTTCTTGTAAGCTGCGATGTTTGACTTTGGAGTTGTATAGTGCTGCCACTTTTTGTCTGTGAGCTGCTGCTTTGAGTGCTGCATCATTTCTTCTCTCCTCAATCAGATCCAAAGACATGAGGAGGAGTTCTTCGTTCTCTTCCGGGCTGTAGTGGATCCTACGGTGAGAGGGCACTATAGTTTCAACTGGGAGCATGGCTTCCGATCCGTATGCCAAAGAGAAAGGAGTATGCCATGTTGAAGTTCTGTAAGATGTGCGATAGGCCCAAAGTGCCGTAGGAAGTTCGTCCACCCAAGCGCCTTTCGACTTTTCAAGTTTCTTCTTGATTAAGGTTTTGAGGATCTTGTTGACAGCTTCGACTTGTCCGTTTGCTTGAGGATAAGCTACAGATGAGAATCTTTTGTGAATTCCGTGCTCTTGGCACCAATCGGCGAATTCCTCGCTGTCAAATTGAAGCCCGTTGTCTGATATGATTCTGAGTGGAACTCCGTACCTGCACAGAACGTTTTTGATCAAGAAGTTGATAACTTTACCTGAAGATATTTTATTCAGAGGCTCCGCTTTCACCCATTTGGTGAAATAGTCAACTGCCACTATGGCATGTCTGGCTCCGCCTCGGCCCATCGGCAGTTCGCCAATTAAGTCAATTCCCCATATTGCGAAGGGCCAAGGGCTGGTCATCTGAGTAATTTCATTGGATGGTAGTCGAGGAATCTTAGCAAATTTCTGACATCTGTCGCATCTTCTGACGAAGTCTAAGGCATCTTTATTTAAAGTGGGCCAGAAATACCCATATCGGAGTATCTTTTTTGCTAAGGTCTGCCCTCCGGTGTGGTCTCCACAACTTCCCTGATGGATATTTGATAGAATTTCCTTGGCTTCTCTTCCAGCAACGCACCTCAATAAGGGGTTAGAGAAGCCGCGCCGATAGAGGATGCCTTCTTGCATTGTGTAGCGGGAAGCTTTCCTTAGAATTTTCTTAATTTCACTTCGCCCGTCGGGTAGGGTGCCGTTTTGTAAGTATTCTCGGATAGGGGTCATCCATGTTTCTTCTTCGGTTGCAGCTATCAGATTTACTTGCTCAAAACTCGAGGTTAAATGGTACCATCTCCCATGCTAGCTTGCTTTGCCAGCTCATCGGCCTCTTGATTTTCTTCTCGAGGAATGTGTTTGATCGAGTAGTGATCCAATTGATTGAGCAGCCGCTTGGTCTTTTTCAGATATGCCGTGAGCCGCTCTCCTCGAGTCTGGAACTCCCTTAGTATTTGATTTACGATGAGTTGCGAATCACTGTGAAGACATAAGGAACGGACTCCGATCTCCAGGGCGAGCTCTAATCCGGCTATTACTGCTTCATATTCGGCATCATTGTTGGTGGCAGCGAATTCCAATCTTAGTGCATAACGCAGCTTTCTTCCCTTGGGAGTGATGATCACAACGCCTGCCCCCGAGCCTTGTTCGTTCGACGCTCCATCTACGAAGAGATTCCACTTGATATCTTCTGCTATTTCAGATTGGTCCCAGCCTTCGTTGATAGTGAATTCGGCGATGAAATCGGCTATGGCTTGTCCCTTGATGGCAGTGCGAGGATGGTAGGTGATATCATATTGGCTTAGCTCGATGCACCACTTGAGTAGTCGGCCAGAGGTGTCGGGACGATGGAGCACTTGCCTCAATGGTTGGTCGGTTAGGACTCTGATGGGATGAGATTGGAAATAGTGTCGTAGCTTCCTTGATGTGATTAGTAAACAGTATGCCAGTTTCTCGAGTTTAGGATACCGGGCTTCTGCTCCCGTGAACCTTTTTCTTATGAAGTACACGGGCCGTTGTGTGCGGTTTTCTTCTCTTACCAAAGCGGCGCTTAGAGCATGGGATGACACAGCAAGATATAGGTATAGTTCTTCGCCTTCATTCGGAGTCGAGAGTACTGGTGGCCGTTGGAGATGCTCGATTAGGTTAAGGAAAGCTGTTGAACACTCATCGGTCCATTCGAATTTTCCTTTGTCTTTCTTCAGGGCTTCGAAGAAAGGAATGCATTTGTCAGTTGCTTTAGAGATGAACCGGCTTAGGGCGTCCACCTTCCCATTTAGGCTTTGCATTTCTTTCCGAGTGGATGGTATTTTGATATTTTGCAAGGCTCGAACTTGTTCGGGGTTTTCTTCGATCCCTCTGGCATGGACGATGAATCCCAAGAACTTTCCTGATGACACTCCAAAGGAGCACTTTAGAGGATTCAGCTTCATTCCATATTGGCGGAGTACTTGGAACATCTCGTCCAGGTGGCTTACATGATCGTTGGCTTTTCTTGATTTAACCAGCATGTCATCCACATAGACCTCCATAGTTCATCCTATCAGTTCTTCAAACATCTTGTTGACGAGGCGCTGATAAGTAGCTCCGGCGTTTTTAAGTCCAAATGGCATTACCTTGTAGCAGTACAATCCTCGGTCAGTGATGAAGCTAGTGTGGTCTTGATCGGGGGCGTGCATAGGGATCTGGTTATATCCTGAGTATGCGTCCATAAAGGATAAGAGTTCGTGTCCGGCAGTGCTGTCCACGAGTTGGTCGATTCGGGGGAGTGGGAAGCAATCTTTCGGGCAAGCGTCATTTAAGTTGGAGAAATCGATGCATGTTCGCCACTTCCCATTAGCTTTCTTTACCAGTACCGGGTTGGCAATCCATTCCGGGTATATGGCTTCACGTATGAAGTCATTGGCCAGTAAGTTCTTTACTTCTTCCTCAAGGACCGCTGATCGTTCTGCCCCCATACTTCTCTTCTTTTGCTTTACCGGTACCTTGGTAGGATCGATGTTTAGTGCGTAGCATGCTATGTCCGGGGAGATTCCAGTCATATCAGCCTGCGTCCATGCAAATACATCCATGTTGTGGCGAAGAAAATCAATGAGTTTATTCTTTAATTCTCTTTTCAACTGAGATCCGACTCTCAGCAGTTTACTTGGGTCGCGTTTGTCTACAGATACGAATTCCATAGCCTCTGCAGGCTCGACGGTGGCCTCCTCCTCTTTGTCCCTGGAGTCTAATTCATTGAAAGGATCACTGGTATACCGAAGAGGAGGGGCTTTCTTTAGTTGCTATGCTTCCAAGCTTTTCATGCAGAGAATAGTCTCTGCATTTTTCCCTTTATCTCTCCTGCGATTATTGCGAAGTTCAGTTACATAGCAGTCCCGAACGGCGTCTTGATCCCCTTCTACTTCTCCCACTCCATTATCCGTTGGGAACTTCATCTTCAGGCCCCATGGGGCAAGGACAATTTGGAAGTCGGACAAGGCTGGTCTTCCTAAAAAGGCATTGTAGGCCGAGTGGTTGTCTATTAGCACGAATGTTTGTTTCCGAACGGCGGAGCGGGGATGGCTTCCCAATTCAACAAAGAGATCCAATTGTCCGAGGGGCATCTTTGCTTCTCCAATGAAACCGTGTAGTGGTTTGTCGCAGGGGGATAGATCCTTCATTGACAGCTTCATTTTGTCGAAAGCATGCTTGAATAAGATATTTACTGAACTTCCAGTGTCTATTAAAATTCGAAAAACTTTGGCTGGACCGAACCAGGAAGAGATGACCATAGGGTCCATGTGTGGGTACTGCCTTCCTTCTAGGTCGCGCCCACTGAATATGATGTCATTATTTTCCTTCCGCTTAGGGTGGCGTTCTTCCATAACAGAATTGACGCAGTCACCCTCGCTTCTGAGTGAGTTTCCATATCTTTCCATTTCTGCCCAGCTCTTGTCGGCGATGTGTGGCCCCCCTGATATTGTATGGACCACTATCTTCTCTTGGCTGGAGCCGCTGGTGTTACGATTTCCTCCGCCTGTCTCTGGGTGGAGCTGCCCTGGGTTTTCCTTCGCAGGAGCTGGGGTCCTATCCTGTCCCTTCACATAGCTTTCTAATCTCTTTCTCCTGATGTGTTCTTCAATTAGGTCTCGGAGATGGCGGCATTCATTGGTATCGTGCCCATGAGACTCGTGGAAACGGCAGAATTTTCCGGACTGGATTGCGCGATCCGACTCTTTCTTGTATGGGGGGGCGCTTGTATGTAAGTTCGTCCTGGGTGGCCAGGAAGATGTTCTCGGCTGTTTCATTCAAGGGAGTGTAAGCGTCAAATCTCGGTCCTGGTTGGTACAAACGCTTTTCTCCCTTCTTGCCCCCTGCATTGTCTCTGGAGTCGTTTCTCCGAATGTCCTTCGCTGCGGCGGGGGCGTTTCCATGAGCCGTCTTAGTCTGTGGTCCTGTCTGCCTTTCAGTGGCAGCCTCTTCGAGTCTCATGTACTTTCCAGCTTCATGGAAGAAATCGGGCAAGGTAGCTGGTTTTTCTTTAGTTAGTCTTCTAGCAAACTTGGTATCTGGGTGCACACCACTACAGAGGGCCATTAGGGTGAGTTTCTCATCGGCATCTTGGACTGCGGCCGCTGCGGCGTTGAACCGGGTTAGATATTGTTGCAGTGTCTCTCCGGATTTATGTTTGACATTGGATAGAGAATAAGCATCCTTGGGTTGTTCCACATGAATGCGGAACTGGCTAATGAACTTTTCTTTCAACATCTCCCATGAGCTGATAGATCCTTGGGGTAGATGGCAGAACCAGGAGGTAGCTAGATCTGCTAAAAATAGTGGAAAGCATTTGCATAATACTCCTTCCGTTGCCCCGCTCATGAGCATATGTTGTGTGTATCTTTGTAGGTGTACAACGGGGTCGGAAGTTCCCTTGTACGGTTCCATCGTCGGCATTTTCCATTCTCGAGGTGTGATGGCGGTTTCGATGTTGCGGGTGAAAGGGCTGGTTACCCTAGCGCCTATCCCTCGATCTCTTTGCTCCCGTCGGACGCATTCCCTGAATAATCGTGCCATTCTTTCATCAGAATTTGGAGCAGACAAAAATGAGCTTGGTTCTTCCCTGCGGGATCGATCTCGTCCAGATGACCTGTAGGGATGGTATAGCCTATCACTTCTGACGTTATCCAGTGGCTATCTTTGGCTGCTCGGATGCATGCTAGGACCAGCTACAGTTGCCCCCTGCCTCGATCTTCCCCTGTGGGGTTCTGCTTCGAGCATTTCCATGGGGTCAACTTCGGGCTGGGTTCTAGCTCGGCTCCGTTCAGCGGGGTTTCTATGATTAGGCGGCATGACCGGCTCAGCCACATCCGACCCACGCCTGGTGCCTCCCCCATTGGGTTCGGTTCCAAGCGCTTCCTCGAGTCGGAGTTCGGACTGAGTCCGGGCGCGGCCCCTATCATTGTTGTTCCTGTTGATAGCTTCTTTGAAGAGGGAAGACCTTTGCTGTCTCTGAGATCCTCCAGATTGAGACTCACCCCATGATTCAGTGTTGCGGTTGGATTCTTCGGCATCCCTCAAGCGTGACATGAGTTGGTTCACCAAAGCTTCTTGTTGGGATGCGAAGCGGTTAGTCACTTCAGCCACAACTCTGTCTAGGTCTGCCCTAGTGATTGCTGTCGGTTGTTCCGCGGCAGGGGCTGTCGGAATTGCCTGATCTACATTTGGCACTGCTGTCGTAGTGGGACGGTTCTCTTGATCTGGATCCACTGGATCTGGAGCGCTGCTGGTTGCAACGTTCTTTCCCTTGTTGGCGTCTTTTCTCGGCCTGGAAGTCATGTTTCCTAGGCAATGAAGGGTGCTATTGGGAAAGAAGGTTGAATGAGGGAAGCTGAAGCTTCGAGTTCCAAGTTCTCAGTGAAAGCACCAAAAATGTTTGCGCAAAAAATGGGCAAACACCTCCAATCCGTATAATTTAGTTGATTATATATTATTTTCAAGGTTTTTGGTTACTTATACAAATATGAAAAAAGCAGGGGCTAAAATGTAAAAGACACACAGATTTATAGTGCTTCAGCCAGAATGTGCCTACGTCCACTTTATATGTTATTCTCCTTTCTTTTTCAGATTACAAGTACAAAGCTTTAAGTACAAGTATAAGAAAGTTGTTTGAAAGTTCCTTCCTTGCTTGAGCTCTCAAACTTGTCTGCCATTGTTGTACCCCTGCCCCTCTATTTATAGAGTGAGGCTGGGGGCAGGGGTCTTGGATGTATATAGCTGCTGGTGGGCCTGGGCTGAAGCAATCTGGTCTGGCATATCTGATTCGGCAAAGCTTAGTTCGGCCGTGGATGTGTGGAGCTTGGTCCGGTGATGCCTTGGCTCGGTGGGACGATGATCCGGTAGTGCTCTGGTTCGGCGGCGAGAGGAGATAGTTGGTTCGGTATGGAGGTGGAGAGGCCTGGTTCGGCAGGTTGTTTCGAGGTTGGCCCAGTGGCATGTGGTCCGGTGAGATGTTGGAGAAGTGGTTGGTTCGGTGCGCATGGAGATGCGGTTGGTTCGGCATGTAGTAGAGCAAGGTTTGGCTCGGTAGGGGATGGGAGAGGAGCTGGTTCGGCATGTAGGGGGAGAGGCATTGGTTCGGCAGTTTGGTGAAGGTTGGTTCGGCAGCAGGCAATGGACCGGATGGAGGTTGGTTCGGCTGTGGGGCTGGTCCAGTGTTAGGAGGGAGCCGGACGAATTTTCACCCAACAGAGGCATATGCCTAAAAGACATCACAATTAGCCTAATATCTTTCTTGATATCAATAAGGAATTCGATTTCTCTTCAAGGAGGAAGACTAAAAACTTCTTCTAATACGTCGAGATAGTCCCTTTCTATGGTTATACACAATAACTCTTCATATGATAGGCTAAATGAATATATACACGTCAATGTAATAGAAACATCGAGCTCACAACATAGAATCAAATCATGTCCATCTCCCTTCCGCAATCGAACTAACCTCATGTCACAATCCAATATTACCCATAGCGAGACATCCAATCCATTCCAAAAATCAATCCAAACCCCGAAAAGTTTAGTACATATGCGTCACAAAGGAACTTCACACCACGAATGATGAAATTTAGATAATGACATAACATCAATAAATGGGCTAATCCTCCAATAGTATTCGACATAGTAATGGAAACATATGCGATGTTTAGTTTAAGAACTAAACTATGGACTAATGCACTTGATATGAATGGAATGCACCGATATCAAACAAAGTATGAACAGGAGAATCAGATAAGATCAACGCACCTTCCATCACAATCTACTTTGCTTTCTCTTAAACAGTCGGTACTGCCTTACTAGAGGTTGGAATGACATTTAAAGCATGTGCTTTCACAATCTAACCTTCTCTCTTCAAAGCTGGGCAATCTTTGTTCATGTGTCCAATCTGATCACAATTATGACATTTAAACTTCTATTGAGCTAGGTTTGCCTTACAGTCCTTAGCAATATATCCCACTTGGTTACAGTAATAACATTTACCCTTTGAGAGGTTCATCCTACAATACTTTGACAAGTGCCCTACCTTCAAACATCTGTGATAAGTAACCACCTACCTTTTATTTTACCCTCCTTGTAGTCCATTTCCCTTGCGATTACCTTGTTGTTGCTACTATCTTTTCATTTCCTTATTTCATTCTTTGACCATACTTCCATTCAAAGAGTTTAACAATGTTGCCGATACCAATCCCTTGAATGTTGGACCACACAGTATCTGATTTAATGCCAACCCTCTTAAAGGTGAACTCAAAACCTTGATAAACTTTAACATCTTCTTTGCTGGAGTATTCACTAATTCAAATCCAAATGGGGCCAACCCGTTAAACTGACTGACATGCTCACCAATTCTTAATTCTCCCTGCTTCCAGTGAATAAACTTTTCCAACAATAAATCATTCTCAACAACAGAAAGAAATTTTGCCTCAAATTCAGACTTAAATATTCTCTATGAAATAACATTCTCATCCAACTCGGTCATTACTACTTCCCACCAACAAGCTACTTCACCTTTCAAATGCCAAGTAGCTAGCTGCCTATTCCTCGCATCACCAAGTTCCAACAGGTTAAAAATATATTTCACAATCATTAAGCGAATCCTGGGTCACTAAGTATGATTCCATCCCGAGAAATGGATTACCACCAAGATTGGAAAAAAAATCCTTACACAGTTTAGGAAAGTCAATAGTTGATGGTGCTAGGGATGGAATCACGCCTTGATTAGCAGTGGTATTGGTGGCTGCGGGTTTGTGGAGATGGTAATAGCTTGGTTAATCGCCTGAAGGTAGCGTCTCAACCATACTAGAATATTAACTCTAGGAATTTCTAGTATATCTACAGGGATGTTAGTCTCTGCCTTAGTTTCCATCCCACCAACATTGGCCGTGTCAGTCTCTATTCCAGTTTTGACTGAATAACTCATTTTAGGCTATCTGTAAAAATGATATTTATTAGCAACTTCCTAATATATAGTAATTAAAACCATAACAACAAATGTGTGTGTGCATATATACTTATATACTTAAAACTCTTATATAATATATATACACATTTCTAATAGAAAATACAAATACGCTCTCTCAATGCATTCATAATTCTTATCCTGGTTCCTAATCCATGCTTTAATACCAAATGTAACAGATAGTTAAGTGGTTTTTAGTGATAAAACGGTGGGTTATTTTTGTGAGTTGTTTACCAATCCTTTGCAAAACTGGTATTGCTGAATATGGATAGGATTTCCTTAACAACTGTACTACACTATATGAGATTAAAAATGCCATTTTCAAAGTCAACAACAACATCACCTCTAGACTAGATGGTTTTAGCACTAAGTTTTAAAAAAACACTATGAAAGCATTAAAGAACTTTTCCACGAGGCTCTAAATGACATTTTTTAAGAAGGGAAGATATTAAGGAAGTGTAGTTATACTTTCATCTACTTAATCCCAAAGAGTAAGCATGTGAATGATAATTAGCACTTCCAACTGATCTCATGCTGTAACATGACATAAGATGTTTGCTAAGATCCTATGTATTAGGCTGAAGTATTTTATGGATATAGTATCAAAATCAACTATATGGGCATGTGAACTAAAATAGATCTTCGCAAAGCATATAATTCAATAAATAGGCATTTGTCGTACATATGATGAGTATAATGAATTTCATTGATAAATGGATTAAAATACTAAGGAATTAATTAATTTACCAATTTTTCTTTGTTATGTCATAAGGAGGTCCACATTGTTTTTTCCATAGTTCTAATGGGTTAAGATAGGGGAAACCCCTTTCCTCTGGGTTTTTACACATATTTCACACTCTCAATGGAAGGAAAAGCAAGAGCAGTGCAGTCGAAACCTTTATTAGCCTCTAACAATGAGATAACCCACACAATATTTGCACATGACATTCTTGTTTTTATGCAAGCGGACTGTGTAGGTGCAAAGGTTATTAGGAGAATTTCTAATAATCTGTATGAGAGTACAAGATCAATTTTAAACTGTGATAAATCCTTCTTTTTTTCGAAGGAGAGGTATAGTGTAAGGAGGTGACTGTCAACATTTTAAACATTAGACAGGGCAATTACTGATTAAATATCTTGGCGTCGCTTTTCAAGCATGAATCTAAAGGATAAGGAATGTATATACTTAATTGATTGAATCAAACAGAGAATAAAAGGATGGTAGGCTTAACTTTTGAGCATTATAGGTTGTGTAGAGCACAACCATATACCGGTTGTGTACTAATGAATGCAGTGCTTTAAATTACTGGTAGCAACCACTAACAAATTAAACATGTATTTATAAACTTCCTATCGAATGGGAAAATGGCTAAAATCCCATGGGAAAGGGCGTTGTAAACTTAAGGTTGAAGAAGGGTTGGGCTTAAGGTTCTCCGGGGAGGTTAACATGGCATTGAGTGTAAAACTAATCAAGAAAGAGGTTAAAAAAAGGCATTTGGTAGAATGGATGCAAGCAAAGTACATTAAAATGAATCTTTTTAGGAGATGGAGAGTAGAAATGAATATTCAAGGGTTTGCAAATACTTATTGAGTATAAGATGTCAGGCTATCAAATGCATAATGAAGAGAATTATAGATGACATGACAATGTTTTTATCGTTTGACCCGTAGCTCCAAGGGGTAAGGTTGGTGAACAAACTTGGAATAGATACGGCAATTTGAATGAGGAGCGAAGGAATGTTAGTAAGTGTTAACCCGCCTTTTGGCACGACCATACGTAGGCGGATTTAACCTTATAGACTTCATGGATTATTGAGGCTGGGATATCATGGATTTGGCTCAACTGGATGGATGGACAATCAACTGCTGATAATAATATGAAGCCAGGATTAAACATAGTCTGTGGATAAATGATGCAGGGTGCTTGAAAGGTAGATATTGGCTTGAATAAGAAAGGATCAGCATATGAGGGTTTGACCTAGTGATGGATCAGCAATAGGAGGATTCAGAATAGTGATGGATCGACATAGAAGGGTTCGGCATAGTGATAGATCGGTATAGGGAGGGCTGGTATAGGTAGGCTCGACATAGCACTCTAAATGTGAGGGATCGGCAAAGCCTGGACTAGTATCATAAAGGTCGGCATTCTCAAGAGGAGAAAGAACAACGCAGCTCCATGGGAAAAGAGGGATCGACATTTTGCATGAAGGAGTAAGGATCGGTATGACAGGGTAAGGAAGGATCGGCATACACCTCTAGCGCTGAAGGGGTCGGCATGTCGAGTTAAATAAGATGGATCGGCATGCCTTATAGGGATCGGGATATCTTTTCGGCTTCACAGGGAAGGGTTTGTTTACAATCATATGGAAGGATGGATTGACATCTCTTCATGGAGAAAATGGATCGGCATGTCTTCACGGAAAATGGGTCGGCATAAGGGTATTGGAGGAAGATGGGTCGGTACAGCAGCATGGAAAGGGAGGGATCGACATTGACTCGAATGAAGGACTAACAATTGTAGTCTAGGCCGATCATTATTTATAGACAAGTTGGGCTTGCCGATATTTATGATGGGCCCATGTAGGTGAGAAGACCCTGTAGCTGGAGTTTTACCTATAAATATAGCATGCTTGGCTTCAAAAAAAGGACCTTCATTTTGTTCCTCTTTATCTTCTTCCTAAGGGATACTTTGCCATTTTTCATTCTGGAATTTTGGACTGTAACTGTAGTCAAATTCCAGTATAATAAAAAGGAGTTTCTGGAGTGGATGTAGGCTGGAGTTAGCCGAACCACTATAAATCTTATCTCTTTTACTTGCTTTCATTTTAATTTGATTATTCTTTATATTATATTCTCTACATCATATACTATCTGTGATCTGTGACTAGATATTGGTGCTTTCACACTATTGGGTGTTGATGATCAATTTTGACACCAACATTTTAGTGCTTTCACTGAAAAAGCTAGCACTCAAGGATTTGAAAATTAGGATCTTGGATTTGAAAGCTTGGGAACTTGGATCTGGGAAGCAATGACTAGGCAATCAACAAGGAGATAGAAAATAGAGAGGAGCCATCATGAAGGAAGTCAGAAGGCATCCTCAAGAGCTAATCAGACCTCAATCTTCATTACGAAAGACAAATTCATACAATATATAAACAAAAAATACGACGAGATTTGCAAAGAATGGAGAGTGTTAGAGTTTCATCTAAGCCACTACTAAAGTGGTATACTTGCACATTGATCATTTGAACTTCATATGACACCACATATTATCTTATGTAATCGGGAAGGACTTTAAACTATTTTAATTTACAATTATTATTTTATTACTTACTTTACATTACAAGAGCATAAAATTACATATGTACCAAATCATGAAATGAAATGCCCGATGAGCATCTAGAGTGACTCTGCAATCCTTATAAACAATATACAAATAAAATAACTCTATGTTTTGGGGTAATGTTGGAAAAAGGATGGGAGGAAGGCATCTTATCTATTAGATGATAAAGCAGTGGATGTATGGCTCTCCTACTTCTAGTTCCAGGTAAAGAGTGGCAAGAAATAAAAGGATCTATTAAGTAAACATTAACTTGAAAATTATACAAAATTTCAATGGAGATAATTCAGCCGATGGTGAGAAGAAAATTTAGTGTAGTAGCTTTAGATTTCTAGTGATTTGGGTCTTAGAAGAGTTGAGAAGGAGTAGTGGAAGATGCATTAAGTTAGATCTAAACCGTAATTAATGGTGAAACGAGGTGTTTTTGGAAAGTTTGGGATGAAGTAGGAGAGCATATGAGTGTGTGGGTAGGCTACAAATATAGTATCTACATAGGTGACAGAGTTTGGGCTGAATGGGAAACAATTTGTATGGGCTGCGTATGTTTATTTTTTCCGAAAATGAATGTGTATCTGTTGGGTGTTTTTGCACAGTTTGTTGTTTTATTTGATAATAAAGAAATTAGAACCTTTGTCCAAAAAAATTAATATTTTAGATTTAAAATAACTTATATATCTAGTGTACTGCTGTTGGTATCCTGTCATAGCCCGATTCTTTGACTTCCAAAAATCGACATCAATACGTCCACTATATCAAATGTCGAGCAATCGAATGCCGGAGAATCGAACCTTGAGGGTTAAAAAGAAGAGGTAGAAGAAAAAGATAGAAGAAGTAAGAAAACGGAACAGAAACAATATCAGAATCATATCGCAGCGGAAAAACATATAATAGAAAAATGAATAATTTTTAAAACAAAGAACTATATCAGTTATTACATTACATCACATCATCATCAGAGTATACAACAATAATATAAAACGAAACTGGACAATCGACAGTTATACAAACATGTCCTTACAAGTGAATTTACAGCGGAAAGATAATATCATATACAAGTAATACGTCTCGCCATCCAGCTCGCCACCTGAACTCCATAGCACCCATGAATCCAGAATAACCTGACTCTAGACTGCCCGTATGGAAAATTTTGGGCACCCAGAGTTTAGGAAGAGAACAATAAACTCCAGGTCAGTCATGAGACTGGTGTGAGAACTCAAAACAGTTATTTATCTTTTAAAAAAACAACAACAACAAGGGAAGTGAAAAATATCCGCAATGCTTTTGGAAAATGAAACTACCATAAGGCCTCCCCGCACACACACAATGCAAACGCAGAATTGGAGGAGATTTCTCCTTATGATAGTCAAAGATCTTACTACGCAAAACAAATCATTTTTGATATTATTATTAGTGCATAGTGATAAAAGCATTTCAAAAATAGAATCTAAATCTTAGCTAGCATAGACATTTCGAACTATGCCTATTATAGCTACCATCTAAACAGTGGTGACCACCATAAGTAAATGACAGGTTATACAACTAAAACCGTACTGGGTTCGTATTGGGAGTTGGATTTCCAACAAATGGTCAGGCTAAGGAACTTCCTACTGCCACATGGGATCGCCTCTGGCGGGACGTCCCGAGAACTTAACCAGCTCTCTGCCAACACAAGGCCGGGTTACCTTTGTAACTAGGTAACTACTACACGAATATGCCACTCCCCGTCCTTTGGGACCTTTATCCGAGGGACCTCTATCACCAAGCAACAACCACATAGAAAAATGAGATTGGAGCAACCACATAGGTTAAGCATCAGGGCTCCATACCTGACACCACCCTTTTCCAGAAGGAAATGACACACCCTAAACGGAGCGACCCACATAACCTTGCCGGATATTCCTATTTTGACCATTTCCGGGGTGTGACGTCTGACGAAGTCTCGTCCACAATGCTACGCTTTTTCACAAAGCCACGCTTTGATCAACAAATGATCAATAAATAATCATCACAGAGCAACACTCAGCATGCCACATTACCAAATTGGGAGTATATCGCTGATAATCTTCAACTACAAAACCTCTGAGCTCGTACGTCTCAGAGAAGGGTGTTAAGCTAAGAGAATAAATTCTACGCCACCAACAAAGATGTATTTGAAAGAAATCTGCTTTATATCTCAAAATGTAATGTCAGACATGTAACCATACAAGTCTGTTCCGGGTTCGAACAGAACCGAAGGCACTTCAAAAGAAGCTCTTGCAATCCGGGTATTCACAATCCCGATCGAATTTCCCATCACAAAGGAAATCTCCATACCGTAGCTAACGGTGCAGAGACAATCGATAGGTCATCCTATCGATTTCACAAATACCTGGTCTTCAACACTGGTCTTCAATGCTATCCATTACGTCGTATCACTATTCGGAATGGGTAGTCCGAATAACGAGCGCAATAATTTAAAAATAAGTGTATCATTCAATTTCAACCAATTCAAAACAAATAGCCATTCAAGGGTCAATATTGATAGTCGGTTATTTAACTATCAATCAATATTCACAACATCACCCGATTTTCAAATAATTTCCCAAATTATTTATTTTCAAAAATATCTTTATAAGATATAAGTTCCACACTTCAACCGTTTGAAAACAAATTTCAAATCAAGTTTCACCTTTACAACTTTCATTTCAAAATGGTTCATTTAAACCAATCATATAAATCCTTACCGATTTATTAGATTCACATTCCAAATTCATAAATTTATTTCCTCACTTCAAAAATAAATCAATGTTTATTTTTAAACAAATCTCCCTTTCCTTTATATATTCCATGATGAATTTAATTTTCCAGATATCCACTGATATACGATTTTCAAATCGACTTCACATATTCACTTTCTATTTATCCTTAAAAGATATAATCTCAAAGCATTCACTTCATATTGGAAAACATTTCCATACTTATTTAATAATAAGTAATTCACCAATCTATTTATTTTCAATATTTGGAAAATATTCAATATACTTAAATCCAAATTAAGTATATATTTTATTCTTTAAGGAAAACGTGTTCTTAAACACATTTATTTGAGTCAAAACGAATGTTGCGTAAAACATCGTTACGACAACCCAAAATCACTAGTATAGGGATTCGAAATTAAAATAGATATATAAATCCCAATACTATATAAAACATTTCCTTTCGAAAATCATTTACTTTAACAACGGTGTTATAGTCCACCATTTCCTTCTATTTCTCGAAAACGTCTATTTCAACAATGAATGTTGAAATCTATGGTTTCGATACTTAATACATTTTAAACACATTTTTGAATCATTTTAATTCTATTTAAAATATCATTTTCCCAAAATTTCTTTTAATATATTATTCACTGTCCAAAATCGTGAATATACTTCGTTAACCAAATTCAATTTCTACATATTTTATTTAAAGGATTATCCACTGTCCAAAATCGTGGATATATCTCCTTTAATAAGCTATAATAATTAGACTTATTAAAATAAGTCGATTTCGGATTTATAAAGCAACGTTTATAAATTCCATTTATACTTTATAACAACTTCAACTTATAAATCACTTTATTAACAAATTCTATCCATATCTCATTTACACGCCAAAATCCAATTTATAAGTTAATTACTTGTAAATCTTTTATTTTATCAAATCTATTCATTTTATAACTTCACAATTTATAAATCTATAGATTTCATCCACTTATGAAATCCATTTATATTTCATTTTAAAACTTATAAAAACTCGTTTTATAATTCCAACATTTTAATTTATAAATATCAATTTTATAAATCTTTTATATAAATCATTTATAAAAATTCAAAAATCCCAATTTAAACCATTTTATAAATTAATCAACTACTTATTTCAAAAATCACATTTTGGTAATATTTCACAAAAAATCATAATTTTTATGACATAAAAATTTCAACGTTTATTTATTTAAAATGAATCAATTCCAAAATTAAATTTTATTATGAATTCTCAACTTAAATTTTCAAAAATTAAAAATTTTATTTATTTTCGGCATCTAACGTTACCAAAAATATATTCGGCTAAAATTTAGCCTTTAACGATTTCAATCACAAAGATAATCACGTAGATTATAAATAGATCAACACACAATATTGAAACTAATTCAATCATTTGAGGAATCCAGTTGGATCCCTCCAACCTGTTTCCCTGCACCCAAAGATGTTAGCACAATACCAATTCCGCTTCGAGACGGAATATCACGGTATATGGGATTTATAAAGTATTATCCACTATTATGCGGCGCAATAGGGTTTCATCCGCTATATAATGCGAGAAATCAACTCAAGTACATATATAATACCAATTCCATATCAAGTTGGAATTATCGCGGTATATGTTTTTAATAAATAACATCCGCTTAATATAAGGCGTATAGGGTCTATTTCAATACAACAGATAATAACTATCATCCAATCACACAATCAAGCAATTTTAAATTTAACTATTTAAAATTTAAATCGAAACTAATTCGATTGAGTGAGAAGTTCTCACCTTGAGTTTCCGATAACAGTTGTAGCGTTTTGTTTCGAATAAAATTAAACGTGCGTTTAATTTTATCCGAAATTCACACTAGCTCCAAACTAGCTCCATCGCGTAGTGCTCGAGAAAACGATTGCAACGCAATTTGTTTCGTGCATTTTCGACCTCGTATGCAAAAGTTATCAATTTTTAAACATCGTATAATTTATAACATAATTTAATTTATAAATTAATTTTATTTTCAAAACCCTCACAATCATAGCCGTTCGTTTCCCCCCAAGCAGATCTTGGCCGCACTTCCCCCTTTCTTCCCCCACGCGAAAAAGCTTCTAGTAGAATGAACGAAACTGAACCCATAGGAGCCTCCATCAAACCCTAATAGCCGAACCCATCACAAACACCAAGGCCACGATTAGATTACACCAATCGAAAGCTCATGCTAGCCTCCACCATCAACAAAAGGGCGGTCGAGCTCGGCCTTTCCATTGTCACGAAATGCGTGCGTGAACAACAGCAGAACGCGGCCGATTTGGAACCTCTACGATGCTTCGTTTATCATCATCACCGTATGGATCTGAAGACGACGCGAAGCTCTGTACTTTTACTTTAGAACACGAAGGCTAATTCTTTGCGGATTGAGAGATTTTGATGGGGAAAGATCTGATGATTTCGGCCATAGAAATCTTTACCGGCGGCTAGGCTAAATTAGTGTTAGGGTTTTGCAAATTAGAAAGAGATGGGTCCTTTTATAGAAAACCGACGAACACTATTCATCTCCAATTTTTTGAACTCCAAATCTCGCTCGGTGACGGGTGTTTCTAGAGTTTACTCCGCGTTGCGGACACAATGGAATAGGTTTCGGAGGATAATTCATCATCTGTGTGAGTTACAGCAATAAACGATCGAATTTAAATTAAATCGATTGAACCAAATTTCTATGCGTTTTCGCTTTCCCTGGACAAACGGTAAATCCGATTGATACGAAATTTGAAATCTTACAATAATATAACATTACGGATCCGATGAAACTGGTTTCGTCAAAATCCGAGACTGTTTAAAAAATGACTATTTTCACTAGTCGATTAAATATTAAAATACTCAATTTTCACAAATTAACTTTTAATTCAATTTAAAAGTTCAATTCAATTTTAAAAGTTCACAAATATTGTTCTAATGATTTAGTATAACTTTATAAATCATTTTTTATCACCTTAAACCCGATTTCTAATTTTTCACACAATTTCAAATATTAAATTACCGATTTAATTGTCCAATTAAATCTAAATATTCGAAAATTAAATTATTCGACTTACAAATTTTACTTGTTGATATTTAAAATCAATTAAATATCTGAATTTCAAATGACAGAAATTCTGGGTCGTTATAAACTTCCCCCCTTAAAAGAATTTCGTCCTCGAAATTACCAAGTAAGAAAAAGTTTTGAAATCCATTAACTTTTCAAAACAAACCATTCAGATTTGATTTACAAATCTCTTAAGTGTTTAACTTTTCCAAAAATCCATTGTTAAACCTCTTACAAAACTTCACTAATATTTTCAAATCCATATATAGTTATCTTTTCAAAATCAACTATATCGTTTAACCTTTAACTTCAAATCAAAACTTAGTTTTCTCAACAAAAAAAATTCCCAAAATTTCCCGAAAATTTTCTAACGCCTTAAATTTTCAAAAAAATTTCGCCATAACCTCCTTTGTACGGAGGAGCTTCTACAATATCACAATAGATATAAATATATATATATACATCGACCCACCCGGTCGGAAAAACAGAAAAACAGTTCATATTTCCTATTTTTATTGTGTAGGCGTACCTTTTTAGCATTTTTAAGCAAAGCAGTTATTTATTTAGCATTTTACGCAACCAAATCCTGCTAACGGTAGCCCCGGTACCTGTACTTACTCAATATAAACACGTAAGTGACATATATAAGAAGTTATTAATATTTTACTCTTTTAAACAACTACAACACATGCATATTAAAAGAAATGCATACTAAACAAGGTTTATAAGCAACTTATATGATTGCAACATTACTTGTAATTGTTTACAACCAACTCATATACAACGACATTCAATTTTTTATTTTCAATTAGTTTACATTCACTAATTTACATTCACTAATTTACATTCACATTTGTTCACTTTCAATTCAAATCAATTTCTATTCAATTTAGATTTACTTAACTTCCAATTTGAATTTAATTGCTTTAGCTTTCAATTTTATTCATTCAATTGCATATGAATTTCTATTCAATCAATTAACAATAATCTAACAACCAATGTATAACCAATACAACCGAATTTATTCTCTTTATATTCAACATTCATATTCAATTTGTTTACCTTCAATGTGTTTTAACATTCAATTAGCCTTAAATGAATTAACACTTATATCCATTATTCCATATCAATTCATTACATTCGATTGATTAATATCCAATTCATTAGTTCAATTACCAATTTACTTTACAAATAAAGTTGAATCTCCTTTATATAACTCAAGTTCATATTCATTTAATTCACTTCATTATTTTACTTCGATACCAAAATCAACTTCATTCAACATCACTTAAGTTATATTCCTTTTAAACATCATTTGTTTAACTTACTTAAATTTCCATTTCAACAACATATCTAATCTAGTTAAAATCCAATTCTAATTCCAACTCCAAAGTAAATTCTATTTAACTTTTACCAAAGTCAGTTTCATCACTTATTCAGATTCATACCTCGTTTTGCTTAGCAAAGTGGTTTAACCATTTTGATAATTGGTTTTACTTACATCTTCACATTTAATAAGTTATACAACTTATTATTCAACTTCCAAATCTGATTTACTTTATTTAACTTCCTTTAGTTAAACTTCACATCATATATTTTATCATACTAATTCAAATTTATTTCAACTTTACTAAAGTTAAATCTTTATTATCTCATATTATAAGTTCAAAACTTGATAATTATATTCATCAATTTCGACTTGGATTTTAAATTCAAATTTGTTTATCACAACAAAATTCAATTTCAATTTACTATGGTAGCAAATCCATCACACAGAAACTCGAAAATGATACTGATGATATTGCAGTCATCACCCTTATTATTTCCCAGCAACAATATTGAATCCAATGCTTTAAATTCTTTCAAAATTTTGTTTTTATTTATAAATCACATTTACGAATCTTTCTTATATAATTTCACTATTTCCCTTTACTTATACAAGATTATTTCACAATTGCAAATCATTTCAATTAAAATTTCTATACTTATACAATTATTGCTTTTGTATAATTTATTCTTTCACAATTGTTGTTTTTATATAATTTATTCTTTCACAATTGTTGTTTATATATAATTTATTCTTTCACAATTGTTGTTTTTATTCAGATTATTCGAACAACGTTGATTCACTTATATTTTCATACATTTTCAACAATCAAACCATTCAATTTATATACACTTCAATGATTTCTAAAAAATTATTCCTTTATATATATATAATATAATTGAGGTAAAATTATTTCATTTACCCAATTTAAAATGATACTATGTCGGTTTATCTCGTTTAAGAGTTTAGAAACCCCTATCGATAACAGTTAGCTAGACTGCACCGACCAGAATTTATAAACAATCAACTGATAAGTCAACACAATACAAAAAAATTCATATTCACTAACAAATACGCGCTCATATCTATTATTACACTCAAACTCATTCTATAGTACTACTGACTCTATCTCTAATGTGTAATCCCCAACAGAGCCAAGGTCGTCACTTAACCATATGCTCTGATACCACGCTGTCACAACCCGATTCTTCGACTTCCAAAAATCGACATCAATACATCCACTGTATCAAATGCCGAGCAATCGAATGCCGGAGAATCGAATCATGAGGGTTAAAAAGAAGAGGTAGAAGAAAAAGATAGAAGAAGTAAGAAAACGGAATAGAAACAATATCAGAATCTTACATATCGCAGCGGAACAACATATAATAGATAAATGAATAATCTTTAAAACAAAGAACTATATCAGTTATTACATTACATCACATCATCATCAGAGTATACAACAACAATATAAAACACAAATGGACAATGGACAGTTATACAAACATGTCCTCACAAGTGAATTTACAGTGGAAAGATAATATCATATACAAGTAATACGTCTCGCCATCCAGCTCGCCACCTGAGCTCCATGGCACTCATGAATCCAGAATAACCTGATAACCTGACTCTAGACTGCACATGTGGAAAATTTTGGGCACCCAGAGTTTAGGAAGAGAACAATAAACTCCAGGTCAGTCATGGGATTGGTGTGAGAACTCAAAACAGTTACTTATCTTTTAAAACAACAACAACAAGGGAAGTGAAAAATATCCGCAATGCTTTTGGAAAATGAAACTACCATAAGGCTTCCCCGCACACACACAATGCAAACGCAGAATTGGAGGAGATTTCTCCTTATGATAGTCAAAGATGCTTACTATGCAAAACAAATCATTTTTGATATTATTATTAGTGCATAGTGATAAAAACATTTCGAAAATAGAATCTAAATCTTAGCCAACATAGACATTTCGAACTATGCCTACTATAGCTACCATCTAAACAGTGGTGACCACCATAAGTAAATAGCAGGTTATACAACTAAAACCGTACTGGGTTCGTATTGGGAATTGGATTTCCAACAAATGGTAAGGCTAAGGAACTTCCTACTTCCATATGGGATCGCCCTTGGAGGCCAGTCCCGAGAACTTAACCAGCTCTCTGCCAACACAAGGTCGGGTTACCTTTGTAACTAGGTAACTACTACATGAATATGCCACCCCCCGGTCCTTTGGGACCTTTATCCGAGGGCCCTCTATCACCAAGCAACAACCACATAGAAAAATGAGATTGGAGCAACCACATAGGTTAAGCATCAGGGCTCCATACCTGACACCACCCTTTTTCAGAAGGAAATGACATACCCTAAAGAGAGCGACCCTCATAACCTTGCCGCATATTCCTGTTTTGACCATTTCCGGGGTGTGAGGTCTGACGAAGTCTCGTCCACAAAGCTACGCTTTTTCACAAAGCCACGCTTTGATCAACAAATGTTCAATAAATAATCATCACACAGCAACACTCAGCATGCCACATTACCAAATTGGGAGTATATTACTGATAATCTTCAACTACAAAACCTCTGAGCTCGTACGTCTCAGAGAAGGGTGTTAAGCTAAGAGAATAAATTCTCCGCCACCAACAGAGATGTATTTGAAAGAAATCTGCTTTATATCTCAAAATGTAATGTCAGACACATAACCATACAAGTCTGTTACGGGTTCGAATAGAAACGAAGGCACTTCAAAAGAAGCCCTTGCAATCAAGGTATTCACAATCCCGATCAAATTTCCATCACAAAGGAAATCTCCATACCGTAGCTAACGGTGCAGAGATAATCGATGGGTCATCCTATCGTTTTCACAAATACCCGGTCTTCAACATCGGTCTTCAATGCTATCCATTACGTCGTATCACTATTCGGAATGGGTAGTCCAAATAATAAGCGCAATAATTTAAAAATAAGTGTAGCATTCGATTTCAACCAATTCACAACAAATAGCCATTCAAGGGTCAATATTGATAGTCGGTTATTTAACTATCAATCAATATTCACAACATCACTCGATTTTCAAATAATTTCCCAAATTATTTATTTTCAAAAATATCTTTATAAGATATAAGTTCCACACTTCAACCGTTTGAAAACAAATTTCAAATCAAGTTTCACCTTTACAACTTTCATTTCAAAATGGTTCATTTAAACCAATCAAATAAATCCATACCGATTTATTAATTCACATTCCAAATTTGTAAATTTATTTCCTCACTTCAAAAATAAATTAATGTTTATTTTTAAACAAATCTCCCTTTCCTTTATATATTCCATGGTGAATTTAATTTTCCAGATATCCACTGATATACGATTTTCAAATCGATTTCAAATATTCGCTTTCTATTTATCTTTAAAAGATATAATCTCAAAACATTCACTTCATATTGGAAAACATTTCCATACTTATTTAATAATAAGTAATTCACCAATCTATTTATTTTCAATATTTGGAAAATATTCAATATACTTAAATCCAAATTAAGTATATATTTTATTCTTTAAGGAAAACGTCTTCTTAAACTCATTTATTTGAGTCAAAACGAATGTTGCGTTAAACATCGTTACGACAACTCAAAATCACTAGTATTGGGATTCGTAATTAAAATAGATATATAAATCCCAATACTATATAAAACATTTCCTTTCGAAAATCATTTACTTTAACAATGGTGTTATAGTCCACCATTTCCTTCTATTTCTCGAAAACGTCTATTTCAACAATAAATGTTGAAATCTATGGTTTCGATACTTAATACATTTTAAAACATTTTTGAATCGTTTTAATCTATTTGAAATATCATTTTCCCAAAATTTCTTTTAATATGTTATTCACTGTCCAAAATCGTGAATATACTTCGTTAACCAAATTCAATTTCTACATATTTTATTTAAAGGATTATCCACTGTCCAAAATCGTGGATATATCTCCTTTAATAAGCTGTAATAATTAAACTTATTAAAATAAGTCGATTTTGGATTTATAAAACAACGTTTATAAATTCCATTTATACTTTATAACAACTTCAACTTATAAAATCACTTTATTAACAAATTCTATACATATCCCATTTACACACCAAAATCCAATTTATAAGTTAATTACTTGTAAATCTTTTATTTTATCAAATCTATTCATTTTATAACTTCACAATTTATAAATCTGTAGATTTCATCCACTTATGAAATCCATTTATATTTCATTTTAGCACTTATAAAAACTCGTTTTATAATTCCAACATTTTAATTTATAAATATCAATTTTATAAATATTTTATATAAATCATTTATAAAAATTCAAAAATCCCAATTTAAACCATTTTATAAATTAATCAACTACTTATTTCCGAAATCACATTTTGGTTATATTTCACAAAAATCATAATTTTTATAACATAAAAATTTCAACGTTTATTTATTTAAAATGAATCAATTCCAAAATTAAATTTTATTATGAATTCTCAACTTAAATTTTCAAAAATCAAATTTTATTTATTTTCTGCATCTAACGATACCAAAAATATATTCGGCTAAAATTTAGCCTTTAACGATTTCAATCACAAAGATAATCACGCAGATTAATAATAGATCAACACATAATATTGAAACTAATTCAATCGTTTGAGGAATCCAGTTGGATCCCTCCAACCTGTTTCCCTGCACCCAAAGATGTTAACACAATACCAATTCCGCTTCGAGACGGAATATCGCGGTATATGGGATTTATAAAATATTATCCGCTATTATGCGGCGCAAGAGGGTCTCATCCGCTATATAATGCGGGAAATCAACTCCAAGTACATATATAATACCAATTCCATATCAAGTTGGAATTATCGCGGTATATATTTTTAATAAATTACATCCGCTTAATATACGGCGTATAGGGTCTATTTCAATACAACAGATAATAACTATCATCCAATCACACAATCAAGCAATTTTAAATTTAATTATTTTAAATTTAAATCGAAACTAATTCGATTGAGTGAGAAGTTCTCACCTTGAGTTTCCGATAATAGTTGTAGCATTTTGTTTCGAATAAAATTAAACGTGCATTTAATTTTACCCGAAATTCACACTAGCTCCAAATGACTCCAAACCAGCTCCATCGTGTAGTGCTCGACAAAGCAATTGCAACGCAATTTGTTTCGTGCATTTTCTACCTCGTATGCAAAAGTTATCAATTTTTAAACATCGTACAATTTATAACATAATCTAATTTACAAATTAATTTTATTTTCAAAACCCTCACAATCATAGCCGTTTGTTTCCCCCCAAGCAGATCCTTGCCGCACTTCCCCCTTTCTTCCCCCACGCGAAAATGCTTCAAGTAGAATGAACGAAACCGAACCCATAGGAGCCTCCATCAAACCCTAATAGCCGAGCCCATCACAAACACCAAGGCCATGATCAGATTACACCATTCGAAAGCTCGTACTAGCCTCCACCATCAGCCAAAGGGCGGTCGAGCTCGGCCTTGCCATTGTCACGAAATGCATGCGTGAACAACAGCAGAACGCGGCTGATTTGGAACCTCTACGATGCTTCGTTTATCATCATCACCGTATGGATCTGAAGACGACGCGAAGCTCTACACTTTTACTTTAGAACACGAAGGCTAATTCTTTGCGGATTGGGAGATTTTGATAGGGAAAGATCTAATGATTTCGGCCATAGAAATCTTTACTGGCGGCTAGGCTAAATTAGGGTTAGGGTTTTACAAATTAGAAAGGGATGGGTCCTTTTATAGAAAACCGACGAACAACATTCATCTCCAATTTTTCGAACTCCAAATGTCGTGTGGTGACCGGCGTTTCTAGGGTTTACCTCACATTCCGGACACAATGGAATAGATTTCGGAGGCTAATTCGATCATCTGTGCGAGTTACAGCAATAAACGATTGAATTTAAATTAAATCGATTAAACCAAATTTCTATGCGTTTTGGCTTGCCCTGGACAAACGGTAAATCCGATTAATACGAAATTTGAAATCTTACAATAATATAACATTACGGATCTGATGAAACTTGTTTCGTCGAAATCCGAGACTGGTTGAAAAATGACTATTTTCACTTGTCTATTAAATATTAAAATATTCAATTTTCACAAATTAACTTTTAGTTCAATTTTAAAAGTTCACAAACATTGTTCTAACTCCAATATGATTTACTATAACTTTATAAACCATGTTTTATCACATTAAACCCGATTTCCAATTTTTCACACAATTTCAAATATTAAATTACCGATTTAATTATCCAATTAAATCTAAATATTCGAAAAATAAATTATTCGACTTACAAATTTTGCTTGTTGATATTTAAAATCAATTAAATATCTGAATTTCAAATGACAGAAATTCTGGGTCGTTACATATCCAGTTTTTTCATCCGACCACTATAACCAAAGGCCACCTCAACGATTATGTTCCATGCTTCGTAACACCAAGCACTATTATTTTCATCAATCAGGCACCCAAGAATTTCAAAGTTTCCCTCCTAAACTCTAAATTAAATAAAAATGTACCTCTTTCTCCGACGATCGACAAGATAAAGTTTGGTCGTTCATCTCAACAAAATCTCGGCCATACATGAAGAGTAAACTAACATCTTTATGATCATCACGGTTAGGATTATCAACTAAATCTTTGTGGTCATTACAATTAGGATATCCACTAAATCTTCATCTTCCTTCATCTATTAGGCAAAAGCGAGGTTTTTTTTAAGTTATAGGGTTTGGAATTTTTGAGACAACATATATGAAATTTTCCTTAAAGAGATAGAAAGGTACAACTGTTTGGTTTTGATTGAAATAATAGAATATTGTGGCTAGAAGTATATAAAAAAATATTGATATCTGATAAAATTATAATTATGGCCAGAAGGAAAAAACTGTGTGCCAATAACAGCACACTATATCTAAAGATAATAATTTATAATACATGTATAGATATATATAAATTTAAAGTTGACAATTTAAAACAAACTTTAAACATAAAAAGGAAACAAAAGATGTATGATATTATAGAAAACTTAAATTTAGAGAGGAAATAAAAGTTTTGGATTTTATACAAATGTTCACCCACGAATTCTAGGTTAAAAAAACCTTCCATTCTTATTAAAACAATAACTAAAATGATTATATTCAAAACATTGATCATGTAACATAAGAAATTTATTTTCAAAACAAATTGGAATAATTAACATATACAGTTTAGTTGGAATTATGTATGCAAATATTATAAAATTATAAAGTAGTATTTAGGTTAAAATAATTTTTTATAAAATAAAAAATGTGAAACAAAAGAAAACGGAATTGGACAACTTAGGCACATGTAAATTCATGATAAGAACATTTAGATCTAAATAACACAAAGAACAAGAAATTAGCATAGGAATAGAGGATATAAATTATATCGATAATGATGAACATAAATTAAATGGAGTTTAAGAACAAAAGTGGATCTAAATAAAATCAAAATATAAATATGCATTTTAATTGAGATGAACAAAAGGGGATTTGAATTACATGTTGCAAGATGAACAATTAAAAGATGAGACAAATCATATAGAGTACATGCATATGAACATGAGAAACAGACAAATAAATTAAATAAAAATAATTCCTTTAGATATTGCCAAAAGGCATATCTTGAATGAAGAATCGATGCTTTAAAATTTCACTAAATCAGCCTTTAGAGGTTGCAACCATCTGAATCATCGCTTTTGTATTTTTTTTATTTTAAGAATTTTTTTTTCAACCATGCAGGAGAAACGAGAGGAGAGAAAGAAAAGTGAATTATAAGGAGAATGATAATAATGAAATGAATGAAAGAAGATTTTGTTTTTAAGGAAATAGTTGAAACATTTTAGTTTCCTACTTTAAAACCTTCTCCATTAAATTCATTGTCAAACAACATCAATCCTCTCCCCGTCATTATATTTTCAGCAAAAAATAGAAATAAAGAGAAAATGGCAAAAAAGTATTTCATAAATGAGATTTAAGTGAGTCATAAAGAAGAGTAAACGTCGAGGATTTATTTCCTTCCTTTAAATGCTCTTTTGGATTCTCAAATCACATTTGAAATCTCTGCCATTTTCATCATGCATGGTTAACCAAAAAAGAGGCATATGGGCCTAAAATTTTCCTAAAACCACTTAGTAATTATTCTATTTAAATCCAACTTATATATTCTCTCGATATCGCATATCGATATGCGCGTTTACAACTTTTATGTACTCATTTTATTAAATACTAATGATACTTAAACATATCAAATAAAATTTAATAAACGATTATTCATAAATATAAAGTACGTTAATTGGTTTACAATGATTATACATTAATTAAATCTTGATTTTTGGAGTATTCATCTTTATGGTTGTGCGATTCAAAGGTATAAATTTAGTCAGCAATGAATATCAAACAATGAATATTAAAGTGGACATGTCACGTTAGCAAGTGGTGTGACATTTTGGTCCAATTTAACACTTACAAGTCTTTTTGGTAAAATTCAAATCTACTTATTGTAGGCAGTACCCGATGGTAACGAATATTTATACCAATTCTCTTTGTCAACACTATATCATATTAGGATTGTGGAATTTGGTTTTGGTTAAAATTGCAATACCATCCACATTAACTTTATTTGTCCATACACAAAATCCTTAGTTCTTTAATAATAATTATTATTATCCATACTACTCCTCTGGCTAGAGACTTTTGTTGAGACTTGGTTTTGATTCAAGACACGAAGCTATTACTACGACATACAGATTTGACGACTGCTACGGCAAAAAGAGACAAGGAGACGAGACTTAAAACCGGTGCTTCAACTATGGTATTTTATTTTTTAAAGTCGTAGGTCCATATTGTTAAAATCTCTCCTCGATTACGTCCATATTAGCTTATATATTTAACCATTATATTTCTCAAATATTTCATACATATATGAACATACAATTAAATTATAAAAGCATTTTAAAGTTATAGAAATTAATATACCTATGTAAACTGTGCTTACTGCACAAATTTAACTAGATCAGTCGACTGACCTAGAGTTCCAGTCGACTGACACTGGGAATTTTGTGCAGCATGCACAGATACATAGATATACGAATTTAAGTTCAAAAGTTACTTTGAATATTCAGTCGACTGACCCAGAGGCTCAGTTGACTTAATTTCTATAACAGCCACTTTTTGAAAAGACATGACTTTTTATGAAGAGATACGAACCTCTTTGAAAAGATTGGACGCAACACTTCAACCGAAACTCTTCACCAACAGTCGTTGCTTTCTATCCTTTATAAATACAAACTCCAACTTGATTTCGAATCACTGAATCACAATTGAATTTCCATATCTCTCTGATCTAATCTATTTGCTATCATTCTTTCAATTATTCTATGTTAAAGCAATACTATACCTTTCTATTCTTCATATACTTCAATATATATATATATATATATATATATATATATATATATATATATATATATATATATATATATCCTCGAGGAGAAGATTATAGGAAGGGTGTACTACAAATGACAAATCCGTGTTATCAGAACACACAAAAGTCAAAACTATTTTCTGTATTTGTTGAAGTCCTGTTCTGCTGCTCAAGCGAACGAAGTCCTCTTTGGCTGTTGAGGCGAAATCCTGTTCTGTTGCTCAGGTCCCTGTTCGGCTGCTCAGGGGTATATAGACATGTTCCTCCGGGTTAAGTGAGGGTTATTGTTTTAGTGAAATTCCAGAAGGAGTCTGGGACTGGACGTAGGACGGTGCTCCGAACCAGTATAAAAATTCCTGGTGTCATTTTACTTTACTAATTTTATATTCCGCATTATTTATCATATTATTATCATCACTTTACATTGTATCATTATATATCCATATTAAGCGATCCATAGCACACTTTTATTTGGTATCAGAGCAAGGTCATTATATAACCGTAACACAGTTATCTGACAATCTAATAATATGGACACTAACACTAGCATTAACACTAGCTTTATTGAAGGACAATCCACTGCACGTCTACCACTATTTAATGGAATGAATTATAACTATTGGGCCACAAGAATAAGAATATATATGCAAGCAAATGGTTTTGATTCATGTAATATAACTCAGACAGAATATACTATTCCTACGGAAGAATATTCCACTTGGTCAAATGTTAGGTCTTCAATAGCTATTATGTTATATCTTTGACAGTTATTATGTTAGGCCTTTGATAGATATAGAGTTAGACTTTGGACAGCTTAAACCTTATAACTTCGATAGTTATTGTGTTAGACTTTTGATAGCTAAAATGTTAGACCTTCGGTTGCTATAAAGTTTGACTTTTGATTGCTAAAATGTTAGACCTTCATTACCTACAGCTTAAACAAAAGTCAAAACTATTTTTTGTATTTGTTGAAGTCTGTTCTGCTGCTCAACCGAATGAAGTCCTCTTCGGCTGCTGTCGCGAAATCCTATTCTGCTGCTCAGGTCCCTGTTCGGCTGCTCAGGGGTGTATAGATCTGTTCCTCCGGGTTAAGTGAGGGTTATTGTTTTAGTGAAATTCCAGAAGGAGTCTGGGACTGGACGTAGGACGGTGCTCCGAACCAGTATAAAAATTCCTGGTGTCATTTTACTGTACTACTTTTATATTCTACATTATTTACCATATTATTATCATCACTTTTCACTATATCATTATATATCCATATTACACGATCCATAGCACACTTTCATTTGGTATCAGAGCAAGGTCATCATATAACCGTAACACAGTTATCTGATAATCTAATAATATGGACACTAACACTAGCACTAACACTAGCATTAACACTAGCTTTATTGAAGGACAATCCACTGCACATCCACCACTATTTAATGGAATGAATTATAACTATTGGGCCACAAGAATGAGAATATATATGCAAGAAAATAGTTTTGATTCATGGAATATAACTCAAACAGAATATACTATTCCTACTGAAGAATATTCCACTTGGTCAAATACACAGAAACTAGATGCCACAGCTAATGAAAAAGCCATGAATATGTTTTTTGTGCCTTAGATAAAAATGAGTTTAACCGTGTTAGCATGTGCAATACTGCATATGAAACATGGCGTACACTCAAAGTTACATAAAGGAACCAACAAGGTCAAACAAAGCAAAATATCCATGCTCAAAAGTCAGTTTCAAAATTTTAGAATGAAAGAAAATGAATCTATAAATGACATGTACTCAAGATTTCAGGATATCTATCATTCATTAGTAGGATTAGGAGAAAAATATTCATACTTTGATATTGTATCCAAAATCCTTAACTCTTTAACGGGAGAATGGGAAAGAAAAGTTCTCGCTATTGAAGAAGCGAATGATATTTCCAAAATAACTCTAGAAGAGTTAATAGGAAATCTAATGTCTTATCAAGTGAATTTGCAGGAAAAAAGAGTTCAAGCTCAAGATAAAAAGAATATAGCATTTCATGTAGAACAAGAAGAATCAGATTCAGTCAAAGATGACCTAGACTTTATTGCCAAAAACTTCAAGAAATTCTTGAAATATAGAAAAGGAAACAGAAATAATGGCAAGAGAAGCTCAAGCAATAAACCACCGCCTTTATCAGTTATAGAATGGTTTAACTGTCACAAAAAGGGTCATATGCAGAAGGACTGTCTAGATCAAAAGAAAGAATATCGAAATAAAAGGAAGGACAAATTCAAAAGAAAAGCATTTTCAATCACATGGGATGATTCAGATTCCTCCTCTTCTTCTTCGGGAAGTGAAAGTGATAGCGATAATGAAGAAGCTAGCGTATGATTTATGGATAAAACTAATGAGGTTAGTGATTTAACTTTTGATGACATGATAGAAATAAATTCTGAATTATTAGATACTTTAAAAAGTCTCAAAAGAAAATATAAAGAGACTGTAGAAAATCAGAACAAGGCAGAATTCGAAAGAGTTATGCTTAAAGATGAGAAGAAAATATTGGAAGAAGAACTTGAGAAAACTCTCTTTCAAATGTTAATTCTCAACTTATAT
This sequence comes from Allium cepa, assembly GCA_030765085.1. Taxonomy (NCBI): domain Eukaryota; kingdom Viridiplantae; phylum Streptophyta; class Magnoliopsida; order Asparagales; family Amaryllidaceae; genus Allium; species Allium cepa. The sequence continues at coordinate 431,475,320 of CM060935.1, forward strand.
TATTGAGTCAAGAAATTGAAACTCAAAAAGAAAAGAATGGCAGTCTTGTTTCTGAAAATCATGTTTTAAAAACTAATATTAAAATGGTAGAACTAGAAAATTCAAGTCTAAAGACAAAACTAGATGGAATCACTAAAGATGTTTCAAATTCCAATAAAGGAAGAGAAAATTTATCTAGAATAATTGAGAATTCACAATCTTTTGGTGATAAAAATGGTTTAGGATATAAGAAGAAAATCAAGAATTCACAATCTAGTAATTTAAATAAAGTTAAGTATGATAAAACATCCACATCCTCAAATAGATTAGTTTCTAAAACTATAAATATATTGGTACCTAAAACTAACAACAAACTAATAAAGAAAAAGTATATTATTTCATTTATAGAAAATGTTCATAATAATAAAAATTATATTTATAAAAGGGATACTAAACCCACTTGGGTTTGGTTTTCTAAGACCTAACTCTTAGGACCCTATTAAAAAGGTGGGTACCAACGTTATCTCATATTTTTTGCAGGTTCCACTTAAGAAAAGAGAAAAATAGATATACGACAGTGGTTGCTCAAAATACATGACATGCAGCAATGATACGTTGATAAATATTACATACTCAGATGGAGGTTCTGTCACTTTTGGAGATAATTTCAAGGGATATATCATCGGCAAAGGCGATGTGAGGAATTACGGTACATCTAATTTACCTCTTATTACAAACGCTTTATTAGTTAAGAATTTAAAACGTAATCTATTATCAGTTTCTGAAAATAAATGTAGTATTCTTGATCAAAATCAAAATCTTATTTCAAAGGAAATAGAGATAAAAACATTTACGTTTTGAATATAAAAGTTAATCATAGCTCAGATATGTGTTTAATAGCCAAGGAAAATGATCCCTGGATATGGCACGAACGATTCTGCCATATCAATTTCAAAAATATAAATAAAATTTCTAAAAATAATCTTGTAAAAGGATTACTAAATATGAATTTTAAAGTCAATAATATATGTGACTCATGTCAAATAGATAAATTAACTAAATCTTCGTTTAAATCTAAGAATTTTATTTATATGAATTAAGAATGTATTTATTAAATAGTAAAGTAAATATAAAAGCTCTATAAGCATTTAAAAATTAATTAATCTCATGCATAATTACACATGTAAGCCAAATAAATACAATTTAACAAATGTAAGTAAAATAATACATGCTAATGACAAATGTTAAGTAATTTTACAAGTGTCATCATTTTATTTTCATTTTCTTTAATTTCTAATAAATCCTAATTAACACTATATAAACTCCTAACTCCTCTTTTCCATTTCTTTTCCTATCTTCTCTTTCCAAAAGCAAAGAAAAAAACTCAAGCCTGTAATCAAGAAAACAAAACCTGTAATACCAATTTATCAAACCAGAGAAATTTAAAACAGCAATCTCAAACCAGAAAATTCATAAGAAATCATACTTGATTCATCAAGCAACAAATCTTCAACTTGTATCATCAAAGCATTTTAGTTTTCAAGAGCTTATAGCATTCAATTTTCATATTTAAGCTATTCAAGTTTTCAAAATCTCAACTACTTCAAACTCTCCATTCAACATCTATACAGGTGAGTAAACAACTAGCTTTACTTTAAATTGTTATTCGTGATGTATTTAGTAAGTAGGTGATGTGAAAATTGTTTGCATGCGTGAAATTTTGGTTTGTATGTTATAAATATGTAAGTTTATAAGTGTGCATGTCTGGAACCCTGTACATATCCCTGATTTACCACTGATAGGCTAAAATCTTGATCAAAGATCAAGTTCTCTTCAAACATTCACTCGTAGGTTGTGAAATTTGAAAAAAATATGTTCTTTTTTACATAAGCTAAGTATATAAAATATATTTAGTCATGATAAGTTGAAAATTTTCTGGAAATTTTGGAAAATATTGGAAATTGTAAACTCATAAAATCTTCGACTTGAATAATTCTTGGTTCCATGTTTATAATCAGATTTGTTTTCTAAAATCATGATTTTAAAAAAAATTACATTTTTCGTGTTGTATCGAGGGTGTAAATCAGTGTTGACCAGAAGTTAGTTTTTGAGCAAATTCCGGTGGCCGGAGGTACTCTGGTGGTCGGGGTTTCGACTGGAGGTGAGGGAAGGCTCAGCGAGTTTAGGAAAAATATCAGATGGGTGGATAAGCCACCGTGGCGGCGGCGGTGGGTCGAGCTAGGTTTTAAACCTAGGTTGTGTCGAAGCTAGAATATTGGGTCACTGCAATGTCTCTGGTGATTCGAGTGGCTCGAGTCTTTGGGGAATGGCAGTGTGGAAGGTCGGCAAGGTGTAGCCGGAGTTATAAGGGTGCCGGTGGTCGACATCGGGAGTTCTAGGTGATTTTCTGGCGACGGTTGTTGTTCCTATTTGATCGAGGTAACTTGATTTCATTTTCGAGTTTGATGTGTGCTTCTGGGTGGTCGGATGGCAACAGTGGGTCGGGGGTGATCTGTCGGCAGAGGTCTTGGAGGCCGAAGCTCTGGTGATCGGCGGTGCATGTGCATGGGGTAGTTTGGTGCAAGTTGTTTGGGTTGTGGGTTGTCTCGAAGGGAAGCTCGGGTGATTGGGATAGGGACTTGAGTAAAGGCTCGGGTAGTTGCATGTGAGTGAAATCATGGTTCCAAGTTTTTAAAACTTAATCTAAAACTAAAATTTTAAAATGGAAAGTGGATTTACTCAGGTCTGGATTCGAGAGCTATTCGGGTTGGACCGGAAGCAAGTTTAAAAACAATTTTTAAAAGTTTTAACGGTTTTACAAAAGCAAGTTTAAAATTTAAATTGAATTTAGTTTAAAATATTGCTTGATTAATGTTTAAGTTATTTGATTAAAGGAAGTTATGATTTATAAACTTTAATTTGTTAAGTTAAATGATTATATTATTTTAAAACTTAATTAAATGATTTAATTAAGGAAGTTAATTATAAAGATAAAATGTTTTGAAAATGTGAATGATAATTAAGTCATTAATAAAGATAATGGTTTACCTTAAAAGCTAATTAAGGTTTTAATGATTTGAGATTAATTAAGTTAATAAAGTAATTTAAGTATAATTAATTAATTTAATTAATTAATGATTAAGGATTAATAAATTTATAATTGAGGGTTATAAGTTTATTAATTGGAGGTTAATTAATTTATAATTAAGGTCTAGTTAATTAATTAGAGATTAATTAATTGACAATTAAGAATTAATTACTTAAGTCATCTATAATTAAAGATTAATTAATTAAGTAATTGAGTTAATTAATTAGATTAATTAATTCATAATTAAGGATAAATTGATTAAGTAATTTGAGATTATTTACTTAAAATTAAAGGATAAATTTATCAAGGATTAATTAATTTAATTAATAATTAAAGGTTAATTAACTAAGGATAATTAACTAATGGGATAATTACTTGATGAAAGTAATTAAAGCTAAATTACTTAAGGGAAGTAATTAAGGTTAATTACTTAGTGTAATTAATTAAAGGATTGATTAACTGAGTAAAATTAATTAAGTGTTAGTTAATTAATAAGTATGATTAATTAAAGGATAATTAATCAATGTAAGTAATTATAGGATAATTAATTCGAGTAATTAATTAAGGATAAATGTAATTAATGTGAAGGGGTGAAGGTTAATTAATTTATGTTATTAATTAAAGGCTAATTACTTAATGTAATTAAAGAAGATAATTAAGAGATGATTAATTAATGGTTTGTAATTAATTTATGTTATAGAAGCAGGATCAATAGTGATTGAAGTAATTAATTTAATTTATTTTAAATTAGTTAGAAATGATATGACAAATTAATCTTGCTTATGAATGATTGAATGATATTGTATGCCTTAGATTAGTTGATATCTCTGACATGTGACTTGTGATGCTATGTGATATGATATGTTTGGTTTAAACTGTGATAATGTGGACTATCTATTTGAGTTAAATTATTGTGTGGTATGATACCTTGAATATGAATTGTATTGTTTTAAAACTTAACAATTTGGATTAGAAATAATTTTGGATTCGAAGAGACTGGGGTCGGGTATCAGTAATACCCGAAACCACTTCGATTAGTAAACTAAATTCTTTATAAATTGGATATGTGAAATTACACAGGCTGGAATGGAATGAATTGATAACATGACATTTAACTTGAAAACTATTGTGTATGATAAATGTTTGACTATAAGAACTCGTAAAAGGTACAAGTTACCCTGATATTCACATATGTTATAGCTTGGTATTTCAATTATAAGGGTTTACTCACGCTGGTTTCCAGCCTGACCCGGGTGTTACTTGGATGTAATGCTTGGGTCAGACCGAGTATTATAGATTTTCAGGTAAGGTAGTTCTAGAGCTCAGGAGATGAGCTGGATGGCAGGAACGTATGGAGTATTCCGTTGTGTATTAGAGTGATTATCTGGGACACGTTAATTTTAACTGTCCAGCATTTGTGCAATGTTGTAACTCTGATGAATTATATGTAAAGTGACAATTACAGCTTTTTCTTTAAAAAATGCTATTATTTGCTATTATATTTTATCCAGTGCGAATGTGAGATGTTGTTCTTTTCTGTTTTCCTTCTCTCTTCTTTTTTTTTAAACAATCTAGGATTTTTGGAGTCGAAAATTTCAGACTATTATTACAACCGCTCGACTTACTTCATATGGATTTATTTGGCCGTACCCAAATTCAATCCATAAATCATAATGAGTACGTATTTGTAATAGTTGATGATTTTTCTAGATATACATGGACTATCTTTATGAAAAATAGAAGTGATACCTTTGAAAATTTCAAAACATTTGTTAAACAAATTAAAATTTTAAAAGGTATTAAAATTAAAAATATTAGAAGTGATCATGGAGGTAAATTTGAAAATATACGGTTTGATAATTATTTTAAAAAGAAAGGAATATTTCATAACTTTTCGTTTTCTAGAACTCCATAGAAAAATGGAGTTATAGAACAAAAGAATCGAACTTTACAAGAATGTGTAAGAACTTTACTACATGAAAACATGTTACCAAAACAATTTTGGGCAGAAACTGTTGCAACTACTTTTTATTTTTTGAATCGTGTTTCTATTTGACCTCTCACCAAAAATACTCCTTACGAACTTTTTAATGGTAGAAAACCAAACATATCTTATTTTAAAATATTTGGATCAAAATGTTTATATTAAATATCAAAGATTAGCTTGGCAAATTGGATTCAAAATGTGACGAAGGAATATTTCTTGGATATTCGAATCGAAGCAAAGCCTATCGAATTTTTAATAAACGAACTAATACTATCAAAGAATCACTCAATGCATCTTTTGATGAAAACTCTAAACTTGTTTCTAATACAAATAATAACAATGACTTACTTAATAACAGTAAAACAAATATAATAATAAACAATTCAAGAGATGATGATGATATCGTTTATAATTCTAGAGAAAATGAAAACATTGCTAATAATTTAGAAAACAGAAATATTACTAATACAATAAGATCTCCTCGAAGAGTTTTACGAAATCATCCTATAGAGAATATAATCGGAGAAATAAATTCAAATGTTCGTACTAGAAATCAAATAAATTTAGTGGGTAATGTAGCTTTTCTCTCTACTATAGAACCTAAAAATACTAAGGAAGCATCATCCGATGAAAATTTGACTATTGCTATGTAAGAAGAACTAAATTAGTTGAATGAAATGAAGTTTGGGAACTAGTACCCAGGCCGACCGATCGGACTATTATAGGAACTAAACGGGTTTACAAAAATAAAGTAGACGAACTAGGGAATATTACTAGAAACAAAGTGAGACTAGTAGCACAAGGATATAACCAGGAAGAAGGAATAGACTACAAAGAAACGTTTGCTCCAGTTGCTAGACTAGAAGCAATACGAATCTTATTGGCGTACGCATGTTTTAATAACTTTAAACTTTACCAAATAGATGTTAAAAGTGCATTTTTAAATGGCAATATTAAAGAAGACGTTTATGTTGAACAACCTCCTTTATTTACTCATGAATAATATCCAGATCATGTACATAAACTTAAGAAAGCTTTATATGGTTTAAAGCAAGCACCACGTGCTTGGTATGAACATCTTAAAAGCTATCTAATTGATTTTGGATTCGAAATAGGAAAAGTAGATCAAAGTTTATTTATAAAACATTCTAAAAATGATATATTAATAGTTCAAGTATATATCGATGACATCATATTTGGCTCAACTAATAATGAATTATGTAATGAATTTTCTGAAATAATGACTAGAGAATTTGAAATGTCTCATATGGGAGAATTATCATATTTTCTAGGACTTCAAATAAAAAAGTTTCAAATGGAATTTTTATTAATCAAGAAAAATACTGTAATAATCTTATCAAATGTTTTGAAATGGAAAACACTTCTGCCAAACCAACACCTATGAGCATAATAGCACATCTTGATAAAGATGAATATGGCAAAAGTGTAGACTAAAAACTATATCGTAGTATGATAGGATCACTACTTTATCTAACAACAAGTAGACCATATACTATGATGAGTGTGTGCTTATGTGTAAGATTTCAAGCAGACCCGAAAGAATCATATTTACGTGCCGTAAAACGTATACTACGCTATCTTAGTAAAACTACAAATTTCTGACTTTTCTATCCGGAAGAGTGCTCGTTCGAATTAGTGTCATACAGCGATGCTGATTTCGGAGGATCACGAACAGAAACAAAAAGTACAAGCAGTACGTGTCACTTCATTGGTAAATCTTTAATATCATGGTTTAGCAAGAAACAAAATTGTGTCTCTCTATCAACTTGTGAAGCAGAATATATTTCTGCGGCATTAGTTTGCACACAAGTAATTTGCATGCAACAAACACTTAAAGATTTTGGAATCAATCTATCAAAATCAACAATTTACTACGATAATTCTAGTGCTATAAATCTATCTAAAAATCCAGTAAACCACTCAAGAACTAAACATATAGATATTAGACATCATTTTTTATGCAATAATATGGAAAAAGAAGTGATAAATCTAGACTATGTACCATCAGAAAATCAATTAGCCGATATTTTTACTAAACCACTGTTAGAAAATACGTTTATAAAATTACGTCGTGAGCTTGGCATAATGTTAATTAAAGATATATAAATAAAATATAAATTTTTTAACTAAAAACTCAAAAATAAAATTTTTACAAAAATTCGAAATTCTGGCCATGCCAAGACTCAAACCTGTGACCTGCTGTGAATAGCCCAAGTGTCTTAACCACCTGAGCTATCGATTTTTTCTGTTATGGTCTAGAATGGGCATTTTATTACAATACATGTCACATTTAACTTTATAAATATACATTACTATTTTTATAAACATTAAAATTACACAAAATAAATTAGCCAATAGAAAAACTAACGTATTACCATACTTCTTAGCTAAATTCAATATAATCCACTCAATTCTATCCTATTTTTCCTAGACTTAGCCTATAAATAGATGCATACTCCATCTTCTATGCAATCAAACTGAAGTAAAGCCTTCATTCGTTTTCCTTTCAAACTGAAGTAAAGCTTTTATAAACAGCTATTTTTCAAGAATGTCAACCTCCTCTTTCACGGATTCTGTTGAAATTATTGCCTCAAACAATTCTCCGAAAACTCCGAATCACAAAAGTTCACCATCGTCTGTCTATCACACCAGATATACTCTGGATAAAAAGAAGGGAAAGAAGACGATGGACATTTCTCCGAACATGAAGCATAGGATAGATAATCTGCACCATTATAAAAAAGAATCACTAATGCTACAACGTGAAATGTACTATGAATAAAAGATAAACTCCAAACGGATAGGAATCATTGAGCACATCGCTATGAAGTTCTGCGGGGCATCATCACATCCGATAGACGAACATGCTATTTCGCCTATCAGACGACTATCGACTTCGTCTCCACCGCGACCACCATACTCACTGAATTCATGGGATCGCAACAAAGAATCGAATGCTCGCCCACGAATTCTCGTCGTAAGCAACTAAAAGGATACAAGACGCCTAGCACGTTGAAATAATCGTAGTTATCATTATCTTTTATTGTATTTCCAAATAAATTCTCTACGTTTGTATGTTTTTATTCTTGGAATAAATTTATTTCCGTTTCATTCATCAATGTGAAAACTATTTATAATAGAACTAATAACATATATAATATATTAACATTTCACACCAAAATAAAATTCATTGCAGAAAAACTTCTAGGTCAGTGGACTCTCTCAGGTGGTCAAACGACTGATACAGCGACACAATTTTTATATATACTTGGCCAGTCGACTGACTCAGAGTCTTAGTCGACTGGGCCAGAAGGAAGAAAAAAATTCGACCTTCAGCTTCAGTCGACTGAAGCCCTGAGCCAGTCGGTTGAACAGTAGATCTGAGTCACTTTATTACTTTTACCTACCCACTTTACTTCTTTTATCTTCTACTTTACCTTCTTTCCCCATTACCATTTCGGATTTAATTTTTTTTCAAAACCCTAACCTTTCAAAAACTCCATTTTTATTCTCCAAAAATTAAATTCATGGCTCCTAAACGAAAGGAACAAGCTTCCTCATCATCTCAACCTCCGTCAAACGAAAAAATTCAAAGATGGCTATTTGATGACACCACGATTAGGAGGTGGAGATGAATGCAAGACTCAAGGATTTTCGAAGGTTCGTTTGTTAAATTCCGTGATTTCTCTCCATACCACATCCAAGAGTTAGATCGAAGGAGCAATTTGGAGTCGTTATTTAACATTGATGATAACAAACACAAAATCAATCAGATAATGGAAAAATTATTCTGCACAAATCTAAATTTGGGTCACCAAACCGTTCCAAATCAATAAGATTGTGTTTGGAGTCTAGTGTGTGGAAAACCCGTCTTTTTTCTCTTTAGACCGCATGACTCATATTTTGCAACAGAAAATGATAGTGTGAAATTGGCCACTATTGATTGTGACTTGGTTGTTCGTGACAATATAAGTCATTTATTTCTGGAAGACGACATGTGTCAACTCAAATCCATGTCTCTACGACCAAAGGCATGAATTATTAATCGTGCTCTAATGAAATCTATAACTCCTAGAACCGGGAGTTATGAACTTGTCTACAAAATAACTTTAAAGCTTTATATGCTATTTTTGGAAACATTAAAGTCAACTGGCTCCGTCTAATTCTTGATGAATTTTTAAGCTTCAACAGCGGTAGAATGAATATAATCTACTACGGTGAATATATTATGCGTCTTTTAAAGGCTTGTGAGATTCCAGAACCGAACTCATCAATTTCTACCGTTGGATGTTTGAACTCTCAGACTTTAGCATTGATGAAACTACCGGTTTCCCAACCCCCTCATATCATATCTTTTGAAGAATGGACCCAAAGGCAATTAACTCAAAACCAACCACAACAACATGGAACCATCTCAAGGTCGATCTCGTCAAAGATCGACTCGTCATCAACAAGAAGAAATTTTGATTCCAATCCGAGTCTTCAACCACGTGAATCCATCTCTATAATTTTTCATAATCAACAAATTCTACCATCCAACATCATCAAAGTTGATAAGAAGCTTGATAAGGGCAAAGGATTTTTTTACCAAATTATTGAAAGCTATCTCATGTTCTTCCGGGACATCAATGGCTACTATAGACGATCCGGGTAAGCAACCTGTCTTTACTTGGTCTTCTTCTGATGACGGTCAAGAAAGTAATAGTGATGATGATGGAGATGAAGGCGATAGTGGTGGTCAGACATCACATAGTGGTAGGGGTAAGCAACCAATGCTTAAGATGATTATCCTTTTATTAGTTTTCATTTTCAAATATCTTGTACTAAATGGCCACTCTGTTTTATTTATTTCAAACACTTTGGATTATGGAAGTTTAATGTATGAATGATTTGTTTTCGTATTATCTATGACATTATAACTTCATCTTACTTATTCCTTTTTGTCGATGACAAAAGGGGGAGAAATATTATTGCTAATAATAAGAATGCAGGATATAGAGCGCCAAAGATTCATGGTAAGTAAGTATTTATGTTATATATATATATGTGTGTGTGTGCAGTCGAAATCTATATCTATTTACAGGTTGTCGTCAATCAAAAAGGGGAAGAATGTCGGGACTTGGTTTTGATTCATGTCACGAAGCTATCACTACGACATACAAATTTGATGACTGCTACGACAAAAAGAGACAAGGAGACGAGACTTAAAACCGGTGCATCAACTATGGTATTCTGTTATTTAAAGTCGTAGGTCAATATTGTTAAAATCTCTTCTTGATTACGTCTATATTAGCTTATATATTTAATCATTATATTTCCCAAATACTTTATATATATAAGCATACAATTAAATTACAAAAGTATTTTAAAGTTATATAAATTAATATACCTTTGTAAATTGTGCTTACTGCACAAATTTAACTAGGTCAGTCGACTAACCCAGAGATCCAGCCGACTGACACTGGGAATTTTGTGCAGCATGCACAGATACATAGATATACAAATTTAAATTCAAAAATTACTTTGAATATTCATTTGACTGACCCAGAGGCTCAGTTGACTAAATTTCTATAACAGCCACTTTTTGAAAAGACACGACTTTTATGAAGAGATACGAACCTCTACGAAAAGATTGGACGCAACACTTCAATCGAAACTCTTCACCAACAGTCGTTGCTTTCTATCCTTTATAAATACAAACTCCAACTTGATTTCAATTCACTGAATCACAATTGAATTTCCTTATCTCTCTGATCTAATCTATTTGCTATCATACTTTCAATTATTCTGCATTAAAGCAATACTATACCTTTCTATTCTTCATATACTTCAAATACATACATACATACATATATATATATATATATATATACACACACTCGAGGAGAAGATTATAGGAAGGGTGCACTACAAGTGACAAATCCGTGTCATCAGAACACACAAAAGTCAAAACTATTTTCTGTATTTGTTGAAGTCCTGTTTTGCTGCTCAAGCGAAAGAAGTCCTCTTCGGCTGTTGAGGCGAAATCCTGTTCTATTGCTCAGGCCCCTGTTCGGCTGCTTAGGGGTGTATAGACCTGTTCCTCCGGGTTAAGTGAGGGTTATTGTTTTAGTGAAATTTCAGAAGGAGTCTGGGACTGGACGTAGGACGGTGCTCCGAACCAGTATAAAAATTCCTGGTGTCATTTTACTGTACTACTTTTATATTCTACATTATTTACCATATTATTATCATCACTTTATACTATATCATTATATATCCATATTACACGATCCATAGCACACTTTCATTTGGTATCAGAGTAAGGTCATCATATAACCGTAACACAGTTATCTGATAATCTAATAATATGGACACTAACACTAGCACTAACACTAGCTTTACTTAAGGAAAATCCACTGCACGTCCACCACTATTTAATGGAATGAATTATAACTATTGGGCCACAATAATAAGAATATATATGCAAGCAAATGGTTTTGATTCATGTAATATAATCAGACAGAATATACTATTCCTACTGAAGAATATTCCACTTGGTCAAATGTTAGGTCTTCAATAGCTATTATGTTATATCTTTGACAATTATTATGTTAGGCCTTTGATAGATATAGAGTTAGACTTTGGACAGCTTAAACATTGTACCTTCGATAGTTATCGTGTTAGACTTTCGATAGCTAAAATGTTGGACCTTCGGTTGCTATAGAGTTTGACTTTTGATTGCTAAAATGTTAGACCTTCGTTACCTATAGAGTTAGAGTATCGATAGCTATTATATTAAATTTTCAGTAGCTATTATGTTAAACCTTTGATAGCTTTGTTTTGGAGACTCGATCGCTTAAGCCTTTCATAGCCTATGTTAAAATTTCGATAGCTTAGATATGCAATACCTTACCTTCGAAGCCCGATAACCCTGTTATGCACTGGCATAGTGTTAGAAGCTCAGTAACTATATATGTTAACTATGATAAATCCATTAATTAAAATGTGTGAATTATGGAAGAAACTTTGAAAGCCAGTTTCCTAGATGTTTAGTTTGTATTTCATAGCACACGAAATTACAAAAGAAGAATGATGAGTTAAAAATGTAATAACTTATGCAAAGATGTAAATTCTTAAGCTTAGAGAAGCTAAGAAATGATAAGTTGGACCTTTTAAAAAGAAAAAGAAAATTGTATTTAATAAAGAATTTAAAATACTTTGACTAAACATGAAGATCAATGAAATATGTATGGTATAAAACAAATAAATGAAAGAAATGAATTGAGCCCGATATCTTAAAATATACTCACTCTTAGAAATATTGAATGGCAGGGTGCCAAGGCTCAGTGAAGTCTAAATCTAGTAGGTATATAGAAAGGTGACAAGGCTTGGGAAATCTATTGGGTTCCACTCAGAAATTCTTACTCTACTTTAAGTAATAACATCAAAATGAATGCAATTTAATGAATGAATTGACAACGTGAAATGAAAGTGTGCCTGGGAATAGGAGGACTATTGATGCTTAGTAAGGACACATGCTAGAATGTTTTCAGAGTGCATACATTCAACCTCCTAGCATAATCAAGATAGCTCTAGTCAATATGCCTCCTAAGGTGGATGAGTGGCCATTTCAACAATGAAATAATTTAATAAAAGTGAATTAATGGTAGATAAGGAGGTAATCACAAAATAAGGTTAAGGATAACTTGGAAATTGACACCTAAATAAGATTGTAGGTGATGCATGTGGATGTGAATGAATATGACATGGTTCTTAAAAAGTTGATAAGTATACGTTATACATATGCCGATTATTCTCCATACTACCGTAATTTAAAATGATCATTTATGAAAATCGAGTCTGATTCTTTTTAGAACATCTTATAAAATCCTTTTTTAAAAATCCTTTCCACATTTACAAAACTCATTTTTATAAATCTCCTTTCTATATCTTAAACTCTTTTATATAAATAAACTCTTTTATAAAAGTCCTTTTATATAACTCTAATTATAATTATAAACTCCTTTATTAAACACTTCTTTCATATTTATAAATCCATTTCTACATATATAACTTCTTGTTATAAATTTCCACAATATAAAATTATAAGACTCATATATTTCTAAAATCTCCAAAATATAATATAGAGCTCCTTTATAAAAATCCCTTGTAAAAATCCTTTATAGATAAAAAACTCATTTATATAAACCTAATATCCTTAAAACAAATCTTCATATCCAAATTAAGACCAAACACTTCCATAAAACGATCATTTCTATATCACAATAATTGCACAAATGGAATTAATTATTCCAATTTATCAAATGATATTAATTTCATTTTATAGAATATCATTTATAAATCCATCCTATTATCTATAAAACACTACTTATAGAACTATCTTTTACTTATAAAATAGTATTTATAAATCTGTCCTTTTATTCAACATTATGTTTCACAAAATATTTCTAACTTCTTTTAAAAATAAAATGACTTTAAAATAAAAGATAAACCCCTTTATTTTCTTTTAAATAAACAATCATTATTTTAATAATTCTATGAAAATAAATACTTCCTAAAATAATCTTTAAACACTTCCATATATTTAGAAAGGACGAATAAAAAAGTTGAGGTGAAAAGAAAATTCCAAAAACTATTTTAGATAAAATTTCACGGAAATTACCAAAATCATTTCTAAGAATCATTCTCCAAATCAAAACCATTTCCAAAACCAAAAAATAATTAATAGTATTTCAAAATACTATAACGGAGCCAGTATCTACTATAGCACTTAACTAGTGCTATTGCTAACTTTATCATTAAAAAGTTTTAACTTTTCATATATGTCAGTGTCACATCCAATATGGTCAAATTTCAAAATTTAACAATCTATATAACGGGTATATAACTGAAATTAAAATCAACACATACATAAATGGACTTGGAAATCAACAACGATAAGAAATATTGATATCTCTATAAGATTTCCTTGTATTTTCAATTTAAATGTCATTCGCTTTTAAAAAGCGAATTTTTAACCAAACAAAACAACAATTCATCTAAACACAAATGGTAAATTTTATCTAATATATGCTATACAAATTATTTAAAAAGGTGATTTTAACTCACCGATATTTCAATGGTTGCTTAGGCATTCCAATTTGAAGTAAATCAAACGACGTTCGATTTTAGCCCACAATTCTGTTAGCTCCAAACTCAACTAACCAATTTCATCACGTAGCCATCGATATTACAAGCACAACGCAAAAAATCTCACCTCGATTGGACCTCGTATGAGAGAGATATACATTTTATAAGATTTCGATTTTAAAAAATATAATTATAAACACCAATTACATAATTTTCCTTCAATTACCCAACTAATTCAAAACCACTTCTTCCTAAAACCTAGTCCCGCTCAAAATCAGAACATGGAACACCATGGCTGAACTACTCCTAACCACCATGCTTGCCACGCTCGACGAAAATTGGCAAGGCCACCTCCATTCGTCACATTGAAGCACGATGATATGCAATATCTAACCTTCAATAGCTTTGATATGCAATACCTAACATTCGTCACGCTAAATCTTCGATAGCTTAGATATGCAATACCTAACCTTCGAAGCCTGATAACCTTGTTATGTACTAGCATAATAGTAGAAGCTCAATAGCTATATATGTTAACCGTATTATATCCATTAATTGAAATGTGTGAATTATGAAAGGTACTTTGGAAGCCAATTTCCAAGATGTTTACTTTGAATTTCATAGCACAAAATTGCAAAAGAAGAATGATAAGTCAAAATGCAATAACTTATGCAAAGATTGAAATGGATAAGCTTAGAGAAGTTAAGAAATGATAAGCTATACTTTTTAAAAAGAGAGATTAAAATGTTTTTAATAAATCATTAAAATACTTTTGATCTAAACATGAAGATCAATGAAATGTGTAGGGCACAGAACAAAAAAAATGAAAGAAATGAATTGAGCCTACGATCTTAAAATATACTCACTCTTGGAAATATTAAATGGCAGGGTGCCAAGGTTTAATGAAGTCTAATAATAGGTATATGGAAAGGTGCCAAGGCTTGGGAAGTCTATTGGTCCTACTCATAAATTCTTACTGTGCTGTAAGTAATAACATTATAATGCACGCAATTTAATCAATGAATTGACAATATGAAATGAAAGTGTTCCTGGAAATAGGAGGGACTATTGACGCTTAGTAAGGATGCTTGCTAGAATGTATTCAGGATGCTCACATTCAACCAAAAGAGTCAAGATGGCTCTAGTCAAGGTGGTTCCTAAGGTAGACGAGTAGCCATTTCATTGGTGACAATATTTGAGAAATATGAATAAGCGATAGATAAGGAGGTAATCATAAAATAAAGTCAAGGATAATTTGGAAATTAACACCTAAATAAGATTGTAGGTGATCATGTGGATGTGAGTGACAATTATATAACAAGGTTCATATAAAGCTGATAAGTATAAGTTATACATATGCCGATCCATAAATAGAATGGAGAGTCGAGAAAGAACTCTCCGAATTGTTTGAGATAGCACGAATAATCGACTGAATGATAACTTGAGACTGTTAAGCATATGGTACACTTAATAGGTTGTTTATCATCCTCGTGCGATGAGAAGTGTTAAACCAAAACTTGGTATAACATCCATGATGCCATGCTGAGCCAAAAGTTGATTTTGACACCCTTACTAACTCTATTTAGTGTGGCATAATTTGTGGCATTAAGTGATGCTATAAAACCAAAAATTGGCCCAATGTTCGAGGCTTAGAATAAGATGGCGTCATTTACAGATGGTTCCATGATGCCCACGGACCTTTGATGTGGTTATTCAAAAGCCCATATCACATGTTCGAGGGCAATATAGGTAACTTCCATATATGTGCAGTAGTCTGTTAAGTATTTGTTAATGGTTAAATAGGCAATCCATAGAAGTTATGATCCATTTTCCACATGTTGGTTAGCAAAACAGTCATTATGCAAAACAAACACTATTTTAGGTCAAAGCTTGAATGGCCTTATTCAAGATAAAGTCAAGCTTGGGCCCAAAGAGCTTGGTCGTATGCACATCCATGCCCAAAAATGGTCAAATTTGCATGATCAAGGTAAATAGGTTATGCTAGATATTTGTCCAAGTCGTTGTTCAAATAAAATTGTAATGTTTACAATCAATTCAAGATTTTCCCCAAATTGATTTAGGGTTACAATTCTTTGACTTTGAGAAGTAGAGAAAGAAATGATTCGCCCCTTCTTCATGGCCGTAGGGTTTGTATTTATAGGGGTTAAGATGGGCGACATAGCTGCCACATGTCTTTTAGGATGCCTGACAGTCAGCATCATCAGCTATCTCAATGTCATTTGGCACCATGCTTTGTTCTGAAGTTTTTCGATATCCTTTTGGATGTTGATGATTTTCGGCATCCTTTGTTGTAGGATATCCATTGAGGATAGTCATTCGACATCCCTTAACTGTTAACATGCGGCCATCCTTCTATAACGTTGCTGATTTACAATATCAGTGTCTTACTATAGCTATTTAATACCCCTATCACCTTATCGCCATGCGGCGTCTGATTTTCATTGATAGTTTACAATTTCTGACTTTTTTCATTGATGAGGTGTAACACCGGTGATATAAGGTATCTTTCTCACATTGATCGCTTACGATATGTTGTCATTTGACATCATCATGCCCTGATGATATGCGACATCTTAGCTGTCTTTACTGGTGTGAGATGCTTTATACGCTTAAATTTGATATCTCTATTTATCCATAAGTTCGGCATCGCCTTTTTCTGTTGTAGGAGCTTATTATTTTCACCTTCATAAGTTCAAAATGCTCTGTATTCGACAACCTTATCTTCATAGGTTCGTTACCATATGTTTGCAATTTTTTTATATTTGCACGTGCGATAACCTATATGTCCTTTGAGTTCAACATCCTTTTTGT
This sequence comes from Allium cepa, assembly GCA_030765085.1. Lineage (NCBI taxonomy): Eukaryota > Viridiplantae > Streptophyta > Magnoliopsida > Asparagales > Amaryllidaceae > Allium > Allium cepa. The sequence continues at coordinate 431,492,359 of CM060935.1, forward strand.
CTTCGGCTACGATATCCTTCTTGCCTTTAGATACGATATCCATTTAATTTTGATATCCCTGTGTTGGCGCTTGTCATATCATTAACTTGTAAGCTCGCTGATGGGCTTATTAAATTGACATCATTTTCCCTTGCTACTATGTCTGTTTCCTTTAGAAAATATGGATAACATTTGCCCCTCTCTTTGTATAAAAGAAGCTTTTGACACTTTAGTGTAAAACCAAATATTTTCTTGCTTTTTTAATTCTTTGCGAGCTTTTCTTTCTAGCCCTGTTTTCCTGTAAAAGACAAAGTAAGTGATGATTTCATTATTAACTTCAAATTTGATTTTAGTCAAACCCTCTCGGATTTTGTAAAGTCATGAATTAGTTTATTCTCTTTTTCTTATAAAAAGGCATTCATAATTAAAGTCAAATTTGATCAAGAAGACCGGAAATCTGTTCACAAGAAAGTCTAGAATTCAATCTGGCAATAGTACTATAGCTCTATTGAATAGGAGACCAGAAATTCTCTAGTAATAATAATCTGAGTAGAAGACCATAAATTCATTCAATAATAATATGAGTGGAAGACCAGAAATCCATTCTGGCAATAATATGAATAGAAGACTAAAAAACCATTCTAGCAATAGTGATTTGAATAGAAGACCATAAATCTATTCTGAAAGTAATAATCTGAATAGAAGACTAGAAAACTATTTGGTGATAATATTACTTGAATATAAGACCAAAAAATTGTATGGTAATAATAATCTAAATAGAAGACCAAAAATCAATTCTAGCAATAATCTGAATAGAAGACCAGAAAACCATTCTGGCAATAACGATTTAAACAGAAGACCAGAAATAAATTATGTCAAGAAAAATTTGAATAGAAGACCATAAAAAATGTTTGGTAATAATATCACTTGAATAGAAGACCAAAAAATTATCTGGTAATAATAGTCTAAATAGAAGGCCAGAAAAACCATCTAGTCCTTGAAGATTGCTTTTTCTTTGCTTTAAAGTACAATAGCCCATCTTTGACAGATCTTCCTTTAGAAGATCGCTTGATATTATTTTTTGAAGCACAATAGCTCATTTTTGAAAACTCTCCCTCTGGAAGAACGCTTGATTTTTTCTTTAGAGCATAGTAGCTCATTTCTGACTGATCTTTCTCCAGAAGATTTCCTTTATCTTTGCTTTGGAGCACAATGGCTCATTTTTGATTGCTCTTCCTGTGGATGATTTTTAATCCATTCATTAGGATTTCTTTCACCCCCTTAGTACCATCTTTAGGAGGTGATGTAGGCTTCGATTGATTTTTTTATTATCATCTTTAGATAATGATCTCAACTTGGATCGAACACCTAAGCACTCTCTTAGGTGATGATTTAGGTCTTCTGTCCGATATGTTTGGTTACTATCTTAAGCAGAACCATAGTCTTACCCAACCTCTTTCTAGATGGTGCTTTAGACATGCCTTATAGGAGGGACTAAAGGCTTATTTGGTTCTCTGGCCGGACCATCTTAGGCGAGACCACCGGCCTACTCTGTCCTTCCTCTAGGAGGCGCTCCAGCCAGGCCATGTAGGCGAGATCAAAGGCTTGCAGTGCTTTGGCAAGGCCATTTACGGTGGGACCAAAGGCTTACTTTGACCTCCATCTAGGAGGTGCTTTGGCCAGACCCTTATGGCGAGATCAAAGGCTTTATTTCATCCCTTATTACCTTATAGGCATTAATTTAGGCTTTTCCTTTTAACTCTTTCCTTTCATTGGACTATCGATTCCATAAACATACTAATCTTATATTCATCAATCGTAGGAAAATATGGCCTTAGATGTTAGAATTTCCAAGTTCTTGCTATGACGTTACCATTTGGTCGGTATAGTGATAGTCCCCTGGTGGATTACATCATGGATAACGAGGAATCTTTTCTAATTTGGCCCAAGTGGTCCATCCGTTGGATTTCTAGTATTTGCCATGACTTTTCAGAGTACCAAATCTCCTTTTTGAAATGATCTTTCCTTGACTTTGGAATTGTAGTATTTGATTATTCTTCGCTGATATTCAGCTGTTTGTACGAACGCTTCGTCTCTTAGCTCATTAATCAGATCCGAAGGTTCTCTTTTTAGTTTTTGATTAGGATTAAAAGCATATGTGATTCTTCTATAGGATGGTACTTCTAACTCAATTGAAAACATTCTTCACATCCATATGTTAAAGAAAATGGGGTATGCCTTGCTTCCATTTTAGCAGAAGTTCTATATGCACATAGCATAAGAGGCGATCCTTCTACCCAATTTCCCTTCACTTTATCTAGTCATTTCTTAAGAATTGTTTTAATAGTTTTATTGGCGGCTTCAAAGGCTCCATTAGCCTTTGGATGAGCTATGGATGAAAAGCTTTTGATAATTCTGGTTTTATGGGAGAACTTGGTGAATTCTTCACTCTCAAATTAGGTTCCATTATTGGATATGATCTTGTATGGTATTTCAAATATGGTAACTATATTCTTGATCACAAACTTTATCACTTTTGTAACGACCCGCCATTCATTCCACAGAATGAAGCATCATTAATAAGAAAGAAAGAGATAGAAAAGAGAAAAGATAGAAAAGAAGAACTAAACAACATCAGAATCTCACAATGAAACGAGTAAATTATATTATATCACATAAGATATTAGATAGTATCATGTACATCAGAGTTACACAATGCATACATCACATACTAGACAGTTATAAACACATGTCTAGTTATTACAACTCATGTACAACACAGAAAATAGATACAACTCAAACACAGCGGAACCACTATATCTACAAACGTTGAAGCCTCCTTCTCCATTTCCCCTTCAGAACTCGTCAAAGCAAACCTGAATCCCTTGGCTACTCGTAAAAATTTGAGTACCCAAGAGTTTAGGAAAATAGAAATAAACTCCGGGTCAGACATGGGTCTGGTCTGAGTAAACAGGTTAAAGTTGCTTAACTTTAAAAAAACTTTGAAAACAAAGGTATCATGTAAGACTCCCCACACATAAACATGGGCAAGTTTTTACCTTACGCTAACCAAAACATTGATAGAAAATTCTATGATATTATAATATGGTCTAGGGTTTTCAAATAAATAAGAAATAGCCGAAATTGTTACATTTATTAAATTCCAGCTACATAGGTATAAAATCAAAACCGTAAAGGCATATAGGAAGAATGGGTTTCCATCAATGGCAGGGATACTGGGGTACCGTCCGTCACAGTACGTGGCCTAAATCACCGTACCGAGGATCCACCCTAAATCCCCTACAACACAAGGCCGGAACCATCCCTTACTGGATAGTCCCAAACAAGAAAACCCCGAAGTTGTTTCGAACCAACTGCCCACACAACCGAATAAGAAGGGACTCTAGATAGGAGACCATCTCATCCTACTTGGGTGCTATCCACTTAGCCTTGTTGCACCTCCCATGTTTTAGCCATTCCCGGTTGATGAGGCTTGAGGCTACGATTACCTTTAGAGAACACATCTCTTAGAATTCTCATCGTCCACCTGACGATGTTCTGAAAGCATTCAATCCATACAAGTTCGTTCCGGGTTCGAACGAAACCGAAGGCATTACCTCGTTACACTCATTTTGGAATCACCCTCAGAGTTAAGACGATAATCCTTGCACTTTAAATCTTCATCTCTATACAAAGCACTATCTCCGCTAACTCGTTTTGGAATCACCCTCAGTGTTAACGACCATAGCATTTCTCTGAATCTTTACTTGAGATGTCACGACCTATCGTTTAACTTGGATCAATGTGGTTTTCGGCTAATTAAATTTGATACCCGATCCCGGTCTCATCGAAATTCAAACGTATTTTAAAGGCCAAGTTGTTTAAGATTTAAACAATTCAATTCAATTTAATACTTGAATTCACACAGGATTCATCACAGATAAATATCACATATTTATCACAGATATATACAATATCACACCACAGAATATCATAGCATATCATCTAATAGATATCAACCAATTCAGATATTCTACACAAACAATCATCCGTAAGCAACCATTATTAATCTATATTATATTAATTTAATCAACTTAAATTAAATTAATTACTTAAGAATTAATTACTAAATCCTACTTAATCAACCATTAATTAATTACAATCCATTTAATTAATCAATCATCCATCTATCCTAATTAATCACCCTTGATTAATTATTCTCTAATTACTTTAAGTAATTATCTTTTAATTAATTACACAAATTAATTATCCACAAAAAATTACAGCAATTAACCTTTAATTACTGTATTAATTACATTAATTAATAATCCTTAATTAATTACTTTCATTAATTAACTATAATTATTTACACTGATCCTTAATTAATTACATTAATTAATCATGCTTTAATTAATTGCTTTCATAAATCAACCTTAATAATTATAAACAGTAATTAACTAAACTTTTAGTTACTTTTATAAATCCTTTGATTAATTACACCAAGTAATTAATCCTTAATTACTTTATCAAGTAATTATTCTTTTAAATTACTTCCCATTAAGTAATTTCCCTTATATCAATTACATCCAGTAATTCATTTATCAATCACTTACACTAAGTAATTACACTATCAAATCTCATTAAGTAATTATACATAATCAATTACCAAGTGACTATCTTTAATTAATTAACAAATTAATCAACTTAAATTAATCACATTCATCTCTTTAATCACAACTGAGTAATTCATCCCTTAATTACTCTTCAAACAAATCAATTAATCTTTAATTATAGATTAATTATTCTTTAACTATTAATTAATAAACCTTAATTATTAATCAATATCCTTTAATACAAAGTAATCAATCCCTAATTACTTTTATCATTAATTAATTAACCTTAATTAACTAATTAATTAACCTTAATTAACTAATTAATTATTTCTTAATATCAATTAATAAAACTTAATAATTAATTACTAACCTTAATTACAAATTAATTAATCTATAATTACCAATTAATCAATCCTTAATTAATTAACCCTTTAATAATAGTTAATTAATCCTTAATTAACTTTAATTATAGATTAATAATCTCTTAATTGTTAATTAAGAAAAACTAATTATTACTTAATAAAACTTTATTAAGTACTTCTTAATTACTAGTTTAATTAACTCTTAATTACTTAATTAATTAATAAATAATTACAAATTAATTAATCTCTAATCATTAATTAATCCATCATAATTATTACTTAATTAAATTAATTATTCTTAATTAATTACTTAATTAATTCTTATCAATAATTAATTAAATTAATTAATTAAACTTAAATTAATTTCAACTCATTAAGAATCTTAATTATCCTTAAGATAAAACATTATCATTATAACATTTGATCTTTAGAAATTAACTTACTTAATTAAATCATTAATTAAGTTTTAAAATAAAATAACCCTTAATTACTTATCCCAATTATTAATTAATAATTCTTAATTACAAGTTAATAAATCACTTGAAACCCTTAACTGTTAATTTATAAATCACTAATCATTAACTAATTTAATTAACAAATCACCCTTTAATTATTCCATTTATTACCAAACTTAAATTAAGATTTTAAGATAAAACATTTCCTTATTAATTTCAACTTAAGTTTGAAAATAACTTAAGAATTTTACTTAAAAATCTAAGTTTACAAATCATACAAATTAATTTATACAAACAATTCATTTCAAAGAAATGAATTTCCAAAAGAACTGTTTTAACTTAATTATTTAAAATTTAAAAACTGGTTAAACATTTGCTTTGTTTTAACCCATATGTACCTGAACTAAAACCAAGTACACCTTCCTCTTCTCTTCTTATTAAAATAGTTTAACTTAAATTTTAAAAACTGTTTAGTTTAAAAATCTGAAAACTGTTTGGTTAAATTTTAAAAACTATTAAAACCTTAACAGTTTCTCACATGCTCGCATATGACCTAGAGAAAACTCAAGCCATAACTCTAATATCCCGAAACCATCTTCGAGGCATCAAACAAACCCAAACCCAGACACCGCTGACACCACCATGCCACTGTGCACCTGCACCACTCAATGATGATCTTCCGACCATCGCCAGAGCCTCCCACACATCCATGATTGCTCCAGCAACCTACCCCGATCATCAAAGCACCATCATAGGCCATGATCCCAAATCGAACCATCCAGTAGAACCAAGAACCAAAACATCACTAGAAAACAATTTGAATCCCACTTCTCCGATCACTAGAGTCGTGTGAACTCCGTCCATAGCTGCGTCTGACATTCACGCCACCATTCCCAGATTTACGTGCCACTCGATTCACCATAGGTGACGCCCTCCTCCCAAATTTGACCACAACCAAAACTAGGTTAAAATCCTAATTCAACCTGCCGCCGCCACCACGATGAACTACCACAACTTCTACCATTTTTCCTTGCTCCTCTGATCAACCACAACATGCACAGCTCAAAATGCACAACATTTTTCCTTGCTCCGTCCATACCATTTTTCCTTGCTCCTCTGATAAATAAAAAGATATGAAATTTTGATACGTTTGTAAACACTAAAACCTGGAAAACAAAGATATATTGACATGCACAGCTCACAGAAGCATACACACAAAATTTATACTTATATATATAAACATATGCAAAGCACTTCAACACAGCAATTCACATGCAACTACTATCATTTACTTAAGCTTTTATGTAAATGTTTACTCACCTTTAAAAGAAATGCAGAGAACTAAAACAATTTTTGAAAGAGCGAAAAACTGGGAACTTGTAAACTGAATGCCTTGATTCCTTTTAAAAATTGTAAAGCTTGCTTTGAAAACCTTGAAATGCTTTGAAATTCTTTTGCTTTGGATCAGATTTACTTGCATGCATACTTGAAAATGTTACAAGCTTGATTGTTAGCAGGCTTGCAAAATGGCTATAGGTTTGATTTTACAGAGCTTTGGTCTAGCACTTGAAAAAAATGGATGTAGGATATTAAACTATGAGTTTGAGCTTCTAAAAATGATTTCAGGTCTGAAACAATGGTTTCTGGGTTGCATTGCAGATTTATTTTGAGGAGTGTTTGCATTGCATTGCATTTGAAAAAAATGTGATAGGATTTGGTTTTGAGAAATTCAGGCTTTGGTTTTGCATTGCATATTTGGTTTGAGGAGATTTTCTGGTTTTGGTTCTATTTGAAAATGTAAAAATGAATAAAGAAGATGGAAGGGAGGAAGAATATAGATTTATATAGATTTGTTTTAAATTAAAGAAAAATAAAATAGAAATATGACACTTGTCATTAAAGTCTTAATTACCTTAGACATGTTTGAACATGCATATAAAATTAACATTTGTAATTATTTATTTCATATGTTTTAAAATGATTTAAAAGCCTTTTTAAATTAAATTTCCTAATTAATTAATACATATATTAGTTATAAATGCTTTTATTAATTCATATACATAAAATTCTTTTAAAAGAAATAAAATAAAAACCAATTATAATTTAAATAAAATCATATACGATATACATTTAATCCATTTTTAAATGCTAATATAACTTTTGTATTTATTTACTATTAAATAAATACTTTCTAAATTTATATAAATAATCTCCTTAGGGAAAATAATATAAAACAAAATCTTATTTAAATAAAAACTTATTTATACATTTCATATCAAAATATATCAAAATACTTATCTTTAAAAGATCCAAATTTAAATCCAGATTCAAATTCAAATTTTACTTTTAAAATCTAATTTAAAAATCAAGTCAAACATTTATATTTACATTTTAAGTAAATACATTATTAAGTTTGAAATTGATTATTCCATTTAAAAACAACTTAAATACATACATACACACACACACACACACACACACACACACATATATATATATTTAAACAATACTTATTAAATTTGAAAATGATAAGTCTATTTAAAATCAAATTTATAAATTAACATAAATTATTAATTATTCTTATTTAAAATCAATCTATAACCATAATTAAAACATCACATTATTATTATTTGGTTATTTATATTTTAAAATAACAATTTTATCAATTTTAAATAATTTAAGTTAAGAGATTGTCCCATTTTAAATTCCTTGAAATTCTGGGATATCATATCCCTTCCCCCTTAAAAGAATTTCGTCCCCGAAATTTAAAACAAAAGATAATCCAAAGGTTTTTAATTTTATTTTAACAATCCAAGCATACACATCCACCACACACTATTAATCAAACAACCATTCATCCAAACAAACAATTTCATCCAAACAAACAATTCATTCAAACAAAAAATTCTAGCTATCCAGACATAGATCCGGATAAGCCTCCTAAAATTATCTAGAGTTTCCCAAATACAGACACTGGGATACTCGCTCTACTAAATCTAAACTGGCTACACCATTAAGCTACTGAGCTTCCACTCATCTAGATCTACTATCTACACAAGATATCTAACCACAGACAAGATCGACTCAACTATCAAAACCTCCTAAACTACTGGTTCCCCAACCAGTGATGGATCATACATGTACTCTCTCAGAGATACGTGAAATACATTGAGTCACAGTCTTCCAAACTAGAAATTCAATCTCGAAGCCAAAACACTTATCCTCACTAAAAACTCAGAAAGATCCAATATACTCGGAGCTATCTTTCTAGTCTTACCCAATCTTATTTGCTCCCTTTACCGAAGAAATAACAACATCGAAGTCTCCATCTTCGAATTCCAAATTCTTCCGTCTCAAATCCACAGAACTCTTATGACGATCCTGGGCTGTCTTCATCCTTCCTGATCAGTTCAACCTTCGCTAATGCTTCTTGGACAAACATGACCAAAAACAATCCAACAAACGCATCCTCTCAAGATCTACCGAAATCAAGAACACAAACTCTATTCCACAATTATCAGTAGATTATAACTTACTTCTCCTATCCGGAAAAGACAAAACAGACGCACTCGCCAATCCGACCTTCATGCCCTGAAAATCTTCTAGTAGAAACCCTCTAATCCAAACACTGCAACTTCCAGTTGCTTCCACTCTAGAACAACTACCACCTAGCTTCCGCTGCACAACTCTAATGTGGAGCAGACAAGAATGCCGTCGATGAACACGAGCACAAACTGGGCCAACACATCCGGAAAACTTGGTTTCTCAGATCCATAAAGAGAAAACACAGAAGTCTCACAAAATCTTGAGCTGCTTCACCCAAAATCTCTTCCCAGAAGACACCGGAAAATCTCTGATAACTCTATAACACCTACATCCTCTAGAGATGCCACAAACTCAAGCAAAAGGTTTTCCAAAAGAACATTCTAACTATTGCAAGTCACTTTTATGATCCTATCCAGTCTAATATCTAAAGATTACTGTTCTCTCTTTACCATCGGAACAGTCATAGTGCTTGACCAATACATTTTAATAAATGGGTCCACTTTGCAGCTTCTGAACTCCACCTCTAGGAAACTGCTAAGCCAAAAGATCTTTCAGCTGGAACACAAAACACCCGAGCTGCACTGCTGCTACAGATGCCAAAACTCCTTATCCAAAGCTCCTTGAGAAACTTGAACCTCAAACCAAAGAAAAACATCCGGCTGAACTCAGCCCTATCACCGATGCAGACACACTTCCTTAAACTTGCTCCAAATAAAACATCTTAGGAGACATTCATAGTCACTGTGTCTCATCACACAGCTACTACTTCCTGAGGTAGCCAAGATACCATCACTTGCTTCTGCTTAACCAACAGATCCAAACTCTCGAAAATCCGCTCACACGAGCGCGATCAAACTTATACCTCAATGATGGACTCCGAACCTTAACAGGTTTCCTTCAGAGATCAATGAAATCCTTGCACCTTACCGCAAAGCTCACTCGAGACGGTATTAGGTCTACAGTCTCGAAATATACACTTCCAACCTCAAACATTCAAACTCCAACCATTGGTAGTCGTGTTACACACCACTACCCTATCTACCTTTATAACTCATATTGAAAAACTCGAACAGGTAACCCAACAAAAAAGGTAGAATATATATATATAGTTATAAAAATTTACAAGTACGCTCTCTCAAAATAGACACCGCTCTAGAGCCTAGGTATTCGCTCAACCTATGCTCTGATACCATTATAACGACCCGCCATTCATTCCACAGAATGACGCATCATTAATAAGAAAGGAAGAGATAGAAAAGAGAAAAGATAGAAAAGAAGAACTAAACAACATCAGAATCTCACAGCGGAACGAATAAATTATATTATATCACATAAGATATTACATAGTATCATATACATCAGAGTTACACAATGTATACATCACATACTAGACAGTTATAAACACTTGTCTAGTTATTACAACTCATGTACAACATAGAAAATAGATACAACTCAAACACAGCGGAACCACAATATCTACAAACGCTGAAGACTCCTGCTCCATATCCCTCCAGAACTCGTCAAAGCAAGCCTGAATTCCTTGGCTATTTGCAAAAATTTGAGCACCCAAGAGTTTAGGAAAACAAAAATAAACTCTGGGTCAGATATGGGTCTGGTGTGAGTAAACGGGTTAAAGTTGCTTAACTTTAAAAAAACTTCAAAAACAAAGGTATCACGTAAGACTCCCCACACATAAACACGGGTAAGATTTTACCTTACGCTAACCAAAACATTGATAGGAAATTCTATTACATTATAATAGGGTATAGGGTTTTCAAATAAATAAGAAATAGCCGAAATTGTTACATTTATTAAATTCCAGCTACGTAGGTATACAATCAAAACCATAAAGGCATGTAGGAAGAACGGGTTTCCATCAATGGCTGGGCTACTGGGGTACCGCCCGTCACAGCACGTGGCCTAGATCACTATACGGAGGATCCACCCTAAATCCCCTGCAACATAAGGCCGGAACCATCTCTTACTGAACAGTTTCGAACCAACTGCCCACACAGCCGAATAAAAAGGGACTCTATACATGGTTCCATCTCATCCTACTTGGGTGCTACCCACTTAGCCTTGCTGCACCTCCCCTGTTTTAGGCATTCTCGGTTGATGAGGCTTGAGGCTGCGATTACCTTTAAAGAACACATCTCTTAGAATGCTCATCGTCCACCTGACAATGTTCTGAAAGCATTCAATCCATACAAGTTCGTTTTGGTTCGAACAAAACCGAAGGCATTATCTCGTTACACTCATTTTGGAATCACCCTCAAAGTTAACGATGATAACCCTTCCACTTTAAATCTTCATCTCTATACAAAGCACTATCTCCGCTAACTCGTTTTGGAATCACCCTCAGAGTTAACGACCATAGCCTTTCTCTGAATCTTCACTTAAGATGTCATGACCTATCGTTTAACTTGGATCAATGTGGTTTTCGGATAATCAAATTTGATACCCGATCCTGGTCTCATCGAAATCCAAACGTATTTTAAAGGCCAAGTTGTTTAAGATTTAAACAATTCAATTCAATTTAATACTTGAATTCACACAGCATTCATCACAGATAAGTATCACACATTTATCACAGATATATACAATATCACACCATAGAATGTCATAGCATATCATCCGATAGATATCACCAATTCAGATATTCTACACAAATAATCATCCATAAGCAACCATTATTAATCCATATTATAATTAATTTAATCAACTTAAATTAAATTATTTACTTAAGAATTAATCACCAAATCCTGCTTAATCAACCATTAATTAATTACAATCCATTTAATTAATCAATCATCCATCAATCTTAATTAATCACCCTTGATTAATTATTCTCTAATTACTTTAAGTAATTATACTTTAATTAATTACACAAATTAATTATCCACAAAAAATTACAGTAATTAACCTTTAATTACTTTATTAATTACATTAACTAATAATCCTTAATTAATTACTTTCATTAATTAAATATAATTAATTACATTGATCCTTAATTAATTACATTAATTAATCATGCTTTAATTAATTGCTTTTATAAATCAACCTTAATAATTATAAATAGTAATTAACTATTCTTAATTACTTCTTAATTAACTTCTAATTACTTTTATAAATCCTTTGATTAATTACACCAAGTAATTAATCCTTAATTACTTTTGTTAAGTAATTATTCTTTTAAATTACTTCCCATTAAGTAATTTCCCTTATATCAATTACATCCAGTAATTCATTTATCAATCACTTACACTAAGTAATTACACTATCAAATCTCATTAAGTAATTATACTTAATCAATTACCAAGTGACTATCCGTCGTTCGTAGCTCGGTTGGTTAGGGAGCTGGGAGATGGGGACTAAAGGACTGTGTCCGGGCAGGTTCGACTCCCAGCGCCTAACCATCAGTGGGAGTTTCTATGTTAAGCATCCGTGTGCGACGACTAAATAAAAGCGGGGTAGACACACGGCGTGGGGTTTACTTAAGTGAGTATCAATGAATACCATGATCTTAAGGTTCCCCATGATATCCAAAAAAAAATTACCAAGTGACTATCTTTAATTAATTAACAAATTAATCAACTTAAATCAATCACATTCATCTCTTTAATTACAGCTAAGTAATTCAACCCTTAATTACTCTTCAAGCAAATCAATTAATCTTTAATTATAGATTAATTATTCTTTAACTATTAATTAATAAATCTTAATTACTAATCAATATCCTTTAATACAAAGTAATCAATCCCTACTTACTTTTATAATTAATTAATTAACCTTAATTAACTAATTAATTATCTCTTAGTTATCAATTAATAAAACTTAATTATTAATTAATAACCTTAATTACAAATTAATTAATCCATAATTAGCAATTGATCAATCCTTAATTAATTAACCCTTTAATAGTAGTTAATTAATCCTTAATTAACTTTAATTGTAGATTAGTAATCTCTTAATTATTAATTAAGAAAAACTAATTATTACTTAATAAAACTTTATAAAGTACTTCTTAATTACTAGTTGAATTAACTCTTAATTACTTAATTAATTAATTAATAATTACAAATTAATTAATCTCTAATCATTAATTAATCCATCATAATTATTAGTTAATTAAATTAATTATTCTTAATTAATTACTTAATTAATTCTTATCAATAATTAATTAAATTAATTAATTAAACTTAAATTAATTTCAACTCATTAAGAATCTTAATTATCCTTAAGATAAAACATTATCATTAAAACATTTGATCTTTAGAAATTAACTTAATTAAATCATTACTTAAGTTTTAAAATAAAATAACCCTTAATTACTTATCCCAATTATTAATTAACAATTCTTAATTACAAGTTAATAAATCACTTGAAACCCTTAACTGTTAATTTATAAATCACTAATCATTAACTAATTTAATTAACAAATCACTCTTTAATTATTCCATTTATTATCAAACTTAAAGTAAGTTTTTACGATAAAACATTTCCTTATTAATTTCAACTTAAGTTTGAAAATAACTTAGGAATTTTACTTAAAACATCTAAGTTTAGAAATCATTTAAATTAATTTATACAAACAATTCATTTCAATGAAATGAATTTCCAAAAGAATTGTTTAACTTAATTATTTAAAATTTAAAAACTGGTTAAACATTTGCTTTGTTTTAACCCTTATGTACCTGAACTAAAACCAAGTACACCTTCCTCTTCTCTTCTTATTAAAATAGTTTAAATTAAATTTTAAAAACTGTTTGGTTTAAAAATCTGAAAACTGTTTGGTTAAATTTTAAAAACTGTTAAAACCTTAACAGTTTCTCACATGCTCGCATATGACCCAGAGAAAACTCGAGCCATAACCCTAATATCCCGAAACCATCTTCGAGGCATCAAACAAACCCAAACCCAGACACCACTGACACCACCATGCCACTGTGCACCTGCACCACTCAACGATGATCTTTCGACCATCGCCAGAGCCTCCCACACATCCATGATTGCTCCAGCAACCTATCCTGATCATGAAAGCACCATCATAGGCCATGATCCCAAATTGAACCATCCAGCAGAACCAAGAACCAAAACATCACCAGAAAACAATTTGAATCCCACTTCTTCGATCACTGGAGTCGTGGCAACTCGGTCCATAGCTGCGTCTGACGTCCACACCACCATTCCCAGATTTACATGCCACTCGATTCACCATAGGTGAAGCCCTCCTCCCAAATCTGACCACAATCAAAACTTGGTTAAAATCCTAATTCAACCTTCCACCGCCGCCACGACGAACTACCACAACTTCTACCATTTTTCCTTATTCCTCTGATCAACCATCTAGCTCTCGTAAGAAACACGACCACCAAAAACGCTCCAGTCACCAGAGATCATCGAAAAACTCCATTTTGGTCACCTAAGAACTGTACCCATATTTCAATTCTAAAAATTATGATTTTTGTTTTATAAATCTTATTTTCCAAAAGTGATTCAAGAATTAAATTTGAATCAGTAAAATACAAAACTTGATTTTTACAAGTTTTAAAGATTTCTACTGTTATTTCCCAAATACAAGCATATTTCAGACCTTAGTACTTGTTTATATTTTCAGTACTTAGATTATGCTAAAACTAAGTTATTATGTTTTTAATCCAAGTGTTAACAATCAATAAATAAAAAGATATGAAATTTTGATACGTTAGTAAACACTAAAACCTGGAAAACAAAGATATATTGACATGCACAGCTCAAATCAGAAGCATACACACAACATTTATACTTATATATATAAACATTTGCAAAGAACTTCAACATAGCAATTCACATGCAACTACTATCATTTACTTAAGCTTTTATGTAAATGTTTACTCACCTTTGAATGAAATGCAGAGAACTAAAGCAATTTTTGACAGAGCTTGAAAAACTAGGAACTTGTAAGCTGAATGCCTTGATTCCTTTTAAAAATTGTAAGGCTTGCTTTGAAAACCTTGAAATGCTTTGAAAACTTTTTGCTTTGGCTCAGATTTACTTGCATGCGTACTTGAAAATGTTACAGGCTTGATTGTTAACAGGCTTGCAAAATGGCTACAGGTTTGATTTTATAGAGCTTTGGTCTAGCACTTGAAAAAAATAGATGCAGGATATTAAACTTTGAGTTTGAGCTTCTGAAAATGATTTCAGGTCTGAAACAATGGTTTCTGGGTTGCATTGCAGATTTATTTTGAGGAGTGTTTGCATTGCATTTGAAAAAAAAATGTGACAGGTTTTGGTTTTGAGAAATTCAGGCTTTGGTTTTGCATTGCATATTTGGTTTGAGGAGATTTTCAGGTTTTGGTTCTATTTGAAAATGTAAAAATGAACAAAGAAGATGGAAGGGAGGAAAAATATAGATTTATATAGATTTGTTTTAAAATTAAAGAAAAATAAAATAGAAATATGACACTTGTCATTAAAGTCTTAATTACGTTACACATGTTTGAACATGCATATAAAATTAACACTTGTAATTATTTATTTCATTTGTTTTAGAATGATTTAAAAGCCTTTTTAAATTAAATTCCTAATTAATTAATAAATATATTAATTATAAATGCTTTTCTTAATTCATATACATAAAATTCTTTTAAAAGAAATAAAATAAAAACCAATTATAACGTAAATAAAATCATATATGATATACATTTAATCCATTTTTAGATGCTAATATAACTTTTGTATAATGTAAATAAAGACAAGAACTCTTTGGGTTAAAAGGAAGAAGTACAATGTCGATTGTTAACCCTAACTCGTTCACAAGTTAACAGGTCCACGAGTTAAGGCATGTACGACTCAAGGCATGTACGACTCAAGGCATGTACGAGTTAAAGGATACATGAGTCAGCAACTTCCTACAACTTAAAGACCTCTACGAGTTAGCAAGCTTACGAGATAAGCAGCCTACGAGTTAAGGAGTACCCGAGTTAAGCTACTTGCGAGATAAGCCTTTACGAGTTAGCATATCTACAAATTAGCAAGTGTACGAGTTAAGATCTTCCACAAGTTAAGCCTCTACGAGTTAATCCTCTGCGAGTTAAGATCTTCTACGAGTTAGCAGGCATACGAGTTAAGAAAAGCTAACGACTTAAGGTCTTTACGACTTAAGGAAATTGATGGCCTACGACTTAATGATAACTGCAGTTTGTACGACTTAAGACCCTTACGACTTAAAGAAGTTATACGACTTAAGGAGGATACGACCTAAAGACACACCTCTTAACTCGTCTACGAGTTAAGACTTGCTTTAAACCAGTTGCAATTGGTTAAGTCGACTACGACTTACGACATAAAAAGAGTCGTATACGACTTAAGAAGGGAAATTAGCAATTGCAGCCAGACAACTCGCACACGACTTAGAACTTAGGGATGGGTTCAAAAAAGGGGAACTGCCATAGACTCGGCTCAGTGACCCGGGGACGACTTACCTTAAGTCGAACACGACTTATCTTAAGTCGGCCACGAGTTAGGACTTAGCACTTTTTCCGCCCAGAACTCTCTATAAATATGAAACCATCTCCAACATGCAAAGGACTTTTGGGCTCATTCTCTTCAAGCGCCATTACTCTGCCGAATTCCAGACGACTTCAAAGCTTTTTAGATCCAACAAACTTCTAAAGGAACTCCATGAAGGAATCATCCACATTCACCATGGATTTGAAGATGATTGTCAACATCAAAGCTTGAGCTACTTGTTTCACATATCCTATCACTTGAAGTGTGTTGTAATTGAAAGATCTTGTAAAGAATTGTAATCAAACTAGTGATAAAAAGATTAAAGTGGACGTAGGCTGGATTATAAGCCGAACCACTATAAATACTGTGTCTCTTACCGTTTTTCTACATACTTTCTGCTTATTTCTGTTTCCCGTACAAACGGGTGGTGCTTTCACAATCACATCTTATACACCAGGGTGTTAGCGTTTAAATTTTTTCGTTAACATTTTGGTGCTTTCACTGAGAATTGAACTCAGGACATCTATCATCATTGTTTCAGAAAGATTTGTAGATAGAGTTTCTTTAAGAACCAGAAGTCTATCCGAAATCATGGCTCCTGGAAGGAAAAGTAAATCTGTGAGATCTGCAAACATTCAAGAGGGAACCTCCACTTCCCCAACACCAAATCAAGCCACTCCAGCTGTTGGAGTTTCAAAAGCGGAATTGGACGCTGCTATCTTTGGGTTGAATCAGCAAATAAATGCCCAGAACGCGCAATTGGAAGCTCAGAATGCTCAGAATGCTCTGATTCTGAATAGGTTAAACGATCTGCTCGGGGCAAACCGTCAACCTGCGAATAATGAAAGGAACTTTGTCGGTAATGTCCATGATGCTGAAACTAGAAACATTCCCGAAAGGGCTGCTAGCCCCTTTGAACAGACATTGCCTGAGGCTGGAGGATCCAGAAATAGGAATGACGAAGAATATCTTTCTGGTATGGTTCGACAGATTATGAAAGAAAGTATGCAAAGGGTCGAAGATGAGAAAGAGTGGGGTTTCGCTCCGAGCAAGACTCCGTTTACTGAAAAGATCCTAAAAGCTGAATTCCCAAGGAAGTTCGTCCCTCCGACCATTCCAGCTTACAAAGGGACAAGTGATCCAAATGAGTTCCTGTACAAATATGATTGGCACATGACAGGTGCCAGAGCTTCTGACGAGATAAAATGCCGCTATTTTCCTGTGTATTTGGAAGGGGTAGCTCTGCTTTGGTTCACAAAACTACCTGTCCGGTCCATCGATCAGTTTTCAGACCTAACCAGGAAATTTAAAGAGCAATTTAGGCTATATGCTTCAAAGGCAAAAGACATCATGTCGTTATCCGGTTTGGAACAGAATCCGGGGGAAACTATCAAGTCTTTTTTAAATCGCTTTAATATAGCGTTAGCTGAGGTGGATAATGCAGAACCCCGCATGGTCTTGACCTATTTGATGAGAGCTATTGATAAGTCAAGTGAATTCGGAAAGTGGCTGAACATGAAGGAGCCAAATTCTCTGGAAAAGTTCTACAAAAAGGCGGATGAATTCATGCGTTTGGAAAGCCGTCCTGTCCCGGCAAAGGCAACAGTAGAGAAAGCTGAAGACAACACTGCTGCGCCACGTAAGAATGGATCTGTGGGACAGAAAAGAGAAAATAATGATGGAAGGAAACAACACAATTCGAAGAAGCCTCGATCCTTCAAGCCATCAGAATATACTCCTTTGTTAGAGACACCAGAGCGCATCTACCTGGCTACAAAAGATTCTTTTGAGTATCCCAAACCTCCTGTTCTCAGAACCGGAAGAAAAGCTGTGCAAAGTGGGAAGTTCTGTCGCTTCCATAATCAGCCTGGTCATGACACAGACGACTGCCGTCAATTGAAAAATATAATCGAAGAATTGCTAAGAGAAAATAAGCTGCAGCAATTTGTGAAGAAGAGTGGAAATGATCCTGCTTCGTCAAGTCAGGGGCAACAAGCTCTTGCTCATCAGCCCAGGACAAATGAGAAGGCCGCAGGACATGAATCTGGAAGGCCAGTTATTAATGTCATCACAGGAGGACCCCACCCAGCAGGCAGAAGCTGGGGTGAAATGGAGAGGTACACTCGAGCTCTGAAACATATGCCAACTGAAGAGAATGTCTTTGTTTTAGAGGACTCTACACCCCTGAAACAACAAAGGACTTTTAATGATGATATTGTGTTCAGGGCTAGAGATTCCACGGGCATTGAGGCCCCTACTTTGGACCCGTTAGTCATCTCGGCCGGTATTGGACCGGCTATTGTCAGAAGAGTTCTTATTGATTGCGGCGCATCTTGCAACATCCTCTTCAAGAAAACGTTTGACCAGATGAGAATCCCGATGGCGGATGTGCAAGCCTCATCTCAGAAGATTGTTGGCTTCACTGGGGAGCCAAAGCAACCAGTAGGAACCATTGACTTGCTTGTGGAACTCGGAGAAGGAGAAAGAAAAGTAGTTCGCAAGCAGACTTTTGTGATAGTAGATGAATTTTCTGCTTATAATGCTTTCTTTGGTCGACCTATTCTTGCTGCATTCAAAGCTGTCCTTGCCCCATGGTGTCTTACTATTAAATTCCCTACAGACAATGGGGTAGGAGTTATTAAAGGAGACCAGAACGCTGGGCGAGAATGTTATATGACAGAGCTGCGAGAAACAAGGAAGAGAGAAATGGGGAAAGATGCGGCAACCCCAATCCGCATCAAAACACCAACCCTATAGCAACTACAGGGCGGACCCTGCACTGGCGAGCATAGCGGGGCACGAAAAGTGATGGATCCTAGAAAGGCCAGTGCGGGGGAGAGTAGGGTGGTACCAGCAGAAACAACGATACCGGTGCCCGTTGATCTGAAGGACCCAAACAAGGTGCTGAATGTGGGTTCACAACTTAATGTGTCAGTTCAGAATGCCTTGATATCTTTTTTGAAAGCAAACCTGGATGTTTTCGCTTGGACCCATGCCGATATGTGCGGAATATCCCCAGAAGTTGCGGTACATGCTCTGAATATTGACCCAAAGTTCACGCCAGTAAAGCAGAAAAGAAGAATCCAAGGTCTAGAAAGATCGACAGCATTGAAAGAGGAAGTTGACCGGCTCATGGAGAATAATTTCATCAGAGAATCTACCTATCCAAATTGGGTTTCAAATCCAGTGCTAGTTAAGAAAGCCAATGGTAAATGGAGAGTGTGCATCGACTTTTCAGATCTAAACAAGGCCTGTCCCAAAGACTGCTTCCCATTACCCAGGATCGATCAACTGGTAGATGGAACAGCGGGTCATGAATTGTTGTCTTTTATGGATGCCTACTCCGGATATAATCAGATCATGATGCATGAGCCAGATCAGAAGGACACAAGCTTTATCACCGATGTCGGTCTTTACTGTTACAGAGTTATGCCCTTTGGGTTGAAGAATGCGGGGGCAACATACCAAAGACTGGTTAATGCTATGTTCAAACCGCAGTTGGGAAAGACTATGGAAGTTTACGTTGATGACATGCTAGTAAAATCTAAGAAAGCAGTGGATCACATCGAACACTTAGCAGAAATGTTCGCAATTCTCCGAAGATACGGAATGAAGCTTAACCCTTTAAAATGTTCTTTCGGGGTAGAATCTGGGAAGTTCTTGGGTTTCATCGTGAGCGCTAGGGGCATTGAAGCTAGTCCAGCTCAAATCACTGCTCTAAAAGAAGTCAAAGCTCCTAAAACAAAGAGGGAATTGCAAAGTCTCAATGGAAAAATTGCCGCCTTAAGTCGGTTCATATCCAAAGCTACTGATAAATGCATTCCATTCTTCGACGCTCTAAAGAAAGGAAAGAAAAACTTTGACTGGACTCCCGAATGCCAGAAAGCTTTTGAAGAATTGATTCAACATATGGAAACGCCTCCAATACTTTCCAGGCCCGGCGATGGCGAGGATCTTCTTATATACTTGGCAGTTTCATCTCATGCTTTAAGTGCAGCGCTGGTACGGGAAGACAAAAGGATTCAACATCCAGTTTACTATATCAGCAAAAGACTCACTGGGGCAGAAATGAATTACTCCAAGTTGGAAAAACTCGCCTATTGTCTATTGATTGCCTCAAGAAAGTTGAGGCAATATTTCCAGGCTCATCCTATCAAAGTCCTCACTGATCAACCTTTAAAGCAAGTCTTGTTTCGCCCTGAGACTTCGGGCCGCCTTTTAAAGTGGAATATTGAATTGAGCCAATATGACATCACTTATCATCCTAGAAAAGCGATCAACGGACAAGCTTTGGCAGATTTTATTGCAGAATTTACAGACAAGGGTAACAGCGAGGAAGAAACAATCGAGAACTCCCCAACCCAATGGAAGTTGTTTGTAGATGGCGCAAGAAATGATTACTGTTCAGGTGCTGGAATTGTTCTTGAAACTCCTGAAGGCCGGTCATTATGCTATGCGCTAAGATTAGAATTTCCTTCAACAAACAATGAAGCAGAATATGAAGCTCTGATCGCTGGTTTGAAAATTGCTAAAGAACTAAACATTCGAGCGTTACAGATCTTCAGTGATTCTCAGCTTATAGTATGCCAAGTCAAGAAGGAGTTTCAAACGAAAGGAGGAAATCTGCCCGCTTATGTGTCAAAGGCTTGGGAACTTTTATGTGAATTCGACCATTACACGATAAGTCATATTCCTCGAGAAGAAAACATGAAAGCAGATTCTCTCGCAAAATACTCAAGTTCTGGCGAAGCCCAATCCTTAGGGTTAGTTCCAGTGGAAGTTTTGTCAAATCCGAGCATTGATGAAATGGATATCGATTGGGTTATGAGTATGTCGCAAGAGCAAGAATCATGGATGACTCCAATAACAAAGTATCTACTCAATGGCTCTTTACCAGAAAACTCTAAAGAACGACAAAAGCTACTGAGAAAAGCTTCTCGATATATAATCCAGGATGGTCAATTATACAGACGAGGATTCTCAATGCCATTGCTTCGATGTGTATCCCGGGAAGAGTCCAAAACAATCCTAACTGAAGTGCATGGAGGAGAATGCGGTGATCATTCAGGTGGTCAAACATTAGCAAAGAAAATTCTCCGATACGGATATTTTTGGCCAGAAATTAATCGGGATGCCGCAGATTACTCCCGAAAATGTGACAAGTGCCAAAGATATGCCAAAATTCCTAGAGCACCTTCTACCGAACTCACACAGATGATCAGTCCATGGCCATTTGCAATTTGGGGAATGGATCTCATTGGGCCGCTACCAACCGCTAAATCAGGGATTAAATATGCTATTGTTGCGGTTGATTATTTTACTAAGTGGGCTGAAGCTGAACCATTGGCTACTATCACTTCTAAGAAAGTGATAAGCTTTGTGACCAAGAATATCATTTGCAGATACGGTGTGCCTCAAAAAATAATCACAGACAATGGTACTCAGTTTGAAAGTGAGGAATTCCAGGATTTTTGCAAACGATTCAAAATCCAGAAAAGCTTTTCGGCAGTAGCTCATCCGCAGGCAAACGGGCAAGTGGAAGCAGTGAACAAGATCATCAAATCAACCATCAAAAAGCAACTCGAAAGAGCAAAAGGTGGTTGGGTCGATAAACTACCACTTGCACTATGGGCATACAGAACTACTCACAAAACTGCAACTGGGCATACTCCTTTTTCGTTAGCATACGGATCGGAAGCAATGATCCCGGTTGAAACAGAGGTCCCTTCACACAGAAGAATCCATTTCAATCAAGCAGAAAATGAAAAGCTGCAACTTGAAGCGCTGGATCTCCTTGATGAAAAAAGAGATGAAGCTAACCTCAGAGTTGCAGCTCATCAGCAAAGGATAGCCAGACATTTCAATTCCAAAGTTCGTCAACGCAGCTTTGAAATTGGAGATCTAGTCCTAAAAAGAATTATGACTGCGACAGGTGTGTTTGGGCCAAATTGGGAAGGACCGTATGTGATAGGTCAGAAACTTCTTGACGGCACATTCAAGCTCACCACAGTTGATGGAGATCAAATTCCAAGGGCATGGAACAGCAATCACTTGCGTCCATACTTTACTTGAAAATTTTGTTGAAACATTGTAAAAAGAATTATGAATGTATGATTCCTGTAATTGAAAGCAATTGTGAAACTGATGCAAGTAAATAATGAAAGAATATAAAGTGGATGTAGGCCCAATTTCATGGCCGAACCACTATAAATCTTGTGTTCCTTATTATCATTATATGTTTGCTTTGTTTTCGATATAAAAATACACAAAATGTATTGCTGAAATATCGATTTAAATTTTTGCAGACAGTGGAGATAAAACTTGCGCATAATAAGACCGAGCGATTCTCACCATCATTCAACAAACAAATTTCAAGTCACAAAGACCCCGAATTCAAATCCTAGATAGGAAATGCTTCAATTGAACGGCTAATGATTTCGATAGGAACGAGCCCTTGCTGATAAATTGAGATTGTTTAAACAAACAAACATCCAATTAGGAAGCTAGTGCCCGTTCTCACGAACTTGCCTGGCAATGAAGTACACTTCCTTGGATTAAACAAGCCACTTGTGAGAAAAAGGGGGATGAAAACTTGAAAAGAAAAAAAAAAAAAAAAAAAAAAAAGGATCGCTGAAAAGGCATAAGCAAGTGAACAGAGGAACAACCAAAGCTACCATCAGCGCCACAAGTCCTCTTCGGAGGCGCAACTCTTCGGATAATAAAAGACCTCTAATGGGTCATATGCCACAAAAAAGAAAGTTCTCTACTCAACAAAAAAGATTGGAGGAGTCATGACCCTCCAACCATGAGAGAGTAACTTCCAGGCGATGAAAACCCTCTCTGAGGCACATTTCACCAGGAGTTGAAGTGTTATAACCGCTCTTCGGGATTTCACTTCACCAGAGTTGAAATGTAAACAAAATAAAAGCCCTCTTCGGAGGCCCATTTCACCAGGAGTTGAAGTGTTATAACTGCTCTTCGGGATTTCACTTCACCAGAGTTGAAATGTAAACAAAATAAAAGCCCTCTTCGGAGGCCCATTTCGCCAGGAGTTGAAGTGTAGCAGCCGCTCTTCGGAATTTCACTTCACCAAAGTTGAAATGTAAAAACAAAGACCTTCTTGAAAGCACACGTTTCACCGAGATTGAAATAAAACTTCCAAGTGTTGAAACGTGAAAAGGCTTTCTTCAAAGGCACAACTCTTTGGGGGTACACGTTTCACCAAGATTGAAATAAAACTTCCAAGTGTTGGAACGTGAGAAATCCCTCCTCAGAGGTACAACCCCCTCCCGGGAACACAATTAAGAAAAAAGACCTCTTTGGAAACCCACGTTTCACCGAGATTGAAATAAAACTTCCAAGTGTTGAAACGTGAAAAGGATTTCTAAAGCATAACTCTTTGGAGGTACACGTTTCACCGAGATTGAAATAAAACTTCCAAGTGTTGAAACGTGAAAAAATCCCTCCTCAGAGGTACAACTTTCTATAAAAAAAAAAATCCTCATCAAAAGCGTACTTTAACTTTCAAAGGAAAAGTAATTTGCCTACTATGAGAAATGATCGTAAAAAGAAAAGAAGTTAAAGTACCCTTCAGAGGTCCGCTTTACCACATAGAGGAATTCACTTGATGAGATATGCACATAAGCAAAAGAAAAAAGTGATTTCTTCGAACGACCAAGCGTAAAAACTTATACGAAGGGAGTTGTACTCTATAAAATTTTCTTTAAAGAATAAAATAATTATTCTTTAGCAAATAAGAGTGTAAGTCCCCTCGAGGTATAGAATATTGCAGCATACTTATGGAATGGGGGCAATATAGTATAATTACACACAATATGGTATAACTAAACCAGCAAAAGGTAACGCTCAAGTAACATACCATAAGCTCGCTGCAATATCAAATAAACTCATGCCAAAACGAATAACAAATGTATTCTTTAATTCAAACAAAAGTTTGTACAAACGAGGAGTCATTTTATTCAATTACAACGCAGGTACAGGTTTCAAAATAAAGAAAAGCGGGGGCCGGTACCCGCACAATTCTCGGCCAGTACATGCAAAACACAAAAAACTAGAAACTGAAGATCTTCACTTCTTTTTGCTGCCTTTAGACCCTTTACCCGGCCGAATGATCAGCTTTTCAGGTCGGCCAGTGGGTATAAGGGAGGAAGGAGAGGTAGGCGCAGCTGGCCCAACTTCTGGCTCCTCTTCAGTGGCAGTGATTATCTTCCCTCTCCTCCTTGATGCTCCTTGCTTCCTTCTCCTCTTTGAGGAAGACTCACTTCCTGGAGTGACAAGTTTAGATAAAGTTATATCGTCAGAAGGAGTCCGCTCCGGAGATATGTCACCTCCCTCAAGTCCCTCATCTTTTTGCTCTTGCGAAGCAATGGGATCATCCAGGCCATGGAGAGCTTCTATTTGTTCTTCTTGTGACCCAGGTTGCGAGGCAGAAGGAGGCGCTACTTGAAGAGATGGAGGAAGGATCACCGGGGGAGAAGAAGCTTGAGTTTGACTCGGTGCTTTCTCTACAAAGGAGAAAAAACTTAAAATATCAGTATCTTTCGAAAAGAGAGGGGATGACGGCTCGTCAAAAGTCGGGAATTCATTAACATTTGAGGAATAATCAAAAGTCGGGAATTCATTGACATTTGAAAAATAATCAAGAAGATCGTCAAGTTCACAAGGAGCGAACGAGCAGTTCACCACTTGGGCTGGTCCGGTGTCAAGTTTACCTGGGGTAGTTGGATCTCTGAGGCTGATTTCATATCGCTGTGCTTCGTTGCTTTCACCACCTTCATCCCCGCCTTGTGCACTTGTAGTTTCAGTTACTGTCTTAGTTGCAGGCGGAGTAGAGGAGCTAGAACCCGTGATGTCAACCACAGGAGAAACTGGAGGTTGGACAGAGGAAGTAAGCGTTAATTCCTTTCCAGAACGTTCCTCTTCCGCCATTCCAGTTCTCATCCTGGCAAGTTGTTCTCGCCCCTTCGCAAGAGCAGCGCGAGCTCCCTCATCCAGGTAACGCGCCTCAAAATCTTCATCGCCATACCCGGCGTCTTTAAACATGTTAAGAGCAGCTTCCCACACCTCGGCCAGGGTGATTTCATACTTAGGACCAAGAAAAGAGAGGCTGCCGCGTCCCAAGACACAATGTAAATAAAAATCGAATAAAGTCGAATTGATATCGTTTTCCATGGTCTGAGCAGTTTCTTCGGCTGCAATTTTGCCAGCCATGGCCTCATCTCGATCTTTTTCGGTCTGAGCAAGTTGGGCTTTTAGCGCTTCAATCTCCATGTCCCGGGCGCTCAGTTTATTCTGCAGCTGGGTGACATCAGTGCGGTGGTTCTCTACAGCTTGTTCCAACCTCTCAGCTTTAGCTTCAGCGTCCCTCTGGCTGGCGTGCGCATCTCGCACTTGTTTTTGCAATACCTCTTCTCTTTGGGTGTAAGTATTAGTAGAAGAGGCAAGATCATCTTTGAGCTGCTTTACTTCAGCTTCGAGTTTTTCATTGTATTCGGCTATCTCCTTCATCTCAGCGTTGTGTTGATCAAGAATCTTCTGCCATTCTGATTTGTCATTTTCCATGGTCAGCATTGCTTCGATGTTAGCCCGATTAACTCTTTGAAGTTCATCAACCAGCTTTTGCCATCCAGACATTCTATCGATATCAAGCTTGACAGCATCGAGATTTCTGTACATAGCTTCTTTGTCGATGGGGACCAAATCAAGGTCGAAGCGTACCCCCCTCAAACACCAGTTCGGGAATCGGCTCTGCAAAGTCGGGGGGCCCCTTTCAACATGGTATGAAGGCCTGTTGAGAAGTGTTTGGATGGCACTTCCTTCAAGAGCAGGAGATTTGGAAGGGATGTCAATAGAAACTGAGGCACCAGGTCTCTCAGATGTCACGGGCACGTGCTCCTCGCCAAGTTTGGTCCGCTTTCTCGAATCCTCAATATGGCTCTTCCCCCTATCATCGTGCGTTTTACGTTTATGGGAGTCATCATCCCTTGGGAAGGATTCATGTCGCGTGCCCGCTCCCTCATGACGTTCTTCATACCTTCTCCTCTCTTCAGCTTTTCGCGCAGCTCTCTGCTCATTGGTTTCTCTGGGATCGGCATAGTATTGCTTGTAGTCATAGCTGCCACGCCCTCCATAGCGTCGAAAGTCCTTGTAATAAGAACCGCTGCCGCTGCGCCCCATAGAGGAATCTGAAAAGGCAAAAATAGCAAGTCTTAGAAACTCCCGAAGAAAAGAAGTTAAATATGAACAAATGCCGAAAAATCCTAAGTGTTGTGTGATGTGCAAGCTACGCGCATTAAGCTACAAACCACTCATTGGTGTAGGGGTGATGATAGCTTGGGTATGAGGAGTTGGTGTTTGTGTTGGTGTTAGTCGAAGAAGGGACGTCGCCTCAATTATAGGAGAGATAGTTTTAGACACGTCATCTCTAAAAAGCTCCTGTGAGGTCACTATTATGTCGCTCAACCCATCATAAACATCGTCACCATCATGCTCGGTGAGACTTGTTTTCTCAGTTCCTACATCAGCTAATCCCCCGAGAGGCTGTGAAGGTCCTTCTTCTTCCTCAATCGGGGCAAGTGCCGTCTTACTAGATGACCCCATAATGCCGGTAGGGGTGGAACATTTCACCAATGAAGCTTCGATGTTAGACTCTTTTGATGAAGATTGTTCGATAGTAACGGGGGCATCTGATGCTTCAGTCGGGGAATCGGGAACTTCAGTCGGGGCTTCATGAGGCTGAGTATAGCGAGAAGAGTGAAGAAGCCCGTATTGATGTAAAAAGTCATCTCTCAGCAAAAACTTTATATTCCTCTCTTCTACTGGCACAACATTCAATCTTTCAAAAATTTGCTTATAGCCTGGGTCTCTAGAAGGAGGTGGAAGCGCTGAAAAGTAAAAAGGGAAATTAACATCTAACTACTCAGGCTATGAAAAGATTTTATAAGGAAAACATGTGTCAGGAATAAAGCTGAACGCCCTTACTTCCAACTCTCCACACACCATAAAACCCCGGAGGGCAACGAACATAGAAGAATTGGGTTAAAAACCCTGTGAGCAGTATCAGGGAGGCCAACAATCAGTTTGCGGTTTCGGGCGCTCCTCACAACAGTAATGGAAGGATGATCCTTAGTCCGAGCAAAAGAGCATAGATAACAAACTTCACCAAAGCTTGGAAGTCGATCAAGTGTTCTCCTAAAAAGCACACACAACCCCATTAGAATGGCATAGCCATTGGGGTGTAGCTGGGATGGAGCAATGGCCAGTTGACGGAGAAGTTGTTGGAAAAAGTCATTGAAAGGAGGAATGCCTCCACTTAGGCACATTTGCCGGTTAATTGTCACAAAGCCAGAAGGAGCTATATCGGCAGTGTTATTTCTTTCGGGAAGAATGGCATCTGATTCAACGATACCAAACTGAGCACACAACTGGCGAAAAACTTTGTATGATAGTGAAGTAGGAGCTCTTTCGGGAGGATTAACCAGTGGAGCCGGAAGAACAGTTACCTCTTCAGTCCGAACTGTTGTATCACCTTCCTGAGAAGTCATTCTACACAAACAACTGGATATTCAAATATGAAGGTGCACGTTTCCTAAAAAAGTGTTGAAGTGTTGTGCAAAAAACTAATAAAAAAAAATAATAATAACAAGTAAATATAACTGAAATAAAACTAGTCGACGATTGATCGATTACAAAAATTTCAGAACTTGTTAGTCTTTAGTTCAAGTATAATATTAATGCGAGCTGGTCAATTTTAATTGACTATTTCAGTATTGCTTTAGTATTTTACTTGAAGTTAATAAGTTGAGCACTTCATTCACACAATCTGTTTAAGTTTAATGACTGTTGTTAGCTAATCTGTCATTCGAAGAGAGGGCGATCAATGGCAGTATATTCGCCCCGGTTTTTCTGTAAATGTTGTATTGGACAGGTTGTTAACTTGCGAGTCAAAGTAATTTGTAAAAGAAGGCATCAAAGTTCAACAGTTCAACATCACTGCAAATTCAAGGTTTAAGCAGATCCTAAAAAAAAACAACACAAGTGCTAAGTCGTATCGAACACAAGTGCTAAGTCGTATCGAACACAAGTGCTAAGTCGTATCGAACACAAGTGCTAAGTCGTATCGGACTCAAGTGCTAAGTCAAAACCGACTCAAGTACTAAGTCGCAACCGACTCAAGGGATGAGTCGTTCCTATCCTCAGCCATCAAACACATCAAGCTGCTTATCCTCTAAGTCCTAAGTCGTAACTCGGGGAACAGGAGAAAGGCTCTGATCCAAAACAACTAGAAATCCTCCAAGTCTTAACTCGGCTACGGCTCATGGAAATTGCTAAGTCACATGGAAGAAGCCGAGTCATATATGAGACGATCCCTTGTTATCATCACTCAACCTATTCGACCAACTCGCCTCCCTTTCAAATCTCTTAACCTGTTCATCCTTGGCTTCTTCAGCAGCGACAACCTTAACTCGTTACACTATGAATCGCCCCAAAGCGCGAATCACCATAGGCCAAATCAGATGAATTTTAGTTCATCGGTAATCAATTCGAATAGAATTCGCA